>JBBDGP010000108.1:0-1370833 GCA_037952835.1 Lithobates septentrionalis
AGAGAGGAGCGAGAGAGAGAGGAGCGAGCGAGAGAGAGAGAGAGAGAGGAGCGAGCGAGAGAGAGGAGAGAGCGAGCAAGAGAGAGAGAGAGAGAGAGAGAGAGCGTGAGAGAGAGAGAGAAGCGTGAGAGAGAGAGAGGAGCAAGAGAGAGAGAGAGGAGCAAGAGAGAGAGAGAGGAGCAAGAGAGAGAGAGAGAGGAGCAAGAGAGAGAGAGGGAGAGAGGAGCAAGAGAGAGAGAGGAGCGAAGCAAGAGAGAGAGAGGAGCGAGAGAGAGAGAGGAGCGAGAGAGAGAGAGGAGCGAGAGAGAGAGAGGAGCGAGAGAGAGAGAGAGAGGAGCAGAGAGAGAGAGAGAGAGAGGAGCAAGAGAGAGAGAGAGAGAGAGAGGAGCAAGAGAGAGAGAGGAGAGAGGAGAGAGAGAGAGAGAGGAGAGGAGCAAGAGAGAGAGAGAGGAGCGAGAGAGAGAGAGAGAGAGAGAGAGAGAGAGAGAGAGAGAGAGAGAGAGAGAGAGAGAGAGAGAGAGAGAGAGGAGCGAGAGAGAGAGAGAGGAGAGAGAGAGAGAGAGAGAGAGCGAGAGAGAGAGAGAGAGGAGCAAGAGAGAGAGAGAGGAGCGAGAGAGAGAGAGAGAGAGAGAGAGAGAGAGAGGAGCGAGAGAGAGAGAGAGAGAGGAGCGAGAGAGAGAGAGAGAGAGGAGAGCGAGAGAGAGAGAGAGAGAGAGAGAGAGAGAGGAGCGAGAGAGAGAGAGAGAGAGAGAGAGAGAGGAGCGAGAGAGAGAGAGCGAGAGAGAGAGAGCGAGAGGAGCGAGAGCGAGAGGAGCGAGAGAGGGAGGAGCGAGAGAGGGAGGAGCGAGAGAGGGAGGAGCGAGAGCGAGAGGAGCGAGAGAGGGAGGAGCGAGAGAGGGAGGAGCGAGAGAGGGAGGAGCGAGAGAGGGAGGAGCGAGAGAGGGAGGAGCGAGAGAGGGAGGAGCGAGAGAGGGAGGAGCGAGAGAGGGAGGAGCGAGAGAGGGAGGAGCGAGAGAGAGAGGAGCGAGAGAGAGAGGAGCGAGAGAGAGCACAAGATCACATGCGAGTGCAGGAGCATCCACTCCTTTAGAAAAGCCTATTCTGGTGCACTATAAGACGCTCACGAGCACAGTACTAATATGCGCCCCTCTCATTGGGATTAGCGCAGCACCACACTTTACCCCATTTTGTTTTAACTGGGGACAGGCTGTACCCCATTCGGTGTATGCTGCTTTTCCTGGTGTTTATTGAGATTGGGTGTCCCTCCTCCTCTCTCCCCAACCCCGTTGACGATAGCGCAGGAATACCCCACAATTATCTTAGATCCACTCCTAGCTACTTCTGACTGTCCAGTGGCAGCCTGGAGGCCACACTTTATACGTCCATGCCAGATCCAGTCATGCAGCAACAAGGTGTGTCGCTGGACCGTATTTCCCCTTGAGCAGGGCTCTACCGAGGCCACTTTCCATTACCAAGAGTCATTGGGACTGGTGAGTGGGCACTTGACCATTCTGATACTACAAGAGAAACTGCATGCGGACACCATTGGCTTGTTCTTTTGCCCAAGCCTGTAGGACCTGGTGCTACATGTATTTTTTGTGGAGCAGCAACAGCATTCCTTTCCACAGGACACTACAAGTACACTTTGCTACACACTTTTAAGACATCACTAGGCTATTTCACCTTCTCCTGATTACCAAGATATCTCAAGTACTTCAGTTGAAGACAAAAGGTTCTCTTTTTCTTCTGAGAGACTACAACATATATCCCCCCCCCCCCATATTAAGGGATTAACCACTTGACCACTGGGCACTTAAACCCCCTTCCTAACCAGACCAATTTTCAGCTTTTGTTGCCCTCACATTTTGAATGACAATTACTCAGTCATTCAACACTGTACCCATATGACATTTGTCTTTTTTTCACACAAATAGAGCTTTCTTTTGGTGGTATTTAATCACCGTTGGGTTTTTTATTTTTTGCGCTATAAAAGAAAAAAAGACCGAAAATTTTGTAAAAAAAATGAATTTTTCTTTTTTTCGGTTATAAAATTTAGCAAATTAGTCATTTTTCTTCATAAATTTTGGCCAAAATTTATACTGCTACATATCTTTGGTAAAAATAAGTACAAATTGGTGTATATTATTTGGTCTTTGTTAAAGTTATAAAGTCCACAAGCTATGGTGCCAATATCTGAAAATTGATCACACCTGAAGTACTAACGGCCTATTTAATTTCTTGAGACCCTAACATGCCAGAAACATACAAATACCCCCCAAATGACACCTTTTTGGAAAGAAGACATTCCAAGGTATTTAGAAAGATGCATGGTGAGTTTTTTGAACTTGTCATTTTTTCCCACAATTCTTTGCAAAATCAAGTTTTGTTTTTTTGGTTTTTTTTTTTCTTCACGAAATTGACATATTAGCAGGTTATTTCTCACACACAGCATATGCATACCACAAATGACACCCCAAAACACATTCTGCTATTACTCCCGAGTATGGCGATACCACATGTGTGAGACTTTTACACAGCATGGCCACATACAAAAGGCCCAACATGCAGGGAGCACCTTCAGGCCAATTCTGACATTTCTCCATTTCTTTTTAACACAAAGTTGTCCATTTCTACAATATTTCTAACACATAGCATGAACATACCAAAATTGACACCCCAAAATAGATTCTCCTACTCCTGAGTACGGCGATACCACATGTGTGTGAGACTTCCACAGCCTAGCTACATACAGAGGCCGAGTACAGCCGAGTATTGTCGAGCATGGCCAAGCATGGCCGAGCATGGTCGGGTATTGCAGGGTATCGCTGAGTATGACTGGATATGGCCGGGTATGGCAGAGTATGGCAGGGTATGGCAGGCTATTGCAGAGTATTGCAGGCTATTGCAGAGTACTGCAGAGTAATACAGAGTATGGCTAAGCATGGAGGGATGGTTGAGCATGGATGGATGTCTGGATGTGACTGCAATTGTCACAGAGCAGCACTCTGGGCAATACAGATCCAGCCCACATCGCTGCTGCCACCGATCTCTCCCCCCTCCTCTCAGAGTGTACCGATCGGTACACAGAGGGGAGAGATGAACCGCCGGTTTGTTTATAAGTGATCGTCTGTCATCTGTCATTTGACGGAGCGATCACGTGGTAAACGGCCGCTATTAGCGGCCATTTACCGTGATGCGGACCCGGCGGTCACGGATGTTCAGGTGCGCACCCCAGGGGGCGCGTGAGAGCAGGATTCTGGGAGGACGTCACTGTACGCCCTCCCAGAGTTATGCAACTGCCCTGTAGCCGTCATTCAGCTATGGGCCGGTTGGCAAGTGTTCAGAGCAGTTAGTGCCATAAGGACAAGTATCTTCGTCTAGGACACCATTTGTAGATTGAGTGGGTTTACGTACTCAAGGGTTTAAAAGATTTCATCAGTTTAAAAACTGTATTGTAACTTTGTCTTATCTGGCCTGTGGCGTTGAGGCACAGGAGGGAGAGGTTTGACATCAGAAAGGTAATTCCTTTGCCTTCCTCCTGCCTGTTCACATAGGTTCCCATCTAAAATTATGTGAGTAGTCTTTACAGTATATCCTGCAATCAGTTACTGTTTTTTTTTATACTGTCTTATATCACGGTTATCATTTGCTCTAGTGAAAATTTTTCAAGGGCTAAGCTTGTTACTAGCATCTAAGGTTTCCAACTTTTCAATAAACAAGACTCAACTATTTCACTTAAATTGTGTAGGTGTCTCTAATTATCCTGATTATCACCAAAAATGTCTGAACACAGGGTGTCTTAGGACTTGCAATGTCCAGGCAACCAGTGGAGTACAGATTCAGTAAGCGGCCCCTACGGGTGCAGTGCTACACAGGCAGAGCTTTTTGGCCTTTCCCCCTAATAAGGTAGTATTAATACTGGCTTCATTAGTAGCACATTCTTCTGTTGGTATCCCCCAGCACTCCATTCAACAGCCAAAAGCAAGGTAAATACCTGATATGTCTGGATTCCTAGCAAGGGGAAGCATGTGGCTCACTCCCCTTCCTCCCATACTGATGGACAACTCAGGGCTCTCTATTCTCTCTCCACGTGACATAGCCAAGTTCCCAAATGTTGTGTGATCTCCAAGCCACAACTTGGGCTTATATAAGGCCTCCTCACTTTGGCCCCAGTAGTCAGAGGATTTGGGGAATAAAATAAATGCAATTACAGTATGTGGATTTGGCTTTGAATTGAATTTGCTGCTTTGCCTCGCATGGCCTAAACAGTTAACAGTTAAACATGGACACAAACAACTTTTGTCAGTACCCAGTCTGTCAGGAATCACAACGCTGGTGATGGGCATAGCAAACATGCTGCATTTTTTGCAGTGCAGTGGATGACATCACATGTCACCACACTGCAGCCCAAGTAACACACTGCTGTCCACAAACTTGAATGAAATGTTACATTGTTTAAAAATAGTAGTAAACCGTGCAATGAGCTGAAACCTGTATCTGGACCCCCCTTCCCCCTCCTACCTGAGGATATGGGTAGCTTAGCATTGCCATGGGGGACATGGACCAATCCAAAAAATATAATTTTAGATATGGTTTAGCAGGGAGAAGGTATTTTAACCACTTCAGCCCCAGAAGGATTTGCCCCCTTAATGACCAGGCCATTTTTTTGCGATACAGCACTGCGTCGCTTTAACTGACAATTGCGATGTCCTGTGACATTGTTCCCAAACAAAATTGACGTCCTTTTTTTCCCACAAATAGAGCTTTCTTTTGGTGGTATTTGATCAGCGCTGCGGTTTTTATTGTTTGCGCTATAAACAAAGAGCGACAATTTTGAAAAAAAATAAAATAATCTTTACTTTTTGCTATAATACATATCCAAAGAAAAAAAAAAATCTAAAAAAACAAAAATGTGTATCATCAGTTTAGGCCAATCTGTATTCTTCTATATACTTTTGGTAAAAATCGCAATAGGCGTATATTGATTGCTTTGCGCAAAAATTATAGCGTCTACAAAATAGGGAATAGATTTATGGCATTTTTGTTAATATTTTATTTTTTTACTAGTAATGGCAGCGATCTGCGATTTTTAGCGGGACTTCGACATTGCGGTGGACAGATTGGACACTTGACACTTTTTTGGGACCATTGATATTTACACAAAGATCAGTGCTATAATTCGCCACTGATTACTGTATAAATGTCACTGGCAGGGAAGGGGTTAACACTAGGGGCAATCAAGGGGTTAAATGTGTTCCCTAGGTGTATTATTGAAGGCTCCAGAAGACGAGGGGAAGCAATGAAATTTGCAGCCCAGAGCAGACCCAACCAATCATATACTTAGTGGCAGTAGTAATACTGCCAACTAAATGAATGCCCTCCACCTGTGACAACCAAAAGGTTTGGGAGGGTGGTAGAGCTGGCCAAATATGGCCATTTAGTTCTCCTGTTTGGCAAACTGTAAACAGCTTGGGTTCAGGTCGAAATTCATGGTTGACCTGAACCCAAAGCTCATCCCTACCGAGCACCTGGTAACATGTTTTGTATATGTGACCAATATGCTTTCTTCAAGGAGTTTCTGCTGCAAACTAGAATTACACTAAGGAAATCTTTTCTGGAGAATCTTCACCTTGAGAGACTGTCGTTGCCTAACAACTGTAGCAGTACAGAGTTTAAAAGGTCTGACCCCAACACACCTCCGTAGTTTCCAAAAAGCTTAGGTACCACTACAACTAAACAGACGACTCACAGAAAGGAGCTACTTCAACATCAAAATATAAAATTTCATGTACATCTTATAAATTTAGCAGCTTTGTGGGAATAATGCTATAAATGTGAAACCGCTAAAGAAAGTGTTGAAGCTGGTAACAGCCATAGTTCATCCTGCTCATCTATAGAAAGGTCAACAAAATTGTGAACAAAACAGAGGCTGCTGGGAAATGCAGTTATATAACTAGATTTTACAGCACAATATGATCATATTTCTGTCATAAGCACGAAAAAAAAAAAAAAGATAGATGCAGCTTAAGAGTTTGTGCCAGAACACAATAATCCACTGTATACAAAAGAAAAATGAGATGAACGTTTTCATAAAGCAACTTGACAAAACCTAAATAAGATGTTCAGCACTTGGCAGCATAAAGCATTTCTGAAAAAAAAAAAAAAAAAAAAAAAAACAAACACAACTACAAAGTATATTCAGACTTACACAAATCCATGGTCTGCAGAGTGGTACAAACGGTGGCGGCTGGTGCTCAAAATTTTTTTTTTTGGGGGGGCGCAAACAAACTGAAAATACTGAACCCCCCCCCCCCTATCAATTGCAGCCTCACTGTTCCCATCAAATGCAGCCACTTGTGCCCGTCATATGCAGCCACTTTTGTCCATTAAATGCAGCCAGGCACGTCCCCCGGCTCGGCTATCATTTCACTAACCCCCCCCCCCCCGCGGCCGGTCCGGCGGCACTTACCGCTCGTGTGGCGGGGCTCTGCTCCTCGGCGGCTCTCGTCCTCGGTGGGAAGCGGCGGCTCTCCTCCTCGGCGGGAAGTGGCGGCTCCCGTGTCCACTCACCTCCTCAGGCTTCCTCCGCCGTGTCTCCTCTTCCGCCAAAACATTAGGCAATAGGATCACCTAATGCTTTGGCCAATTGGTAGACAGGTCTCACTGACCTGCTTGCTGATTGGTAGGGAGGAATGTTAGTGTGAAAATAGCGAAAATTAATTTGCTATGCCACACAACAGTATGGGATCAAGATGCAGTGCTCTACGCCCCAAGCCCACCCTATTTTGAATCCTATTAGAGCCTCTGCTTCAAAATACACACCCCCCGCCTATCCCCGCCATAGTATTTTATGTGTCCAGCGTCCTGAAAGGTGGCTGGACACATGAATAGGGAGGGCAGTGCCCGTGCACCCACGATGCAGGGGCTGGCACTGGGTACAAAATACAGTACATTTATGTACGCAAGGTCAGAATGTGTGTCATCTCTGTTGCAATTATCTTTGGGTTGTCCTGAGGCAGTCGAGGGCTCCACAAATCTTAGGCAACTGTATAACCATTTCAAGGAAAATTGTATTAAGTGAACCATGGGAGTGAATGTTGCTAATCTAGTTCTGAAAACTACATTTGCCTGGCTATCCCTGCCAGGCACAGTAACTGAGTTACTGACACGAAAGAAACATGCATCATGTAAAGTCAGATTGAGGAAGGGGGAGACACACAGGAAGCGCCAACCTGAGTGTAGTATAGAAGATACGATTCATTAGCAAAGTAAGTAATGCACTTACAGAAAATAGCATAAAAACAGCTCATCTGTAAATGGTGGTGTCTGCAGGTGTAGATTGGCATCCAAAACGAGCGTCCACGTATCTGACAGATGACTGGGGGAGCCTCAATCCGTCCTGCGGCCACCAAAAAGTCAGACTGGGCCGCCGTGGAGTGCAGGAAGATGACATCACCAGGAAGCAGAGAGACACCAGGGGAGAAACAACTGAATAAAAGGAGCATCAGCTCCTTCTACAGGCCTGTACAGTCAGAACTTCTGATCTCTTGTTTTAAGTCCAACACTCATACTAATGAAGCAAAGTGGTCAGCATGACAGCCAGACTACTAGCATTTCAGATTAGCATAACAACATAACAAAATAACATTTATTTTTAAAGGTTTCTTTTAAAATGGAATACATTTTTATGGCTAGTATGGCTGTGTATTATACCAGTGTAAAACAGAATTATAAATGTTCTATATATAAAATTATACACACACACACATATACATATACATACACTACATGGATGCCACCCTTTTACCATTTACAGTATATTCAGGGTCTGTATACAGAAGGGACGTGTGGTGAGGTCCATGGCTGGTGAGGCACTGGCTAATATCAGAGCCAGATACACACGCCATGAACGTTAGAGCATGAGCAATAATTCTAGCACTAGACCTCCTCTAAGTCTAAACAGGTACCTCTAAAAATTTTTTAAAGCGTTGACTATGGAGATTCTGAAGTTTGGCGCCACCCCACAAGTGTGGTATAGGGGGGGGGAGCTGCTGCGCTAACCAGAAGAAAGCTGTAAATCTCTGTCTGTGGTCAATTAATAAAATGACATAAAATCGCATAATAAATCGCATAAATAAGTGTTGACACTAAAAAACATTCAAGTCTTAATGATCAGCATCATATGTATGTGAAAAAAGTGCATAAAAAATCCTTTTCAATTGGTATATACTAAATGACAAAAAAATCGCATGTTAAATCGCATAAATAAGTGTTGACACTAAAAACATATAAATCTAGATGCACAAAGAGACATAAACACTACTTCATGTGAAGAATTCTAAATAAAAATACATAGAATAAATCAGAAATAACCATCAAAAACATATCCTTATAAATGGTGCAAAACGTACAAAGTGCCAGTGCTTAAAGCTGATCTAGATATCGCAAATAAAACACATCAATCCAACGCAATATGGATAATAAATAATATAGATAAATGTCCCAATAATAGTGATATAAAATATATTGTGCTGGCCTGCGAAACAAATGACCAATGACATGCCAGTAAGTGCAGCAAACTTAAAGTGCCAGTGTAAAAGTCATTGAAGGTGCAAAAGCAAGTTTTGGTGTATTCAACAAAACAACAGTGGGGTGTCTGGGATGCAATTCACTCAGTGTCCTCTTCGTGCATAAAACACTAATGTAAGCAGTGGCCCCTAACCTAGCGGTGCTAGGTCAACCGCATGAATTGTAGCTAAAACGCCAGGTCCTGAGCCTCAATCGCGTCCCTATATCCACGCTTGCCGGTGTTGGGTTATCCTAATGGCAGCTGATTACAAGTGGCTATGGTCCTATCAGGGGTCCTGGACCAGCGCGGATCCTAGCTCAGCCTCCACATCTCAGGTATGTATGTACAGGAATATGCAGGACAAAAGGTACTTGATAGTGAAGTATGTCTTAACCAGGTAATACTTTATTAAAAATCTTTAAGTAGATGTACTCACATAAAAACAATGCAGAGCAAACCTCTCTCCTACGAGCAGCGAACTCGTTCTGTGCCTAGCAATGTGAAACAGCCTATTCCGTCCCATAGGCTGTTTCACATTGCTAGGCACAGAACGAGTTCGCTGCTCGTAGGAGAGAGGTTTGCTCTGCATTGTTTTTATGTGAGTACATCTACTTAAAGCGGGGGTCCACCTATATATCGTTTTTTTTTTTTGGAGTTCATTGACAAACTTTTCTTCTCATGATTATCTACTCACATGTTCTGTTGTGTAATAAGTCCGCCTGTGTCCGATTTCATTGTAAAGAATAATTTATAAAATTCACTGAAGGCGGTTTCCATCTTCATTGTGGGCATTTGAAGCCCACAAGCATGTATTTCCTGGATGCGGTGAATGCTGTGCTCCCAGCATTCACCGAGATGTTGTGATGACGCTGTTGCACAATGCATGCTGGGAAGCCTGAGACTAGCTCCCAGGGGACTGTGGGAGGTCTGGGAGAGGCTAGAAACACGCCTACTCCCATGGGAGGAAAACCAGGAAGTGCTAAGAAGATTAGAAAAAAAAAGGTAATTACGACGATTTAAATTTTTATACACAGCATGTCAGCATCTAGGCAAGGAAGAGAATGCATAGAGATAATGTTCAAAATTTGGGTGGAACCCCGCTTTAAAGATTTTTAATAAAGCATTACCTGGTTAATACATACTTCACTATCAAGTACCTTTGTCCTGCATATTCCAATCCTGTACATACATACCTGAGATGTGGAGGCTGAGCTAGGATCCGCGCTGGTCCAGGACCCCTGATAGGACCATAGCCACTTGTAATCAGCTGCCATTAGGATAACCCAACACCGGCAAGCGTGGATATAGGGACGCGATTGAGGCTCAGGACCTGGCGTTTTAGCTACAATTCATACGTTTGACCTAGCACCGCTAGGTAAGGGGCCACTGCTTACATTAGTGTTTTATGCACGAAGAGGACACTGAGTGAATTGCATCCCAATCACCCCACTGTTGTTTTGTTGAATACACCAAAACTTGCTTTTGCACCTTCAATGACTTTTACACTGGCACTTTAAGTTTGCTGCACTTACTGGCATGTCATTGGTCATTTGTTTCGCAGGCCAGCACAATACATTTTATATTACTATTATTGGGACATTTATCTATATTATTTATTATCCATATTGCGTTGGATTGATGTGTTTTATTTGCGATATCTAGATCACCTTTAAGCACTGGCACTTTGTACGTTTTGCACCATTTATAAGGATATGTTTTTGATGGTTATTTCTGATTTATTCTATGTATTTTTATTTAGAATTCTTCACATGAAGTAGTGTTTATGTCTCTTTGTGCATCTAGATTTATATGTTTTTAGTGTCAACACTTATTTATGCGATTTAACATGCGATTTTTTTGTCATTTAGTATATACCAATTGAAAAGGATTTTTTATGCACTTTTGTTCACATACACATGATGCTGATCATTAAGACTTGAATGTTTTTTAGCGTCAACACTTATTTATGCGATTTATTATGCGGTTTTATGTCATTTTATTAATTGACCACAGACAGAGATTTACAGCTTTCTTCTGATGAGCGCAGCACCTCCCCCCCTATACCTCAGTTTGATTTTGGGCTTATGTCTGACCCTTGCTTCAGTGCATGCAGCTGTCCAGTCGCATACGTGCATTTTTACTATTTTTTCTGAGTTCTTGTTTTCTTTTCTTTTTCCAATTGGGTAGCGCAGGAATATTCTTATTACATCCCACAAGTGTGCACAATTTTTAAGTGTGACATGTTAGGTATTTTACATTATACAAACAAAATCGGGCTAACTTTAGTTATTTTAACCACTTCCCTACCCAGCCATAGACATATGACGTCCACAGATGGGATCTCCCATCCTGGGTGTACATCATATGACGTCCTGGGATTCCCGGCCGTCTAGGGGGCGCGCGCACGCGCCTGCCGCGTTGCTCGGGACCCGGTGCGTGTGCCCGGCTGCCGCAATGTCCGCCGGGCACCCGCGATTGCCCGTTAACCCGGGCCGGACCGTGGATCTGTGTGTGTAAACACAGATCCACGTCCTGTCAGTTGTGAGGAGAGCGATCTGTGTTCCCAGAACGGAGGAACACTGATCGGTCTCCTCCCCTTGTGCGTCCCCTCCCCCTACAGTTAGAATCATTCCCTAGGAAACATATTAACCCCTCCCCGCCCCCTAGTGGTTAACCCCTTCACTGCCTGTCACATTTACACAGTAATCAATGCAATTTTATAGCATTGATCGCTGTATAAATGTGAATGGTCCCAAAAATGTGTCAAAAGTGTCCGATGTGTCCGCCATAATGTCGCAGTCACGTAAAAAAATTGCGATCGCCGCTAAAAAAATAAATAAATATATTTTTTTTAAAAATGCCATAAATCTATCCCGTATTTTGTAGACGCTATAACTTTTGCGCAAACCAATCAATATACGCTTATTGCGATTTTTTTTACCAAAAATATGTAGAAGAATACGTATCGGCCGAAACTGAGGAAAAAATTTGTTTTTTTTTAAAAAAAATTTGGGATATTTATTATAGCAAAAAGTAAAAAATATTGTGTTTTTTTCAAAATTGTCACTCTTCTTTTGTTTATAGCGCAAAAAATAAAAACCGCAGAGGCGATCAAATACCACCAAAAGAAAGCTCTATTTGTGGGGAAAAAAGGACGTCAATTTTTTTTTGGGTACAACGTTGCACGACCGCGCAATTGTGGTTTAAAGTGCGACAGCGCTGAAAACTAAAAATTGGCCTGGGAAGGAAGGGGGTGAAAATGCCCTGTATTGAACCGGTTAATTATTCATGAAACAGTTTCTTTCCAAAAAAAAAAGAGAGTTTGAAAAATTGATGCGCAAATACTGTGTAACATAAAAAGTTACAACGACCGCCATTTTATTCCCTAGGGTGTCTGCTAAAACACATATATTTATATACAGTATCTCGCAAAAGTGAGTACACCCCTCACATTTTTGTAAATATTTTATTATATCTTTTCATGTGACAACACTGAAGAAATGACACTTTGCTACAATTTAAAGTAGTGAGTGTACAGCTTGTATAACAGTGTAAATCTGCTGTCCCCTCAAAATAACTCAACACACAGCCATTAATGTCTAAACTGCTGGCAACAAAAGTGATTACACCCCTAAGTGAAAATGTCCAAAAGTGTCAATATTTTGTGTGGCCACCATTGTTTTCCAGCACTGCCTTAACCCTCTTGGGCATGGAGTTCACCAGAGCTTCACAGGTTGCCGCTGGAGTCCTCTTCCACTCCTCCATGACGACATCATGGAGCTGGTGGATGTTAGAGACCTTGCTCCCCTCCACCTTCCGTTTGAGGATGCCCCACAGATGCTCAATAGGGTTTAGGTCTGGAGACATGCTTAGCCATTCTATCACCTTCACCCTCAGCTTCATTAGCAAGGCAGTGGTCATCTTGGAGGTGTGTTTGGGGTCAATATAATGTTGGAATACTGCCCTGTGGCCCAGTCTCCGAAGGGAGGGGATCATGCTCTGCTTCAGTATGTCACCGTACATGTTGGCTATCATGGTTCCCTCAATGAACTGTAGCTCCCCAGTGTCAGCAGCACTCATGCAGCCCCAGACCAAGACACTCCCACCACCATGCTTGACTGTAGGCAAGATACACTTGTCTTTGTACTCCTCACCTGGTTGCTGCAACACACGCTTGACACCATCTGAACCAAATAAGTTTATCTTGGTCTCATCAGACCATGGCACATGGTTCCAGTAATCCATGTCCTTAGTCTGCTTATCTTCAGCAACCTGTTTGCGGGCTTTCTTGTGCATCATCATTTTTAGAAGTGGCTTCTTTCTGGGACAACAGCCATGCAGACCAAATTGATGCAGTGTGCGGCGTATGGTCTGAGCACTGACAGGCTGACTCCCACCCCTTCAACCTCTGCAGCAATGCTAGCAGCACTCTTTCGTCTATTTCCCAAAGACAACCTCTGGATAGGACGCTGAGCATGTGCACTCAACTTCTTTGGTCGACCATGGCCTGTTAAACCGCTGTATGGTTTTGGCCACCGTGCTGCAGCTCAGTTTCAGGGTCTTGGCAATCTTCTTATAGCCTAGGCCATATTTATGTACAGCAACAATTGTTTTTTTCAGATCCTCGGAGAGTTCTTTGCCATGAGGTGCCATGTTGAACTTCCAGGACCAGTATGAAAGAGATAACACCAAATTTAACACACCTGCTCCCAATTCACACCCGAGACCTTATAACCCTAATGAGTCACATGACACCGGGGAGGGAAAATGGCTAATTGGGCCCAATTTCGACATTTTCAGTTAGGGGTGTACTCACTTTTGTTGCCAGTGGTTTAGACATTAATGGCCGTGTGTTGAGTTATTTTGAGGGGACAGCAAATTTACACTGTTATACAAGCTGTACACTCACTAGTTTACATGGTAGCAAAGTGTAATTTCTTCATTGTTGTCACATGAAAAGATATAATAAAATATTTACAAAAAATGTGAGGGGTGTACTCACTTTTGTGAGATACTGAATATATATTATATATATATATATATATATATATATATATATATATATATATATATATATATATATATATATATATATATATATATATATATATATATATATATATATATATATATATATATATCTTTGGGGGTTCGAGTAATTTTCTAGCAAATAAATTGATGATTTTTACATGTAGAAGAGAAGTGTCATAATTGGACTGGGTAGCAAGGGGTTAATTACCATATGTAATAAACAAATAATTATTATATATATTTCTAAAAACTATACTCAAGTAGGTGGCTTAACGGACAAAATTACTGAAGTTTAAATTTAGAACTTCAAACCAGTAATATCACAGTAGATAAATAATAAATCATCATCTTATAACATATAAACATAATATATGATTTAGCTTGTACCTTTTCAGCAGCAGCAGATTCTCATTCCTCCTCTTAACTGAGAAAAACATGGGATTATGGGTAAATCTTGTACCCATGAACCCATATTTTTTTGCCCTGTAGTTAATAGGGCTGGGCTGAAAGGGAGCATATTTCTTTTAGCCACATGGCCCCTTCTATGACACTGCAATGAGAGACGTGCCTCCAGCATTTTTATTGGACAGCTGAAGCCAATGGTGCTTTACTATTGGTCCAAGACTCTAAGCTATCCATTGAGCTCAGTGTCTGACAAGAAGTGAGAGGCACTGTGAGCTCTTCCTCTCAGTCTGCTGCAAACAGAGTTCGCCAGCTTGTATTTAAACTGTCCGCTCTGTATGTAGCTTCTGACAGGCTGCGTAAGGAGCCCTGTATCTCCAGAACCATAGGTCGTTGGAGCCCCAAATTTGAGGTCTCTGTGACCCCAGGTCGCCGAGCTGCAAACCTCGAAGTCGATCGAAGTCTGCCTCCCCTGACTGCACGTCACCGGTAATACAGTACAATGCCTATAATCTTCTCAGTCTAAAGGCTTCTAAAAGCTACCAAAATGCTACTAGAGGCTGGCACAAAAATGCTATTATCAGCATTTTATTCTAGCTTTTTTTTAAGCTTATGAAAAATGCTAGTGTGCATGGAGCCTTAAAGTGTTACTAATCCCACAATGGTAAAATCATTCTGTATATGCAGTAAAGCATGCTATACTCACTATGGAACCTAAGGGGCTGTTTGATCCTGTATGCACAGAAACTCCTCTTCTTCCAAGGACTCCAAAACAGGTCCAGATAAGAGTCTGTGGAGTCAGGCTGCACATGCTCAGTTTGGTGTGTATCGCTAGAGTTTTTTTTTTTCCCTGGGAGAGTGCATGTGATCCACACGTGGCCAATCAGCACTGTCCAGACAGAGGGTCAAGGGTCCTGTAAGCTGATAGGACAGCTCAGTGCAGTATGAAAGCTCCTCCTACAATCTTTAACCAGGCACTGATAGAACTCACAAAACTGCTATATACTGCTGATGAGAAAAGAAATTTAGCAGTTTATATTTACTAAACTGATTGCATTCCCATGTTCTGGGTACTGTGGGAGACCAGATGTAGTGAATGCAGGGTCTGGGTTTAGTAACACTTTAATGTAAACAGGCTCTTTATGTTGCTAATTGATCTTCTAATCAAGTCAGTCATTTAGCAGGAACTTTAGTTGTATTGCAGACAGGCACTAGAAGGGGAATGTTCAAAATTGCACTACAGTTTCCATTTAAGCAAAGCCACTAATCAAGTCCACAGTGACCAAGTAATAACCATACCCAAGGCGTGAGTACTACCAACTAAGCATATGGCCAATATATCAGAGCAACCTTGTCAGATAGAAGACAGCAGCAAGGAATTACTAATATTAAAGCTGAACTCTGAGATAAGAAAATATTATTGCAATACAAAAAGTGTATATTTACTTGAATATTGGCGTGCTTTGTGCATTTCTTCCAGATCTGTGCAGTAATCCAGTGCGAAATTGCCTCTGTGCAGGAGCTTCCTGTAATAAAAGGCCAATCACTGCTGCCATCTCTCCCGGTGCAGGGTGTCTGGTCTTGTCTCCCCCCCCCAATCTGTAGTTTTCTGCTGGCATCCTGTAGTGGGTGGAGCCTTAGCCTCTCCCACAGCACTGCTCTCTGCACAGGGTATATAATGTAGATATACCTCTCTCCTAGCTGGGATGCTAGGCAAGTTTAGTTTTTGGCTCCTTCTGTATTTGAGGGAGCCGTGATGGTTTGGTCTGTTCAGAGTTTCACAGACTGGGAGAGTTATTGCTTCCTCCTGCCCCTAGAAGTAGTTCTCTCCTTCGGTGGAACGTGTGCTTCTGTGGTTTTACGAGCAATCTTTTTTTACATCGCTACACTATTGGCCCTGGTTGTTGGAAAAGATGAAAAAGTTGGAAGCCTGTTCATTGTTTGCCCCATGAAGGAGTATTTATATTGTAGATGGCATTTCATGGTCTCTTTGTGTCATCTGGAACTTGCTGAGTGGTTTGCTCCATGTTATCCTATTTTTTGCACAATTGATATGCCATATTTTTATTTATACATTTATATTTTTATTTATATCATTGTATGCTAAACTGCTATTTCTGAGGTTTGATAGATGCATTTGTCCAAGCAGTGCATCGTTCCATGATCCTGCCATTTCTACACCAATTGATATAATTTTTGTGGAGGGTCTTGGAGCTCTGGTAGTGCAGTCCAGTGCACGCATACTGAG
Organism: Lithobates septentrionalis; assembly: GCA_037952835.1. Taxonomy (NCBI): domain Eukaryota; kingdom Metazoa; phylum Chordata; class Amphibia; order Anura; family Ranidae; genus Lithobates; species Lithobates septentrionalis. The sequence goes on from JBBDGP010000108.1 coordinate 16,251, forward strand.
TGCTGGCTCAGATGCGCGAGCTGCAGGTCCAGTTCTCTGACACATCCATATCTACACTCACGTGCCACTTTACCAACACCTGTGGTGTTTTGTGGTTTTCGTTTATATATATCTTTCACATTTAGTTGCCAGCGCAGTTCACTTGGTTTATATATGAATATTGATTAGGGCCTAGCCAATCCCTGGGGAAGCTGATAGTCTGAAGCTCTGGAGAGATGGTCTTCCCCAGGAAGGAGAACTTGCTGGCTTTAGAGGGGGGCTATTGCCCCTCTGAGGCAAACCTTGGATTGTGCTGCTGTTCTCTGAGGTCTTGGGGCAGGAAAATTTGAAGGGACCTGGAACTCTCTGCAGGACTTCAACAAAGGCATCTGGTCTTGAGAAGGATATTTTCACTCACTGGGAGGTGTCTGAAGAAAGCCAGAAGGTGGCAGCTGTCTTAGGGACTTGTGAGTAATGACCCTGTACAGATTCCTGGTGACTGTGTGCTTTTGGCATACAAGTGCTAGACATTGCTCTGACTGAGACCGTTCTCATAGGGTCTCAGATACTTGGCATTCCCCTGTCATCAGTAGGATTCAGGACTGAGTAGGGTTGCCACCTTTTCTTCAAACCTGAACATTTTAGTGGCACATGACAATTTTTTTTGTTGTTGTTGGTGTAGTGTACACTATACGATTATTAGACTTTGGACACATTTAAGCAAAATAAGGAGCGTAATAATGCGGCGAATGGTGGGTGTGGCCAAATTTTGTTAACAGTGTGAGGGGCTTAAAGTAGCCCACCATACCTACAGCACCCCTTACTATATACTGCACCTCAAAGCAGCGCAACTTTCCACTGACCGCCTAAAGTAGACAACCCTACCTACAGCAACCCACACTATCCACACCACACCAAAGTGGCCCATTCTATATACAACACCAATCAGTCCATCATACCCAAGCCACCCCAAAGTGGACCACACAGCACCAGAAAGAGGACCCACACTACTCCTGGCATCCCAAAGTAGTCACAACAAACTACCCAAATGACCCTGATCAAAAGTTTACATACCCCAGTCCTTAATACCATGTATTGCCACCTTTAACATCAATGACAGCTTGAAGTCTTTTGTGGTATTCGTGGATGAGGCTCTTTGTCTTCTCAGATGGTAGAACTGCCCAATCCTCTTGGCAAAAAGCCTCCAGGTCCTGTAAATTATTGGGCTGTCTTGCATGAACTGCACGTTTGAGATCTCCTCAGAGTGGCTCAATGATATTGAGGTCAGGAGACTGAGATGGCCACTCCAGAAACTTCACTTTATTCTGCTGTAGCCAATGACAGGTCGACTTGGCCTTGTGTTTTGGATCAAAGGGCAGTACGGTGGTGTAGTAATTAGCACTTTCACCTAGTAGCAATAGGGTCACTGGTTCAAATCCTGACCAAGACACCATCTGCCTGGAGTTTGCATGTTCTCCCTGTGCCTGCGTGGGTTTCTTCCGGGTACTCCGGTTTCCTCCCACACTCCAAAGACATGCTGGTAGGTTAATGAGGAATAAAGGTGTAGAATTATGTGTGTCACAGCCAAGTACTTGCGGGCAACCTGCTATCGGTACACGACATCAGATTGTACCAGGCAAATTTCCCTGCCCCAGCTGCTGCACCGCCGAAAGAAGTTCGCTCCAAACTATCCACATGTCCAGCGGTTGAATGCTAGCTTGGCTAAATTGATAGCACTTCAACTGCTGCCTTTTCAGTTGGTAGACTCTGCCCCCTTCCGTGAGTTTGTGGAATGTGCGGTTCCTCAGTGGCAGGTTCCCAAACGCCACTTTTTCTTACGGAAGGCGATTCTGGCACTCTACCGGCATGTGGGTGACTCTTCTGGCAGCTGGGAAGGATGCAGGACAGGGTGCAGTAGTGTTAGAGGTTGTTCCTCCACCACGCCTCCAAAATTCTACTAGTGGGGATTCTGCCACACATCTCTCCTACATGGCCTCTTCCTGCCGATTTGTCCTCGGAACCAGTGGTGCTCTGTAGGCGTTCAAGGGGCAAAAAAATGCCATGCGGTGCTTGAGCTGGTGTGCTTGGGGGACAGGAGCCACACTGGGGCAGAGATTCTGTCAGCTCTGCAGGGGCAGGTTCAGAGGTGGTTGACGCCACGCCAGCTTAAAGCGGGAGTCCCGCGAAAATTTTTTTTTTTTTAGATGTCAGCAGCTGCAAATACTGCAGCTGCTGACCTTTAAAATAAGGTCACTTACCTGTCCCGGGGTCCAGCGATGTCGGCACCCGAGACCGAACTATCCCTCGGGTGCTGCCGCCGCCATTCTCAGTGAGGGAATCAGGAAGTGAAGCGTTGCGGCTTCACTTCCCGATTCCCTACTGCGCATGCACGAGTCGCGCTGCGCTTTCTTAATGGTCCCCGCTATCTCCTGGGACCTGTGTCTTTCCCAGGAGACAGCGGGGGAGTGCGGGAGGGGGCGTGACTCCCATGGGAGTCTATTCCCGGAAGTGGATGCAGATACCGGTCTTAGACAGGTATCTGCACCCCCCTCCCCCCTGAAAGGTGCCAACTGTGACACCGGAGGGGGGGAGGAATCCGATGAGCGGAAGTTCCACTTTTGGGTGGAACTCCGCTTTAAGTGTCAGGAAAGAGACAAGTACCAGTCTCACCAATATCGCTGCCTTCCTTCGCAACGGCTAATGTTTGTGTGCACTTCAGCGAAACGGCTAATGCGCGTGCGTGATTCAGCGGAACGGTGAACGCTCGTACGTAATAGCGCGCACAACATGAGCCTCCCACTGGCCTATAAAAGCCACTCTGTGCCATGACCAGATTGCTGGTTTGTCTTTCAGCTCCCCGTGCATTTCCTGCTTGTATCCTGATTCTTGACTACCTGTCGTGACCCGGATTGACCTTGACCTGCTCTGATCTCTACCTGCATCTGACCCTCGGCTTGCCTCCCGGACTTCTCCACTTGCCTACTGTGTTTGACCCTCGGCCTGTCTACGGATATTGCTTCCTGGCTCCAGTGATTGACCCTCAGCCTGCTCCTGGACTTTGCTATTATCTTCAGTGCTCGACCCCTGGCTTGCTCACAGACTTTGCTTCCAGTTACCTGTTTTTGACCCTCGGCCTGTTTTACAGACTTTGCTATCAATCTTCGGTACTCAGTCATCAGCCTGCTTACAGACCTGCTAACAGTCCTTTGCACTAGACTGTTTCTAGAGACTCTTACTAATCAACAGTGTTTGACCCCCGGCCTGTTGTTGGATCAGCTGTTCATCCTCCTCCTTGAGCTTCAGCATCTTCCAGTCCAGCACAGCTGTCTCCTTGACATGTGGCCTTCATGCAAGACCTGCCCATCCTGCTGGTGACTCGTGCCTCTTTGTGCCCTTCACGCCCTGTACCATCTCCAGGAGTGGAGTGCGCTTAGTCGCAAGAGGTTACCGCTCTCAGCATCTCGACCTCGGTGAGTACCCTTATCTGACAGAACAAACCAGCCATGTCAGAGGCCAACAGAGCGGGTTCTCCTCTTGAGATCCTGTGCCAGCAGGTTGCAGCCCTCACACAAATTGCAGGAGGGTTATGTCCAAATAGAGGGTCGTCTCCAGCATCTCTGGGTCGCCTGCTCCATCTCCTGCAGCTCCTATACCTTCTTCTGGGGTCAACTGGCCTCAGGCACAGACCAGCTCTACTGTGGTAATGGCCCTCCCTGAACCCAGAGTTCCTACACCTGAGCGATTTGTTGGCAACCGGAAGAAATTCAGAGCTTTCAAGAACACCTGCTCCTTGTACCTGGCCCTCCAACCCAGAACTTTCTCTACAGAAGTTGTAAAAATAGGATTCGTAATCTCCTTGCTATCCAAAGAGCCGCAGGCCTGGGCTCATAACCTTATGGAGCAAAGAAGCCCTATACTGAACTCACTGAACTCTTTCTTTGAATCTATGTCTCAATTGTATGATGACCCCCAGCGCACCGCCACAGCCGAAGCCATCCTACACACCCTCTCCCAAGGGAAAAGACCAGTAGAAGACTACACGGTTGACTTCCGAAAATGGTCGGCTGATACAGCATGGAACGAAGCTGCCCTCAACTACCAATACCGTCAGGGTCTTTCTGAGACTCTTAAGGATGAGCTGGCTCGGGTCGAGACTCCAACTACTCTGGAGGAGTTAATCCAATTGGCCATCAAACTGGACAGGCGCATGCGTGAACGGCGCTCCGAGCGCTTTGTCTTCCCGACCTACCTGGATGCTTCCCAAGCCTTCTTCGGCCTATCCTCCATCCGCATCTCCTTCTGCTGTTCCTGCTCCAGAGAGTGAGCCCATGCAATTAGGACTGGTCTGATCTCCTCTCACTCCAGATGAAAGACAACGGAGGTGGCAAGCCAATTTGTACCTATATTGTGGGGGTTTAGGACACTTCCTACGCAACTGTCCCGTGAGACCCAGTAAGTCACGCTCCCAGTTTACCATGAACTCTCAGGTCACTGGTCCTGCTCAAACTCATGTCATCCTTCCTGTCTCCTTACAGGTGGCGGAAGAGGGAATCCGGCTTCTGGCCATAATTGATTCGGGGGCTTGCAGTTGCTTCCTAGATGCATCTCTAGCACAGAGATTACGCATTCCTCTCTTGAACAAGAAAAGCCTCCAGGTCCACCTGGCTGATGGGTCTCTACCTTGTTCAGGACCCGTCACTCAAGAGACAAGACCCATCCTCACCACCACAGATTCCGGCCATCAAGAACTCTTGTGTTTTGACATTATCTGCTCCCCAATGTTCCCCATCATCTTGGGACTTCCCTGGCTGCAGGCCCATGATCCCCAGATTAATTGGAGCAAGAAAGAGATTTCTTTTTCCTCGGATTACTGTTCTCAACACTGTCTAAACCCAGTTCCAGCTTCCTGTTTGACTGTGCAACCGGTACCCGACAACCTCCAACATGTTCCTCCAGTATACCTTGAATTCAGGGACGTTTTTGACAAGAAAAAAGCCAACAGTTTGCCACCTCACCAGTCTTACGACTGTCCTATTGAACTTTTACCCGGCTCTGAAATTCCTTATGGGCGCATATTTCCGTTATCCGAGACTGAATTGGAAGCCCTCCGGGTTTACATCGATGAGAATCTGGAAAAGGGCTTCATCCGCCCATCCTCCTCGCCAGCTGGAGCCGGCATCTTTTTTGTCGAAAAAAAGGATGGTTCTCTAAGACCCTGTGTTGATTACAGGGAACTCCATAAAATAACAGTGAAGAACAGGTACCCACTTCCACTCATTCCAGAGTTGTTCCAGCGGTTCCGAACTGCACAAATTTTTTCCAAATTAGACTTACGTGGTGCATACAACCTCATCTGGATTCGTGCTGGTGACAAGTGGAAGACCACCTTAAGATCCAGATTCGGACATTTTAAGTACTTGGTGATGCCGTTTGGGTTATGCAATGCCCCGGCCACCTTTCAATACTTGGTAAATGACATTTTTCGAGAGTACCTTGATCATTTCGTAATTGTGTACCTAGATGACATCCTTATTTTTTCTGCTACCATTGAACTACACCAGACTCATGTAAAGAAAGTTCTTACTCTCCTCAGAAAACATGGACTTTACCTTAAAGCAGAGAAATTTGAGTTTGAAGAAACTGTTGTTCAGTTTCTAGGATTCATTATTTCCACCGATGGGGTCGCAATGGACCCGGAAAAGGTTAAAGCAATTCAAGAATGGCCGGCCCCTGCAGAAAAAAAAGGGTGTCCAGCGGTTCATTGGCTTCGCTAAATTTTATCGAAGGTTTATTAAAAATTTTTCTTCCATTGTCTCGCCCATCACCCAGCTGACCCGCCAACAAAATCATTTTTGGTGGTCCCAGGAAGCTCAAGAGGCTTTTGATGAGTTATAGGCCCTGTTTACTTCTGCATCTATCCTGCAGCATCCAGACCCTGCACTGCCCTTCATATTGGAAGTAGACACTTCAGAGGCAGCTACAGGTGCTATTCTGTCTCAGAGACGGGGTCCCAAGTCCCTCCTTCATCCAGTAGCCTTTGCTTCACGGAAACTAAGCCCTCCTGAAAGAAATTACAGTGTTGGAGACCGTGAGTTATTAGCCATCAAGTTCGCCTTGGAGGAATGGAGATATCTGTTGGAGGGTGAGTCCCATTCTATAATGATTTTCACAGACCACAAGAACTTGGAATACCTCTGAACAGCCAAGCGCCTAAATCCCAGACAAGCCCGGTGGGCACTCTTCTTCTCCAGATTCAATTTTCACATTTCTTACAGACCTGGTTCCAAGAACGGGAAAGCGGACGCACTCTGACAAATGTTCCCAGAGTCCCCTCAAATAACAGAACCTAGCACCATCCTTTCCCCGCAGAATTTTTGCCTCATCACCCAGTCTGACCTCAGAACTGCCATTAAACAAGCTTCCACCCACTGTACTGAGCCAGAGGTGTCTGTTTTGAAGAAACGGGATGACTTACTTTGAGCCCGGAATAAAATTCTGTCCCGCTTGAGGTAAGACCTCTGATCCTGGAGACTTTTCATGACCACAAACTGGCAGGTCATTTCGGAGCTCTAAAGACCACTGAACTAGTCTCTCGTTCCTTTTGGTGGCCTGGTTGGAGACGGGACTGCAAGGATTACGTCTCCTCATGTATCTCCTGTCAGCGAAACAAGGGGCCAAATGCCAAGTCTTGGGGTCTACTGAAACCTCTACCCATCCCGGAACGACCATGGAAGGAAGTGTCTATGGACTTCATTGTTGAATTACCATACTCTGAAGGGTTCTCTACCATTTTTGTCATTATTGAACGCCTCTCTAAGATGGCACACTTTCTCCCCATGGTGGGCACTCCCTCTGCCCTGGATACAGCTAATATGTTCATCAAGGAAGTAGTAAGGCTTCACGGGGTACCCAATAATATTGTCTCCGATAGAGGTGTTCAATTTACCTCTAAGTTTTGGAGGGAGCTTTGCAAAGCGCTGGAAATTAAAGTCAGTCTGTCTTCAGCTTACCATCCTCAAAGTAATGGCCAAACGGAGAGGACAAATCAAACGTTAGAACAATATCTTCGTTGCTTCTGTTCCGGCTCCCACTCTCCTGCCCTATGCAGAGTTTACTTATAATAATTCCATACACTCAGCTACTAACCAAACGCCTTTCTGGTCCAACTTCGGGTTTCATCCCTCCTTTCTCTTCTCTTCCCAATTCCTTCCCTGAAACATCAGTTCCAGCTGTGCAAGACCGCTTAACTTCCATCCAGTCAAATTTCCAAAAAATTCAGGAAACCATGCAGAAGGCCCAGGACAGTAACAAGAGACACTATGACAAGGGAAGAAAGGAAAATCCAGCCTTCAAGGTAGGGGATGAAGTCTGGCTATCCGCCATCAACCTTAGGCAACCTTGTCCTTCTCGGAAATTAGGACCAAAATTCATCAGCCCTTTCAAAGTCAAAAGGATTGTGAACCCTGTGGCTTTTGAATTAGCCTTACCCAGTTCCTATTGGATACATCCTGTGTTTCATGTATCTCTACTGAAACCGGTGATTCCTAGCCCTGTTTCAGGAAGAAAAAGACCACCTCCTCCTCCAGTTAAAATCAAAGGCGAGAATGAGTTTGAGGTAGAAGCTATAATTGACTGCAGGAAGAAGGGCAAGCAGCTCCAGTACTTGATTAAATGGAAGGGCTACCCCCCTAAGGATAATTCTTGGGAACCTTCAAGTAATTTACACGCTCCACGCTTAATCCAAGCCTTCCACAAGAAACACCCGGGCTTACTGTCCAGATTGGGCATCCAGAGGCCGCCCCTCGGCAGGGGCACTGTCAGGAAAGAGGCAAGTACCAGTCTCGCCAATATCGCTGCCTTCCTTCGCACATGAGCGGTAGAGCGGCACTCCAGCACATCCCTGGGCACAATACAGCGAAGCGGCTAATGCGCATGCACAAATCGGCTAAACGGCTAATGTTTGTGTGCACTTCAACGAAACGGCCAATGCGCATACGCGATTCAGCGGAATGGCGAATGCGCGTACGTAATAGCGTGCACAACATGAGCCTCCCACTGGCCTATAAAAGCCACTCTGTGCCATGACCAGATTGCTGGTTTGTCTTTCAGCTCCCCGTGTATTTCCTGCTTGTATCCTGATTCTTGACTACCTGTTGTGACCCAGATTGACCTTGACCTGCTCTGATCTCTACCTGCATCTGAATCTTGGCTTGCCTCCCGGACTTCTCCACTTGCCTACTGTGTTTGACCCTCGGCCTGTCTATGGATATTGCTTCCTGGCTCCAGTGATTGACCCTCAGCCTGCTCCTGGACTTTGCTATTATCTTCAGTGCTCGACCCCTGGCTTGCTCGCAGACTTTGCTTCCAGTTACCTGTGTTTGACCCTCGGCCTGTTTTACGGACTTTGCTATCAATCTTCGGTACTCAGTCATCAGCCTGCTTACAGACCTGCTAACAGTCCTTTGCACTAGACTGTTTCTAGAGACTCTTACTAGTCAACGGTGTTTGACCCCCGACCTGTTGTTGGATCAGCTGTTCATCCTCCTCCTTGAGCTTCAACATCTTCCAGTCCAGCACAGCTGTCTCCTTGACATGTGGCCTTCATGCAAGACCTGCCCAGCCTGCTGGTGACTCGTGCCTCTTTGTGCCCTTCTCCTCCTGTACCATCTCCAGGAGTGGAGTGCGCTTAGTCGCAAGAGGTTACCGCTCTCAGCATCTCGGCCTTGGTGAGTACCCTTATCTGACATTAAGCCAGGTATGGTGGTTTGCAACAATGGCACCAACCTCCTCTCCGCCCCCTGACAGGGACAACTGACCCATGTGCCCTGTTTGACTCACGTCCTTAACTTGCTTACAGGATGTCCTGAGGCAGGCCAGGAAAGTCTGTGTGCATTTCCGCAGGTCATATAATGCCAGTGCTGGGCTGGCTGACCTCCAAAAAGGAATTTAACCTGCCCAAGAACCGCCTAATCTGTGACATGCCCACCAGGTGGAACTCAATGCTGGCCATGCTGCAGTGGCTGCACACGCAGCAGAGGGCCATCAATGAGTACCTATGCGACTATGGCACCAGGACAGGGTCAGGAGACCTTGGTTTTTTCCCCATGCCAGTGGGCTATGATCAGGGATGCATGCACTGTCCTGTCACCATTTGAGGAGGCCACGAGGATGGTGAGCAGTGACAGTGCATGCATCAGTGACACTGTCCCTCTTGTCCACCTGTTGGAGCACACGCTGCGTGGAATAATAGACAGGGCACTTGAGGCAGAACAGAGGGAGGAAGAGTAGAACTTTTACCTCTCAAGGCCCCCTTTATCCAGACAGTGTTCCTGCATGCCCGCCGATCACACAGGAAGAGGACGAGGAGGAGGAGGAGAAGGAGGATTGTGTCAGCATGGAGGTGGAGCCTGGCACTCAGCATCAGTCTTCAAGGGATCATTTACAGTCCGAAGAAACCCATGGACTTGTACGTGGCTGGGGATCATGTCGTCCTTGGTGACCCAGAGGACTCTGGACCAAATGCCTCAGCAAACCTACGCTGCATGGCCTCCCTGATCCTGCAAAGCCTGCGGAAGGATCCTCGTATTCGTGGTATCAAGGGGAGGGATGATTACTGGCTGGCAACCCTCCTTGATTCACGTTACAAGGGTAAGGTTGCGGACCTTATCTTGCCGTCGCAGAGGGAGCAGAGGATGAAACATCTTTGGGAGGCCTTGCAGAAAGGTTTGTGCAACGCATTTCCAGAGCCTGGAAGGTTACAATTTCCTAGTCCTCCCGGACAACGTGTTGCTAAGGCTTCGGTCAGTCACAGAAGGAGCAGTTGGAGAAGGTGGCCGTCTGACCGATGCGTTCAGACAATTTTTTAGTCCGCAGCCCCAAGGTCTGATCAGTTCCAGCATCCATCGCCAACATCTGATTCACATGGTGCAGGATTAGCTAGGGGCTAGATCAGACTTAGACACCTTTCCCACCGAAAATCCTCTGGGTTACCGAGTCTTGAGGATGGATCACTGGCCAGAGCTTGCACAGTATGCAATTGAGCTACTGGCCTGTCCTGCATCCAACGTTTTTTCAGAACGCACATTCAGTGCTGCTGGAGGCTTTGTAACCGATCACAGGGTGCGCCTGTCCACCGAAACGGTCAATTGGCTGACCTTCATAAAAATGAATCCGTCTTGGATCAGCAGCTACTAAGCACCTGATGCTGATGTAACCGATTGATTTTTTTTAAAATGTGAGATCCCTTCAAGACTGCCTATGCTGATGCTGAGTGACTATCCTGTTATGCGTTGTGTTATGAGTCACAATCCTCTTTTTTCTCAATTTTCATGCCGCTAGCTTGTAAGAACATTTTTGGTTCTGGGCACCACCACCAGTTTTTCTGCCCCTGTTTAACAGGGGCATGTAATTACAATTTTTGATGCAATACTTTGCAGTAGGGCTCATTCCTGTGCTCCAACTATAGCATCTGTGAGGGGTTGCAGTGTTGTGGCACCAGTGCCTAAGGCCCAATTTTTCTGCCCCTGTTCAACAGGGACATGTAATTACAATTCTTGATATATTTCACAGCAGGGCCCATTCCTGCGCCTACCAAGAGTAACTGAGGGCCTACAGTGTTGTGGCACCACCACCACAGGCCCAATTTTTCTGCCCCTGTTCAACAGGTGCTTGTAATTACAATTCTTGATATAATATTTTACAGCAGGGCTCGTTCCAGCACCCACCAAGAGTAACTGTGAGGACTTACAGTGTTGTGGCACCAGCACCGACCTAGTGCATTACCACTGGTAACATTTATTAAAATATATAAAACAGCAAAATAATACTCACAAACGAGCATGAATAACAGGCATTGACAATGGTTGCAGGTGAGCAGTAATAAACGTCGACAAACCCGGACCGGACATCAGATGGATAAGGCGATGGCTAACGCGTTTCGGGGGAGAAACCCTTTCTTCAGAGCCTAAGCGGGTAGTGGCTGCTCATATGTAAGGACTCGTCTATATATGTGTGTGTGCGCACTTGTGCATCCCAATCACCACCAGCCCACACAGGCCTTGTCCACCTACACAGAAATCACACCCCCCCTTAGGTGGTAGGGCCCTCCCTAATGGCACTCAATCGCCATATTAACACCATAATGATTTGAGCCAGTGACCCCGCACATGTGCAAGTCACAAGTCACAAGCAAGTCTCAAGTCTTAACCTTCAAGTCATAAGCAAGTCCCAAGTTACTGTGGCGAAAAGCAAGCAAGTCAAGTCAAATCCCTGCTAGAAGTCAAGCAAGTCAAGTCATTTATTTTGGTCAAGTCACAAATTAAGTCAAAATACTGATCTACCCCATTTCCATCCTTTAAATGAGTTAAGAGTCAGTTTTCAGGAAAGGTTTTGTTTTAATTTTCAACATTAACAAAACTGCTTAGTGCTTTTTTCTTGGCATATTAAAGAAACACTTTGAATGCCCAAATGGCAGACAAAGAGCAGAACACTCAGCAATTAAATGGCCAACAAGCCTGAAAATAAGGTGTTGCTTAGTACACTAGTACTTACAGAACTATTTTTAATGTATTATATATATACGGTCCTAACCTAACCTTGTTTAAAACAGTGACACATTTATCATTCCAGATTAGAATATTACATTAGTGACTCATAGCGACACTTTTTGGGCACCAGTGACACCAATACAGTGACCAGTGCTAAAGTTTGCATTGATTTCAGCATGCATGGAGCACTGCAGTACATGAACTTTCACTGGATGTTGACTGTTTAATGAGTTTGTAGTACGCATGGAGCACTTAACTGCAATATGATTTTTATGTAATATTCACGTTGAGCACTTTGTATTTCGCACAAGTAATAGTTAATTAGTGAAGGACTCAGGGAGGAACTGGTCTGGGACTGGGGGTCAGTGCAGTGGCCATCGCAGCGCAGGAGAAAAAAAGCACAGAGCCGAGGAGGAGGAGAAAACAAGGAAAGAAGGTTTGTACCTACCTAGGTTTCATAGTTTTAGCATGTGCAATGATATTGATGATTGATTGCATCTGCAATCATATCTGCATCCTGCAATCATCAGTAGAGGCCACTGGCCAGGGCCCTGCTAGCTGCTACATCACTAGTGCAGATTTGCAGAAGCTGCAGGTCTGTTTGATGCAGTGCCAAGCAAGCTAATGCTTCCCTGCAAAGTTTGCAGGGAAGTTTTCAGGGAGGCATTTGCTTGGCACTGCATCAAACAAACCTGCAGCTTCTGCAAATCTGTTTCCTCCTCCTCGGCTCTGTGCTTTTTCTTCTGCGCTGCGACGACCACTGCATTGACCCCCATTCTCAGACCAGTTCCTCCCTGAGTCGTGTGACTGTCCCTGCTCCAGTGCCCCCTCAGTAGAAGAATAATAGTCTGCCATGACTTACTCTATGGCTGCTGGACTGGACTCCACTCAGATTCGGTCAGTCGGCTAGGCTTGGCTGGCTCCTTGGGCAACTTCTAGTTCCTTCTTCCTCCCCCACCGTGAGGCCCGCGACTCACGCTGCTGGCTCTGCACACTTGCACAGAAGCCCAGCCCCTCCCTCAGAGATCACTCCGCAGCAGGAGGGGGGCGGCGCCGCGGCCTGGCCGGACGGAATACAGAGACCTGTACAGCCTAGGAGGAGAGACTGCAGTGCAGTCATCATCAAATAAAAAAAAAGTCTGCGGCGGCCGCGAACACTGCAAGCGCCGCTCGCCGACACCTATCCGATCCCCGCCCACAATGTTAGCAAGCTGTACTTGTGCGGGCAGAAGACGGGACTCGGGGGAGCTTTCTTTTGTGGGGGGGCGGCTTTTGCCTAGGCCAAGACACAGCACTGGTGGTGCCAAGTCAAATAGCCCAAGTCAAAGTCAAGTCGCAAGTGATTAGTGGCAAGTCAAAGTCAAGTCGAGTCATTTATTTAATTTTGTCAAGCAAGTCGCAAGTCCTCAAACAGGTGACTCGAGTCTGACTCGAGTCAAGTCATGTGACTCGAGTCCCCCACCTCTGCCTGTCACTACCTATTGCTATCATAGGGGATATTTACATTCCCTGAGATAACAATAAAAATGATTAAAAAAAAAAAAAAATGAAAAGAACAGTTTAAAAATAAGATAAAAAAGCAAAAAAATAAGAAGAAGAAAAAAAAAGCACCCCTGTCGCCCCCTGCTCTCGCGCTAAGGCGAATGCAAGCGGCGGTCTGTCGTCAAACGTAAACAGCAATTGCACCATGCATGTGCGGTATCACCGCGAAGGTCAGATCGAGGGCAGTAATTTTAGCAGTAGACCTCCTCTGTAAATCTAAAGTGGTAACCTGTAAAGGCTTTTAAAGGCTTTTAAAAATGTATTTAATTTGTTGCCACTGCACGTTTGTGCGCAATTGTAAAGCATGTCATGTTTGGTATCCATGTACTAGCCTAAGATCATCTTTTTTATTTCATCAAACATTTGGGCAATATAGTGTGTTTTAGTGCATTAAAATTTAAAAAAAGTGTTTTTTCCCCAAAAAATGCGTTTGAAAAATCGCTGCGCAAATACTGTGTGAAAAAAAAAAATGAAACACCCACCATTTTAATCTGTAGGGCATTTGCTTTAAAAAAATATATAATGTTTGGGGGTTCAAAGTAATTTTCTTGCAAAAAAAAAATTTTCATGTAAACAAAAAGTGTCAGAAAGGGCTTTGTCTTCAAGTGGTTAGAAGAGTGGGTGATGTGTGACATAAGCTTCTAAATGTTGTGCATAAAATGCCAGGACAGTTCAAAACCCCCCAAATTACCCCATTTTGGAAAGTAGACACCCCAAGCTATTTGCTGAGAGTCATGTCGAGTCCATGGAATATTTATTTTATATTGTGACACAAGTTGCGGGAAAGAGACACATTTTTTTTTTTTTTGCACAAAGTTGTCACTAAATGATATATTGCTCAAACATGCCATGGGAATATGTGAAATTACACCCCAAAATACATTCTGCTGCTTCTCCTGAGTACAGGGATACCACATGTGTGAGACTTTTTGGGAGCCTAACCGCGTACGGGACCCCGAAAACCAAGCACTGCCTTCAGGCTTTCTAAGGGCGTAAATTTTTGATTTCACTCTTCACTGCCTATCACAGTTTCGGAGGCCATGGAATGCCCAGGTGGCACAAAACCCCCCCAAATGACCCCATTTTGGAAAGTAGACACCCCAAGCTATTTGCTGAGAGGTATAGCGAGTATTTTGCAGACCTCACTTTTTGTCACAAAGTTTTGAAAATTGAAAAAAGAAAAAAAATGTTTTCTTGCCTTTCTTCATTTTCAAAAACAAATGAGAGCTGCAAAATACTCACCATGCCTCTCAGCAAATAGCTTGGGGTGTCCACTTTCTAAAATGGGGTCATTTGGGGGGGTTTTGTGTCATCTGGGCATTTTATGGCCTTCAAAACTGTGATTGGTAGTGAGGAGTGAAATCAAAAATTTACGCCCTTAGAATTCCTGAAGGCGGTGACCCGTACGCGGCTAGGCTCCCAAAAAGTCCCACACATGTGGTAACCCTGTACTCAGGAGAAGCAGCTGAATGTATTTAGTGGTGCAATTCCACATAGGCCCATGGCCTGTGTGAGCAATATATCATTTAGTGACAACTTTTAGTAAATATTTTTTTTTTTTGTCATTATTCAATCACTTGGTACAAAAAAAATAAATATGCAATGGGTTCAACATGCCTCTCAGCAATTTCCTTGGGGTGTCTTCTTTCCAAAATGGGGTCATTTGGGGGGGGGGGTTGTACTGCCCTGCCATTTTAGCACCTCAAGTCAAAAACTAAAAGCCGTGTAAATTCCAGAAAATGTACCCTAGTTTGTAGACGCTATAACTTTTGCGCAAACCAATAAATATACACTTATTGACATTTTTTTTTACCAAAGACATGTGGCCGAATACATTTTGGCCTAAATGTATGACTAAAATTGAGTTTATTGGATTTTTTTTATAACAAAGTAGAAAATATCATTTTTTTTCAAAATTTTCGGTCTTTTTCTGTTTATAGCGCAAAAAATAAAAACGGCAGAGGTGATCAAATACCATCAAAAGAAAGCTCTATTTGTGGGAAGAAAAGGACGCAAATTTCGTTTGGGTACAGCATTGCATGACCGCACAATTAGCAGTTAAAGCGACGCAGTGCCAAATTGGAAAAAGTCCTCTGGTCCTTAGGCAGCATAATGGTCTGGGGCTAAAGTGGTTAATGAGCTCACCCTCAAGGGTCAGGGGGGGAATCTCGTTTGTACACTCATGGCTCCCCTCTATATATATAGTTCCTCCAAAATCTCTAGTAATCCTTCGTCTAGAGGCTCCATAGAGGGGGACGGAACCGTCGTCTCAGAATGATCATCAACTGTTCCATTAAGTTCCTTCAGCCTAAAATGGCGCTTGACGGTAAGATTCCGTATAAACTTATTAAGATCAATGAAGAGTTCAAACAGGTTTGGGGGGCTCTCTGGAGCATAGTTTAGCCCTCCTCTTCTTTCTTTTTTCTGTAGTCTGTGAATACCCATTATTCTGAGGAGGGCTGCAAGACGGCAGATACCACTAAAGTATTCGGTCATACCACACATTGAGGAACTAGACACCTGAGCGCAGGAGAGATTTCTGGTTTTGTGGCACCAGCACCAACAAAAGGCCCAATTTTTCTACCACTGTTCAACAATGGCATGTAATTACAATTCTTGATCTAATATTTCACAGCAGGGCCCGTTCCTGCGCCCACCAAGAGTAACTGTGAGGGCTTACAGTGTTGTGGCAACACCAACACCTAAGGCCCCAATTTCTGCAGAGTGTATAGGGCAGGCCCCTACTTTCAAAACATCCAACTTACAAACGACTCCTACTTGCAAACGGAAGGAGACAACAGGAAGTGAGATGAAATCTACCCATAGGAAGGGAAATTCTCTCCCGTAAGAGTTAATATGGGAAAAACGTGTCTCCTCTTCACTGATGCTTTATTGCCAATCCTTGTTTCACTAAAAACCCCAAATTTTCAAAAACCATTTGTCATTGGGACAGAAAGTGAGGTGAAATCTTCTGAAGAGGTGCACAGACCGCAAAACAAAATGTTACAGGGGTGATAACCCTTCCCTATGTTTTCCAAAAAGCTTAAAAAATAGATTTTTTGGCTGGAGCTACCACTTTTAAAATGTACCAGTTCAAAATTACAAACAGATTTTACTTAACAAACCTACAGTCCCTGACTTGTTTGCACCGCCTGTATACTGCTGTTCAGAGTATATAGGGCCTGGGGGCCCCACGCCTTTCCTTTTTTTAATTTGGGTCCGGGGTTCCCCTTAATATCCATACAAGACCCAAAGGGCCTGGTAATGGACTGAGGGGTGGGGGGTACCCATGCCGTTTGTCTCACTGATTTTCATCCATATTGCTGGGACCCGAAATTACATTAAAGCCGCAAGCAGTTTTAAATTACTTTTATTCCTTTAAAAAAAAATGTAATTTTGTGCAGGGACTGTTCTATGCACGGGAAACACGTGCCACTTTACAGGCATACTATAGACACCCCCCCCAGGTACGATATTTAAAGAAATATTTCACTTTTTTTTTTTCACTTTAAGCATCATTAAAATCACTGCTCCCGAAAAAACATCAGTATTTAAAACTTTCTTTTGCATTGCTACATGTCCCCTGGGGCAGTACCCAGGTCCCCAAACCCTTTTTAGGACAACAACTTGCACATTAGCCTTTAAAATTAGCACTTTTGATTTCGAACGGTCGAGTCCCATAGACTTTAATGGGGTTCTAAAGTTCGCACGAACTTTCAGTCCGTTCGCAGGTCCTGGTGCGAACCGAACCGGAGGGTGTTCGGCTCATCCCTAGTCTTCAGACACATGATCGAAGCCAGTAAAAGTTAAGTTTAAGTCAGGCAGAATAGATCTCTCTCTTTCAATCCTGCTCAGATAGTTCATCTTTTCATTTTCAAGCGGTGGGAGTGCTCTCTAGTACAGTCTTTGTAATCCAAAAGGAGCACTGGATTGTTCCCAAATAAAAAGGGGAGTCAACGCAACCCCACTAGGGCAGAACTATTTCCAGAACCAGGAAACAAGAAAAAAAAGTCAGTGGTCGAGTGGCGTCTCATTACAGTAGGCAATCTACAAACTCCAGACATTTCGATATGGGTTGGCAAAAGAGTCCTCTCCTGATGGTTACACGCTGGATCCAGCAAATGAAACACTGATCCATAGTGCGGACTCTCAGGATCTATGTCCCCTCACATGTAGCATTGCACAGAGTTTAATGGCAACACTAGTCTCTAATCAGCATAGCATCTGATACCTAAAGTAAACTCTGGCCACACACCTGTGTTCCCCCATCACTGCAAACTTGTGCTGCTCTCTCAGCTGCTCAGAACAGGAAAAAGATTCCAGCACATTATCCACAGTGGCTTCCTCGCAGCATTCTGCAGGCTGATGGCACAACAGAGTGCCCTTTTCCAAGTAGCCCAGTTCACTAATCCCTTGCTCTGTTGCATCAGCCAAGCTCTTCCAGGCTCAGTCCAGACCCAGCCTAGATGGCTGCCCCATGTACTGCACGCACTCCATAAATGAGCAATTCAAAGTGGTCTCCTTAAAAGATAGCTGCTGCACTTATGCATTAATGAATATTCAGTTTAACCCTGTCCACACTGCAGAAGGTTAATACAGCAGCACCAAAGGAAGAAGAAGTTTGACAACAGTTATCAGCTACAGTCCAGGTTACAGGTACAAATGTAGAAGAGCAAAAATGTTTGTTTTTGTTTGTTTTTTTAACAATACTTGGTAAGTGTTACATGCAAGTAAGGTCAAATCTACCAAGACAAAATCCTTCTAAATTAGAGGAGATTGTATGGGGTAGCAGTTTTTATTTACTAAATACCATCAAATTCCAATAGGGGAGAACAGTAAAAAAAATTATCCTTTTTCTTCAGTTTCATTACAAAACCAAAAAGTGCCTCAAGACTTAAGATAGTCACTCGATTGTTGTATGTTCATTGTCATTTACTGGCCATCTGGAAGGGCAAGGATCCAGGTTGGCAATTGTTTTTCAAAGAAAAGAGCCAGCACCAGTGGTGTATTATCATTTCATTAACATCTTTCCTGTATTTTCCAGTGCGGTTGTCTTGGACAGCACATTCGACATTTGTCACTTCTGGGAGTGTCAGATGCTGGTTTTCCCCAGGACCAGTGGCGGCCCGTCCCTAGGGGCGCCCAGGCGCCGCTCCCCCCGTAGTCACCAAAAAAAAAAAAAAATTTTTTAAACTGGCCCTTTAAAAAAAAAAAAAAAAAAAATCGAAAAAAAAGGTCCTCAAGTCAAGTGCACTATGTCCGAGCGCCGGACGCAGTGCAGCATGGGAAGCGCCACGTCTATGCAATCACGAGATTGCAGACGCGGCGCTTCATTTGTGGGCTTTTAACCCGCCTTGTGGCGCGATCCGTCGCGCCGAGTAGCTTCCGCATTACTATGCATATTGTATGCATTAGAATGGCCGGTGCGTTGAGTGACAGTCGAGTTCTGATGTCACTTCCGCTTTCATCTCCCATGCGCCCGAGCAGAGGAAGGGAGCATGGGGAGCGGACTTCTCTACTGCCGTGTGACTACACAGTCACACCGAGAAGAAAACATCCTACCAAGCCAGCCAGTGTATGGAAGCAAGGAGGCAGAGGAGGTGTCAGGACAGCTGTCATTAGCCACGGACTGCAGCCTGGACAGGACGGAGCCTCGGAAATATGCAAGTACTCATCAACTGTCTATCCATCTCCCCCTCGCAGTGTCTGTCTGTCTATCTAATATGCAAGTGTGAGAGTGAGACAAGCGCCTCCACCAAAGACATTAGCAGCTGCTCACCTTCTTTGCTAATGTCTTTGGTGGAGGTGCTTGTCTCACTCTCACACTTGCATGCCTGTTTGGATATACATCCTCACAGTGGCAGACATCCTTTTGATTCCTGCAATTGTGAACGTTCTTGGAGAAACTGCCTTTTTAACTATTTATTATTGATTGGTTTTTCACTGTTCTGCTTTGCATTTGTATTGAGGTATGTGCATTAATTCATTTTATCTAGTTAACGTTAGGCCCCTTTCACACTGGGGCGGGGGCGGAATTGGCAGTAAAGCGCCGCTATTATTAGCGGTGCTTTACCGTCGTTTTAACGGCAGTATTCGCCCGCTAGCAGGGCGGTTTTACCCCTCGCTAGCGGCCGAGAAAGGTTTAAAAACCACCGCAAAGCGCCTCTACAGAGGCGCTTTGCCGGCGGTATAGCTGCGCTGTCCCATTGATTTCAATGGGCAGGAGCGGTGAAGGAGCAGTATACACCACTCCGAAGATGCTGCTAGCAGGACTTTTTTTCCCGTCCTGCTAGCGCACCGCTTCAGTTGCTTTTACACTGGAGAGACAGCAGCGGCTGTTTTGGGTCGGTTTGCAGGTGCTATTTTTAGCGCAATAGCGCCTGCAAACCGCCCCAGTGTGAAAGGGGCCTTAGGGGTCTTTGCTGAATATATATCCCTGGTGATATCTATCTATCTCACTCATTCTCCCCCTCCCACCCAATATCTATCCGTCTGTCCATCTCTCCCACCCAGTGTCTATCTGTAGGTCCTATTGTGGGCAAGTGAGGGGGGCAGGGGATATGGAGAATTTGCCACACTGGCAGCATTTGATGGGCACACTGGCAGCATTTGGTACAGTGGCAGCATTTGATGGGCACACTGGCTATAATTGATAGCACTGTAATTTGATGGGCACAGTGGCAGCGTTTGATGGTTTTTTTTTTTCACATTTTTTTCGGTTTGTTTGCGCCCCCCAAAAAAATTTTAGCACCAGCCGCCACTGCCCAGGACACACCATGGTTTCATCCTCTGGCTCATACATCACTGCCAAATATTGTAATGATGCAGGGGGATCAGAAGGTAGAACTTACAAGATCACTCCCGTCTCCCTATATCAAGGGACAAGGCTCTTCCAGTCATTGCTGGGAAAAACTTTCCACATTAGGGCTCAAGACTCCCAGGTTCCAATGTACAGGGTTCAAAGTCATTCCCACTGAGACAATTACAAGGAGGCTCTTATAAAATCCAACTAGGATATCATTGGAACCTGTGATACAGCCTCGCTCTACAAGGTGTTCAAGGTCCCCATGCTGGGCAGACAAACACCAACCGCTCTAGGTCAACCTGGATTTAATTGCTGCATGAGAGCCTCTTAGAAAATTCCCATCTCAGATACTCAGAGATCTTTGATAAGATCCAAGTAGAGCGCAGTCTGCCTAACTAAGTCAACCAGAAAACAATGCAGTTCTACATAGGTCTCTCCACCACCCCATGAAAACAATAGGAAATGCGATTTGTGCGTGTGCTTTTATGTCCAGTGTCATGGTGAAGGAGAAGACAATTTAGTGTAGCCAGAAAATAAAACATCAGAACGGTTGTTTTGAGAAACACATGCATGTTCACTGCTGTGTTTATACACTCACCGGCCACTTTATTAGGTAAACCTGTTCAATTGCTTGTTAAAAAAAATTGCTAATCAGCCTATCACATAGCAGCAGCTTAATGCATTTAGGCATCTGGACATGGTGAAGACAATTTGCTGAAGTTCAAACCGAGCATCAGAATGGGGGAAAATAGGGATTTAAGTGACTTTGAACATGGCATGGTTATTGGTGCCAGATGGGCTGGTCTGAATAGTTCAAAATCTGCTGATCTACTTTTTTTTTTCCACGCACAACTATCTAATGGTCCGAAAAAGAGAAAATATGCAGTGAGCGGCAGTTGTGTGGATGAAAACGCCTTGTTGATGTCAGAGGAGAAAGGGCAGACTGGTTAGAGAAGATAGAAAGGCAACAGTAACTCAAATAACCATTCATTACAACTGTAGCGCTCTCCCCTCTCCCCCAGAGTCAGAGAGGGCCAACATTCCTCCTCAGGGTGCAGGTTACTAGGCATGATGGGTGTAGTGCAAGGTGGAAAGATGGGCACCAGTCACTTTTAAAAATGAACAAAGAGTTTTATTTCTCTTAACAGGAACGGTGGGAGAGAGGGGTAGGGCACACGACACCCTTAGGCAAATGCGATAGCAACTTGACAGACTCCTTGGACAAATATAGAACTAGGCAGACAGCAGTACAGAAAGAGCGCCTTTAAGCTGAATGCAGCAATCTGTATTTTGTAGCAACTGCGGTCTCCTATAGCAACAACTTTACTCACAGTATCCCACAGTATTTAAGCTTAGCCCACGGTTACCTGCTGGACTTTTCAAGCTTTACTTACAGCTACCCGCTGTACTTTGTGGATGAGTTCTCTCCTAAAGCTTTCCCAGCTACTTCAGTCCCTGGCTGATGAAGAGTCTCCTCTAGTACTCCTTCAGAACTCCATCCCTTTACACCTGCCTCCGGCAACAAGATTGGTTGACCCTCTGGCAATGTCTTCTCCCTTGCCTCCCGGCAGCGATTAAGCCACATGCTTCAGGCCTACACCTCGGCTGCTGCTCCACACACCTACCCTGGCAACAGCCCAGGTGGAAAGAACCCCAATCAACTGACTCTCTCCGAATAGACTATCCCAGCAGCCTCAGCGGCCCAAAAGGCTGAGAAAAGCATATTCACTCATAACCTGAATTCACTGTAATCGATCATACTAATGCCAAAAGGTAACAGTGCCACTGATTGACAAAAATGAGAAATCACAGTTAAGACCAAGCTTAGGAGAAAATCCATTTGATCAAAGACTACAAATTGGCCAGGCTAGTTACCATCTAGTACAACTAAACTTACTAACAGTCCTGTTTAGGACAAGGGTGCTACACAACTAAGGTATGCAGAATACCATCTCTGAATGCACAACACATCCAACCTTGAAGCAGATGGGGCTACAGTAGCAGAAGACCACAACGGGTGCCACTCCTGTCAGCCAAGGACAGGAAACTGAGGCTACAATTCGCACAGGCTCACCATAATTGGACAATAGAAGATTGGAAAAACGTTGCCTGGTCTGATGACTTAATTTCAGCTGCGACATTTAGATGGTAGGGTCAGAATTTGGCATAAACAGCATGAATCCATCCTGCCTTGTATTAACGGTTCAGGCTGGTGGTAGTGGTATAATGGTGTGGGCGATATTTTATTAGTACCTTAGTACCAACTGAGCATCGTTTGAAGTGGTAGTAAACTTCAGCGGTTGTAAAAAAAAAAAAAAAAAAAAAAAAAACCACATGCAAGACAATGGCATAATGTGTTAGTATGCATCGCATACTAGCACATTATGAAATACTCACCTTGGAATGAAGCCCCTCAGCACTGTTCTGCCACCGCAGAGGGCAGACATCTTCCCCCTTTCTTCCAGGTTCGCGTGCTCCGGCTATGTAATTGACCAGAGCCGCAATGACGTCTCACGCATTGCGCGCAGGAGCCCATGGTTCCAGCACGAAGCTCTGTAGGTCCCGGAAAAGTATCTCAGAAGAATGTGTAACACCCTCTAATTGTGCTAGGTTTTACTGCAGGCAACAAAAGTCTCTGCCACAGACTTGAGAAGAACAAAATGGTTGAACAATCCTGTGCCACAGGATTTAGTATTAGTTGCACGATTACACAGTACCAGAACCTTTAAGCCGACCCGGCAGTACTGTGAGGCAGGTTAGTTAAGTATAGGTGCGTCCTCCAAGTAAGTTACCAGGCCCTCCCGAGAGACCAGCCTTCATCCTGGCTCTCTCCAGCAAGGATCCTCCCCTGGATCTCCTCAGCTTGGCTTGGCTTCTTCCAAACAGGCAAGACAGCCTAAGGACCACCTCTGCGGTGGTAGGCCCCAGACAGGCTTCTGGGCCTACTTGTAGTCACATAGCCTCAGGCCAACGTGGCCCCGAGGCAAGAGAAGAGTCACCACATACCTTAGGCCAGGAGGCAAGAGAGAAACAAAAATGGCGGCTGCCCCTTAAGTACCCTCCCCAAGAATGCACAGCGGTGGACCACCCCCACTGAGCTGTTTCCAACAAAGAAGAGCACTCAATACACTTTAGCCTGTTGCTCTTCCAACACTGGCCTGTGGTGACAACGACACCTACAAACAACAGTGTGGAACTACATGCAACACAGCCAATGCTGGAACAGAAGCTAAGTTAGCCACAAATTAAATCTGAACTGTGTACAGAACAGATAACCCCCTCCTAAATTTACATGCAAGCGCCTGATCAACAGGAGCAGGGCGCTACATAAGCATACCATTCTTCATGTTCTATGTATATACTGTATAACTAGCCATAATTCCATGGGACTAAAATTAGACTGTCTCGGTATACATACTCAGGCTAAATCAAAACTTCCCCTCCCTCCAAAAGCATTCAGGACTGTGGGTGAGAGCAAAGAGTCAGTAAAAGTACATGGCATGTCTACAGCCACCAGGTGTCTAATCAGCAAGGACTCCAAATCACATGGTCATAGCAAGGCAATATGTTCAGCATCAATGCAGTTTATTTTTCATTTCCTAAACCCAGAATTCCAATAAAAGGTATAGTACAAATATAAAGATAAAAAATATTTATTAGCCATCACTTTTTTTCAGAATATCACTCACGATAAATAAAAAAATCTCATTGGCAAAATCCAAAGTGCGTCACCCAACATAAGAGCCTGAGTGACAGCAACAGGCACACTCCTGTATTCTCTAGCATTTCCAAGATCATGTTTCAGACTATGGTTACAAAACCAGAATAGTTTATTACTGACAGGTACACAAAACAGCTTCTGCTTGTGACCCACACTACAGGAGCAACAGACTGAGTTGAAAGTGTCGAATTTAAGGAGAGATTAGGAAAAAAACAACAAACAAACAAGAAAAAAAAAAGAACAGAATACGCTTTGACAAGTAGTTTGGTTTGCCCTGTGTGTAATATATATACACACACACACACACACACACACACACACACACACACACACACTATATATATAAAAAGATATATATACCCATACACATGCGCAAAGAAAGGCATTATCAGCACTCCAGCGAGAACTGCTTTGGTGCTCCTCATAAAATGAATAAATGCAACAGGTATAGTACACAGATGCAGGGCTTATCTGTGCTGGGAAGCCATCATGAATGTGACTGTGCACCCACACAGTGCTCTATCCCCAGCCCCATTCAGCTATCGGCTAAATGTAAACAAAGGACCGGGGATAGTGGCAATGTCGTTAACCAAATTTGGCAATGCCCATATCTGAGGAATGACCAGAGTCACTCAGTATGCGGAGCCTGATGGAGAACTGAGGGACAAGTTCCCCATCAGGTCTGCCTTCTCAAATACAAAACTTCTCAGCCGCGTGCCTGTCGGTGTGATTGTTGATTGCATGTAGCGGTTTGTGATAGGTACTTCAATCTGCCAAAAGCACTCAATTTCAGTGCGACAGTCTGTAGACAGATGCCTACCCTTTTTTATGCACATTTATGTTGTTAATTTATGCCAACGTGTTCTGTTACTTTAAAGTTTTGGCTGATGCTTGTAGGGATGTGCACGTGCATCGGACTAGAAACTTGGCAATGCCAAAGCTGGCTGCACTCCACACATGCATGGGAGTGACATCACCCTTGCCCGGCCAGTGAAAGCAGGCAGGGATCGAGACCCGAAAGCAGTCGGCAGGGAGCTCCAGGACGCTACATCACTGGATCCAAGGCGAGTATAGTTCCACTTTAAAGTGATTCTAAAGGCAGAAGGTTCTTTACCTTAAAGTGGAGTGCCACCCAGAAATGGAACTTCCGCTTTAAGTGCTGGTGATCCCCTGACATGCCACATTTGGCATGTCTTTTTTTTTTGGGGGGGAGGGGGGGCGGGTACCTAGCTTACACTTCCTCCCCTGGCGCTGTGGCGCCGGAAGGAAGTTCACCTCTCCTCCCTCCCTGCAATCTTCTGGGACATGTCACAAGTCCCAGAAGATTGCCCGGCCATTCACAGAGTGCAGCGTGGCTCGTGCATGCGCAGTGCGCGCGGCTGCCAGTTCACAGCCGGGCGCCCACAGTTAGAATGCTGCAGAGAGGAGGGGGAGAGGAGCGAGGCTTCATGCGCCCGCATTGCTGGACGTGGGACAGGCGAGTGTCTGGTTATTAAAAGTCAGCAGCTACACATTTCTACTTTCTGTCGCTGCTGACTTCTAACTGGGTGGAACTCAGTTTTAAAATAGAACTATATGCAAAACTTTCCTGGTGCCTCCATGTCAGCATACATATGATAGTAGCCCCGCCTAATTCCGCCCACAGGACCAGTGCATAGCTATAAAAAAAAAAAAGTTAACACCCACACAACAGCCCATTCCCTTTACTTTCCTCTTTTGTATATCAAGATGGATCCTGTACTGATGCTTTGATTTCTAGCTCCATCATATCAAGTCGACTCAACAGCCAACTCCATGGTCTAGAGTTCAGGTTTCATCCTGTCCTGACAAGATGCACTCTAATCTGAGTGTATCCTGAGTTTTTGGCTACAGACTACGGTTTACCAGATTGGCAATGCTGCCACCTAGTCTTCTATCCTCACTGTCCCTGTGTTCTACCAGAGGTTTGGGGTGATTGTAGCCGGATTAATGCACTTGCTGCAGGAACATTTGGGTGCTGTCCATTGTCCTTTCCCATCTTTTTTTTTTTTTTTTTTTTTTTCTTTTTTTTTTCCACTTCAGCGAAATTTTTCTGAGAGACATTATTTCAACTTTATGTGTCAAACTTTATCTCTTCTCATTTTTCACATCATTGTGGATTGTTTCCGTCACTTCTTTATTATTTATTCCCTTCAAGGATATTATTTATTATTTTTAAAAGCCAACAACGAAGCGCCTCCCATATCTGTAAGCCCACTATTATATAATTTCCTTTTTGTCCCCCCCCCTCCTCCCCTCCCCCCTTCCCCCTTCCCCCTGTACCCCTCCTGTGTCTGATCCATTCTTTTATGTTATTCATTTATCCACTAGGCTCTGCACCTATTCTTTCTTTCATCTTATCTAAATAAATGTCTGAGGCTTTGTATTTTTTCCAACTTTCCCATCTACTATTATCCCTTTTCTTTCCTCCTTCCATTTTATAGTAATATTCTATTTCCTCTAGCCAATTTCTTATCTCTGGTTTTCCGCATTTTAACCAATTCTTAGGAATCAATGCCTTGGCCGCATTCAAAAGGTTAGGCACGATTGATTTCATGTATTGTTTCTTAGGTTTGTTATGTATATGGAAAAGACAAGTCCAGATGTTTTGTTCTATTTCTTCTCCAGTTATTTCCTTTATGATCTTTAACACTTCCTTCCAGTATTCCGTTATTATTGGGCATTCCCACCATATGTGTATGATCGTTGCTGATTGGCCACATTTTCTCCAACACAAGGGTGTTTTGTCCTGTTGAAATTTATGTATTCTTACTGGGGTCATATACCATCTTGATACTAATTTATAGTTCATTTCGATAGTCTTCATATCCCAGGCCTTATTATATCCCATTTCAATCATTTTTTCCACTTTTTGGTTATCTATTTTTAAGTTCAGCTCTTTTTCCCATTGTTTTATGTATTCTGGTCTTTCTTGTGCTTCCAAGTCTGTCAGTATATTGTAAATTTTTGATGTTCCGTTTTTTAATGGTATTTCCTTACTACATAGCTTTTCCAGTGCGGTTAGTTTCGTTACATCTCTCAGTGGGTGTGGAATTGTGCTTACTAAGTGCCTTAATTGATTGTAGTTCCATTCATTCATCTTCCATCCGTTCATTTCCTCTAAGTCTGCTCGTGTTCTTATTTTGCCATTTCTGGTGATATCTTTTAATTGTGGATTACCTATACCTTGAGTTCCAAATATTTCCTTCCCGGGGGTGAAAAAGTTCGATCCTGTGAGTGCTAACAGTGGTGAATTGTATTTCCATTCATTCTTTAGGTGAGTGGTGTCCCAAATTTTTAAAACATTTTTTGTTATTTCATGTGTATCTGTGTCCAGTGTTCTGTATTTCGGTGGTATCCAAATAATCTTATGCAGTGTGACTCCGCTTATTATGTTTTCCATTTCAACCCATTTTTTTTCACTTTTCTCGTTTGTCCACTCTAACATTCGTGTTAATACTATGGCTTTATAGTACCTGCTTATATCTGGAGCGGCCAGGCCTCCATGCTCCCTTTTCCTTGTAATCAGCGTGTATTTAATTCTTGGTTTTTTGTTAAACCATATGTATTTTATCAACATTGTTTTAATTATTTTAAAAAAGCTCTGGGGGATTTTAACTGGTAGCATCTGTAATCTGTAATTTATTTTAGGTAATATCATCATCTTAAAACATATTTATTCTTCCTATCCATGAAAGTGGCTGTATTCTTAACTTTTTCATTTCTTCTTTGACCTCATTGATCAGTGGAATAAAGTTTGCCTGGTAGATCTTTTCAACTCTGGAAGTTATTTTTATTCCAAGGTAGTTCAGTTCTTTTACCCAGGTAAATGGGAATTCCTTTTGTAAAAACTGGGCTTCCTTTTTCTCTAATCCTATATTTAATATTTCTGTTTTCATTGGGTTAATTTTAAAGTTTGACAATTCTCCATATTTTTTTATTTCTTTCAGTATATTTGGGAGTGACACTCTTGGGTTGGAGACGTACATCAAGATGTCGTCCGCATAGGCTGCGATCTTATGCTCTTTTCCTCCTACTCTCGCTCCTTCCACCTCTTTGTTATTTCGGAGTGTTGCTAATAGTGGTTCTAAGGCCAGTACGTATAGTAGTGGAGACAATGGGCAGCCTTGCCGTGTTCCGTTCTGCATCTCAATTCTTGGAGAAAGTCTACCATTTACTTTTACGACTGCTGTCGGGCCGTTATACAAGTTTGTTATCCATTTCATCATTTTTGTCCTAATACCCAAGTGCCGTAATGTATCCATCATGAAACCCCAGTCTACCCTGTCAAATGCTTTTTCAGCATCCAATGACAGGAATAGAACTGGGGTCTCCTTCTGCACCTTCTTATGCAACATCAGTATTGATTTTAGGCTGTTGTCCCTCCCTTCTCTCCCCGGGACAAAACCTGTCTGGTCCGGGTTGATCCACTGTGGGATTAATTTTTTCATCCTGGTGGCAAGGATCTTGGAGTACAACTTCGTATCGGCGTTCAGTAGGGCTATTGGCCTGTAGCTTGAGCAGTTTACTTTGTCTTTTCCATCTTTTGGTATTATTGTGATATGTGCTAGTAATGATTCACTTCTTATTTCTTCTTCTTCACCTATGGAATTCAGGTATTCTGCTAATTTTGGTATCAAGTATTCTTCAAATTTTTTATAATATTTGACCGTAAACCCGTCTGGTCCTGGACTTTTTCCTACGGGGGTTTCCTTTAATGCCAGTTTTATCTCTTCTTGCGTGATATTTTTTTCCAGTTCTTCCAATTGGTCTATTTTTATTTTTGGTAGGTTTGCTTTTATTAGATATTCTTGTATCTTCTTTGTTCTTGTATTCGCTTCTTTCCAACTTTCCTGTCCTTTTATTGCATATAGAGAACTGAAGTACTTTTGAAATGTTATCGCTATATCCGTAGTTTTATTTACCACTTCTCCCTTTTCGTTTTTAATCTTCTCAATATAATTCAAAGATTTCTTTTTTTTTACCAAATTTGCTAGATATTTTCCTGATTTGTTACCCCATTTGAATTTTTCTTGTACTACTCTGTTATACTCCTTCCTTTCTTCTTGTTCCATCCAGTCTTTTAATTGCTCTCGCTTTTGTGATAATAGGCCAAAAATTTTATTATTTATTTGGTTTTTGTGTTTTCGTTCCAATTCATAGATTTCCTTAATCAATTGCTGCATATTTTTTTTCCTTTCTTGTTTTTTTTTTGCCCCTATGGCTATTAATTTGCCCCTAATAACGGATTTGTGCGCCTCCCATATTGTTGCTTTCTGTACCTCTGGTGTGTCGTTTTCCTCGAAGTATCTTTTAATTTCTTCTGTGATACTTTTTTCGGTCTCGGGGTCTTCTAACAGATTTTCATTAATTCTCCATGGCCCCCTTTCGTGTACTTCTCCTTCTATTTTCATTCTCAGCGTTACTGGGCTATGATCTGAAGCAGTTATCCCTATTTTTGTTTCTTCTATTTCTTCTAGATTTCTATGTTCGACCATGATATAGTCCAATCTGGAGTAACTTTTGTGTACTGATGAATAGTATGTATAATCCTTTGTACTGGGGTGCTGGATTCTCCACGGGTCTATTAGTTGCTGTTCATATAGTATTCTTCTTAATTTCTTTAGTTGTTTTACTTCTCTGTCCCTTACTATTGAGGTACTGTCCATTTTATTGTCCATGCTGAAGTTGAAGTCTCCAGCTAGTATTAATTTTCCTTGTTTGAAATCCATTAGTATTTTTATTATATCGATCAAGTATTTTTTAGGGTTCTTGTTAGGGCAGTAGACGTTGGCCAATGTATATTTTACTCCCTGTATAGTTCCTGTGATAAAAAGATATCGGCCCTCCGGGTCTGTTTTTCTTTGATCTATTAGAAAACGTACGTTTTTCCCTATACCGATGGCTACTCCTTTAGCCCTACTTATTGGCGAGTCTCCTTGATACCATGTTGGTATATTTCTTGAATATATTTTGGTATTTGAGTTTTGGGATATGTGTGTCTCCTGTAGGAAAATTATTTCTGCATTACTTTTTTCTAGTTCTCGTAAAATGATGTTTCTCTTCCCCGGGGAATTTAGACCTCGGACATTATAGGAAGATATTTTTATACTGTTTACCCTTTCCATTCTTGTTCCTTTTTTTTCCTTTTCCCTTTTTCCTTCCCTTATCTCAGAATAGGTGCGCCTCTGTAACCACTCATATGGATCAGACCTTCCCACCCTCCCTTCCCCTCCCCTCCCCCCTCCCACCCCCCCCTCCCTTTTTTTTGATATGGGTTTTTTACCCCCATATTCTCTAGAGCTGAGAGCGTTTTACTTTGTTTTGTGGGGCACGCTCTGCCCCCTCTGCTCTATTTATTGTGAGGCGGAGCTCTGTAAGACACCCTATTCCCCCCCTGCCTAAGCACTAATAGGGCGACCCCCTGTCCACTCCGTGCGTCCCTGTCTCCCTCTCCCTGCATTTTTGTTGTGTTTTACCAATCCTTTCACTTTCCTTTTTTCCCATCCCGTCAACCCCAGCCCCCCCCCCCTTTCCACTCTAAGGCCCCTTGCACCGTTGTGTGGTATTTTCTCAGATATTAATTTCCTCGAGAGTCCACATCTTGATGTCTGATCCTTGAATTTACTTGCCACTGTAGGTCATCTCTTGCCGTTATTCGCTCCTGACTATTTGCGTATTTTTCCAGTTCTGGGGAGGGGATTTCTAGTTTGTTGCAAAAGTCCGGAATCTCCTCCACATGTCTTAGCCTCGCACTTATTCCGTTTTTCCTTGCTATTAGACATGCTGGAAAACCCCAGTTGTATTGAATTTCTTGCTCCCGGAGGATTTCTAATAATGGCTTTAGTATCCGTCGTCTTTTCAACGTTTCTTGAGATAAGTCTTGAAATATTTGTAATTTACCTCCCGCAGACTCTATTTGTGTTTTCCTCTTTAGGTTTATCCAGATCTGTTTTTTTTCTTCCCATTTTTCGAAGCGTACTATTACATCTCTAGGTGTTTCCCTTGCGAACCTTTGAGGTTTTTTTACTTGAGAGACACTTTCTATTCCTATTGTGTTAGTTGTTTCCTTTCCCAAGATTTGGTTGAAGAGATTGTTCATTTTTTCTATTAGATTTTCTGCTTGTTCTGTTTCCGGTAACCCACGTATTCTCAAGTTTTTCTTTTTATCTCTATTTTCTTGCTCTTCTATTTTATATGATTGTTCCTGTTGTTCCCGTTTTAATTTCTTTATTTCGTCTTCTAGTTCCTTTATGTTTTTTTTATGTAGGTCTACTTTGATCTCTACTTCTTCCACTCTGTTTAACATATATCCCATATCTTTATGGAGTGTTGACATCTCTGCTTTTAGGGAATTCTCTAGTGCCGCGAACATTTTTTCCATATCCTGTTTTGTTGGCAACTGTGGCCCTTGTTGTCCTTCCTCCTTTCCTCTGTCTTCCTCTCCCATTTCTGGCTCCATTCTGGGTTCTGAGAGGTGGCTGGTTTCTGTTTGTACTTTATACTGGCCTTTTTTATCCTTGTTGTCCTTCTCTTTTGTATCTGTTTGTCTGCCCTTTGAACCCACTTGTTTCTCTCCTTCTCCGATTCCTTGCTGTATATACTTGTTCATAGGGCCTGGACTTGGGCCAAGGCTGGTCCTAGGTGATTTCGGTATTGCTCCCGCACTTCTTGTTGTTTTCCCCTTCATGTTTGTTTCTATGGCTGGATTTATAAGATCTTCAAAGCTGCCTTCCAGAATACCCCTTGATTGGGGTCTCTTAATGATGAAAAAATCTCCCAGCCTTTTTAAATTGACTTATTTTTACTAATGTTTCTATTATTTCGTTCTCATACCCGGCATCCTCCCCACAATCCAATAATAGAAATAATTAATGAGATATGAGTAGTCCCCGTTTTCCAGAAGTTATGTTACTACCTTAAGTACATTAAGCATTCCTTGTTGCTGTTCAATTGTTTAAGTGTTCTTAAGCTGTAAAAAAAAAAAAAAAAAAAAAAAAAAAAAAAAAAAGCGCTCAAAAACGCTATTGCAAAAATGCTAAAAAAAGCTGGAAAAAGTTAAAAAAAAAAAAAAAGTCACTGCAAAGACGGCGTCTTCACAGCGCTTTTCCAGCAGCCCGTGTGCATGGGGGCCCAGATGCTCAGCAAAATAATTCAAATGTTTTAGCGATATAATGCAATCTAATTCAAATATTCAGCAAGATGATTTATGTATTCAGCTGTATAGTTCCAGTATAAGCTTATATGTTCCACATTTTTGTTACTGTGAAATTTCTTCTTATTCTATAGTTTGTACTATCAAGCCTATAATTAGTACCATTTGCAAAAAAAAAAAAAAAAAAAAAAGAATTTCACAAGAAAGGGGGGGTACTGCAGCAGCAGCAGGCAGGTGGGGGCTGGGAGACAACTCTTCCGTTGGCTTGTCTTTCTTCTTGTCTTTCTTTCACCTTCTCCTTCTCTTCTCCCCTGTCCCCCCCCCCCCCCCCCCCTGTTTTTATTGTTTTTCTTAGCTCACTTGATTCTACTTTTTCAGCTCTGTTTTTAATTTCAGGAGTTTTTCTTTATCATATCCTTTTTCTTGAAATTTTCTTATTAGGATGTCAGCCTGTATATTAAAATCCTCAGGTATATCGCAATTACGTCGTATGCGTAAAAGCTGCCCTTTCGGGACATTAGTCTTCCATCTTGGGTGGTGACAGCTGGCAGTGGGAATATACCCATTACGGTCAGTGGGTTTGAAAAGTGGTGTCTACATGGAGTTATGCAATTAATTACTTACTTGGTAGCAATTAATCATCATTAGTTATGATTTCTTAATTTTATATTTTTGTATGAGAAATCCGGGATTGCTGTATGTATGGCATACCTGGAGAGTATATAGCACAATTACACAACTAATATTTTTTGTTACACTGTATTCACTACAGGCGCTAAGTGTCACAATACTTTTGAATTTTGAGGATTTGTCACCAATTTACTTTTAATCCACGGTAGTATCATTAGAATTGCACTGACAATAATTTTTACTTATTGTTTTTGGTTTACTTTTAAAACAAAAAATTTTTTTTGAATCAGGCGCCATTTTGTCTCAATACTTTTGCACAATCGGTGTATTTTAAAAAAATATTTTTTTCTTTTTTTCACTTTTTTACAGCATTATTTCCATTTCTCCGGCACTATAATACATGTTTAAGCACTACACTTGCATTATAGTACTATTTATGGTACCCAAAGCTGTCTACATATATAGAGTGTTTTTTAATGTTGTACTTCACTGTCAGTGACATAAATTCCTATATATTTCAGCATATCTAGGCCCAAGACTAATATTTCATCAAATTAGAGGGCAGCGCCATTTTTATCTCTTTAATTATCTACTGATCCTTGCAATTAGACCCCTAGGGGTACTAATTTGAGATAGGCAGCAGCCCTCAACTTGTCCTAAGCGCGGATCTTTACACATTTACATTGCTTATCTGAAGCCAGCTTCCCATAATTATTGGGGAAGCTCTTTGAGCTGCAGGAAGTTCACAGCCTTGCTGTTGTCATGGCATCAAGAGCCTGTGGGCATTTGATTGCCTATCCCATAGTGAGATTGCTTTGTCCGACTTAGGTGAAGTACTCAAAATACATCCAGATCAATGATGGCACACTTGCAAACAGTCATTAGCTAGCCAAAGTAGTTATAACTAGCTCCTTAGAAACCAACAATGGTAGATGGCTCCAGCGCACAATCATCGCGCAGTTCCTAAAAAGTTAATTCTAAGGTCCCGCTATATGGTCAGGCTGCAACTACTGAAAGTAATTGCTGTACGTTCCTCCAGCAGCGTTTGAACATCGTGGGCACCTCATGCAGAGATGTCAGCCAACATGGCAGGCATGGGAGCCAATCCGGTTCTATTATGGCGCATTCTTTCAACACTACTGATGGGCTTAGTAGTCCTCACTACACCTGTCTTTGGCAGGCAGCCAATAGCTTACGCTCTTTCTTATGATATAATTTGCTGAAGCTTCCCACCCCGATAGCCATTTATTGATTGTATCCTACTTACCGCAATTTCTTTTCTTGGTGCCTATCCATGGTAGCACACCAAACCCATCCAGTTCGCTCCTAGCGATGTACAGGGAATGGGTTGTTGTGTGGGGGTCAACTTTTTATAGCTATGCACTGGTCTTGTAGGCGGGGCTACTATCATATGTATGCTGCCATGAATAGGCACCAGGAAAATAAAATTAGGGTAAGTAGGAAACAATTGTCAGTGTCCCCCCCCCCCCCCCCATTTTGGATAGACTAAGGGAGGGTTATAACCCGGTAGATTTTTTTTCACCATCCCCAACGTGTACCATTGCAGAGATTTCCCTTCACTTCCTGTCCCATTGCCAAACAGGAAGTGAGAGGAAATCCATGCAAATTAAGGGATTTCTTTGGTGACCCCCAGGTCACCAGAACTAGTGCCCCCATTGGAAGATTTCCCCTCTATTACTATTCTGGGGACAACCCACCATTTGGGATTTTCTTTAACTTTCACTTTAAATGATAATAGTAAACAGGACAAATAGAGAAGGGTGAATCTCCTTAACAGGGGCACAGACAGCAATAAGAACTGACAAGTGTTCCAATACCTCTCCACTGTATCCAAAACTAAAATAAAAGTTTGCCTTTAGTTATACTTTAATGCATTCTCTTTAACACATATTTGACAGTAAATCTAAATAAAATTGCATAAGAAAATTGTATAACTGTATGGCCAGTTTAAATGTATGTGAGTGAACATCACCTTTATGGTTTACGGAGTGAAGGTGTAGAGAAGGAGTTGCGGCAAGCTAGCAATGGAAGCAGGTAATGGTGGCGGGTGATAGGAGCCCTGAGGGTAAGGGAACAGGCATAGATGTTCCCCACCTAGTGGCTTGGTCTCCATCTTGGCGTCTACTGCAGTACAGGGATCACCCAAGGACATGCTCAGAAGTTATTTGCTCAAAATGCTATAGTGTCCATTTCAGGGGCAGGTAGGAACAGACCTAGTCACCGGCTATAGAGGAAACGTGATCCTTCAGTAAGTGCATGGGGCTACAGTGTACAGTGTAAACTGGCTTCTGGCCTGAAGTATATTAATAACCGCACTGAACAGTGAATATTCCACATTAATGAGGGTGATCTGTTAGAACCTCCCAGCAAGCCAATGGAATTCTAAAGGGAATCTAAGACATTACATAAATTTCCCCAAGAGAGCTTTAGAGAGGACACAGAGGTGCCTAGGAAATGTGTCAGAGTCCAGAGGGCTGGGGACATGGCATACAGGGCAGGGTTTTGTTGCCAAAGATTTTTTAAAACAGGAAAGGAGTTGATTCGTACGTTCTCTTTGTAGCCTGTAGACAAAAATCCCCCTTAAGTGCACTTCCCGCATCCTCCAACCCTGTCTGACCGGATATTTGATCTTAATAAGTGGATTTCTTATTAAAAATAAATAAAATAAAATTTTTCCTCAGAAATTCAATAAAAAATAAAAAAGATTGATACAATCTGGTCACCCTGGCTTGATCATATGAGCCTGGTATCGCGTTAGGCTCCAGTGCTCTCTAATGTTTTGATGTACCATCTATCCTGCTAAAAGTGGGGTCTTAATGTGTAGTCCAACCTTTGTAGGTGGATAGATCGCTATAAACAAAAAATGCTGCGCTAAGTGAACAACAATAGATAAATATCTAAATGTGATCAGTCCATTAAAGTGTTCAAACGAATAATGTGAAGAAAACAATACTTTGTAAATAGTGTCTCAAAAAGATGGAAAACTGATGATCCAAAGTGCACCTTCCACTGTGATAAGAAAAGGGTGTATCCTTACCAGATGGCTAGACTCCACGTTATAGGAGCCTAGCAAAGTGTGGGTTCAATGCAGGATGAGGGATCTATCTAACAGATACGTGCAGACTGATAATGACATCAACCACGCTGGTTATGCCATCTCTCGCTCATTCGTGATCAAAATATAAAAAAGAGGAAGTCAAGTCCAAGGCGGGAAGAACGCTAGGGGTTATTTTTAGTGGGTTGCCCTCCCTACAGACCAGTATAGCACCCAATGTATTGGACCCACCAAAACGTACCACTTTCTTCCAACTGGTAGGTTTCTACCCATGCAAAAAATGTGCAGTATGTAAATTTAACACTAGTGGGAGAGGCAAAAAACTCTCTCTCTTCAAGTGTTACAGGTAAAATCTATCTGATTAAACATTTTATTACATGCACTACAAAAAATATTGTCCATCGCGTCACATGTCCATGTGGTAAGCAATATGTGGGTCGAACCATTAGGACTTTCTCTGTGCATACTAATGAGCATATCAATAATATAAAAAAAAATTAGAAAAGACAAAAAGTAGAGCATACAGTTCCTAAACATTTTGTGCAGTGTCACAATATAGATCTCACTGGTACCTCCTTTGTGGCAACTGATAAATATGTGCCACCTTGGAGAGGGGCATCCAATAAAGGATTTTCTCAAATGGAGGTTAGGTGGATTTATGAACTAAAATCTTATGCTCCTTTTGGCGTTAACATTGATTGGGACATCAATGCGTTTATAAACAATTCTTGATGTCCCCATTGGTGGTTATTTTCATAATTGTATGCTTTTTTTTTGCAGGCCTGACTGCTATATGGTTTGTTAACATTTGATGTGGGGGTTCTAGGTAAAAAGAGTGAAGCGATGTTTCCATAATTAGCTTATTTTTAATTATATACAACTTATCTTTACATTGCCCATGGTAACTATACTGCGATAGTCATATTGAGTCTATTTTTTCTACTTTCCCCTTTTTTATTTGTTATCCACAACTATTTTATATATATATATTTTTTATCCTTTTGGGTGGAACATTCAGTTATGTCAGTACCGGGGTGACTGTGCTTGATCTCTGTCTAGTCTATGGAGATCGCGCCACTTCCTGCCTTTCAGGTCAAGGTTTGGTTTTTATTTTATTTTTGCTTGATCTCCATTTAGTCTATGAGATCGCATCATTTCCTGCCTCTCAGATCGAGGTTTGGTTTTTATTTTGCGTTGCAACCTTGCTGAACTGAGAGTGAGGCTTGGTTCATTTTCTGAGCTCCAAACGAGGCTTGATCTGGCATTTATTGCTGAGGCCATACTAATTTTAATATTGAGGTGTGGCTATTTTATTGAGCGACCCCCCCCCCCCCTTGTTTTGTGACCAATCCAATTACAATTGGGTTGGATCACTCATTTTAATCCCATGGTGGATATGTTAATCAGGCGATTAGTGCACTTTGATCAGCTGCGCTCTTTCCTTGGACTTGACAAATAGCATGGGTGTCGACATGAACGCTATACCCCTGATGACGTCAGTTATGATTGAAATGGTAGGGTGGGGTCCATGCCTAGTCACACCACACTAATCTACCTTGTGATCTACAGATTGATTTTTATCCAGGATTTTTTACTCTATTGTTGGACTTGTTACATTGAATGATTTCAAATAAACCATTTGGTTTTTATACTATGTGGCGAACTTTCCTCTTTTACACTTTAATCACGAATGAGAGAGAAATGGAATAACCGGAGCGGTTGATGTCATCATTATTCTGCACGTATCTGTTGGATAGATCCCTCATGCTGCATTAAACCCACTCTTTGCTAGGCTCCTATAACATGGAGTCTAGCCATCTGGTAAGGATACACCCTTTTCTTATGGTGGAAGGTGCACATTGGATTATCAGCTTTTCATCTTTTTGAGACACTATTTACGAAGGATTGTTTTCTTCACAGTATTCATTTGAACACTTTAATGGACTGATCACATTTACATATTTATTTATTGTTGTTCACTTAGCACGGCAGTTTTTGTTTTTTACGGTTTATACACATGTTCTTTTGGGTTATTGCCAGCTGCTTTCTTTAGAGCCCTTTCACACTGGGGCGGTTTGCAGGCGCTATTGCGCTAATAATAGCGTATTATGGGAGTCTATGCCTCTTCCTGTCCCTCTGCGCTGTCTCCTGGGAAACACACAGGTCCCAGGAGATAGCGGGGACCAGTTACGATGCGCAGCGCGACTCGTGCATGCGCAGTAGGGAACCGGAAAGTGAAGTCGCAACGCTTCACTTCCTGATTCCCTCACCCAGGATGGCGGCGGCAGCTGCCGAGAACCGAGCGGGTTCTCGGCGTTGGCTGCCGACATCGCTGGACCCTGGGACAGATAAGTGGCCATTTATTAAAAGTCAGCAGCTGCAGTATTTGTAGCTGCTGGCTTTTAATATTTATTTATTTTTTAGGTGGTTTAGGTGGACTCCCTCTTTAAGCTTCAGTTCTGGTAAACTTTGACAATAAAGCCTAGAAGCTGATTGGTTACTATGCTCAGCTGCACCAGATTCTGTGTAAACCCATTTTAGTAAATCTCCCCCAGTGTGATGAATCCAGCATATCAATTTAGTGCTATTAAGAAGAGCCGCAAACTATCTTAACTTTGTTCATCATAGCAAAGTGACTACAGTAATAATGAGAAATGTCTGCAGAAGGGGTAGAGACTACTGCTGAACAAAGCAATGTCTATAAGGAGAACATGCATAGAATTCAAAATGCATTTTATATGGTGGGAGTATCATACTGTTCTTGGAGGAGAAACTTGTGGTCATTCAGGCGACTATTTGAACTGAAGACTGCCCACCAAGTTCTGTTGTGGTGGTTGGGTGTGCGTCTGTGTGTTTGTATATACACAAAAGACAATTTAAAAAAACAAAACAAAACATGTGGTTAAAGTTAAAAAAAAAACAAACGCACACAACATACTTGAGTTTCTCTATGGGATGAGGCTGTACAATAGGTCCAGCCGTTCCATTAATCTCCTGCTTGCGACGAATGTATCTGGGAGGTTTGGCTTCTCCATGAATGTAAGCGAGTTTTACTTGCCGACCTTAAAAAGGAAAAAAAAAAAAAAAAATTAAATCATTCACCTAATTTACGCTAATAAAAAATTATTACTTTTTTTTTTTAACCCTTACTCTTGCTCTATTAACTTAAAGACCACCTAACGTATATATAATTTCACAAAGTGTTTATTGGTAATGCTCTCATATTTATCAATGTACTAATGGCAGTTGCCTAATGAAATATCTATATGCTTCCATCTAAAAAGGTACCTTGATATATTATGTGAAGTGTTCTAGCTTTGACTTAAATATAAATACATTTTTGGTTTCCTAGTTTGTCAAATGAAAGACTGGGGGGTGTT
This sequence comes from Lithobates septentrionalis, assembly GCA_037952835.1. Lineage (NCBI taxonomy): Eukaryota > Metazoa > Chordata > Amphibia > Anura > Ranidae > Lithobates > Lithobates septentrionalis. Next base: position 55,103 of record JBBDGP010000108.1, read on the forward strand.
AATAAAAGCATTTACAACACTTTTCTGGCAGTGTGACAGATTCAGGTAGTTCTCGTTCACCCCCCCCACCCCCTTCTTTTTTTTTTTTTCTTAATCCGTCACTATGGCTGCAATAAGTTCTAAATAATTACAACTATTCCGATTTGGAAACTGGGGGTGATTAAAACCATCTTTGGAGTTAGTGTACAGAGAGATGCCAGTGCTGAGAGTGGGCTATGTATGTGCTGTGAAGCATTAATGTGAAAACTTCTTCCACATATGGGCAGGTGCAGTTTACCCTCCCCTCTGTAGGTGGCACTGTGTCGCTGGCTGCTGTACAGAGGGAATGGAGGATGAGAGAAACACTGTTCCTCTGCAGTCTTTGTGGGTTTCACCAGGGGAGCAGTAGCAGCGCTGAGAACTACTGCACCTGTGCTGACTGTTACGAGACACCGATACCATAGTATTTTGAACTGTTGCCACTGTTCTCCATGTGTTGTGTTACCTTCATCTGACCAAATAATAATTGTGTCACTTTACTTGGTCCCTGTGTGCCATTCTTCCATATTGGGTAACAACTAACTAGCTTCACCCACAATGAAATCAGCAGGATATGCTGAACACAACAGCTGGCACAGATGGGGTCCTAGGGACCACTATTCACGTTTAGGAGCAGCCCTAGCGCTAGCTCCATAATTCAATGGTTCAAACATCTCGCTGGGGGAATGGGAAGAAAGACTGGAAAGTGAAGTACACCTCTATAAGATTCCCACCAAGCAAATTTCAGAACTACTATCAATTCCTAAGAGGATGATGACCGCCCCCCCCCCCCCCAATCTATCATGGTAATGCCAGAGGAGGAACAAATAGTCACACGGGTGGAAGATCTCTCTGGGAAGAATGTTACTCTGATGAAGAGGAGATGCAGATTCTTAATTTGCATACAGCAAGAGGGCTAGAATTGTACCTACTTCGCAGTAGCCATGCAGAAATTAAAGCACCAAAAAAAAAAAAAATGGAAGAGGAAGGAAGGAGGGAGGAGGGAAGAAGAAGATCTTCAGGGGTGTGCCAATTTAGGCACTCTAGACAAGTTAGGGAACCAGCTTATGGGCAGGGTGAGTGTGGCCAGTGTGTTGGACCTTACAGGAACGGGCGAGGTCCCAACCTTCCCTCACCTTCAATGATGCGATAGTGGAGGCAGTGGCCCAGGAACAGGAGGTTGCAGCGGCCACTATATATTTTAGGGAGAAGACCTTGGCTCATAACCCTCTTTTGGCTTTGCAAACAGCCATATGGGTGCTGACACAGAATTGACTCATGCAACAAGAGAGGACTACGGTTAAGCAGGAGTTAGCCCAGTTCTCGTAAGGGGGAACCCTTTACAGAGATACACTGATGAAGACCGGAGGTGCTGGTGATGTGGATGCTATGGAAGCCTGGCCAGAAATTGCAGCCGCCTTGAGAATAGTGTCCCTCGCAAGAGGTTAAGAAATGTCCAAAACTCATGACTCAATGGTTGCTCCAAATCTGGTGGTTACCGCCCTAATCAATGACCAGGAGATCCATTGGGGGGGTATTTTCTAAAACTAGGGAGTGCAAAATCTGGGGCAACTCTCACACAGAAACCAATCAGCTTCCAGGTTTTATTGCCAAAGCTTAATTGAACAAGCCGAAGCTAGAAGCCGATTGGCTACCATGCACAGCTGCACCAGATTCTGAGTGCTTCACATTTTTGTAAATCCACCCCCTTGTCTCATAGATACAGGATCTGAAGTTACCACTATGAAGTAGGACTTATGGGAAGCAGTCTAGGGCCTGGAACCAGCTGGACGTGTCACGGTTATCCTTGATGGCGGCCAATAACTTACATATAGTGGTAGAAGGAATAACTTGGATGACCATGCAGATACTTCACCAAGCAGTGGAGCATGTAGGTCTAGTGGTGACCCGCAATCCCCTGTCTCCTCTGTACACATGATCTTGTTATGAATGTCCAAGGACTTTGACTTGTCCCGACTGCTAACCTAAATGGAAAGATCTTGTGTCTATAACCAGGGGTGTAAACATCTAGTAGTCTGGCAAAACACAATCTTGCAAGTTCTAAATCGCAAAGACAGTCGTCAACAGACAGGGCAAGTGGGCATTGTGCAAATATCACCAAGGCAGAAGCTGCTTCTCTCATCGCTCTCATCTGGGTGCAGAGAAAGTTCCGAAGGGGCCTCATAGTTGAGCCCCATTGAGCTGTAGAGGTGTCCGGAAAATGGCTGAACGCCCAAACCCTTTCCAAGGTTCATCTGGGTAAGGCGATGGTTCAGTTAATCAACCTGGGCACCACCCTTATTCTCCTACCCAACCGGATGGTAACAGTAGACCCTTGTGCGGTACTCAAGCACTGCAGTGCTGTGTCTCAACCTGTGGTCAAGGCCATCTGTGCTCTTCTGCGAACCTCTATATCTCCTAGAAGTTAATCAATACCAACAATCGATCAGTTGGCTATCTCCTTCTCCTGGAACATGTAACAATTTCCCAAAGGTGAACTTATCCTTTAAGCCAAATACCTCGCTGCTGTTCTCCCTGTTCACCTCATCTGATCAAATAATAATTGTCGCTTTAATTGGCCTCTGTGTGCCATTCTTTCATCCTGGGCACCAACTGGGCCGGCCACACACAGCTCCTATGAAGTCGTGGCTGTTTGAGTCCTAGCAACCAGTGACTCATTCCTAGCTCCATTCAGCTGTTGTCAGCTAGGAATCTGCTCATCAATATCAAACAAAGGGGTAGGGATGTTGGCTGATGTCATTACCAAAATATGGCAATGGACAATTGTTAAATCACAGGAATCTGTTGGAGAGGAGTCAATGGAGAAAGATTAGGAACTGTGCTGGGTTCCTATTGCCACCCATGTGCCTATTGGGTATAATTCAACTTTCTTCCCGTTTGGTTAACAATCACCAGTCACCTGTGCACATTTTTGTTCCTTTGCTGGACTTTAGGGCTCCTGGCACTGATCCTGCACCTTCAACAGTATGCTAAAATTGTTCGCTCCCATACTTTAAACATTTTAGAATGAAATAGCAGCAAGAACATTTATTTCTATATTTGCCTGTGTATGAAACACACACACACGTTCCTCAACTATTAAAACCTAGGAGTAATTACAATTCAGCTGTTCCCTTGTCACCAACTAAATATGCATGCAAATTATGATCAGTCAAGGGGGCATAGCGATTACTGTACAATGTTCAATCAGTAGGGAGACATTTTAAATAAAACCTAAATTCTGACTAAGAGTAATTATGTTTTTTTTGGTATGGATACCAGGTGTAGAGATTTAATGCTAGAAAGGTTTTTGATTTGTATGTAGAAGCACCTTGTAATTTGCAATACAAATTATTCACCGCAATCTTTCCTGGGGCTCATGAACTGTAGGTGAATTGTGTGGTTTGTTTAAATTGCTTAAGGATACAAACCTTTAGGTTTTCCAGAGTATATTGAACTGATATTTTGAGTTATCATTTTTAACTTTTCCTCTCTTGCACTGAAGAGCCTTAAATACATCTCTCGTGAAGACTCGTATTCTAAGAGCTGGTGGCCTTTAAAGTCCCTTTCACAGTGTTTCCTCCACAGGTAGTCAGAGTCTTCCATAAAGTCCTTTAGTACAAAAAGAATGGCCTTACTTTACATGTTCTACAGAGTGTTAAAAAAATAAAAAATCTACACATCAGACATATGCTATGCTATTCACCAAAGAACAGAGACCTATGCAGTTCTGTTGGTTTCCCTGTGCTTATTAAAAAGACACTGCTATGTTAAAATCGGCTGCTATGTTACTTAAAGTGATTGTACAGTTTATTTTTTTTTTTATTATTAAAAGTACAAACATGTTATACTTACCTGCTCTGTGCTGTGGTGTGGTTTTGCACAGTGCAGCCCCATCCTCTTCTTGGGGGGTCCCCTGCTGGCGCTCCTGGCTTTGTTTATAGACACAGACAGTATGGCTCAGCAACACCCCCTATGTGATGGAATTTGATTGACAGCAGTGAGGAGCGAAAGAGCCCCTGCTCTTAAAGCTCAGCGCTGGATCGAGATCAGGCCCAGGTAATTATGACTCTAAGGGAGGGTGGGGTCCTGTGATACAGAGTTTTTTTTTTACCTTAATGCATAGTATGCATTAACGTAAAAACCTATAAAACTGCCACAGATTAATACAATATCACAATAGACTAATATTATTGCAACATACACCGATCAGCCATAAAAGTATGGCCACCCACCTAATATGGAGTATGGCCCCCTTTTGCTAAAACAGCCCTGACCCATTGCGTCATGGACACCAATGTAACATCCACATGAATGGCAGGACTCAAGGTTTCCCAGCAGAACATTGCTCAAAGCATCCTTCTACTGCATCCTGGTGCCATCTCTTCCCCAGGTAAGTGACGCACACGCACCCCAGCCATCCACACGATGTGAAAGTAAACATGATTCATCAGACCAAGCCACCTTCTTCCATTGCTCCATAGCCCAGTTCTGGTGCCCATTGTAGAATTTTTTTGCTGTGGACATGGGACATCATGGGCTTCACAGCCCCATACACAACAAACTGAGATACCAATTTTTTTCTGCTTTCACCACATCAACTTCATGGACAACATGTTCACTTGCTGCCCAATATATCCCACCAATTTTCAGATACCATTGTAACAAGATATCCCTTTTACCCGTTGGTGGCCATAATGTTATGGCTGATCACTGTAAGCATAAGGCACATGCCAACACACTTCATGCATCTGAGCCAGACCTTTGTCCAAGACACATGTAACAACTACTCCATACTACATGGGTACCGGACCCTCTAAAAGTTTCTAACACAATGCTTTAGGGGTTTTTTTTTCCATACTGCCCAGCTGCAGTTTTGCCATAGTGTGGATGCAATGCAGTGTATCCATGGTTTTCGTTCGGGTTACCCATACTTTGATCGACTTCTATTAGATCGAGTGTTTTTGGTCCATTTTCCAAAATCGCACCAAAAGTCCTGCATGCTGCATCTTTGGTGCGCTTTCAGAAAATGCACCAAAATGCCAGATCACGTGGCGGTAAAAGCGCCCTTACAGCCGAACTCAAGGATTTTAAAAAATAAATACCCTTGCAGTGGGCTCCCAGCGGTGCAAGGGTTAAATGCTTGGTAAGCCTAGAGGTAGAAGAACAAACACTTACCTTTATTACTCACTCCCCTGGCCACTGGAACTCTCCTCTTCTCTCCGAAGCTCTGGGTTGTGGGCAGGCCCTCACCATTCTCCTGTACAATGCAGGACTGCTGGTCCTGCATTAACCATGATGACAAAGAGTGACCGCTGGCCAGAGCACCGAAGAGAGGAGGCTTTAAGGGATTGGCCACACAATATAGTGGAAGCCTACTGGAGTAAAGAATAAGACCCCATACACACTTAGATTTTTTGCAGGTTTTTGTCTTCAGATTTACCAAAACCATGTAGTGCAAGGGCCAGCCTGATTGCATACAAATTGAAACTCTTAAGGTTTGACCTCATATTATATGGTTTGGGTAAATATGAAGACAAAAAACTGCAAAAAATCTAATAGTGTGTATGGGGTCTATGGCAAGCATTACAACCCATTCCTCTACCTCTAAATAAAAATAAACAAAAAATGTAACCCAATTCAGGCAGTTTAAACAAAATTTCCTTACAGTGGGGCCATCCCGAATTGCAAGAGAATTTTATTTATGCTGCCTGGATTGGGGCTTTAAACAAAAGTGTATAGTAAAGCCATTTTTTTTAAAAGATTTGGATAGAGTAGTGAGTGGGTTAAAACCTCATCATCAGGTTTTTATTACCATCTCTGACATTTACCCTCTCTATGACTCATGAGGACCATTGTCACCAGGACTGAGGGCAAATCCTCCAGTGGGGTGACCTGGTCCAGTGACAACAGAGCACTGTATAGGTCTTTATAGAGAAGATTAGGAGAAAAAAAACGGGGGAAGAAGGTTCGACATACTGGATTACATTCTTCAATGCGATTAAGCTGCTCTGGAGTACAACGGTCAAGAACTGGCTTCAGGATATCAAACGGTACACCTCCAACTTCTTGGATTGCTACAAAGTAGGCAAGAAATAAGAATAAAAAAGTGGTCCATGACATATGCGATATAATCTGTTTATGGCATTATAGCTGAATTCCAGGTTTACTGTCCCTTCAACTAGTTTGGGCCAAGCTGGCTCAAACAAAATCATTTCTACACTAACAGATGCACCCACGGGATGCACTGTATAAAGTGTACGTAGCCTCAGCTACATTCAGTGTACAGCCTTGTGTATACTTGTGTGGGACAGACTTCCTGTCCCACATCCGGAACAAAATACTGTCAAGCTGAGTCAGCTATTCTTAGGCAGCTTTGTATTCTCTGAATGAATACAGAGTCTCCCCTTATTGGCTGAGGTGGAGAGATCACAACATCATCCATCCACCTTTCCGCTTTAGCCGCTCATCCAACCCCATTTTGTTCTGGGTGTGAGACGAGAAGTTCTCGTCTCACTGCCAGACTACAAGGCTGTACATACAAGGCTACATACAGGTTTTATACAGCATGCCCAGTGGGTGCACCTGCTAGTATAGAAAATTATTAATTTGGGCTACTTGGCCCAAACAAACTAGTTAAACAGCCATTTTTCTACAACCCAGTTCCTAGGTTTTTGTGCATCGGATGTGGAAACAAGGTTAAACGACTTAACTATGTGTAAAAACATAGGAATTGGGGTGCAGAAAATTGGAAGCAGGTGCTCAGCTCAGACTGAGTCACAATTTGAAATATTCGCTGTAGCAGGAGGCAATTTGTTCATGAAGGGCTGGAGAACAGTACAATAATGGGTGTCTGCAGTCAACAGTGAAGCATGATGGAGGCTCCTTGCAAGTTTGGAGCTGCATTTTTGAAAATGGAGAAGTATGCTGAGAAGTACAGGCAGATATTTATCCATCATGCCATCAGGGAGGTGTGTGATTCACCCCAAATTTATTCCGCAGCAGAACAACAACCCCAAACATGCAGCTAATGTCATTAAGAACAATCTTCAGCGCAAAGAAGAACAAGGAGTCCTGTTTGTGTGCCCCCCCCCCCCCCCCCCATAGCCCTGATTTTAAAAATCATAGGGTCTGTCTGGGAGTACATGAAGAGACAAAGGGATTTAAGTTAGAAGATCTGTAGTAAGTTCTTCAAGATATTTGGAACAACCTAGTCCCTTTAAAAACGGTGTGTAAGTGTACCTAGAAGAATTGATGGTGTTTTGAAAGCAAAGGGTGGTCACACCAAATATTGATTTGATTTGGATATCCCTTCTGTTCATTTAGGTAATTGATCAAAATAAAACTATTAAAACGCTTTCATTTCTGAAAGCATTCTTAAATTTATAGCATTTTTTTCATATGTAAATGACAGGACGCTGGTGGCCGCAGGGATTCACAGCTGTCCGCAGATTCTGTGATCACCTGAAGTGACCGCTGCATCCAGCAGAAATCACCACAGGTAAACTCCGGCTGTGCAGAAAACCATGAATAGTTGCTACCACTGATGACCTGTTGTCATATTGAACGAGGCCAGTGGCTGCACCTAGCTGCTGAGAGCCTTTGATTTCTGCCAGTTAACTTTCTAAAGTTGTATTCCATTTTCCTCTAGCAGAGCAACACCAATATTCACAGTCACACTTACAGTCAATATTGTTCTGAAGCACACGTAGACATTGCTGGTATAGTGTAAGCATCTTTGGAAGATAAAGTGTCTTGGAACCAGAATACACCAACATTTTAGAGTTGAGACGTCTTCCAGTAAAACCATTTGTTTCAGGACTTATTTCAGCCACAGGCTCTGGTATATTCCCTGTATTGAAAATAGAATGAAAAAAGCAGATCTCAAAAATGGTGAAGACAAAGAAATGCAGAGCTCGTCATCTGCAGTACCATTCATACTAGTTTAAGAACCATGTTAAATCTGTTATATTACATGATACTAGCCAATATATATTGAAATCTACATACATTCTATGTAAAGAATTGGTCTACCCAAAATGTTTTTGGCAATAGCTGAAGTGAGCTGGTGAGCAAAGTCATCTGGTTTTTATTTTTCTTGGGGACCCCATGGTAGGATCTTCCTGCCACAGTTTCTGGTTTTGTTCCCACCTATTTTAAGTTGATGAATTCTTCCTGTTGCATTTTGTATGGCACCAACTACATTAAAACTGTGAGGGTAGCAATATCTGCGGCAGGCCTGGAAACTCCTGTTCAGAGACTAATGTGTGCTCCCAAGGGTCAGAAAAAAATCATAATTTAGTTTAGCTCTACACCATCTGCCAAAATTGCCTAATAGTTCTGAGTGGATTAAGCTTTTATAGACCTGGTTTTAAATATGCTGAATTTATTGGAGCATATAGTGAAGAGATATTAAAAGTGCAACACCTACATGTAAGTAAAAAACTTAATAGCCTTTTCTTTCTTGGTCTTGGAATTTAACTACCAATCATCTCACAGAGATGAATTTGCAGTTTTCTGAAAGCATCCAAGAACTTTTATTGCAGCAAAAAAAAACAAAAAAAACTTGCAGTTAAGAAGGTCTAAAATAGTAACCGGCTGACATTTAGCCTGTGTGTATGGCAGCGGGTCCGACAGGAGCCGGAGAGTCCCTCTGTCCTGGTAAGGGCAGTCATGGTGATTAAGAGCTCTTCTATGCCTGTGATGCCCTCGGAAGAACGTTCTTTGGTGGATCGCTTTAGGCGAGGAGGGGGGCAAGTTGTCTTATGGAGGCAAGTAGGGGACCCCTATATCACAGTATATTTATGGATACATTTCTAAGCTCAATTGTACAAGTTATAGTAGAAGTCTAAGACACAATGATTTATTAAAGTGGCTGTTTTTAAAATGCCTGAAGTAAATCGCCAGCAAAATAGAAGGTGAAGTTTTGGTATTTGAAAAACATTGGGATTTAATTGGCATTGCAGAATCATAGCTTGATCCCTGGCTATGCGCTTATTCAAAAAGGACAGGATAAATTGAAAAAAAAGGAGAGAGTTGACTTCCTCAACCCCAGTGGAGTACTTATGTAGGACTTTAGACAAGCATACTGGCCACATATCTAAGATATATTTATAATACTACATGAGGATTCCACTATATGGAAATTTAGGAACAGGACTTAGGGGGGGGGGGGAGCGGAAGGGGGGGAAATTGGCTCAATTTAACTTGAAATCTTCTATCAATACCTCATTGATCGAGGTGAATTACAACAAACGTTTTTCTACAGTGGTACTTAGTACTAGCCTGCTTGGTGTCCTCAATCCTGGGGCCTCCTCAGGGTATTTTTGTGGCTGTGGTTTAGGAGGGAACAGTCCTTCACACCTGGTGGACTTGCTGTAAAGTAAAGCAGTTTTGGATCCACACATAGAATTTTAGTTTCAAAGAGCTTTGCGTTTTTCACCAGACCATTATAAAACACGCTCAAACACACACACACACACACACACACACACACACACACACACACACTATAAACAAGTATACAATCAGATTAGAACAAATGAACAAATTGATCCCTGTGGATCAAAAGGATCAGGGTTATGGATAAGGAAAATGCAACAGGGTAACGGTAATCCATATACAATGTAAGTAATCAGAACATATCAAGTGATAGGTATAACCAGTTCACGTAAATATGAATCTGGTCCTCAAAACGGGGGGGGGGGGGGCTAAGGGTGAAAAGATAGGAAAGGAGTGGGGAAGGGGAGAAGAGGGTGTAGAAAGGGCAAGGGGTCAGGAGAAAAAGGAGTATTTCACTATTCCCCTCCGGCTATCAACAAATTCAGTGGCCAACAGTATGATTGGCCATAATAAGGGAGAATTCTATGGAATCAGTGATATCCAGCCAACAAGTCCAGAATTTGGAGGGGGTTTCTCTGGCTAGATGTACAAATTCCCACATTTATGCAAAATTCTTAATGCAATGAAACCAATCAGCCAACATTGAAAAGGGGACTGTCTCTGCCAAAGTACCGGTATGCACATTTCCGCTGCATTGATTAAATGGAGTGTCAACAACCGATTATGGATGTGTGGTGCAGAAGAAATCGAGCCAGATTGTAATCTAGCATATGTGGTGATACTTGGGGTAAGGTGGTGGACTTCTTTCCAAAAGGGCTGAATGTCTAAGCAAGACCACCAGATGTGTAGATGTGAACCTGGCTCCTTATTGCCTAGCCAATTTATGGCTAAAATGGGAGTTGGTTCTTTGGGCAAGGTACATAGATGACATCCTCCTTTGTAATGGAGAACAGGAATCCTTACATAATTAAATTTTAGACCTTAAAATGGCTGTAAACCTGATTCATGAAATTTGAGCTGGGCACATATATCTGCAGTGTTTTGTTATCCATCTTCAAAGCACTATGTCCCGTAGCTGTCCCCTGCTCCGTTCTTCTGTTATCAGCCTGATAACTCCTGACAAGTTCTCCGTCACATGATAAAAGCAGCCTGAGTTTTGTGCTGGGGTAGTTGCTATAAATAGATTAACACTGAGCAATACTTTCCTCCAATAAGCTGTCTTGGCTGTATGCCCATGCTTTACTGCAGTGCTAACCAGGAAGAGAAAATCTCCTAAAATGATGTGCACTTTCTAAACTGTAAATAAAGATGAAGACAGCAGATATACATGTAAAACTTATGTAGGGAGATTTGTTTCATCTCTGTGCATCATCTGAGGCCGTTCACTTCACTGGGTGTATGTGAGGGTTTAAATCCACTTTAATGCCAATGACGGGGGTATTTCCCTTAGCTATGAAGCGAGTAAGGAAAAAATACACTGTCTAGATCTGGAGATATCAATTATTAACAAAAGGTTTGAGATCGAAACATACTTTAAACCAACCGACCGCAACAGGTTTATACCCACTGATGGCTGTCACCATAGGTCGTGGCTCAGTTCAGTCCCACGTAGCCAGTTTCTTCGCCTGAGACATAACGGTACTATACTAGCACTCGGGATTTCAAATCAACAGATCCTGAATTGTGTGTTTCTTGAAAAAGGTTACCAGAGAGTAGGAGTTGGATAGGGAAATTGACAGGGTGGGCAATGTCGAAAGGAATTCCCTTTTGGCAGATAAACTTCAAATGGTCCGTTTTTTTATAGCCTTTTCAGTTCAAAACAAATTAAAGCTATTGTTAATAAACATTGGGATAGTCTCAAAAATTACCGTAAATTGGGTTCCATTTTACCAGAAAGGGCTAAAAGTTATCTACAGGGGAGCCCCCTCATTGAGGGGCCAGATTGCCCCTAATGTAATTAATCCCCCTAAGAGATCCACATTTTTTCCACAACATGCCTGGTTATTACCCCTGTCGAAAATGTATGTTGCCAATTCCTGTGAAAGGTAAAAGACCAAAACCTTTGAATCTACAACAACTAAAAAAGGAAATATAAAATGAAAGATTTTACTACATGTGCTACCAAAAATATTGCTTACTTAATAACTTGTCCGCGTGGTAAGCAATATGTGGGTTGGACTATGCGTTCCTTCTCTGTGCGGGTGAACAAACATATTGCAAATATGAAAAAGGGGAAAACAAACCACACAGTGTACCTACACATTATTTGAGATGTTACAATAAGAATCCTAGTGGCACCCAATTTCAAAATTATTGATAAATATTTGCCACCATGGAGGGGAGAATCAAATGTGAGGGGCGTTTCTAAATTAGAAACTTTTTGGATCTACGAGTTGAGGTCCCACATGCAATTAACATGGAGTGGGACATCAACTTGTTTATAAATACGTCTTAGGGTATGAATATTATTACTCCCAATTTTTATATTTCTAGTTGGGTATTGTTCAAATTTGGAAATGTCCGTAAGTCTGAGGAGGGGAACAAGTAATAATTATTAATAATTATTATGTTTATTTCACATTTGTCCTGTAAAGATAGATAAGGCGCATGTTTATTCTTGCATTGAACACCGCCTCACACTTTATCGTAGAATAGTAGCCAATAGCATGGTAATGTAATTGAGATGAGTCCATCCACCTTTCATTAGTAGGCCATTAAAATACCTCCACAAAAATACATTTTAGCAAATGTAATACACTTATTTTTAAATTTGATAAGTGGGTGTCCCCGTAATGGAAGATATCTATTCCTAGCATTGCGAGATACAGCCGCTCTTAAAAAAAAAAAAAGAGACTAGGAACGCATGTAGACCATTTCCAGGTTTTGTGCAATATACCAAATCCTTTTGATGTACACGCTGTTATATGACTATATGCGTGGTTTCAACCAATCCTGTCTGTTTGTGAGACTGAGGCTTGGTATCGTACATGCGCAGTTGTTTAAACCAAATCGAGGCATGACATGCAGGCTTGAACGTCATCTTGGAAGTGACTTCCGGGATACGGAGCATTACCAGATTTGATTAAAAAATTTTTACAATTATTTTAGAAGGTTGCTCCTATATAAAACGCAGGGTGAGATGGGGCGTTCAGATCCCAGATGATGTCTATTGAGGCTAAACAGGTCTGGTTGACGCTCATCTAACTACTGCGACAAAGACATGCTCGTTTAATTCCTGCTTGATGCAAGTGCAATATTCTTTTAAATAAATACTATTTGAATGGTTTTACACTATGTGGAGAATCTTACTTTCATGATGACTGACCTACTACATAAGAAGTTTAACCGCGATTGATGTGGAATTGGATGTTGGACCTGCAATACAGCATTTAATGTGGGAGAGCTTATTCTCCTGAAGTCTATCTGACTCAATGTTAACAACATTTGAGTCCACACAATCTGGTAAGCGCATTTAAACCTCCATATCAGTGACGGCATAAACAGGGTGTTTTCTTGGTTGGATCAACAAGGCTTTTCTTCTATCATGTTGAAGTTGAATTCACTTAATGGACATTTCTTTATTTGATTTCACATATAGAGACTTTTTTACTTTGTTACCGTATATACACACACACATACTACACAGGTGGCGATACCTTATTGTGTTTATTTTGATCTATTTGATATAATAATTGTTTGATCTATATTTTCAAGGTTGCATTTCTGACACGTTACTTAATTTCACTGTTTATATAGTGCAGCATTTGTTATTTCATTTTGCTATTGCACAACAATATGTCAAGTTGTGGTGTTTGCAGCTGCTCAACCTAGAGGTTAATTGCACAGTATACTTCTAGAGATTGTTTCTTTTCTCTTTATTGCATTGCCGGCAAAGAGGGGAGATGGAGGAACAGAATTTATGGATTATTTCCGGGTTCAACACCATGTGAAGTAGATTTTAAAACCATTTTCCTGAGTAGAAACGTTGGTGGAGCCTTTATGGATGTAGGTGTATATACACGTTCCCAATCCTCTGTCGATAAGTCCAGAGAGCCCCAGCTCCCATTGTTGATTAGCCTCAATTAATTTAGGATCATTGTTAGAGAACATTATAACGTAGAGGTCAATATCAAATGCCTTTGTGGTTCAGATCTCCTGCAAAGTGGGGTGCAGGACCTTGCCCAAGTGTATATACACTGCTCAAGAAAATTAAAGGAACACTTTTAAAACACATCAGATCTCAGTGGGGAAAAATATCATCATGCTGGATATCTATACCGATATGGACTGGGTAATGTGTTAGGAACGAAATTATGCCACATGGTTTGATGGAAATGAAACTCGTCAACCTACAGAGGGCTGAATTCCAAGGCCCCCCCCCCCCCCTGAAAATTAAAGTGATAAAATGATGCAGCAGGCTTGTCCATTTTGCCGAAATTTCATTGTAGCAACTCAAAAATGGTACTCGGATTGTATGGCCCCCAGCTGCTTTTATGCATGCCTGACAATGTCGGGGCATGTTCCTAATGAGACAGCGGATGGCATATTTCCTCCCAGATGTGGACCAGGGAATCATTGAGCTCCTGAACAGACTGAGGTGCAACCTGGCGGCATCGGATGGACAAAAACATAATGTCCTAGAGGTTTTCTATTGGATTTGGGTCAGGCGAGCGTGGGGGGACATTCAATAGTATCAAGTCCTTTATCCTCCAGAAACTGGCTGCATACTCTCTCCACATGAGGCCAGACATGGTCGTGCACCAGGGGAAACCTAGGACGCACTGCACCAGCATAGGGTTTGACAATGGGTCTAAGAATTTCATGTCCATACCTATTGGCAGTCAAGGTGTCATTGTCTAGCCTGTAGCGATCTGTGTGTCCCTCCATGAATATGCCTCCCCAAACAATCACTTACCCACCACCAAACCGGTTATTCTGAACGAGGTTACAGGCAGCATAACATTTTCCACAGCTTCTCCACACCCTTTCACATCTGTCACATGTGCTCAGGGTGAACCTGCTCGCATCTGTGAAAAGCACAGGGCACCAGCTGTGGACCTGCCAATTATGATATTCAATAGCAAATGCCAATTGAGCTCCACGTTGCCGGGCAGTGAGCACAGGGCCCACTAGAGGAAGTCAGACCACCCTTATGAAATCGGTTTCCGATTGTTTGGTAAGAGACAGACACTCAGTGGCCTGCTAGAGGTCACTTTGTAGGGCTCTGGCAGTGTTCCTCCTTGCACAAAGGAGCGAATATTGATCCTACTTATGAGTTATGGACCTTCTACGGCCCTGTCCAGCTCTCCTAGAATCTCCTCCATGCTCCCGAGACTGTGCTGGGTGACACAGCAAACTTTCTGTCAATGGCACGCATTGATGTGCCATCCTGGAGGAGTTGGACTGCCTGTGCAACCTCTATAGGGTCCAGGTATTGCCTTATGCTACCAGTATTGACACCGACTCTAGCCAAATGCAAAAAACAAGTAAAAAAGTCAGAAAAGAGAGGTAGGTGTGGTAAAACCTGTAAAACCTTTTCTGTTTTGGGGGTCGTCTCATTGTTGCCCATCTAGTGTACCTGTTAATTTCATTAATACCAAAGCAGCTGAAACCGATCAACATCCTCTGCTACTTAACCAGTTCCGGACCAGCCGCCGCAGTTGTACAACCCCTGGCAAAAATTATGGAATCACCAGTCCCTGAGGATGTTCCTTCAGTTGTTTATTGTTGTAGAAAAAAAGCAAAATCACAGACGTGGCCAAAAACTAAAGGCATTTCAAATGGCAACTTTCTGGCTTTAAGAAACACTAAAAGAAATCAAGAAAAATAATTGTGGTGGCCAGTAACAGTTAGATTTATAGAACAAGCACAGGGAATAAATTATGGAATCACTCAATTCTGAGGAAAAAATTATGGAATCATGAAAAACAAACAAAATAACACTCCAACACATCACTAGTACTTTGTTGCACCACCTCTGGCTTTTATAACTGCTGGCAGTCTCTGAGGCATTGACTTGAGTGATTAACAGTGCTCTTCATCAATCTGGCTCCAGCCTTCTCTGATTGCTGTTGCCAAATCATCTTTGCAGGTTGGAGCCTTGTCATGGACCATTTTCTTTAACTTCCACCACAGATTTTCAATTGGATTGAGATCCGGACTGTTTGCAGGCCATGACATTGACCTTATGTGTCTTTCTTTAAGGAATTTTTTCACAGTTTTTGCTTTATGGCAAGATGCATTATCATCTTGATAAATGATTTCATCATCCCCAAACATCCTTTCAATAGATCGGATAAGAAAAGTGTCCAAAATTTCAATGTAAACCTGTGCATTTATTGAAGATTTAATGACAGCTATCTCCCCAGTGCCTTTACCTGACATGCAGCCCCATATCATAATGGACTGTGGAAATTTGCATGTTTTCTTCAGACAGTCGTCTGCATAAATCTCATTGGAACGGCACCAAAACAAAAGTTCCAGCATCATCACCTTGCCCAATGCAGATTCAAGATCCATCACTGAATATGACTTTCATCCAATCATCCACAGTCCACAATTGCCTTTCCTTAGCCCATTGTAACCTTGCTTTTTTGTGTTTAGGTGTAAGAGCCCTTTCACACTGGGGCGGGGGCGGCGTCGGCGGTAAAACGCCGCTATTAGCAGCGTTTTACCGTCGGTATGCGGCCGCTAGCGGGGCGGTTTTACCCCCCACTAGGCGGCCGGGAAAGGGTTAAATACCACCGCAAAGCGCCTCTGCAGAGGCGCTTTGCCGGCGGTATAGCCGCGCCGTCCCATTGATTTCAATGGGCAGGAGCGGTATACACACCGCTCCTTCACCGCTCCGAAGATGCTGCTGGCAGGACTTTTTTACCGTCCTGCCAGCGCATCGCTCCAGTGTGAAAGCCCTCGGGGGTTTCACATTGGAATGCAAGCAGCGGCACTTTCGGGTCGGTTTGCAGGCGCCATTATTAGCGCAATAGCGCTTGCAAACCGCCCCAGTGTGAAAGGGCTCTTAGAGATGGCTTTATTTTAGCTTTTCTGTATGTAAATCCCATTTCCTTTAAGCGGTTTCTTACAGTTCGGTCACAGATGTTGACTCCAGTTTCCTCCCATTTGTTCCTCATTTGTTTTGTTGTACATTTTCTGTTTTCAAGGCATATTGCTTTAAGTTTTCTGTCTTGACGCTTTGATGTCTTCCTTGGTCTACCAGTATGCTTGCCTTTAACCACCTTCCCATGTTGTTTGTATTTGGTCCATGTTTTAGACACAGCCGACTGTGAACAACCAACATCTTGTGCAACACTGCGTGATGATTTACCCTCTTTAAGGAGTTTGATAATCCTCTCCTTTTTTTCAATTGACATCTCTGGTGTTGGAGCCATGCTTCATGTCAATCCACTTGTTGCAACAGCTCTCCAAGGTGTGATCACCCCTTTGTACCTACATACTAACAAGCAGATTTAATATGATGCAGGTGTTATAGGGCGTACACACGGTCGGACTTTGTTCGGACATTCCGACAACAAAATCCTAGGATTTTTTCCGACGGATGTTGGCTCAAACTTGTTTTGCCTACACACGGTCGCACAAAGTTGTTGGAAAATCCGATCGTTCTAAACGCAGTGACGTAAAACACGTACGTCGGGACTATAAACGGGGCAGTGGTCAATAGCTTTCATCTCTTTATTTATTCTGAGCATGCGCTTTGTCCGTCGGATTTGTGTACACACGATCGGAATTTCCGACAACGGATTTTGTTGTCGGAAAATTTTATCTCCTGCTCTCCAACTTTGTGTGTCGGAAAATCCGATGGAAAATGTCCGATGGAGCCCACACACGGTCGGAATTTCCGACAACACGCTCTGATCGGACATTTTCCATCGGAAAATCCGACCGTGTGTACTGGGCATTAGTGTTTGTAATGAAAATTTACAGGGTGATTCCATAATTTTTTCCTCAGAATTGAGTGATTCCATAATTTATTACCTGTACTTGTTCTAAAAATCTAACTGTTACTGGCCACCAATTATTTTTCTTGATTTCTTTTAGTGTTTCTTAAAGCCAGACAGTTGCCATTTGAAATGCCTTTAGTTTTTGGCCATGTCTGTGATCTGCTTTTTTTCTACAACAATAAAACAACTGAAGGAACATCCTCAGGGACTGGTGATTCCATAATTTTTGCCAGGGGTTGTACTGCGGCTTGTTGGCTCGGCTGGGCGAAGCAACATTACATGTACGACGGGCGCACCCCCCACCCCCCCAGGCAGCTGCGACGTTCGGATTCGCTTCAGAACCGATCAGTCTCCAGGCCCAGGCCAATGATTCCTGGCCTGGACCTGGTGATCGGTTCTGGCAAAAGAAATCCTTCCCCTGCCTGTGTAAGTGTAAACATAGGCAGGGGAAGTGATGTCATCTCCCCTCATGGAACTCTTTTCATTCCAGAGAGTGGAGAGAAGACATCTCACAGTAGGTTGCACCAACGCTACACTGACAGTACACATAGGCAGACCTGTCACCCCCGGATGGCACCCCCCCAGTTAACCCCTTCACTTCCTGTCACAGTGTCACCCAGTTCAGTGTTCATATATTTTTCTTTGATCACTGTACTTGTGACATTTGTGACAATAATCAGTGTTATGGTACTTAGTAGTAGGTCTAGGGACCCCCCTAATAAAAGGTTTAACAACCTGGATCACCCCGTCACCAGTGAGCACTGTATTAGTGTCACAGGTGACTATGGTTAGTTATTTTTTATAGCATCGGGGCACCCGCCGTATATTACGTAATAAAAGGTTTAACCCCCTGATCTGGGTGATATCAGTTTTAGCGTCAGTTAGGGTCTGCATTGCCCAAGGCAGCGTCAGATTAGTGCCAGTAGCGCTAACACCCACCATACACCTCCCATAGTAGTATAGTGTCTGAACGGATTGATATCTTTGATCTGATCAGAACTATATTAGCGTCCCCAATAGTTCCCAAAAACGTAGTGTTAGCGGGATCTGCCCAGATACCTGCTAGCACCTGCGTTTATGCCCTCCGCCCAGCCCAGTTCACCCAAGTGCTGTATCAATCGATCACTGTCACTTTCAAAACACTAAACACGCAACTGCAGCATTCGCAGAGTCAGGGCTAATCCCTGCTAACGCTAACAGTTTTTTTGGTAGCGAATGAAGCAATCGCTGACAGTCAGGTGCTCTTTTTTATGCGAGTTGCACTAGTGTACCAGTAAATTTAGGAGGCCAAAATGTCCACTAGTGAAGAGGCCTACACGTTTCTGAGCCTGACAGATGAGAGTGAGGAGAAAGTCACCCATCTGTCAGATTCAGGCTCAGAATTCGATCCAGTAGACAGCAGCCGCTACCCGACGACTGAATAGTGGTCCCTGCCAAGGTCAGGCGTACCCGACCCAGTTATGCTGTGAAGGGGCAAGAGCCACAGGGCTCTCGTATGGAGCAGAGAGCCAGTACTTGTGCTGCTTATCCTTCTGGTGAACTGACACACACCAGCGGCCTAGTACATCCAGCACTGCAGTAACACTTGGAGACGTGGAGAGTCCCGTAAGTGCAGTTCAAGTTGGTGAAGTGGCTAGCACATCTAGTGTCCCGCAGCCACCAAGAAGACAAACACAGGCCCGTCGATCCCATAGTGCCCTTCCTGCTGCATTTGCCAATCTGAATTGGGAGCCCACCACTTCTGCAGCACCCGTACTTCCCCCCATTCCCTGGCCAACCCGGAATTCAGGTGGAAACAGTTGATTTTACGCCACTTGATTTTTATTCAGGGTTTTTCACAGATGATCTCTATAGATCTGTTGACCCTTGCCAGAGATTCGAGACCTATTACGGTCTCCGAATTTAAGACCTTCCTGGGCCTCTCTCTCCTCGTGAGCTTAGTTAAAAAAAAAGTGAGCTGCGGTCATATTGGTCCACTGACCAATTCACCATATGCCCATGTTCTCTGCCTCCATGACCAGGACATGATATGAGCAGATCTTGCAGTTCATGCATTTCAATGACAAGGAACTCTGTCGTCCTCTGTGTGACCCTGGATACGATCGGCTCCACAAAATTCGGCCCCTCGTAAGCCACTTCAACCAACAGTTTGCAAACTTATTTACTCCCGATCAAGTTGTCTTCATTTAGAAGTCCCTGATTACGTTTTCTGACCGCTTGTCAAACAGCATCTTCCGAGCAAACATGCCAGATATGGGGTCAAGATGTATAAGCTCTGTGACAGGGCAACAGGCTATACATATAGTTTTACGGTTTACAAGGGAAGAGATAGTCACGTGGAGCCTGAGAACTGCCCAGACTACATAGGGAGCGCTGGTAAGATTGTGTGGGACTTGGTGTCACCCTTATTCGGAAAGGGGTACCACTTGTACGTGGACAATTATTACACAAGCGTGACACTTTAGTCGCCTTATTGATTGTGAAATTGGCGCATGTGGCACCATGCGATCTAATCGCCGTGGCTTCCCCCAATGGCTTGTAGAGTCCCAACTTAGACGGGGGGGGGGGGGGGAGAGAGCCCGCTTTAAATGTAATAATTTGTTAGCAGGGAAGTGGAGGGATAAACGGAATGTTTTCATTCTGTCCTCCCTTCATGCAGATACGACAGTCCAAATTCCTACAGCGACTGGTGTTGTGGAGAAACCCTTCTGTGTCCACGAATACAACCTTAACATGGGAGGGGTGGACCTCAATGACCAGTTGCTGGCGCCGTACCCAATTCCCCAAAAGGCCACATGCTGGAACGAAAAAAAAGTGTCTGTATATTTATTCCAATTGGCTCTGCTGAATGCTTATGTTCTATATAAAGCTTCAGGAAGAACTGGATCCTTCCTTAAATTCCAGGAAGAGATCATCACAGCCCTTCCGTTTCCAGACGGTGCTGTAGCTCACCCTCCCAACGCAAATGCAGTGAGCCGGCTGCATGAGAGGCATTTTCCATATGTCCTCCCTGGTACCCCTACCCAAAGAATCCCCCAAAGAAAATGTTTTGTCTGTATAAAACGTGGATTTAGGCGTGACACACGCTTTTTTTTGTCCCTCCTGGACAGTTCAAACCCCCCCAAATTACCCCTTTTTGAAAAGTAGACAGCCCAAGCTATTTGCTGATAGTTGCTGATGTTGAGTCCATGGAATATTTTATATTTTGCCATAAGTTTTAGGAAAATTACCAACTTTTTTTGCACAAAGTTGTCACTAAAATTATATATTGCTCAAACATGCCATGGGCATATGTGGAATTACTCCCCAAAATACATTCTACCGCTTCTCCCGAGTACGGGGATACCACATGTGTGAGACTTCTTGGGAGCCTAGCCATGTACAGGACCCCGAAAACCAATCACCGCCTTCAGGCTTTCTAAGGGCGTAAAAAGGCGATTTCACTTCCTCACTACCTATCACAGTTATGGAGGACCTGAAATGTCCAGATAGCACAACCACCCCCACATGACCCCATTTTGCAAAGTAGACACCCCAAGATATTTTTGCTTAGAGGCATTGTGAGTATTTTGCAGCTCTCATTTGTTTTAGAAAATGAAGAAAGAAAGAAAAAGAAAAATGTATTTTTTTTCTCTTTTTTCAAAACTTTGTGACAAAAAGCGAGATCTGCAAAATACTCAACAAGCCTCTCAGCAAATAGCTTGGGGTGTTTACTTTCCAAAATGGGGTCATTTTGGGGGGGGGGGGGTTGTGCCATCTTGACATTTCATGGCCTCCAAAATTGATAGGTAGTAAGTGAAATTACCATTTTACGCCTTTAGAAAGCCTGAAGGCGGTGATTGGTTTTTGGGGTCCTGTACGTGGTTAGACTGCCAAAAAGTCCCACACATGTGGTATCCCCATATTCAGGAAAAGCAACAGAATGTATTTTGGGGTGTCATTTTACATATGCCCATACCATGGTTGAGCAATATATCATTTAGTGACAACTTTGTGTTTTTGTTTTTTTTTGTCATTTTTCAATCACTTGTGACAAAAAAATAAAATATTCAATGGGCTCAACATGCCTCTCAACAATTTCCTTGGGGTGTCTACTTTCCAAAATGGGGTCATTTGGGGGGTTTGTACTGCCCTGCCATTTTTGCACCTCAAGAAATGAGATAGGCAGTTAAACTAAAAGCTGTGTAAATTCCATAAAATGTACCCTACTTTGTAGACGATCTAACTTTTTGGTAAACCAATAAATACACGTTTGACATATATTTTTTACCAGAGACATGTGGCTGGATAAATTTAGTTTATTGGATTTTTTTTTATAACAAAAAGGAGAAAATATTTATATTTTATATTTATATTATTATTTCAAAGTTTTCGCTCCATTTCCGTTTATATTGGAAAAAAAAAATTGCAGAGGCAATCAAATACCATCAAATGAAAGCTCTATTTGTGGGAAAAAAGGATGCAAATTTAGTTTGGGTACAGCATCGCATGACCGCGTAATTACAAGTTAAAGCAGCGCAGTGCCAAATTGTAAAAAGTGCTCTGGTCATTGAGGGGCCAATTCTTCTGGGGCTGAAGTGGTTAACTGACCAGAACAATATCCCAGGAGTTTAATTGACTTGATACTATACTCTGATTATAAAGTGTTCCTTTAATTTTTTTTCGAGCAGTGTATGTCCAAAAGGGGAAATTTTTACCCGATGTTCGGGAGGTAAAGGTTGTGTGCGTCAAGGGGGAGCCCTTACCAAAGAAAAATTTGGCCTGGATTGGGGCATTAAGGTTGGAGTTCTTAAGGAACAATTCTGAAAAACCTGGAGTGAAGTCAGGGTTCTGGTTGATTGGGGTTAATGGTCCTGGGGAAGAGGACAAATGTAACTTCTGACATGTAAACTGGAAGGTATGGAGAGTTGGTCCAATTAATGGGTGGTTAATACAGCTAGTCGGGAATTGGGATATGGGATAGTCTGAGCCAAGGGAGTTGTCACAAAGGGATATGAGAGAACACGTGTTCAAGATGAACCCAAGCTTTGGTTTGGGCACATACCTGCCAGTCTACTATCCTTGCCAAATGGCATGTCCAATGGTATATGCATACATCTGGGAGGCCTAAGCCTCCTTTCAATTTGGGCAATGTCAGCTTGTCGTATCCTAACCATGGACTCTTCTTGTCCCATATAAACTGGATACAGGCCTGTTTGTATGACGTGAAAAAGGCTAGTGGTAGTTTTACCTGGATAGTTTGCATGACGTGAAGAATTCTACAAGAGAGAGGCCCGAAGGACCATTTCAGCAAATCCTGTTGAATGGTTCTCAAAAGTGGGAGAAAGTTCCTGGAATAAAGATAATTTAGTTTTGAGGGAAGCTGGACTCCAAGGTAGGTTATAGCATCTCGCTTCCAGCCAAAGGGCCAATTGGATTTGCATTGGGACAGGGTATCTTGAGATAGTTAAACATTCAGAGCGTGAGATTTGGAAAAATTGATCTGGGAGATTTGTTAGAGTCTTGAAGAGGGAAAAATCTTTAAGCAGCTTGGGGATCGTGACATGAGGGTCTGTAAGGAACAATAGGAAATCATCCACAAAAGTGGCTAACGTATATGCGACCTGACACATCGACCCTCTTAATGTCAGGATTCAATCTAAGTCTTCGTAATAGTGGTTCCAGGGTCAAGACAAAAAAAAAGAGGGGAGAGAGGACAACCTTGACACGCTCCACTTGAAATGGAGAAGGCATCTGACAGGTGACCATTAACACAGACTTTTGCTGTGGGAGAGGAATACAGAGCTTGAATGAAATTGCACACGTATTTTATCTATTTCCCTCAATCTAACCAAGACCCCACAGCAGGCCCTTTTAAAGGGAGGCCGGTGGAGGGGATATCGGATATGTTAAATGCCTGATCGCATTTATCGTTACAGCAGCTAGGATTTCAATTGTCCTAAAAATCCTCTTTGAACTCCTAAAGGCCAAACTGACATGGATTATGATCAATGAATACATAGCTGCTATTCTCCATGTCTCCATGCCCACTTCGAGAAAACATGGGATCCCTGGATAAAATATCTCTCAGGACCCTCCTGATCTGGATGGAGGGACACTCGTAAAGTAGATAGAGGGTGCACATCTTGTATCTTTCTTTATTTTTTTTCTCTCTTCTTCCTTCTGCATGTTGGTTCTTATGCCATTGTTGGTTCTGTTTGACTTTTTTCATATATACACCAGAGAAGGGCTACGAAATCATATGGGTTGTAGTTAACTACATGATATAACCTGAATCGACCTAGTATTGTTTTCTTGATGATTATGTTCTAGCTGTTTTCAGTGTGTTTAGGTCGCTTACAGCCCTGTTACCTGACCAAATTGGAGGTTACTCATAGGCTGTTTACCATTTGCTGACAACTTACATAAAAGAGTCATGCGTTCCACAGTAAATACAGGACCCGGAAGCTCCTGTATTTACTGTGGAACGCATAACTCTTATGTAAGTTGCTGCTATTTTTTATGAATAAAACTTCTATTATAATACACTATGGAGCCATCCCTTTTCCCATTATCCATCTGAGGGCTTTCGAGGATACCCACCGAGTGCAGGAGAGTGTTGAGCTGTGGCCAGTGTATCTGTGTCCCAGTAGGCTGTGACAACGAGGCCTGTCCCCATTTTACTGCTCTACTGTCTGTGGGCACACGCTCGATTCGGCCCATTGGGGGCCGCAACTACAGGTGAGAGGCTGGGGGAAACGCTCAGTGCACCCCGGAACCGGATTGGATTGACATACCCACTATCGGACACTGGCCGTCACAGAGCTTTGCTCACTGCACTTGCACTTTCTTCACCATCTTTAGAAGATCCTTACCTGCACTTTTGTTATCTTTAGAAGATCTGCACCATGCTGTTGTTATCGGGAGTAGCACGTTATCATTTTTTTTAAATTACACTTTGCGTTTGTTTGAACATTCTTCTGTCTTAATAATATATTATATATTATTAGCTCACTAGCATTTTTTGCACATTTATATTCTTATTTACACTGATTATTGCACTTTCATACCACTTGTTGTTAGATTTTTTCGGATCGCTACTTAGAGCTGCTTGGAGTTTTTCTGAATTGTGTATTATTTTTTGATTTTATATACAGTGTATGGTTAACACCATTAGGAGTTCACACATTCACTGTATTTAGTGTATGTTATTGCTCTTTATGCTAGAGTTTCACTGGATGGAGTCTTCTACTGGAATATTTTTTCTGATTTTATAGTTATAATATTATGTATCCACATTTTTTGGCACTTTCTATTGTTTATTTTATGCACTATGCACTTTTATTAGTGAGGTCACGTCATTAATTATCATCTTTTTTGCACATTTATTTATGCCATTGCTACTTACCTGATTATTTTACGATACTTTGAGGATTTTTTATTCTATCAGTATCATTGATTACCGTATTTACTCTTTTCATCAGTTATCTTATTTTAGATGCGGTAGTGCCACATATATATTTATCATGGATTGACCAAGAAAAGGATGTTGTACTTTTTTGTTATTTCTAATACTAACAAAAATCAACGGAAAAGGAGAGGGTCATCATCCATTAAAAGGGAGCGTGAAAAATAATCTGGTCAATGATAATGCTGAGGCATTATGGGTACAATGACCCATCATTAGGCATATTGTTAATTTATTTAATGTAGGCTTGCTTGCTCCTTAATACTCAGATGTAGAGGCCCCTTGCGCACAGAGAAAGGACTGCACAGGCTGAAACAGTGACAGGAGAATTTAACAACTATAAAACCAACTTGTGCAATAATGCCACTGGAACAGTGCAAGGACAAAAATTTAAAAAACATATTAAAAGGACAATTTAAGAATCAGTTTTAAAGAGCACAAAGTAGAAACAATGTTCAACTGTATCTGGTATTTGCAAACAATAAATTGCCTACTAGAAATATTCAAAAAGGAAAACTTGGGGAACAGTGACCATAAATGTAAAAAAACAAGAAAATTACAGAATTTCCTGGTATTGTTTGCTGTCCCATAGGCACTGGATCTTTGCCTGAATGGGATAAGCCATTTAAAAAAGCAAAAAATATAAAAAATTGTCACCAATCTGAATAAGCTTGCAGAATACTGAGGCAGGAAGTACGGTGTCTGATAACTGTCAGGGATCATAAAACATTACATTTTTTTGTTAAACTTAATGAACATCGTAAAAAAAAAAAATAATAATAATAATAATAATAATAATAATAATAAAACCACAGCATTATCAACTCTGAATATCTCTTAGAAAATATTTAAGTACCTTGTTTTGACAACAGTTTTTTATTTATAGAACGTGTGATTACAGCTCACCCTGGGGTTTTGCAATGAAAATATACCGTTCGTGAAGGACCACTCGGCACCTCGCGTGTGTGCTGCCGCTAAGATACGGCTTCCTCTTTTCATATGACAGATCTTTGGCGCCACTTCCATCCCACTAATAGGGAATTTACTTGCCTCTCCACCAAGCGCCGTACCATGTCTCGCATTGACTTGGCATATGCCTCCCCCGACCTTGTGCGGAGGGTGGTCTGTGCGGAGATCCTCTCACGAGGTATCTCAGATCATGCCCCGGTGTCTGTGACCATCCAACTTTCTCTGATAGTGGGCGAGAGGATGTGGAGATTGTCCAAGTTCTGGATTATGGAACCGGAGATCCAGGAGGAGTCGCCGGAGACATGATGTGGTTTTTGGATAAATAACGCAGACTCTGCTGGACCTCTGGTGCAATGGGACGCTTTTAAGGCCTGGCTTATAGGTAAACACGACTCGCATATCTGCGAAAAAAAGGGGGTCTGCGCAGTCTCTGAGGCTACTAGAGGAACAGGCTAGGCTGAAGGAGGCGGAATATGTGCGATCTTCTGTCCAGGCTCATTTTGTGTCCTGGCTGGACGTCCTGTGGGAGTTGTCTTTTTTTAGGGTTAAGCTTACTAAGAAATCTATGCTAGATAGCGCCCAAAGGGTGTTCGAATTTGGAGATAAGAATGGCAGATTGTTGGCCTGGCTTGCCAGGGGACAACACACTGACTCACATTGGTAGGCTGAAAGACCTGGACGGTAGTCTATTGACGGCTCCAGCGGCTATTAGTACAAGAATTCTGGAATTTTACAAGACTCTATATTCCTCTAGAGCTGATTTTAATCATTCACAATTGATTCAGTATCTAGACCAGGTTACCCTCCCCTCTTTAGAGCCTGGAAAACGTGCTGAGCTGGAGAAGGATATTTCCTTAGTAGAGGTCCAGGAGGCCCTGGGATCCATGCAGCAGGGGAAGGCCCCGGGACCAGATGGAATACCCAATGAATTTTATTCTGTGTACCAAGAACTTTTAGCACCTAGATTTACTTCATTATTACAGCAGTCTCTTACTTTAGACGCTCTGCCAGACTCATTTTCAGATGCAATCGTGGTGTTGGTGCCCAAACACGGTAAGGACCCTGAAGAATGTGACTCTTACCAACCCATCTCCCTTATTAACGCGGATGCCAAACTACTGGCAAAAATTTTGGCCAGGAGACTTGGGAAGGTGATAGAGGACCTTGTGCATGTAGATCAAACTGGGTTTATGCTGGGGAAGGGTACCTACATCAACATACGCCATCTGTTCCTGAACCTGGCTGCCACCCATGATAATGAGGGAACAAGAGTCATAGCCTCTCTCGACACGGAGAAGGCTTTTGACTCCATTGAGTGGGAGTATTTATGGGAGGTATTGAGGAAATTTGGGGTGGGACCTAGGTTCCTTCACTGGCTAGGTTTATTATATAGGGCCCCCAGGGCAAGGATTAGGGTAAATGACTCCCTTTCAGATGTTTTTCTCCTCCGGAGGGGGACCAGGCAGGGATGCCCACTGTCCCCCAGTTTGTTTGCTCTGGCCTTACAGCCACTGGTTCGTGAATCTAGTCATATTGTGGGACTGTGGGTTGGCCCTCTGGGGGAGAAGATATCCCTATATGCCGCGACACCCTGCTGTATTTACATGATGCAGATTCTTCACTGCAGGAGGCCCTAGAAATTTTTGATGAGTCCGGGAGATTCTAAGGGATCCGTATCAATTGGACTAAATCTGTACTCTTTCCCCTAGATGCAAGGGCCAGGGACCTAGCGACCCAACCTGTATTGAAGTGGGCGGAGGAATTCACATACCTAGGAATCAGAATATCGAAAGATCCTCGGTCCTTTCAGCGACTTAACTTACAGCCTATAGTCGCATGCCTTAAAGACCACTGCTCCACGTGGGCCAATCTTCTCTCATTTTACTAGGTCACATAAATGTATTGAAAATGATTTTATTTACCAAAGTTTAATTATATCTTTTGGAACAGCCCTACATGGATACCTCAGGCATTTTTTAAAAAAAATAGACGGCTGCATCGTATCCTTTTTATGGCCGGGATCCTCCCCTCGGATAGCCAGATCGACTCTTCAGCTCCCTGTCAGTTGTGGGGGCTTGGCCTTACCTAACCTGCTGGTGTATTATTGGGCGGCCATGTTAGTCACGGTTAGGTGGTGGATTGAACAGTCTAGGACCAATGCAGTGGTCTGTTTGGAGGCAGCTATAGTGGGTTCCCTTAAAGAGCTCGATAATCTGGTGTATCGTGGAGCCTCCTCCAGTCCTACCCTCTCGGGTCCCACTAAGACTACTTTACGCATATGGGGGGGTGGCTAGAAGACGATTTTTGTCTCCCAATAGGTGGTCCCTCTACTGTCCGTTATGGGGAAATCCTAAACTCCCACATTTTAGGACAATCCCAGACCCACAATTATGGGCCCGTTATGGAATTAAACTTCTGAAGGATGTCGTCTCCTCAGGAGCCATGGTTTCCTTTCAAGACCTGGTAGGGCGATGTGGCCTTCCTGCAGGGATGCTGTTTCGCTACTATCAGTTGCGGCACGCGTTCTGTGCTCAGTTCCCGACACCACCTGTTCTTGAGACGGATGTGTCGAGGAATTATTGGCTCATGGAATCCCTGAATACGCCCCTTTCGGTACTATATTTGACGTTACTTCGAATGGACTCAAAAAAAATTGGATGTACTGTGGGACAAATGGAGGGCTGATATCCCATCCCTAGATAGAGAGACTTGGGAGGAATGTTTTGAGAATAGCTCCCAACTGGTAATATCCCTCAGGTACAAATTAATACAAACCAAATTTCTGCATATGATTTACTTCACGCCTCAAAGACTGCACAGAATTTACCCACAGAGGTCCCTGAACTGCCCGAGATGCCAATCTCCAGATAGCACCTATATACACATGTTCTGGTTGTGTCCTAGACTCTCCCGATATTGGGCCGCTGTCTTTGAATTTATTAATGTGCGTCTCCAGTTGGAGATACCCCTAACGGCAGAGTTGGCCCTACTGGGTATACAAGAGAATGACCAGAGACCTCGGTATACTAAACTTTTGCTTTCATTGCTGCTCTTTTATGCCAAAAAAGAGATCCTGCTTAAGTGGACTTCCCCCCTGCCACCTACGGTGAGTTCATGGGAAAATTCAGTTAATGCTATTTTACCAATGTATAAACTAACCTATATGAGTAGAGGCTGTCCTCAGAAATTTGTGAAGTTCTGGCAGCCATGGACTGACCCCTTGTGATTTGTAATGTCCTCCTTGGTACCCTTGCCTTATCGGTTTATGCTGTACTGTATATGACTGGGCTCTGTGCTCGGCACCCCCCCCCCCCCCTTATGACACTAGATGATGGATAACTCCTTATGTTCCTGCCCTGTGTAATGTCTGCCTTCAATATCCTATTGTTATACTGCATACTGAGTATTGCATATATATTATTCTTCCATTGTTGTATCCACTGCAATAATTTTATGTCTTATAATGTATTGTGATCCATTTTTTCAATAAAGACCAACCTTGTTGTTAAAAAAAAAAAAAAAAAAGGATACGGCTTCCTCCACTCTGGAACCAGGTGTTATAGTGGAGCATTGCCCGCAAGAACTAGACAGCACTAGCTTAGGTGCAAACTGGAACGGACTATTGAAAATAAACACAGAATACATACCATACCATACAAAATCAGATAAGAGCCCGATTACATCATCCTAAACTATGCAAACTGTAAACAGTAATATCATTAGCACATCTAAAGAATAGCCAACATAAACATAAACCGTAATGTAATTAAACAGTAAGCTAATTAACAACTAGTCACCTAGACAAGCCTAGGTGACTCAGGTCAGTGACCACCCAGAGAGTTCAGCACCAGCATTCAAGCACCAGTATTCAAGACAACTCAGGGCTTTCCAAATTTCATTAACCAGCTTTCTTTTCACATACATCTTCTTATTGAGTTTCAAGTTGGCAGAGACCATCATGGCTTCCTTAACTGTTAAATGTGGTAATGTCATCTTGCATTATATAACAGGACATCGTCCTGAATGTTTGTAGCTCCCCAAAATGCCAGGATCCATAGTCAGTAGGCTAGAGGCTACCCTGCCCCTCCAAAAGCCCCTCTCCCGGTTGGGTCTGTCACATTTCTCCCCAATCAAAATGAGACTAACCAGGTCCCAGACCTCCACCTGGTATGAACATGCATTAGTATGGCAGAGTGAACCCACATGATCTACACGCTACCTGGAGCCATGGAGACACTGTAGGTGCTGGGAAGAGGCCAGCAGTGCTTTGCCCTGGTGCCTCTTCTGGGGACCCCACATCATCCACTCCGGCTAACTGTTGGGGAGGGAGGCCAGCTTCCCCCATTCCCAGACTGTGGATCTGCTGCTGAGGGAGGACAACCACCTCCTCTCCATCACTCTCATCCAGCTTCTGGGAAGACATTTCTCTGGTACTATCTCCCAGGTGTACGGATCCTTGCTGGAGAGGCAAGACAGTTTCCTCTACTCTGGCTGAATGTTGGGGAGGGAGGATGACTACCTCCCCTCCAGGACTGTGGATCTGCTGCTGGAGAGGAAGGACTACCTTCTCTCCCCAACCGTGGATCTGCCACTGGGGAGGGAGGATGACCACCTCCTCCCCCTTGTCCTTGGCCTGCTGCTGGGGAGGGGAAATGGCTTCTTCCCCTCCCTTGATCTCGGACTGCCACTGGGGAGTGATGATGGCTTCCTCCCCTCCCTGCATCTCACTGCCACTGGGAAAGAACAGTCACCTGCGCACCCTAGGCCCCTGGCACTGCTGTGGGTGTGGGACAGAGGTCTTGGACCCTCTGTCTGGTTGCCAACACTTCAGCTGAAGGTTCAAGCTTCTCTGGATCGACCTGTTGCTGGGGAGAAACTGCCCACCCTGGTTCCCTGGAGCTCCAGAAGTGCTTTGGGTACTGAGCAGAAGTCAGGGGTGCTCTGCCCTGATGCCAGCTCTTCTACTGGGAAACAAAATGAAAATTAGGCGGCCTTGCACAAATCCTTCAGAGCCACTGATTGTTGTAGGCAGAAGTCAGCAGCACTCTGCCTTGATGCCAGCTGTTCTGCTGATGGCTCACTGGGTCAATCCTCCTCAGCAGAAAAAAAAAAGTTAAACTTACTGGTAATGTTCTTTCCCTGAGTCTTTCAGGGCAGCCACCTGAGACACCTTGGCTCCTCCCTTCCATTGGAAAAACCGCGCTAGCCCCCTTTAAATTTGTACTTCCCCTGTCGACTCCTCAGTTTTCTTAAAGCACCTCCAGCCAGCTGGGGAGACACAAGAACACGTGTAATAACATAGTCAATACTCCTATGTCAGGAATTCAAAGGATTCCATATATTTGGGTGGGTAACCGGTGCTGTCCTGAAAGGCTCCAGGAAAGAACGTTACCGGTAAGTGTAACTTTGTTTTTCCCCTAATCAAGCACTTACCCTTAGGGCAGGACTACAGCTTGTAGGACCTTGCATCCAAAGGCCTGATCCTTTTCTGACAAAAGATCAATTCTGTAGCATTTGACAAAAGGTGGTGAAACGACCATGTTGATGCTCTGCAGATCTGCTCTGGAGTAGCTTCAGCCCTCTCAGCCTGTGATGCCGCCATAGCTCTCGTGGATTGTGCCCCAATATCCTCTGGGACATCCATACCTCCCAAAATGTAGGCCTGGCCAATAACTTCTCTAAGTCACCTAGCTAAAAGTACACCTTGAGGCTCTGTGCCCTTTCTTTGCGCCTAAAAATAAAACAAAAAGGGAATCAGACTTCCTGAATTACTTTGTTTTATCCAAATACTGAAGGACAGCATATGATTTTTATATTCTTGCTCCCTAGAAGGATATGCACAAAACTAGGGAAAATAATTTCTTCACCTCTATGAAATTTTGAGGCTACCTTAGGCCAAACCACCGGATCCATCTTAAACACTATTCGATCCGGGAATACCTGAAATAAAAAAAAAATAAAAAAAACACAACAGATGTCTAATTGTTAGAGCTTCTAGTTCTTTCACTCTCCTGGCGGTTGTGACCGCTACCAAAAAAATAAATAAATAACTACTTTAAGAGTTAACAACTTTACAGAACATTCCTCCTGGGTTTCAAAGGGCCCCCCTACAAGGGCCTGTAAAACCAGGGACAGGTCCCACTTGGGGAATGTTTGAGAAGTCCTTAGCCTTCAACAACTGCTTCTCAGTAACCAGGCAGCCAGGTTCCAGCATTCCACCTGAAGGCAACACACTGGTACCTGAAGGAGGAGATCCTCCCAGAGTGGTAACATCCATGGAGGTTCCACCGCTAGTTCTTTTAGAATAGAGAACCAAGCTCTCCTGGGCCAGTGTGGTGCAACCAGAATCAGAGATGTGTTCTCTGTCCACAACTTTCTCAGGACCGCTAGTAGAAGAACCCGAAGGGGGGGGGGGGGGGTGGCATAGCATTTGGAGAAAGTCCAACTCTGCACTAGAGCATCCACTCCAGTACGCCGTCCCCCTTTTCTAGGGAAAAGAAGGATCGAACCTTTGCATTTTCCCTTGAGGCAAACAGATCTACTTGCGGGACTCTCCATCTCCAGGTGATCATTTTCATGACCTCTTGGTTGAGGCGCCAGTCGCCCTCTTTTAGCCTTTTCTGGCTGAGAAAGCCGGCCACCTGATTCAGTTCCCCCTTCAGGTGAACTGCTGAAAGAACAGCACATTGCTTTTGGCCCAATTCAGGATTTCTGCTGCCAGGGACCACAAAGTTCCACTCTGTTGCCCCTTCTTGGTTTATGTACGCGACTGCTAAGTAGTTTTAGACCTGACTTGTATGTTATGTCCCCGCAGCTCCCTGAAAAGTAATAAGTGCTAAAAGTACTGCTCTCAATTCTTTCCAGTCCGATGACCTTCTCATTTCTTCTCTCTTCCCGGAGCATTGCACCAGCCAGGGGCCTATATCTGCTCCTCACTTTGGTGACCGGTATGATCCACAACCGCCCCTGGGCCAAGTTTTCCACCTTTCTCCATCACCAAAGTGATCTTTTCACCTGTGTTGGTATGTGTATCAGGATGTCTAATGACCATTGACTGCAGTCCCAAACTTCAGGATAAGCATCTGTAAAAGGGCGAAAATTGAACCCCGCCTATTGCACCACCGTAATAGCGGAGGTTAAGAGCCCCAATGCGAACATCGCCCATCTCACTGTGATTGGCCGATTGTTCTGAAGCAATTTCATAGTGTGCTCTATCTTCTGCATGTTCTCCTGGGGCAGGAAAGAAAAAAAAAACCTAACTTTTTGTTGTGTCGAATCAAACTCGTACCCCAAATATGTGACCCGTTGTGAGGGGATCAGGTTGGACTTTTCCCAAGTTTAAAAGCCACCCCAGGCTTTTTAGAAAATCTCTGGTGTACTCTAGATCCAAAGTCAACTGCTCTTGTGACGACACAGAGAAGTAGATAATCTAGGTAGGCGACTACCGAATTGCCCTTGATGCGAAGAAACGCCAACTCCTCTGTCATGAGTTTGGTGAATATTCGGGGCTAGGAAGACAGGCCGAATTGAAGTGCCTGAAACTGTAGGTGAATGGTTTCATCCTCCGTTCTCACTGCCAACCTGAGGAACTTGACAACTTTGGGCAACCAGAATGTGTAAATATACATCCTTCAGGTCTATGGATGCCATGTAGCAGTTTGGTGGAAGCAGCACTTCCCATACTGAATCTCTTGTAGGTTACCGACAGGTTTAGGAGCTTTAGATTTAATATCAGCCTGAACTTGCCTGAGGGCTTCTGCACCAAAAAAACATGAGTAGAAGCCCCTGCCTACTTCTGCCAATGGTACTCGGCTTACCACATTTTGTTCCTTCAACTCCCTTCGTGCTACCAGTAGAAACCCTGGCGTTTTCTGTGTTTCTCGGAAGGTTTGTGATAAAAATTTAGTTTGGAGGAGGTTCTGAACATTCTAGACCAGTGATTCTCAAACAGGGTTCCTCCAGAGGTTGCTAGGGGTTCCTGCAGCATTGGGCCATTTCTGCCTCTCAGATAAGTTCCTACCGACACCATTAATCTTTTTTTATCTCTAAGGAGGGAATTCTTCCCAATGACCACAAGTGTAAGGACCATTCTTCCCACTGACCATCACACTAATGTATCATGAGTTGTAGATTTCTAATTTTTAGCAGGGGTTCCCCGACACTGGAGAACTATTTTAAGGGTTCATCTGTGTTGAAAAGGTTGAGAATGACTGTTCTAGACGAAACCCCCTCCTTACATTCCTAAGAATGAATTGACTGGAAGAGATCGCTTCCCACTGTGGGAGAAAAAAAAAAAGCGCCCAATCTACCCCCCACCGTGGTCAGTTTGTCATCGAGTTTTACAGGCTTGGTCAGGAGGGCAAAAAATTGCTAATCCTTCGCCCTTTGCTTTCCGTCCCCAGGGCCTTTGACTCTTGCCCTTCGGTGCCTCGAAACGATTCTGTACCCACGACCTTTTCTTAGCTTGTTGCAGCAGTTTACACTTAATTGGAAAGGACTCTGTCCTCTGTACAATAGAGTACTGCTTCCAGTCCGGGGCAAAAAAGTAAGTCCCCTGTGAGAGGAATCCCACATAACTTGGCCTTAGAAGCACAGTCACCCTGCCATGTCTTGAGCCATAGGGCTCTCCTTGTGGAATTAACCAGTGCCAAGGACCTTGCGGCCATCCAGGCTAACGCTGCTGAAGCGTCGGCGAAGAAGCATAGGAAAAGAAGATAACATTGACTCCTTAGATATCCCTTCTTCAATGTGAGCCTGTAATTGAGTCAGCCAGAATTCCAAATTGCGGGCCACCACTGTGACTGCCATAGCTGGCTTCAAACTTCCAGCAGTGGAATCCCAGGATTTTTTCAAAAGAGTCCATTCTCTTATACATAGCATCTGACAAGGCACCATGTCTTCGAAGGCCAAGTCAGGATGCATCTAGTTTCATATTCTTGTTCCAAACTGACCCTGGGTCCTCTGAAAAGGGAAACCTTCAGCGCCCTCGAGAAAAATGGTTTCCCTTCCAGATCCTGACATTTTTTTTTTTTTTTAATTGCCTCCACCAAAACCTCATGGACCAGGAACACCCTTCCCTGCTGTTGCTCTAGGCCCTGGTACATTTGGTCATGGAGTGATAAAGGTTTCTTATCTGCTTGGATACCCAAGGCAGTATAAATAGCCCCCAGGAGACCCTCCACTTCAAGTGAGTTTGTACCGAGAAGGTTTACTGGAATCCCATTCTAGCCCTTCTCCCTCCGATTCTGCCTGGGAGTCTGAAGCTGCACTATCCGGCTCCTCCTCAGCCCCCTCTCTAGAGTGCCCCCACTGGTGTTGCAGGTGCTGAACCTTGCTGGACTGGTGGAGGAGCAGCCTGGGACTGTGGGACCTGAAATCCCACAAAAAACATTTTGAAGTGCTCAAAAGTGAAAGAAAGCTATGTGGACTGTTCCTTTACTAGGTTAACAATACATTCCTTCCACAGAATTTTCACCCAGGAGTCCTTTAGGGTGGCTTTACATAAAGGGCATCTCTTTTTAGAGCGGTGAGAGGGTCTGGTCTTGTCTGCAGATTTGCCCTGCAAAACATAAGACAACGCAGACATCAAACTCCACCACTGTGCCCCCCCACCTGCCAGTACAAACCCGCACGCCTGGAACACTGCAGGCCTCCTCCACCAGGGACTCCATACTCCTCCCCTCTGGTGGGCACCCAAAAGGGACCCCACCCAAACCACCGGGGGAGGGAGGGGGGTTCATAGGCAAGGGGATTTCCCCCTGGGTTCCCCTACACTTGTTGTGGCTGGAGCTGGCATCTCCCAGAGCAGCCTGGTTCGCCTCCGCCATGCTTGGTCTTAAAAGTGATTGCAAAGCTTCAAGGTTTTTTTTTTTGTTTGTTTTTTTTAATAACAAACATGTCATACTTACCTCCACTGTGCAGTTAGTTTCATCCTCTTCTGTGGTCCCCCGACGGCGCTGGTAGCTCCTCCCCACATCGTATAACCCCCTAGGAGAAGCGCTCTCCTGGGAGGTTACCTTGCGGGCACGCTCCCGAGTCCAGCATTTGCTTCCATAGATGCAGAATGCTGGCCTCGGCCACGCTCCCCCGGCACCGCGTCATTGGAGTTGATTGACAACAGTGGGAGCCAATGGCTGTGCTGCCATAAATCTATCCAGTCAAGAGCCACCACTGTCCAACGAGAATGGTCGCGTCGCTCTCACCAATACCTGCACCGGATCCAAAGCCCGGTGCTGCACTGCAACCGAGGGGACCAGAGACCTCACCTTCACCTCCCAAGGCAGCTGAAGAGAGGGCCCCCCCCAGAACTTCCTACCGCACTTGGAGAAGCTGGAGTGGCAAAAAAGTATGTAGCCAGGTAAGTCCTGGCAAACATCCAAGGAGCCTCTGCCCCTACTCCAACTATCGGCCTCCGCCCCCCTGGCTATCTGGCCTCAGCTCCCTGCACAGTGTCTCCCCTCTGAAGGAAACACCAATAACTGAGGAGCCAGCAGGGAAAGTACAAATTTAAAAAGGGGGCTGGCACTGTGTTTCCAATGGATGGGAGGAGCCAAGGTCTCAGGTGGCTGTCCTGAAAGACAATTAGGGGAAAGTCTATTAAATCCCCAGTCTCTGGAATAATTGAAATTTAAGGGCACGGGCTGGCGGCACTTGGGTCCAGCACCAGTGCGTCGGCATGACTTCCAAACCATAACATCCATGGGTGCTGTGACATACTGTTGAGCTTCGAACAGTCTTTTATATGCTTGTTCCAGCTCCCATTCTTGTGCAACTATAAAAGTACAAAGCACATCTCAATCCAAGCTCACTGGGAAGTTCCAACTCTCTAAAATCTTGGATTTCCTCCCATTTACATTCCGCTGTACTACCCAAATGTGGATCCACCTGAAGGGTCTCAAATATCAGTCACAGGCTGTCGTAGTCATAGCCTTCTATGGGATCGTGGTTCTTCAGCCACACTTGCTCTCCTAGGAATGGTATACGCATGTCCAACTCCAGCCAGTACTAATCCATGGATGCAAGGAGGACCATTTCATAATAATCTTGCTTCACTTGGAGAGCCTCCATCCAGACCTCCCAGCGTATCGCATCTCTCAATTCCAGTACATCCCGGGCAAAAGCAGGCTTTCCATACTGGGCAAACATCTATTGCATTCGCCACTAACTTCACTTCCATGGGGAACGGCTCCTGGAACACTTCGATATCACCTCACACTGGGTCACAATGATGGTTTGGACTGTCATAGGGAGGAAGCAGATCCCAATGCTGCCACCAAAATGTGACAGACCGCTTCGGAGCCCGCTTGGGTGCTTCCACCAATATATAGCTTCCTCTACTCTGGAAAAAAAAAACCCACACAGGAACCAGGTATTATAGCTGAGCATTGCACCCAAGAACTAGACAACACTAGCTTAGGTGCAAACGAACTGATTTTATTGGAAATTCACACAGAATATATACCACACAAAAATCAGTTAAAAGTCTGAACACATTATCCTAAACAATGCAAACTGTAAACAGCAATATCACTAGGACATCTAAGGAACAGCCAACATAAACCATAATCCAATTAAACTGTAAGCTAATTAACAACTAGTCACCTAGACAAGCCTAGGTGACTCAGGTCAGTGGCCACCAAGAAAGTTCGGCACCAGTATTCAAGATGACCCAGAGCTGTCCAAATCTCATAAACCAGCTTTCTTTTCACATACATCACCTCAGAGTTTCAAGTAGAAATCATTATGGCTTCCTTGACTTTTAAAAAAAAAAAATCAGGTTTTCCTATCAATAAATTTTTACATTTTAATTATACTTTTGTCCAATCCTTGGGTATCAAATTTTCTCTAATCTTGCCAGGGGCATGTTTGGGGAAAGCAAAGGAAGGAGAGCAGCACCATTTGAGTGCAGTATATCAAGTATTTAATGGCAACAATAGAATACACACTCAGTGTAAATAAAACGAAGGTCAGCGTGGTGGAGGCACTTTATGGGGTTCATCATCACCTCCGGGTGTAAGGTGGATGTCAGATGGAGCGGGGGGTGCATTCGGAGTATGTGTGCTCCTTCCTCAGGCATAAGGTTCAGCCATCTTAGTGATTGTATAAATATTTCCGAGACTGGTGGGCAATAAGCAGCATAGATCAATATAAATGTAAATTACTACAAATACATTTGGGATATGAAGCTTGAAAGGGAGGGGAAAAAAAAAAGGGGTGGGCAGACAATGAACACAGTATAAGGGGGGGGGGGGGTGGAACGGGGGAAGAAAAGGAGAAAAAAAGGGAAAGAGATAAATGTAAGTGGGAATAGAAATAATAATAAAAAAAAATATTAAAAAAAAAATTATATTTATATAAAAAGGAAAATGATGGAATGAACATAAGAATAAAGAGTGAGAATGAAAAAAAAATAGTACATAGAAAATACATGACTAACAATGCATGTTTGGGGCAGCCCCAGGTTCTCCTTTTTAAACACTTTCCGACCAACCACTGTATATATACACAGCAGCAGGTCGGCTCGATATCGCAAACCACCGTACCTGTACGGCGGTCCATGCATGTGACACTGTGGGCGCACGCCTGCTGCATTCCGTGGCTCCTGTGGACTCTATGTCCATGGGCGACCCACGATCACGGTCACTGGTCCCCAAAAAGTGTTGCAGATCACCGCCATTACCAGTAAAAACATAAAATAAAAGAAATAAAAGTCCATAAATCTTTCCCATAGTTTGTAGATGCGATAACTTCTGTGCAAACCAATCGATATACACGTATTGTGATTGTATTACCAAAAATATGTAGAAGAATATATATTTACCTAAACTGATGAATAAATTAGTTTTTTTATATCTTTTTTTGGATATGTATTGTAGAAGTAAAAAATATTTTCTTCTTTTTTCAAAATTGTCGGTCTTTTTTTGTTTATAGTGCAAAAAAATAAAAACCACAGGAGGTGATCAAATACCACCAAACAATCTCCATTTGTGGAGAATAAAAAAAAGGTCATCAATTTTGTTTGGGTACAACGGCGCACGACCGTGCAATTGTCAGTTAAAGCGACGTAGTGCCATAATCGCAAAAAATCGCCTGGTCATTAAGGGGGTAAAACCTTCTGGGGCTGAAGTGGTTAATACTAACCATTGTGGCTGATGGTACCTGCCCCTATTTATTGCTATGCAAATTGAGACACACATTCAACTTGACTGTTAAATGGGGTAATATTATTGTAACGAAAGGTCACACACTCCTCTTGAGTGCTTTCGTCATATACCACTTCCTCCCATCTGAATATAGATATCAGATATTCCAACCGCTCACAAGCACAAAACAAGGCGATACTTGTTTAGTTGCTGAACATGGACTCTTTTATTAGAACCAAAGTACAAGTCTTATATACAGTAAAAGAGGAGGTCCCCCCTCCTGCTCATATTACTCTAACAATACACCTGTAACCAGAAATAGAATTAACATTAGCTAATTAACGAATCCCTTAACGCAGCCAATGACACCGAGCCCTCCTGAGCATTGTTATTATTAAATCAGGATTTCACTACAGGTCAGACTTGTTGTCACCGAGCTTCACACATTAGTATAAAACACAGGACACCTTTTCACAATAGCAAGAGCTAATTACAATTAACAATAC
Source organism: Lithobates septentrionalis (assembly GCA_037952835.1). Classification (NCBI taxonomy): domain Eukaryota; kingdom Metazoa; phylum Chordata; class Amphibia; order Anura; family Ranidae; genus Lithobates; species Lithobates septentrionalis. The sequence goes on from JBBDGP010000108.1 coordinate 94,482, forward strand.
AAACAGTGATCTCCCCCCTCCTCAGCCTAGTATGCAACAAACTATAGGAGTAGACTGTCCGGCTCCTACCCAGTTCTAGAGGCCAATGTGATCAGCTCTCTCAACTAACATGTTGAGTTCAGAATCAAACAAACCAAGAAAAGTCTTTACATATATCCTGGGAGATATTGTGGATAAATATTACTGTCCCATTTTAAGTAATCCAAGATATATTTTCTCAGACACCCTGTGCTAGGATGGCACAGGGTGACTTAGACATAAGAGGTGCATGGGGAACTGAAAAACATGGGTTTTCCAACCTTTCCAAGGGATTCTTGGTTCCACGGGCCCTCCCGTCACATCTCTCCCCTTTCGGGAGAAGACTAAACACAGGAGGAGGCCCCAGACGGGTTGACTCCAAAGTTAGTCCATAGTTCCAGTCCTTTAATGCCTGTACCCACACGGTACCCCAAACAAATTGTTCCAAACAGAGCATTACTCACCCAGCCAACCTCTGTCTCTCTCATAGAACATATGGGGGAAGTCCAGCTCCCTGGAACTCTGTAGTTGTTGCCGGTGCTGGGCAGAGGTTGGTAGCACTCTGCCCACTTGCCAGCACTTCTGCTGGGTTTAGGTTAGTGGAGACAGCAGGCCCATCCACAGACACCAGATCAAGCTGCAGTTGTGAGGTGCCGATTGCATTCTCTCCTTGGGTCCTGATCTGCTGCTTGGGAGTGACTACCACCTCCTCACCCTGGGTCTCCAGAACTGCCGCAGGTGTGGGGCAGAAGTCTTGGACCCTCTGCCCGGTTGCCAGCGCTTCAGCTGGGTTGGTGTCATCATTCTGGTGCGCCATCTGCTGTTGGAACTCCCTTTCACTGGTATGGTCTCCCAGGTGCACGAACCCTTGTTGGGGAGGGGAAATGGCTGCTTCTCCTTGCATTTCTGAAATCCACTGGGAAAGAGGAACCATCACTTTCTCACCTCAGGCCTCAGAAACTGCCACAGGTGTGAAGCAGGGGTCTGCAGTACTCTGTCCTGCTGCCAGTACTTGAGCAGGTGATGCATAATCTATAACCTCCTCTGATGAACAGTCCATTAAGTCCATACATTCTGTAATCTGTGGCTGGAGAGATGAGCCGACTGCCCCAGCTCCCTGGAACTCCACAGTTGTTGCCGGTGCTGGGCAGAGTTTGGTAGCACTCTGCCCTGTTGTCAGCACTTCTGCTGGGGACTCCACATCATCCGCTTCGGCTAACCATTGGGGCAGGAGGCTGGATTCCTCCACTCCCAAACTGTGTAGCTGCCATTGGGGGGGTGAGCTGGCTGCTTCCTTTTCCGTTCCCTCATCTGGCTGCTGGGATGGTACTGTCTCCCAGGTGCATGGATCTTTGCTGGGGAGGAAAGACCGCTTTCTCCACCCTGGCCGACTGTTGAGGAGGCACAACAAACACCTCCTCTCCCTTCTCCCCCTGTATCTGCTGCTGGGAAGTGATCGCCACTTTCTCACCCTGGGCCTCCAGAACTGCCACAGGTGTGGGGCAGAGGTCTTGGACCCTCTGTCTGGTGACCAGCGCTTCAGCTGGGGAAGTTCCTTGCAACTCCACAGATACTGCTGTTGGTGCTGGGCAGAGCACAGTGAAGTTTGGCCCTGATACGAGCTCTTCTGCTGGAGGCTCATCAGGTTGTTCTTCCTCAGCAGAAAAGTCTACCAAATCCCCTGTCTCTGCAACTTGTGTCTGGGGATAGAGGTTCACCATCTCCTGTCCGTGGAACCCAGAAGATGCTTTTGGTGCTGGGCAGAGGTTAGCAGAGCTCTGCCTTGTGGTCAGCACTTCAGCTTTGGGGATGGCAATCTCCAGATTTCCCACTGCCAATTCTCTGGCTTCCTGCTGGACAGGCACATTCCTCCACACAAGATCATCCCATGCAGAAACAGGATCATCAAAGTCAGTCAGCACTTGCTGCATCCGCCATAAGACCTCCGCATCTATAGCGGTGGGGGCAGGTTGGCAAAGCACACTCTGCCACATTGTCGACTCTTCAGCCAGGATTTCAGAGTTGTCAACTGGTATTTCCTCATAGTCCAAGGCAAAGTGAGCCCCAGCCCTGGTGCTGAGCAGCCGTCTGTAGGCAATCTCCAGCTCCCATCCTTGAACGGCCAGAAATTCTACATCTTCCAGTGCACTTCCGAGACATTCAGTAGCCCTTCTCTGAAATCCATGATTTCGTCCAACCACCACTCCAAATCACTCCCAAAGTTAGGGTCCCCTGTCAGCTTCACACACAACAGTCCCAGGCCGCCGTAGCCAAAGCCTTCCATTGGGCTGTCATCCGCTATCTAAGGGCATGCTTGGGATACATGCCACCGGAGGGCTCTGTAGCTCTCATCCAGCTGCATCTCTGCCCAGACCAGCCTGCTTAATTCAGCTGTCTGCTCCTTGTGCAGTTTTTCTCCCAAAAACAGCACCCGCAATCCATACTGCGACCAGTACCTTTCCTGGATGGAGGGTGCATTATTATAACAGCACATCTTCCTGAATGCTTGTAGCTCCCTCAATGCCAGGGCCCATAGTCAGTAGGCAAGAGGCTACCCTGCAGTCCCCTCCAAAAGCCCCTGTCCCAGTTGGGTCTTTCACACCATCTTTGTTAAATAAAATCAAAAGAGAACTATAGAAATGGCAGCCTCGCAGGTTGCCATTATTGTACTAATAGAGCCGAAGTTCCTATCGTCACCGCCTTTTATTTTTGCAAGTAATCTTCTGTAAAACAAGGTTTTCTAAACAAGCCATTTGTGTAGCCTCAAACTGCACAGTCACAGTATGCAAAACGTTTACTCCCACTGCCTCACAGCCTTAAAAATTGGTATGCCAGACAAAACTTTTTCCTAGCTCTGAATAGAGTGGGAAAGGGTTAGAAGATTCTGCATTTTTTATTGCTGTCTGTGCACCCATAGGGGAGATTGTCCCTTACTTCCTGCTGCAAACCCAAAACAGGAATTGGGGAGAAAATTCTCCAAAAAGGAAATATCAACTTTGACATGTGTTACCAAAACACATATCCACACAGATTTCCTCAAGCCAGGGATGTGGACTGTTCTAACAAATCAGCATAGCGCATATTGCTGAGCTGTAATTACTAGCCCACTCCAATATTCAGTGGGCTAGAAAGGTCTCCTACAGTTACAGAACATTATACAGCAACAAAATGAATACTTTTCTCCATTTTTTTTTACCATACCTTTATTTTCATCTGAATGAGGTGGAGAAGGAAGCATAGAGTAGTCTGGTAAAAGCTTTGGTAGTGGAATGTTAAGCAAATCTTCAAAACATCTCTTCTTGGTCTGCAACAAGAACCACATTTTCACAAAATACATTTGTTGGTTTAAAGCAATCCCATTTTTACATTAGCATATTAAAGCAGATTGTATTTTACATTTTAAAAAGCCTCCTATGGAGTACCTATCCGATTTCATTTAACTTTGTTCCAACTGGTCTGATTTCATTCATCTCTGAGCTAAGCATTGCCCAGCTGTTATTCACCCAATGACAGCACAAATGCGGAAATACTTATTGGATAGTAGAATGACTAGTGGGTGGCCAGAACTCAGGGAAGTCAAGCTACTGAAAAAAAAAATCATCAGCATCAGACACACAGATGAAGGTCTATTGGCTAATAAATCTTGTTTGTAAAAATAAATATATCTGCTTTTAGGCAAATCTTTAAAGTGGTATTAAACCCAAAAGCAAACCTGTATTATAATGCAGCTTACCAATTCTAGGATGTGGTGGGTGTGCTCATTTTTTTCACCTTTATTTTCACCTGGTGATCAGGCCAGTAAGCCTATTTTTCAAAAGAACAAGCTCTCTTGCAGATGTAGCAGTTAGAGGGATGAGACAAACCACTTACCACTGAGAGGGGTGCTTCCAATGATCAGCTTTTAATAATGTAAAACCTTTAACCCAAAAATTGAGAGCTGGAATTTGGCTTCAATCTAACACTCCCTTACAGAAAGGGGGGTCTTGAGGAATAGGAAGGTGGGGCGTGGCCGGTCGTCACATCCTTCATGTTTCCCTTCTCGTTGGGCACCAAGCAAGGGTCACATGAGAGGCCTACCCCAGGGTGGGTTTTTCTGGGCCAAGCTAGGCATTTTGGATAGGGTCACTGCCTTAGACGGGGGGGGGGGGGGTACCCTACAGGAACAGCTGACTGTCACTTGTGCATTTAGAAGGGACATGCAGAGCCAATGCCATCTCAACCTGTTCAGCATATCACCGCTACCTCATTCCCAGTAACGGTATGGGGTCCCACCATGCACCTAGCATGGATTCCATGCATGCGCCCAATTCTCTCTCTTCCCTACCTGCTTAGGGGACAAGGGACCTTGGCAGTGCTGATCTGTTCCCATTGCTATGGGAGACAGACCTGTTCACGGAGAGAGTGTTGACAGCTCCTGCTAGAAGCTGTCCTACCTGCCACATGTACACACTTAAGACAGGCTACTAGAGAAACCTCACCACTGTTCACAAAGCATAAACTCTTACACAATTCTCTTCATACTCCAATGTGTTTAGTGATGCCAGCTATAACCATTTGTGCGGGTTACTTGCATAACAACCCTTGAATAACTTTAGACCAGGCAAACATCAACATGATGACCTATACAGACACAGTCCAAAATAAGTGCAGTCTTTTCCCCAACATCTCTAGTTCCTAACTTCAGATTTGAGGTTGCCCCAGCGTACCTGCACAAGAATGCAGAGTCCATTCTTGCCAGAGTCTATGGATGGCATCTTCAGGAAGGACTGCAAGTCCCAGAAGCTCCTTCAGACTGTAGCAGGGTCCTTAAGGCAGATGTGCATTGGTTGACAGCCTGGCCTCGGCATCTTCAACAGGCCTGCAGGGCGGCTTCCTTTACCAGTAATGGTCGCAACCTTAGACTTTCATTCACTCTCCCCCTAGGTACAGACCACTGTCTCTTTTATAATGCACAGAACCAGTGGGTCGGACCCAGGAAACAATTAACTCCTACCTTCCTGGCTGGGGCAGCGTCAACCACAACCTGCTTACACTCCCCTCCCCCTAGAATGAAAAGGCGGTTGTCCAAAAGGTGTCTCCTGTACTCCTTCATCCAGAATGAGGGCACTCTAAAACATGGAGGTGCGTTTCTGCCCAGATCACCAGGTAAAAACAGGTGTAAAAAGCCAAAAAAGGAAGAAACAAGAAAGCGAATGCAGCAAACCACATCGAATGATTAGTAGGATGCAGTATCATACATTTTTGGTTTGGGGTTTAATACCGCTTTAAGGTTAAATGACTGCCACATTAAATTTTAAATTATACAAACTCTCCAAAAAGAGAAAAGAATTGTAAAAACAAAATAGAAATGCCTAAACTGTATGCCCTGCCAGGCCACAGGGAATAGGGAGGGGAAACTCCTTCCATTTTCCTTCTCAAAATCAAAAAAAAAAAAAAAAAAAAAAAAAAAGAATGTGTTTTGGAAGGAATTCCATTTTAAACACTCAATGTAAAAAATGGCACTAATCAGAATGTCCTTTTTCTTAAGGCTTGTTCACACTAAGTTGGGGGTGGTAAAACCCTGTGGTTGATTTGGGGTTTACCACCTCCAATCCCTACCCCCTTTAGCTGCTGAGGCAGCAACCAAAAGTGTAAACATGCCGCAGTAGGAATTGAATCCCCTGTTGCTTCAGGTGGGTGCTACTGCCTGCCAATCACGACCCATTCAAGTAAATGGGGCCACTCTGCAAGTGCCCCACAACTGCATGCTTATGCAGGGTCCAAGGGGTTAAAAAGCAGGTGGTGAGAAAGCAAAACAATTCTGATTGCTTTAACCCCTTGTTTGCTGTACTACACAAGGTTGCAGGGCATTTGCAGAACGACCTCATTTGAATGGGTCATGCTTGGAAGATGTGGGTAAACCGTAGCACATCAGTGTGAAAGCAGGCCTATACCATTATACCGAATGTATTGCTTCACACTGACCTGAAGATCTCTTCTTTCCTGCTGCTGGCACCACTCTGGAGACTGCTAGGTGGGATAAAGGGTGGCGTGCAGTTGGTATCACTTCCCATGGAACAGGAGCCAGCACTACAGAGGAGGCATCAGCTTATGCAGCTCTTTCTCCCTACTACAGCTCCAACTTAGTAGTCCCTCTGCATTGCACTCTGTTTGATGCTCTGAGATGGCGGGTATGCAAGTTGCAAGGGTATGCAAGTATGTGTATCTCGGCTCTCGTCGGAGCCGAGATACACATACCCGAGTGTTCTCGGCTTTTTTCGGCGCCGCTCAGTCACGCCCAGTCCCGCCCTATGATGGACATAACACAGGTCCAGGGGCGGGACTGGGCGTGACAGCAGCGCCGAAAAAAGCCGAGAACACTCGGGTATGTGTATCTCGGCTCCGACGAATCCCTGCAGTCTCGGCGCCATATTTGAATCTAATCTATCACAAAGCTGCACTGACATGGCTGGACTGGGGCAAAGCTGCACGGGCAAAGCTGCGCTGGGGCAAGGCTGCACTGGGGCAAGGCTGCACTGATGGGCATTTTAAAGTTTTTTTTCCTTAAACTTCCCTCCTAAAAGTTTTTTTTCCTTTAAATTCCCTCCTAAACTTGGAGTGCGTGTTATACGCCGGCGCATGTTATACGCCGATAAATACGGTACATTGCCAAGGTTTGCTTTTCTTTTGGAGTCTGGTTATTTGAAAACCTTTTCCAGACCATATTGCCTGAAGTCATCTTGCATTCAAACTAGAACTGAATTGAAGTCCCATAAATTGATAGTCAGAAATTGTACTAACAACCTCCAGGTTTCATAGCTGCCGAGCTGTGTATGTAAAGAAGACTGCACAGGCCAATAGATAGCGTTGACCAACCTGTCCAGTGCATTTGAAATAGCAATTAATGGGCTCTGAATGTTGACAAGAATGTACTTGTAGCACCCTCCTAATTAAGTTGCTGGGATGTTAGGCAAACTTAGTTTTTTGGCTCCTTTGTAATCAGTGGAGCAGTTGATTGCTTTTGGACTGTCCTGCGTTTCACAGGCTGCAGGTTTGATTCTTTCTCCCTGTAGTCTAGAGGATTCTAGAAACATAGTGAGGTGGAAAGTAAAGTAAGCAGTCTGAAAATTTATGGGACTTCAGCCAATCCCTGAGATGTGCCCAGTAGGTGGCTAAAGAGCACATAAATAGTCTGAGGCTTGGAGCAGTCCGGAGTCTGGTCCAGTCCGGCAGGAGGAATCCCCAGCCTTAAGGGCTCTGCCCCTCTGGGCAGATTGCTGGAGTTTTCTGCGTATTTATTGAGGTCCTAGCTATAGCATAGCTGGGGGCAAACTTCTAAAATCCTTTTCTGGAGCTAATCAAGGGATTTCACTTAAGGACCTGGTCGGGAGAGCACACTGAAGAGTGCCCAGGGGAAGTTGGAAAGGGTCTGGCTGTCCTATTGCATTGACTTCTCCATCACTGAAGAGTGCCCGGTGGATACTGAAAGGAGGCATCCGGTGATTCTGTGGCATTGTGAGTACTGAACTTTTGGGGGGGGGGGGGGAAGTTACGCATTTCTGTAGAAACAAAAAAAAAAAATTGTGCATGCATTACTTTTCCTGCAGAAGCTTGAAAAGCATTGGACCAGTGATCAGTAGATCATGATTGCAATGTCAGGCTCCTGCAGTCTCTCAGTACAGCAGTCTGCCCAGCCCATTACTGGCGAGTAGGAAAATCAATGAACTACAAGAGCGCTCACCAGTGCCCTTGCAGTTCATTGAGAGCTACAAGCCATCTGCCGCAGTGGCAGATGGTACTTGTAGTCCATTTATTCACATATCTCTGTGAATGAATGTTGCAGCTGTGTGGGCTGTGCCATTTTTAAATTGTGAAAGAGGATGCAGGGAGAAGAACCCCCGTCAGCTGTCACATAATAAGGATCAGGGAGATTGCTGAAGCACGTTACTTGTTACACTCTAAATATGGGTGTGACTTGTAACATGCTCCCAGAAGGTGAACTTATCCTTTAAGGGCTACCCATTTCAAGTATGGCTAGACAAATATTTTTTTTTTTTTTTTTTTTTTTTTTAAGGGATAGCAATGACGATACACCACAGTGGTGCCATTGCCTCTATATACAGTAAGGGCAACATCTACAATGTACAAATGAGGGAATAAGGAAAACACACCTAAATTTCCAGACTTTTTACCTTTCCAAGCTTTAGAATTCAAAAGCAAGCCATTGTGACTCTTTAGCCAAGTTGTAACTTGCAGTACAAGGATGTTACTGCATAGGCCATGGCAATAGTACAATAGAATAGCCCTTTCACACTGCTCCGTTACAAAAAAAACAAAAAAAACTGTAAAAAAGAATATGCGTTTTGTTGATTGCCTGACTCCAATCATGCACCTGTGAAACATGGTCATAGGACTCAAATGCCTCAGATGTAAGCGCAGTGCATTTCTGATGCATTTTCCATTAAATTTCAATGGGGAGGGGGGGAATGCGGTTTTTGGTGAGCTTTTAAGACATACACCATAAATGCATCATGCAGGACTTTTAAAACCGCACTGGACATATTGGTGTGAAGAGTTCCCTAGGATTTAAAGCAGGGGTCTCAAACTGGCGGCCCTCCAGCTGTTGCAAAACTACAAGTCCCATCATGCCTCTGCCTGTGGGAACCATGCTTGTAACTGTCAGCCTTGCAATGCCTCATGGGACTTGTAGTTTTGCAACAGCTGGAGGGCCGCCAGTTTGAGACCCCTGATTTAAAGGGATACATTTTTCCTCTGCTTTTTAAAATGGAACTTCACCCAAAAAGGGTAAAGTTCTGCTTTCCTGACAGACTCCATGGCAGTAACGTGTGGATTTAGTTCCGCCTCTATTACCCCTCCGAAGGACCTAGTGGTGGTCCTCCTACCCGAAGATTCCCTCTCCTACGATCTAGGCTGACCGAGTGCGACTTTGGGAACTGAAGGTCGCATTACTCAGCTAAGCCCTAGCTATCAGCAGTTTGTTGGTATGGACTACAGGCATGGCGGCTGGTTCCTCCTGCATTCCAGCCGCCGTTTACTTCTGGGTTAGTTTCCGACCGTACTGCGCATGCGCGAGTATGATATGAGAACGATGCTAGCCTCGCGCTTGCGTGATAGCGGCAAATTGCCGCTATTCGCACATGCGCTGGGTACGGTGCGGCGGTGATGTCACAGGGGCGGTTTGTTTAAACAGGGGAAGTGGCCTGCAAGCTTTGGGAATGCTTGCGGGCTATTGCGGAGACTTCCCCTTGCCCCTGTGTCTTGGTTACTGGTAAGTGGCTCTCTGGGGACAGGTGGACTGCCCCTGGTACTGATCTTTTTGTTTCTACAGCCTATGGATGCCTCTAGAGACATGGACTCTCCACCGCCTGCCTGTGGCCAGCCCCCTCACAAAAAGGTATTTAGAGGTGTTTTTTCCCCTCTGATGTATTCTGCAGCTAGTGGGGGGAATGTTGTTTAAATCACCGTTTTCCCCTGCCTATCCTGTTCCCTGTGTTTTCCTTTCTCCAGCCCTTCCAGGTCAGAACAACGACGCAGCTCTCACAAAGGAAGTGACTCTTCGAAATCGCATCACCAGCGATCCTCTTCCAAATCCAAGCATTAGGGTTCATCCTCAAGATCAGGACACTGTAGCAAGGAACGGTCTCACTCCTCAAAGGCTCACTCCAGCCACCTACCTAGTCATGTCTGCTGGATGTGTAGAGCACAAGTGCCTGCAGGAAAATTCCTATGTGATCTCTGCTACGCCAAGGCATCTAGTGAAAGAGTGGATGCGGACCAGCAGCTAAAAACCCTGGTTGAGAGGGTTGTTAAGGAGTCCCTTAGGGGTATTGAGACTGACCAGTATGTTCCTCCTGCAGAGCCTTCACGTTCTCCAGTAAGGGAGACACAAATTCAAGATACTTGGGAGCAGGGCCGGACTGGGAATGAAAACCAGCCCTGGAAAAAATGTCATACCAGCCCCATAGCAATTATTATACCAGCCCAACAGCATAACGTCATTATTTTCTTGTTCATAAAATGGAAAACCATGCATTTTAAAGCACATTTAAAGAGTGCATTATATATAGATAAGACACATATAAAAGCACATAGGGCTCTGTGATTGGCCCTCCTGATCACATGACGGCTGTGTGGAATCACAGCCATCATGTGATGTAAATAGAGAGCCGTTTTCTAGGCAATTGGCTCTCCTCTCCTCACACGGAAGTTGTCGGAGAGGAGAGCGGATCTCTGCAGCCGGCCAATGATCAGTGAGAATGAGCTGTTTTTTACAGCTTTTTACACATTGATCACCAGCCTACTGTCCCCACACATGTCCCAAAACAATGTAAACACACAAAGTCCCCAAAACACTGTCCCCACACACATGTCCCCACACAGTAAAAAAACCTGTCCCCCACATATGTAACAGTAAAATCATATGTCCCAATGATCATCTGCACACATATGTCCGTGATCACATCTGTGCATGATCATCTGCGTACATATGTCCGTGATCACACAAACCAATTATTATACACTTAACATGATTTTTTTACCAAAGACATGTAGCAGAATACATTTTGGCTTACATTTATGACAAAATTAGATTTTATTGGATCTCTTTTAAAATAGAAAGAAGAAAATATTGTTTTTTTCTCCAAATTTCCGCTCTTTTTTTCCGCTTATATCGCAAAAAATAAAAAACTGAGTCGTGAATAAATACCACCAAAAGAAAGCTCTATTTGTGTGAACAGCGTTGCACGACCGCGCAATTGTCATTGAAAGTGTGACAGCGCTGAAAGCTGAAAATTGGCCTGGGAAGGAAGGGGGTGAAAGTGCCCAGTAATGCACACAAAAAATAAAACAAATTGCCTGCACACCACTCTGTCCCTTAATGCCCACCTCCTTTTTTAGGGCACACAGTGTATTAGGAATGTATAATGTAAAACATGGTGCGATTTCCCCACCCAGGGGAAATACAACTGGGCAGTGGCGGTGCGTCCATTGCACCTGTCAATCTTCAATAGACAGATTCATGCATTGCATGAATCTATCTATTGTCGCTGCTGCCGCCCCCTATTCAGGTGTCCGGCACCCTTGTTGGGCATCGGTATGTGAATTACAGCGGCGGGGGTGTTTTTAGAAGTGCCTGATTAGAGCCGTCAGCTCTAATAGGCTTCCAAATTGGTAAACAGCGGGCACACTGCTGTGCGTTCGCTGCTTACACAGTGCTGTGTTAGGAAATCAAATAAATCGCTTCCCTAACACTGACCCGCCTCTCAGCCAATCAGGTGCACTGGGTCTGGTTACCTGTCACCTGATTGGCTGAAGCGACAGGCGCTGTGATTGGATGCCTATCGGAGGGAGCGTGGAGCAACGCGCTGACCTGAGACAGTGCCGGGCGGGGGGGGGGGACACTGGCAGGATTTAATGGGCAAACTGGTGGCAATTGATGGGGCAAACTGGCGGCAATTGATGGTTACAGTGGCTGCGTTTGATGGGCACAGTGGCGGCAATTTATGGGTACAGTGGCTGCGTTTGATGGTACAGTGGCTGCATTTGATGGTACAGTGGCTGCATTTGATGGGCACAGTGGCTGTGTTTAATGGGCACAGTGGTGGCAATTTATGGGTACAGTGGCAGCGTTTAATGGGCACAGTGGCTGCAATTAATGGGTACAGTGGCTGCGTTTGATGGGGCACAGTGGCAGCAATTTATGGGTACAGTGGCAGCGTTTGGGCACAGTGGCTGTGTTTAATGGGCACAGTGGCGGCAATTTATGGGTACAGTGGCTGCGTTTGATGGGGCACAGTGGCAGCAATTTATGGGTACAGTGGCAGCGTTTGGGCACAGTGGCTGTGTTTAATGGGCACAGTGGTGGCAATTTATGGGTACAGTGGCTGCGTTTGATAGGCAGGGCACAGTGGCAGCGTTTGATGGTATACAGCTTTTCAAAGATAGAGAGATAGAGATACCTTGTGCTGTAGCACCGCACGGGACGAGGCAAAATGGAGCAGCACGGCGTTCTCCTCCCCCACAGGCACGCAGACAGAGCGAGGCATGATGAGTGTGGTGGGCGGAGCGCCGGTGCCCGAACGGAGTGACACAGGCAGCCATGGCATAGTGCAGCAACGGCGGCCACCGCTGCTGATCTTTAGGTCAGGACACAGGCAGTGAGCGGCCCCCCCGGAGACACACAGCCATGGCATAGTGCAGCAGCGGCGGCCGCCGCTGCTGCTCTTTAGATTGCTGATGCTGACACAGGCACTGTGAGCGGCCCCAGCGGTACTTTGTGCAGCCAGCCTACCGGGATATTTCCCGGTATCCCGGTAGGCCAGTCCGGCCCTGCTTGGGAGTCCTCTCTGCCTACCCATCCTTTTGCTGCCATCTTGGATAGCGACTCTGATGAGGAAAGTCCATGTGTGGGGTTCGATTTCACGCTGCTTTCTCCCTTGGTTAAGGCCATTAGAGAAGCCTTAAATTGGGAGGATCCTGTGGCCGCTCCCTCCAAGCAAAGGAAATTCTTTAAACAATTAAAGAAGGAACTAGTTAAATTTTCCATTCATCGCTGAACTTGGCGAAGTCATTACAGACAAATGAAGCAAAGCGGAGAAGAACCCCATGATTTCTAAAGTTTCAAAGCTCTATCCCTTCAAGGAGGAGGAGGTCAAGCACTTGGAGTCGGCCCCATTGGTGGATGCAGCCGTGATGGAGGCTGGTAAAACATGTGACACTTCCCTTGGAGGATACAGTCTCCTTTAAGGATGCTTTAGATGGACTGATCGATGCTGATCTAAAGAGAGTGCGTCTTACAGCAGGTATAGCCTGTAAGCCAGCTTTAGCTTCGGCAGCTATGTCCAAGGCTATGGAGGTATGGACCGATAATGTAAACGAGACACTTAAGAACATCTCGGAAGATGTAGCGAAGAGTTCCCCTTTCCAGGAACTGAGGCTAGCATCTGCTTTTCTGGGAGAGGCCTCGATTGATATCATCCGCCTAGTGGCCCGGGTCATGCTTTTTTCTGTCACCGCCAAGCGGGCCCTGTTGCTCCGTCCCTGGCTGGCTGACCCAGCTTCAAAGCATGTATGGTGCCGTATCCCTTTTGGGGGGTCCTCTCTTTTTGGCAATAAATTGGATGATGCCATAATCCGGGCCACTGGTGGATAATCGGGGTTCCTTCCTCAAGATCGGCCTTTGCAAGGCGAGAGAAAAACTTTTCCAAGAAAACAGTACCAGGAACGGGCCAGGGAAGCTCGCAGTTACAGACCGGGCCGTGAATTCTCCAGGTCTTGGAAGGCAAGACAATCATCCTTCAAGAAGTCCACTAAGAGCGGTTCGGCAGGGGTGACTGAGCTGACCAAATCTTTTTAAGATTGGGCCCGCTCAGGCAAGCCAGGTGGGGGCTCATCTTTCGGCACGTCTGGGCGGCCTCAATTCAAGACGGTCTCCTCCGGCCATGCCTGGATCTTCAGCAACGCTCCCAGACTCAGGTGGGTCCCCACCTCTCTTCCGACTTCAGAAGAAAAAAGGCTGATTCTTTTAGCCTATGTAGAATCTTTGATGGTTAAAGGCGCTGCTATTCCTGTCCCAGTCAAACAGCGAGGCATGGGAATGTATTCTCTCTTTATGGTCCAAAAGAAGAATGGGGCTTGGAGGCCCGTCATAGATCTGACCCATCTGAACCGCTTTATCAAAAAAGAAAAGTTCAAGATGGAAACGCTGTCTACAATCCAGCAGTCCGTTCAATCAGGAGACTGGATGGTCTCCATAGACCTCAAGGACGCCCATTTTCATGTTCCCGTTGCAGAAAGTTTTCAACAATTTCTCCGCTTCTCTGTAGGCAGGCTGCACTTACAGTTCACGTGCCTTCCCTTCGGGCTATCGACTTCTCCAAGGTCCTATTAGCTGTCGTGGCTCTCCTAAAAACCAAGGGGATTCGTCTGCATCATTAGACGACTTTCTACTGTTGGCTCAAGAAAAGGAGCAACTCCTAGTACACAGGGGTCAGGTGATCTCCATCCTTCAGGAATTCGGATGGATCCTGAACTTGAAGAGTCACTTAGATCCGTCTCAGTCTCTAGTGTTCTTAGGAGCCCTCCTCAATACAGTCAGAGGTACCATCTCATTACCCGAAGAGAAGATTTCAACAATCAGAGACAGAATTTATCCGGCTCCGTTTCCCATCTCCATGCCCTTCAATGCCTGAGAATTATCGGCACTATGGTGGCAATGATTCCGATGGTGAAATAGGCACAGTGGAAGATGAGGCCCTTCCAAAAAGGCTTTCTTCAGCAGTGGACAAGCAACAAAGCCCAGCTTATTCAAAATTACTTTATCCATGAGGAATTCCCTTCCGTGGTGGCTTCAGCGGGAGAACCATTGCAACTGCCACTCCATTCTTCCCATCAGATGGGTAACAATAACAGATGCCAGCAACAGGGGCTGGGGCGCCCACTGCTTGACGGAAGTAGCACAGGGCACCTGGGACTTTCCTTTCAGAAGAATGGTGTCCAACTTCTTGGAGCTGAGAGCAGCATTCCAGGCTCTCCTGGCATTTCGCCATCTGATTACAGGAACCTCGGTTCTACTCAGACTAGACAACACCATGGCAGTAGCATACATAAGGCGACAAGGGGGTACTCAAAGTCTATCCCTACTGCAAGAGGTAGAACCAATTATGACCTGGGCTCAGAGGAACTTGGTCAATTTAACAGCAACTTATGTTCCCGGGGGTTCAGAACGTCCAGGCAGACTTCCTTTCCCGAATCCTCTTAGACAACGAGTGGTCTCTCCACGAGGAGGTATTCAGTTGGATCTTGACATTAGGGATCTCCCCAGAAGTCAACCTATTTGTCTTCCCTTGCAACAAGAAGCTGACAAGGTACTACTCGAGGTACAGGGATCCTTAAGCCTACGGGGTGGACACCTTGACGGAGAGATGGTGGTTTCGCAAAGCTTATGCCTTCCCTCCAACCCCCATCATTCTTCAGTTCCTGCAGAGACTCAGGTCAGAGACAGCGGAGGCGATAGCCATCATTCCTTACTGGCCCAACAGACCTTGATTTCCCCTCCTAACACTTCTCAGTGTCCGGGATCCGATTCCTTTACCATCCAGACCAGACTACATCCCTGCCAGGATCACCTGCGCCTAAGGGCCTGGTTGTTGAGAGGGGAAGGTTGGAGGCATTAGGTTGCCCTGAAGAAGTCATTCCCACTCTTCTCAGTGCAAGAAGATATACCAAATCGGGTATATGAGAGGATTTGGGCAAAATTCTCAAGCCATATGTCTTCCAGATCCAACTCTTGTAGTGCCCCGGCGGTTCAGGACGTCTTGAGTTTCCTGCAAACTGGACTGGATATCTTACTGTCTGTTAGTTCTCTCCGTGTTCAGATTTCAGCAATCTCGGCCTTCTCCAGAACTGCATAGGCCAAACACCCTTTAGTCCAACAGTTTTTTTTAAAGGGGCAGTCAGACTCAGACCGCAGAGAAAACCTAGATTCCCCAAATGGGATCTACCGTTAGTTCTTGATTTCTTTTCACAACTTGACAAACCTCTCTCAGTCAGAGAGCTAACCCTCAAGACTTCTTTTTTGATAGCCATAACTTCGGCGAAGAGGATTTATGAAATTCAATCTTTAGGTTCAAAGGAACCCTTTCTCACTTTTTTCTGGATAGAGTGGTCCTAATCCCGATGCTAGGGACAAATCCCAAGGTCACCTTGGTCTTCCATTAGAACCAGGATATCACTCTTCCTACCTTTAATTCTGCTGAGAGTCTGGATCCACACCCTCTCGATATGGGAGTTACCTTGAAGCAATACTTGGAGGCTACAGCTTCTTTTCCACAATCTGACTACCTTTGTTTTGTTCCATGGAAAGAACAAGGGCTTCAGGGCTTCTGTCAGATCCATTGCAGCATGGGTGGTTCAAGCTATCCAATGGGCTTACAAAGAGAAGGGCTTGGCTCCTCCTGAGGCGGTTACAGCACACTCTACTAGAAGTCTCTCTACGTCATGGGCAGCCTCACGTCATGTTGCACCTGAAGTAATCTGCAGAGCAGCTTTCTGGTCAACAATTCATACTTTTATGGCTCATTATTTTGTTGAGCCAGCGACTTTATCCTCTGTCAATTTTGGTTTGAAGGTGCTGTCGGTTGACAGTGTTAAATAAATCTTTTGTTCACCCAGGTGTGTATGGCGAGTTATTTCCCACACGTTGCTGCCATGGAGTCTGTCAGGAAAATTCCTATCAAAATACTTACCGTAATTTTCCTTTCCTGATGGACTCCATGGCAGCAGGAGTTCCCTCCCAAATGGCTGGAGTAGGCTAGTTACCGAACACGGCCGTGCGCAGGGAGCAAAGATTTATGGGAGTAATGTCCTATAGGGTAATAGAGGCGGGACTAAACCCACCCATTGCTGCCATGGAGTCCATCAGGAAAGGAAAATTACGGTAAGTATTTTGATAGGAATTTTCCCACCTCCTCCCTTTTTTTGGCTTTGACAGGTACCCGCTCCCACTACTGCTCAGATCACCAAGGCGATCCAGGCCGATGTTCGCCCAACCAACTTTGCCCGCAGCCTTCTGGGACATGTCACAGGTTGCAGTAGGCTGCGGGGCCATTCACAAAGTGCACTGCTGCTCATGCATGTGCAGTGGGAAGTTGGCTGTGAAGCCACAAGGAGCCATAGCTGGCTTTGCTTGGCAAACATGCTGACGCCAGGGACCCAAAGACCAGTGAAGAACGGGCCCAGGTGGGGACGGTGCTAGACCCCTGGAAAGGTAGTCAACAGCTAGAGTATTTTTAGCTGCTGACTTTTACATTTTTGGGGGATTTTTAGGCAGATCCTCTTTAACTTCTTGCCGACCAGCAGCACAAGGCATTTCCCTATTCTGCCTAGCAACATGACAGATCTACTGCTCCCTGTCATCAGGAGCAGTGATCTCTGTCATGTTCTAGATAGACAATTCCCACCCCCCCCCCAGTTAGAATCACTCCCTAGGACACACTTAACCCCTTGATCGTCCCCTAGTGTTTAACCTCTTCCCTGCCAGTATCATTTACACAGTAATCAGTGCATTTTTATAGCACTGATTTCTGTATAATTGACAATGGTCCTAATAGTGTCAAAAGTGTCCGCCTTAATGTCGCAGTCACGATGGAAAAAAAAAAAAAAAAAATCAATCGCAGATCGCTGCCATAACTAAATAAAAAAAAAAAATTATTAATAGAAATGCCATAAATCTATCCCCTATTTCAAAAATTGGTAGAAGAATACATATCGACCTAAACTGAGAAAGAAAGCTCCATTTGTGGAGGGAAAAAAAAAAAACATCAATTGTGTTTGGGTGCAACGTCGCACGACCACGCAATTATCAGTTAAAGCGACACAGTGCCGTATCGCAAAATGTGCTCTGTTCAGGAAGGGGGTAAATCCTCCTGGGGCTGAAGTGGTCAAAACACCAAAAGCGTCAAAAAACTGATCAGTGTGAAAGGGTCCAGCATGTCTGAAATAAGCAATCTTTGATTGCATATTGTTTCGCCCATTAATACACCAAAAAAATATAAAGAACATAAAAAAGAAAAAAAAAAGAAAAAAGAAAAAGAAAAAAAAAGTAATTTTGTACTCCAGTCTTTATAAAAAGGCATATTTCATTCATCAGAAAATATTTGGAACTTACATATGTTTCATTATCCTGTTCCTCTTCCTTCATTGTTGTATTTTGTGCTTCAGAACTGGACTGCCTCATATTGCAATACTGCTTGCATACCTGTACCTTTTTAGGAGGTTCATTGGTCAGATTTGACCTTTTTTTCCGCTTAGTGGAGACTTGGTCATAACTGAGATATGACTCAAATGACATAGCGGGAGTCTCAAATTCCTCACTGGACAAAGTCCCTGACGTTTTCTCCACACTTTGCAGGAAGCTGCTATGACCTACATCATTTTTATTATGCCTGCTTTGCTTAGGCGGGCTCTCTTCATTCTTTGTAAAGACCTTTTTCTTTTCATTGTTAGATGAATGAGAATGTTTTTCAGTCTTCTTCTCAGATAACTGGAAACTTTTTGACTTTTCACCTTTTGAGGGAGCTTTCTCTGCTTCGCATTCTTTGCTTTGCAGGACCTTCTTGGGCTTCATCTCTTTTGATTCAGGTTTTTTTTCATACACTTTCATGTTTTTTGTTTTATTGGATGTATTTTTGTGGGCACCAGCTTGAGATTCAGGTAACTCTTCATTCCAGTGATCATTGTCTTCTGAGCGCAACAACTTTTCCACCACAGTTTTTTTATTTAGTTTTGAAATCACTGGCTTGCTTTCTAAAGTTGTTTTTTGTTCATGCTTCGGCATAGACTTCTGATCACTAGTAAAAAAAATTAATAGATTTGTTTAAGAATTTGAACCTTTTAAAATGTATTTTTGAGATATATTGTGCACATGTGTACTGAAAGACACACATAGCCATCTACACAGACACTACATTGCCAAAAGTATAGTAACGCCTGCCTTTACACACATGAACTTTAAATGGCACCCTAGTCTTAGTCCGTAGGATTCAATATTGAGTTGTCTATGGGAATGTTTGACCATTGTTCCAGAAGCGCATTTGTGAGGTCAGGCACTGATGTTGGATGAGAAGGCCTGGCTCGCAGTCTCTGCTTTAATTCAACCCAAAGGTGTTCTATTGGGTTGAGGTCAGAAATCTGTGCAGGCCAGTCATGTTCCCCCACCTCAAACTTGCTCATCTAGGTCTTTATGGACCTTGCTTTGTGCACCGATCCAAATCATTTGGTGGGGGTGATTATGGTGTGGGGTTGCTTTTCAGGGGTTGGGCTTGGCCCCTTAATTAGAATGAAGGGAACTCTTAAGGCGCCAGCATACCAAGACATTTTGGACAATTCCATGCTCCCAACTTTGTGGAAATAGTTTGGGGATGGCCCCTTCCTGTTCCAACATGACTGCGCACCAGTGCACAAAGAGGTCCATAAAGACATGGATGAGCAAGTTTGGGGTGGAGGAACTTGACTGGTCTGCACAGAGTCCTGACCTCAACCCGATAGAACACCTTTGGGATGAATTGGAGCAGAAACTGCAAGCCAGGCGTTCTTGTCCATCATCAGTGCCTGACCGCACAAATGCGCTTCTGGAACAATGGTCAAAACATTCCCATAGACACACTCCTAAATCTTGTGGAGAGCCTTTCCTGAAGAGTTGAAGTGGTTATAGCTGCCAAGGGTGGGACAACTCAATTTTGAACCCTACGGACTGAGACTGGAATGCTATTAGACCGCTTTCACACTGGGGCGCTGTTCAGGCATTTTTGAGCTAAAAATAGCGCCTGTAAAGTGCCTTTCAAGCCACCCCAGTGTGAAACCCTGAGTGCTTTCACACTTGGGCAGTTGTGCTTGCAGGACGGGAAGAAAAGTCCTGCAAGCAGCATCTTTAGGGAGGTGCAGGAGCAGTGTATACACAGCTCCTCCACCACCCCAGCCCATTGAAATCAATGGGCAGTGGCGCTTTTAACCCTTTATTTTGTCCGCTAGCGGGGGTTAAAAGCGCCCAGCTACCGACTAAAAAGCGCCGCTAAAGGGGTCTTAAAGTTCATGTGCTCATAAAAGGCATGTGTCCCAATACTTTTGGCAATATAAAGTATATACTATATATTTTTTAAAAGTGTATTTGTGAGCAAAATCCTTTATTGTATGTAGAGCCTGAAAGAAGGTGTTCTATAGTCCAGGAAAGGAGAGCTCAGGCAGGGGTTACAACACTGCTTAGTTTTTCAGAGCAGCAAAGAGAGCGTTGTCAACTCACTACAAATCTAATTAGGCGATTATTGGATTTCTGGCAGAATTTTCTGTATTTTCAGAATTTATATGGAGGGGAAATGAGCATGTAATGCACGGACGTACTAAATGTTTTTTTCATAGACATACACTTTAAAAAATATCTAAAATCCCTATAAACAAAAATGTGATCCATTACATCTTACCAGCCCTTAATGTGGTGGCTGCATTCGTTTTTCCTTGTCAAAAGAAGTTTATTGAGTATACAATATTATAAAGATACATAAAGTAAGTTTACAAGGATCTATAAAGTAAGCTCATTGTTTTACAGTAGGGTTTATATAGGTAAATATCATGAAATTTCAAATATTAAACATTGGGTTCATGTAAACCTAAATTAAAGATATATATCATTTCCTTAGTTACTTTTGTAGGTATTTAAATGATTTATACCTACTATACATATTGTTTACAAGTAGAGTGTATATAGGTCAAATAAATTCTGATAATGAGCTTTAATCGTAAGGTGGAGAAAAGGAAAGAGAAAGAAGAAAAAGGGTTGAAAGGTAGAGGTATGGTCCACAAGGTTGTCCCGCTCGTCAGTTTATTATTCTTTTTAGTTCTCTTTGAAGCCTTAGAATGGGTGTCTCTGTAAGTCATTTAATCTGTTACCATGGCAACAGGACAGAGTCATTGAAGTTTGACAGGAACGGTTGTTTTATCCAAGGATGCCAAAGTTTTTCAAATTTTGGAATTTGATTTTGATCGATGGCTACCATCTTAGCATGGGACATTGTATTATTCATTCTGTGAATTGTTTCTGCTAGTACCAATGTAGGAGATTTCCATGCCTTGGCCACTGTTTGTTTTGCAGCCGTTATTAGTTGGATCATAAGTTTGAATTGAGAGAGTGTTAACCATTCCGGTTTTAGATTAAGTAAAGTTAAATATGGATCTGGTTGTATTATTTTTTAAATATTTTAGATGCAATCACGAAGACTTCCTTCCAGAAGGTTTGGATTACTGGGCACGTCCACCATATGTGTAAATATGTGCCTAT
Source organism: Lithobates septentrionalis (assembly GCA_037952835.1). Lineage (NCBI taxonomy): Eukaryota > Metazoa > Chordata > Amphibia > Anura > Ranidae > Lithobates > Lithobates septentrionalis. The sequence goes on from JBBDGP010000108.1 coordinate 115,327, forward strand.
TTCTGGGCATCCTCGAAAACAAAGAGCTGAGGTATTAGGTGAATATTTTGCCACTCTAGCGGGTACAAGGTACCAGCGAGTTAGGACTTTATAATTTGTCTCCAGTGCTAAGATGTTGGGTGAAGATGACTTAGATGTGAGCCATATGTTAGACCAGTCCGTGTCTTCTAAAGTTCGTCCCAGGTCCTCCTCCCACCTCTGAACGTAAGAGGGTCTATTAAGATTTACTACTCCATATAATTGATTATAAAGTGATGAAATTGTACCTTTAGCAAATGGATCTTTTGTACAGATTGATTCAAAAATGGATAATTGGGATAATGGTGTATCCCCCTTTAGGAATGGTGTATAGAAATTTTTGATTTGGAGATATCTAAATATCTCAGAGTTTGGTAGATCATATTTTTCTCTAAGCGATGGGAATGAAAGGAATGATTTAGATGCTATGAAGTCATTTAGTGTCTGAATGCCTGATGTTGTCCAAGCTTTAAAAGAATTTGGGTAGATCCATGCCGGATAAAAGGCCGGATTTCTGATAAAAGAAAGGAGAGGATTGTGTGGAGATTGTAACTGAGCTGCATTAGTTTTTCACTCAGGCTTTAATGTTTGTTTTCACCTGGTAATGCTGGGAAAATGCACTTCCTCCACTGTATTTGTGGAGGAAGCAATGGTTGCCATCCAGGCTGGAGTGTAAACACGTCTGCCTTTGTTCACCTCCATTACATTAGGGATAGGGAGATGAGTAGTTCTTATAAGATTGAGAAAAAGATTGTTTTGAGTTTTCAGCTAAACTCATAGGAAAAAAACAAGAACACTGCATTTCTAGCAAGATCAGCAGGTATTATAAAAGTACTTCCTGAACATGTTCTTCGCCAAAAATAAATAAATGCAGCTACATCTCAGGACTAGGAAGCAGAAAAATATTTTAAAAAATTATTTTTTTCGGTTTAGTCATACTTTATTGTACTGGAATCAAAATATTTAGCATTTACCAAATTCAAAATTTTTTTCTTGATGGCCGACTGGTTATTAAAGCTAAAATTCAGCTCCTCCATATGAAGAAGTGAAGGCACACTATGAGTCAAGTCCAACGAGGTGCATGACACCTGTGCTTATCTTCGTTAATTACATCTGACAGGTTTATAGAACTCCTAGAAGACAGCCAGTGCTGCAGTTTTAGGAGCCTGACGCTGGACCTTCTGGTCTCCGCATCTTCAACACTAGAGTCACTGCAGTTGCTATGCACCCCCCCCTCCCCACCTCTTGACCAATCACAGAAGCCTTTGTATTATGTGTGTAGCGCCACCCCCAAAGGAGCTGCTTGGAGAATTTGGATTCTCTGATCTCCGCCTCAACTCCAAGAATGACTTCAGTCCCTCCAACACACTTGGTTAAATAAAATTATTGCAAACACATTTAAGGACACATGCATGCAGTGTCAGTATGGTGTCAAGGAGGATGTTGGGTTTGCACCCTCTCACCAATCCTCTGTGGGATGACAATTATAATCCCAGGTGCTGGTTCAGCCTCCTGATGATCCTAACGATGTTGTGAGGCACTGGATCCCCTTCTGAGGGCCGATCGAGATGACTGGTAGCAAAATTTGGAAGGTAAAGAGGCAACGGTCGACCCAATACCTGGATGGATATCGCGATCCCTAAAACAGCGTGGGTCGTCTCCGCTGAGCTGGGTGCTGCTTGGGTCACCAATCAAGGTTCCTAAGCTTAACGGTGGGGGAACATGTGGGTGACACAGATCCTGGCTCCCCTCCATCTTCTTGCAGCGCTCTCCTGGTGGTCTCAGAAAAAATGTGTCTCTCTCTCTCTGGTGGAGTTCCACTACATAGGGATGAGCCGAACACCCCCCGGTTCGGTTCACGGTAGAACATGCGAACAGACCAAAAATTTGTGCGAACACAAGAACCCCATTAAAGTCTATGGGACTTGAACAAGTGACAATTTTAAAGGTTAATATGCAAGTTATTGTCATAAAAAGTGTTTGAGGACCTGGGTCCTGCCCCAGGGGACATGTACCAATGCAAAAAAAAAGTTATAAAATGGACGTTTTTTCAGGAGCAGTGATTTTAATAATGCTTAAAGTGAAACAAAAAAGGGGAATATTCCTTTAAATATCATGCCTGGCGGGTGTCTATAGTATGCCTGTAAAGTGGTGCATTTTTCCCGTGTTTAGAACCGTCCCTGCACAAAATGACATTTCTAAAAGGAATTTAAAAGTGCTTGTGGCTGTAATGTAATGTTGCACCCCCCCCCCCCAGACCATTACCAGGCCCTTTGGGTCTGGTATGGGTATTAAGGTGAACACCGCACCCAAATTGGGTTATTAGGGAAACAAGGATTGGTGATAAAGCATCACTGGGGAGACACCTTTTTCACATATTAACTCTTACAGGAGAGAATTTCCCTTGCTAGGGGAAGATTTCCTCTGAATTCCTGTTGTCTCCCTTCGTTTGTAAGTAGGAGTCGTTTGTAAGTCAGATGTTTGAAAATAGGGGACCGCCTGTATATACTATACGGCCTGCCCTATACACTCTGCGGAAAATTGGGCCTTAGGTGTTGGTGGTACCAGAACACTGTAAGCCCTCACAGTTACTCTTGGTGGGCGCTGGAACGAGCCCTACTGTGAAATATTATGTCAAGAATTGTAATGACATGCCCCTGTTAAATAGGGGCAGAAAAATTGGGCCTTAGGCGGTGGTGGTGGTGGCGGTGGCTCAACACTGTAAAGCCTCAGATACTTTTGTTGAGCACAGGAACAGGCCCTGCTGTTAAATAGTTAATCAAAAATTGTAATTACGTGCCACTGTTAAACAGGGGCAGAAAAATTGGGCCTTAGGTAGTGGTGGTGATGCCCTGAACCGAAATATTCTTAGAAGCCATCATGAAAATTGAGGAGGAATAGGATAGTCACTCAGCATATGCAGTCTTCAAGGGATCCCACATCCATAGAAAAATAATTTGGTTACATCAGCATCAGATGCTTGGTAGCTGGTGATCCAAGACTGATTAATTTTTATGAATGTGAGCCGATCAACAGAGTCTGTGGACAAGCACACTCTGATCGGTTACAAAGCCTCCAGCGGAACTGAATGTGCGTTCGTAAAGAACGCTGGATGCAGGACAGGCCAGTAGCTCAATTGCATATTGAGCAAGCTCTGGCCAGTGGTCCATCCTCAAGACCCAGTAACCCAGTGGATGTTCTGGTGGAAAGGTCTCCAAGTCTGATCTTGCCCCTAGATATTCCTGCACCATGCAATTCAGACTGGCGATGGTTGCTCGAACTGATCAGACCTGGGCGCTGAGGACTGAAGAATTGCCTGAAGGCATCGGTCAGCCAGCCACCTTCTCCACCGCTCTTTCTGTGACTGAACGAAGCCTCAGCAACACGTTGTCCAGCACCAGGAAACTGTAACCTCCCAGGATCTGGAAACACATTGCACAAACCTTTCTGCAAGGCCTCCCGAAGATGTTTCATCCTCTGCTCCCTCTGCGAAGGCTGGATAAGTTTTGCAAGCTTACCCTTGTAACATGGCTCAAGAAGGGTTGCCAGGCAGTAATGATCCCTCTCCTTGATACCACGAATCCTAGGGTCCTTTCGCAAGCTTTGCAGGATCAGGGAGGCCATGCAGCGTAGGTTTGCAGAGGCATTCTATCCTGAGTCCTCTGGGTCACTAAGGATCACATGATCCTCAACCACCTCCTCCAAGCCATGTACAACTCCATGGGTTTCTGGGGACTGCAAACAATCCCTTGAAGACTGCTGTTGATGATGAGTGTTATCCTCCACCTCCACACTGACACAACCCTCCTCCTCTTCTTCCTGTGTGATCAGCGGGTCTGCAGGAATACTAGTATCTGGATAAAGGGGGCCTTGAGAGGTAAGGAAGTCCTTCTCTACCTCCCGCTGTTCTGCCTCAAGTGCCCTGTCCATTATTCCACGAAGCGTGTGCTCCAACAGGAAGACAAGAGGGACAGTATCACTGATGCATGCACTGTTACTGCTCACCATCCTCGTGGCCTCCTCAAATGGAATAGGACAGTGCATGCATCCTTGATTAGTAGCCACTGGCGTGGCGAAAAAAGCCAAGCTCCCCTGACCCTGTCCTGGTGCCATACTCACGCAGGTACTCATTGATGGCCCTCTGCTGCGTGTGCAGCTGCTGCAGCATTGTCAACATTGAGTTCCACCTGGTGGGCATGTCACAAATGAGGCGGTTCTTGGGCAGGTTGCATTCTCTTTGCATGTCAGCTAGCCGAGCACTGGCATTATATGACCGGCGGAAATGACCACAAACTTTCCTGGCATGCCTCAGGAGATCCTGTAAGCCCGGGCACCTGCTCAAGAACCACTGCACCACCAAATTCAGGACGTGAGCCAAAACAGGGAACATGGGTCAAGTGTCCCTGTTGGAGGGCAGAGAGGAGGTTGGTGCCTTTGTCGCATACAAGCATTCCTGGCTGAAGCTGGCGTGGCGTCAACCACCTGTGAGCTTGTCCCTGCAGAGCTGACAGAATCTCTGCCCCAGTATGGCTCCGGTCCCCTAAGCAGACCAACTCAAGCACCGCATGGCATCTTTTTGCCTGAGTGCTTGCGCAGCCCCTTGAACACCTACGGAGCACCACTAGTTCAGAGGAGAAATCTTCAGAGGAAGAGGCCATAGAGGAAGAAGAAGAAGAGGATGAGGGGGTAGAGGAGAGAGCTGTGGCAGAATCACCACTAGCATTTTGGAGGCATGATGGCGGAACAAACTCCAACAATAAAGAACCCTTTCCTGCATCCTTCCCAGCTGCCAGCAGAGTTACCCAGTGCACCGTGAAAGAAAGGCAACGTCCCTGTCCATGCCTGCTAATCATGAGTCAGCAGTAATATGCACCTTACTGCTGACCGCCCTGTCCAATGAGGCCAAGACATTGCCTTCCACATGCTGGTAGAGAGCTGGAATGGCCTTCCATGAAAAGAAATGGCATTTGGGAACCTGCCACTGAGGTACCGCACATTCCACAAATTCACGAAAGGGGGCAGAGTCTACCAGCTGAAAAGGCAGCAGTTGCACTAGCAAATTGACCAAGCTAGCATTCAGACACTGAGCATGTGGATGGCTGGGACCGAATTTCTTTTGATGGTTTAACAACTGGGGTAGGAAAATGTACCTGCTAAAATCGGATGTCGGTGTACGGCTAGCAGATTGGTCACAAGTACTTTGGACATCTATTTCTATACCTTCATTCCTCTCAGTGCAGGTTTCTGAGAGTACTGGAGGTATAGTGGGGTTGGAGATCCCAGCTGATGAGGAGTAAGGAGAGGTCCGCCTTGTTCCTTGATGTGGGTCTTTTAAGTGCTGTTGCCAACGGACTGCATGGGAGGTCGTCATATGTCTGGTCAAGCATGTGGTGCCCTAGCGGCTGCTGTTCTGGCTACGCTTGATACGATTCAGACATATGTTGCAAACACCAAACGGTGCGATCTGCTGCACACGTGTCAAAAAAAGGCCCACACCAAAGAACTTTTCAAAATATTTGGGGAGTCAGCAGTGCCCTGCACCACGGTGTGATGCAATAGGGTGGCTGCCCTTAAGCTGCCCCCTAGAGGGCATCCTACCTCGTTGGAGATGTGCCTCTACCTCTCTATCAGGCACACAAGTTGAGTCATCATCCTCTCCTTCCTCGTCACTGGAGCAAACTTGGCAGTATGCTGCAGCTGGGGGAACATGACTGCCAGTTTCTTGACCTTCTTGGGCACCCCCTCTCTCTAGGCTGGTGTTACTTCCTTCCTCAACCTGGGTACCATCATCGGAGCCTTCAAATCGCTGCGCATCCTCCTGCAGCATGTACCCAACACTGTGGTCGAATTGTTCGGGGGACTCCTCCGTGCATGATGGTGGGGCTAGGGAAGGAGTGACTGTTGACTTGGAGCCGATGGAATAGGCCGCTTTGGCAGCTGCAATGGCAGGCAAACTACTCTGAGCCTGGGTGACAGAGGATGAGGAGGACTTTGTTATCCAATCCACCAACTCTTTTGCATGTTGTGGCTCAATAACATGGCCAGCTGCTGGAAAAAAGGACAAGTGTGCCCCACGCCCACGTGCTGAGGATGCATCGTGTCCATGACCAGCACTGTCAACTGTAGATATAGAGCCTGCTTGCCCTCTTTTAGTGGCCTGTGAGCGTCTGCCTCTCCTTGGTGGCCTTCTGGACCTGCTGTAAATTTTGTTTAGTAAAAAAACACTGCACTGTATTGTGTACTGTGTACACCACCAGGAAAGTAGTAGCAACTGCACTAGGGGTGCACGGTACTGCGTACACCAACAGAAGTATAATAACTATGGGTGCACTGTATGTATTGTGTACACCACCAGAAAAGTAGTAGCAACTGCACTAGGGGTGCACGGTACTGTGTAAACCAGCAGAAGATTAACAACAACTATGGGTGTACTGTATTGACCACCAGAAAAGTATGAGCAACTGCACTATGGGTACACCGTCTGAAGTATATTAGAAAGAGTACACCAGGAATGGCCTGCAGTGAGATCTTGCTAAACTGGATACAGTGGATATATACAGTATCTTACAAAAGTGAGTACACCCCTCACATTTTTGTAAATATTTTACTATATTTTTTCATGTGACTACACTGAAGAAATTACACTTTGCTACAATGTAAAGTAGTGAGTGCACAGCTTGTATAACAGTGTAAACTTGCTGTCCCCTCAAAATAACTCAAACACAGAGCCGTTAATGTCTAAACCACTGGCAACAAAAGTGAGTACACCCCTAAGTAAAAATGTCCAAATTGGGCGCAAAGTGTCAATATTTTGTGTGGCCACCATTATTTTCCAGCACTGACTTAACCCTCTTGGGCATGGAGTTCACCAGAGCTTCACAGGTTGCCACTGGAATCCTCTTCCACTCCTCCATGATGACCTCACGGAGCTGGTGGATGTTAGAGAGCTTGCGCTCCTCCACCTTCCATTTGAGGATGCCCCACAGATGCTCCATAGGGTTTAGGTCTGGAGACATGCTTGGCCAGTCCATCACATTTACCCTCAGCTGCTTTAGCAAGGCAGTGGTCGTCACGGAGGTGTGTTTAAGGTTGTTATGTTGGAATACTGCCCTGCGGCCCAGTCTCTGAAGGAAGAGGATCATGCTCTGCTTCAGTATGTCACAGTACATGTTGGCATTCATGGTTCCCTCAATGAACTGTAGCTCCCCAGTGCCAGCAGCACTCGTGCAGCCCCAGACCATGAAACTCCCACCACCATGCTTGACTGTAGGCAAGACACACTTGTCTTTGTACACCTCACCTGGTTGCCACCACACACGCTTGACACCATCTGAATCAAATAAGTTTATCTTGGTCTCATCAGACCACGGGACATGGTTCCAGTAATCCATGTCCTTAGTCGGCTTGTCTTCAGCAAACTGTTTTTGTTGGCTTTCTTGTGCATCATCTTTAGAAGAGGCCTTCTGGGATGACAGCCTTGCAGACCATTTGATGCAGTGTGCGTCGTATGGTCTGAGCATTGACAGGCTGACCCCCCACCCCTTCAACATCTGCAGCAATGCTGGTAGCATTCATACGTCTATTTCCCAAAGACAACCTCTGGATACGACGCTGAGAACGTGCACTCAACTCCTTTGGTCGACCATGGCGAGGCCTGTTCTGAGTGGAACTTGTCCTGTTAAACCACTGTATGGTCTCGGCCACCGTGCTTCAGCTCAGTTTCAGGGCCTTGGCAATCTTCTTATAGCCTAGCCCATCTTTATGTAGAGGAACAATTCTTTTTTTCAGATCCTCAGAGAGTTCTTTGGCATGAGGTGCCATGTTTAACTTCTGGTGACCAGTATGAGCGAGTGAGAGCGATAACACCAAGTTTAACACACCTGCTCCCCATTCACACCTGAGACCTTGCAACACTAATGAGTCACATGACACCGGGGAGGGAAAATGGCTAATTGGGCCCAATTTGGACATTTTCACTTAGGGGTGTACTCACTTTTGTTGCCCGCGGTTTAGACATTAATAGCTGTGTGTTGAGTTATTTTAAGGGGACAGCAAATTTATACGGTTATACAAGCTGTACACTTTACATTGTAGCAAAGTGTAGTTTCTTCAGTGTTGTCACATGAAAAGATATAATAAAATATTTACAAAAATGTGAGAGGGGTGTACTCACTTTTGTGAGATACATACACACACACACACACATATACATTTTACACATATATACACACACACACAAAACTGACTGTATGTATGTTAAATACACAGCAGCTAACTGAATCACCTGCCTGCCTGAAGTATATATTAGAAACAGTACACCAGGAACGGACTAACTGAATAACCTGCCTGCCTAATCAAAATCACACTCTCTCTCCGTCCACACCAACGACACACTACACGAGGCTGACGTGCAGGCGGCCTTATATAGTGTGGGGCGTGAACTTGGTCCCCCTGAGCCATGATTGGCAAAGGCACCCTGCCTTTGGCCAATTATGGCTCTCATAGCTGAGAGTGCTGTGATTGCCCAAAGCATGCAGGTCATGGTGCATGCTCTGGCCAATCATACAGCAATGCACTGCGCTGTTACGTGCCACTCGAATTCGGCACAAACGGCCCATAATGTTTGGTTTTTGACTAACGGGTGAACAGCCAATGTTCGACCCGTACAGAAAGAGTCTCTCCCTCTCCCTCTCCCTGCTCTCCCTCCTTAATCACTTGACCACTGGGCACTTAAACCCCCTTCCTAAACAGACCAATTTTCAGCTTTCAGTGCTCTCACATTTTGAATGACAATTACTCAGTCAGGCAATATGCTACCCATATGTATTTTTTTTTTTTTTTTGTCCTTTTTTCCACACAAATAGAGCTTTTTTTTGGTGGTATTTGATCACCACTGGGTTTTTTTTATTTTTTGCTCTATAAAATGAAAAAAAGACCGGAAAATTTGTAAAAAAAAAAAAAGTAACAAAGAAAAAAAAAGTAAAGAAGAAGCATTCTTCTTTGTTTTGGTTATAAAATTTAGCAAATTAGTCATTTTTCTTCATAAATTTTGGGCAAAATTTATACTGCCACATATCTTTGGTAAAAATAACCCAAATCAGTGTATCAGGGCCCATCTCATTTCTTGAGACACCAACAAGCCAGGAAAGTACAAATACCTCCCAAATGACCCCTTTTTGGAAAGTAGACATTCCACGGTATTTAGTAAGAAGCATTGTGAGTTTTTTGAAGTTGTAATTTTTTCCCACAATTCTTTGTAACATAAAGATTTTTTTTTTTCCACAGAATTGTCATTAACAGGTTATTTCTCTCACACAGCATATGCATACCACTAATTATACCCCAAAGCACATTCTACTATTCTTCTTGAGTATGGCGATACCACACGTGTGAGACTTTTACACAGCCTAGCCACATACAGAGGACCAACATGCAGGGAGCAACGTCAGGCGTTCTAGGGACATAAATGACACATTTCATTTTTTGACTACCTCTTACACTTTTGAAGGCCCTGGAGCACCAGGACAATGGAAACGTCCACAAAATGACCCCATTTTGGAAAGTAAACACCCTAACGTATATTCTATAAGAGCCTGTTCACACAAGGGCAACTTTGGATCAGACTTCAAGTCGCCCCTAGTGGGCTCAAGTCGTGCTACATGAAAAAAATCAATGTAAGTGAATGGATCCGTCTTAATGCACACTACTGCAGTCACTCAGACTTCAGAAAAGGTTCCTGTACTACTTCAATCTGACTAGAAGGCAACTTCTACCCATTGATTTCAATGGAAGTTGCCAACTTCTACCCATTGATTTCAATGGAAGTTGCCTCCAAGTCTGAGCACTGTTCATATTGAAGCAACTTTACAGGAATCAGAAAGGAAAAAGAAAATCATTTACTCCACTAAACAGCCAGCCCCCTCCTTCTCACACAAAGCTGATAAGCTCTGATTGGCCACTTGTAATGTTCCCTGTCCTGGAGGCAACTTTAAGTTGTGTTGTAAGTTGCCCCAAGTCTTGCTGTGATTCATACTCAAGACGTGTCCAAGTTGCCTCCCAAAGTCGCGCTGGAAGTCGTGTTTTGAACGGGTCATTTTTTTCCACAAGTTTTTGGAAAAGTTAGAAATCTCTTATAAATGGACAATTTTCCAACACATAGCATGCACAGAGGAAAAAATGACACCCCAAAATATATTCTGCTACTCCTCCTGAGTATGGCAATACCACGTGGGAGGCTTTTCCACAGCCTGGCCACATACAGAGGCCCAGCATGCAGGGAGCACCATCAGGGACATACATTTCAAATGTAATTTGACTACCTATTACACTTTTGTGAGACACTGATGGGCACTGTAGTGGCAAGGATGCAGCATGGATGAGAACTGATGTGGCAAGGATGAGCACTGATGAGGCATGGATGAGCACAGATGAGGCATGGATGAGCACAGATGAGGCATGGATGAGCACAGATGAGGCATGGATGAGCACAGATGAGGCATGGATGAGCACAGATGAGGCATGGATGAGCACAGATGAGGCATGGATAAACATGGATGAGCATAGATGAGCCAGGGATAGATGGAGCATGCATGAGCACGGATTGAGCAAGGATGAGCACAGATTGAGCATGGATGAGCCAGGGATGGATGGAGCATGGATAAGCACAGATGGAACACAGATGAGCCAGGGGTGGATGGAGCATGGATGAGCATGGATAGAGCACAAATGAGCCAGGGCTGAATGGAGCATGGATGAGCCAGGGATTGAGCATGGATGAGCCAGGGATTGAGCACAGATGAGCCAGGGATGGATGGAGCATGGATGAGCCAGGGACTGAGCATGGATGAGCCAGGGATTGATGGAGTATGGATAAGTCAGGGATGGATGGAGCATGGATGAGCCAGGAATTGAGGAATGAAACAGGGATGGATGGAGCACAGATGAGCCAGAGATGGACGGAGCATAGATGGGCACATATTTAGCATGCATGGGCACAGGTGGAGCATGGATGGGCACATATGTAGCATGCATGACCACATATGAGGCTTGTATGGGCACATATTAAGCATTGATGGGCACAGGTCAACACTGTAAGCACTCCAGAGACAGCCCACAGTGCTGCTGAACCCGGCTCCCTCCTTTACTCGCACACTGTAGCGATCAGTGTGAGGAGAGGGGAGGAGCTGCACCGGACAAGCTCTGGTTTGTTGACAAGTAATCGCTCCGTCATTGACTGGAGCAATCACATGGTAAAGGGCCGCTGTCATTGACCCTTTAACCAGTTCATGACACGCCGGGTCCAGGGGGCGCGATTCTGTGAGGACAGAGGCGGCTCTCTAATTAGGCAAATTAGGCAGTCGCCTTAGGCCACAGGGGCCTCTCAGCCGCCTAATTTGCCCATACCGCAGCCTCGATGATTCGCCGGGACCGTGCTGCAATATGATCCATTCTCAACCCGGAGTCCTGGCGAATTAGAGTACTGAAATGCCAGCGGCTTGTGTGGGGTGTCTTCGTTCCTGCACGCCATGAGCTCCACTCCACTGTGCATTGCAGCTGGCCCAGCAGTGCACTGCGGAGCAGAGCAAACTGACCCCACCCCTCCTCCTCCTGTGCTGTAATGTTTTCCTGTGCACAGAGGTCAGAGGAGGAGGAGGGAAGGAGGCACACCACCTATACCGAGAGGCGAGCGTGCTGGTCTGAGATCTGTGTAATCTAAAAGTGAGTCTTACAAAGGAGGGGGGCATGAAGAAGTGGGTGAAGGAGGGGGGACAAGCAAAGAGTTCACTTGGAGTGATTTGGGGAGAGGATATCCATCCCCCAATCCAATCCCAGCTCCATCCATCCCCCCATACCATCCCAGCTCCATCCACCCCCATCCCATTCACCCCCCATCCCATCCTGGCTCCATCCACTTCACCCCAATCCCATCCCAGCTCCATTCATCCCCCCGATCCAATCCCAGCTACATCCACCCCATATCAACCCAGCTCCATCCACCCCCATCCCGGCTCCATCCAAACCTCATCCCACTGTGAATGCATCCACCCCATCCAAACCTCATCCCACTGTGAATGCATCCACCCCACCCCAATCCCATCCCGGCTCCATCCATTCCCCTCGATCCCATCCCGACTCCATCCACCCCACCCCAATCCCATCCAGGCTCCATCCATACCCCAGATCCAATCCGAGCTCCATCCATTCCCCCATACCATCCTGGCTCCATCCACCCCACCCCAATCCCATCCCAGCTCCATCCATTCCCCCCGATCCCATCCCAGCTTCATCCATTCCCCCCAATCCCACACCGGCTCTATCCATCCCCCGATCCCATCCAGGTTCCCACCATCCCCCCCGATTCCATCCCAGCTCCCTCCATCCCCCCCGATTCCATCCCGGCTCCCTCCATCCCCCCGATCCCATCCCGGCTCCCTCCATCCCTGCCAATCCCATCCTGGCTCCCTCCATCCCCCCCGATCCCATCCTGGCTCCCTCCATCCCCCCCGATCCCATCCCGGCTCCATCTACCACCCTGATCCCATCCCAGCTCTATCCATCCCCCGATTCCGTTCTGGCTCCATCCATTCCCCCGATCCCATTCCAGCTCTATTGCCCTTCCCCCTCAATCTTATCCCTGCTCCATCCATTGTGGAAGGTTAAGGGGGAGAGCCACACCAACGCACTAACCTGCTAAGTGTCGGGGGGGTGACACCACATTCTGCCGCACCAGGCGACACCCACCCTAGTGACGCCACTGTGTGCTAGGGGGCACTTTAGGTGGGCTTGGATATGAAATTCACCCCCCCAGCACATGTCTTCACCCCTCCCAAAGCCCTCCTAGCACAAATCCGCCCCCCAATCATACAGATGCTGTCTGCCACAAAGGGGGTGGCTCTAGGCACCCCACAAGAGATGTGGCTGCATTTGATGGGCACAGTGGCTGCACTTGATAGCACAGTGGCTGCACGTGAAGGGCACGGTGGCTGCAATTTATGTTTTTTTATTAGAATTTTTGAGTTTGTTTGCAGCCCCCCCCCCCCCCCAAGAATTGTGAGCACCAGCTGCCACTGATCTCTTGTATCATGTCTGCATGATCTCTTGTATCTGCCTCTGACCATCTCCTGTATCAAGTCTGCAGTCTCTGCCCATCTCTTTTACTATGTCAGCACAGTCTCTGCCCGTCTCATGTATCATGTCAGCGCAGTCTCTGCCCGTCTCATGTATCATGTCAGCGCAGTCTCTGCCCGTCTCATGTATCATGTCAGCGCAGTCTCTGCCCGTCTCATGTATCATGTCAGCGCAGTCTCTGCCCGTCTCATGTATCATGTCAGCGCAGTCTCTGCCCGTCTCATGTATCATGTCAGCGCAGTCTCTGCCCGTCTCATGTATCATGTCAGCGCAGTCTCTGCCCGTCTCATGTATCATGTCAGCGCAGTCTCTGCCCGTCTCATGTATCATGTCAGCGCAGTCTCTGCCCGTCTCATGTATCATGTCAGCGCAGTCTCTGCCCGTCTCATGTATCATGTCAGCGCAGTCTCTGCCCGTCTCATGTATCATGTCAGCGCAGTCTCTGCCCGTCTCATGTATCATGTCAGCGCAGTCTCTGCCCGTCTCATGTATCATGTCAGCGCAGTCTCTGCCCGTCTCATGTATCATGTCAGCGCAGTCTCTGCCCGTCTCATGTATCATGTCAGCGCAGTCTCTGCCCGTCTCATGTATCATGTCAGCGCAGTCTCTGCCCGTCTCATGTATCATGTCAGCGCAGTCTCTGCCCGTCTCATGTATCATGTCAGCGCAGTCTCTGCCCGTCTCATGTATCATGTCAGCGCAGTCTCTGCCCGTCTCATGTATCATGTCAGCGCAGTCTCTGCCCGTCTCATGTATCATGTCAGCGCAGTCTCTGCCCGTCTCATGTATCATGTCAGCGCAGTCTCTGCCCGTCTCATGTATCATGTCAGCGCAGTCTCTGCCCGTCTCATGTATCATGTCAGCGCAGTCTCTGCCCGTCTCATGTATCATGTCAGCGCAGTCTCTGCCCGTCTCATGTATCATGTCAGCGCAGTCTCTGCCCGTCTCATGTATCATGTCAGCGCAGTCTCTGCCCGTCTCATGTATCATGTCAGCGCAGTCTCTGCCCGTCTCATGTATCATGTCAGCGCAGTCTCTGCCCGTCTCATGTATCATGTCAGCGCAGTCTCTGCCCGTCTCATGTATCATGTCAGCGCAGTCTCTGCCCGTCTCATGTGTCATGTCAGCGCAGTCTCTGCCCGTCTCATGTGTCATGTCAGCGCAGTCTCTGCCCGTCTCATGTGTCATGTCAGCGCAGTCTCTGCCCGTCTCATGTGTCATGTCAGCGCAGTCTCTGCCCGTCTCATGTGTCATGTCAGCGCAGTCTCTGCCCGTCTCATGTGTCATGTCAGCGCAGTCTCTGCCCGTCTCATGTGTCATGTCAGCGCAGTCTCTGCCCGTCTCATGTGTCATGTCAGCGCAGTCTCTGCCCGTCTCATGTGTCATGTCAGCGCAGTCTCTGCCCGTCTCATGTGTCATGTCAGCGCAGTCTCTGCCCGTCTCATGTGTCATGTCAGCGCAGTCTCTGCCCGTCTCATGTGTCATGTCAGCGCAGTCTCTGCCCGTCTCATGTGTCATGTCAGCGCAGTCTCTGCCCGTCTCATGTGTCATGTCAGCGCAGTCTCTGCCCGTCTCATGTGTCATGTCAGCGCAGTCTCTGCCCGTCTCATGTGTCATGTCAGCGCAGTCTCTGCCCGTCTCATGTGTCATGTCAGCGCAGTCTCTGCCCGTCTCATGTGTCATGTCAGCGCAGTCTCTGCCCGTCTCATGTGTCATGTCAGCGCAGTCTCTGCCCGTCTCATGTGTCATGTCAGCGCAGTCTCTGCCCGTCTCATGTGTCATGTCAGCGCAGTCTCTGCCCGTCTCATGTGTCATGTCAGCGCAGTCTCTGCCCGTCTCATGTGTCATGTCAGCGCAGTCTCTGCCCGTCTCATGTGTCATGTCAGCGCAGTCTCTGCCCGTCTCATGTGTCATGTCAGCGCAGTCTCTGCCCGTCTCATGTGTCATGTCAGCGCAGTCTCTGCCCGTCTCATGTGTCATGTCAGCGCAGTCTCTGCCCGTCTCATGTGTCATGTCAGCGCAGTCTCTGCCCGTCTCATGTGTCATGTCAGCGCAGTCTCTGCCCGTCTCATGTGTCATGTCAGCGCAGTCTCTGCCCGTCTCATGTGTCATGTCAGCGCAGTCTCTGCCCGTCTCATGTGTCATGTCAGCGCAGTCTCTGCCCGTCTCATGTGTCATGTCAGCGCAGTCTCTGCCCGTCTCATGTGTCATGTCAGCGCAGTCTCTGCCCGTCTCATGTGTCATGTCAGCGCAGTCTCTGCCCGTCTCATGTGTCATGTCAGCGCAGTCTCTGCCCGTCTCATGTGTCATGTCAGCGCAGTCTCTGCCCGTCTCATGTGTCATGTCAGCGCAGTCTCTGCCCGTCTCATGTGTCATGTCAGCGCAGTCTCTGCCCGTCTCATGTGTCATGTCAGCGCAGTCTCTGCCCGTCTCATGTGTCATGTCAGCGCAGTCTCTGCCCGTCTCATGTGTCATGTCAGCGCAGTCTCTGCCCGTCTCATGTGTCATGTCAGCGCAGTCTCTGCCCGTCTCATGTGTCATGTCAGCGCAGTCTCTGCCCGTCTCATGTGTCATGTCAGCGCAGTCTCTGCCCGTCTCATGTGTCATGTCAGCGCAGTCTCTGCCCGTCTCATGTGTCATGTCAGCGCAGTCTCTGCCCGTCTCATGTGTCATGTCAGCGCAGTCTCTGCCCGTCTCATGTGTCATGTCAGCGCAGTCTCTGCCCGTCTCATGTGTCATGTCAGCGCAGTCTCTGCCCGTCTCATGTGTCATGTCAGCGCAGTCTCTGCCCGTCTCATGTGTCATGTCAGCGCAGTCTCTGCCCGTCTCATGTGTCATGTCAGCGCAGTCTCTGCCCGTCTCATGTGTCATGTCAGCGCAGTCTCTGCCCGTCTCATGTGTCATGTCAGCGCAGTCTCTGCCCGTCTCATGTGTCATGTCAGCGCAGTCTCTGCCCGTCTCATGTGTCATGTCAGCGCAGTCTCTGCCCGTCTCATGTGTCATGTCAGCGCAGTCTCTGCCCGTCTCATGTGTCATGTCAGCGCAGTCTCTGCCCGTCTCATGTGTCATGTCAGCGCAGTCTCTGCCCGTCTCATGTGTCATGTCAGCGCAGTCTCTGCCCGTCTCATGTGTCATGTCAGCGCAGTCTCTGCCCGTCTCATGTGTCATGTCAGCGCAGTCTCTGCCCGTCTCATGTGTCATGTCAGCGCAGTCTCTGCCCGTCTCATGTGTCATGTCAGTGCAGTCTCTGCCCATCTCTTGTATCATGTCAGCGCAGTCTCTGACCATCTCTTGTATCATGTCTGCAGTCTCTGACCATCTCTTGTATCATGTCTGCAGTCTCTGACCATCTCTTGTATCATGTCTGCAGTCTCTGACCATCTCTTGTATCATGTCTGCAGTCTCTGACCATCTCTTGTATCATGTCTGCAGTCTCTGACCATCTCTTGTATCATGTCTGCAGTCTGACCATCTCTTGCATCATGTCTGCAATCTCTGACCATCTACTGTATCATGTCTGTGACTTTCTCACTCTGCGGAAGGTGCTCCAGAGCCCCCTACACTCTACATTAGAGTTCCCATTTTAAATGCAAGTTGGAACTCTGATGTAAGGGGGAATGCAGTGGACTCTCATATAAAAAAGGTAATCTTTGGTCACCAGAGCCCTCCCCCTCCCTTACATTAGAGTTCCCCTTTACACCAAAGTCTGCAGGTTCCCCCTTAGATCATGATCTGCAGCATTCCCCTTTATATCAGAGTTCCCTTGCACTGTAAGGGGGAATCCTGCAGACGTTGATATATGGGAAACTCTGTGCTGGCTGGGTTATATTAACCTGACCTTCATGTAAATGGTGAAATATGCATGTAATATATAATATATACCGTATATACTCGAGTATAAGTCGTTCCGAGTATAGGTCGAGGCCCTAATTTACCACAAAAAAATGGGAAAAACTTATTGACCCAAGTATAAGACAAGGGTGAGAAATGCACAGCTACTGTAAGTGGAAAAGAGGGTCAACAACGCCCATTTGCAGCCTCACTGTGCCCATTTGCATGCCTCCCTGTGCCTATTTGCAGCCATAGGTCCCCGGAACTTCAAACTTGGTAGTTAAGGGTTCCTAGATGCCCCCTAGCTGCAGCCAAAATTTGGGGTCTCTGAACCCAAAGGGTCCCGAAATGACATTGCTGCAGATGGACACAGTTAACCGACTTTGGGGCCCCGTATCTCTGGGCCACTTAATGCTAGGAACCCCAAATTTGGTGTGCAAACCCAGTTTGCACACCAAACTTGGGGTTCCTAGCACCAAGTGGCCCTGAGATACGGATCCGAAAAAGTGTAACGGAGGAGAAACCTACTTTTCCATCAGTTTTCGGATCGGATCGGGTGACGACGGACTCTACGGTCCGTCATCATCCGATCCCCCATAGGGGAGAGCGGCACTCTGACAGGTCCGTCGCTGCACAGTGTGCAGCGACGGACCTGTCATCTGCCTGCTTAGTGGGGATTCACGGAGCGATCCCCGCTGAGCAAGCGGATGTTCACGGGGCGGATCATCACGGATCCGTCCCGTGTGAAAGTACCCTTAGGGTCCCTAAAAACATATCTAGTGGTATTTCAATTTAGAAACTTGAGCAAAGAAGTTCAGGATATCGACAGCAATATCCATAAACACAAATACTCTTGTATTATGCATCTTTGACAAGCAAAGTGAGACTAACAATGTCTCAAAGCTAGGTTTTGAAGTACCAAATAAAACATAAACCAGTAGAAAGAAAAAATTCCCGCTACACCTAATAAAGTAAGCACAACAGGCGCAACGAAGCACAAATGCGATACAATGTTAGTTGTATGTAAAGTAAGGCAGGCCATACATGGTTCAAATCGGTTCCTGCAGAACCGGCCAAGATTCAAACCGTATACATGGGCAAGTTGATCGTTTTACCTGCACTTATCGCTAGTGGCTGCTATAGCCACCAGCAATAACCACCATCTTCTCCCAGCAGTGACTTGAGAAAACAATGGCCCAGGAGGAGGGATTCCCGCATCAAAACCGTTGATGGGGGAATCAAGTGAATTTCTTTCCTGCAATCTGCAATTGCGGGAAAGAAAAATTTTCTTTGTGTAGGACCTGCCTAAATGCAATTTAAACAATCTAGCAGTTTCCTTTGCAAATGTAGTCTACAACTTGCCTTGTTAGGTTTGCATAGAGCAGGGAAGGTTTAGAACATGTTGGGGTCAAGAAAACATTATGCACCGTCATACACACAAGCATAGCAGCACATTACATTAGCAGCAAAATCGTATGGGCTGTTAAAAAAAGTGTAGTGCTGGGGCATTTTGTGCAAAATAGAGCATCACACATCATGCTCTGCAGTATAAATTTGCCCTTAGGATATTATGGCTGTCTATCCTTGCTGGGGAAATTTACATAAACAGCAATAAAACGCCTCTAAACTATATTTAAACCAAATTACCGTATACATTCTGCTGTTTTAGGCCAAATAACTTACTTTTCAATAACCTCAGGAACCAACTTCTTCCACTGATGAACAATCGATTTAGCAAAATCTCCTACTTCAGTATGTTTTCGGAAGCCATTTACGGTTTTGCCTACTCCGGTTTCCTTATGTAAATTGAAAAAAAATAAATAAAAGTTAGCCTGTGCAATTCAGATGAGGGTAAAAGCATTAACAGGGTATAACAGTATACCTGGCAGTTTCTGTGAAAGCTGGAAATCACTATATACTACTACAGTGATCGCCACTATCTTGCTGGTTCAAAGCCTAGCGGCTACATGGTATTCTCAAAGGGTCATTTACTTGGCACAGGCACCATTCACAGAACTCCTTACATTTTTTTCAATTAATGCAGGGTATTCACTGACTAGTTCAGCTGAGCGACGTGATCGCGTCACCTCCCACCGATGTTGTGATACCAGCAGGACGGGCTGTCTGTGAGCATCCGGCCGGTGCTCCAGACTTCTTTCCAAGAGCGCTTATTTCCGATTTTACATGTGAGTGTATACTTTATTTGTTTTTAACAAAGCCTTAAGATTTTACACTATTGGAGCCCCCCTTCTTTTCCATACATGGTCACATCACTCTGCCGAGAGCCTGATTTCCCGTTGATCCATCCATCCACACCAAGGTCCCTGATGTTCCATCCCAGCTTTCCATCTCGGCTTTATGGTGGTCCGGAGCAATAAGATCCAACAGCTCACTCAGACCCTCTGTAACAAGGGGTCATGGGTCTCTGGTAAGCGGCCAGTCACTCTACACATGGTGGTGGACCCAAGTACTTGTGTTCTCATACAACAGGACCTTCACTTCATCCAATTCAACACTCGGGTGTTCACATATGGACTCACAATTTTTTTAATCTTTTCTTTATTGCTGCACATTAGATTGTAGCGTTGATGTTAGTTTTAATATTTTTTATTGTTTATTGCACATGCTTATCTATATAATATACGATCATACGTATATTTGGATTCAGTCTAAAAGGCGATTTATTATCACTTTTATACACATTTGTCTGTCATTAGCGCGGTTCAAGAGTTTTACAATATCCATGTTGTGGGTTTGTGTCACATATAGGAATTCGCAGCTTTTTATAATATTTAATTTATTTGTCGTTTCTATTTGATTTTTTGACTATTCTCACTTATGCGCAGTTAATCCCCCACCCCCCTCTTTTTTCTAACATGATGGGGAGTTTATTGACTGTAGAAAAAAACATCTGAAGCCAAAAACAGCTGCTGTAGAAACGTCCAAAAACGTTCAGTGTGCATGAGGCCTTAAAAATTAAATTAAAAAAAAGATTAAATAAATCGAGCTTTGAGGGTTATAACTCGGCGACCTGAGGTCACAGAGACCCCAAATTTGGGGGGTAGGTAGCTTAAGTCCTACCCCTTCACTGGTAAAAAACGACCTATGGTTCCAGAGATACGAGGCTCCTTGCGCAGCCTGTCAGAAGCTACATACAGAGCGGCCAGTTTAAATACAAGCTGGCACACGCTGTTTGCAGCAGATGGATGAGCTCACAGTGCCTCTCCTCACTTTTAGCCAGAGGCACGGAGCTCAATGGACAGCTTGGAGTCTTGGACCAATGTTAAACTACCATTAGCCCCAGCTGTCCAATAAAAATGCTGCAGTGGAGGCACGCCTCTCACTGCAGTGTCATAGAAGGGGCATGTGTCTAAAAACGACAAATGCTCCCTTCCAGCCCAGCCCTCTTAACTACAAGGAAATACATGGAGTTATGGGTATAAGATTTACCCACAATCCCATGTTTTTCCTAAAACACAGTTAAGAGGGAGAATGAGAATCTGCTGCTGTTTAAAATGTACTGTTATAATCAAGCTAAATGATATATTATGTTATAATAATTTATTTTTTATCTATTTACTGTGAAATAACTGGTTTTAAAGTTAGAACTTCAACCTTCAGTAATTTGTTAAGTCACCTGCTTGAGTACAGTTTTTGAAAATATAGTAAATTACCTTAAAAACAATATAATAATTATTTGTATATTACTTATGGTAATTAACCCTCCCCCACCCCAGGCCAATTCTGACACTTCTCTCCTACATGCAATAATCTTTTTTTTTTGCTAGAAAATTACTCTGAACCCCCAAACATATATATATTATTTTAGCAGACACCCTAAGGAATAAAATGGTGGTTGTTGCAATTTTTTATGTTACACAATATTTGCGCAGCAATTTTTCAAACGCCTTTTTTTGGAAAAAAACGGTTTCATGAACGAATATATATATATATATATATATATATATATATATATATATATATATATATATATATATATATATATATATATATATATATATATATATACATATACATACATATATACACACATATACATACATATATACACACATACTAAAGATAACTTGATTTTTTTTGTATAAAATGAGGTTACACCAAGTAAATAGATACCCAACATGTCACGCTTTAAAATTGTGCACACTTGTGGAATGGCGCCAAACTTAAGTACTTAAAAATCTCCATAGGCGACACTTTAAGTTTGTTTTTTTTTTTACAGGATTACATGTTTAGAGTTACAGAAGAGGTCTAGTGTTAGAATTATTGCTCTCGCTCAAACAATTGTGGCGTATGTAACCTGTGTGTATCTGGCTCTGATACTAGCCAGTGCCTCACCAGCCACCGACTTCACCGCACGTCCCTGGTATTTAGGTTAGTAGTGATGAATAAAGATAAAGTTTCTATAGGCACCGATATCTGGGCAATAGAACGGTTGGTGGTTGTACAGTTTCACAATATAGCAGTTAGTACTTCTACAGTATGACCAAGCTTGGGTCTATATTAAGAGAGGACAGCTTCTGCTGGAGGAGTGGCAGTCTGTAGCATACCGAAATGACACTAGAACTCTGCTGAGGGGGAGCGCCGTCATGCTGGTCTGGAATATTGGAATGTTACCACAGATCAGGCGATGTTTCTGCACTGACCCTACTCACCAGAAACCTCTCCCTGCACTATTAACTTTCTTTCTAACAAGCAGGATGACCTACCACTTGCTCCAGGTGCACACGAATGTCCCAGGTACCTTATTTTATATAGCGTCCCACACCAAAATGGCTGCCAAAAGTTAACCAGAAATTGCAGCGTCCAATAAGACATTGGTTTTTATTATTATACAATAAAATACAAAAAAGTGTTAAGGGTCCCCTGCTGATAAGAGCTTACAATCTAATAGGCTGGGGCAAGTGGTACAAAAAGGTTGTTAGTTGGAGATGTGATAAGCTTCCCTGAAATGAGGAGTTGATTTTTAACGGATTGCCTAAAAAGGTGGCCAGAGTAGGAGATAGCAAGACAGATTGAGGTAGAGAGTTCCAGAGGATAGGAGAAGCTCTGGGAAGTCCTGAAGATGAGCATGGGAGGAGTCGTCAAGAGTTAGAAAAGGTAATGTAGCTCAGGGCAAAGTTGTGAATGGCTTTGTATGATGATGATGTTAGTTTTTGCTAGGCAATCGAAAGCTAGTGGGTGGATTGGCAGGGAGGGGTGGCGGACACTGAAGGGTTGGTAAGGCGGCTGAGTCTGGCAGCAGCATTAATGATTGACTGAAGAAGGGATAGCCTATGGAGAGGAAGGTCTTTGAGAAGGGAGTTGCAATAGTAAAGGCAAGAGATAAAGGAGTGAATGAGTAGCTTGGTGGTTTCATTAGTTAAAAAGGAGCACATTTTAGAGATGTAACAAAGCTGAAGCCTACAAGCTTTTGACAGCAATTGATTTTGGGGCCAAAAGCACAGGTCAGAGTCTAGGATTACACCTAGTACCCTGGCATGGCGGAAGGGAGTGAAGGAGTGAGATGAGGTGTAGAGCGATAGATTTGGGGTGTTGCCAGTGTAGAGATGCAGCAAGAAAAGGAAGTCGCACATCACAAGAAAACCCTGTAAGGAGGTGTATGACAGCCTCAGTCTGAGCTTCAACCAGGCCACGCCCCAAACATATTTTACGCTACCCTGGAGCATAAACATGGGGATCATGCTCTGGGGTAGAGTGCAATGCGTTGGGGAGGCCTGGTCTGGTTGGAGCCTGGGCTGAGGCTGTCATACACCTCCTTACAGGGTTTTGCTGTGATGTGCGACTGACTTCCTTTCCTTAATGGATGTCTTGAGCTGGGACAAGCTCTGTCCTTGTCAGCACTGTTAGCGGTTTGTCATGCAAGAGGACCTGGTGGAGCCCTGAGCAGCACCTGTAATCTTTGTTATCGGCGTAGAGATGGTTACTTCTGAAAACGCTTACAGAGTACATGAGCGAACATTTCCCTGAATAGACTCCACTTCCTCTGTATGACGGCACAGTGCCCTCTACTGGATGAACTAATTTGGGCTAAAAACTGGTTCAAATGGTTACGGATAGGCATCAGGTAGGCGGTTGTATTGATCTCTCTATGGGAGGTTTGGGCTGCTACCTTACTGGTATTATGGAGTTTTCACTTCAGTAGAAACAATGTTTGAATGAGAAGGAAAGAGTGCCCGGTGTCAAAAATAATGCAACTGTTAATGGAAGAATACATAAAGGTTTATTGAAAGTATGAGAATTTACATATCAACATATTTTGGGGCAAATGCCATGCCAATAGAGATGGATGGACCCTGCAGTAGTACCAAAACTTTTTGTGATGACAAATGCTGCTGTAATGCAGAGGCAAAAAGGAGCTTTTCTTCCACCAAGAGTTGCATTATTTCAGACACCAGGCACCTCTTCCTTTTATTTAAACCAACTGGATGAAGGAAACTTGCACCTGCCTACATGCAGGCAGTCCGTAGAAGTGGATGCACGTGCAGCAGCACAAATGAAATGGACAGAAGGTGGTACATTCTGAGCCTAAAAAGGGGTTGTAAACCCTCGTTTTTCACCTTCGCGCATTCTATGCATGAAGGTGAAAAACCTTCTGTAGTGCAGCAGCCACCCAGAGCCCTCCTTTTACTTACCTGAACCACATTTTTCCGAAAGCAGGTCTCCGAGGGGGCACTTGATGTGGGGAGAAGCCAGGAGCACCGCTGAGGGACCCCAGAAGAGGAGGGTCGGGGCCACTCTGTGCAAAACCCTTGCACAGAGGAGGAAAGTATACCATGTTTTTTTTTTTAAATAACAAACCTTTACAACTTAACTCTTTGCTGGAAAACAAAACATCTGTAGGGACCCACTGCCCTCTAGTGTCAGTTGCTATTATCACACTGCAATGTAGAACTATATATGTCACTTCCTGACTCTGGGTTTGTTGGGTAGAGATCCTGGAGGGAGGAAGTTGAGAGAAAGAAGGTATCAGCTGCATGTGCTGTCCCATGCTATCAATAGCAGAAGAGATTATAAAAGTATAATAGTTTAACTGCAGATGCCCATAGCTTCTTGAGTGTATTGCTGAATCCTCGTGACAGACAGAGTATCTCTGTCCTATTACTATCTCACATGCACAGTACCAGATAACTAGGACTGCATTCCAGGCTGGTTGGGTAATCACTGGAGGATCTCTTCATCACCATAGAGCTTGTCTTCCAAGTCTTTGACACAAAGACAGACAGCATCGTCCTCAAGCTCCCCTGCAATAGGACTTTGCTGCAACATGAATCTGGAGATATCTCTAAAAATTACTTTATATATATATATATATAGAGACTCTGGTATATGTGCACAATTCTGTCAGGTCTCAGATTGGGCCTTTTGCCCTGTTCGTACATTAAATGTATGTACTGTTATTAATCTTTTCTTACATAAAGAAGCTTGTATTATTTCTATACTGGTGTGCATCTATAGGCTTATGGTTAATGCTTATTTCAGTAGTGTTTCTGCTTCCAAATACTTTGCCCAGATTACTGGTTAATTTCTCAGGATAGGAATCCCCTCTATTCACAGATTCCATGTCTTGGGTGGAGGCTCTGCCAACTTTATCATCAAACCCACTCTTCACTCAGTGAAGGTTCTGTTTCTCTTATTAACCTACAGGTTTAGGGAAATATCCTGTTTAGCAAGGCCCATTTCTCATAAACCCCCCCCCCCAAAAAAAAAAACACGCTGCAAGGGTTAAATACTCATTATTTCTAGGGGGTGGAGGAAAAGGCTGTATTTCTTGCCCTATTCCTCTTCCAGCAGGCTCCAGCACTGTGCTTTTCTCCACAAAGCTACAGTTTGTGGGTGGTTCTTCAGTCATCAAATGATGCAGAACCTTTTAATCTTGCATTGCATGTAGAGGGGGTGAGCATGTGACTGCAGATGTGAACAGCTTAGAGAGGAGGCAGCACTGGGTCGGTCACATAGATATAGGGAGCCTACAGAATAAGGCAAGTATTATTGTGCCTAGACATGAGCATTTAACCCTTGTAGGGACGTTTCCGTGCATAATAATTTTTTTGGCACAGCCTGGAGATCAGCTTTAGCTCTGGCATGCAGGGTTTATAATAAAAAAAAATAAGTGACCCACGATGTTAATCCATCTTCAATCTCGGTGCCAATGTGCCTGAACAGATTAAAAAAAAAAAATGAAGCTCCGCCTTGATTGAAGGCATCCCGCCAAGAGCAGCCTTTTCGCCGTGACCGTTGTTATATAGGCAAGGGCAGGGCCACCTGGTGACATAACTGGTTGACCCTGCCCCCTTCTGATGTCATGTGAACGGGTAGGGGTACAATGTACCCGATACCCATTCACACGGGGGCGGGATCTGGGCCCCCCCTTGTTAAAGGGGGCTTCCAGATTCTGATAAGCCCCCGCAGACCCCCACAACCAGTGGGCACGGGTTGTGGGGATGAGGCCCTTGTTCCCATCAACATGGGGACAAGGTGCTTTGGGGGGACCCATGTTAAGGGCATGTTGCCTTTCACGGTTCAGGGAGGGACGCTCTCTCGCTCCCCCCCTTTTCCTGTGGCCTGCCAGGTTGCATGCTCAGATAAGGGTCTGGTATGGATTTTGGAGGGGACCCCCATGCCATTATTTATTTTGGCACAGGGTTCCCCTTAATATCCATACCAGACCCGAATGGCCTGATATGGACTGGGGGGGAACCCACGCCTTTTTTTTCACTTTTTATGTATATTGCCGGGATACGGCAATACATTACAGTCGCGAGCTACTCGGCACAATATTTATTTTCATTGTTTTACTTTAAGCATCATTATAAATCACTGCTCCTGAAAAAAAAAAACGACCATTTTAAAAACTTTTTTTTGCATTGATACATGTCCCCTGGGGCATGAGTCCACGCTTGATTTTTCACGTTTGTGCCTCAAAGACTTAACGGTGTTCACATGTTCCCACAAATTTTTTTGTCTGTTCGCATGTTCTGGTGTGAACCAAATGGGGGGGGGGTTGTTTGGCTCATCCTTAGTTTCTATACAGAGCTGCACCAGATTTTGCACTCTCTGGTTTTAGTAAATAAACTCCAGTGACTCCTTTTACAGGTTTGCTTTTTTGCCATTTTGACCCTGTAATGACAGGTACACTATAACAATTTGGATACCAAATGTATGGTTAATATGTTGTGTGAAATTTTGAATTACTTGGAAGCTAGTCATCACTGAACACTGTTTCTCTTCATACCTTTGGTCATTTTCCACTGGTAAAAGGACAGTTTGTAGAAGTTTCCTAATCTACATTTTCTAAGTTTTGTGGCACCCAAAAAAGCAGCCTGCATTATATTAACAAACATGGGACATTTTTGTCATTACTTACCACAAGAATCTCCAATGTAATGTCAAGTTCTTGCAAGCTTTTGAGAGTTTTAGAAATCTGTTTTAGAATAGGAGAAAGAAGTATAAGGTGTGGTGTTATAGCAGTAAATAAAAAAATAAAAAAACAATAAAAAAAAAAAAAATTGTAAAACAACATCTTCTGTTCTTTGTCTAAATAGGCAAGTATGCTACAAACATGCGTATCCAAAACTTCATTGACCTACATGACTGGCAAAGCGGGTTTTGTTCCATTTCATTCTGTATTAAGTGGTATGAAACCCCCCCAAAAAAACTATTCATTATGTGTGGTATAACCAGAGACCTAGGTGGGTATTTTTTTTTGGGGGGGGGGGCACTGCTCTTTGATCCTATTTCAGGTTTTTATTGCTATGATCTTACAAAACAAAAAGGGGTGATCTTAGCCATTAAGGTAAAAAAAGGTTTAGGCTTTACACCCACTTTAATGACTAAAGGCTATCAGGGTGCAAAGTGCACCTAGGCAAGAATACAGAAATGTAGACATTTCTGTCTAAATAATCATTGAAAGCAATTACAGTTCTGTGTTACTGAGGATTTGCCAGTCACTTCACCAATTTCTAGGCCTGACCCAGAGAAATTTTTTTTTTATTATATATATATATATATATATATATATATATATATATATATATATATATATATATATATATATATATATATATATATATATATATATATATATATATATATGTATAGATATTATACTTGGAGTTTGAGCTGCAAACTTGAGTGTCCATCTAAAACTAGAGTTACAAAATCTGGTACAAATAACTTTCTGTAGCAGAGTTCACCTTCTATAGGAGGAACATTAAACATTTTTATTAATCTCGATACGAGTGCTGTAATCATAGACCAATTGACATCCAGTAATATTTGAAAGGATATATAGTGAAAATATATAAGCAAAACAATGACAAATCTAAGCACACTCACAATTGTAAATCCACCATGATATCCATCTGCCGGAAGTTGACAATACTGAGTGCGAGTGGTGCATGTCAGAATAAGAATTTAACTTAAAGTGGTGCTAAAGCCTGGGTGTTTTGCTACCTTAATGCATTTCCTGCATAGAGGGAAACACAGCATACCATTTTTCCCCGCCCCCTTCTCTAAACACTTACCAGAGCCTGTCAGCGATCCAGGCTTCAGGTCTCCTCTCCCCGCTCCGCCTCTTCTCACAGGGACTTGGTCAATCAAATGCTGCGAGAAGGAGCAGGGGGCAGGCCCAAGCTGTGTGTGTGCGTGTCAAAGGAGACAAAGCTCGGCAGCAAGCCTGCAGGTATCCCCCCCCCCCCCCCCCCCCCACACACACACACACACACACACACACACACACACACACACACACGAGGAGCCTGTTAAAATAAAAAAAAAAAAAAAAATCTAGCCAGTCTTTACAATCACTTTAAAATCTCAATTTTCTAATTTTCATTTTGTCAAACGAATGGAAAACATTGACAAATTATAGTGCGAGGTTGTGACCCTGTCTCATGCGAGTCATTCATAAAATGCTGAAAATCATCGATGTACATTTTATAAATAAGATTAATTATGAAACCTGGATTTTTCATGGGATACTCAGCCAGGCAAACATACTTGATCACTAGAAGATAAACTTACTGCATAAAGCAGGTGACAGTACCTGGATGTCCCAAAGTGTTGTTTACTATATTACATTTTTAAAAAGATACAAATATTCAACTGTGTTCTGACTGGGTGTTACATGTTATTGCACTTAGATCCTTCTACTTGCCTTTTGCATAGCTTCAGGCTATGCAGAGTCACAGAATGATCTCTTTTTTATAGTACCAAGATCTAGAGACCCTATGTAGTATTATCTTGAATAAAAACATTTCTTGCAATTTCATTGAATGAAACCTAACCATGTGGCTTCCTATTGAAGAACTGGACATATACATGATTATATTTTTCCAAAGGCATTCCTGTCAATTATTCTGTCAACATGTAGGCATTACAACTAGGAGGTAATAAAGGCCACTTACAAGCTTCTGACATTGTTCACTGAATTAATATTTTTCTTGATTGTCATACTTTCACAGTTACCGATCATTTTTCAGCAATTGTAATTTTGGAATGGAGGACAACATTTGAGGCAATTGTACACTTGAGATTTTAAAACGAAACACTTGCTGTAAAAGAGTCCATTATGGCATATGGTCAAACACTAGTCAGGTATTGACTGAGCCATGTTATGAAAGGACCACAACAGTTTTAGATGGGTTTTATTGCAAGCATTTTTTTTCTTTTTTTTTTTTTTTAAAGTAGTGTTGACCCTTTTGTCAGCACAAGATGTGACACATGAAGTCGAACTCCTAATTAGTGTGCATCCTGTGATATATCTCACAAAGTCAGCTGCAGCACCAATGTAATGCTAGAGAAGAAATAGCAAGGCATTAACAAATTCACACATCACTGGCAATATTAGTATGGCCACTAGACAGAGTAAGGCAAAAGTACTGTGTAAGGTACGGGAAAACAATTGTATATAGAACAATATAACTTATATGGTTTGTATGCTTGCAGATGCATACTTGGTTGGCTCTCAACGGTCTTCCCCTACCTGGTATCCTTCTAGTTCCTTAGATACATTTAGGAGCGTGCTATTATTATTGGGGTAATGGTGGCCCCACATGTATTATGTGATGATTCATATCAATGTCATATGATTATAATATGAACTGCGGAGACAGATAACGGATGTACTGTTTATTTCTGTAGGTTCCCCTTTCACATGTGATCCCGTCCCATGCAAGTTATTCAAAAAAAATTAAACAAATCAGTGCCTTCAAATGCAACAATGACCATTTTATAAATAAGATATTAGCATTTAAAAAGAGAATCTTATCTGTATGATGTAAAACACTGTGGGGACTAAGCAACAGGACAAAATATTTATGTGGAAGTAAATAGCTTTAAATAGATATTTAAACATGCCAACATATTATTTTAAATGTCTAATTTATGTAGGTCTATGTACGGAATAAAAAAAAAAAAGTGAATCTCATTGAAGTAGCACTGGAAAATCCCAATGTCTATTCTAGCAAAGTGGTGCTAGTACTTAAAATGATTGTAAAGGCTAAAAGATTTTTTTTTTTTTTACCTTAAACGCATTCTCTGTGCAGTTTTCACCCCAGCCCTACCATTGCACAGAGCAGGCAAGTATAACACTTTTATTTTTATCAAAGAACCTTTACAATCACTTTAAAACACTTACTGACCGCCTCACAGCAGATTCACTGCTACAGGGTGGCTCTCCTGTCCAAGGTCATTCTATACACATACACACACACAATTCTGCAGATCCGCCTATAGGGGGCATTGGCGGGCCACTTCTGCTGTGATTATTCACAGCAGAAGTTAATCTATGGGTGCCGGCCACTCTGGATTTCTGCTGATTGTCAGGCAGAGACTCAGAACTGAGATCTGCCTGTGTAAACAAGGTAGATCTCCATTCTGACCGGGGGGCTGAGGGATTTTTGGTAAGAGATGGAAAAAAATCCATCTCTTACCCTAGTAAGTGACCCTAGTAGTGGCTAGGTTGGTCTTTTTTTGTTCATAGCACAAAAAAAAAAAAAAAAAAAAAGTATGAGGTGATTAAATACCACCAAAGTAAAGCTTTGTTTGTGGTGAAGAAAGAACATAAAAATTGAAATGTATGTACAGCGCAATTGTCATTTAAAGTAACGCAATGCCGGATTACAAAAAATGCCCTGGTCATGAAGGGTGGCAACTCTTTGGGATGTCAAGTGGTTAAGGTCCAGGTCCACTCTATATTTGAGACTGTAATGTTCAAAAGCGTAGTGGCCTATATATGAAATATTTGAACTCACCCAAATAATCAACTCTATATAGAAGTAGTGTTTTATAATTGTGTAAGAGACAATCAAATGATAAATACCAAAGTTTTCACAGTAAGGACAGTTTACCATGGTCTGTCAACCTCTGAGCAATTATTCATAGATGGAATGGTAGAGGCAGTGGGGGCAAGAATAGTATGACGTTTAACATTTTCATTTAAAATGTGCACTTTACTGCTGAAACCACATCAAACCTCTATAATCTTTTGAACCATAAATTGTTTGTAGTTTGTTAGTTACATCTCATGCAAAATGAGGCACATTATTTTATTTAACTGTTGGGTCGATGTTCCTACCATTTCTAGATCACTTCATTCTGATGCAACTTCCAGGTAGCATTCACCTACTTTAGCCTGGTGACCCTATAGCATTTGCCAGATCAAGGGATTTACCAATGATTTGCCACAGACCCATCACTTCTAATGGCTGCATATTTGTCCACTCTATACTCTTGCAGTTAACAATGAGAATGTGTACATTTGCTGGAACCTTACCATGTTTGTAAACTAGTCCTTTAGTGTTACAAAGCAATCAACCTAAACAGTTCTAAAAGTTACCCTCTGCCTATACAATTGTTCCATCGTAAACTCCCTTTGAATCTCGTCCACGTTCAGGGCAGATTTACTTAAACACAGTCCTGATTCTTGAGAAAAGTGGAAAAAAAAATATCACAGGAAACTGCCATGCTTCATATGTAAAACGTGGACAGCCATGTATGGGAAGGGCCTCTTGTTCTCTAGGAAGGATGGAATGGCTGAGTGTGCAGTGAGCTCAGTAGCTATGTATGGGATTACCAGTGGATATAGACAGCTCAGTTTACTTTGAGCTATAAATGAGCAATGCAAATGCCATCAGCTAGATGGGTAAAAACAGGCTGACCTCACAAACCTGAATCCAAAGTGAGTGAATTGAACAGTAACAGATGTCATCTTCCCTTTTACTGCGGCTTCTTTTTTCTCTCTTTCTATCTGAGGATATACATTCTCTATTTTCTAGTGTAAGATTTGTTACATGAGTACTTTTTTCTTCTGCGTTATGGTAAAGCCGTAGGCAAAGCTTTTAGAGGACTAAAAGAAAAACTGCATGTGGACTGGAGACTGTAGGATTGCTTGAATAAAAACTGGATACTTTGCTTTTGACACATACTGGAACAGAGTATATGTAAAATAGCGGAGGTGGGAAAAAAAAAAAAAAAACACACCACATGTGCAGGCAAATATTTACATATGTGTATACCTGTATCACCAAAGTGCTTAGATATGATTGATTGCAAACAATCAGGGGTGTTGCCTATAACAACCAATCTTACGCTTTCATTTTTAAAACCTGCACTGCATGCAAATTTTAAACTAAATAAATAGATTAAAAAAAAACACAGCACAATAATAGGCAATATATAAAACCGAAAATACTGCATGTTATCTGTACAACAATGAGAAACACTCTGGTTTGACAGGATCAGGGGGTTCCATAATGTTTTGGTCACCTGAACAGCAGGTTTTGTAATCTTAATGGCTTTGGAAAGAACATTTGAAAACATATTGCACTTTGTTATGATCTTGTCTTACAGCATGTAAAATTACACATAGCCAGGAATACACAGTGTTCTAAACAAGATCCAAATTTAAATTCCAGCAGCAAGCTATAGAAATAGATACAACACTGAAGAAATGACACATGGCTACAATGTAAAGTAGTGAGTGTACAGCTTGTATAACAGTGTAAATTTGCTGTCCCCTCAAAATAACTCAACACACAGCTATTAATGTCTAAACAGCTGGCAACAAAAGTGAGTACACCCCTAAGTGAAAATGTCCATATTGGGCTCAATTAGCCATTTTCCCTCCCCGGTGTCATGTGACTCAATGTTACAAGGTCTCAGGTGTGAATGGGGAGCAGGTGTGTTAAAATTTGGCATTATCGCTCTCACTATTATATACTGCTGCTTGGAAGTTCAACATGGCACCTCATGGCAAAGAACTCGCTGAGGATCTAAAGAAGAATTGTTGCTCTACATAAAGATGGCCTAGGTTATAAGAAGATTGCCAAGAACCTGAAACTAAGCTGCAGCACGGTGGCCAAGACCATACAGCAGTTCAACAGGACAGGTTCCACTCAGAACAAGCCTCGCCATGGCTGACCAAAGAAGTTGAGTGCACGTGCTCAGTGTCATATCTAGAGGTTGTCTTTGGGAAATAGATGTACGAGTGCTGCCAGTATTGCTGCAGAGGTTGAAGGGGTGGGGCTGGGGGGTCAGCCTGTCAGTGCTCAGACCATACGCCGCACACTGCATCAAATTGGTCTGCATGGCTGTCATCCCAGAAGGAAGCCTCTTCTAAAGATGATGCACAAGCAAGCCCTCAAACAGTTTGCTGAAGACAAGCAGACTAAGGGCATGGATTACTGGAACCATGTCCTGTGGTCTGAGACCAAGATAAACTTATTTGGTTCAGATGGTGGCAAGCGTGTGTGGCGGCAAACAGGCGAAGAGTACAAAGACAGTCTGGGGCTGCATATTTTACCTTTTATTTTTACACTGTCCTTAAAAAAATAAATAAATTTGGGTTACTTTTATTACAAGGAATGTAAACTTCCCTTGTAATAGAAAAAAAAGCTTGACAGGACCTCTTAAATGTGAGATCTGGGGCCAAAAAGAGCTCACATCTCATATTTACACAATAATAATAAAAAAAAAAAAAATCCCTTTTAAGAGCATTGGGCGGAAGTGACATTGCTCAGCATCTAGGTAGTGAGGGGAGTGAACGCAATCGCTACCGGCAGCTCCAGTAAGCAGCGAAGATGACCGGAGCACAGCGGGCCCCTCTCCCGCCACCGATAAAAGCGATCTTGCGGAAAATCCACTGCAAAGATCACTTTTATCTTAAGAGAAATGCACGCCATTCTTGAAAATACCAGGGTTATGGCAGCAACCTTCAAGGCCATTTTATAAAAATATCTCAGCTTTGCAATCCCAGCTCAAATATCTACAAGTATTTTAAGTCTAGTAGACCAAAGGCAGTTTCATTTATTTGATTAAAGCCCAACTCCAGGCATCTGGAATGTTTACAGACTGATGGGGCTGTGGGTGTACTTTGTGAATGGCAAAGCAGAGGGATGGGGTTGGAGGCACAACACCGCAACTAGTGCCAGTCATTGACAACGCTCAGATGTGTTGGGGAGCCAAAGGATACAGCTCCCAATGTACTTTGTGGCAGCAGCTGAATGGAGCTTGCCAGAAAACATTAAAGGATGAAATGAAAAGACTGAGACTCATGGAAATTATACAAACGATTAACAAAAAAAAAAAAAAAAAGAAATTAGGATTTTTTCATCATACTTACCTGTAAAGTCACAGGACACAGAGTTAGCTATTACAGGCTATTATTCCGTACTTACTGGGATGTCCCAGAGCAATAGCCTTGAGGAGACGGAGACACCCCGCCATGTATACTACAGCTGAAAGCCGAATCCTCGGCTGCTCTAACATCCACCTGATAAAATCTTGTGAAAGTATGCACTGAAGACCAGGTAGCAGCCTTACAAATCTGAGCCACAGATACCTGATGGCGAAAAGCCCAGGAGGTTCCCACACCCCTGGTAGAATGAGCTCTCACCCTGAAGGAAGGAAACTTACTTTTCAACCATAGGCCTGAATGACCAACTGGCGGACCCAATGGGCAATGGAAGCTGCCTGCCCCTTCTTGGGTTCTTCTGGTAAAACAAAAAGGAGTGTGTAACGTGGGCAATCTGCACTACCCCCAGTGAGTACTAATATAAAAACTATATATAAAAATCCCAATAGGTGTTAGTATTATAGAACGGTGCTGCAATCTAAAAAAACTGGAATATTCAGCTTGGACGTAGGTGTAATGTAAAAGATAGATGCGCAACCCAAACAAAAGAAAGAATATCAAATGTGTGTAAAAACAAAGAACACAAATTGGTACAATAAATGTCCCGTTAGAACAAATAAAAACAAATACCAGCAAAATATTATCAAAAAGGAATTATCCGAATTCAACCTGTGCCGATATAAAAATAAATGAATAAAAATGTGTATTATTATTATTATACAGGATTTATATAGCGCCGACAGTTTACGCAGCGCTTTACAACAACATTAGGGCAGACAGTACAAGTACAATACAATTCAATACAGGAGGAATCAGAGGGCCCTGCTCGTTAGAGCTTACAATCTAGGAGGGAGGGTCAAGTTATACAAAAGGGTAATAGCTGTGGGGGATGAGCTAATGGAGAAAATAGTACAGTTGTTAGATGGAGGCAGGATAGGCCTCTCTGAAGAGGAAAGTCTTCAAGGATCGCCTAAAAGTGGATAAATTTGGAGACAGTCTGACAGATTGGGGTAGGGAATTCCAGAGGATGGGCGAGGCTCGGGAGAAGTCCTGGAGGCGGATATGGGAGGAGGTGATGAGGGAGCTAGAGAGCAGGAGATCTTGGGAGGAACGGAGATGGCGTTTAGGTTGGTATTTTGAGACTAGGTTAGTGATGTAGCTGGGGGCACAGTTGTGGATGGCTTTGTAACTTATTGTTAGTATTTTGAATTTAATTCGTTGGGCGAGTGGCAGCCAATGGAGGGATTGGCAGAGAGAGGTAGCAGACACTGATCGGTTTGTAAGGTGGATGAGTCTGGCAGCAGCATTCATGATGGACTGAAGGGGGGATAGTCTATTTAAAGGTAAGCCAATGAGGAGTGAGTTGCAGTAGTCAAGGCGAGAGATAACCAGGGAGTGAATCAGGAGCTTTGTAGTTTCACTGGTTAGAAAGGGACGTAGTTTAGAGATGTTGCGGAGGTTGAGGCGGCAAGCTTTGGAAAGTGATTGGATGTGGGGCTGAAAGGAGAGTTCAGAATCTAGGATAACACCTAGCACCCTGACATGTGTGGACGGGTGGATGGTTTTGCCATTGCTCTTGACAGAGAAGTCAGGGGAAGAGGCACGTGGGGGAGGAAATATTATAAGCTCAGTTTTGGACAAGTTGAGTTTGAGGAAGTGGTGTGACATCCATACAGATATGTCGGTTAGTAAGTTAGTGATGCGTGAAGAGACTGATGGAGTGAGTTGAGGGGTGGAGAGATAGATTTGTGTGTCATCAGCATAGAAATATTGAAAGCCATGAGAGGCTATCAGCTGACCCAGGGAAGAGGTGTAGATTGAAAATAAAAGAGGTCCAAGAACAGAACCTTGGGGGACCCCGACAGAGAAGGGAAGAGGAGTGGAGGAAGTAGAATTGTAAGTGACACTGAAGGTGCGTTGGGATAGGTAGGATGAGAGCCACTGAAGAGCACAGTCACGGAGACCGATGGAGTGAAGTTTTTTGAGGAGGAGGGGGTGGTCAACCGTGTCAAAGGCAGCTGAAAGATCCAGAAGTAGGAGTACAGAATAGTGTCCGTTGGTTTTTGCAGTTAGTAGGTCGTTTGTGAGTTTTAAAAGAGCAGTTTCTGTGGAGTGTTGAGGGCGAAATCCAGATTGAAGGGGATCAAGAAGGTTGTTTTTAATGAGGTGGTCACTCAGTTGGTTGTAAACCAGGCGTTCAAGGAGTTTAGAGGAAAAGGGGAGCAAGGAGATAGGGCGTAGGTTGTTAAGATTGGTAGGGTCCAAGGATGGTGTTTTGAGTATGGGAGTGACCAGTGCATGTTTTAGAGCATCGGGGAAGACGCCAGAGGTGAGGGAGAGATTGAAGATGTGGGTTAGAGAGTGTAGGATGGGGTCAGAGGGTGACCGTAGCATTTGAGAGGGAACAGGGTCCAGGGGACAGGTAGTTAGGTGGGCGATAGAAAGGAGTTTAGCAACTTCGTCTGGAGTAGTAGATTTGAATAGAGGTAGTGTCAGTTGTATCTGTTGACATGGGGTCTTAGCTGGGGGAGATACCTGTAGAGTGGAGATTTCATCACGGATTGTATCAATCTTGTTTTTGAAGTGATTAGCGATTTCCTGGGCAGTGAGTAAATCAGTGGGGGGAGGCGGTGGAGGACAAAGTAGAGAGTTGAAGGTAGAGAAGAGTTTACGGGGATTGGATGAGAAGGTATTAAGAGTTGTAAAATAGGTTTGCTTGGCAGTGTACTAGCAAAGACACGGAAAAAAGTCCATAAAGTGTTCTATAGAGTCCAATAAAAGTAGATTGTGGGTGGAAGAACCCCCAATTAATGCTTTTCAAAATGTAGTCCCACACGATAGCCAAAGGATAATATAGAATGCCGGATGGCCACTTACCAGAACTGTAGGACCTCTGTTACGGAGGTCTAATGGGCACAG
Source organism: Lithobates septentrionalis (assembly GCA_037952835.1). Taxonomy (NCBI): domain Eukaryota; kingdom Metazoa; phylum Chordata; class Amphibia; order Anura; family Ranidae; genus Lithobates; species Lithobates septentrionalis. The sequence goes on from JBBDGP010000108.1 coordinate 151,877, forward strand.
ACAGGAGGAAACATTCAGGCAAGGGCGGTAGATTCAAAAGTCTATGCGACTCCTCTCCTCCAACGGTAAGACCAGGTTCAGCTATGCTCTGTGGGACCCACATTAGCAAGTAGGAATGGGGGCTGCAGACAATAAGTCAATCCTGTAGGACCAGGCCTTGCTGAGTTAATACGAAGGCTTTAGCCCAGCACAGCACACCTGCTATAAGCATTAGGAGTATTGGAGACACAAACCACAACCTGTGAGGCAATAGTAAACAGACCAGTGGCGGCTGGTGAAGTTTTAGGATCATTTTACACACATTTGATTTTCTCTCTTTTGTTTGGATTGCGCATCTATCTTTTACATTACAAAACAAAAAAAGGAGTCTGATCCTCGGATCTCTGCAGATCTAGACAAATAAACTCTGACTGCCCGGACTACGTCCAAAAGGAATGCAGTCGTCTCTTCTGCCGAACGAGATTGAGAGAAAAAAGGAAGGCAAAACAATGTCCTGATTCAAATGAAAGGCCAACACCACCTTTGGCAAGAAGGATGGAACAGGTCGTAAAAATGACGTGGAGAAGGATGAAGTATAGTTCCCTACATGAAAGGGCCGCCAATTCCAACACCCTTCTAGCTGAGGTGATGGCCACCAGGAAGGCTAGCTTGCATGACAAAACTAATGGAATTTCCTTGATAGGCTCAAAATGTTGTTTCTGTAACAGACAGAACCAAAATGTAAGTCCCAAGGGGGGGGGGGGCAAACAAGTTGCCCCCTGCATAAAGGTTTGGGCCAGCGAATGGAAGGCTAAAGGCATTTTTTGGAAGAATACCGACAAGGCCAAAATCTGACCCCTGATTGTACTCAAAGCCAATCTGATTTCCACAGCCGACTAAAATAGAATTTTCTCCAAATCATGCATTTGAGGATGCCATTGTCTGGCTTCACACCAAGCAATATAAGACTTCCGGACCTTATAATAGATCTCCCTAGTGAGCACTTCCCTGGCATTCACTAGGGTAGATACCACCAGTTCCAAGAGGCTACAATCCCTCAACACCCTGGCTTCCGTCAAATTTACAGACTGTAAATTGGGGTGGAATATAAGACCTTGAGAAAGTAGATTGGGGCTGCGTGAAAGCGCCCATGGCCCGTCTATTGCCAACCTCACAATCTCTGGGAAACAGGACCTTCTGGGCCAGGCTGGTGCCACCAGGACGACTGGAACCCCCTATTCCCGAATCCTGCGCAACAAAATGTGGAAGGAGAGGGATCAGAAGGAAAGCATAAATGAGGGAGAACTGGCTCCATGGAACTACCAGAGCATCTGCTCAGATTGCCAGGGGATCCTTTGTTTTAGACACAAACTCATGTAGCTTGTTGTTGAACCTGGATGCCAATAGATCAACATCTGGCCATCCCCATCGCTGGCACGTTCGGGTGTAGGGACCATTACCCTGGGCAGACATGCTCTCAGCTGAGATAATCTGCCTTACAGTTCTCTACCCCCAGGATATGGACCTGCCGATAGAACCGGCACATGTCCCTCTGACCAGGCAAATATGTAGTTCACCACTGAACAGCTTCTGGTAACGCATTGGTGGTTGATATAGGCCACCGCAGTGAAAAGGAGGTCTTAGTGCCGGGTTTAGAAGCATTTTGGGCCCAGGGTTTCTTCTGACCCTGGCCCTGTTGGCGGCAGAACTGCCTTGGCGCTGAGAAAGCAGTCCCTGAGGTTTTAAATGAGGGACGCCTTGTGTTTCTCTTCACAGGAAGTAGAGACCTTTTCCCTCCGAAAATCGTTTGGATATATTTGTCCAAACCATCACAAAACAAGCATTCCCCGTGGAAGGGGAACTCTGCCAACAACTTCTTACAGGGAAGCTTGGTTGACCAGTTCTTAAGCCACACAAGTCTGCGCATGTGTATAGACAGGAGAGCCAGATGAGAGACTTGCTCTATCGAGTTCTTCAAGGCATCTACAGCTAAACACAGTGCTCAAGGTATATCTGCCCTATTTTCAGCAGGATCCTCCTCTTGGTTAGGCCTGTCAGGTCATCTGACCTGATCAATTAAGGACAGACAGACTCCTATTGCTGCGACAGCCGGCTGAATAGCTGATCCGGCCAAAGAAAAGGAAGCCCTTAATAGTGACTCCAGTTTCTTGTCAACAGGGTCATTAAGGCCCTGTGCGTTATCCACCAGGCAAGTTATGTTCTTCTTTATGGGAGACTGACACATCTACGGCTGGCATGCTCCATTTCTTAACAAACTTTTCCTCCATGGGATATAAAAGGGAAAACCTTTTAGGAGGAATGAAAATCCTGTCAGGATGTTCCCAATCAGCATACACCACCTACTCCAGCAGTGGACCCCAAAGAGGACCGGAGGGCTCAGAAACCTCTGCAGGAGGCAACTTAAAAGGAAGAACGAACCATCTCGGTAAGAGTCTGGATCGAAAACCTCTGTGACCAAGGCTGATACCAAGGCTGGACATCTTCTGGCCCTCCAGAGAATCCCTAGCATTTAGCTCTTCCCCTATATCAACCCATTCCTGTTCCAAATTTTTTTTTTTTTTTTTTATAAAAACACACACACACACACACACACACACACACACACACACACACCAAATAACAGACAACAAACCATAAAAATCGGCAACTGCCTTAGGTCTACTAAGGCACTGGCTCATAGACTTGTAGGTAACTGATCTGTGATTTCAAAGCCATCAAGGTGATATAATCCATTGTGCTTTAGAAGCCATCTTGTTTATGAGATCAATGTGATCTTAAAATCATTTACAGTTATGTATGTACAGTAAATGCCAAGAAAAAAAAAAAAAAAAGCTTTCAAAAAAGGCACATGGTATAATTTCTGGGTTAAGTAGACAATATCAGTTCAAATATGACCATTGTCTCAGGATATTCGCTTCTGCAGACAGTCAGTTTTGACACCTGAAAAATTGCCCTCAATGAAATCACAATGCTTGGGATAACCAGGAAGTGAAGAGGGTCACAAGGGAGCATCTAGGCAAAATAAAGTCATTGCTTTGGTTTCCAATTTTTTAATCGCGATAAATATCTACACAGCCTATTCAAAACAATAGCTCCAGGCCAGGGGAATATTTCATTTTGGGCACGGACAACTTGCAAGAATAAATAAATATTAAAAAGGTATCCCTGCTGTTTAGTCAACCCAACTGGGAAATTTCCCTCACTGCCATCCACTTTCATGTCAGTGCTGCACAGATTCAGAATATTTAGAAATGTATGTTTTAGAAGACAAAAACTATTGCCTTCTTGACCTATGAAGAAAAAAATATTACTTTGTTGAGTTATTTGACATGCACTTTTAGCAACTGAAGGCAAAAAATAAACATCCATACACCGGAAAAGAAAGTCACTGAGAAGATTTAATATCCATATTATTATGATGGTCACGCTCAGTTTCAGATTTGACCCGATCGACACAAGCACTAGGGTATATTTGGTTGGATATAATTTGAAGCTGCCCTCCAGCTTTCAGAAATAGTTCACTTGGGCCAAGGTGGTACAAATGAACTATTCCCTTCACTAACAGATGTAGTGGCTTTGTGCGCTGTATAAACCGCATGTAACCTCAGCTACATACAGCGCTGTGCTCTAGCAGTGGGATGGGAACTTCCTGTCTAACACCTGGAAAAAAAAATTCGAGTTGAGCTGAGCTGCACCCAACCTTTCACAGGAAGCTTTGTATTCCTCTGAATGAATACCAAACTTCCCATGATTAGCTGAGGCAGAGAGGCGGCCCGGATGACATCACAATCTCCACTTCAGCAAATCAGACTAAGCTTTATATTCATTCATAGCTCAGACCAACTTGATTTTGATCTAGATGTGGGACAGGAAGTTCCCAACCCACTGGTGGAACACAGTGCTCTATACTGTATGCAGTTGAGGCTACATACAGCTTATACAGTGCTCCCAGCCACTGCAGGCACTTTACAGTAGGGCTGCGCATCTTCACTGGCCTCACGATTCGATTCGATTACGATTATCAAGTCAACGATTCGATTCGATTCCGCGATGCATCACGATTACAGCACAAGTCCGCAGGTGCTCATGGTTTTCATCAAAAAAAATTAAAGTAGTCAGGAGAACTCCATTTTTTTTATTCTATCTGTTCTTAAGAAAAAAAAGAGACAGCAGAGGAGCTCCAGGCTCTCTTCCAAAATACTAAAGGAGATGGTCAGAGCCTGCGGACATGCTACAGGAGATGATCAGAGACTGCAGACAGACATGCTACAGGAGATGATCAGAGACTGCAGACATGCTACAGGAGATGATCAGAGACTGCGGACATGATACAGGAGATGATCAGAGACTGCGGACATGCTACAGGAGATGATCAGAGACTGCGGACATGCTACAGGAGATGATCAGAGACTGCGGACATGCTACAGGAGATGATCAGAGACTGCGGACATGCTACAGGAGATGATCAGAGACTGCGGACATGCTACAGGAGATGATCAGAGACTGCGGACATGCTACAGGAGATGATCAGAGACTGCGGACATGCTACAGGAGATGATCAGAGACTGCGGACATGCTACAGGAGATGATCAGAGACTGCGGACATGCTACAGGAGATGATCAGAGACTGCGGACATGCTACAGGAGATGATCAGAGACTGCAGACATGCTACAGGAGATGATCAGAGACTGCGGACATGCTACAGGAGATGGTCACAGACTGCGGACATGCTACAGGAGATGGTCACAGACTGCGGACATGCTACAGGAGATGGTCACAGACTGCGGACATGCTACAGGAGATGGTCACAGACTGCGGACATGGCACAGGAGATGGTCACAGACTGAAGACATGGCACAGGAGATGGTCAGACACTGCGGACATGGCACAGGAGATGATCAGACACTGGGGACATGGCACAGGAGATGATCAGACACTGGGGACATGGCACAGGAGATGATCAGACACTGGGGACATGGCACAGGAGATGATCAGACACTGGGGACATGGCACAGGAGATGATCAGACACTGGGGACATGGCACAGGAGATGATCAGACACTGCGGACATGGCACAGGAGATGATCAGACACTGCGGACATGGCACAGGAGATGATCAGACACTGCGGACATGGCACAGGAGATGATCAGACACTGGGACATGGCACAGGAGATGATCAGACACTGCGGACATGGCACAGGAGATGGTCAGTCACTGCGGACATGGCACAGGAGATGATCAGACACTGCGGACATGGCACAGGAGATGGTTTAGACACTGGGACAGGGCACAGGAGATGGTCAGACACTGCGGACATGGCACAGGAGATGGTCAGACACTGCGGACATGGCACAGGAGATGGTCAGACACTGCGGACATGGCACAGGAGATGGTCAGACACTGGGGACATGGCACAGGAGATGGTCAGACACTGGGGACATGGCACAGGAGATGGTCAGACACTGGGGACATGGCACAGGAGATGGTCAGACACTGGGGACATGGCACAGGAGATGGTCAGACACTGGGGACATGGCACAGGAGATGATTAGACACTGGGACATGGCACAGGAGATGGTCACAGACTGCGGACAATAATGCAGAGTTGTGGTGTGATGAAGGCGCCCCCCCCCTCCCCCTCTGTACTTACATGCTGCTCTGCCAGTGGCAGCCTGTAATGAGCAGGGCGATCTGCCTGCTCACCATCTCCCCCCGATCTCCATTCGTGCGGCCGGTGTTCCGCCGGTTGTCACATCTCAGGTCAGTGAATTCTCCCGGTAGAGCGCTCCGTGCATAAAGTTGTTATTAGTGTGTGTATATTCCGGTCATGTGACTCTCAGCCGCGCCTCCCTCCTCTCACGTCTCTCCTGATGTCAGCCCCGCCCGCCTCTCTTCTGACCTGTTAGCTCCAGTCAGTGGGCGGAGCTGACACCAGGAGAGACTGAGAAGAGGGAGGCGCGGCTGAGAATCACATGACCGGAATATACACACACTAAAAACAACTTTATGCATGGAGCGCTCTACCGGGAGGGGGCGGGGCCAGACATCGATTTTTAGGGTCGCATGCATCGATGCCGCATCGGGGACACCCGAATCGCGATGCATCGATGCTGCGATTAATTTCAGCAGCCCTACTTTACAGGCGCTATAGTGCTAAAAACCCTAGTTAGACTTACCGGTAACGGTATTTATACGAGTCTTTCAGGACAGCACCTGGAGAGAGCGCAACTCCACCCACTTTCCCAGGAAACACTGCAGTCAGTTTCTTTAAAGACCGTACACTTCCACCATGGCCTCAGTTGTTCATAGAGTACCTCCAGCCATGCTGAAATTAGATAAGCAGAACACAGCAATAACACATCTTATAACCTTAAAATTTAGGGCGGGTCATCGGCGCTGTCCTGAAAGACTCGTAGAAATACCGTTACCGGTAAGTCTAACTAGGGTTTTCTCCCTTCGTCTTTCAGGACAGCACCTGGAGATGATAAAAGAGTACTTACTCTAGGGTGGGACCACCGCCTGCAGGACCTTCCTGCCAAACGATTGTTCCGCTGCTGATAGCAAGTCCAACCTGTAGTGGCGGGTGAAGGTGGAGAAACTTGTCCACGTGGCCGCTTTACAGATCCGACCCGGGGAAGCCCCTGCCCTCTCTGCCCAGGACGTTGCTACTGCCCTTGTTGAATGGGCTACTACCCCCTTAGGGGGCTCTGCTCCTGAAGCTTTATAAGCTTCGCTGATGGCCATTCTTAGCCACCTACCTATGGTGCTTTTGGATGCTTTATACCCCTTCCGTGGACCAGAGAAGAGAACAAAGAGAGAATCTGATCTTCTAAAATCTTTTGTTATCTCTATATAGTGTAATAAACACCTTCTCACGTCCAGGGAATGGAAAGACCTCTCCTTAGCACTGGACGGGTTAGGACAAAAAGTAGGGAGAATTATCTCTTGTGCCCTATGAAATGCTGATGCCACCTTTGGCAGGAAACCCGGGTCAGTTTTTAGCACTACCCGATCTGGAAAAATATAACAAAAGGGTTCTTTTATGGAAAGAGCTTGTAACTCGCTTACTCTCCTAGCTGAAGTTACTGCTACTAACAGGACTATTTTTAACGACCATAGCCTGATTGATGCTTCCTCTGGAGGTTCAAAAGGCCCTTTAATTAGACCCCGCAGAACCACAGACAGGTCCCATCTAGGAAAAAACTTAAAAGGTATTGGCCTAGCTCTGGCCAATGCCTTGAAAAACCTAATAATGAGCGGCTCCCTAGATAATTGTCTCTCAAGGAAAACCGATAATGCAGCTACCTGCACCTTTAGGGTGCTAGCTGCCAACCCCATCTCCATTCCCTCATGGAGAAATTCTAGTACTGGAGCGATTTCCTGTGGCGAAAGTATCCTAGTCGCACACCAGCTATTAAATCGCTTCCACGTTTTGAAGTAGATGGCCCTGGTAAACTCCTTACGACTATTCAGCAGGGTAGAGACCAGCTTATCTGAAAGGCCCTTATTTTTTTAACATCTGCTCCTCAGTAACCAACCTGTCAACCTGAGATGCTGGGTATTTGGGTGATGAAGGGGGCCCTGCGTTAGGAGGTCCTTCCGTAGTGGAAGCTCCCAATAAGGTTCCACCGCCATCCCCTGTATTGTTGCGAACCAAGCCCGTTTGGGCCAGAAAGGGGCCACTAGAATCATACTCGTGTTCTCTTTCTGTAGCTTTCTTAAGACCAAGGGGATCATCTGAAAGGGAGGAAAGGCGTAGCACAACTGGAAGTTCCATGGCTGCGCTAATGCATCCAATCCCTCTGCCTGATCCTGTCTGTTTAGTGAGTAGAAGGCCTCTACTTTTGCATTCTTTTGGGATGCAAAAAGATCTATTTGGGGTACTCCCCATCTTTCTGTTAGTTTTTGGAAAGTTCCTGTGTTCAGACTCCATTCTGCTTCCAGTATTCTTTCTCTGCTCAGAAAGTCTGCTAGAAGGTTCAAATCTCCCTTCAGATGTATCGCTGTTATGGAGTTTAGATTGTTTTCTGCCCAGGCTAGAATCTGGAGTGCCAAGGATAGCAGAGCCCTGCTCCTTGTTCCTCCCTGCCTTGATATATAAGCCACCGCTGTGGCATTGTCCGATAGAACCTGAACATGATGGCCCCGGACTGTTTTTTCGAAGGCCCATAGACCCAGGAGAATAGCCCTTAGCTCTCTCCAATTGGAGGACTTTCTGGCTTCCCAGTCTGTCCAACTCCCCTGAGCCATCTGCTCGTCCAGGTGGGCGCCCCAACCCCAGGAACTTGCGTCTGTTAGTCTTTTCTCCAAAGGAAAGCCCCAGAGCAGACCCTTGTTCAGGTTTGAGTGATTTCTCCACCACCAAAGCTTCCTCTGAACCCGCGTAGGTATCCTTATTAATTTTTCCAGGGACTCTCCATAGGACCAACTCGTTAAAATTGCCTGCTGGAGCTCCCTTGTATGTAGACGTGCCCACTGCACTGCTGGAATAGTCGCAGTGAGTAGCCCTAAGACCGACATAGCTGCTCTTATGGAGACTGGCATATTTGTCTGCGTCTTCTTTACTGCCCCCTGAAGCTTCTCCCTCTTCCCCTCGGGGAGAAAAATTCTCTCCTGGATGGAATCTATCGTGTAGCCCAGGAATAGTATGGTCTGTGATGGAATCAAGTTTGATTTCTCCTCGTTTATTATCCATCCTAGACCTACCAAGTGTCTCATTGTCTTTTCCAGATCTCTCACTAATAGGTCCCTTGTTTTGGCAAAAATTAGTAGATCGTCTAGATAGGGCAGGACTGATACCCCCTCTACTCTGAGTGGGGCTAAGGCCTCTGCCAGGATCTTTGTAAAAATCCTCGGAGAGGATGACAGCCCGAAAGGGAGAGCTCTGAACTGGAGATGAAGGGTAGATTCCCCCAGTTTTATCGCAAACCTTAGGTGTTTCTGAGATGTTGATGCTACTGGTACATGTAAGTATGCATCTCTCAGGTCTATGGACGCCATAAAACATCTTGGGGTCAGGAGACTCTTCACTGAGAATATTGTGTCCATTTTGAATTTTTTGTACCTGATAGTCTTGTTTAGAATCTTCAGGTTCAGGATGAGCCTGAATTTTCCCGACGGCTTCTTCACAAGAAATATGTGTGAATAGCACCCCTGTTCTAATTCCCCGGGGGCACGTTCACGATCACTTTTTGTAGCATCAAGTCTTTCAGGATAGCTGTCATTGCTAGTGACTTTTCTGAGTCTCGGGGAGCCTGGGTTATGTAAAAACGCACAGGAGGAGGTTGAGAAAATTCCAGTCTGTAACCCTCCATAATGGTCTTGAGGATAAACTGGCTGTTCGTTATAGTCTTCCACTGTAAAAAGAAGGTCTGTAGCCTTGCTCCCACAGTTGGATGACCGTCACTGGGTTTTTGTGCTTGTGGTCGGGGGGCGAAAAAGTACTCCTGACTTGCCCCTCCCTCTTTGAGATTTCCAAGGCCTTTTGTAGCCTGCCTCTTTGGTATCTGGGGTTTTCCGAAAAGCACGAAAATTCTTGTTGCCTTGCGGAATCACCTTTTTCTTTATAGGGAAAGCCTTCTTTTTGTCAGCTGTTCTGTCAAGTATAGCTTCCAGCCCAGGGCCAAACACCAGATCACCCTCAAAGGGTAAACCGCATAATTTTGTTTTTGAAGCAGTATCCCCTGTCCATGTCTTGACCCATAAAGCCCTGCGAGCTGAGTTTATCAGAGCTGTGGATCTGGCTGACATCCTGATTGACTCCGCTGAGGCATCTGCTATATACCCTACCGCCTTTGATAACACCGGGAGCGTATCTAGCAGATCCTTACGAGGCGTCCCTGCCTCAATGTGGGCTTTCAGCTGCTCCAGCCAGTGTTCCAGATTTCTGGCTACCACCGTTGAGGCCATGGCAGGTTTCAAATTTGCTAAAGATGAATCCCATGCCTTCCTTAATAGGGAGTCTGCCTTTTTGTCCATGGTATCCTTAAGGATACCCATGTCCTCAAACGCCAGGTCAGTATTCCTTGATACCTGGGAAAACGCTGCGTCCAGTCTTGGTTTTTTGTTCCAGATATGCGAGCTATCCTCATCAAACGGAAACCTCCGCTTGAGGGATTTACAAAAGAAAGGGGCTCTTTCTGGATCCTTCCACTCCCTCTTAATGGTTTCTGATAAAAACTTATGTACAGGAAAAACCCTGTGTTTTTCCTCCCCAAGGCCCTGAAACATCCTATCGTGTAAGGATAGCTGAGTTTTATCCTCTGTGATGTTAAGGGTAGTGTGTATTGTCTTTAGTAGATCATCTACCTCCTCAAGGGATAGTTTGTACCTAGAAGAAGGAGAAGAAGCTTCATTTACTTCTTCCGCTTCCTCGTCAGAATTTAGTAAAACGTTACCTTCTTCCTCCTCTGAGTCGCTGCCCCCTCTGGATGCTGAAACAGAGGATTGAGAATGTGGCACCATACTGCTATGCGCCGTTGGACGCCTATCCAGGTAGGACCTGAAGGACTCAAAGGTGTCTGCCAGTTCCTTCCTGAAAGAGCTCAGCAATTCGCTTTGCTGAGTTGCAGGACTAGCAGGAGCTGTCTCCTCCTTAACTATGTCCGCAATACAAGATTTGCATAATATTTTGGTCCAGGAATCCCTCAGTAACCCCTTACAAGAGGGACATTTCCTTTTAACAATAGGGGAGACATGCTTGGTCTTTTCTTTAGCCTTCTGCAATATCCCAAGGGAAAAAAAGACATTTGCTGAACCATATTTCACCAAAACAGTTTACATGCTGTATAAAAGGAACACAGAAAAACACCACCAAGGAAGTTAACCCTTTAACCCCTATGTCCTGTTCCACAGCCGGTGAATCACCCCACAGATCCACCTTAAAAAATAATCAATCACTTATCCTTCCTTTAGTACTCAGGAAAAAGTGATCTGCAGGCCCCCCTTTTTTTTTTTTAGGGAATTTATATATAAATATCACAAATGCCCATAGAGTAAAAACAGTGACCAATGTCCCTGCTTACCTGAGCCTGGCTGATTGGTGTGGCTCCTGCTCCTGCCACCGCCATCTGATTGTCCTCCATTGTTGACAGGACAAACAGCGGTGTCTGTGCACTTTTATTTAATTTTCCCGGGCCGCTCACCGCTGTGAGGGCCGGAAATGACATCAGCCGCAGAGACCGCCCCTTCCTCCTGCGTTCCAGTGGCCGGAACCGGAAGCCGCGTCGCTCGAGGCCCCGCCCCCGGTTGGAAATGACGCGCTTGCCATCTGAACCCGGAAGGCGTGCGGTCCGCAGAATAGACGCCGCGCTACTCCACAGCCCTGCCACCGGTCTGTAGGAGCGGGACCCTCGCAGCCTGGCTCTCGCCGAGCATGAAGAGGAGGAGGCACCGGAGAATCCCCCACACGTCAGGGAGGATGCTGGGCTGTCTTCTAGGGAAAAAAACAACATCAATCCGGTATGCCCCATACTTTCACCACCTGGAGAAAGCGTAGCACACCCCTGGTTCCCTGCAGCGCTTCCACCATGGCGGAGGAAACACTACAACTGAGGCCATGGTGGAAGTGTACGGTCTTTAAAGAAACTGACTGCAGTGTTTCCTGGGAAAGTGGGTGGAGCTGCGCTCTCTCCAGGTGCTGTCCTGAAAGACGAAGGGAGAAAATAGCACCTCCATAGCGTCTGTAAAGAGCTGCTCCTCTCACTCGTGTGAAAGTCCAAGTGCTTTCACACTGGAGCGGTACACTGGCAGGACGCCAGAAAAAATTCTGCAAACTGCATCTTTGAGGCGCTGTAGGAGCGGTGTATGCGATTTGACCAAAAAAAAAAAAAAAAAAAAAAAAAAAAAAAAAAATCGCAATAAGCGTATATTGATTGGTTTGCGCAAAAAAAGTTATAGTATCTACAAAATAGGGGAAAGATTTATGGCATTTTTATTATTATTACACTAGTATTGGCGGAGATCGGCAATTTTTATCAGGACTGCGACAATATGGCAGACAGATTGGACACTTTTAACACCACTGGCATTTATACAGCGATCGGTGCTATAAAAAATGCTCTGATTACTGTGTAAACGTCACTGGCAGGGAAGGGGTTAAAACTAGGGGGCGATCAAGGGGTCAACCAGGTTACCTAGGGAGTGATTCTAACTGTGGGGGGGAGGGGGACTGACTGGGTGTGGAGAGCGATCGTTGTTCACACTTAGTATGAACAACAGATCGCTCTCCTCAACCCTGACAGCACAGAGATCTGTCCATTTACATGGACAGATCTCCGTTCTGCCTCTGTGTGGAGCGATCGCTGGTGCCCGGCGGTCATCGCACGGGCCCCCTAGTGGTCAAAATGCGAACCAACATACAGTTACGTTGGTTCACCCAGGGGAGCCAACCTGCCTGTCGGGAAGGGGTTAAAAAATGTTTAGGCATCAGTACTCCCCCCTTAACTAGGGTTGCCACCTTCTCTTCAAGCCAAACCTCAGTTTAGTGGCTCTTGTCTTTTTTTTTTTTTTTTTAAGTATAAACTAGCAGGGATATGCAATTAGCGAACGTCCAAGTCCCATGAGGCATAGCAATACTGACAGCCACAAGCATGACACCCAGAGGCAGAGGCACGATGGGACTAGTTTTGCAACAGCTGGAGGTCCACTAATTGCATATCCCTGCAATATAGGATTGTAAAAGACCTGGGACAGGGTCACCTTTGGGTGCCCTGAGGAGAGCAGTAATGCAGCACGCATAGCAGGCCGCGGTGAACAGTGGGTGTAGCCAAATCATTTTAACAGTGGAAGGGGCTTAAAGGGCATGGTTAAAAAAAACAAAAATCTTGTACCCATAAAATATGTTTAGATTGTTGTGTAAGGATCTCCCAAACATGTACAAACCTCAGCACAATCATTTAAAAAAAAAAAAAAAACTCTTCCGTTATATAGGATTTTGCGTAGACTGAAAATATCCAGAGAACTAACATGTTATCTGAGCCTACCTTAAGGAAGACCATATATATATATATATATAGAGTCAGGGACTGCTTAGCAACTGTTAAGACAATGAACACTTGAGGAGTTAATAAAGATGTACACTTGGAGGAGTAATGGGGATAGGGGGAGGGGGGCGCCAGATATGTTGCTTTGGGAGGGGAGAGGACTTTTTAAAGTGGGGGGTTTTCTATAAAAAACCTCCCCATTTCACTTTCTAGCACAAAGTATACCATGTAAAGTAAAGTAGTGTGTATATAGTGCAGGAAATTAAGGCAAAGTGCAGGGGTTGAGGGTGTGCAATGCACAGAGTGCTGAAGTTAGTGTCGGGTTTAGGATACATAAACAGAGTGTGCAGGGGTCCAGGGTGTGTAATGCAATGTGTTAAAGAATCAGGAGTATACAACGCACTGTAATCAGCGGCAGGTTTAGGAGTACATGACACAGAGCAAGGTCCAGGAGTACATATTGCACAGAATACAAGGGAAAGGAGCGTTATGCACAGAATGCAGGGGTCAGGAGTGCAGACAGTGTAATGCACAGTAGGACTCAGGAGTACAAACCAAAAAAATATCATGAGTCAAGGGTGTGCATCACACAGTGTAGGGGTAAGGATAGTGCAAAATCCCCCCCCCCCCTCTTTACCCTGTCATCAAACATCCCCACTCCCTCCCCCAAAAAATGTCCAGTACTAATCTTTATGCTCACCCACAGCAAAAATCATCATCTCCTCCCCCCAGAACCCCCCCTCCCCAAAAACAAATCTTCTTCCCCCTTCCTCAGCACAAGTCATCCTCCACCCTCCCAAAATTCCCAGTCATAGCACAATTCCCCCCCATTCTTCCTCATCCCAGAACTAATCTCCACCTCCCTCGATTCCCACTCCTAACAAAAATCTCCTCTTCCCCTACCAGTACAGCTTCTCCTTCAAAAAAAAAAAAAACAACCTCTTCCGCCCCCAAATCCTTCCTCCCAGCACAGCCCCCCCCCCCCCCAGTACAAATCCTCTACCACCCGATTCCCCTCTCCAAACCCCGCCCTGCACAAATCCTCTCCCCCCCCAAACCCCATTCCACAAATCCCCCCCAGAATTCTTCTCCCAGCAAAAAACATTTCCCCGTCCCATCCCATTTCTAGTACAAATCTTCTCCCACTCCCCCCAAATACCACTTCTAGCACAAACCCTCTCCCCAAAATTTCCCCTTCCAGCCCTCAAATCCCCTCCCCCCCCCACAATTCTCCCAAGTATAAATCTGACAAATCTCCCCTTCCAGCACATCACCCACCCTCCTGAAACAAATCTTCCCCCCACCTCCAATCCTCTCCAGCACAAATCCCCTCTCTCTCCCCCCAGACTCCTCTACACAAGTCATCTCCCCAGTTCTATCACAAATCCTCCCATCCAGTACAAACCCTCCCCTCCAAAACATAAAGCCTCTCCCCCTTCTAATATAAATTAATCACTCCCAGCTGTCCCAGTTTTCATGGGCCTTGAACCCAGAGCAAGTTCCAGTACACAGCTCTGCTAACCTGCATGGAGGGGGGGGCGGTAGTTTAGGCAGCCGGGCAGTTGCCCCGCATCTCTTGTGGGGTGCCCGGAGTCCCAGATCCACAGTCATCCCCTCTGTGTCAGCCACCTTCTCTTTGATTTGAAGAATATGTGCTAGGGGGCACTTTGGAACTGGAGAGGACTTGTGTTAGCACGGGGGCGGTTGGATATATGTTCGCTGCATTTCGGAAGGGGAGAGGACTTGTGTTAGCAGGAGGGGGGTGGATGTGTGCTGAGGGAGCACTTTTGGAGGGGAGATGACTGGTGTTAACATGGGGGGATTGGATATATGCTGGCGGGGCACTTTGAAAGGGAAAAGGATTTGTGTAAGCATAGGGGTGGAGGGGGGTTTTGATATGTGTTGGGGTGGCGCTATGGAAGGGAAGAGGACTTGTGTTAGCATGGGGGTGGGGGTGGATATGTGCTGGGGGGGTGCATTGGAAGGGGAGAGGACTTGTGTTAGCATGGGGGGGTGAATATGTGCTAAGGGGGCACTTAAGGGGAGGAGAGGACTTGTATTAACATGGGGGAGTTTGATATATGCTGGTGGGGCACTTTGGAAGGGGAGAGGATTTAAGTTAGCATAGGGGTTAGCACTTGTGCTAAAAAAGTGACAAGGGGAGATTTCAAAGAAATCATAAGTCCTCTCCCTTCCAGCACATAGCCAACCCCCTCATCCCCATCACTCCTTCAAGCATACATTTTTTTTTACTTGCCCTGCTCATCCCCCTTTCCTGTGTCCCCCTCCCCTGCAAGTCTCATGTACACTGTACTCTCTGAAGATGTTAGATCAGCACGGCACCCCCCTCCCCCTCCTGTTTGTGTACATACAAACAAAGCCGAGGAGGGGGAGGGGGCTTCAGTTCGCTCTGCTGGCAGACAGCTGGCCGACTTACACAGAGATGTGATGGCTGAGTGGGATCCCAAACATCCCGAGTGAGATGCAGAGCTATGCCACTGGTGCCTGAGTTAGGGGTGCTCCTGCCGACGGTCCCAACGTAGTCCATTCTAAAACATGTGCCCGGATTTCAGATGAACAAACCTGGGTACATGATTCAAAACCAGGACTGTTCACCACTGGGTGAAACCTGGACAGGTGGCAACCCTGCCCCTTACCCCCCTTTTACTTACCTGAGCCCTCATTTAATCCAGCGCTGTGGGCATCTGCAGTTCCTCTCTCCGGCTTTGCTGAGGCATCAGGAGCCATTGGCTCAAAGTCATTGACAAGGGGGCAGGGCCAAGTCCCATTCTAATGCCACCAGCTACAATGCCACCTAGTGACAGAAGAGAGAAGTGCAGCAATTCCAGAATTAGGGAGAAATCAAGTCATCTTCTGACAATTGGCCATGGCAACTATAACCTGGCTACTAAATTTGATAGCAACCCTGCCTAAACATCAGGGTGCTACAAATTCAAGTTTGGATTTATTTTCACCGATTACCAATATAAAAAGAGTAGTTTCTACACTGGCCACCAATGTAATGGGGATTTACACTGACCACCAATGTAATAGGCTCAAAGTACATGAATGTAGTAGGGGCCACCAATGTAATAGGAGCATTCACAGTAACCACCAATCTAAGGAGGGATTTACACTAACCATGTAAGGAGGACCTTCACACTGGCCACTAGTGTGAATGAAATGGATTGTACACCAAACACCAATGTAATGAGAAGAATTACACTGACCACCAATGCAAGGGGAAATTTGCTTACATTTGCTGAACAGGCTGATGTGAGGCTCGATTCACATCTATGCATGTTGTTTTTGAGCATTTCTGCAGTGCTTCCCGCGTTTCTGGGCACACGTTTTTTGCTTCTTTTTATTTTTATTTTTTTTATACTGTATATAGCTGGTTGCCAAGGAGGGGGCCGGGAAGCCGGCCACCACGTCCTTAACAACTGATGAGTCATCAGTTGTCAGCGGGCTTCCCGCTGAATGCAAATATAAAAGAATTGCCGGCTAAAAAAAAAAAAAAAAAAAAAAAAAAAGGCGTGGGGGTCCCCCCAAAATCCATTCCAGACCCTTATCCGAGCATGCAGCCCGACAGGTCAGGAAATGGAGGGGACGAGCGAGCACCGCCCCCCTGAACCATACCAGACCGCATGCCCCCAACATGGGGGGGATGGGTGCTTTGGGGCGGGGGGGGGGGCTCTGCCCCCCCACCCCAAAGCACCTTGCCCCCATGTTGATGGGGACAAGGGCCTCTTCCCGACAACCCTTGCCCGGTGGTTGTCGGGGTCTGCGGGCGAGGGGCTTATCGGATTCTGGAAGCCCCCTTTACCAGGAAGGCCCCCAGATCCAACCCCCCCATGTGAATGAGTATGGGGTACATCGTACCCCTATCCATTCACAATAAAAAAAAGTGTACGTCACGGAACGTCCCACACTCGACTTGAGTGCTTCCGTCAGTATACCACTTCCTAAGTTCTGGAACACAAGTCCAATGGATCTGGGTATAGGAACCCCCAAGAACTAGACAACATCAGTCTTGGAGTACATCAGGACTAACCTTTTATTTGAGATCTCACACAAATATATACAGCAGGATGACTAAAACCTAACCCAATTAACATGAGCTAATTATCTAATCCTTTATCCAGCCTAGGTGACTAAGAGACATGACCTTTTAGAACAGACTTGTGGTCACCGAGCTTCACACAGTAGTATTCTTACAATAGCAGAAGCTAATTACAATTAGCAATACAAACAGTGATCTCCCCCCTCCTCAGCCTAGTCATCAACAAACTATAGTAGGAGTAGACTGTCCCATTTTAAGCAATCAAAGACATACCCTCCAAGTAACCATTTCCCATATGGCATACACAGGGTCCCCAGAGTCTGTGTGTCCTGGGGGACAAGGACCTGAATCCAAAGTAATACTACCTCAAGAGTCCCCAGGCATACAGCTCACAAAGAGCACTGTTCCCCCAAATGCCAGGGCCCATAATCTGTTGGCAAGAGGCTTGCATTCAGTCCCCTCCAAAAGCCTCTGTCCTGGTCAGGTCTGTCACAGTGTAGTGTTAAAAAAAATACAGTAGACAGTTTTTGACAAGTCATTAAAAATCGTATTCTTTTTCTCCGCTTCTTCCTCCATCTTCTCCCGCATCTTCATCCTCCAGTCTTCTTCTCCCCCTCCTTCTTCTGTCTTCTTTGTCCAGTGTTCTTCTTCCTCTGCCGCCGCTCCAGCCGACGACCCTCCTCCGATGCGGTGTCCCGCTGATCTGTCGGCGTCAATGTCCTGCATTTCTTAAATAATGATGGGGGCGTGGCAATCGGATTGTGTCATCACAAGGGGGCGTGGCCTCCGGATGACACAATCCGATTGCCATGCCCCCATCGTTACTTAAGAAATACAGGGCATCGGCGAAGACAGATCAGCAAAACTCGGCATCGGAGGAGGGTCGTCGGCTGGAGCGGCGGCAGAGGAAGAACAACACAGAACAAAGAAGACAGAAGAAGAAGTGTGGAAGAAGAAGGAGAAGGAGAAGACCGGAGGATGAAGATGTGGGAGAAGATGGAGGAATACCCGAGGAAGAAGCGGAGAAGAAGATTTTTAATAAAAAGACTTGTCAAAAACGGTCTACTGTATTTTTTAACATTACACTACTTTTTTTAATAAATGGGTAGGGGTACGATGTACCCCATACTCATTCACATAGGGGGGGCTGGGATCTGGGGGCCCCCTTGATAAAGGGGGCTTCCAGATCCAGATAAGCCCCCCGCCCGCAGACCCTGACAACCCGAAGAGGCCCTTGTCCCCATCAACATGGGGGGAAAGGTGCTTTGGGGTGGGGGGGCAGAGCCCCCCCTGCCCCAAAGCACCTATCCCCCCCACATTGAGGGCATGGGGCATGGTATGGTTTAGGAGGATTGGCGTTCGCTCGTTCCCTCCCTTTCCTGACTTGCCGGGCTGCATGCTCGGATAAGGGTCTGGTATGGATTTTGGGGGGACCCCACGCCATTTTTGTGTTTAATTTTGGTGTGTGGGGGTCCCCTCCGAATCCATACTAGACCCAAGGGACTGGTATGGACCCCATGCTGTTTTTTTGGGGGGGGTTTCACAAATTTTTTTTTAGCCAGCATTTTTTTTTACATTGAGCGGGAAGCCAGCTGATGACTCATGGGAAGGGGAAGCCCCCCTCCTTAGCAACCAGCTATATACAGTGTAAAAAAAAAAAAACTCAAAACGGGAAAAACACGGTACTTGCTTTTTGGATGCGGGTCCATTCAATTCTATTACATGCAAAACGCTGCATTTTGCAGGAAAAAAAGCCCCCGACCCTTTCCAAAAACGCAGAGGCACAAAAATGGATTGATGTGAACATATTCCATAGGAACCCATGTTAAAAAATTTCCTTGCATTTCTGCAAAATGTATCAAAAAACGCATTAGTGTGAATCAAGCCTTAGGCTTAATGATCGCAGTTGTAGGCAGGACTTTCCAGCATGCCCCTTTACCTCCCCAGTGGGCAGCATTCAGCAGAGGTGATGTGGATATGACTTCAGGGGGCACGATATATACAAGAATGCCACCTTTATTTACATATTGTTAGAAAAATTAGATTCTTAATTTTATAAACATTTAATGAATGCTTGCATGAGATTGCTTAAAATGTTGAACTTTAGATGACCTCTCTGCTTTTACAAGCTGATATTTTTACTGGGTGAAAGTTCATTAGAACAGATTCAAGTTACATAGAATTGTTTTGAGTCCTTGAAATGCATATAAATCACAGAGATAAGATAAGAACATCTTATACAGGTGGTTTAGAAATAAATATGTGGAATATGGGAAAGTTATGTACAGTAATTAAGTCTGACAGGGTCAAACAAAGGTCTGCTTGTGCCCTCATTAACCACTTAAGGACCGCCTCACGCCGATATAGGTCGGCAAGGCGGCACGGGCAGGCAAAATCACGTATATGTACGTGATCTGCCTCCCGCGGGTGGGGGGTCCAATCGGACCCCCCTACCGATGCCCGAGGCGGTCCTCTTTTGTCCCCCGGCGATCGGAGGTGAGGGGGAGGCCATCCATTCGTGGCCCCCCCTCGCGATCGCCGCCGGCCAATCAGATCATTTCCTTTGCTGCTGTATGCTAAACAGCAGCAAAGGAAATGATGTCATCTCCCCTCGGCTCGGTATTTTCCGTTCCGGCGCCGAGGAGAGAAGACAGGAATGTGAGTAAAAACACCACACACACACACACACACACACACACACACACACACACACACACACACACACACACACACACAGTAGAACATGCCAGGCACACTAAACACCCCCGATCGCGCCTCAATCACCCCTCCCTGTCACACTGACACCAAGCAGTGTTTTTTTTTTCTTCCGATTACTGCATGGTGTCAGTTTGTGACAGTTACTGTGTTAGGGCAGTTAGGGTTAGCCCCCTTTAGGTCTAGGATACCCCCCTAACAAAGTTTTAACCCCTTGATCACCCCGTCGCCAGGGTCACTAAGCAATCATTTTTCTGATCGCTGTATTAGTGTCGCTGGTGACGCTAGTTAGGGACGTAAATATTTAGGCTCGCCGTCAGTGTTTTATAGTGACAGGGACCCCCATATACTACCTAATAAATGTTTCAACCCCTTGATTGCCCCCTAGTTAACCCTTTCACCACTGATCACCGTATAACTGTTATGGGTGACGCTGGTTAGTTAGTTTATTTTTTATAGTGTCAGGGCACCCGCCGTTTATTACCAAATAAAAGTTTAGCCCCCTGATCGCCCGGCGGGGATATGCGTCGCCCCAGGCAGCGTCAGGTTAGCGCCAGTACCGCTAACACCCACGCACGCAGCATACGTCTCCCTTAGTGGTATAGTATCTGAACGGATCAATATCTGATCTGATCAGATCTATACTAGCGTCCCCAGCAGTTTAGGGTTCCCAAAAACGCAGTGTTAGCGGGATCAGCCCAGATACCTGCTAGCACCTGCGTTTTGCCCCTCCGCCCAGCCCACCCAAGTGCAGTATCGATCGACCACTGTCACTTACAAAACACTAACCGCATAACTGCCGCGTTCGCATAGTCAGGCCTGATCCGTGCGATCGCTAACAGTTTTTTTGGTAGCATTTTGGTGAACTGGCAAGTACCGGCACCCAGGGGCGTTGCTAGGTGGCAAAAAGACCAGGGGCTTCAGCCCGAGGTCATAGCCTGGCACCGTGGGGGGGGGGAATGGGGGGATGGAAAAAGTGTGGGGTTAATCCGCGCAGTGGTTTAGATGTTACTAGGATATAGGGCTGCTGCCTCTACAGGTACGATTCTACCTAGGTGGAGTGTATTAGAAATTGATAAAAAGAAGGAGTAGAGATGGTGCTGCCCTGGTGGAGTTAAAAGAGTTTATTTCCCATGGTGAACAATTCTTCTGTGTATTGCGCGATATACATATAAAACTTGAACTTTACTTCTGAATGGTAAACTTTAAACCGTAAATGAGAAATTTTCTATTTGCAAAAATGTGTGGAAAATACCACCTCTACCTCACATTGCTCTGCGCCTAGGACTACTCCTGAGATCATTTGTAGTAAAATAAATCAGCGCTGCTGCAATAAGGAATCAGAGACTTGGCACCATTGATTTATACTTTATTGCCCTATGTATATAGAAAAATTTTCTATGTATGTCAAAATAATGACGTGAAATTTTGGGTTAAACCCTGTGACTTGTGCTAGATTATTTAAATACCTCTTTATAATAAAAGTGAAGTTATAAAATAAAGTGCTTCAATTATTTTAGCAAAGTGCATTAGTGCGGAAAATCATGCTGTTAATGCAATAAAGTGGCTGGTGCTTAATTATACAAAAAATCATACAGGATATCTAACATAAAAGGTGACTGGTGTGTTTTTAACCAGTGTTATTGGATAGGAAAAATTCCATTGGTTGTGAAAAAAAATTCTTTTTAGTAGAAGTCTGATAACGAAACGCGTGTAGGGCAGGAATACGGACGTCTTGAAGCACCTCTAGCTAAGCTGTCCTTGATATCTTTCTTATGCTCGTTTTTATCTTTGCAAACGTGAGTACAATACTTTATTAACTTCAATAAAAGTTCCTATACGGTTTTACGCTATGGGCATCCCTCCTTTCTTTCATATGTAACACGCCAAAACAACATGTAAAGCACAGTCCTGAGGCATCTATGATTGCTACACAGTGGCAGATACTGTGACTGCCTGCACCCCTGCAGGGGGAAGAAAAATCCGGTGAGTGCAAGCAGTATCAGAGTATAAAGAGCCAGCACCTGGATAAGAAGTTTTCCTACAGAAATTTGTTCCTAGAGATTGAACATTTTAAAATCACTTCTAAAAGAAATTTTTTTTCACAACCAATGGAATTTTTCCTATCCAATAACACTGGTTAAAAACACACCAGTCACCTTTTATGTTAGATATCCTGTATGATTTTTTGTATAATTAAGCACCAGTCACTTTATTGCATTAACAGCATGATTTTCAGCACTAATGCACTTTGTTGAAATAATTGAAGCACTTTATTTTACAACTTCACTTTTATTATAAAGAGGTATTTAAATAATCTAGCACAAGTCACAGGGTTTAACCCAAAATTTCACGTCATTATTTTGACATACATAGAAAATTTTTCATTTACGGTTTAAAGTTTACCATTCAGAAGTAAAGTTCAAGTTTTATATGTATATCACGCAATACACAGAAGAATTGTTCACCATGGGAAATAAACCCTTTTAACTCCACCAGGGCAGCGCCATCTCTACTCTTGCTTTTTATCAATTTCTAACACACTCCACCTAGGTGGAATCGTACCTGTAGAGGCAGCAGCCCTATATCCTAGTAACATCCAAACCACTGCACGGATTAACCCCACACTTTTTCCATCCCCCCTAACCCCCCCCCCCAGTGCCAGGCTCCACCAGGGCAGCGCCATCTCTACTCCTGCTTTTTATCAATACAGGGGGATGATGGGGCGGCGGGGTTGTATGGAGGGGGGGTGTTACCTACCTGACACACACTGACCTACCTGACCCACACTGACCTACCTGGCTGACATACACTGACCTACCTGACAAGCACTGACTGCTGATCTAATGGGTCACCAGTAGTCAGCACCCCCTCTACATTAGCTCAGAGTCCCCTTACATCAGCACCCCCCTTAGATATCTCTAATAGATCATTGACCCCCCATCAGTGTCCCCTGCCCCTAAAGACCCCCATTAGACTGCCTTACCGAGAGCCATTTAGAGTCAGGAAGTGTGGGAGCCGGAGTTTGGGGGCGGAGCGAAGCTGCTCTTCTGTAGTGCCATTTTCCTCCCTCCTTTCCATTGTATGGGGGGGCTTGGGGAGAAGGCAAAATTAAAGGCAGATGCTGCGTCGCTGTGCCCACTGTGTTGGCAAGACGCATTTGAACTGGTACACTCACTCACAGGGCCGCTGTTGGGAATCATGGGGCCTCCACCCCCTGAGGGGGGAAAAGAGGTGGGGGGAGGGAGGTGAGAAAGGGAAGGTGAGAGAGGAGGAGGTAAGGGGGGTGAGTGAAAGGGGGAGGAGGCAGGAGAGAGAGGGGGTGGCTGACACAGAGAGGGGGGTGCTGACAGGGGGGGGTGTTGACAGAGGGGGGTGCACTGCTGACACAGAGGGGGTGGGCTGACAGAGGGGGGTGCTGACAGAGGGGGTGGGCTGACAGAGGGGGTGTGGGCTGACAGAGAGGTTGTGAGCTGATGGGGAGGGTGCTGGCAGAGAGGGGGACGCTGAGAGACAGGGGGACGCTGAGAGAGAGGGGGGAGGCTGACAGAGAGTGTGTGGGCTGACAGAGGGGGGTGCACTGCTGACAGAGAGGGGGGTGCTGAGAGGGGGTGGTGCTGACAGAGGGGGGTGCTGACATAGATGGTGTGGGCTGACAGAGGGGGGGTGGGCTGACAGAGAGGGGGGTGCTGACAGAGAGGGGTGCACTGCTGACAGAGAAGGGGTGCTGACAGGGGGGGTGCACTGCTGACAGAGAGGGGGGTGCTGACAGGGGGAGTGCTGACAGAGAGGGGGTGGTTCTCAAGGGGGGGTGCTGACATAGATGGTGTGGGCTGACAGAGGGGGGGTGCTGACAGAGAGGAGGTGCTGACAGAGAGGGGGTGCATTGCTGACAGAGGGGGGGGTGGGCTGACAGAGAGGGGGATACTGACAGAGAGGGGGGGTGCTGACAGAGGGGGAGGTGGTGCTGACAGAGAGGGGGGGTGCTGACAGAGGGGGGTGCTGACAGAGGGGGGGTGCGCTGAGAGAGATGGGTGGGCTGACAGAGAGGGGGGTGGGCTGACAGAGAGGGGTGCTGACAGAGAGGGTGTGGGCTGACAGAGATGGTGTGGGCTGACAGGGGGGGTGCTGACAGAGGGGGATGCTGACAGAGAGGGGGGTTGCTGACAGAGAGGGGGGTGCTGACAGAGAGGGGGTGCTGACAGAGAGGGGGTGCACTGCTGACAGAGGGAGGGTGGGCTGACAGAACTGTGGGCTGACAGAGAGGGGTACACTGACAGAGACGGTGTGGGCTGACAGAGGGGGGCGCTGACAGAGGGGGGGTTGCTGACAGAGGGGTGCACTGCTGACAGAGAGGTGGTGCTGACAGATTGGGGTGGTGCTGACAGAGGGGGGTGGACTGACAGAGGGGGGTAGACTGACAGAGGGGGGTAGACTGACAGAGGGGGGTGGTGCTGACAGAGGGGGGTGGTGCTGACAGAGGGGGGCGGTGCTGACAGAGGGGGGCGGTGCTGACAGAGGGGGGCGGTGCTGACAGAGGGGGGCGGTGCTGACAGAGGGGGGCGGTGCTGACAGAGGGGGGTGATGCTGACAGAGGGGGGTGGTGCTGACAGAGGGGGGTGGTGCTGACAGGAGGGGTGCTGACAGAGGAGAGTGGGCTGACAGAGGGGGCTGGTGCTGACACAGAGGGCGGGTGCTGACAGAGGAGAGTAGGTTGTCAGAGGAGAGTGGGCTGTCAGAGAGGGGTGGGCTGAGAGAGGAGGGGTGGTGACAGAAAGAGGTGGGCTTACAGAAAGGGGCGGGATGACAGAGGGGTGGGCTTACAGAGAGTGGCACACTGACAGACCGGCTGGTGGAAGGGCAGATAACAGACCTCAGTCAGGAGGAGACACAGCGCACGCCAGGCAGGGAGGCGGGGCTCCGGGCAGCCGCGATCACCCACAGTCCAGACCCTCCCCGCCTCCACATGTGACTAGTCAGCAGCTCCACCGGGCCAATCACAAACCCTTATGTCTGCCGCCTGCACAGCCATTGACAGAGCGCCCGCTGCCCAGCGCTCGTACAGGCTGTATATGATGTAACACTCATGGCGGCGGGCACGGGAATCGGAATGCGCTGCTCTAGATCTTGCAGCTGGGGCCACTGATCACAGGACGGCTGAACTGGTTTCAGGCGGCTTGAAAACCGGTCACATGTGTCCAAACCGGACAGGTGGCAAACCTACTGCAGGACCCGGTGCTTAGACATTCGGGGCTATTGGCCCCACATTCGGGGCTCAAGCCTCAATAGCCCCCCCTTAAGGGCGCCTATGCCGGCACCAGCCCCAGGCAGCGTCAGGTTAGCGCCAGTACCGCTAACACCCACGCACGCACCGTACACCTCCCTTAGTAGTATAGTATCTGAACGGATCAATAGCTGATCCGATCGGATCTATACTAGTGTCCCCAGCAGTTTAGGGTTCCCAAAAACGCAGTGTTAGCGGAATCAGCCCAGATACCTGCTAGCACCTGCGTTTTGCCCCTCCGCCCGGCCCAGCCCAGCCCACCCAAGTGCAGTATCGATCGATCACTGTCACTTACAAAACACTAAACGCATAACTGCAGCGTTTGCAGAGTCAGGCCTGATCCCTGCGATCGCTAACAGTTTTTTTGGTAGCGTTTTGGTGAACTGGCAAGCACCAGCCCCAGGCAGCGTCAGGTTAGTGCCGGTAGCGCTAACACCCACGCACGCACCATACACCTCCCTTAGTGGTATAGTATCTGATCGGATCAATATCTGATCAGATCTATACTAGCGTCCCCAGCAGTTTAGGGTTCCCAAAAACGCAGCGTTAGCGGGATCAGCCCAGATACCTGCTAGCACCTGCGTTTTGCCCCTCCGCCTAGCCCAGCCCAGCCCACCAAAGTGCAGTATCGATCACTGTCAGTTACAAAACACTAAACGCATAACTGCAGCGTTCGCAGAGTCAGGCCTGATCCCTGCGATCGCTAACAGTTTTTTTGGTAGCGTTTTGGTGAACTGGCAAGCGCCAGCGGCCTAGTACACCCCGGTCGTAGTCAAACCAGCACTGCAGTAACACTTGGTGACGTGGCGAGTCCCATAAATGCAGTTCAAGCTGGTGAGGTGGCAAGCACAAGTAGTGTCCTGCTGCCACATAGAAGACAAACGGGTCTGTCGTGCCCATAACGCCCTTTCTGCTGCATTCGCCAATCCTAATCGTGATCCCCAACCAAATGCAGTCGGCTGCATGAGAGGCATTTTCTTTATGTCCTCCCGAGTACCCCTACCCAACAAACCCCCCCAAAAAAGAGGTCGTGTCTGCAGCAAGCGCTGATATAGGCATGACACCCGCTATTATTGTCCCTCCTGTCCTGATAATCCTGGTCTTTGCATTGGTGAATGTTTTGAACGCTACCATACACTAGTTGAGTATTAGCGTAGGGTACAGCATTGCACAGACTAGGCACACTTTCACAGGGTCTCCCAAGATGCCATCGCATTTTGAGAGACCCGAACCTGGAACCAGTTAAAAAAGTTAGTTACAAAAAAAGTATATATATATATATATATATATATAAAAAACATAGTTGTCGTTTTATTGTTCTCTCTCTCTATTCTCTCTCTATTGTTCTGCTCTTTTTTACTGTATTCTATTCTGCAATGTTTTATTGTTATTTTGTTTTATCATGTTTGCTTTTCAGGTATGCAATTTTTTATACTTTACCGTTTACCGTGTTTTATTGTTAACCATTTTTTTGTCTTCAGGTACGCCATTCACGACTTTGAGTGGTTATACCAGAATGATGCCTGCAGGTTTAGGTATCATCTTGGTATCATTCTTTTCAGCCAGCGGTCGGCTTTCATGTAAAAGCAATCCTAGCAGCTAATTAGCCTCTAGACTGCTTTTACAAGCAGTGGGAGGGAATGCCCCCCCCTCCCCCACGTCTTCCGTGTTTTTCTCTGGCTCTCCTGTCTCAACAGGGAACCTGAGAATGCAGCCGGTGATTCAGCCAGCTGACCATAGAGCTGATCAGAGACCAGAGTGGCTCCAAACATCTCTATGGCCTAAGAAACCGGAAGCTACGAGCATTTCATGACTTAGATTTCGCCGGATGTAAACAGCGCCATTGGGAAATTGGGAAAGCATTTTATAACACCGATCTTGATGTGGTCAGATGCTTTGAGGGCAGAGGAGAGATCTAGGGTCTAATAGACCCCAATTTTTTCAAAAAAAAAAAAAAAAAAAGAGTACCTGTCACTACCTATTGCTATCATAGGGGATATTTACATTCCCTGAGATAACAATAAAAAGGATTTAAAAAAAAAATAAAAAATGAAAGGAACAGTTTAAAAATAAGATAAAAAAAGAAAAAAAATTATAAAGCACCCCTGTCCCCCCCTGCTCTCGCGCAAAGGCGAACGCAAGCGTCGGTCTGGCGTCACATGTAAACCGCAATTGCACCATGCATGTGAGGTGTCACCGTGAACGTCAGATCGAGGGCAGTAATTTTAGCAGTAGACCTTCTCTGTAAATCTAAAGTGGTAACCTGTAAAGGCTTTTAAAAATGTATTTAGTTTGTCGCCACTGCACGTTTGTGCGCAATTTTAAAGCATGTCATGTTTGGTATCCATGTACTCGGCCTAAGATCATTTTTTTTATTTCATCAAACATTTGGGCAATATAGTGTGTTTTAGTGCATTAAAATTTAAAAAAGTGTGTTTTTTCCCCAAAAAATGCGTTTGAAAAAAATCGCTGCGCAAATACTGTGTGAAAAAAAAAATGAAACACCCACCATTTTAATCTGTAGGGCATTTGCTTTAAAAAATATATATAATGTTTGGGGGTTCAAAGTAATTTTCTTGCAAAAAAAAATAATTTTTTCATGTAAACAAAAAGTGTCAGAAAGGGCTTTGTCTTCAAGTGGTTAGAAGAGTGGGTGATGTGTGACATAAGCTTCTAAATGTTGTGCATAAAATGCCAGGACAGTTCAAAACCCCCCAAATCACCCCATTTTGGAAAGTAGACACCCCAAGCTATTTGCTGAGAGTCATGTCGAGTCCATGGAATATTTTATATTGTGACACAAGTTGCGGGAAAGAGACAAATTTTATTTATTTTTTTTTTTGCACAAAGTTGTCACTAAATGATATATTGCTCAAACATGCCATGGGAATATGTGAAATTACACCCCCAAATACATTCTGTTGCTTCTCCTGAGTACGGGGATACCACGTGTGAGACTTTTTGGGAGCCTAGCTGCGTACGGGACCCCGAAAACCAAGCACCGCCTTTAGGCTTTCTAAGGGCGTAAATTTTTGATTTCACTCTTCACTGCCTATCATAGTTTCGGAGGCCATGGAATGCCCAGGTGGCACAACCCCCCCCCCCCCCCCCAAATGATACAAATTTTGGAAAGTAGACACCCCAAGCTATTTGCTGAGAGGTATAGTGAGTATTTTGTAGACCTCACTTTTTGTCACAAAGTTTTGTAAATTGAAAAGAAAAAAAAAAGTTTTTTCTTGTCTTTCTTCATTTTCAAAAACAAATGAGAGCTGCAAAATACTCACCATGCCTCTCAGCAAATAGCTTGGGGTGTCTACTTTCCAAAATGTGGTCATTTGAGGGGGTTTTGTGCCACCTGGGCATTCCATGGCCTCCGAAACTGTGATAGGCAGTGAAGAGTGAAATCAAAAATTTACACCCTTAGAAATCCTGAAGGCGGTGATTGGTTTTCGGGGCCCCGTACGCGGCTAGGCTCCCAAAAAGTCCCACACATGTGGTATCCCCATACTCAGGAGAAGCAGCTAAATGTATTTTGGGGTGCAATTCCACATATGCCCATGGCCTGTGTGAGCAATATATCATTTAGTGACAACTTTGTGCAAAAAAAATAAATAAAAAAAAGTGTCACTTTCCCGCAACTTGTGTCAAAATATAAAATATTCCATGGACTCAACATGCCTCTCAGCAAATAGCTTGGGGTGTCTACTTTCCAAAATGGGGTCATTTGGGGGGGGGGGGGGGGTTTGTGCCAACTGGGCATTTTATGGCCTTCAAAACTGATAGGTAGTGAGGAGTGAAATCAAAAATTTACGCCCTTAGAAATCCTGAAGGCGGTGATCGGATTTCGGGGCCCCGTACGCGGCTAGGCTCCCAAAAAGTCCCACACATGTGGTATCCCCGTACTCAGGAGAAGCAGCTGAATGTATTTTAGGGTGCAATTCCACATAGGCCCATGGCCTGTGTGAGCAATATATCATTTAGTGACAACTTTTTGTAAATATATATATTTTTTTGTCATTATTCAATCACTTGGGACAAAAAAAATAAATATTCAATGGGTTCAACATGCCTCTCAGCAATTTCCTTGGGGTGTCTACTTTCCAAAATAGGGTCATTTGGGGGGGGGGGGGTTGTACTGCCCTGCCATTTTAGCACCTCAAGAAATGACATAGGCAGTCAAACTAAAAGCTGTGTAAATTCCAGAAAATGTACCCTAGTTTGTAGACGCTATAACTTTTGCGCAAACCAATAAATATACGCTTATTGACATTTTTTTTACCAAAGACATGTGGCCGAATACATTTTGGCCTAAATGTATGACTAAAATTGAGTTTATTGGATTTTTTTTATAACAAAAAGTAGAAAATATTTTTTTTTTCAAAATTTTCGGTCTTCTTCCGTTTATAGCGCAAAAAATAAAAACCGCAGAGGTGATCAAATACCATCAAAAGAAAGCTCTATTTGTGGGAAGAAAAGGACGCAAATTACGTTTGGGTACAGCATTGCATGACCGCGCAATTAGCAGTTAAAGCGACGCAGTGCCAAATTGGAAAAAGACCTCTGGTCCTTAGGCAGCATAATGGTCCGGGGCTGAAGTGGTTAAAACACATTAAATGGGATAACACTGATGTATGTATGCATGTGTGTATGTATATTTATTATGCAGATAATACAGTACTTTTTTGTGAAACCCATACATGTATACATGCACATAGAATTGTATAGTGAGAAACAATAAGACATAAACACACATACGGTGGGGTTATTGAATGTTCATATTCCCAAAGTCGTAAATCTGTTCTCTTTGAGTTGGTTAAGTCTTATCAGGACAAAGGAGGGTTTGATTTGATACAGCTGGGTGCTATACTGTCTCTACACAGGGGTTTTTAAATCGGACAAAAAAAAACAGTTATGAATCACTTTAATGAACATATAGGAATTCTGGGAAAGAATAAGTTTGTCTGGTTGTAGAACAGGTGTCAGATTTATGATTAGTTACATTGACGTAGATCTTAGCAACCAATCATATCTAAGAGAGATGTCTAAGATAAGGCTTGCAAATGGGTATATAAATGCAAGTTTTACAATTGTTAGACTGACAAGTCAGATAGGAGCTCATAAGGCTGAACTCTATTTATGCTGCCCTATTGCATGGGTCATAGAAGTCAGAACCATTGGGCAATTATCTGTTGAGATAGAAGTCTATCAGGCTGACTGTTTGTCTATGCAGCCCTATTGCACGGGTGACAGGCAGTCAGAACCAATAGGCAAATATCTGTCCTTTTGTTGTAACTTGTCTCCTCGTACGAGTCAAATAAAGAAAACTTCTTAACCTGATCCAGAGTGTAGTCTCAGGTGAATTTCGCTCACACATATCAATGCACCCGGTCCACGGCTATTTACATATTAATGCTGCGACTATTTACATGTAAACACAGGGTCTGCAGGCAAGTCATCTGTACACGGCAATAGGGAAGAGTTGGGCAGCATTAGTAACACAACTTCACACTGAGATATCAGGACACAGCACGGTACTAAAACTTGAAGGGACAAGGGAATTTAAAACAGGGATAGGTGGCAAGTATGAGGCAGCTGCTTTGGGCCCCACAATGATGGGGCCCAGGACATCTGCCCCTTTTGCCCTGCCTTAAAAAGACAGCCCTGTTCAATTTACAACATGAGTGTTTTTGTGGCAGATTTTAATCTTATAGACCAGTAACAGTTCGGAACAAAATGTCAGACAGTGCTTTTTTTTTGCGCAGAAAAGGGAAAAAAAATGAAAAAGGGCAAAAAAAAAAAAAAAAAAATCACATACATAAACCAACGTTGATGCAAAACTTCTCCCACGGTCACCAATAACGAGACACTATTCTTCTGACATTGGGACACTATACCAGGGTTTTTCAACAGTTTTCCAGTTGCAGCACCCTTTTAAAAAAACGAAGTTACTTACTGGTAACGTTCTTTCCCGGAGTCTTTCAGGACAGCCACCTGAGAGACCTTGGCTCCTCCCCTCTGTAGGAAACACCTGCGCCAGCTTTCTTATAAATTTCCTCCTCCCCTGCTGGCTCCTCAGTTCTTTGAAGAGCACCTCCAGTTTGCTGGGGAGACACAAGAACATATGATACACATAATCAATTATATCACATTTCCTGTAAGGAAATCTTTATTTCTCAGTATACATTTGGGTGGGTACCTGGCTGTCCAGAAAAACTCCGGGAAAGAACGTTACCAGTAAGTAACTTCGTTTTTCCCCCAATCGTCTTTCAGGACAGCCACCTGAGAGGATAACCGAGCACTTACCCTTAGGGCGGGACCACAGCTTGTAGGACTTTGCGTCCAAAGGTCTGATCCTTGACTGACCACAGGTCCACTCTATAATGTTTTACAAAAGTGGTGAAGCTGGACCAGGTTGCCGCCTTACAAATTTGTTCTGGCGTTGCTCCAGCTCTCTCTGCCTGTGACGCTGCCATTGACCTTGTGGAGTGTGCCCTGATTCCGTCTGGGATCTGCATGCCCCTTAGTTCGTACGCCTGTTCAATGGCGTTTCTGAGCCACCTGGCTATAGTGCTTCTTGAAGCCTTATGCCCTTGCCTAGCTCCCGAAATTAAAATAAATAACGAATCCGTTTTTTCTAAGCGTTTTTGTTACCTCTAAATAAAGTAAGACGCATCTCCTGACGTCTAAATTATGAAACTTTATTTCCTGTTCTCTCGAAGGATTTGAACAAAATGAGGGTAACACTATGTCTTGGTCTCGGTGAAACTTCGAGGCCACTTTGGGCAGAAATCCCGGATCCATTTTAGAGACTATTCGATCCGGGAAAATCTGACAAAAAGGAGGTTTAACCTCCCTGGCGGTTTTCCCGAGTGTGGCTCGGGGTTACATTTCAGCACCATTAGCGGTAACCCCGAGCCACACTCGGGATTACATCGCAGGATCCTGGTGCCTCCTTACTTACCTTGTCCCCGGGATCCTGCGATGTCCCCCGCAGTGTCCGCGGGCTGTGTCCTGTTCCGAAGCCTCTCCGTGCCAGGCTCCGTTCCCTGCGAGCGTCGCGACGCACGGGGGCGGAGCCTGGCGGCAAATTCAAAAAAATGTAAAAAGCATAACACATACAGTACTGTAATCTTACAGATTACAGTACTGTATGAAATCATTTCACATCCCATTTGTCCCCAGTGCTCTGGCCCATGCCCTGCATGCAGTTTTATATTGCATATACTGTTCTTTCTGCCTGGAAACTGGAGATTGTCCATAGCAACCAAAAAGTGTCCCTTTACGTCAAAAATGGCTTTAGACCAGCTAGAAAACAGCGATAGTAAATTAGAACACTTGCAGAATTGAGCGATAGTGAATCGTGGGGAAATTTATTTTATTACTATTTATTTATTTTTTTAAATTATTATTTTTTTTTTATTATATTATAATTTATGTTTTTGTGTTTCAAACTTTATCATACCCGGGATATCTACTAGACTCTTGTTTGGACAGATTTAAGTGTGTTATTGTTAATAATTACAGACCTACAAAATAAAACGGCAAATTTCCATGCAAAATAATTGTACCGCTTTCAGCACCTAAAATCAGAAAGAATCATACCGCCAGGGAGGTTAATCGATAGGGCTCCTATCTCGCAGACCCTTTTGGCTGTAGTGATCGCTACCAAAAAGATTGCTTTCAGTGTCAGCATCTTTAGGCTGCAATCCTTCAAAGGTTCAAAGGGTTCTGCTGTCATAGTTTCCAGCACTAATGACAGGTCCCATTTTGGAAAGGCTGAACTCTGTATCGGTTTCTGCCTGCTCACGGATCTAAAAAGTCTGATTATCCATGGATTTGCTGCCAAGCGTTTTTCTTGGTAAACTGACAGTGCGGACACCTGGCTCTTTAGCGTACTGAGACTTAGGCCTTTACCTACACCACTCTGTAGAAATTCTAAGACTGCCATTGAGCTTTGTGTTTTGAAATTGTTTTCTGCACACCATCTGCTAAAGCATTTCCATACTTTTTGATATATAATCTGCGTCTCAACCTTCCTGCTTTTCAGCAGTGTCTCTATTAAGCGGCTTGAGAACCCTTTTGCTTTTAGCAGCTGCTCCTCAGATACCAGGCGGCTAAATTCCACCTTCCTACCTGGGGACAGTACACTGGGCCCTGTGAAAGTAGGTCTTTTTGGACTGGTAACAACCAGGGGGGCTCTATGGCGAGTTCTTTGAGCATAGAGAACCACGGTCTCCTGGGCCAGTGAGGTGCTATGAGAATCAGAGATGTGTTCTCTGTACGCAACTTTCTTATCACCGCTGGTATCAACACCGGTGGGGGAAAAGAATAACATCTCTTGAACGTCCAATTTTGTGCTAATGCATCTACCCCGAGAGCTCCATCTTCTCTTCTCAGGGAAAAGAATGCTTGAACTCTCCTGTTTTCTCTTGACGCAAATAAGTCCACCTGAAGTGTTCCCCATTTCTCTGTAATCTGCTGGAATACCTCCTGTTTTAGCACCCAATCGCCCTCTCTCACTTGCTTTCTGCTGAGGAAATCTGCCACTTTGTTTAAATCCCCTTTTAAGTGGACTGCTGATAACGAGAGTATGTTTTCCTCTCCCCAGCTCAGGATTTCCTTTGCTAAAGACCACAGGGCTCCGCTTCTGGTTCCCCATTGTCTGTTTATGTAGGCGATTACCGATGAGTTGTCGGACCTGACCTGCACATGATGTCCTTTCAACTCTCTGTGGAAGGATTGAAGCGCAAACCATACTGCCTTCAACTCCTTCCAATTGGACGACTTCCTCCTCTCCTCCTTTCCCCAAGTCCCTTGTGAGATTTGGGAGTTTAAATGTGCTCCCCACCCTACACCACTTGCGTCTGTGGTTAGAGTTTGGGAAATAGGTATAATCCATAGCCTTCCTTTGTTTACATTTTCTGCTTTCCTCCACCACCATAGGGTCTTTTTTACCCCTGCTGGTATAAACACTTGTGTGTCCAGTGATTCCTGCTTGTGATTCCATATCTTGAATAGGAACATCTGAAATAGCCGAAAATGTAGACTTGCCCACTGTACCGCTGGAATTGCTGATGTTAGTAATCCCAACGTTGACATGAT
This sequence comes from Lithobates septentrionalis, assembly GCA_037952835.1. NCBI lineage: Eukaryota > Metazoa > Chordata > Amphibia > Anura > Ranidae > Lithobates > Lithobates septentrionalis. Next base: position 186,025 of record JBBDGP010000108.1, read on the forward strand.
TTTTCTTATTGAACATGGTAGATTGGTCTGTATTCTTTTTATTTCTCTCTGGATTTTCTCTATCTTCTCCTTGGGTAGGAATATTCTTTGTTGCACTGAATCTATTATATACCCCAAATATTTTATTTGTTGAGTGGGTTGTAGATTGGATTTTTCTACACTTATCAACCAACCTAGACTTTCCAGGAATTTCCTTGTGTATTCTAGGTTTTCTAGCAATCTCCTGGGGGAGTCTGCAAAAAGGAGAAGGTCGTCTAAATAGGCTATGATGGATATGCCCTTTAGTCGCAATGGTGCCAGAGCTTCTGCCAGAATTTTTGTAAAAATTCTCGGTGAGGAAGAGAGGCCGAAGGGTAGCGCTCTGAATTGAAGGTGTAGGGTTTCTTTCCCTGTTTCTATTGCTAGTCTTAGAAACTTCTGGCAACTTTGGTGTATGGGTATGTGCAGATACGCATCTTTTAAATCCAGGGAGACCATATAACAGCTTGGTGGTAACAGGGCCTTCACTGAGTATATGGAATCCATTCTGAATCTCTTGTAAGTTATGGATAGATTTAAGGGCTTGAGGTTGAGGATTGGTCTGACCTTTCCCGAGGGTTTTTGTACTCCGAATATATGGGAGTAAAAACCCTGCCCTTTTTCTTCTCTTGGGACCTTGATTATTACACCTTGCTTTTTGAGATCCGTTATGGCACTCATTAACCCTCTGGCTTTCCCTCTGTTTTTTGGAAGCCTGGTGGTGTAAAATCTGTTTGGGGGTGAACTTGAAAATTCCAGGTAATACCCCTCTTTTATTGTTCTTAAAATAAACTGACTGGAGGATATCTCTTCCCATTGCGGGAGGAAGGCCCCCAGTCTTCCTCCTACTGGGACTACTTTGTCATTGTTTATTTTTGGCTTGTTCAGGAGGACGAAAAATCGCTCCTCCTTTGCCTTTCCCTCTCTGGACCCAAGGTCTTTTCTGGTTTTCTGCCTTGGGTGTAGAGAAACGGGATTTTGTGTCCCCTCTCTGCTTCCTCTTATTCTGGTATGGCTGACTCCAGGTTGCTTTCCGTTTCAGCTTTCTTTTTATCCGCTGTACGGTCCAGCACTTCTTCTAACCCTGGCCCAAACAGTAGGTCCCCTGAGAAGGGGATCCCGCAAAGCTTGGCTTTAGATGCGCAATCACCTTGCCATGTTTTTAGCCAAAGGGCCCTCCGTGTGGAGTTGGTTAGTGCCGAAGATCTGGCTGCCATGCGTACCAGTTCTGCTGATGCATCTGCGATGTACGCGATGCCTCGCAGAAGAGTGGGAAAAAGAGGATAAAATCTGCTCTTTTGCAGTTCCTTCCTCGATGTGTGCCTGAATCTGGTTCAACCAGAACTCAACATTTCTGGCCACAACCGTGACTGCCATGGCTGGCTTTAGGCTTCCCACTGTGGAGTCCCATGACTTTCTTAACAGGGAGTCCATCCTCTTATCCATTGCTTCAGATAAGACCCCCATGTCCTCAAAAGCTAGATCCGTATGTCTCGATACTTGTGAGAACGCCGCATCTAGCTTCGGGGTTTTATTCCATATTGATGATTTGTCATCTGAAAATGGAAACCGTCTCTTTAAAGCTTTCGAAAAGAATGGCTTTCTTTCTGGTTCTTGCCACTCTTTTTTAATTGCCTCCACTAAGACGTCATGAACGGGAAAATTTTTCTTTTCCGGTTCCCCTAAACCCACATACATTTGATCATGTAGGGATAAAAGGTTTTTTCTCAGTTTGTATACCTAATGTGGTATGAATGGCTCCCAGAAGATGGTCAACTTCTTTCAATGAGAGTTTGTACCTGGAGGGTTTTCTGGAATCCCCTTCCAGGGCCTCTCCTTCTGATTCTTGGGAGCCAGACGCTGCGCTGTCAGGCTCCTCGTCTGCCTCCTCCCTAGGGGCTGATGCAGTGCCTGCACTAGTGGAAGGTAGTGCTTGTACTTTTGATTTTGTTTGTACTGTAGCAGGGGCAGTCTGCAGCTGTGGGATCTGAAACCCTTCAAAAAAGGTTTTAAAGGATTCAAATGTACTTGATAATTCTTTAACAGAAGCTGCTAAATCACTGCCCTGCTCAGTGGAATGTTCCTGCACCAATTTGCTAATACATTCTTTACACAATGCTTTCCCCCAGGAATCTTTAAGTGTATTTTTACAGGAAGGGCACCTCCTCTTTGAGTTGTGAGAGGGCCTGGCTTTGTCTGTTTTCTGAAATAAAATAAAAGACAAAACCCCACAGGTTAACACTACCATAATCTTCTCCTGCAATTTGTGCACAGCGTTTTTCATGTGGGCTTACCTCACCAGGGGCCCCATGAACCACCCTCTGACACCAGAGGGCCCTTTACCCACCCCCCCCCCCTCTATTTTGCTGGATGAATCCCGGTGGGGGGGGCGGGGGCGGTGGGTCAGGCCAGGGAAGTTCCACCCTAGGTCCCCCTTACCTTAACATGGCTGGAGCTGGTCTCTGCTGGAGCTGCAGTCTGGTCTCTACCTTCTGCGTCCGACATTTTGGTGTCTCTACAGCATGTGCGGCTCCTCTCCAGCCCATGCCTGGCTCCTTTTCGTGATTCGCGGCCGGAACCGGAAGCCACAAACCCGGAAGTGCACGCCCCTCCGCCGGACATGACGTCACTCGTCACAGGCGCTGTGCGGTCCCAATACCCGGCGTGATTACACTGCCAGTGCTTACACGCTGCTTGAGGGTATGGGACGGCTCGGCCTGCACCTCCTGCTACCGCTCTTGGATATTGAAAAGCGAGCCCCCCCGACCTCCATCTGCACTCAGGGATGTGGGGGTGACAATCCTCCTCCAGGTTAGTTGTTTGCCTGGACTGCCCAAGGAGCCTCTGCTCCTTTTAGGACAACTGCCTGAGCCTCCTGACTCTCCTGGCTTGGTTCCTGTGGTGTCTCCCTTCTGGAGGAAACACAAATAACCGAGGAGCCAGCAGGGGAGGAGGAAATTTATAAGAAAGCTGGCGCAGGTGTTTCCTACAGAGGGGAGGAGCCAAGGTCTCTCAGGTGGCTGTCCTGAAAGACGATTAGGGGAAAAATCTACAAAATGTCAAGGTACCCCAGTGTAAAATAGAAAACAAAAAAGTAAATCATACTCATCAATGGGACACCTTAGCCCAAGATGAACACAACGACCTTGATAAAAATAACACGTCACAAGCCTCCCTTCACATCAGAGGTCCCCCCATAACATCAGAGTCCACCCTATACATTAACCCGTATCACAGAGTCCTCTCATCCATCTTTAATGCAGAGAAAACTGTCTTGTGCTTACAGCACCCCGAAGAAACCCAAATGACACCTCATGGTGCCACTGAATCCTGGTTGATCATCACTGCACTGCATTTCCATTTAACAAATGATGGAGCACTATGTTTCCCACTTAAGAAATTATGGGGTACTAGTTTTTTTTTTTAATTATTAGTGACACCAATGATGGGTCAATACTCCTCCCACTGGCACAAAGAGTGGAGAACTATTCTTACCACTGACACCAATGATGAGGCACCATACCTCTCAGCAATACCAACAATGAGAATACTCCTCCCCAGACACCAATGAAGGAGCAGTATAAAACTCCCACTGATATGAACAATGGTAAACTATTCTTTCCACTGATACCAACGGGGCACTATTTCTCCTACGGATACCAGTGCAGGGGAAATCTTCCAGGAACATGTGCAATTGGAATCTTACCATTAATCATCGGCCACCGGGCTGGGAGCATTTTACACTCCCACTGCCCACCGGGCCGGGAGCATTTTACACTTCCACTGGCCAGAGTCTGATGGAGAATGAATTGGCCCTTTGCTTAACCAGTTCCGGACCAGCCACCGCACTTGTACTGTGGCAGGTTGGCTCCCCTGGGCGAACCACCGTAACTGTACGTCAGCCATTTAAGACGCTGTAGGAGGCACGCGCTGCCGGAGGTGTGTGCCTGGAGTCGGTGCGAGTGCCCGGCTGACACGATGACTGCCGGGCACCCGCGATCGCTCGTGACAGAACGAGAACCGGGATCTGTGTGTGTAAACACACAAATCCTGATTCTCTCAGGGGAGAAGAGAGAGATCGGTGTTCATATTAAGTATGAACACCGATCTCTCTCCTCCCCTAGTCAGTCCCATCCCCCCTACAGTTAGAACACACCTAGGGAACATAGTTAACCCCTTCCCTGCCAGTGACATTTATACAGTAATCAGTGTATTTTTATAGCACTGATCACTGTACAATTGTCAATGGGCTCAAAAATGTGTCAAAAGTGTCCAATTTGTCCGCCGCAATATCGCAGTCCCGATAAAAGTCGCAGATCACCGCCATTACTAGTAAAAAAAATACTAATAATAAAAATGCCATAAATCTATCCCCTATTTTGTAGACACTATAACTTTTGCACAAACCAATCAATAAAATTTTTTTTTTTTTCCTTCTAACTCCCCTCCATGTTAGCCTATGTGTCCATGCACACTATAAGCGTTTTCAAAAAGGCAGGGGAGATCAGACAGAAAAAAAAAAAAAAAAAACAAACAAACAAACAAAAACACACATTACTTGTGCATTTTGGAGTGGAGTTTGAGCATAAAAAAAAGTTCAAAAGCTCCTTTAGCAACTTCAATACTCATTAATGCTAGGCACATTCCCATAGTGCCCACCCAATAGATTGTTTTAAAGCTAGACGCAGGAGTGTGCATTAACACCAATGCAAAACGCTGCTTTTTACCACATTTGGCTGCTGCTAAACTCCTGTAAGGCTTCATGTACACTGCTGCTGGTAAACGGATGTTTAGGAGCAGCTGGGCGTGTTTTTTCAGCTGCCCCTGAACTCTCCTCTATGTTATCTTATCAGTACATGTACACAGGGTCATTTCTAGTCATTTCTAGGTGAGTTTAGAAGCATTTCTTGGAAAGCAAAAAAAATAAACAAATAAATGCATTCAGGACGGGTATGCAGAGGCATTCTAAACGCCAAACGCATGTAACAGCGTGTAAATGCGGTAACTCGTGTTTAGCCACGTTTCGTTCACAGGCGGTTTTCATTTGTGACCATTTTGAAAAATAAAAATGAAAAAAAACGCTTCTAAACGTGGCAAAAACTATCTGTCAAGTTAAATCGTTGAGGAGAGGTTGTAAAACATCCTGTGTACATTAAGCCTTAGAGGGAAAAAAAAAACAAAAAACGCATCAAGAGCATACAGTACGCATGAGGCCTAACGTTGGAATACTGCAGAGCCACAGCTGAAGAAGTTCTGCATCTTTTGCATAATTGTTCAAAACACAGCTTTGCAGTGCATTAGTTTTTGTGTTAACATCCGCGCGTACCGTGGGGCGCCCTGCTGAGCAATCACCTGCGCATACGGTGGGGCGCCCTGCTGAGCAATCACCTGCGCATACGGTGGGGCGCCCTGCTGAGCAATCACCTGCGCATACGGTGGGGCGCCATGCTGAGCAATCACCTGCGCATACGGTGGGGCGCCCTGCTGAGCAATCGCCTGCGCATACGGTGGGGCGCCCTGCTGAGCAATCACCTGCGCATACGGTGGGGCGCCCTGCTGAGCAATCACCTGCGCATACGGTGGGGCGCCATGCTGAGCAATCACCTGCGCATACGGTGGGGCGCCATGCTGAGCAATCACCTGCGCATACGGTGGGGCGCCATGCTGAGCAATCACCTGCGCATACGGTGGGGCGCCATGCTGAGCAATCACCTGCGCATACGGTGGGGCGCCATGCTGAGCAATCACCTGCGCATACGGTGGGGCGCCCTGCTGAGCAATCGCCTGCGCATACGGTGGGGCGCCCTGCTGAGCAATCGCCTGCGCATACGGTGGGGCGCCCTGCTGAGCAATCGCCTGCGCATACGGTGGGGCGTCCTGCTGAGCAATCGCCTGCGCATACGGTGGGGCGCCCTGCTGAGCAATCGCCTGCGCATGCGGTGGGGCGCCCTGCTGAGCAATCGCCTGCGTATGCGGTGGGGCGCCCTGCTGAGCAATCGCCTGCGCATACGGTGGGGCGCCCTGCTGAGCAATCGCCTGCGCATGCGGTGGGGCGCCCTGCTGAGCAATCGCCTGCGCATGCGGTGGGGCGCCCTGCTGAGCAATCGCCTGCGCATACGGTGGGGCGCCCTGCTGAGCAATCGCCTGCGCATGCGGTGGGGCGCCCTGCTGAGCAATCGCCTGCGCATGCGGTGGGGCGCCCTGCTGAGCAATCGCCTGCGCATGCGGTGGGGCGCCCTGCTGAGCAATCGCCTGCGCATGCGGTGGGGCGCCCTGCTGAGCAATCGCCTGCGCATGCGGTGGGGCGCCCTGCTGAGCAATCGCCTGCGCATACGGTGGGGCGCCCTGCTGAGCAATCGCCTGCGTATACGGTGGGGCGCCCTGCTGAGCAATCGCCTGCGTATACGGTGGGGCGCCCTGCTGAGCAATCGCCTGCGCATACGGTGGGGCGCCCTGCTGAGCAATCGCCTGCGCATACGGTGGGGCGCCCTGCTGAGCAATCGCCTGCGCATACGGTGGGGCGCCCTGCTGAGCAATCGCCTGCGCATACGGTGGGGCGCCCTGCTGAGCAATCGCCTGCGCATACGGTGGGGCGCCCTGCTGAGCAATCGCCTGCGCATGCGGTGGGGCGCCCTGCTGAGCAATCGCCTGCGGTGGGGCGCCCTGCTGAGCAATCGCCTGCGCATACGGTGGGGCGCCCTGCTGAGCAATCGCCTGCGCATACGGTGGGGCGTCCTGCTGAGCAATCGCCTGCGCATACGGTGGGGCGCCCTGCTGAGCAATCGCCTGCGCATGCGGTGGGGCGCCCTGCTGAGCAATCGCCTGCGTATGCGGTGGGGCGCCCTGCTGAGCAATCGCCTGCGCATACGGTGGGGCGCCCTGCTGAGCAATCGCCTGCGCATGCGGTGGGGCGCCCTGCTGAGCAATCGCCTGCGCATGCGGTGGGGCGCCCTGCTGAGCAATCGCCTGCGCATACGGTGGGGCGCCCTGCTGAGCAATCGCCTGCGCATGCGGTGGGGCGCCCTGCTGAGCAATCGCCTGCGCATGCGGTGGGGCGCCCTGCTGAGCAATCGCCTGCGCATGCGGTGGGGCGCCCTGCTGAGCAATCGCCTGCGCATGCGGTGGGGCGCCCTGCTGAGCAATCGCCTGCGCATACGGTGGGGCGCCCTGCTGAGCAATCGCCTGCGTATACGGTGGGGCGCCCTGCTGAGCAATCGCCTGCGTATACGGTGGGGCGCCCTGCTGAGCAATCGCCTGCGCATACGGTGGGGCGCCCTGCTGAGCAATCGCCTGCGCATACGGTGGGGCGCCCTGCTGAGCAATCGCCTGCGCATACGGTGGGGCGCCCTGCTGAGCAATCGCCTGCGCATACGGTGGGGCGCCCTGCTGAGCAATCGCCTGCGCATACGGTGGGGCGCCCTGCTGAGCAATCGCCTGCGCATGCGGTGGGGCGCCCTGCTGAGCAATCGCCTGCGGTGGGGCGCCCTGCTGAGCAATCGCCTGCGCATACGGTGGGGCGCCCTGCTGAGCAATCGCCTGCGCATACGGTGGGGCGCCCTGCTGAGCAATCGCCTGCGCATACGGTGGGGCGCCCTGCTGAGCAATCGCCTGCGCATACGGTGGGGCGCCCTGCTGAGCAATCGCCTGCGCATACGGTGGGGCGCCCTGCTGAGCAATCGCCTGCGCATACGGTGGGGCGCCCTGCTGAGCAATCGCCTGCGCATACGGTGGGGCGCCCTGCTGAGCAATCGCCTGCGCATACGGTGGGGCGCCCTGCTGAGCAATCGCCTGCGCATACGGTGGGGCGCCCTGCTGAGCAATCGCCTGCGCATACGGTGGGGCGCCCTGCTGAGCAATCGCCTGCGCATACGGTGGGGCGCCCTGCTGAGCAATCGCCTGCGCATACGGTGGGGCGCCCTGCTGAGCAATCGCCTGCGCATACGGTGGGGCGCCCTGCTGAGCAATCGCCTGCGCATACGGTGGGGCGCCCTGCTGAGCAATCGCCTGCGCATACGGTGGGGCGCCCTGCTGAGCAATCGCCTGCGCATACGGTGGGGCGCCCTGCTGAGCAATCGCCTGCGTATACGGTGGGGCGCCCTGCTGAGCAATCGCCTGCGTATACGGTGGGGCGCCCTGCTGAGCAATCGTTTTAGTTTGTGACCATTTTGAAAAATAAAAATGAAAAAAAATGCTTCTAAACGTTGCAAAAACTATCTGTCAAGTTAAATCGTTGAGGAGAGGTTGTAAAACATCCTGTGTACATTAAGCCTTAGAGGGAAAAAAAAAAACAAAAAACGCATCAAGAGCATACAGTACGCATGAGGCCTAACGTTGGAATACTGCAGAGCCACAGCTGAAGAAGTTCTGCATCTTTTGCATAATTGTTCAAAACACAGTTATGCAGTGCATTATTTTTTGTGTTAACATCCGCGCGTACCGTGGGGCGCCCTGCTGAGCAATCACCTGCGCATACAGTGGGGCGCCCTGCTGAGCAATCACCTGCGCATACGGTGGGGCGCCCTGCTGAGTAGGGATGAGCTTCGTGTTCGAGTCGAACCCATGTTCGACTTGAACATCGGCTGTTCGACCGTCCGCCGAATTGCGAACGTTATGGGCCGTTCGCGCCAAATTCGTGTGGCGCGTCACGGCCCATAATTGACTGCGGCATCGCAGTGCATTTGCTGGCTGATGATTGGCCAAGCATGCACTATGACCCGCATGCTTGGCCAATCACAGCGCCGTCAGTAGAGAGAGCTGTAATTGGCCAAAGCCAGGGTGGCTTTGGCCAATTATGGCTCAGGGGATTTAGTACACGCCCCACACTATATAAGGCCGCCTGCACGGCGGCCCTGTGTAGTGTGTTCCGGTGTGCTGATAGAGAGAGAGACAGACAGTGTCATTTGATTTGAGTTAGATAGATTAGGCTAGATCTGTTCCTGCTATTTACATTTAGTGCAGTGCGTCCTGCTCACAGTGTTCAGCTAGATCCGTTCCTGCTATTTACATTTAGTGCAGTCAGTGCGTCCTGCTCACAGTGTTCAGCTAGATCCGTTCCTGCTATTTACATTTAGTGCAGTGCGTCCTGCTCACAGTGTTCAGCTAGATCCGTTCCTGCTATTTACATTTAGTGCAGTCAGTGCGTCCTGCTCACAGTGTTCAGCTAGATCCGTTCCTGCTATTTACATTTAGTGCAGTCAGTGCGTCCTGCTCACAGTGTTCAGCTAGATCCGTTCCTGCTATTTACATTTAGTGCAGTGCGTCCTGCTCACAGTGTTCAGCTAGATCCGTTCCTGCTATTTACATTTAGTGCAGTCAGTGCGTCCTGCTCACAGTGTTCAGCTAGATCCGTTCCTGCTATTTACATTTAGTGCAGTGCGTCCTGCTCACAGTGTTCAGCTAGATCCGTTCCTGCTATTTACATTTAGTGCAGTCAGTGCGTCCTGCTCAGTGTTCAGCTAGATCTGTTCCTGCTATTTACATTTAGTGCAGTCAGTGCGTCCTGCTCACAGTGTTCAGCTAGATCCGTTCCTGCTATTTACATTTAGTGCAGTGCGTCCTGCTCACAGTGTTCAGCTAGATCCGTTCCTGTTATCTTCCTACTGACAGGCAGGCTTGTCTGGTTACAGTATATAAAGCTACCTGAAGAAAATTACAGGTGTTATATCCCAGCTTAGTGCAGCTACAGGCCATTAGCATGTCTGGAAGGCCAAGAAGGAGAGGCAGACAGTCACAAGCCAATAAGAGAGGGCAAGCAGGCTCTGTGTCTAGTGCTGGTCGTGGAGACGGTGCATCCTCATCAGCACGTGGCCATGGGACACGCTTGGCCTTTTTTTCGGCAGCTGGCCGTGTTGAGCCGCAACATGCGGAAGACTTGGTCGAGTGGATGACCAAGCCGTCCTCATCCTCCTCATCCTCTCTCACCCATGCCCAGGGTGCTTTGTCTGGCAAAGCAGCGGCCTCTTCCCTCAGCTCAATGTCATCAGTGACTCCTTCCCTAGCTCCACCATGTCCTCCTGAGGATTCCCTCGAACTGTTTGACCACAGTGTTGGGTACATGCTCCAGGAGGATGCCCAGCGTTTGGAAGGCTCTGATGATGATACTGAGCTCGATGAAGGCAGTAACATGAGCACGGACAGAGGGGGTGCCCAAGAAGGACAGCAATCTGGCAGTCATGCTCCCCCTGCTGCAGCATACTGCCAGGTTTGCTCCAGTGATGAGGAGGGAGGGGATGATGAGGTCACTGACTCAACGTGGGTGCCTGATAGGAGGGAGGAGGAGGAGGAGGAGGAGGAGGCGGCACATCACCAACGAGGCAGGATGCCCTCCAGGGGCCAGCCTAAGGGCAGCACATTGACTGCATCACACCCCAAAGCTCCACATCTGCAGTCTCTGCGCGTTATTCAAAAAGTTCTTTGGTGTGGGCCTTTTTTGAGACGAGTGCATCAGATCGCACCGCTGCTATTTGCAACATATGTCTCAAGCGTATCTCGCGTGGCCAAAACATCTCCCGCTTGGGTACCACATGCTTGACCAGACATATGTTGACCTGCCATGCAGTTCGTTGGCAAGCATATCTAAAAGACCCACACCAAAGAACAAAGAGGATCTCTCCTTGCTCCTCATCAGCTGAGATTTCCAACCCCACTAGACCTTCAGTCCTCTGAGACCTGCAGTGAGAGGAATGAAGGTGTAGAATTAGGTGTGTCACAGCCAAGTACTTGTGGGCAATCTGCTTTTGGTACACAGACGTCAGATTGTACCAAGCAAATTTCCCTGCCCAGCTGCTGCACCGCCGAAAGAAGTTTGCTCCCAGCCATCCACATGCCCAGCGGTTGAATGCTAGCTTGGCAAAATTCCTAGCACTTCAACTGCTGCCTTTTCAGTTGGTAGACTCTGCCCCCTTCCGTGAGTTTGTGGAATGTGCGGTTCCTCAGTGGCAGGTACCCAAACGCCACTTTTTCTCACGGAAGGCGATTCCGGCTCTCTACCGGCATGTGGAAGGCAATGTCCATGCCTCGCTGGACAGGGCGGTCAGCGGTAAGGTGCATATTACCGCTGACTCATGGTCCAGCAGGCATGGACAGGGACGTTACCTAAGTTTCACGGCGCATTGGGTGACTCTGCTGGCAGCTGGGAAGGATGCAGGACAAGGTGCAGTAGTGTTGGAGGTTGTTCCGCCACCACGCCTCCAAAATGCTGATTGTGACACACCTCTCTCCTCCACCCCCTCCTCTTCTTCTTCCTCCATGGCCTCTTCCTCGGAACCAGCGGTGCTCCGTAGGCGTTCAAGGGGCTACGCAAGTACGCAGGCCAAAAGATGCCATGCGGTGCTTGAGCTGGTGTGCTTGGGGGACAGGAGCCACACTGGGGCAGAGGTTCTGTCAGCTCTGCAGGGGCAGGTTCAGAGGTGGTTGACGCCACGCCAACTTAAGGCAGGAATGGTGGTTTGCGACAATGGCACCAACCTCCTCTCTACCCTCCGACAGGGACAACTGACCCATGTGCCCTGTTTGGCTCACGTCCTTAACTTGGTGGTGCAGCGGTTCTTGGGCAGGTACCCGGGCTTACAGGATGTCCTGAGGCAGGCCAGGAAAGTCTGTGTGCATTTCCGCCGGTCATATAATGCCAGTGCTCGGCTGACGGACCTCCAAAAAGGAGTTTAACCTGCCCAAGAACCGCCTAATCTGTGACATGCCCACCAGGTGGAACTCAACGTTGGCCATGCTGCAGCGGCTGCACACGCAGCAGAGGGCCATCAATGAGTACCTGTGCGACTATGGCACCAGGACAGGGTCAGGGGACCTTGGTTTTTTTTCCCCCACACCAGTGGGCCATGATCAGGGATGCATGCACTGTCCTGTCACCATTCGAGGAGGCCACGAGGATGGTGAGCACTGACAGTGCATGCATCAGTGACACTGTCCCCCTTGTCCACCTGTTGGAGCACACGCTGCGTGGAATAATGGACAGGGCACTTGAGGCAGAACAGCGGCAGGAAGAGGAGGACTTCCTTAGCTCTCAAGGCCCCCTTTATCCAGACAGTGTTCCTGCGTGCCCGCCGATCACACAGGAAGAGGACGAGGAGGAGGAGGAGGAGGAGGAGGAGGAGGAGGAAGATTGTGTCAGTATGGAGGTGGAGCCTGGCACTCAGCATCAGCAGTCTTTAAGGGATCAGTCCCAAGGAACACATGGACTTGTACGTGGCTGGGAGGAGGTGGCTGCGGACGTTGTCCTTAGTGACCCAGAGGACTCCGGACCGAATGCCTCAGCAAACCTACGCTGCATGGCCTCCCTGATCCTGCAAAGCCTGCGTAAGGATCCTCGTATTCGTGGTATCAAGGAGAAGGACCAATACTGGCTGGCAACCCTCCTTGATCCACGTTACAAGGGTAAGGTTGCGGACCTTATCTTGCCATCGCAGAGGGAGCAGAGGATGAAACATCTTCGGGAGGCCTTGCAGAAAGGTCTGTGCAACGCGTTCCCAGAGACTGGGAGGTTACAAACTCCTGTTTCTGGACAACGTGTTGCTGAGGCTTCGGTCAGTCAAAGAAGGAGCGGTGGAGAAGGTGGCCGTCTGACCGATGCGTTCAGACAATTTTTTGGTCCGCAGCCCCAAGGTATGATCGGTTCCAGCAACCATCGCCAGCGTCTGTTTTACATGGTGCAGGAATACCTAGGGGCAAGATCAGACTTGGACACCTTTCCCACCGAAAATCCTCTGGGTTACTGGGTCTTGAGGATGGATCACTGGCCAGAGCTTGCACAGTTGCAATTGAGCTACTGGCCTGTCCTACATCCAGCGTTCTTTCGGAACGCACATTCAGTGCTGCTGGAGGCGTGGTAACCGATCACAGGGTGCGTCTGTCCACCGACTCGGTCGATCGGCTGACCTTCATAAAAATGAATCAGTCTTGGATCACCACCAGCTACCAAGCACCTGATGCTGATGTAACCGAATAATTTTTTTTGAAATCTCAGATCCCTTCAAAGACTGCCTATGCTGATGCTGAGTGACTATCCCTGAGTAATTATCCTCTTCCTCCTCAATCATCACGCTGATAGCTTGTAAGAACATTTTTGGTTCTGGGCGCCACCACCAGTGCCTAAGGCACAATTTTTCAGCCCCTGTTTAACAGGGGCGTGTAATTACAATTTTTGATGCAATACTTTGCAGCAGGGCTCGTTCCTGCGTTCCAACTAGAGTGTCTGTGAGGGGTTGCAGTGTTGTGGCACGAGCACCAGTGCCTAAGGCCCAATTTTTCTGCCCCTGTCTAACAGGGGCGTGTAATTACAATTTTTGATGCAATACTTTGCAGCAGGGCTCGTTCCTGCGTTCCAACTAGAGTGTCTGTGAGGGGTTGCAGTGTTGTGGCACCAGCACCAGTGCCTAAGGCCTAATTTTTCAGCTCCTGTTCAACAGGGGCATGTAATTACAATTCTTGATCTAATATTTCACAGCAGGGCCCTGTGAGGGCTTACAGTGTTGTGGCCACAGCAACACCTAAGGCCCAAATTTCTGCTGAGTATATAGGGCAGGACCCTACTTTCAAACATCTAACTTACAAACGACTCCTACTTGCAAACGGAAGGAGACAACAGGAAGTGAGATGAAATCTACCCCTAGGAAGGGAAATTCTCTCCTGTAAGAGTTAATATGGGAAAACAATTTCTCCTTTCCACTGATGCTTTCCAATCCTTGTTCCACAAAAAAACCCAAATTTTCAAAAAACATTTTTCATTGGGACAAAAAAGTGAGGTGAAATCTTCTGAAGAGGAGGAAAGACAGCAAAACAAAATGTCACAGGGGTGATAACCCTTCCCTATGTTTTCCAAAAAGCTTAAAAAAGATTTTTTGGCTGGAGCTAAACACGTTAAAAATGTACCCGTTCAAAATTACAAAGAGATTCTACTTAACAACAAACCTACAGTCCCTGTCTTGTTTGCACCGCCTGTATACTGCTGTTCAGAGTATATAGGGCCTTTCCTTATTTTAATTTGGGTGCGGGGTTCCCCTTAATATCCATACAGGACCCAAAGGGCCTGGTAATGGACTGGGGGGGTACCCATGCCGTTTGTCTCACTGATTTTCATCCATATTGCCATGACCCGACATGACATTAAACCCGCAAGCAGTTTTAAATGAGATTTTTTCCTTTAAAAATGACATTTGGTGCAGGGACTGTTCTAAACATGGGAAACACGCGTCACTTTACAGGCATACTATAGACACCCCCCAGGTACGATATTTAAAGGAATATTTCACTTTTTTTTTTTTTACTTTAAGCATCATTAAAATCACTGCTCCCGAAAAAACGGCCGTTTTTAAAACTTTTTTTTGCATTGATACATGTCCCCTGGGGTAGGACCCGGGTCCCCAAACCCTTTTTCGGACAATACCATGCAAATTAGCCTTTAAAATGAGCACTTTTGATTTCGAACGTTCGAGTCCCATAGACGTCAATGGGGTTCTAACGTTTGTGCGAACTTTCGGTCCGTTCGCGGGTTCTGGTGCGAACCGAACCGGGGGGTGTTCGGCTCATCCCTACTGCTGAGCAATCACCTGCGTATACGGTGGGGCGCCCTGCTGAGCAATCACCTGCACATACGGTGGGGCGCCCTGCTGGGCAATCACCTGCACATACGGTGGGGCGCCCTGCTGAGCAATCACCTGCACATACGGTGGGGCGCCCTGCTGAGCAATCACCTGCACATACGGTGGGGCGCCCTGCTGAGCAATCACCTGCGCATACGGTGGGGCGCCCTGCTGAGCAATCACCTGCGCATAAGGTGGGGCGCCCTGCTGAGCAATCACCTGCGCATAAGGTGGGGCGCCTTGCTGAGCAATCACCTGCGCATAAGGTGGGGCGCCTTGCTGAGCAATCACCTGCGCATACGGTGGGGCGCCTTGCTGAGCAATCACCTGCGCATACGGTGGGGCGCCTTGCTGAGCAATCACCTGCGCATACGGTGGGGCGCCTTGCTGAGCAATCACCTGCGCATACGGTGGGGCGCCTTGCTGAGCAATCACCTGCGCATACGGTGGGGCGCCTTGCTGAGCAATCACCTGCGCATACGGTGGGGCGCCTTGCTGAGCAATCACCTGCGCATACGGTGGGGCGCCTTGCTGAGCAATCACCTGCGCATACGGTGGGGCGCCTTGCTGAGCAATCACCTGCGCATACGGCCTCAGAGTAAAGGATCAATGGAAATGAGAGATATCTACCTATATATCTATTTATTATATTTTGTAAGTAATGTCACAGCTTTGTGAAAAGTTAAGCCAAGATTATATATCTGTGCTTACGTCTGCAAAATTTTCCAGCATATCTAAATGAGTAATAATTGTTATTGAAACATCTAATACAACGCAGTAAGCATGTTGCACTTTATGACAAGGACTATGAAGACGGTTTTGCTCTTCCCCTCACACCTGTTGCAGTCCAGTGTCCTGACCAGAATAGCTAGCCTGAAATGTTCCACACTTCCTGAATACTCCACTGATAGCCAGTGCATGTGAACTTCACATTTCCATCCTAATTAACTGCAGCAGCCGCTTTGTGCTGGGCCTGAAGGTCTCTGAAGTGTGATTTGATATTGAATACATGTGTTAATCAGTTTTACTTTTCTAATGAAGCTAAACCACCAGCCAGAACACTTAAAGCCCTTACACATACCATACAACACTTAAAAAAGACTAACATTTTTATGATTGCTTTTTGGTGTATATCTAGATAAGTGAACGTTTGGAAGATACACACGCTTTCAAAATCTGAATAATTTCCAACACTTACGTAGCACTGCCTAAGTATTCAGTTAATACACATTCATGAAGGCTCCTGTACTTGTTGGTCAAGCTATACGCTCAACAATCAGCTTTAATATTAATATCTCAGCATTCACAGTTGTTATATATGATACCTTTCGAGGGTCTTGTGTATGGCCAAGCCGTTCTTGAAGCTTCTGCACTCTCTCCAACATACTCTGAGCATCCATTATGAATGCTCTTTGCCAAGTAGTAGTGTTTTGTTTTTGTTTTTTCCTTTTCTTCCAAGATCAGATTCTGCTAAATGGGTTCTGACATCCCCAGTGACCTCACTGCCCCATGTGACTACCTAAATCACATGCTATGGAGGGTCATGTGATATCATGCAGATGGTTTCCATTCATTGGGCTGATTTTTATAAATAGTAAAGAAAGTCAGAGCTAAAGTAATGCTGTTGTCTAAAGGCCTGTACACACGGTCAGAAAATCTGAAGATAAATTTTGTCCGATGAACGATCTGTCGATTTTCTGATCGTTAGTATGCTGCTTTTTGACAGCAGATTACAAATTTTCGGCAGACAAAAACTGGATGTGCAGTCTTGTACATTTTTGTCTGATGTGACAACAACGTCCGATTTTCTTTTCATTAGCACGGTTTTCTGACAAAAACCGTCGTCAGAAAATTTTCTGATGGTGAGTCCCCCTCTTCACTTTCGAAACTGACAAAAATTCGTCCAATAATCTGACCGTGTGTACAAGGCTTAGGCTTCTTTCACACTGAAGCGCTTTGCAGGCGCTAAAGTGCTAGAAATAGCGCCTGCAAAGCGCACCGAAAGAGCCGCTCAATGCACTCCAGTGTGCTTTCACACTGGAGCGGTGCGCTTGCAGGGCGGTTAAAAAACTACTGCAAGCCGCATCTTTGGAGCGGTATATTTACCACTCCTAAAGCGCCCCTTCCCATTGAAAGCAATGGGGCAGCGCTGCAAACCCGCCCGCAAAGTTTCGCTGCACCAAACCATATTATTAGCCAAACAATATGCACCTGGCTCACCCACAGTTTAATGTCCATAATTTCAGACAGGAACACAGTGCATTTATACTTTGTATCAAAAGATATTTGTCTTGCATTGATAGATACCTAAAGTAAACCACATCAGGAAACATCAAATATTTCAGAAACAAATAAAACAAACCCCTGGGAATTACTCCACAATACATTAGCAATATATGTTTATCATAAAATGCAGAGCCCATATTAGGCTTGCCACCTCATCCCTTTAAACCTGAACGCATATTAGTTACAAAGGTTCTGAGGCTAATTTAATGCAGATAAGGCAACAAGTAAGTTTAACCGCTTCAGCCATGGACCATTTGGCTGGCCAAAGACCAGAGCACTTTTTGCGATTTGGCACTGCGTCGCTTTAACTGACAATTGCGCGGTCGTGCGACATGGCTCCCAAAACAAAATCAACATCCTTTTTTCCCCACAAATAGAGCTTTCTTTTGGTGGTATTTGATCACCTCTGTAGTTTTTATTTTTTGCACTATAAACAAAAAAAGAGCGACAATTTTGAAAAAAACGCATTATTTTTTACTTTTTGCTATAATAAATATCCCCAAAAATATATATATAAAAAAATTTTTTTTTCCTCAGTTTAGGCCGATATGCATTCTTCTACATATTTTTGGTAAAAAAAATCGCAATAAGGGTATATTGATTGAGTTTTATGGCATTTTTATTAATATTTTTTTTTTTTTACTAGTAATAGCGGTGATCAACGATTTTTATCGTGACTGCGACATTATGGCGGGCACGTCGGACAATTTTGACACATTTTTGGGACCATTGGCATTAATACAGCGATCAGTGCGATTAAAAATGCATTGATTACCGTAAAAATGTCACTGGCAGTGAAGGGGTTAGCACTAGGGGACAGTGAAGGGGTTAATGTGTGTCCTAGGAAGTGTTCTAACTGAAGGGGGATGTGGACTGTGCAGGGGAGATAACAGATCACCTGTTCATACTCTGTATGAACAGACGATCTGTCAGTTCTCCCCTCAGAGAACCAAAAACTGTGTGTTTACACACACAGCTTCCAGTTCTCCGTGTGCCTCGAGCGATTGCGGGAACGCGGCAGTGATCGAGACCGCCGTGCACTCGCATCGGCCCTGTGGGCGAGCAGGGGGCGCGCACGTGCCCCCTAGTGGCCCTCTATGATACCGCTGTACAATGACGGTGATTCGCCTGCCTGTGCCATTCTGCCGCAGTATAAATGTGGCGGACGGTCGGCAAGCGGTTAATTACCACCTTAATTGGCCACAGAACCTGTGTAATTAGTATGTATTCAGGTTTAAAGGGATGAGGTGGCAACCCTAGCCCATAGGTGTGAGCAGGGGGTGTGGCAGGTGTGCAGTGACAGTGCCCATTAGCCCTATTGCCCGGGCTTCATACGTGCTAGCCATCCTACCCTGCAGTGCTGCTGGCTTCCCTCCTTTCCTCTCCCCCCAGCTGCTGCAGGGGATGTTTTAGGATGGAGAGTGGAGGAAGGGGCTACTTAATATGTAATTTAACAGCACCTTCCTTTACTAAATTAACAGTAAACACACCCACTCACTGTGTTCACTAATAACTGAAGCATAGCAAACTGTCTTTACTATGCTTCAGTTTGTGATTGAACAGGAGGCCGCTCAGCACAGAGCACTTCCCATTCATTCATTGAGAAAGGGATGTATGTTTGAGCTTAGGGGTATACACCCTAATGCAATAGGCTGCGCCCACCTATGGCGGAGCATCTGATATCCTGCAGTGTGTTTTCTGCATAATGCTGCGAATAGGGAGAGACCACCATCACGTGAACTGTTTCAAGTCATGTGAAAAGTTTCCTCTTCCTCCTCCTGGTATGCTTTAATATATTTATTAGAAGAGCAAATTGTACTTAAAGGGAATGTAAACCCTAGTTTTAAAAATAAAAATAATAAACATACTTGCTCTGTGCATTCATTTTGCACAGAGCAGCCCCGGTCCTCTTCTTCGCCGGCGCTCCTGGCCCCTCCGCTTCATCCGTTACCCCCACGGAAAGCCACTTTGACACATTTATCTATTGACACAGACAGCACGACTCCGAGCCCCACTCCCCCCACTCCCATGTCACTGGATTTTATTGATCGCAGCAGAAGCCAATGAGGAGAGATACAGCAGCTGGAGCCGCTGCGTTCATGCACATTGCTGGATCAGATCAGGCTCAGGTAAGAAAAAGCAAGGGTCTGGGGGGAGCGGCAGTACAGAAGGTGTTTCACTTTAATGCATACCATGCATTAAGGTGAAAAACCTTGAGGTTTTACAACCACTTTAACCACTTCCCGCCCAGCCCATAGCAGATGACGGCCGGGCAGTGGTTGTGTTATCCTGACTGGGCGTCATATGACGTCCAGCAGGATAACCCCCTAGCGCCCGCCCGCGGGGGCGCGCAGCGCGGTGATCGGGGATGGCATGTGTCCCTCGGACACACCCCTCCCCCGATCATGGTAAACAGCCAGTGATTTTGGCCGTTTACCACGTGATCGGCTGTGTCAATGTCACAGCCGATCACATGTCATAACAAACTCGGCGGCGCGCACTGCAGGGCAGGGATCGAGGAAGGCGGTTGTCCCTTGGACACAGCGCTTCCCCGAACAAGGTAAACAGCCAATGAAATTGGCTGTTTACCACGTGACCGGCTGTGTCCAATCACAGCCGGTCACAAATGTAAATACAGAGGAGCAGTTACCATCTGATCTCTGATCTCTGCTCTCTCCTCACACACCGATCGTGTGAGGAGAGAGTAGGGATCAGTAAGTGAGATATCAGTGTTCTGTCTGTATACTGTGCACAACACGACCCCCCCCCAATAAAGAGGACCTGTCACACAGCCCAGCCCATCTGTCAATCAGCCCATCTGTCAGTCAGCCCATCTGTCAATCAGCCCATCTGTCAGTCAGCCCATCTGTCAATCAGCCCATCTGATCAATCAGCCCAGCCAATCAGCCCACCTGTCAGTCATCCAATCAATCAGCCCATCTGTCAATCAATCAGCCCATCTGTCAATCATCTGTCACAGGCCCACCGCTATCAGTACCGCTATTGGTACCGCCACACAGGCAGCCAGTCCTGCCATCAGGCCCACTATCGGTACCGCCATCAGGCCCACCGCTATTGGTACCGCCACACAGGCTACCAGTACCGCCATCGGTACCACCGCCAGTTCCGCCATCAGGCCCGCCATCGGTACCACCATCAGGCCCACCATCTATATCACCACACAGGCCCACCACACAGGCCTTTTACCAGTACTGCCACCCGTACCGCCATCGGTACCGCCACCACCTTACGTACCGCTACCTGTACCACGATCGGTACCACCACCACCCGTACCGCTATCGGTACTGCCACACAGGCCCGCCACTAATACCACATCGGTACCACCACTACCGCCAGCAGTACCATTACATAGGCCCGCCAAAAAGCACTACCATAATGTCGCAAAGGGTTTACACACCTGAGGAGGCATATGCCCTTCTTACCATGTTGGATGATGAGAGCAACGGGGAGCTCCCATCATCCGATTCTGGTTCAGAATACGAGCCAGTACAGAATAGTGGATCGGAGTCCGAGTCCTCGGAGGAAACCGTCCCTCCCAAAAGAATGAGATCAGGACCGAGATCAGGACCAAGATCAGGACCAAGATCAGAAGATCTGCCCACCACCAGTAGCGCCAGACCCCAGGAAGAGGAGCCCAGTACAAGCACTGGAATCACACGCCCAACCCGAAGAACCCAGCCCCAGTCCTACCTTCCCGATGCCCTGGCAAACCCCTTATGGTTGCCAGCCAACTCAGGATCCGCTATCATCCCCCCTTTCACTGCACAGCCAGGTGTGCAGCCGACACTACAAATTTTTCTCAATTTTATTATTTTTCTTTATTTTTCCCACAGGATTTGCTGCAGAATATGGTGGATCAAACTAACCTGTATGCATCCCAATTTATTGCTGCCAACCCCAATTCTTCCTATGCCCGCATGTTCCAGTGGCGACGTCTAACACTGGACGAATTTAAATTATTTTTGGGCCTTACGTTCAATATAGGGCTTACAAACAAGAACGAAGTCCATGCATATTGGTCCACCAACCCCATCCACCACATGTCCATATATTCCGCTGTCATGTCCAGAACAAGATACGACATGATTATGCGTTTCCTCCACTTCAGTGACAATTCACAGTGCCCTCCCCGAGATCATCCCAACCATGATAAATTGTACAAGATACGCCCCCTAATCAATTCCTTTTCCCAGCGATTTAGAGACGTTTTTATCCCAGACCAAAAAATTTGTGTGGACGAGTCCCTCATACATTTCACTGGCCGACTGCACTTCAAGCAGTATATACCAAGCAAGAGATCCAGGTGTGGGGTGAAATTAAATAAAAGATGCAGTCGAGCCACTGGATATGTCTTCACATTCCGGATCTACGAAGGCAAAGACTCCCAGCTCCAGCCCCATGATTGGCCCACATATATTGGAACCAGTGGTAAAATTGTCTGGGAGCTGGCATACCCCCTGTTTGACAAAGGATACCATTTATATGTCGACAACTATTATACCAGCCTGCCCCTTTTTTTGTCACCTTTATAGTAAAAAAACCCTGGCCTGCGTTACTTTAAAAAAAAAACGGAAGGGATTCCCACAAAATTTGTTGACCAAAAAATTGCAAAACGGAGAATCGGCATTCATGAGGAACAAGGATGTTTTGGCCATGAAGTGGACTGACAAGAAAGATGTCCACATCCTCTCTACCATCCACAATGACACCGTGGTGGAGACCCAAAGAAGAGGCGGCCCCATTGTAAAGCCCGAATGTGTCCACGATTATAATATGTACATGGGGGGGGGGGGGGGGTGATTTAAACGATCAGATGCTACAGCCCTATTTATCAACCCAAAAAGTCCCGTTATTGGTATAAGAAAGTTGCGTTTCACCTGTTTCACATGGCCCTTTTTAATTCGTTTGTCTGCTACCAAAAAGCAACTCAAAACCAACAAATCACCTACCTGAAGTATATTGAAGATATCGTCACTGCCCTGATTTACCAACAAGGTCCCGCCCCAGTAAGCATTAGTTCTGATAGCGTGAGTCTACTTCACGAGCAATACTTTCCCTATCACATTCCCCCCACAGAATCTGGAAGAAGACGCCAAAAGAAATGCTGTGTATGCAGCAGAGGAGGAGTAAGAAGAGATACCAGCTATTATTGTCCCCAATGTCCCTCCCAACCTGGCCTGTGCATCGGAGATTGCTTCAAAAATTATCATACATCCATCCAATATTAGTTCCCCTTATTATTAACAGACTGCCATTTCCCCATTTAGCTGCTACCATGTTAATTAACTGACCCTGGCCTGTTTACCGACGATGTCTTTGCTTGCCGATTTAAACCACGTTTCTGACTTCCACGTGCACTGACCTTGGCCTGTTAATCGACCATGTTTTTGCCTGCCACTTGGACTGATCTTTTGGCCATCTACTGCAGTACACAGGGGTCTCTCATATGTGAGGGGCTTTAGAATAGCGTTTTGAGTAGAGAAAAACAGTTTTTCGTTTTCTGTGCTCCCAGAACAGGGTCTGGTTGCCCGGAGGCTTCAAAGCGATTTGGGTGGGAGAAGCCTCTACCCCTGTCCCCCTGGCCCTAAGCTTGATGTTCCTTCCTGCTGCCTGGACCAATACTTTGGCTGTGCTGACCATATTGCTGCCTGTAATGACCCATGACATTATGGACCATGTTTCTTCCTGCTGCTTGGACCAATACTTTGGCTGTGTTGACCATATATCTGCCTGCTGCCTCTACTGACTTTGGACAGTATTTCTGCCAGGACACCTCTGCCTGCTACCTGGCCCTGTACTTTGGCTGTGCTTTGGCTGTGCTTTGGCTGTGCTCTGGCTGTGCTCTGGCTGTGCTGACAGTATCTACTGAACTATGGACAGTATTCCTGCCTGCTGCCTGGATGATTGCTTTTGCTGTCGCTGACCTCATTCCTGCCTGCTGCCTGGACTGATGCTCTCCTCTGTGGACCACTGCACTTCTAAAACCACAGGTAATCTTTTGTTATTTGGTATGTACCTGCTATGTGTTAAAAATATGAAGGGCCTTCAAAAATGTGATCGGTAGTCAGAAAATTATATGTGTAATTAATGCTGCTAGAATGCCTGGAGGTGCTACTTCACTGTTGGGCCTCTGTATGTGGCCAGGCTGTGTAAAAGTCTCAAACATGTGGTATCGCCATACTCAGAAGGAGTAGCAGAATGTATTTTGGGGTGTCATTTTTGCTATGTACATGCTATGTGTTAGAAATGTCTTATAAAGGGACAACTTTGTGTAAAAAAAAATGCATTTTCATTTTTTTCCACATTTTCCAAAAACTTCTGGAAAATAATGAACCATTCAAAAGGCTCACTATGCCTCATTATACGTTGGGGTGTTTGCTTTCCAAAATGGGGTCATTTTGTGGACAATTCCATTGTTCTGGTGCTCCAGGGCCTTCAAAAGTGTAATAGACGGTTGAAAAAAGATATGTGCAATTTATGCTTGTAGAACGCCTAAAAGTGCTACTTCAATGTTGGACCTTTGTATATGGCCAGGCTGTGTAAAAGTCTCACACATTTGGTATCGCCATACTCGGGAGGAGTAGCAGAATGTATTTTGGGGTTTAGTTGCAATTATGCATATGCTGTGTGAGAGAAATAAACTGTAAATATAACCAGTTTATGTAAAAAAAAAAAATCTTAATTTTCCCAAGAATTGGGTGAAAAAATTACAACTTCAAAAAACTCACCATGCCTCTTAGTAAATACCTTGGACTGTCCACTTTCCAAAAAGGGGTAATTTGGGGGGTATTTGTACTTTCCTGGCTTCTTATGCTGGCCATACACTATACAGAAAATCGGCCGAACCCATTTTCGAAAAACGAACGTTCGACCGTGACTGCAAACGATCGAGCCATCATATAATGACCGATAAATTGTTCAGTGGACATGAATAAATAATTTTTTGTTCGTTTTTTTACATATACCTAGTGCAGACAGTTCGGACGGGAAACACATTAACCTTGCAATTTATCGTACATTCGGCAGAAATTTACCAAACTTCCCGTTCGTTTTTTTACCACAAAAACGTCACAAACGATTATCGATTTGTGCCCATTAACTTGCCGCAAAACGAACGAAGTGTCTATACGAACGATTTTTCGGCCGATTTTTCGTATAGTGTATGGCCAGCATTAGTGTCTCAAGAAATGAGATAGGCATTCAGTACATCAGGTGTGATCAGATGTGATCAATTTTCAGTGATTGGCACCATAGTTTGTAGACTCTATAACTTTCACAAAGACCAAATAATATACATTAATTTGGATTATTTTTATCAAAGATATGTAACAGTATAAATTTTGCCACAAATTCATGAAGAAAAATGACTCATTTGCAAAATTTTACAATAGAAACTAAAAAAAGTGTGTTTTTTTCAAAATTTTCGCTGTTTTTTTGCTTATATCGCAAAAAATAAAAAACCCAGCGGTGATTAAATACCACCAAAAGAAAGCTCTGTTTGTGAGAAGAAAATGATAAAAATTTTGTTTGGATACAGTGTAGCATGACTGAGTAATTGCCATTCAAAATGTGAGAGCGCTGAAAGCTGAAAATTGGTCTGGGCGGGAAGGTGCATAAGTCCCTGGTATTGAAGTGGTTAAGCACCTAAGCACTTTAAGTTATCTCCAGGTAACTATTTCTGATTTTCTCTCCACCACTTAGACTGCCCATCCCTTTGTTTCCTCTCACTCTTTTCCTATGGGGGTATTGCATGATTTTCATGCAATTTTCTACCTTTTTCCTTCTTTTTTTGATTTGGTTCATTTTCACACATCTTCTTGCACTTAATTTTCCTATTCAGTTTATTCAATACTCATCACTCAGTTTCATAATTCTATTTACCTTCTACAGCCTAAAATTGTTTTTTGTGATCACACATGCTTACTCACACATCACAGCCTGATGCATGACCGTCCCTTGGAGGGTTGCCCGTTGAGCAGGCTGTCGCTTAACATACAATCTCAGCTCCCGGAGGAGATGTTCCCCAAGTGAGGATATTTATGACCCTCAATGCCGTACCAATTGCACATGGATGCCCTGTAAGTATCATATAGGGTGTTTTACCCCCATTTCTTTTTATATTTTTCACACCTGTGACTATAATAGACCAACTAGAAATGCACAATATATCATTACAGAGATACCTTGCACATGTATACGCATGCTCCTCATGAGTGACACCAAGTCATGAAACGCGTTGAGCTAACAGATGTCGTGTTCAAAACGCATACTTCATTCTACCACGTCATTGTGGATTCTGTTAATGCATTATATATCTGACTATATTCCAATCATGTGCTATCCAATTTCGGACTTTTCCATATGTATCATGTGCCATTCATTTTTTGGATTATTTATGTATTATATATTGCTGTATGAAATAAAGTTTTTTATTATCTCAGTCCATGCAGGTATTTAATTATATGTGTAGTATATCAATTTTCTATTGAATATGAATTATGAGACAAATGTCCTACTCTTTTACATATATTATAGATATGTCAATTATAATGCCACACAACACTTGACCCTCCGCGTACTTCATTTAAAGTCCCGCCTCCCTGTTCTCTTTTCTTTTTTGTACACAATAAAAGGGATGGAGGCTGATGACAACGTCATCTCCTCATATAAGGCCCCACAGACCCCTCTCTTTTAGAACTACTTTAAACACACAGCAGCAGTTTTTAATCAAAAAGCAGTGTTATTGCTGTGGTTCAGCCATACTGCTGTATTATAAATGGCATGGGCATAGCTTGAGGGATCGCAATGACAACCCTGCCCAGGCTCCAGGGGGCCTGTGCGGCCTCCCTGTCACATTACGTCTGTGCCCTCAGTTTGTCGACCCGCCGTCCACAGAATACAGTATCTAACACAGTGCACTCAATGCTATATAAGCAGTGGGACCATATCGCAGCTGGGAATACCCATTTGGTAGGAGTAGGATGTCATATATAATAGGAGCATTATTTCCACTAATATACATTACAGCTTATAGCTATCAGTGATTGTTAAGGAAGCTGACAAGCACAGCCCCATGGCAAGGGATACTGTTTTTTTCCTGTCCGGAGTTAAGCATTACTAGAATTATTGCTCCCTGGCAAACAGAATTTTTAATTTTTTTTTTGCTTGCACCCAGAGGCGTATCTAGTGAAAGTGGTGCCTATGGCAAGCACTGAAACTGTGCCCCTGTCAAAACATTTGAAACCCATATTTCAGATAACCTTAAGAAAAACTGCTAACAAGACTACAAGTCAAGCTCTTTAACCACTTTCGGACCGCTGCATGCCGATATACGTCCTAACTTTGAAGAGGGATATCTTTGTTATGGCAGCAGCTAGCGAATCACTACTCCTCCTGCCGCGCTCCGGTGCCCTCTGCTTCCCTCTGCTGCTTACCATAGCTGTCAAGCAATCAAATGCTTGTCCTTCCTCGGTATGAAGACGAGTGAGGGGAAGATGGCCCCCATTTTAGTGTAAATATGAGATCTGATGTCTTTTTGACCCACCCACACCGCCAAAAAAAAAAAAAAATTAAAAGCCAGCAGCTACCAATACTGCAGCTGCTGACTTTTAATACATTGCCACTATCCTGTCCCGGGGTCCAGCGATGTCGGCAGGGGACGCCGAGAACCCGCTCGGTTCTCGCCAGCTGCCGCCGCCATCCTAGGTGAGGGAATCAGGAAGTGAAGCGTTGCAGCTTCACTTCCCGGTTCCCTACTGCGCATGCACGAGTCGCGCTGCGCGTCCCTAGTGGCCCCCGCTCTCTGCTGGGAGCTGTGTGTTCCCAGCAAACAGCGCGGTCGGGACGGGAAGAGGCATAGACTCCCATGGGAGTCTATGCCGGAAGTGGGTGCAAATACCTGTCTTTGACAGGTATCTGCACCCCCCTCCCCCCTGAAAGGTGCCAAATGTGACACCGGAGGGGGGCAGGGTTCCGAAAAGCGGAAGTTCCATTTTTGTGTGGAACTCCGCTTTAAGAGGTCCTGCCATGCTTTTTTTCTGTTACAAGGGATGTAATAGGAATAAAAGTGACACCATTTTTTTTAAAGAACAGTGTAAAAATAAAAAATAAAAGGTAAAATAAATAAAAAAAAACAACATTTTTAAACGCGCCCCGTCCCGCCAAGCTCGCGTGCAGAAGCGAACACATAAGTGAGTAGCGCCCGCATATGAAAACGGTGTTCAAACCACACATGTGAGGTATCGCCGCGATACCTCGGTAGAGCGAGAGCAATAGTTTTAGTCCTAGACCTCCTCTAATTCAAAACATGCAACCTGTAGAATTTTTCAAACGTTGCCTATGGAGATTTTTAAGGGTAAAAGTTTGTCGAAATTCCACGAGCGGGCGCAATTTTGAAGAGTGACAGGTTGGGTATCAATTTACTGGGCGTAACATTATCTTTCACAATATAAAAAAAAATTGGGCTAACTTTACTATTGTTTTATTTTTTAATTCAAAAAAGTGCTCTCATGCACATCGCTGGATCACCATCGGGCTCACGTGTGTATAGGGGGGTGGGGTGAGGGGGGCTGGAGGGGGAGCTGCACACAGAAGGATTTCTAACCTTAATGCATGGAATGCATTAAAGTTAATGCTGTAGCTGCTGACTTTTTATATAAGGACAGTTATCTGTCCAGGTATCCAGTGATGTCGACACCCAAAGCTGACCCGTCCATCAGCTCCGGGTGCAGGTGCCAGCATCCTTACTAAGGGAAACAGGAAGTGAAGCCTTGTGGCTTCACAGCCTGTTTCCTACTGCGCATGTGTGAGTTGTGCTGCGCTTTCTGAATAGTCCCTGCTGTCTTCTGGGACCTGTGTGTGTCTCCTAGAAGGCAGCGGGGGGGAAGGAGGAGGGGGCATAAATGACGTAGGTCACCACGGCACCCTTACACAGAAGTGGGAGTGGGTATCTGTTTTTGAAAGGTATTTGCTCCCCCCTCCCCCCTGAAAAGTGCCAAATGTGGCACCGGAGGGGGGGAAGCAGATAAGTGGAGCTTCCACTTTTGGGTGGAAAGCCGCTTTAAAATTGCATAGGTGTTAGTTGCACTCTGTGGTTTAGTCAGGGAGCACCTCACCAAATTCCTTGTCAGGAGAAGCTACTGCAGTTAGTTGTTAGAGATCTATTGATTTTCTCCCTAAGTTTTGCCTTGTTGCACTTTTCTCTTCAACCACTAGGTGGCCGGGAACTTGGTGGTACTAGATATGAGAAGGGCAACCCAAGGTCAGGTTATGGGTATATGGGGTATCTCAGCCAAGTCAGGGACCCAGCCAGCGGAGGTGACGCTTGCAGAGCAGCCTTGTGTGTCAAGCCAGGGACCGAGCCCTTTAGCAGGGGTGAAGCTTGAGGAGTATCTGGAGTGCAAAGCTAGGGAGATACCACCACAAAAGCCTTGAGGAGCTCACGGGATTCAGAGTCAGTGAATCAGAGAGTCCAGTGAGAGACTAGGAGCTCAAGGAGCTGAAAAACTACAAGGAGAAGTTGTAGTGAAGCTGAGAGAACTGTTGAACTTTGTGTTAGGAACTGTTAAGTACTGCTGCCATAGGAGACAGCATTCCTGCACGTGCAGAAGTGGAGCCTTGCTGGGGCCTTTTCCTATACGGCTGTCCTCCTATTGAAGTCTCGGTGTCTGCCAATTGAAATTGCAACTACTCAAGTGTGTCCTGGCCCTAACCCTCTTTCCCTTCAAAATATAAAAAGGACTGTTAAAAGAAATAAAACCTATTTTGCATCCAAGAAGTGTCTGGCACCCAATGACTTTCACCATCTTTGCACCCACTAGGCCTCACAACCCACTACATATTGAAGGATGTCAGCTGTCTCTGGCCTTAAAGGTCCTCATTAGGCTGGAAGAGAGTAAAGACTTTGCTACATTTGGCATCCAACGTGGGGCTAAGGTGTTGTCCTTGCAGCAGTTGCCCATGGTAACCAGCTTCAGCTCCATCGGTATTTCGCCTGGCTCCGTGGGAAGGTGGCAAGCAGCGTTTACCCTTCTTAAAGACTGTGTTGTTGTGTGTACTATCACTGTGGGGAAGAACCAACAAGTCTCACTGCTCATCGGAAAGAATCAGCCTGGTCTTTTGACACTTCCCGCCAGCGCTGTAAGGGTTAAAACAGGCCCCAAAATGGACTCCATTACAGTTTTGGTGTGCCGCAGCAAGAACGAAGCAGGAGCCACAGCAGGGCGCCCACAGTGACAATGTTGGCGCCGCAGAAAGGAGGGGGAGATGAGCGGGGCTTCGTTCCCCCGCATCGCTGGACCCTGGGACAGGTAAGTGTCTTATTATTAAAAGTCAGCAGCTGCAGTATTTGTAGCTGCTGACTTTTAATTTTTTTTTTAATCGTAACTCCGCTTTAAAGTGTCACTAAACCCACATCACGAAAAACTATCAATAAATGCTGTATTATATGCTGTTCATACTCACTTAGTCACTATGAGATTTGTTTTCTATATTATGCAAAAAAAAAACTGGTTGATCCTGCTGTTCTCTATCTCCACCTTCTGTTCATGTCCCCAATTAAGCTAGAGATTTTGCAGCTGTGGTGGCAACACTGCACATGCTCAGTTTTCATTGAGTTTCTATGCATTTCCTCCCTATCACATCTGAGCAGCCCATGTGACTTTAATGTCACACATGTGGGCATATACACAGTGGTAAATGACAGCCCACTCCCTCTCTCCTCCTCCATGCCTACTAACCAGTTAAGCACAATGGGGCGGGATATTACAAATAGATTAATGGAGGATTCACCTCCCTCAAATTCTAAGACACAGGCTAGAGGGGCATGACACAGCTTGTGACTGTCAAAAATCCACCCACGCCATGTTCTTTCAACAAAATAATAAAGATTTTGTTTAAAATATAACTTTGTATGCCAAATTAAACAGTGTATTGATATTATGCATTTATTTACTTTTACTCTGTATTCCAAAGGTTGTTTTTTTAACACATGGCCAGCAGCAGAGGACTAGAGGCGCCTCCTGATTATGTTTCCCTGCAGACAGGCTGGGAAAGATCTGGGTCATGTGACAGCTGTATATCAACTAGGAAAAAGGTACTTAGATGTGTTTTTTTAATTAAAATAATTACAGTGCCATCATCCACATTACGAAATGGAAGGGACAATGTAAATTAAACAGTGTGTGTTTAGTATCACTTTAAGCTGACGTTCATACAGTTCTTTTTAGTCAGATTAAGCAGGCTTCTCACAATGATTCCCTGCAGTATTATGTACAGCTAAATCAATGACTATCAATGCCAAATGTATCATCCCAGGGAACCTCTGAGGAAGCAATTGTAGAGACGCAAATCTGGACATGTTGTTGGAGCTCTTGTGTGCTGTTGTTTTAAAATGATACACATAATGAAGGAGATTTAATGATCTAATGCTACTGGTGTTCCATTGAGGGTGATAATTCTCATTAAAATCCAGCCTAAAGTAAAGCAGAGTATAAAACTAAACATTGTGTTTTTTTCCCCCAAGATAAGGAGCTATACACATTACTTGTGGTAAGTGAACTATACAGTCACCAATGTGACATGTGTTTAGTGCATTTGCCTTCATATAATTCTGTACAGGACTGAGGTAATATAACGCCGAGAAGCACAACCTCCCTCTCTAACTCCAAGATGTTAGGAGAAGTTGTTAATGGCATTGAGAGAGTGATGCTCAGAGCCAGGGAACTTTTTTCTTCCCTTATTATACCTACAAATCTAGAGACATTTATAGGGTACCAACTGTCAAGAAAAAAAGACATAGATATCAAACTTGACAATTTACTTCTGTGGCATTGGATCAGTTGGATACCTAAAATCTTCTTCTTTGACACCTTAATATTGAGTACACAGTCCTAACCAACCACAATCACCACTATTCCCTTGGGTGTGTTCGGACTAGGATCCGAACCAACATGTGCAAACACAACAGGATACTGTCATCTGTATGAGCTAGTCATCTTCGATCAGGGTATTACCTGCTCAACAGCTGCACGTTTACATGTCCCTTATATATGTGCGGCAGTGGGATGGGAAATTCCCTGACCGCACATGATTGGCCCATATAGGTGACAGCTTCTTGGTCGCCTCACACACTTGGGTTTGGAACCTAGTCTGAACACACCAAACTCATAACTAGTCATATATGAATCCTTAATGCTCTACCAGACAACACAGCCAGGTTAGTGACTTCACTTTTTTTCCTGATGCATTTAATTAATGCAGGTCACCTGCCTGTCCCCAGCGTGTAACTGGACAATGGTTAGGCCTTTTCTGCTTTCTTCACCATCTTTTTTGCTGGCATATGTGCAATGCAGCTTAGCCTAATTTACTCAGTGTGCTGATCTTCCATTTACCAATCTGAGTGCTACAGTAGAGAGGATTAGAGAAAGCTGTAGTTTTTAAATGCAAGCCATGCAAGTACCTGAATTTGACCTGGTATCATTACCTTGCAGTCCCTGTACTGGAATGTGAAAGTAAAAAACAGTATAAGGAGCCAATCAAGTCATGTGTTGACAAGAAGTATGCTGATAGAAAGCAGTGTGACAGAGAGATGAGCTAATCACTGTGCTGCTTCTCTTTTTACTGTCAAGTCATAGGCTGTGGCTGGTTAACTTTGTTCTATCGGTTGATAGTCTCATCCATAATCCTTCTTATTTTTTACAGGTATCTACTATAAACTGTGTGACCAATGTAAGTTGGTGCAGGTTTCTCTCTTTCTCCATGATAATGCCCCGTACACACGGTCGGATTTTCCGATGGAAAATGTCCGATCGGATCGTGTTGTCGGAAATTCCGACCGTGTGTGGGCTCCATCGGATTTTCCGACACACAAAGTTGGAGAGCAGGAGATAAAATTTTCCGACAACAAAATCCATTGTCGGAAATTCCGATCGTGTGTACACAAATCCGACGGACAAAGTGCCACGCATGCTCAGAATAAATAAAGAGATGAAAGCTATTGGCCACTGCCCCATTTATAGTCCCGACGTACGTGTTTTACGTCACCGCGTTCAGAACGATCGGATTTTCCGACAACTTTGTGCGACCGTGTGTAGACAAAACAAGTTTGAGCCAACATCCGTTCGAAAAAATCCTAGGATTTTGTTGTCGGAATGTCCGAACAAAGTCCGACCGTGTGTACGCCCTATAACTCTTTTGGCAGCTTCAGATCATGCATGTGGGTGGGTGCAGCGTGGTTAGGGTTGCCACCTGTACGGTTTTCTCCCAGGCACTCTGGTTTTTGAATGATGTGTTCGGGTTTACTTCTGTCCCAGACCCGGACACATCATTCACACATAGGGATGAACTTTCTGTTTGGGTCGAAAATTCGAGCAGCGCGTAATGGCCCATAATGCACTGTGGGAGTGCATTGCTGTCTGATGATTGGCCAAGCATGCACTATGACCCGCATGCTTTGGCCAATCACAGCGCCGTCAGCAGAGAGCCATATTTGGCCGAAGGCAGGGTGCCTTTGGCAAATTATGGCTCAGGGGGTTAAATCCATGCCCCACACTATATAAGGCTGCCTGCACGTCGGCCCTGTGTAGTGTGTTGCCGGCGTTGACTGAGAGAGTGTCATTTCATTTAGATTGAGCAGGAAGGCGATTCAGTTAGCTGCAGTGTATTTACCATTTATATACAGTCAGTCTTGTATATAAATATATATACTTATATATATATATATATATATATATATATATATATATATATATATATATATATATATATATATATATATATATATCCACTGTATCCAGTTTGAATAGATCTGACTGCAGTCCGTTCCTGGCGTACTGTTACTAATATACCTTTATGCAGGCAGGTGATTCAGTGAGCTGCAGTGCACAAAATATATATACAGTCTCCTACATATATATCCACTGCATTCTAGTCTAGCCAAGCCTATATCTGACTGCAGGCCATTGCTGGTGTACGTTTTCAAATACACTTTCAGGCAGGCAGGTGATTCGGTGATCTGCAGTGCATTACATATATATACAGTCTCCTACATATATATCCACTGCATTCTAGTCTAACCAAGCCTATATCTGGCTGCAGGCCAGTGCTGGTGTACGTCTGCCTTTTCATCTGGTACACTCTGCCCCCTTTCGTGAATTTGTGGAATGTGCGGTACCTCAGTGGCAGGTTCCCAAACGCCATTTATTTTCACGGAAGGCCATTCCGTCTCTCTACCAGCATGCGGAAGGCAATGTCTTGGCCTCGTTGGACAGGGCAGTCAGCGGTAAGGTGCATATTACCGCTGACTCATGGTCCAGCAGGCCTGGACAGGGATGTTACCTTTCTTTCATGGCGCACTGGGTAACTCTGCTGGCAGCTGGGAAGGATGCAGGACAGGGTGCAGTATTGTTGGAGCTTGTTCTGCCACCACGCCTCCAAAATGCTAGTAGTGGTGATTCTGCCACACCTCTCTCCTCCACCCCTCCTCTTCTTCTTCCTCTATGGCCTCTTCCTCTGCAGATTTCTCCTCGGAACCACCAGTGCACTCAGGCAAATAGATGCCATGCGGTGCTTGAGTTTGTCTGCTTAGGGGACAGGAGCCACACTGGGGCAGAGATTCTGTCAGCTCTGTAGGGGCAGACTCAGAGGTGGTTGACGCCACGCCAGCTTCAGCCAGGAATGGTGGTTTGCGACAATGGCACCAACCTCCTCTCCGCCCTTCGACAGGGACACTTGACCCATGTTTAGCTCACGTTCTTAATTTGGTGGTGCAGCGGTTCTTGTGCAGGTACCTGGGCTTACAGGATCTCCTGAGGCAAGCCAGGAAAGTCTGTGGGCATTTCTGCCGGTCATATAATGCCGGTGCTCGGCTGGCTAACATTCAAAGGGAATGCAACCTGCCCAAGAACCGCCTCATTTGTGACATGCCCACGAGGTGGAACTCAACATTGGCAATACTGCAGCGGCTGTACACGCAGCAGAGGGCCATCAATCAGTACCTGTGTGAGTATGGCACCAGGACAGGGTCAGAGGAGCCAGTGGCTACTGATCAAGGATGCATGCACTGTCCTGTCACCATTTGAGGAGGCCATGAAGATGGAGAGCAGTGACAGTGCATGCATCAGTGATACTGTCCCTCTTGTCTTCCTGTTGGAGCACACACTTTGTGGAATAATGGACAGGGCAATTGAGGCAGAACAGAGGGAGGAAGAGGAGGACTTCCTTACCTCTCAAGGCCCCTTTTATCCAGACAGTATTGCCCGCCAATCACACAGGAAGAGGAGGAGGAGGAGGAGGATGAGGATTGTGTCAGCATGGAGGTGGAGCCTGGCACTCAGCATCAGCAGCAGTCTTCAAGGGATCGTTCTCAGTCCCCAGAAATCCATGGACTTGTACGTGGCTGGGAGGAGGTGGCTGTAGATCATATCATCCTTAGTGACCCAGAGGACTCCGCATCGAATGCCTCAGCAAACCTTTGCTGCATGGCCTCCCTGATCCTGCAAAGCCTGCGAAAGGAACCTCGGATTCGTGGTATCAAGGAGAGGGATCATTACTGGCTGGCAACCCTTCCTGATCCACGTTACAAGGATAAGGTTGCAGAACTTATCCAGCCTTCGCAAAGGGAGCAGAGGATGAAACATCTTGGGAGGCCTTGCAGAAAGGTTTGTGCAATGCGTTTCCAGAGCCTGGGAGGTTACAATTTCCTGGTCCTCCTGGACAACGGGTTGCTGAGGCTTCGGTCAGTCACAGAAGGAGCGGTGGAGAAGGTGGCCATCTGACCGATGCGTTCAGACAATTCTTTAGTCCGCAGCCCCAAGGTCTGATCGGTTCCAGCAACCATCGCCAGCATCTGATTTACATGGTGCAGGAATGCCTAAGGGCAAGATCAGACTTGGAGACCTTTCCAACCGAAAATCCATTGGGTTACTGGGTGTTGAGGATGGATCACTGGCCAGAGCTTGCACAATATGCAATTGAGCTACTGGCCTGTCCTGCATGCAACCTTCTTTCTGAATGCACATTCAGTGCTGCTGGAGGCTTTGTAACTGATCACAGAGTGCGCCTGTCCACAGACTCAGTTGATCGGCTCACCTTCATAAAAATGAATCAGTCTTGAATCACAAGCACCTGATGCTGATTAAACCGATTCATTTTTTTATGAATGTGAGATCCCTTGAAGACTGCCTATGCTGATGCTGAGTGACTATCCTGTTATGCTGAGTGACTATCCTATTCCTCCTCAATGTTCATGTTGATAGCTTCTAAGAACATTTTTGGTTTTGGGCACCACCACCAGTGCCTAAAGCTCAATTTTTCTGCCCCTGTTTAACAGGGGCATGTAATTACAATTTTTGCTGTAATATTTTGCAGCAGGGCTTGTTCCTGCACTCCACTAGAGTATCGGTGAGGGGTTGCAGTGTTGTGGCACCAGCACCAGTGCCTAAAGCCCAATTTTTCTGCCCCTGTTTAACAGGGGCGTGTAGTTACAATTTTTGCTGTAATATTTTGCAGCACGGCTCATTCCTACACTCAACTAGAGTATCTGTGAGGGGTTGCAGTGTTGTGGCACCAGCACCAGTGCCTAAGGCCCAATTTTTCTGCCCTTGTTTAACAGGGGCATGTAATTACAATTTTTGCTGTAATATTTTGCAGCACGGCTCATTCCTGCGCTCAACTAGAGTATCTGTGAGGGGTTGCAGTGTTGTGTCACCAGCACCAGTGCCTAAGGCCCAATTTTTCTGCCCCTGTTTAACAGGGGCGTGTAATTACAATATTTGCTCTAATATTTTCACGCAGTGCTCGTTCCTGCGCTCAACAACAGAATCTGTGAGGGGTTACAGTGTTGTCGCACTACCACCACTGCCTAAGACCCAATTTTTCTGCCCCTGTTTAACAGGGGCGTATAATTACAATTTTTGATCTAATGTTTCACAGCAGGGCCCGTTCCTGCGCCCACCAAGTGTAACTGTGAGGGCTTACAGTGTTGTGGCACCACCACCACTGCCTAAGACCCAATTTTTCTGCCCCTGTTTAACAGGGGCGTGTAATTACTATTCTTGATATAATATTTCACAGCAGGGCCCGTTCCTGCGCCCACCAGGAGTAACTGTGAGGGCTTAGTGTTGTGGCACCACCACCAAAGGCCCAATTTTTCTGCTCCTGTTTAACAGGGGCATGTAATTACAATTTTTGATATAATATTTCACAGCAGGGCCTGTTCCAGCGTCCACCAAGAGTAACTGTGAGGGCTTACAGTGTTCTGGTACCACCAACACCTAAGGCCCAATTTTCTGCGGAGTATATAGGGCAGGCCGTATAGTATATACAGGCAGCCCCCTATTTTCAAACATCCGACTTACAAACGACTCCTACTTACAAACGGAGGGAGACAACAGGAAGTGAGAGGAAATCTACCCCTAGGAAGGGAAATTCTCTCCTGTAAGAGTTAATATGGGAAAAAGGTGTTTCCACTGATGCTTTATCACCAATCCTTGTTTCCCTAATAACCCCAAATTTTCAAAATCCAATTGTCATTGGGACAGCAAGTGAGGTAAAATCTTCTGAACAGGGGCACAGACAGCAAAACAAATGTTACAGGGGTAATAATAACCCTTCCCTATGTTATCCAAAAGGCTTAAAAATAGATTTTTTGGCTGGAGCTACACTTATAAAATGTACCTGTTCTAAATTAAAAAAGGATTATACTTAAGAACAAAACTACAGTCCCTGTCTTGTTTGGACCCCCTGTATACTGCTGTTCAGAGTATTTAGGGCCTGGGGGCACCACGCCTTTTCTTTTTTTAATATGGATGCGGAGTTCCCCTTAATATACAAGACCCAAAGGGCCTGGTAATGGGCTGGGGGGGAGTACCCATGCCGTTTTTCTCAATAATTTTCATCCATATTGCCAGGACCCCGACATTACATTACAGCCGCAAGCAGTTTTAAATGACTTTTATTCCTTTAGAAATGTCATTTTGTGCAGGGACTGTTCTAAACACGGGAAACACGAGCCACTTTACAGGCATACTATAGTCAAACCCCCCCCCCCCCCCCCCGTACGATATTTAAAGGAATAATTTACTTTAAGCATTATTAAAATCACTGCTCTCGAAAAAACGTCCGTTTTTAAAACTTTTTTTTGCATTGATACATGTCCCCTGGGGCAAGACCCGGGTCCCCAAACACTTTTTAGGACAATAACTTGCATATTAGCCTTTAAAATTGATTTTTCACGTTCGGGGTCCCATAGACTTTAATGGTGTTCGAATGTTCGTGCAAACTTTAGTTTCGTTCGCATTTTCTGCCGCGAACTGAACCGGTTGTGTTCGGCTCATCCCTATTTACACGGACTGCACCGAGAGTGAGGAGTCTCCCCTCTCCCTGACAGCAGCTTGGTTCAGCAGGGCAGAGTGTCAGTGTATCAAAGCTCCTCCCCTCCTCCTCCTTCTCCGTTCAGTACACACAAGAAGGAGGGGGGAGCAGGGACGTGCTGATATCAGGTCTGTAGAAAGTTTTTATTATGCTCTGTACATGGAGGAGGGGGGGAGGAGAGAGCGGCTGGAAAGGAGGACAAGTTAGAAAATATGTGGAGTGATCGAAGGGCTAGGAGGATATATAATGGGGGGACTTTGACAGGTGCAAGACAATGCTAGAAGTGTGGATTGGATTTGAAATCTGGCAACCTCTCCTAACACTATCTCTCTTCCTTCCCAAAGAACCCCTCCAGCACACATCCTAACCCCCCTACCCCTTGCACTGGCCCTCTTCTCTCACAAAGCGCCACCCTGTAGCACATATCTGAATCCCCCAAGCGCCCCCGGCACATATGGGCACAGGCTGCATATGATGGGCACAGTGGCTGTATGATTGGCACAGAGGCTGCATATGATGGGCACAGTGGCTGTATGATGGGCACAGAGGCTGCATATGATGGGCACAGTGGCTGTATGATGGGCACAGGCTGCATATGATGGGCATGGAGGCTGTATGATGGGCACAGGCTGCATATGAAGGGCACAGAGGCTGCATATGATGGGCACAGAGGCTGCATATGATGGGCATAGGCTGCATATGATGGGCACAGAGGCTGCATATGATGGGCACAGAGGCTGCATTTTATAGGCACAGAGGCTGCATTTTTTGGGCATAGTGGCTGCATTTGATGGGAACAATGGCTGCATTTGATGGGACACAGTGGCTGCATTTTATGGGGCACAATGGCTGCATTTTATGGGGCACAGTGAGGCTGCAATTGATGTTTTTTTCAACATTTTTCAGTTTGTTTGCGCCCCCCCAAAAATTTTGAGCACCAGCCGCCACTGCCCCCCAGCACATATCTAACTCTCCCCACCTCCCTGCTAGCACTAGCCCTCTCCCCAGGACATGTCTGACCCCTGCATTCCGTGCAGAATACTCACAATTTAGCCACGTGCATTGTTTGCTGGGGCGAGTTTTGCGCCACATTACTACTCTCTTTTAGGCCACCAAAAGTGTCCCAGGTCTTTTACAATCTTATAGCCTATACTTCCCCAAAAAATGCCACCGCTAAAGTGTTCGGGCTTGGCTTGAAGAAAAGGTGGCAATCCAAAGCGTGGTGATAATTCTCATTACTTCACATATAGTCCAAGTGCAATTAGAAGAACTTGTATTGTGGTAAAGGCAAAACCAGTTCACAAAAAACCCAGTGGGAGAAGGCCCAATCGGGAACACCCACGAATGGCAACAGCATATAGCAGAGCAGATATCAGCCGAACTGACAGCGTCTGTCTGGAGGGGCAGAACGAGAATTATCTATATTTTTTTTCCGATGGATGTTGGCTCAAACTTGTCTTGCATACACACGGTCACACAAACGTTGTCGGAAATTCCGATCGCCAAGAACGCGGTGACGTACAACACTTACGACTGCACTATTAAAAGAAAGTTCAATAGCCAGTGCGCCACCCTTTGGGCTCCTTCTGCAAATCTCGTGTTTATCTCGTGTTAGTAGAAGTCGCGCTTTTCAACCTCGTGCTTTTCAGTTCGTTACTGCTCTTCAGTTTGTGCTTGTGGGTTCGTATCATTTCTTCAGTGTGTGTTGTCGGTTCGTTACTGTCTTTCGGTGTGTCCTATTTAATAGTTCGTATCTGTTTTTCAGTGCGTTCTTGTGTGCTCGTTTCTGATTTTCAGTTCGCTCTTCTCAGGCGTTTCTGATTTTCAGTGCGTTCTGTTAGTTCGTTCTGACCAGCCGACCGTTTTCTAGCCATGTTGCGGGTATGTACTCGTCGTAGAGTTTGTGCTGTGCAAGGGCTTGGTGTTGGAGTTCTTGCTTTGACCCAAGTTCAGTCCATAAACAGGGCGAGGAGGAGGCGAGGAGGAGTTCATGGATGAAGAATTGGTTGCTCCAGTGTGACCAATTCTCTCACATGCCTTTGTTGCGGGAGATCCGGGATAAAATCCTGATGATTTCACTAATTATCTCAGGATGACGGACCCCGTTTTTCACTGTCTGTTGGCTTTGCTGTCCCCTTATATTACGAAGCAGGACACCTGCATGCGGCAAGCCATCACTCCTGAACAAAGGCTAGTCGCCACCTTGCGGTACTTGGCGACGGGGGAAAGTCTGCAGGACATCAAGTTCTCGACTGGCATCTCCTCCCAGGCTCTGGGAATCATTATTCCAGAGACCTGTTCTGCCATCATTCAGGTCCTGCAGAAGGACTATATTGAGGTAAGTTTTCTCCTTTAACATCACATTCTATGTATTTAATGTTTGCTAATGTATTGTATTTATTTCATCATTCCATAATTACCATGATTGTAATATGCTGTGAATGTCCTCTTTGTCCTAATGCATGCTGGGAGCTTTTAATGCTCCTTTTGTTGTCCATGCATATTTGCCTTCAACAACCACCCCAGCATGCTATCCTGGGCCCATACACACCTAGCCTAGTCACTTAACAATGTATTTTGTCAGCTCCATTGTAGTGCTTACCCTAAACACCCCCCTAAAATGTGTCCAAATGTTATTTTTGTCCTTAAATTCAGGCATAGTGCAAGAGGCTTTTTTTTGGGGGGGGGGGCTCATTTGGAACCCTCCCCCCAACCGCTAAGTCAATTGATACTAATACTCTATCTGCTGACTGAACAAACTATGTGGCCTCAGTTGGGACTGAGGCTGGCTTTCAAAATACAACAACCTTGACGGCCCTTGAAGCTGGCCGTCCTAGCTTGCCCCCTCAAAGCGCCCGCAAAGTAAGACAAAAGTACTTTGTGGGTAGGGGGGGCCATTGATATGCCAGACAATGTGTAAAACATATTTTAAATACTTTTTTTGGTATAAACTGAACTAATATTTCATTTTATTTACTGCTTATGTTTCTTTAAGCTGTCTCCTAGGTTATCCAATGGCCTTTTATTTTTGGCCATTTTCTTTAATAGTGCAAACGTAATTTTTGTGATACATGAGGTGACAATTACTCCTTCAGCTAACTATTATGTTGTGGGTCTGCTACACACACACACATTGTTTTTGTTGTTAATGTATGTAATGCATTAATGATAAAAATAATCATCATTTTCAGCTCCATTAATTAATTACTATGAGTCTGTAAAATGGCCTATTTGTAGCAAATTTTAGAGCACTGTGGGGGTTATTTACTAAAGGCAAATCCACTTTGCACTACAAGTGCACTGCAAGTGCACTTGAAAGTGCACTGAAACTGTACTTGTAGTGCAAAGTGGTTTGCCTTTAGTAAATACCCCCATTGTCACACATTGTTGAGTATAAAACATTTTACTCCGTGCACATTCACATGTGCGTTAGAAAAGGGTTTTTTAACAAACCAACATTGGTTTTGTAACATTTATGTGTGACAGTATATAGCCTTTTTTTGGTTAAACATGCATGTTTAAAACCATAATAACATACACAACTCAGGAACTTACAAAGTTCAACTTTGATAAATTGAAGGCAATATGCGACATTAGTATGTCCAAACTGTGTTGATCTTGCCTTCATCAGATGGGGTGATGTCACCCCTGTAAAAGTCAAATTTTAAAGATGTACACAAATTGGGAGTCAAAATGTGGCTTTCCCTCCTGATCCCATGCCTAATGTCAACATGTGCTAGCTCCCATCATGGGGGATCAATGGACGTGTTTCGCGGTGCAACCCCTTTCTCTCATCTACTTTAGTTGCGATGAAGGGGTTGCACCCACAAAACGCGTACATTGATATCCCATGATGGCAGATAGCACATTTTGACACACTGTGTCCATCTTCAAAATTTGACTTTCCAATTACTTAAAAACTTTTGTAAAAATGAAAAATATAACGACAAACTGTAAAAATTTGTGGGTGTTTTTTTTTTTTTTTAACAAAAGGAATGCTTATTTAAATAGCAAGACATGTGAACAGTGTATTGACATTGCAAAATACATTTTTAGACAGTGCATTTGTGGGTGTTTTAGATTCTTCCTAAAACATCAATGATGTTGTTGAGTCTTTTTTCAACATCATTGATGTTTTCCTTGATCTTCTCTAATTCCTAATTACACACCATTATCTCCCCGATGAGGATCTGTGCACTTGCACTGTTGAAATGAGTTTCTTCTTCCACAACATCTACATCACCTAAAAATAAAAAAACACACCATGTATTATAAATATGCAGGCATACATCTATTAACTGAAGCAGTGGTCTCAGACACTGACCTGTTGTGGTTACTATTTCGCCCAATTCATGAACCTCTCCTCCCTCCACATCATCTTCAGGGTGTGTGGGGATTTCCCATTCTTTAGGAGGTGTGGGGTTCTTGGTGTCCTCAGATGTCCCCATTCTTTTCTCCCCTATGTGAATTAAAAAAAGGTATACTTAGCACACAGATATTTGAGGCAAGAAATCGGAATATGAAACATTGCTTGGAAGTGTAT
Organism: Lithobates septentrionalis; assembly: GCA_037952835.1. Taxonomy (NCBI): domain Eukaryota; kingdom Metazoa; phylum Chordata; class Amphibia; order Anura; family Ranidae; genus Lithobates; species Lithobates septentrionalis. The sequence continues at coordinate 227,857 of JBBDGP010000108.1, forward strand.
AATTGTCTGTTTTGGCAGAGTTCCAAGCTGAAGATTTTTTTCCCTTGATTAAAGCTGGAATACTTACCTTTTTTGTTAACGTTTCACACATGGAGAGACCCCTAGTATGCACTGGAGCACCTGTGTGGGACACCCTAAAAAGGATGTTCTGGTGTCCAATACTAGTGCTCCTGCATCCATATGTGTAAACATATGTGTGTCCTCTCCTTACACTGAATCGAGTTTGCATTTCATTCTAGTTACAAACCCATTTAGGCAACAATGTACTAAACTTCTTTTAAAAAAAATAGGCATGAACAAATGTAGTTAACCTGCATCTGCCAAAAACATCGTCTTAGTGGTCGAACGAACGATGTTTACTACGAACGATTACTGTCCCCACGAACCTGAAACTTGCCATTTTAAACGCCATTTTAAACTGTACAACAGTAAAGAAAAGCACATGGAGCAGCATGCAAGTAATAATAATAGGAACACAGGACAAATACTTTTTAAAAGCAGTTTCCTGATCCTTTTGTACTGAACGTGCTCCCTCAATTTCAGGTCTGACCAGCATTTCCTCAATTGCTCCTTGGATCGTCATACCCCAAAATTCCTGTGCAGACTTCTCACAACTTTAGTCATGATCTTGGCCTTTCTCACATTTGGGTTTGGGTACGGTCCATACTTCCCATCATAGTCGGCCCTCTTCAAGATGTCCACCACCTCCACCATCTCTACAAAGGACATATTTGAGGCCTTAAATCTCCTCCTGGATCGGGTCGTTTCTGGCTCCGGGCTTTCCTCGTCGTTGCTGCTATTATCACGTACTTGTTTTCTCTCCGCCATGTGCTCTCCCACTGTGCCGAACGAGAAGGGGTGGGGAATACACTAGAAAGAAGGTCGGGGCAGAGTTTCATGCATGCGCAGTTTATCTAAAGCATAACATGCGTGCGTCGTATGTACGATCTGTGAGCGCAGGACGGAGTAGTGTAAGCGCCAATCATGCAAATGAAGGTACAATTTTAACTTGGGGCATCAGTGATTAGTGGCCTATACTGCTTATAGATTAATGCCTATATTGGGACAAGATTAGGAGAGTTTAGCCTGACATTAGGGTTTGTCTTTTGTCATGTCTTGCAGAGAAAATTGATAAATTTAATGACCATGACTTCCTCCCCAACTTCATTGATAAGTACAGGGAGCTGCCCTGTCTGTGGCAAGTGAAACACCAATTTTATAACAACAAACTAAAGAGGAAGGCAGAGCTTGATCAACTGGTGGAATTGGTAAAGCCGGTGATTCCCACGGCAGACATCAACTATATGAAGTGCAAAATTGGTGGCCCGAGGAGCACATATAATAGGGAGTGCAAAAAGGTCCAGGATTCCATGAGATCAGGAGCAGCAGCAGATGACATTTACGTCCCCAGACTCTGGTACTACGACAGACTGTGTTTTTTGTCAGACCAGAGTGAACCCAAGCCATCAAAAAATTAATTATGTTAACTAGATGTTATTATTGATCACTAATTTCTGATTTAACAAAGTGGTTTACATATCAATAGACAATAGTAGCCAAAAATGATTGGGACAAGAATCAAAAATGCTGGGGTCAGAATGATAGTCTTTTCTATTTGTTAACATTAAATTTGTAACAATCATGAGCTCAAAATTATGTGTGATTGATGACCAAAAATCTAAAACTATGTCCCATTTTCATACAGGAAAGTCTCAGCCAGGAGGAGGCCATGGAAAGTGGCAGCCAGGAGGTGGCTGTGGAAAGTGGCAGCCCGGAGGTGGCTGCCTGAATCCCAGGTTCCTCCCCTCCACCTTTCAACAAAAAGGACCAGGAGGGTGAGAAACCTGGAGGAGTCAGCAAATAATTTGATTCGGCAGACTACTGCAGTCCTCACAACCACCCATAGTGTCCAGGAGTCCTTTGAGTGTATGACGGCCAGTAAAATGCAAGTAATAGAGGAGGGCCAACGCCTCATCTGTGAGGACTGTGTGACTCCTCCACCACCTCCAGCAACACCTCCAACAACACAGCCACAGCCTGGAAGGAAGGGTGCAAGGAAGTGTTGAGAGTGATGGCCTGGGTTTGGTGTGGTCTGGCAAAAGACGCAGGCTGTAGTAAGACCACAGACTCAGGACATACATGCCATCTGCTGCTGCTCTCGATCTCCCGGAGTCCTGGATCGTATTGTGCTCCCTATTAAATTGACTCCTCAGGCTACCAATTTTGCCGGTCAAAAAATTGATGTCTGCCCTGGGGTACAAAGGCTTCACCAATTCCAACTGTTTCCAGCATTGCCTTCCTCTTTATTTTGTTAGGACCCCTAATACATTTTTAATTTTTGTTTGGACAAATAATTAGCTATGTGTTTTACTTCAAAAAGGACAGTTTGTTTGTGAGTAGGCAGGTACATTTCAAAAATACAATGTCAAATTAACAAGGGACACCAACACCAACCAACCTCTTTGAAGTTAATAAATACAAGATAATAATGGTGTTGTGGTAACTTGACACACAAAACGACAAAAAATATTATGGAGATCGCTATAAAAAAAAAACATGTTTTTCTGGAGATCTTGAGAAAAAAAAAAAAGTTGATCACTATAAAAAAAAAAAAGATTATTCTGCAGATCTTGGGAAAAAAAACAAACAAAAACAAAGATTATTCATGAGATCGCGAGAAATAATAATAAATCTGTTTGTCAGAACTTTGTGTGAATATCAGCAGCAAAGCCACTTCATTATTCTAGCATTATAAAGAAAAAGAGAATATGCTGCATTGAAAGATTTAAAAATTTGCAGCGTGACGAATGTGCTATCTCCATTATGAATGCTAGTTTTACAAGACCGAGCGCTTCTCTCTCGTACTTGAATCCAAGCATGTGTGGAATTTGGTGCGTCGGACTTGTGTACACACACTGGGAATTTCCGACAACAACGTTTTTTGTCAAAAAATTTGAGAACCTGCTCTCAAACATTTGTGAGTGGAAATTCCCACAGCAAATGTCCGATGGAGCATACACACGGTCAGACTTTCCGACAACAAACTCATATCGAACATTTCCCGTCGGAAATTCCGACCGTGTGTACGTGGCAATATACTCAAATGGGAAGATGTTCAAGGAATTGTGAGCCCTAAGCTTTCCCTTTTCGTCAGGAACGTTTCCCTGCTGCTAATACTGTCCCTAACAGACAGGTGACCTGAACTGTCCCTACAAAACCAACGCGAGAATGCGCAGCAAACCCGGGAGTCAGGGCCTTAAATAGGCTCTGCCTACTCAAGATGGCTGCTAGAGTCATATGGGGTGGCAGCAGCCAATCCGAAAGCTTCCCCAATGACCCTGGAAACCATAGAGGAGCCATGACTTCCTCTCCCCCTGCTGTGCCACTGTGGATGAGCACCACCTGCAGTGTAGAAAGTAGACTGCACCTGCCTAAATGCATGTTCTTGCTGTGGCAAATACCTGCCATAAGTTTAGGATACAAACATCATTTCTCCTTCAGGGGGAACAATAAAAAGCTGAAGGTGGAGGGATTTGGGGAATAAGAGTTGAGGATGAAAGGATAATAGTGGGGGTATAAGGAGCTAATGGGGAGATCAGAGGCTTTTATATTTGGTCCATCCAGGGGGGAAAAGCAAGAGCTGATGTTGGAAGAAATGGGAGTTGATAGTAGTAGGTGTGGGAGGATGGGAGCAGGTGGTGGAGGAAGGGAGAATTAATGGTGGGTGATCTGGGAGCTAATGAAGCAGGTACAGAAGCCGCAGGTCCTATAGTTTTACAGTGTGTGGAGTCCCTTTCACCAACGGAAGCAAGAGCTGATCTTAGGGTAAATGAGAAAAACACTGTGAAAGGATGAGAGGAAGCAAGCTAATTGTGAAGAGGCAAAGCAGGAGCTGATGATGGGGAGGGGAGTGAGAGTTAATAAGAAGAGGGAGCTCATGCTTGGGGAAAGTGTAAAATGGAAGCTGATGGTTGTGGGGTAAAGGAATGGTGACAGCTGTTAACGGTGGAAGAGTATGGAGATGGGAGAGGATGGTAGGTGAGATGGGGTATAAGTTGATGGTGAGAATGGAATGAGAGTTTATAGTAGGGCAGGGAACATAAGCTGGTGGTAAAGGTGTACTGGAGATAGGACCTGCTAGTGGGGGTAAGGATGAGACTTTATTGAGCAAGAGATGTGAGCTGTTGTTGGAGGAAGGAGATGCAAGATACATGGGCTGTAGGGCAGCAAGAACATGTGTGATAAGGACAGGGGAAGAGGGAAAACTCTATATTTAGAATAGACTGACCACTCCAACAAAACAGTGTTTCTTGCCTGAGTAGTTTATCACCAGGCATATGTACTGTCACATGGAGTTGGAATGAGGGCATGCTTAAAGTATATGTAAAGCCAAAACATTTTTACATTTTGAATAGATTAAGGAATGGTCAAATCCCTGGTCGGTTTTTTGTCACTGTCTGGGTCCCTTCAGCGAGATTTCCCTTCACTTTCTATCTTGGTGACAAAACAGGAAGTGAAATTAAATCCCCCAATGCAAAGAGAACCCACCTGTGAGACCGTTGTCACCAGAACAGGGCCCCCCATTGGAAGATTTCCACTCTTTTCCTGTTCTTCTGACACCTGTGTAATTGAGGCAAATGGAGAGGGTGAACCTTCCTAGCAGGTACACAGACAAACATGACAGAGGGTCTAACCCCTCCAAACCACATGCAAAACTCTTATAAAAACCTATGCATCTGAGAAAGTAGGGTACAAGGAAGTCACCCATAGTTGCTAAAGTGTTGTCTCTCTGAGAAGTCAGTGTCCATTAACTAAAAGGCAGCTGTTTACCAGAGACGCCATTCAAAATAAGGTAGTTATCTGCCAAGCAGGTTTTCCTAATAAATCCCCTGGTGACCTTGCCCACACAGGTACCCCTAGAAAAGGGTAGTATGCTTTTTGTCTCTGCTGAGAAGTGCAGTGAGTCTGAGTGAAAGAGGGCTGCAGGAAGTCACAGAGCTGTGCCATGGCCTCCAAATAGTTGTCAAGTAAGCATAAGTGGAGTAACGCAGCTGCTATCCTCTTAAGTTAGAATAAACCTGAAAAGAACTGTTGTAAATCACTATATAATAACAGCAAGCTTGCTGTTACTGAGTAGTGTTAGGTAAGTGTCTGTAGAACACTGTGCACAACCACTGGCTTGGCTGCCAGCATTATCTGGGGCAATCTGAAAAGTTAGGCTGTCAAAGGACAATCAGTTTCAGAATGCTGCATAGGGCTCCATGAAATTCGTTGCTCTGACTTCTTGGAAGATTTATATCCATGGATTAGTGAAAGGGACCAGGTGGGTAGGTTCATACACCTACCTGATTAATGTTCCTTCCAAAATTTGATGGCCAGCAGGTGTTTACCTACCACCACTGGCATTAGAGGATTTTCTGATCTGGCAAAAAAACAGTGGATTGAGTGCCTGTTATCTAATGTCTATAGGCTACACTACTCTTAGTCTTTAAGAACTCCCAGTGCAGTGTTCCCATGTAAGAGCTGCATCATCCTGCCTGTGATTTAGGACAGTTCTGTGACATCTGGGCAAAATTGTTGTATATCTGGTCCCTAGTGCAGCCAGTATGCTTACTCGAGATTTCTATGTGCAGTGTCATTGAGTCAGTGGTACAGAACAACCATCTACATGGGGCAGCACAGTGGTGTAGTGGGTAGCACTCTCGCCTAGCAGTAAAAAGGGTTGCTGACTCAAATCCCAACCACAACACTACCTGCCTGGAGTATGCATGTTCTCCCTGTGCCTGCATAGGTTTCCCCCCGGGTACACCGTTTCCTCCCACACTCCAAAGACATGCTGTGAGGTTAATTGGCTTCTGTCCAACATTGGCCCTAGTATATGAATGTGGGTTGTGGACCTTGGATTGTGGACTCCTTGAGGGTAGGGACCAATGTGAGTGTGCGATGTATGTGTGAAGTACTGTGTAAATTGACGGCGCTATATGGTTACCTTAAATAAAATGATATAATAGATGAGCATCTTAATGAGACACAATGTACAGGGATAAGGACAATTGTAGACAGTCACTCAGGTTGAACTGGATGGACTGGTGTCTTTATTCAACCTTACTAACTATGTAACTATGTACATTAGCACACTTATCCTTTTTTACAGGTAGTGGAAGGGTATTCTACACTGTGCCCAATGTGTGTGAGCACCACCTATCACTCAAGCAGTAAAGCATTATTACAAGTATGCCTGTTATTACCAGATTAGTTCCAAAATAGACAATTACCAGTTGACAAAACTTTTTTTTTTTTTCTGAGTTAGACTTTACTTCTACCTTGTTACCTCTACTACAAACACTGTGCTACAGAAAAAGTGTCTCATTGTTCAGAAAGTGTTACAATAACACAAGTGTCGTTGGGTGTTGGGTCCCTCCCTAAAGGAGGTGTCAGTTGGGGGTCTGAGGTGGAGTTAGTTTTAAGGATCACTATGCAGACAGTTTGGTCTCTTCTTAATGTGAAAGGAAAGGCTTTAGGGATAGCTCCGTGGTGACAGGTGCAGTCAGGTGGCTGTGTGTGTGGGGTAGTGTGAGAGACTACTATCATTCTACACTTTGCCTAAGCCTAGGAGCTGTCCTTCTCTCTTTCTCGTTCTCTTTGTAACAAGATCACAGCTTCAGACCACATTTGACCTAAAAGGGTAAGCTGATCAAATCTACTACTACTTTAAGTTTTTCCAGTTTTTTTTTCTTTGGGAAATAAGTTTGTGCTTGTATTTATTAACTTGCAAAAATAAGTGTCAAATTAGCAGCAGATTGTAACATCCTTGAGAAGAATGTCTAAGAAAAGTTAGGTTGAAAACATAATTGTGTTCTGTAATTTCATGCTGCAATGTTTATTATTTAGGCTCTCCGTTATGTCTTGCCATTTCTAAAGAATACGCATATTAGTTCCGCTATTGTACAAGAAATCTTAGGGGGAATAAAATGCAAGATATTCATTGTATCTGTCAGAACTGACTTACAATTTTATTAGTGTTTATTGGTATTATTTGTCCTTGAATCACAACTCATATCAATGCCTAGGACCAAGTATAATGTTTCATGGGGTTATTCATTTTATGAGCATCTAAATGACACATTATATCTATTTTCTTTGATGTCTGAATTATTAGGAAACGGAGCAGTTATTAGAAACGTAGAAAGTTATATAGCAACTGAAAGTCAATAGAAGTTGAGACAAGCCAGCCTCCCGCAAAAAAAAACAACATATTTTTAATAATCAAAAGACTAAAAGAAAAAGTGTTAGTGATTGCTCTCAAAATGAAAGGTGTTTAATGTGTTTAATAACAATAAGGTGTTTGACTATTTTTCAACCCAACATGTTACTAAATAATCTCTATTGTAATAAATGGCTATCACAAATAAATATAATAAATTAATAAACAGTGGCTTCATTGCAGACTCCTGCTGTATCTCAGAGCACTAGTGAATTTAAAGGAATTTGTCCCAATGGATTGGCATTGACATGGATCCTATCTTTGGATGTACTCTATCTGAGCACTCTAAACTGCTATTTCTGGAACTGACGCTGATCCCTGGTAACAGATGTAGCTAGTGGAATGTGAACCAGAGAGGGCAGAAGCAGCATTTGGGAGGTTGGGCAGTATAGCACTGAGCAGCTGATCCTTACTTTTGACAGGACACGGATAGTCCAAGCACAAATGAGTTGTTTTTATAGAGTGGCCTATAAATAAGACTAAATCGTTCACCTGAGTAACAGACAGATCTATGCTGACTGTTTTTTTCTTGCAAAAGATTCATTTTTAAAGTGTTAACAAATATAATATTATATATTTATATATATATACTGTATATATCTATATATAGAACTATATATAGATAGATAGATATAGATATATATATATATATATATATATATATATATATATATATATATATACATTATATAGTATACAAAGGGGAAAGAGGTTCAATGATGTCTTGTAAGCAATAAGGCCTCAGCTTTTAGCTGTTTATTGATAAGTGTTTCTCTAAATGATAGCACAGAACAACGTAGTTACTAATTAAATCCTTTCCTTTTTTTTCTTTACTTTTTCGTTCATGTAATTTTAGTAATAAAATATAGGCATGCTGGAAAAACTTCCATTTGTTTATTGCAGTGGCCATGCAGACTATAAAATATTACAATTCTGTAAAATTAACAGACGTTTAAGGGACCATTAAAACATTTCTGAATTATTTTAGCAGCTGCTAGGGTAAACGCACAGGTGAACAAATGATGGCCTTTAGTCACAAAGGCAATAACCTTACATTACTGAGATTGTATATTATTATAGGATTTTATATGTTATGATACATCATATTTAGGGTCATGTTTTAGTTTTGTATCTTTCTAGAGCACGGTTTCTCAACTAGGGTTCCTCAAGAGGTTGCTAGGGGTTCCTTAAGCAATGAGCAATTTCTGCCTCTCAGATAAGTTCCCACTGACACCATTGATGTTTTTAGCTATCTGTAAGGGGGTAATTCTTCGCAATGACCACAAGTGTAATGCTAGGTAAACAATAACATTTTTTTTTTCAACCCAGTGGGCCGAATCAAAAAAACTGAAGAGCTCCAATGTTAGTACAGCGATCTCCCCACTGAGCTTTTATGTTCTGACAAGGGGACAGCCCCCCCTCCACCAGAACACATCGGTCAGCACTCACAGCAATTGGCCGGTTATCCGCTGATCGGATGCTGATCGGATGCTGATTTTCCAGCATGCTCCTTTGACAGAAGCTGGCCATTTGGCAAGCTTCTGTCGGCCAGGCTGGTGTACACACAGGCCGAATGTCGGCCGGTTTCTGTTGAACCGACTGATACCGGCCAATATTCAGCCCATGTAAACCAGGCTTAAGGAGCATTCTTTCCCACTGATGTATCATGTGTTGTAGATGTACAATTTTTTACCAGAGGTTCCCTGAGATTGGAAAGTTATTGCAAAGGTTCCTCTGTATTGATAAGGTTGAGAAAGGCTTTTCTAGACTTAACTCTAGACCCACCCCCTTGTAACCAAAATATAGTTTGGCCATACACTTCTTAAAATATAAATAGATACATATTGCATGTGAATTTCCTAAAGGCTTAAGGCTTGGTTCACACTACTGTGATGCAATTTTTACTCAATTTGCAGTGTGATTACATAGTGCGACTTTGATGCAACTCTGGTTGCATTTTGGATGCGGTTTGCATATTTTAGTAAATTGCACTGTAAATCACACCAAAGTAGTACAGAAACCTTTTCCATTGCAGACCTTAAAAAAAAAAACACATAACCCCATAGCCTTCCCCCCATCTAAAATCAGTAATCTGGACATAAGAAAAAAGTAATAGATTCTTATTGCAAACCCCAGATGATGGTCTTTTTGTCAGGGCAAAGGGCTCATTAGGAGCCTGTTAAAGGTGAGGAGTTTAAATCTCACAAAAATGCACTTCTGCACATTCTCATGAGATTTGGGATACACAGCTTTCCAAGGATCCTATGAAAAGGTAGGAGGGGCCTTCTTAGGTATATGTTAGTGATTTTACATGGGTATGGGGAAATTGGAGGTAATAGATAGGGGGTAGGTGTTTTTAAATAAATCTGTTCTAAATACAACAGATATGAAAATCATTAACCCTTGACAGTCTGGCTGTCCCATAAAATAATGACCCCTTAGGATGCAGTCTATATTGTCTTTCCACACACCTGGGCCTGATTATATTATCTGACTAGTACCAGAGCCCTCTTCCTCACCCATATTACCAGGATGTTTTTTTTTAATAAAGGGATGTGTTGTTTTTGTGCAGAAAACAAATTGGTATGACTGTGCCATTTGCACAGATTTGCATTTGCAACGATTTTGACACTGGGCATGTTTCACAGATATTTGATACACACACATTTTACTTCTTCATTGGGGCCTGGAACAGAGAAGGCCTGATCCTAACCCCCTCCCAAACACACTGTACTTCCCCCATGTATCTCTGCAACAACATTTTCTGATGATGTCTGGGTTTATATCATCAATATGTTCCATGAAGCCAGTAGCATAGACCACAGTTTTAAAGAGAAGCTTTCTTGTTCTTCCCATATTTATTTTCTGGGGGAAAAATTCTTTGCCTTAATATTTAAAAAAAATTACAAAAACTGTTTCCACCTAAGGGCAATGATTGTTTCACAAAACACCAAAACATTAGTATTTGCTGTATTTCCTCATCCTCGTCTTCATTTTTATTTTTCTCAAAAGAAGAAATTTGCCTTCTTTTTATTTGTGTTTTTGTTAGAGTTTACTTTTATTTCTTTACAAGCAGTATGCTGCAGTTTTGAGTCATATAGTTCTCCCAGCTGGGACCCAATGTATTTGGGGAATGCTTAAAGTCTTGACAGCCCATCATTTTAACGCCTGGTGTGCGACTGTGATTAGCAAGGAAAATGGGTAGCCTGTTTTTTATAGCAGTTTTGGACAATAATAATGATGAGATCAGAGACATTCTGTTTCAGAGGTTTAGATCACACACACACACCATAATAATTTCATGCATAGACAAGGGTTATTGAGAAATTAGATTTCTTTGAAAGGATCCACCTAAAATCTGATTGGATAACAATCCAACCTGGAAAATCATGTGTTGCTCTTAGGCTGGGTTCACACTAGTGTGAATTGGATGCGGGTTTCCGCATCCAATTCGCATGACAGGAGAGCCGGTTCATACATCTCCATGGCGGTTTAGATGCACATTGCACAAGGGTCCTGTGCTTCCTTGGTTTAGTTTCAGGTCCGAATTCAGGCAAAAATTTGTGCCTGACTCATCCCTGAAATGGAGAACAAGGACGCACCAGACCCCTGCTGTAAGCTGCAACCCAGCCTGACTCTGGTTGATTGTTAGCAAATCAGATCTAAAGCCTGGTACACACTAATAGATTTTTTTTTTCGTTCAACCCCTAGCGGGTTGAATGGAAGAAAACTGACAGCTCCTGTGTTAAGAACTATAGTGTTCTGACAGGGGGATGGAGCCAGTTGGCCACTGGTTTTCCAACATGCTCGCTCTGTCAGACCGGCTGACATTCACACAGGCCGAATGTCGGCCGGTTTTTATAGAACCGGCCAATGTCTCCCGATATTCAGTCCGTGTGTATGGGACTTAAGGTGACCTTTTTGGGAGGTAATTAGCCCTTTCACGAATACCTTTAGACAATGGAAAATTGCTAAGTATTATAGGGATGGTAGCTTTCATACAGTGAGTTAAGAGCACATATGATTGTATACTGAAAATTTAGTAGTATGAATTTATGTCTATTTCTATGTATTTCTTTAAAACAATATTGAAGGAATATGTCCTTCACTTGTTTTACCCAATTCAGAATGTCCGAACATTCCAATTAAACATACCAACAGCATGAAGTACTAGATGAGAATTTCAAGGTACACATAGACAAATATTGTATTCTGCTAATATTCAAGATGATTTTATGGGTGAACAGGCAACAACTTCCCAAAGTTGTATTATCGTAGATACCTCATTTATCCTCCTGGATACATAGTTCATGAAAGACATTGAGATGTTATTATCTGTCCAACCATGACATCTTGGATCAGTGGCAATTATGTTATACAAGGACAAAAACTGATTTATGTGTTCTGTGATGGACAGAGAGAGAGGATTTATTTCTGTATAGACAATGGGAATAAGCCATTACACAGATAGCCTTTTATATGTTTTAATAGATTTTTTTTTTAAATTGCTAGAATTTTAACAGAATACAATAGTTGTGTATGTGCACCCTCAAAGTCCCAAATGATGATTTGTATTGTTGATATATTTCCTAAAAGATATATTATTATTATTATTCAGGATTTATATAGCCCCAACAGTTTACGCAGCGCTTTACAATATAAAAGGGAGACAATACAGTTATAATACAATACAATAGGATTAAGAGGGCCCTGCTCAGAAAAGCTTACAATCTAATAGGGTGGGGCAGGTGGTACAAAAGGTTGTAACTGTGGGGAATGAGCTGGTGGAAGTGGTAGGAGATTAGTTGGAGACGTGATAGGCTTTCCTGAAAAGATGAGTTTTCAGGGATTGCCTGAAGGTAGCAAGAGTAGGGGATAGCCGGATAGATGGAGGTAGCGAGTTCAAGAGGATGGGAGAGGCTCTGGAGAAATCCTGGAGACGAGCATGGGAGGAGGAGATGAGAGAGCTTGAAAGCAGGAGGTCTTGAGAAGAGCGGAGAGGTCGATTTGGGTGATATTTGGAGACAAGATTAGTGATGTAGCTTGGGGCAGAGTAGTGAATGGCTTTGTATGTTGTCGTTAGAAATTTGAATTTAATTTGCTGGGTGATTGGGAGCCAGTGTAGGGATTGTAGGAGAGGGTTGGCAGACACTGAGCGGTTGGTAAGGTGGATAAGTCTGGCAGCAGCATTCATGATAGACTGAAGAGGGGATAGCCTATGGAGAGGTAAGCCAATGAGAAGGGAGTTGCAATAGTCAAGGCGAGAGATAACAAGGGAGTGAATGAGGAGCTTGGTGGTTTAATTTGTTAAAAAAGGTCAGGTGCTTGTGTAAATCACCATAAATGTGGATCAGCCTGGCAGTCAAGCAGCTAAGTGTATTCAAAAGGACAGTTCAAAAATAGTAGGCTACATTTTTGCTCAGGACAGTTTCCCTTTCAGGCAAAGCAAGAGCAATGATAATGTGCAATGTGCAGTTACCTATAACAACACAATTTTATGGTTATGGTCTTCGCAGTTACCTAAAAACAAAAAAAACAAACGATGGACTCCTCCAAACGGAGACAAATGAACTCACTCAAACTCTACCGCTATATATAAAATAGGAGAGCAGGAGGCTCATGCTCAGGCTGGGCCGTTCACTGCAAGTCCATAGAGATAAAGCTGGCAACTCGGTAGCTTCTTCATTTAAATGTTTTATTTGCACACAATAGCATGTACATATTCCATAAATGCTAATTAACAACAAATAAAGCATTTATTTAAAGAAGCTATTGAGTTGCCGGCTTTATCTCTATGGACCTCCAAAAGGAGACCAATACATATTTCCCAGTGTGCAAGAATGTTTACCTAACAAAATGTTAAATACTTGACTCTAATAGCTTTGCACGGGGCAACAGCTCAGGTTTTTACTGATTTTGTAGCCTCTTAAAGCGGTGTCCTGGCTTTAATTTTACTCTTTAAATAAAAATACCCCTTTAATACTCATGCTTAGTGTATTCCATTAAAGCTATGCCGTATACTAAGGTCTGTTTAGTATTTTTGCAGCATTGTTTTCTTACTTTTGGAAGTCGCAGCAGACCGTGGCCATCTCCTGTTTGGGCATCTGAAGCTGGAGAGTATCACTTCCTGTATTCCGTGCATGCTGGATACCCATCATGCACCTGCCGATCTTGCGCTTGCGCAGTGAGGTGCGGGCAGTATAATAGGTTATAGGTCGGCTTTGCCTATTGCCTCCTGGGATTGATGACACACATCTCCCCGGAAACAATGCAAAGCCCCAAATGATGCACGGGGCCGCGGATACTAACGAGGAAGTGAAAAAAGAAAAATGCTGAAATAAAGTAAGTAATCCCCCCAAATGCCAATTCATTACAAGTGTATACATTAGTGCTGGATGGTGAGGAGTATAAAATGTGGGTGGAACTCCACTTTAAGTGATCAAGAGAATAAAGGCATATTTAATCACTTTAAAGTGGCACTTAACAATTTTCTTATTCTCCAAAAATAATCCATATACATCCACTAGCTGAAAAAATGGTATTAAACCCAAAAAGAAAAATGTAATATATGGCAGCTTACCCATTTTGAGATGTGGTGGCTGCATTCATTTTCTTTATTTCAGGCTTCCTTTCTTTTATTTTCACCTGGTGATCTTGCCAGTAATAAACTTCCTGTCTTAATGTGTCTGCATTCTGGATGAAGTAGTAAAGCAGACATCTTTGGAAATCAGCATTGTCAGTCTGGGGGAGGATAGTGCTATGCCCTGTACACACGGTCGGATTTTCCGATGGAAAAAGTGCGATCGGATTGTGTTGTCGGAAATTCCGTTCATGTGTAGGCTCCATCGGACTTTTTCCGTCGCAATTTCCGACACAAAAAGTTTGAGAGCAGGATATAAAATTTTCCGACAACAAAATCCGATTGTTTAAATTCCGATCGTGTGTACACAAATCCGATGCACAAAGTGCCACGCATGCTCAGAATAAATTAAGATACAAAAGCTATTGGCTACTGCCCCATCCCGAGGTACATGTTTTACGTCACCGCGTTCAGAATGATTGGATTTTCCGACAACTTTGTGCGACCGTGTGCATGCAAGACAAGTTTGGCCCAAAATCCATCTGAAAAAATCTGAAGGATTTTGTTGTCGGAATGTCTGATCAATGTCCAATCGTGTGTACAGGGCATTATAGTAGCAGATTTGGAAAGACTTGGCTTCCAAATGAAAGTTGAACAGTTTTTTTTTTCCTTTTCGGATAAGGTTTTTTTACATAAAAGCTGGTCATTGTAAGCACCCCTATTAATGGTAAATGGTTTGTCCCAACCATTTAACTACTACTTTGTCTGGACAGGTTATTCTGCTAAAGTTGAAAAATTACTAGTAATAATAAGGCTTACTGGCTGAATCACCAGGTGAAAAAAATAAATAAAACAAATGCAGCCATCACATTTAAGAATCGGTAAGTTTGCATTTTAATCAAATTTTTTTTTTTTTTCGAGTTTAATACTACTTTAATGGCCCTCTAATCTGTTTTCTGTTAAATGATTCCTTATCACCGTTTTTCTGCCTCCTTGTAACGTCCCCTGTGAGCTCCCAAACCTCTCTTTTTTCTTCACAGTTTTGTTAGTTGCGGTCACGTGTGCTGCTCTGTGCACAGTACAAATCCCATGGTCCTTAGTCCATCTTGGGAGTGAGCAAGAGAGAGGCGGCTGGTGGGTTCTTCTTTTGGAGGGGTGGCAAACAAACACCCCACCCCTCCCACGAGTGGTCCAGCACTTACCTGCTCATGTGGCAGGGCTGTGGTGTCCTCTCCTCCTCTCCTGGAGTGCGGGCAGTGGCGGCTCCGGTGTCCGCTCCTCAAGCTCCCTCCGCCGCGTGTCTCCTCTTCCGCCAATGCGCTAGGCATCCAATAGGATCGCCTGACGCTTTGGCCAATTGGGAAGACAGGTTCACGACCTGCCACCTGATTGGCGGGGAGGAACTTTAGTGTGAAAAAAGCGAAAATTTATTCGATATCGTCACACAACTGGGTGGGCTCGGAGTACAATGCTCTGCACTCCGAGGCAGCCCTTTTTTGAAGCCTATTAGAGCCTCTGGCTCTAATCAGGTGCTTAAAAAAAACACCCTCGAATTGGAATCCATGGTCCTGGCACTCTGATATGTAGGGCCGCCACTGGTGGCTACGTTCCTACATACAGCGGGGCCATGGAGAACAAACATAGCTACCCTCTAATAAGTGAGATTACAGGACAAAGAAAAGGGAATTTGAAGATTTGGAGGAGGCTGAGAGCAACAGAAGGTGCTTTTTTTGAGTTAGGAAAATATACTTGAATAGAATTATTTTTTTAAACAAAAGTTTAGTGTCACTTTTAAGTACCTTCATTTTTTGATTATTTAATAGACTATGAAAATTACATTTTATATACTGTAGAATATATATATATATATATATATATATATATATATATATATATATATATTTTTTTTTTTTTTAATGTTCATTATTTATTAAAGCTTTCAAACATTACAGCAACAAGGCAAAATTGCATTATCTGCAGATTATACATGTTACTACTTTACAATACCTCTCTCTAATTACAGAGAATCTCCAGGATACCAATTTAACATTCCTAACAGAACAAACAAATTAACAAATCAAACAACAAACAGACAACACACAAAAAGGGAAACAAAAAAAAAATTAGAATATTGTATATATTAGAATATTAGAAAATATGTAGAATATTAAATGTAAAACTTGAATAGGCTATATAAAGGGTACCTCATCCATAAATAACATAACCAAAAAAGAGAATTAGGACCATGCAGACTTTACTGGTACCAGAGAGGAACGGTCAGACTTTATTAGATAAAAAAGTAAATGTTTATTATAAAAGTAATGAGGTCCTGAGGAAGCAGTTAGTTGTGAGACTCATCGACCTCTAGGAATATATAGCAAAGACTTATGCCCCGTACACACGGTCGGACTTTGTTTGTACATTCCGACAACAAAATCCTAGAATTTTTTCAGACGGATGTTGGCTCAAACTTGTCTTGCATACACACAGTCACACAAAGTTGTCGGAAAATCCAATCATTCTGAACGCTGTGACGTAAAACACGTACGTCGGGACTATAAACGGGGCAGTGGCCAATAGCTTTCATCTCTTTATTTATTCTGAGCATGCGTGGCACTTTGTCCGTCGGATTTGTGTACACACAATCGGAATTTCCGACAACGGATTTTGTTGTCGGAAAATTTTGTAGCCTGCTCTCAAACTTTGTGTGTTGGAAAATCCGATGGAAAATGTGTGATGGAGCCTATACACGATCGGAATTTCCGACAACCAGGTCCTATCACACATTTTCCATCGGAAAATCCGACCGTGTGTACGGGGCATTACTCTTGCAGCTTGACTAAATGCCTGTTTCATCCAATCAGAGCACTCTATTCATGTTTTTATGACTAAAAAGTCAGCTGTCAACATGCAATATGTGTAAATATACAAACACAAAAAGTACATAAAAAATAAAAAATCTGCGCTGTATGAATAATAGTGATACTCTTCAAAAAGTATACAAATGTGCATAAACAAAACTGAGTTTTAAATCAAATAAAATAGATCACAATAAAGTGAATAAAAGTCCATGAGCCCAATGAAATAGTTCCAGTGTTATTACTCCACAATTTCAGAAATTGTGGAGTATTAACACTAGAACTATTTCATTTACACTCATGGACTTTTATTTTTATTTTATTTAAAACTTAGTTTTGTTTATGCACATTTGTTTACTTGTTGAAGAGTATCACCATTATTCATACAGTGATTTTTTATTTGTTTATTTTTTATGACTGTTTTTTAACTACTTTTGTAATAAACATTTTACCCGTATTTATAGGCGTATAACACGCACATTCATTTTAAGAGGGAAGTTTCAGGAAGAAAACTTAAATTTTAAATAAGGAACTTTGAAGCAAAATAAGGGTCAGTGCCCATCTGCAGCCTCATCATTGCCATCAATGCAGCCTGATCCATGCCCATCTTCAGCCTCACAAGTGCCATCAATGCAGGCTCATCTGTCCACATCAATGCAGCCTCACAAGTGCCATCAATGCAGGCTCATCTGTCCACATCAATGCAGCCTCACAAGTGCCATCAATGCAGCAGCCTCACCATTGCCATCAATGCAGCAGCCTCGCCATTGTCATCAATGCAGCAGCCTCACCATTGCCATCAATGCAGCAGCCTCACCATTGCCATCAATGGAGCAGCCTCACCATTGCCATCAGTGAAGCCTGATCGATGCCCATCTGCAGCCTAGAGGGGACAGGGAGGGGGGTGGGACGAGCGCCGAAAGATTACATACAGTGAGAATCTCCTATGATAGACAGAACGGTGGTCCAATGGCGGCCCAGGAGACGGGACTTCATATTACAGAGGCCGCCAAGTAAACAGGAGATTCTCACTGTATGTAATCTGATGGCGCTTGTCCCGCCCCCCCCTCCCTGTCCGCTCCGAGGTAGCTAAATTTTAAGTATTGGCATATAACACGCACACGCTATTTGCACCTGATTTTCAGGGTAAAAAAGTGCATGTTATACGCCAATAAATACAGTACTTTTTTATCTAATAATGTCTGACCGTTCCTTTCTGATACCAGTAAAGTCTGCATGGCCCTAATTCTCTGTTTTGGTTATACTGTAAAATATTAAATAATATAATGAAACAGTTTAATCAGAAACAAGTAATTGAAGCTATGTGTCTGCACTTTCATTTACAGGTCTATTCTCTTCTCTTTCATATTCAAGCTGCCAAATGACTTTCAATGTTTACCTTGCCCATTACCCATGAGATAATGAGGGATCAACACAAGACATAACATTAATTAAACAATATACACCAAGCTCTGCAGTAAAAGTTTATACCTGATAGGAGGTAGGAGTTAAAAATGTCAGTTTAAAAACATCAGTTTAAAGCGTTCTTTCTACTTCAGCGGTGACAACTAGTTTGTACATAGTGCCACCTACAGAGTTAAAGATTGTTTTCTGGCAATTATTTGTGATTTATAGCTGTACTACAGCAAAGAAAAATGTCCAGAAATGTTTTTTTCTGATTTAAGGGAGCCTGCTGTCTTGCATCCCTACAAAATGTCCTTACACACGTTTTTATTTTTTATTATCCGCGTAAACTATTTTATATATTGGGAGGAAGGGTTAGATTCAATCTCTGGCTGCTCATATATATTCTGACCTCACTACACAGCTATGGGTTATGGATTTCTTGTGCATTGCCCGCTGTGGCATTTAAAAGGTAATATTACATGGAAGATGACAGCTGGAGTTTACAGTTACACCCCTTGCTGAAACTGCAGCCAGGAAAGGCACTTTAATCTGTTTAAGACATACCTCGATAAAAAGTAGTAGAGGGAACATTACAACTGGAAAATATTACTTGATCTTATGCCTACATGTCCACTTACATCAGCTAAGTGACCTGACATTTCTTCTTTTTACATTTAAAGAGACCGTATACCTAAGAAATGATGTACCCTGATCTACAACATTCCTTGGATAGATTTAAATACATTATTCAGCATAAATGAGAACTTTTGACGAAAAATCTATATTTAAAGTCTGGTACTAATTTACAAAGTGTGTGTTCTAATTAAACTTTAGCAGGCTTTTGTCTCCCAAGCTAATCATGGCTTAAAAATGTTGAGCTAGTACTTACTGTTTGGCGCCATCTACTTTCAAAGCATTACCCTCCATTCTTATGGTGGGTACACATGGGCCGAAAATGGTCGGTTCGGCAGAAACCAGCTGACTTTGGGCCCCTGTACTGCTTCCTGTCGAATGGGCATGCTGGAAAACCAGTATCTGTTCAGCAATAGCAGCAGATGGCTGACTGGTGTGTTCTGGCGGGGGAGTGGTCCCCCTGTCAAAACTCAATAGCAAAGCGGGGGAGATTGCTGTACTAACATCACTTGCTTTAGTACAGCAATCTGCCTGGGTTTTTTTTTGTTCAGCCCCCTTGGTTGAACAAAAAAAAAAGTATATTGTGTACCCAGCTTTATTTAGAGAGTATAAAAAAGAAACAATCAACGCACAGAAATATAATTAGCTATGCTAGGAATTGCAAGCTGGACACCAAAAGGCAAATCACAACACCTTGATAAATGACTAAATATGTAAAAACAGTGCAACGCAAAAATAAGTCTTGGTGGCATACTGTTTGCCGCCCCCCCCAAATTTTTTTCCACTGGTCGCCACTGGGACGCAGCCTTGTTCTGTTTACAAAAACTGACCTAAACGGTTACAGATGTAGATGGATGTAAACGGATGATCATCTGTTTA
This sequence comes from Lithobates septentrionalis, assembly GCA_037952835.1. Taxonomy (NCBI): domain Eukaryota; kingdom Metazoa; phylum Chordata; class Amphibia; order Anura; family Ranidae; genus Lithobates; species Lithobates septentrionalis. The sequence goes on from JBBDGP010000108.1 coordinate 247,478, forward strand.
TATCTGCCCATCCACAGACTTGCATTTTGGTCCATCTGAAAAACTGACTAATAGCTCTAGACTAGGGGTGGGCAATTCATTTTCTCAAAGGGGCCACGTGAGAAACTGGGACTGTTGTGGAGGGTCGAACTTAGTTCTGCTCAATATTAGGCTTATAAGTACATAATATATAGAAAACAAACACCTGACACTAATAGGTACAATTGCTCATGTAAAGGATCTCTTTCAGATGGGCGGTCAGGAGGTGTTAAAAAAGGTGGCTGAACCATGGTTTTACCACCCCCTGGCTGCCCACCGGAACAGTAGAATGACACCTGAACGGGATTGTTCATATGCCGCAGTATTTTTAACTTGGGCTGCATCGTTTGACAAGCACCACTGATTGTCAAACTCGCCCCCTGAGTTTAATAGGGCAGCGCTGAGCCTGTCAACTTGCTCACTAAGGAAGCTCAGGGAAGCATGGTGGACAGTGGAGGCATCAAGGGCTGGATAAAGACAGCCAAAGGGCCGGATTTGGCCCTGAGGCCTCAATTTGCCCAGGACTAATCTTCTACACTGTACGCCCATGTAAAAGGGTCTCTACACTTTAACCACTATGCAGCATTATATATTTTGATGAACAGCTGCTGTCAAAAGCAATCTAATGGTTCTCACTGCTTCCTGGCACATACTCAAAAGACCAATACATGCCCAAGAGTAAAACATAGTTAAGATTCCAAAGAAATCTTTAGCTGTTGGGGATTTGCAGTCTGCTGTCTCATGTCTATATATTTGGCATTAGCTGCAAAAAGAGATACAGTACAGGATTTGAAATGTATAGCCACTGTATTGTTGGATTATAGGCTATAAAATCATCAGGTGAAACACCTGTCAAAACTTTTTTCTTTACATTTACATAGCATTGGGAAGCGATAGCGTCTTTTTTGCTCTCAATAGCTAGATTTATCCTAATTTTCTGTCTCATTGACACCTAGGGCATTAATGTGTGCTGAAGTCAATATTTCCCTAGTCTGCAGTGCATCCTGCATATATTCCTATGGACAATTCCCTGGAAGCCAGACACATACAGGACCACCAGCCATTTCTATAGGAATAAATAAAGAATTAACTCTAGACAAGTGGAAGCAATAAAGAGGGGGAAATAAACCCATCGAGAGTGGTATAGAAAGCAATAAGAAAACCAGTTAGAGGGACGGCTTTAAGCAAAAACCAAGAAAAAAACTGGACGTAGTTCCATTTAAGACTACATAAATAAGCAAAAGAAAAAACTCTTAATGATAATGGACTCAGCAGGGGTTTTTTTTGTTCTTTTTTTGGAATTGATTGCCAACAGCATAAACAAACAAAAAATCAGATAATTTAAATAATTTACCGTATATACTCGAGTATAAGTCGAATTTTTCAGCACATTTTTTTGTGCTGAAAGTGCCCCCCTCGACTTATACTCGAGTCAAGCACTTTTCTGCAGCAAAAAATGTCATTTTCCGAACCGATTTTGGGGCCCCGTATCTCAGGGCCACTTGGTGCTAGGAACCCCAAATTTGGTGTGCAAACCCAGTGGATCTGGTACCACAACATATCCAAAGCTGAAGTTCCTAGCACTAAGTGGCTCCGAGATACGGGGCCCCAAAATCGGTTCGGAAAATGCCATTCTTTGCTGCAGAAAAGTGCTTGACATTTTCTGAATCGACTTTGGGGCCCCATATCTCAGGGCCACTTGGTGCTAGGAACCCCAAATTTGGTGTGCAAACCCAGTGGAACTGGTACCATGACATATCCAAAGCTGGGGTTCCTAGCACCAAGTAGCCCTGAGATACGGGGCCCCAAATCCGGTTCAGAAAATGTCATTCTCTGCTGTAGAAAAGTGCTTGACATTTTCTGAACTGATTTTTGGGGCCCTGTATCTCGGGGCCACTTGGTGCTAGAAACCCCAGATTTGGAAATTTTATGGTGCTAGTTCCACTGGGTTTGCACACCAAATTTGGGGTTCTTAGCACTAAGTGGCCCCGAGATACGGGGCCCCGAATTTGGTCAACTGTGTCCATCTGCAGCAATGTCATTTCGGGACCCTTTGGGTTCAGAGACCCCAAATTTTGGCTGCAGCTAGGGGGCATCTAGGAACCCTTAACTACCGAGTTTGAAGTTCAGGGGACCTATGGCTGCAAATGGGCACAGTGATGCTGCAAATGGGCATTGTTGACCCTCTTTTCCACTTACAGTAGCTGTGCATTTCTCACCCTCGTCTTATACTCGGGTCAATAAGTTTTTCCCATTTTTTTTGTGGTAAATTAGGGCCTCGACTTATACTCGGAACGACTTATACTCGAGTATATACGGTAATCAATATTTATTTTGGCCTATTACAAGCCTTTTATAACAAGATTTTTATGAAAATACATAATATTGTAAAACCTAACAAAGCAAAATCAAGCTACCCTATACAGTGCTGTTTTTTTAAGCAGGAAATTTGTAGCACCTAATAATTCAATGTCCTGCACGAATCTTAAATTCAAAAATGCATATACAGTAAAACCTTGGATTGAGAGTAACTTGGGGTGCAAGTGTTTTACAAGACGAGCCAAATTTTTTAATACATTTTAGCTTGATAAATGACCGAGGTCTTGCAATACGAGTAGGGTCATGTCACAACTGAGTATAAAAGAGAAGAGAGGCGTCTCTAATTGTAAAAAAACAAAAACGCTTATGCTCAAAAAAGTTCAAAGAAGCTCAAAGTAGCTCAATTAAAATGTGCACAAGAGCACAAAAAAAAAGCACAAGCTTCTTCAAGCTGAAATAAAAGTTCAAATGCCTGTAAAAGCTGAGCTGCAGTGTGTACGAACCCTAATGCCGCGTACACACGGTCGTACTTTTCGTCTACAAAAGTCCAACAGACGCTGATGGACTAAAGCTGGCTGGTAATCCGATCGTGTGTGGGCTTCTCCGGACTTTCAACCGACTTTTTTAGCCTCAAATACGACGTACTTTAGATTTGAAACATGCTTCAAAACTTTTACTTCGTACCTACGACGGACCCCGAAATCCGCTCGTCTGTGTGCTAGTCCGACGGACAAAAAGCCACGCTAGGGCACCTATTGGCTACTGGCTATGAACTTCCTTATTTTAGTCCGGTGTACGTCATCACGTACGAATCCGACCGACTTTTGTGTGGTCGTGTGTAGGCAAGTCCGGTCGTTAGAAAGTAGGCCGCAAGTCCGCGGCAAGTCCACCGAAAGTCTGCCGGAAGTCTGTCCGACAGGCTGTCCGACTTTTGTAGACGAAAAGTACGACCGTGTGTACGCGGCATAAGTGTAGCAATATGGTTACATTTAATGAAGGTACAACATTTAGCAACGCACATGGTTATAAGATTAAAAATGGCACATCTAAGTATGCAGGCATCCGGAGTAAAGCTGTCACTTTGGACCATCCTCTGCAACGCCACCGCCATCAACGTCATGCTTTCCACGCTGCGCTCCACGAGCGATTCAAGCCTTGCTTTCAGAATGCTCTACTGCAGGGTAGTCTTCCCGATTACGATTGCAGACTGACATTGGTGAGAGCCAGCAGTGCGGGGGATGGTCTATGTGGACAGCTTTACCCCGGATGCCTACATACTTAGATGTGCCTCTTTTAACGATCAACCATGTGAGTTGCTAAATGTTTTACCTTCATTAAAAATAACCATATTGCTACACTTCCAAAAGACGTTCTTGACGAAAAGTGGCAAAATCGTGCCGCGATTGGAGTGCCATTGGAAGTGACGGGAATCGCACGGGCATCCCACGATTTTCTGCTATTTCGAATCGTTGGCAGAATCGCAGTGATTCTGTGCACGAACACCAAGATGCAAGATGTGAACAGTGCCTAATGCCGCGTACACACGGTCGGACTTTTCGTCTACAAAAGTCCAACGGACGCTGACGGACTAAAGCTGGCTGGTAATCCGATCGTGTGTGGGCTTCTCCGGACTTTCAACATACTTTTTTAGCCTCAAATCCGACGTACTTTAGATTTGAAACATGCTTCAAATCTTTACTTCGTAACTACGACGGACCCCGAAATCCGCTCGTCTGTGTGCTAGTCCGACGGACAAAAAGCCACGCTAGGGCACCTATTGGCTACTGGCTATGAACTTCCTTATTTTAGTCCGGTGTACGTCATCACGTAAGAATTCGATGGACTTTTGTGTGATCGTGTGTAGGCAAGTCTGTTCGTTAGAAAGTCCGCCGCAAGTCCGTCGAAAGTCCGCCGAAAGTCTGCCGGAAGTCTGTCGGACAGGCTGTCTGACTTTTGTAGACGAAAAGTCCGACCGTGTGTACGCGGCATTAGAGGAGCCTCTCTTCTCTTTTATACTCTGTAGCTCCTGCTGGATTTTGCTTCTAATCCCCTTGTGGAGGCTTTGCTATAATCTTTTTATATGAACTATAAACTGAACGACCTATGAATAAATGGTTATTTCCTATGGGGAAATTTGCTTTGATATACGAGTGCTTTGGATTACAAGCATGTTTCCGGAACGAATTATGCTTGCAGTCCAAGGTTTCACAGTACTAGAATTTTCTCAACAATCCGTTTTATAGTAAATATACTGTATATACAATAAAGGAAAGATGGTAAAATATATGGAATTTCATACAAAATGTCCAGCCATACTGAAAAAGCAGCAAAACACATTAGCATGGAAAATAGGTAATGAAAGCGATTTTCAAACGGAAATTGTGAGCAGGGTCCAACTGAAATGTACAGACGTTGTAAAACAAGATATCGCTTGGGGCAGTGTTTCTCAACCTTTTTCCAGTTGGTGCGCCCTTGAAAAGTATTTTCAGTCTTGAGGTACCCCTGTCCAAGGCTTAATACCCGTTACTGTGTGTCGCAGAACATGCGCAAAATCGCGCTTGTTCGTGACACACAGACAAATGCTGTGCTCTTTTCTTTAGGGGTGTCATTTATTCTTAATGGTATCCCACACATTGGCAATCATGGGATGCTTTTGGTGCAGCAAAACTTTAAAAAAGGGTCGGGAACTTTTTCCCTGCATTTCTGTGGGTAGGGCAGCCCATTGAAATGAATTGGCTGTCCTACACACAACACGCAGCCACACAGATGTGAACCAAGGGCTTGTTCACATGTCAGATTGGAGGGACGGTAATACCACATGATTGAGCTGTTTTTACCAACCCCAACTTCTCCCCCTTTAGCTGCAGAGGCAGCAGCTGGGGGTGTACACATCCTGTGGCTGCAGCTGGATGTATACCCATGGTGAATGGGGCTGCACTGCAACGACTGCAGACATGATACAAAAGATGGTCAGCGAGTGTGCAGACATGATAAAGGAGATGGTCAGAGACTGCAGACATGATACAGGAGATGGTCAGAGACTGCATACATGATACAATAGATGGTCAGAGACTGCATACATGATACAGGAGATGGTCAGAGAGTGTGCGGACATGATACAGGAGATGGTCAGAGACTGCAGACATGATACAGAAGATGGTCAGAGACTGCATACATGATACAAGAGATGGTCAGAGACTGCATACATGATACAGGAGATGGTCAGAGAGTGTGCGGACATGATACAAGAGATGGTCAGAGACTGCAGACATGATACAGAAGATGGTCAGAGACTGCATACATGATACAAGAGATGGTCAGAGACTGCATACATGATACAGGAGATGGTCAGAGACTGCAGACATACTACAGGAAATGATCAGAGACTACATACATGATTCAAGAGATGGTCAGAGACTGCATCATACATGATACAGGAGATGGTCAGAGACTGCAGACTTACTACAGGAGATGGTCAGAGACTGCAGACACACTACAAGAGATGGTCAGAGACTGCAGACATAGTACAGGAGATGGTCAGATGGTGTGCGGACAAGATACAAGAGATGGTCAGAGACTGCATACATGATACAGGAGATGGTCAGAGACTGCAGACATGACACAGGAGATGGTCAGAGACTGCATATATAATTGGGCTGAAGTTGTACCTGGGTCACATGTGAATCGCACAGAACGCACAGTGCGTTCCTGTGTTTTTCATAGCGTGAACCCGCCCTGTGACCTGGAACCCACACTTTGCTCCACTAACTTGCCTGGAAGGGGGGCACTAGTATGGGCACCTGGAGCGATTTTCCACATCTCCTGTGGGGTGCCAAGGGCCACCCCCTCTGTGGCAGACAGCAGCTCTTTGATTTGGGGGGATATGTGCTAAGGGGGTGGATTTCATATCCAAGCCCCCTTGTAGCACAGGTCCTAAAGTGCCCCCTAGAACATATCCCCCTCCCAAATCACTCAACGTGAACTGTAGGCTTGCCCCCCCAATCATGTTCATGCCCCCCTCCTCTTGAAGACTCACTTTGGATTAGTTCAGTTGATCTCAGACCAGCAGCGTTGTCTCGACAGAGTGGTGAGCCTCTTCCCCCTCCTCCTCGGTGTCCAGGAAAGCATAACAGCAGGAGGAGAAGGGGCGGGTTCAGTTCACTACACGGCACTCTGCACTGTGTATGTGTCAGATAGCCAGGGACTGTGGAGAGAGATTTTGGCTCTGCCATAAAAAGTGGAGTTCGTGGGCAGCGTGTGGGAACGAAGATACCCTGCACAAGCTGCGGTAATCCTGGGACTCCAATTCGCCTATGAGGTTGAGTTATGGGCAAATTAAGCGGCCGCGAGGCCCCTGGGAGTGTGAGGCCTTAGACGACCACCTAATTTGCCTAATTAGAGAGCCACCTCTGCATCTGAGCATGGATTTTCAGAGGAGCTGCTATCACAAACAAGCCCTACAAAAGGAGTTCTGATGGTACAGGAATAGGGGGGTTAGGATTAAAAGTAACATACATACACACACACAAACAGACACATGTGCACATACAAACAGACACATGTACACACACACAAACACATGTACAAACACACATACAGACACATGTATACATGCACACATACAGACACAAACATACACATGTGTACACACAAACACATGTAGAAACACACACACACACATACAGACACATGTATACATGCACACATACAGACACATGTGTACACATACATACAAACACATGTACACACACATACAGACACATGCACACATACATACACATGCACACACACACACATACAGACATACTGTACATGTACACACACACACACAAAGTACACACAAACACACACGTACACACACACACAAGTACACACATACAGACACATATGTACACACACGTACACAAATATAGACACATGTACACACAGACACATGTACACACACCCGTACACACACAGACAGACACGTGTATGCACACACACACAAACACACAGACACATGTACACACACACACAGACAGACACACACACAGACAGACACACACACATGTACCCACAGACACATGTACACACACAGACACACACATGTACACACACAAATACATGTACACACATACATACACACACACACACATGGACACACAGACACACATGTACACACACACACACATGTACACACACATACATGTTCACACACACACACACATACATGTACACACGCACAGACACTTTTGAGGCTGACAGAGCTCCCTCACAGTGCCGATATACAGTTCGGCAGGGGACTGGGAGTTCAGGCTTATCTGACAGCCCTTCTCTCCCATGATCCCGGCACACCTGAGGACCTCTGGCGGCACCTCAGTGTAGGCTGGCCTGGAGTATAGTATCCACCACAGTTTTCTGTCCTAAGACTAATGTATAGAAATATTGTTCATGTTAACAAACAAAGCTGTAGGTCATTGGACTGCAAAGACATACTCAGTATATAGCAAAGTTAATGAGGTATTCATCTTCAAGCATTTGTATATTTAAAAAAATGCTGTTCACGGTTCATATACTGTATGTCTGTGAAAATACTACCACAAAAAAAACAATAGTTCAGTAAAAGTCATCCATAGCCATGCTGGTCTTGTACACTTATGGAGGACTTTTATTGAATTATTGTTAAAATGTATGACATATGTACCATTGTCCCCTTCCCCCCACTCTCCATCCTGAAAAGATCCCCTGCACCCCTGCAGCAGCCAGTGGGAGAGGAGGGAAGGGAAGCCCAGCAGCACTGCGAGGGAGGAGGGCGCGGACAACAGGGGGAAGAGGATGGGCCACAGAGAGTGTGATCAATGCAGCAGGGAGAGGGGGTTAGGTGCGATTACAGAAACTGATCATCTGTATGGCTCTTTGTGCAGCAACTGAAAGCAGCGGAGGAAAAGGAGGAGAAACTGCTGTAGGTCGAGCCATACAGGGGATCAGATTGCCCCCACCCCTGGCAAAACCTAATGTGACAGGGAGACTACATACCCCCCCCCCCCCTGGAGCATGGGTGGGGTTGCCATTGCGACCTTGCAACCCCTGAAGCTCCACCAGTGGGCGAAGTAGCCAAAACCACAGTAAAATGCTCTCGCCCAGGATATTGCAGTTCCAAAATTCTTCATCGTGTTAATGATTAAGATGAGTGCTGCTCTATATAAAATGTCCACAGCAGATGGACTAGCTTAGCTATTACTCCACAAAAGCTGGAGGTGGGCAAGTGTCTGGTGAGACAACACATAAAGTAGCAAGATAATGCTCTCTGCAAGAATGAAGCCAATGTGATCATATTCATTCCACCTGTGGCAGGCTTTCTCAGAGGTCATGGCTACTAACACTACATGAATGAATATGGACATAAAGAGGTAGGGGAATATAAATGCACACATTAACCAAGAATCAAAGACAAAGTAAACAACATACAAAGCGTATAAAAAATGTTGTAATTACATTATTGTGAAGCTATTATTTATCAGAGTGCAGTCAGAAAATAGCACAGTTAACTGCCTAACCATGGCTCAACGGTAATTATCAGAAAAAATAGGAGATTTCTTTAAATGGTGCAGAGCACATCAGAGAAAACAAGCAAAATTAATCATATCATATCATCGGTGCCAGGTTTGATTGTAAGTTGTGCATCCATTTACATTCTCTGGAGTAAGGCTTTATCCAAATCACCACTGCGTGGACTATGACACATTGTGTCCAGGACAAAGAACCAGATATTAAATGACCATCAGGCATAAAAGGAAAATTCTGTACTACCAGAGACCATAAATTGTTGAAGGCTATATCATATAAAATTAGGTTTGCCACCTGTCCAGGATTCACCCGGACAGTCCAAGATAGTCACACACAAATCTGTTGTCGTCCGGGAGCTGTGGGTGGCTGTCCGCGGGCAGGTTCGGCATCGGGGGGGGCAGGGCAATGACATCAGCAAGAGCAATTTGGCCACACCCACTGTTCACTGAGGCACACTATGCACACCGCATTACTGCTCTCCTTGGGGCACCCAAAGTGTCCCAGGCCGCTAAAGTGTTCGGGTTTGGCTTGAAGAAAAGGTGGCAATCCTATATACAATTTATGGTCACTAATCTGCTTTCTAAATTCCCTGCTGGTTTTGCCAGTATAGAAGACACCACATCTGCATAGACATAAATACAAGACCCCTTTTATAAACATTCATTTTGTTGTAGTAAACATAATTCTATATCACCTGTGAATAAGCTGACATGTTTTTGTTGCCAGTGGTTTAGACATTAACGGCTGTGTGTTCAGTTATTTTGAGGGGACAGCAAATTTACACTGTTAGACCCCTTTCACACCAAGGCGCTTCAAAAACGCCCTAAAACGCCTTAGCGTTATTACCGCGTTTTTACCACGTTTTAGGGGTGCTAGTGGTAAAATTAATGCAACGCTGCAGGCGTTTTAACATCGTTTTTCAAGCGTTATTGAAGCATGTGTTATTGATGCTATCTTTCTGCTTGCATGTTTATCCTTTGTGAGATCATGTAAAACAAGCAGTGTCTTGTAAAGTAACAAGCAGTGTCTTGTAAAGTAACAAGCAGTGTCTTGCTTTACTTCCATTCTTCATTTTTCTGGGATTAATTCTTTTTTTGGCACTTTAGTTTTGTTTTTTTGGCACTTTGATGGTCTGTTTAATCATTCTGACCTTCCCACAATTTCAGTCCTGTTGTTGTAGATGCTCACTTTTCTGCTTGCATGTTTACCTTTTTGTAAGACCATGTGACTTTTCTACAGCTCAGGGCGGATCATAGGCGCTGTTCAGGCGTTACAGCGTTTTTCAATTCATTTCAATAGAGAGGGGCGTTTTTGAAGCGCTTTTTTCAACGCCCAAAAGCTGCTGCTTGCAGGACTTTTCTCAACGCCCCGCCAGCGTAACGCCTCAGTGTGAAAGGGTCCATTGAGATGCATGGGGAGCATTTTATGAGTGTTTTAATAGCGTTATTTTTAGCGCTAAAACGCTGCAAAAACGCCTTGGTGTGAAAGGGGTCTTATACAAGCTGTACACTCACTACTTTACATTGTAGAAAAGTGTAATTTCTTCAATGTTGTCACATAAAAAGATATAATAAAATAGTTACAAAAATGTGAGGGGTGTACTCACTTTTGTCAGATACTGTATATGTAAAGCACTGTGTAAATTGATGGCTCTATCTAAGAACTTGTAAATTCCTTTTCATAATTAACAAAAAGCCAACGTAACAACCTCTTGGATCTTCACTATATAGCATGGTATTATGTTGATGGATTGCATTTTGTTTAACTATCTATTTTTGGAACTGAATAGACATAGATTTCACTTTTGACTAATTTTCATGACAGTTTATGGTGACGTATATTTGACAGAAGAGAATGTTTTGATTGAGCTTTTCTCATCGCAGCTTAAGCATCTCGCACCACCATTTGTTTTCTTTAAAAACAAACATTGTGGTTGGCAGGTAATTCTACGCATCAGCAAAACAACAGTCATGTGGATCAAATTTATAGACAGCTGGATCAGGCTCGAGTATTACTTTATTTATGTTTCACATTGATACTGCAGGGTTGCCAATACTGAGGGTCATAACAAGTAGCAGACCACTTTACTTGTTTACACAAGTAGCAGACCCCCCTTTCACACTGAGTCAGGTTTCAAGTGTTTTAGCGCTTAAAATATCGCCTGTAAAGCACCTGAAACCTGCCTCTAATACCTCCCCAGTGGGAAAGCCTGAGTGCTTTTAAACTAGGGCGTGCACTTGTGGTACGAGGAAAAAAGTCCTGCAAGCAGCATTTTTGTGGCGGATTGGGAGCAGTGTATACAGCGCTCCTACACCGCCTCTGCCCACTGGAATGAATGGGCAATGGCGGTAAAGCACTTCGGAAGCACCGCAACACGGGCGGTTTTAATCCCTTCTTCGGCCGCCAGTGGGGGTTAAAAGCACCTCCCTAGCAGTCGAAAAGCGCTGCTAAAACTACGGTAAAGTGCTGCTAAAACTAGTGGCGTTTTACCACTACTGGACCCGCCTCGCCAGTGTGAAAGGGGTCTAAGTTTAGAAAATGATCACAATTTCAGGCCACCCTCTGCACTGAAATGATCGTCTTCATAATTTTTGAACAAACCACAGATCAAACCATGATTCCTGTTGATGCTTTTCTTATTTATAACAGGAAAGATTTGATAAGAAGTGAACATTCTTAAAGAGGAACTTAAAGTGATTGTAAACGATCACCCAGTAAGTTTAGAATAGAAATAAAATCAAAACATTTTTGTATCGATATAAAAAAAAAAATATAAGTACCCTTTTTCCCTTTTTAGAAGTGAGTACTTTCCCTCTGTTCTCAGTTGCATAAGAGCTGGGGGGAAGAGAAGCAGCAGCACACTGATCATCCCAGTGAAAGGCTGTGCAGTGGGGAGGTTGTGTCAGAACAAGTCTGATCATTGGACAAGAGCAGGCTGAGTTCCCAGCACAGCTAGAGAACTGACCATGGCATGCTCTCCTGCTTAGTGTGGTCAGTTTTTAATAGGAAAGCAAGGGTACTAGCAGGAACACCTATTAATGCTTGGTGGGTCATTTGGTCTTTTGGCCCTGAGGAAGAGGGTTCTACCTCGGAACGCTTGGCTTAAGCCATTACGGACGCCATCTGGTCCCCTTGCACGATTGGAATCCTCCAGCAGTCCTAGAGGCGAGTTGTCTTCGATTTTGTTTTGACATGCATGTATACAACATATGTTTGTGAGTATTATGTACATCTTCTTTTATCTTTTAACACATTTTTAATGGAATTTCACTAGGTCGGTGCGCCCTTCTCTTGTTTTTGTCTTTCAGTACATTTGGATACCCATGATCCTGAGGGGGGAGCAAGACTGCTTTGACAATAAGGATCAGTCACACTTCCTTCTCTTGAGCTTTACACCTGAGCTCAGGAGAGTTACCATATAGTCGAGTTTTTCAGCACATTTTTTTGTGCTGAAAGTGCCCCCCTCGACTTATACTCGAGTCAAGCACTTTTCTGCAGCAAAAATGTTTATTTTCCGAACCGATTTTGGGGCCCCGTATCTCAGGGCCACTTTGTGCTAGGAACCCCAAATTTGGTGTGCAAACCCAGTGGAACTGGTACCATAACATATACACAGCTGGGGTTCCTAGGACCAAGTGGCCCCGAGATACGTGGCCCCAAAACCAGTTCGGAAAATGTCATTCTCTGCTGCAGAAAAGTGCTTGACATTTTCTGAACCGATTTTTGGGGCCCTGTATCTCGGGGACACTTAGTGCTATAAACCCAATCTTTGGATATTTTATGGTGCTAGTTACACTGAGTTTGCATACCAAATTTGGGGTTCCTAGCACTAAGTGGCCCCGAGATACGGGGCCCCAAAGTTGGTCAACTGTGTCCATCTGCAGCAATGTCATTTCTGGACCATTTGGGTTCAGAGACCCCAAATTTTGGCTGCAGCTAGGGGGCATCTAGGAACCCTTAACTACCGAGTTTGAAGTTCGGGGGACCTATGGCTGCAAATGGGCACAGTGAGGCATGCAAATGGGCACAGTGAGGCTGCAAATGGGCACAGTGAGGTTGCAAATGGGCATTGTTGACCCTCTTTTGCACTTACAGTAGCTGTGCATTTCTCACCCTTGTCTTATACTCGGGTCACTAAGTTTTTCCCATTTTTTTGCGGTAAATTAGGGCCTCGACTTATACTCGGAATGACTTATACTCGAGTATATACGGTACTTTCTTGGACTAGCAGGAACACCAGGGATTTCACACAAAAGAAGCAATACAAACTGAACAGGATACTTTCTCATACAAGTACATGGTACAGCAGGCACATATCATGAATATGAAATGTTGGGGTAATAAATGAGTTACATTAGCGAAAATTACTAGCAGGTAGATTTTTTTTTTTACGACAAGAGATTCTATATGTCTCTTTTGCCATAAAACCTCTTTTCTAGCAAATTTTCTAATTGTACACTGACACCCATGCCTGTGTAGCTCAGTTTACAATCCCCATACAATCTAAGGGCCCATTTACACACACATTTGGGGGACTCAAAGTCAACCAAATGGGAGTCTACACATGCATACAGGGCAAAAGTTACACTTCCTGCTGTGCTTGGCAGGGAGTACCTATGTCAAGCCTGACCCATTCAAGTGAAAAGACCTCTCTGACCCCACATACAATGCACACAGTTGCAGCTTAGTGGTGCGGCATTTACATAGTTTTAACAGGGGTTGAGGAGGCATCATATCACCTTCTCACAGCCTGTCAAATGCCTCTGAAATGCAGCCCACTGTGGACCGCATTTCAGAGGGCCAGCAAAGTCTGCCATACATCTAAACTTAACCTAACAGATGCCAGAAATAAGTATTGGGTGACGAGACTTCTGTATGTTTGTGTGGGATTTAGGTCAATCATTGCCGACCAATGGGAAAGACAGAAGATCGGAAGAATATGGCAGCAACAGGGATGAAACATTGAAGGAAAGAGCAGAGATATCATCGCTGGAGTAGCTCACTTGGGACATTAGTGTGCCATAATATACAGACTTTCACATTATTGCAAGAGCTCTGGAGGACAAAAATAACTGGAGTTAAAGGGAACCTGAACTAAGGAAAATGTGCAGGCTTTTATTGCTGACCTTCAGAGAGGAATGCTGGTTGCCTGCCTATTTCTAGCTTTAGTACTGGGAACAAGTATGAAAGTGAAGCCAGAACTCTTCTACATGCTGCTTCCATGTATTTAACTCAGATTATTAAAGTCATTGAATAATTATGACAGCCTGGTAACTAGCATTTTCAGAAAGACAATTGAACAGTTTACAGCACAGCTCAAATGTTTTACTTTATTTTTTTTTTAAAAAGCAGGGATGGTTAAAGTCTTTTTCAGGTTACTCCTTACTTCCTTTCAAAATAGAATGCAATGGGAATGGGAAAGACACATTTTTTTTTTTTTAGGAAAGTGGAGAGGGTAAACTTCTACCAATACTTTTATTGTCATCTATGCTTTCATTGTAACCCCCCCCCCCCCCATATTTCTTGTATGGGTATAGCAGGCACAGAAAGTAAAAAATAATATCCTCGATGAGAACAAAGGCAGAAACAAAAACTTATGCCGCGTACACACGGGCGGACTTTTCGCCCGGACTGGTCCGACGGACTTTCGATGGACTTTTGACGGACTTCCGATGGACTTTGCCTACACACAATCACACCAAAGTCTGATGGATTCGTACGTGATGACGTACACCGGACTAAAATAAGGAAGTTGATAGCCGGTAGCCAATAGCTGCCCTAGCGTGGGTTTTCGTCCGTCGGACTAGCATACAGACGAGCGGATTTTTTGACCGGACTCGAGTCCGCCGGACAAATTTGAAACATATTCCAAATCGAAAGTCCGTCAGATTTTTGACCAAAAAAGTCCGCTGCAGGTCCCATGGAGCCCACGCATGGTCGGATTGTCGCTGGATTCGGTCCGTCGGACCAGTCTGATCGAAAAGACCGCCCATGTGTACACGGCATTAATAGAACTTTAAGGCTCAGTTCACACTGCTGGGACTTGGGGGGTCCAACTTGTGAGACCCCAAGTCACATGAAATGTGAAATTCCATGTCAGTCAATGAGAGCTGTCTTAATTAGCACTACTGAAGCCGCTCCAACTTTAAAAAAGTTTCCTCTACTACTTCAAGGTAATTTCTATCACACTTGTGCCTCAAAGTAGTAGTCAAGTCACCAGGAAGTCTCCTGGCAAAGTCTCACCGTAAGTTGCATGACTTTCAGGCCGCGGCACTATGAAACGAGCCTAATGCCGCGTACACACGGTCGGACTTTCTATCCTACTTTGTCCGGCACACTTTCCGACGGACTTTGTCCGCCAGGTGCGCCGGACTTTAAAACGGACGGACTTGCCCACACACGACCGGACTTTCCGGCGGGCTAAGTCCGCCCGTCTTTCCGACGGACTTTCGCCGGAGTTCCGGCGGACTTTCAGAATGAACGGACTTGCCCACACACGGACAAGTCCGTTCATTTTGAACGTGACTCAGGTGCGACGGGACTAGCAAAGGATGTCAATCTTGCCGCTTTTATCGGCGAGATTGACACCTTGCGAGCCCCGTCGCGGGTCATACCAGGCCCTTAGGTCTGGTATGGATTATAAAGGGAACCCCGCTACGCCGAAAAAACGGCGTGGGGTCCCCCCTAAAATCCATACCAGACCCCGATCCGAGCACGCAGCCTGGCCGGTCAGGAAAGGGGGTGGGGACGAGCGAGCGCCCCCCCCCTCCTGAACCGTACCAGGCCGCATGCCCTCAACATGGGGGGTGGGTGCTTTGGGGGAGGGGGGCGCCCTGCGGGGCCCCCCCACCCCAAGGCACCTTGTCCCCATGTTGATGAGGACAAGGGCCTGTTCCCGACAACCCTGGCCGTTGGTTGTCGGGGTCTGCGGGCGGGGGGCTTATCGGAATCTGGGAGCCCCTTTTAATAAGGGGGCCCCCAGATCCTGGCCCCCACCCTATGTGAATGAGTATGGGGTACATGGTACCCTTACCCATTCACCTAGGGAAAAAGTATAAGTAATAAAACACACTACACAGGTTTTTAAAATATTTTATTAAACAGCTCCGGGGGGGGGGGGGATCTTCCTCCGGCTTCGGGGGTCTTCTTCCGGCTTCGGGGGTCCCTCCGCTTCATCTTCTCCCGGCGTCCGGTTGGTTCTTCTCCGCTCTCTTCTCCCGGTGTTCCAGTTCTTCGGCCGGCTCCTCCGCTGTCTTCAGGTAGCTCTCTCGCCAGCAGAGGTCCGGACTTCTGGGCTTCTTGTCTTCTTGTCTTCTCTTCCCCAGATGTTGACATGACGCTCTCTCCGGCTGGACTGCTCTCCGAGGGCTGCGTTGTGACTTATATAGGCGGAGACCCCGCCCCCTTTTGATGTCACAGTCCCTGGGCATGCTGGGACTGTGACGTTTTAGGGGGCGTGGTCACTGGGTGATGTTGACCACGCCCCCTAAAACGTCACAGTCCCAGCATGCCCAGGGACTGTGACATCAAAAGGGGGCGGGGTCTCCGCCTATATAAGTCACAACGCAGCCCTCGGAGAGCAGTCCAGCCGGAGAGAGCGTCGTGTCAACATCTGGGGAAGAGAAGACAAGAAGACAAGAAGCCCAGAAGTCCGGACCTCTGCTGGCGAGAGAGCTACCTGAAGACAGCGGAGGAGCCGGCCGAAGAACTGGAACACCGGGAGAAGAGAGCGGAGAAGAACCAACCGGACGCCGGGAGAAGATGAAGCGGAGGGACCCCCGAAGCCGGAAGAAGACCCCCGAAGCCGGAGGAAGATCCCCCCCCCCCGGAGCTGTTTAATAAAATATTTTAAAAACCTGTGTAGTGTGTTTTATTACTTATACTTTTTCCCTAGGTGAATGGGTAAGGGTACCATGTACCCCATACTCATTCACATAGGGTGGGGGGCGGGGATCTGGGGGCCCCCTTATTAAAAGGGGCTCCCAGATTCCGATAAGCCCCCCGCCCGCAGACCCCGACAACCAACGGCCAGGGTTGTCGGGAAGAGGCCCTTGTCCTCATCAACATGGGGACAAGGTGCTTTGGGGTGGGGGGGCCCCGCAGGGCGCCCCCCTCCCCCAAAGCACCCACCCCCCATGTTGAGGGCATGCGGCCTGGTACGGTTCAGGGGGGGGGGGGGCGCTCGCTCGTCCCCACCCCCTTTCCTGACCGGCCAGGCTGCGTGCTCGGATCGGGTCTGGTATGAATTTTAGGGGGGACCCCACGCCGTTTTTTCGGCGTAGCGGGGTTCTCTTTATAATCCATACCAGACCTAAGGGCCTGGTATGCACCGCGCTCGCCGCAATAGGAAGATTTGTTTTTCCTATTGCAGCGAGCGCGAGATGCAATACCCTGCCCTCGTGTCGTATCTGGTCCGTCGGACCAGCATACACACGAGCGGGCTTTCCGTCGGACCAGCACACACACGAGCGGACTTTCCGCCCGAAACTGAGTCCGACGGAAAGATTTAAAACTTTTTTCAAATCTAGGTCCGGCGGGCTTTTGGGAAGAAGTCCGCCGGAAAAGTCCGCCGCCGCCCACACACGGGCGGATTGTCCGGCACACTCTGGTCCGCCGGACCAAGTATGCCGGAAAGTCCGACCGTGTGTACGCGGCATAATTCTTTCCCATACTATGTAAAACAAAACAAGAACATTTTGGCTGCAGCTAAGATTTAAATAGATATGAAACTACCCTCCACTTTCCAACCACAATGTAAGATTATTGAGTGCCAAAATGGAACACAACATTGCACACAACATAGCACAAAAAGTCAATGTGGAATACATTATAAAAAGCATCTCTTATAATAATATACCATATAATAGAGTATAAGTTGCAGATCTTACCTGGAAAACAGATAAACAAAATGATCTAAAATGTAGTCCTATCCGAAAACCTGCTATTATTATTAATAATATGAGGAATTTATCAAAACTGAAGCAGACAGAATCTGGAACAGCTATGGATAGCAATTCATCTTCAATCTTCACCTTGTGTAGTTAATTTAGCCATGAACTAATTGAAGTTTGGCTGGTTCAGCAAGGTTTGGATAAATTTTGATCTGTGTATGGCCATCCCTGTTTGACAGATGGCGATTGTTAGATGTCAAGAGAACAAGCTGGAAAACTTTTGCCAATCAGCAGCTGATCATTGTATTCTGACAGTGGAGAGTCCTTCTGTCAGAATATAATGTCCTGGCGAGGGGGATTCCCCCATCTACCTCTTTTGTGTGGCTAGAGGAATCTGTTTCTTTTTTTTTTTTATTTAGTCTGCTGGCTGAATGAAAAAAAACAACCATCTAAGGCCAGTTTTAAACATTGAAAATTAATAGATGCTGAATAGTTGCTATATACTGTACAGCTGCACATTTTGTGTATTCTGCACTAAAAGATACCCTTTTTTTCCCTGAAAGATAATCTAAAAACCTTCACCCCAACACCTTTTCAATACATTGAAAAGATGTGGGGCTTTTAAACCTAGAAGATCTCTTGAAGTTTGTTATTGAGATATGAATTTATATAGCCTACATATTGAACATGTCATGTACTACTAATAAAAAAATTTATTTTCAGTATCACAAGTTACATATTGTGCGATATGGTTAAACTTATCATTAAATACTAATTAAAATTCTCAATATCACTACAGACAGTGTTCTCTCTCCCTTGTAGTGATTGTAGTGATATTGGGAGAGCTAATCCACACAAGGTGAGTTGTGTCATTAGCAGCCCCCTTACTAAGAAAGTAAGGAGCGGTGGTAAAGAAATGTTTTACAAATTAAAATTGTCCACTCATTTTTATGATAACCAACAAACTCAGATATTAGTCGTGCTGTGCTTTCTGAATGGTCCCGCCATCTTCTGGGACCTGTGTGTGTCCCAGAAGGCTGTGGGGAGAAGGAGGTGGCACTGGAAATGTCGTAGATTACTGATTGGCGATCTTACTTGGAAGTGGGAGCAGGTACTTGCGGGTACTTGCTCCTCCCGCAAAAAAGTGCCAAATGTGCCAGTGGAGGGGAGTGAGGAGGGTGGGGGGAGGTTGTGAACAAGAGGAGCTTCTCCTTTTGGGTGTAGCTCAGCTTTATACTACAAGCCTGATGTGAAAATTGTACTTTTCTTGAAACGTTAAAAAGGCAAACAGGCATCATAGGGTACTATAATATACTTTTAGATCAACTGTGTCCTTACAGAATGCTCCCACATCTCTCTGAAGTAAACTTCCTAGTTTTGGAAGCATAATCATATCCCTTAAAATAGCGATCAGCATCTGTGCAACCTATTAAGAGACACATGAACTGTCACGGGGAAGGCAAAGGTGGGGGGATCATACTTATGCTTAGACTTTCATGAAAGTGTTTCCATAGGCCCTTCCAAGGCTCAGCTAGGATTCACAGTCAAAATATAGGTATAGGTAATGAAAATTTCAATTTGTGGGAGTATAATATTTTTTTCAGCTCCAAAATGTTATTAGTAGTGTTAGTAAATAGCTTTTTTTAATATCAAAGGGGAGAAGGGGGGCATAGTAAGCTAACTAAAAAGCTATTCTGCTAACAGGGAACATGCAGACAGGATGAAAAAGTGGAATGAGGGATAACCTCATCAGTGTGCTGATTTTGCTTCAATGTTTAATCAACAGGCTGGGTAAGTATTTGGATCCAGTGCTCTTGACTGAGCTGTGCTGCTGTTACAATGAGGATCAGGGATCTTTAATGCTGCCTGGCAGGGTTACTGGATCACAAGAGTAACTGCCCAGAATTTCAAATCATTTGGCAAGTAAAACAGTTCCCCTTAAAGAACATGTTACCCCAATATTTCATATTCCTGATATGTCCCTGCTGTACCATGTACTTGTATGAAAAAGTATCCTATTCTCTTTGTATTGCTTTCTTTGTGTGAAATCCCTGGTGTTCCTGCCAGTCCCTCTACTTTTCTATTATAAACTGACAACACTAAGCAGGAGAACACATCATGGTCAGTTGTCAGTTCTCTAGCTATGCTGGGAACTCAGCCTGCTCTTCTCCAATAATCAGACTTGTCCCAACATCCCCCCCCCACACACACACACGCAGCCTTTCACTGAGAAGATCAGTGTGCTGCTGCTTCTTCTTCCCCAGCTCCCGAGCAGCTGACAATAGAGGGAATGTGATCACTTATACAAAAGGGGAAAAAATATATATAATTTTTTTATATCTATACACAAATGGTTTGTCTTTCATTTCTACTTTAAGCTGAAGGCTTTAGGCCTATTTCAAATGTGTATTTAGCCACTTTTTCTGATTTAGTTTTAGGAAAATGTTTAGTGGGCTAAAGTGACTGTGATGTGTTTTGTCTGAATGCCTAACTTTAGCATTAACATATCTTATGGCCTTAGGTAAGTGAGCAGAATATTTTGAAGTACTTAGGAAGAGAGACAATTGGCATTACACTTTGAAAACTATTATCATGGTTTTGCAGATTTTGGTGTCTTAATCTATCAATAATTTGTCTGTAATGCTCTGACTCTCCTACTCTTCTTTAACAATAATATTAATATCTTCGGGGTTTCCACTCTGATGATGGTGAGGGATGGTGCTTCCAATAGCTTATGTTATATTCTGCAAGTGGTGACAGTAACTGTTTATGAATAGCAGATGATGCTGTTAATGGATCTCCAGCACTGTACACTAGGCCTTGCATGTCAACTTAAAAATAGTGTGTGTAATGTGAGTGCCGGAGACTCCCCCTGTTGGAAGAATTTAGCGGTCAGATCATAATTTTGTTAGCATGAAATCATTACACAACCATTAGACAACACCATTTTAAAATTCATAGCTGAAAGTAACCTTCAAACTCAAAATGTTAGGGTTTTGTTTTTCATTTCAAAGATTTTAAAGGTCAAAATGTGTGGAATTATTTCCAGAGTGAAGATCCAATGGCAAAATATTTTGCCAACCATCTCTTACCTGTTTCTGCTGTCTGTCAGGATTAGGTGTCATCCCACAGCCTTCAGTTGATGTTCCTCTGACACGACAAGCAAAAACACTGAGAATGGAATGGGATGGAGATTATTACGTGAAATCTACAATTACACATTTGCATAATGGGGCTTTACAGATTAGTTACATTTTTCAAAAGAAGCTATCTGCCACTTCCCAGCCAAAAGAAACTAGTAATGTTGGATGAAGATTTTTTTTTTAAACACAAGGACTGTGGCCAATAATCTTATTACTGGCAAAAATATTATTTCTAGACCATGTCTTCTAAGTAAACAAAAAGTTTGCAAGCCTGGAATTAGAAATATGTATGGCTCATGTGTTTATTAATATTTCTTTTGCTATTTTACAGAAAGGTCTTGGCTGTGATTTCATTATTGCAGTCATGGCGCCAAAAAAGAAGAATGTCAAGAAGAACAAGTCAGACATCAATGAGATGACCATTATTGTAGAGGACAGCCCTCTTAGCAAGCTAAATGGTATCAGTGGTCTTATTGAAGGGGGAAATGGTTTCAGCTATATCTCCACAGAGGTTTGCGACTCCTCATATGGCACCAACCTCATGGAAGGCCTTAGCAGAATGAGACAGGATAACTTCTTGTGTGACCTCACCATTGGTACAAAAACAAAATCTTTTACGGTCCATAAAGCAGTCATAGCTTCTTGCAGTGAATACTTCTACAATATCCTAAAAAAGGACCCCTCCACTCAGCGAGTTGACTTAAATGATATATCTCCTTTAGGTTTAGCAACAGTCATAACCTATGCCTACACCGGTAAAATCACTCTCTCGTTGTACACAATAGGTAGCACCATATCTTCAGCTATCTACCTTCAAATTAGCACTCTTGTCAACATGTGCTGTGACTTTCTAATGCAAGAAATCAATGTTGAAAACTGCATGTATGTTGCTAACATTGCTGAAACCTATGGACTTAGAAGCACAAAGGAAGCAGCACAAAAGTTCATTCGAGACAACTTCATTGAGTTTTCAGAAACAGATCAGTTCCTGAAGTTAACGTTTGATCAGATAAATGAACTTCTTATTGATGATGATTTGCAGTTACCCTCTGAGATTGTTGCCTTCCAGATTTCAATGAAATGGTTGGATTATGATGAAAAGAGAATTAAGTATGCCTCTGGTCTTTTGAGCAATATTCGATTTGGCACTATTTCAGCTCAAGATCTTGTTAACTATGTCCAGTCAGTGCCCAGAATGATGCAGGATTCTGAGTGTCACAGACTTCTTGTTGAAGCTATGAATTATCATCTGCTACCATATCATCAGAACACCTTACAGTCTAGAAGAACAAAAATACGTGGTGGTTCAAGGGTCCTCGTAACAGTTGGGGGCCGACCTGCTTTAACAGAAAAATCTCTTAGCAGAGAGATTCTGTACAGGGATCCTGAAAGTGGATGGAAAAGACTGGCTGAACTTCCAGCTAAGAGCTTTAATCAGTGTGTGACCGTGATGGATGGCTTCCTTTACATTGCGGGAGGTGAAGACCAAAATGATGCCAGGAATCAGGCAAAGCATGCAGTCAGCAATTTCTGCAGGTATGTGTACATCCCTGGCAATACATATGTATTATTAATATTTGGTGTACTGGCAGAGCAAGCCTATAACTATTTATCACATGATTTAATTATTATTAGATGTAAAATAACCATGTATATGAAAAACAGACCAGACAACCCTGGTATACCACCATATGATGCAGAGGCGTAACTAGAATCTTCAGGGTCCTGGTGCAAGAAACCATGAAGGGCCCACACCAGGGGCGTTGCTAGGTCTACAAAAGATCTCGGGCTAGAGCCCATAACAGCTAAGTAAGGAAAATCATACACTTTGGCGGGCATACACATGTATATAATATATATGTGTGTGTGTATGTGTATGTATATATACATATATATATATATATCGTAACATATCTGAATACGGAGCCCCCCCTTACATCAGGGTCCTTAGAGAGCCTCCCCCTATATTAGGGTCCCCAGAGAGCCTCCCTCCTTACATCAGGGTCCCCAGGGATTCCCCTTACATCAGGGTACCCAAAGAGCCCCACTTACATCAGGGTTCCCAGGGAGCCCCTCCTTACATCAGGGTCCCCAGAGAGCCCCCCCTTACATCAGGGTCCCCAGAGAGCCTCCCCTTACATCAGGGACCTTAGAGAGCCTCCCCCTATATTATGGTCCCCAGAGATCCTCCCCTTACATCAGGGTCCCCAGAGAGCCTCCCCTTACATCAGGGTTCCCAGAGAACCCCCCTTACATCAGGGTCCCCAGGGAGCCCTCCTTACATCAGGGTCCCCAGAGAGCCCCCCCCTACATTAGGGTCCCTAGAGAGCCTCCCCTTACATCAGGGTCCCAGGAGAGCCTCCCTACTTATATTAGGGTCCCCAGAGCCCCCCTCATTACATCAGGGTCCCCAGAGAGCTCCCCTTAACATCAGGGTCCCCAGAGAGCCCCTCTTTACATCAGGGTCCCCAGAGAGCCTCCCCCTACATTAGGCTCCCTAGAAAGCTTACCCTTACATAAGGGTCCTCAGAGAGCCTCCCCCTACATTAGGGTCCCCAGAGATCCTCCCCTTACATCAGGGTCCCCAGAGAGTCCCACTTACATTAGGGTCCCCAGAGAGCCTCCCTTACATCAGGGTCCCCAGAGAGCCCCCCTACATCAGAGTCCCAAAAGAGTCCCCTCCTTATGTCAGGGTCCCCAGAGACCCCTTTCCTTACATCAGGGTCCCCAGAGACCTCTTTCCTTACATCAGGGTCCCCAGAGAGCCCCCCTAACATCAGGGTCCCCAGAGAGCCCCTCCTTACATCAGGGTCCCCAGAGAGCCCCCCTTACATCAGGGTCCCCAGAGAGCCCCTTCTTACATCAGGGTCCCCAGAGAACCCCTCCTTACAACAGGGTCCCCCGAGAGCCCCCTCCATACATCAGGGTCCCCAGAGAGCCCCCCATACACCAGGGTCCCCAGAGAGCCTCCCCCTTACATTAGGGTCCCCAGAGAGCCTCCCTTACATCAGTGTCCGCAGAAAGCCCCCCTTACATTAGTGTCCTCAGAGGGCCCCTTCCTTACATTAATGTCCCCAGAAAGCCCCCCTACATCAGGGTCCCCAGAGAACCCCCCTTACATCAGGGTCCCCAGGGAGCCCTCCTTACATCAGGGTCCCCAGAGAGCCCCCCTACATTAGGGTCCCTAGAGAGCCTCCCCTTACATCAGGGTCCCAAGAGAGCCTCCCTACTTATATTAGGGTTCCCAGAGAGCTCCTCTTAACATCAAGGTCCCCAGAGAGCCTCCCCCTACATTAGGGTCCCTAGAAAGCTTACCCTTACATAAGGGTCCCCAGAGAGCCTCTCCCTACATTAGGGTCCCCAGAGATCCTCCCCTTACATCAGGGTCCCCAGAGAGCCTCCCCTTACATCAGGGTCCCCAGAGAACCCCCCTTACACCAGGGTCCCCAGGGAGCCCTCCTTACATCAGGGTCCCCAGAGAGCCCCCCCTACATTAGGGTCCCTAGAGAGCCTCCCCTTACATCAGGGTCCTTAGAGAGCCTCCCTCCTTACATCATGGTCCCCAGGGATCCCCCCTTACATCAGGGTACACAGAGAGCCCACCTACATCAGGGTCCCCAGAGAGTCCCCTCCTTACGTCAGGGTCCCCAGAGACCCCTTTCCTTACATCAGTGTCCCCAGAGACCCTTTCCTTACATCAGTGTCCCCAGAGACCCCTTTCTTTACATCAGGGTCCCCAGAGAGCCCCCCCTAACATCAGGGTCCCCAGAGAGCCCCTCCTTACATCAGGGTCCCCAGAGAGCCCCCCTTACATCAGCGTCCCCAGAGAGCCCCTCCTTACATCAGGGTCCCCAGAGAGCCCCCCCATACATCAGGGTCCCCAGAGAGCCCCCCTCATACATCAGGGTCCCCAGAGAGCCCCCCCATACATCAGGGTCCCCAGAGAGCCCCTCCTTACATCAGGGTCCCCAGAGAGCCCCCCCATACATCAGGGTCCCCAGAGAGCCCCCCCATACATCAGGGTCCCCAGAGAGCCCCTCCTTACATCAGGGACCCCAGAGGGCCCTTTCCTTACATCAGGGTCCCCAGAGAGCCCCCTCCTTACGTCAGGATCCCCACAGACCCCTTTCCTTACATCAGTGTCCCCAGAGACCCCTTTCCTTACATCAGTGTCCCCAGAGACCCCTTTCCTTACATCAGGGTCCCCAGAGAGCCCCCTTACATCAGGGTCCCCAGAGAGCCCCTCCTTACATCAGGGTCCCCAGAGAGCCCCTCCTTACATCAGGGACCCCAGAGGGCCCCTTCCTTACATTAATTTCCCAAGAAAGCCCCCCCTACATCAGGGTCCCCAGACAGCTGACCCCCCCTCCTTCAAGAGGTTCCCCATGTACCTGGCTGGTGGAGGTGGGAGGCGGCGATCGGCAGCTCCATGGTGTCCACAGGTAGGGAATCTCCATGAGGCTTGTAGTTCTTCTCCCGAGTGTATACAGTGGAGAGGGGAGGGGCCTCTGACCCGGGCATGTATCAGCAGCAGTGTACAAGCAGAGCGACTCACTGAAAGTGAAACTGATACCTGCCCAGGGCCCCTCCCCTCTTCTCTCCACTGTATACACTGACACTCTGGAAGAGAGAACTACAAGCTCCAGGGAGATCCCACCGCCCACAGGCACAATAGAGCTGCCGATCGCTGCCTCCCACCTCCCCCCACTGCATTCTAAACAGCAAGCCAGAGGTGCAGGGGGAGATGCCGGGTCTTGGGGCCCCCCACAGCGGCAGAATGGCAGGGCCCAGTCACAAGTGCGACTGCAGCGACCCCTATAGTTCCGCCACTGATATGATTAAAGGTGTATCTTGGAAGTTTTTCTCAGTTTTAGCTGGGAAGTTGGTGACTTTTGCAAACTCTTCCTTAATCCTCTAGTTACAGAAAGGTTTTGTCCATTTTATCTGGGGATAGATAACTTTGTCAACTCTTCTTTGGTCCTCTAGTTACTGATTGGTACAATGGTTCATGGTCCATGAACTGTATTAAATGAAAACTTGCAAAGTGACTTCCTTCTGCATCTTAAAATTCTTGCTATAAACTAAGACGTGCCAACCAGTGTGCCATCTTACTGACAATGAACAGTTGTTCACTAACACTTAATAAGTCTGCCTCCTCACAGCTGGTGCAATACTGTTATTTAGAAAGCACTGTGAGCTTTGTATTAATGCTACTCATGTTATGCTCCATTTACTTGGTTATTTTTTTTTATAAACTCCCCTAAAATTTACTCTAATTGAAAAAGGAACTAAATATTTGTTAAGCTTTGATTTTATCAAGACAACAATCATTAGTTATAATCTCAATTTGAATCAAAGATAGTGGGGTCTATGTACAGTTGAGACATTTAAAATGATTCTAAAGGCAATTATTTTTACATTAGACTAAAAAAGGTTAAACTTACCTACTCTGTGCGATGATATTGCATAGAGCAGTCCCTTACCTCTTCTTGGTGGTCCCCTGCTGGTGCTGTCTTCTCCTTCTTCCTGCAGTAGAGGTACGCATCTTCACTGGTCTCATGATTCGATTACAATTATCTGGTCAACGATTTGATTCGATTCCGTGATGCATCACGATGCATCACGATTACTGACAATGGTTTCCATAAAAAAAAATTCAAGCATTTAGAAGAACTCCTTTTTTCATTTTATCTGCTTTTTTTTTTTTTAAAAAGAGGCGCTCCCTGCATATAGCAGGACAAGGACACAGAAGAGTCCAGGATATGAGGGAGGGGTAGGAACTGAAGGATGGAAGAATCCATGAATAAGAAAGGAAGGATGGAAGAGTCTGGGGATGGGGGAATCCATGGATAGAGAATGGAAACCTGGAGGAGTCTGGAGATAGGAACTGAAGGATGGAAAAAGGATGGGGATGGAGGAATCCATGGATAGAGAATGGAAGGCCGGAGGTGTCTGAAGATAGGAACTGAAGGGTGGAAGAGTCTGGTGGTGGAGATGGAGGAATCCGTGGATAGGAACAGAAGGATGGAAGAGGCTAGGGATGGAGATGGAGGAATCCATGGATAGGAACAGAAGTATGGAAGAGTTCAAAGATAAAAATCATGGTGGTGAGGGGGGGGGGGGGAGGACTGAAGGATGGAAGAATGAAAGGAAGGATGTTAAGATGGTCATCATGGAGTCATTCAGGTGAGTAATATCAGAGGTAGTGTTGTGCTGTGTACATGGCAGAGTTGGGGGTGTGATGGTCTCCTCCTGGAGTCCAGGGTTGGGGATGTCATAGTGCTCTTACTCACTTAAAAAGTGCACTAATCCGATGCACTACAGGGTACAGGCATTCACATGGGAGGAAAACACACTGCTGCTGGGAGGTCAGGAGTGATAGAATCCACAACTGACAAAAAGCCCTGTGAAGTTTACTGTACTGGCTCCGTGCTGGGAGTTCTGCTCGGCTTCCCTGTTTGCATCTTCCAGCACACTAGGAAGAAACACAGTGCGATGTGAAAACGGGGAAGCCGAGAACTCTCAGGACAGAGCCAGTACGAGGTGTAAGTAGAGTACAAACTTATTTGTACTCTACTTATTGCTGTTAAACTAACTGTGCTCCGAGCGTACTCAGAGTGCAGTTAGTTTAACAGCAGTAAGTAGAGTACTTATAGGTGTTAAACTAACTGTGTCTTATTGAATCCCATGTTACAAGACATTAAGTGCCCCACTGTATGTGCTTTTTATAAAATATGTAGCTACATACCGCATTTCTCAGAGTGTCCTCGCCGCTCATATGACTGCCCGGTCCACCTCTCTCCTCTCTCGTCCCAGCTATGTCCGCAGGTGATTCTCAGCCTCGCCCGCTGACTGTAGCTGTCAGATCAGAAGAGAGGTGGGCCGGGCAGTCACATGAGCAGTGAAGACACTCTGAGAAATGCAGTATGTAGCTACATATTTTTTAAAAAGTACATACAGTGGAGCCCCTAATGTACTTTAAGACAGGATTCATTAAGACACAGTTATGTTAACACCTATAAGCAGAGTATGCTCTTAACACTCTCCCAGGAGGGGTGGGGCAAGTCGGGATGACATCATCCACCAATCGATTATGCCGGTCGTAGCATTGATGCTGTATCGTGGACACCTGAATCGCGATGCATCGATGCTGCAATTAATTTCAGCTCCCCTATCCTGCACGTTCCCCCATAGCAAGCCGTGTGCTATGGGGGCACCCATGCAGGAACATTCCTGAGCCCAGCTGTGTAAATCCATAGATTTACAGAGTTGCATGACCACGGCCCCCGCTCCCTCCTCATTGGATTTGGCTGGCAGCAGCAAGAGCCTGTGGCTCTTGCTGCTGGCTGTGTCTCCTGTGAGACGAGGAAGTGGAGAAGTGGTGCTGCAGACAGGACAGCACTGCTTTGGTGAGAGGGGCTAGGTAATCATTTACGGATGGGAGGGGCAGTTAGTGGGGCTTTTTTTTTACCCTAATGCAGGGAATACATTAAGGTAAAAAACAGCTAGACTTCAGAGCCACTTTAACTTATACGTATGCCTTGATAGTTACAATTCTCTGTGCTTAATCATTTATCACATTTGCCTTATATGAGCTATTCTGGAACTTTTATTCAAATAGTACTTCAGCCTTTCATGTATACTGTACTAAGAAACATACATTCTCAGTGCTGTTTATGTGTAATTACTCCAAAGAAAGCTGCTTCTTGTCACAATGTAAATCCCTTTAGATTCCAGTTGATTGTGCTCAGTTTTTTGTCAACAAGAAACAAATGCAAAGGTTTACATTAGGACTATAAGTGTCTGACTGCAGTTCCCTAAAATTGTATGGTTCACAGACACAGGCTGTAGTTATGGACATACGGTAATATTTCCTTTTACACTTTCTGCATTATCTGCTTCCCCAGAACAAATCTTGTCATCTTCCTAGCAGCTGATTTTTTACTGCTCCTGCACCATTTTGAAGCTAAACAGTAAAATGTTTCTTTAGCACTGTAAGTCTTGCTTAAAGTATTTTTGATGAAAACACAAGCAGTGGCTGGTTCAACATAATCATTTTGAAAGACACATGACACCTATAGGACTGAATTTGTGTGAAAATGTTCATGACATGTTAACTTGGATCACTGTACATGGTAAAAAAGTGCCACCGGAGACTTTTCTCCATGGCATAGTGTATGACAGTTGTAGGACAATCATACTCTGCTTGCAGATTGACACATTGGTACAATATTTTCCATGTGAAGGAATATTAATAATAATTTTCACTGATAACATTTTCTTTACCTTTTTTCTTAGTAAGAATTGTAATATCAGGCTTCATGTTCTTAACCCTAAATTATTTTTTTTTTTTACTATTACAGATATGATCCACGTTTTAACACCTGGATTCATCTTGCCAACATGAATCAGAAACGCACCCACTTTAGCTTAAATGTTTTCAATGGCCTTCTTTATGCAGTAGGTGGTCGCAATTCTGAAGGGTGCCTGGCATCAGTTGAGTGTTATGTGCCTTCAACTAACCAGTGGCAAATGAAATCCCCACTGGAGGTTGCAAGATGCTGCCATTCCAGTTCAGTCATCGAGGGTAAAATCTTGGTTGTTGGCGGATACATAAATAATTCATACTCTCGCTCTGTGTGCATGTATGACCCATCTACTGACAGCTGGCAAGATAAGGCAAGCCTCGGTACACCCAGAGGGTGGCATTGTTCTGTTACACTTGGTGACAGAGTGTACGTGATGGGTGGCAGTCAACTTGGTGGCCGTGGTGAGAGGATTGATGTCCTCCCTGTTGAATGCTTTAACCCTCACACTGGTCAGTGGAGCTACGTTGCTCCTCTTCAGAATGGAGTGAGCACAGCAGGTGCTTCAACACTCAATGGAAAAATTTACCTGGCTGGCGGCTGGAATGAAATAGAAAAGAAATACAAGAAGTGCATCCAGTGCTACAACCCTGATCTTAATGAATGGACTGAGGAAGATGAATTGCCGGAAGCAACTGTAGGGGTGTCATGTTGTACTATTAGTATGCCCAATTTTAAAACACGGGAATCTAGGGCAAGCTCAGTGTCATCAGTACCAGTTAGTATATAAAAATATACTGTTGGGAAGAAACCACTACTACTTTAGCACATTTACATCTCAGATACAAGGCCAAAATGACAAAAAAACATAAAAAAATCTGCTGTAATTACATTATTTTACACATTGTCTTAGCTAAATAATTTTTATTACTTGGGAGGAGGACATAATCAAAGAGAACGTACTTTAACAATTTGTTTAATATAGTAATGGTCGAATAAGCTGTTTAATGACACATCACTAAATTTAGCTACTACAACAAAAAAATATTGCTTTGGAAATTGTAGGCTTGTGTAAAGCAGTAGCTTTCCCATAAGGCATCATCATAAGGTATCATGGAATCACTGACGCCAAACCTATAATTTTTGATAATGAAAACTACCAGGAAAAGCAATATTTAAAAGAGATTATGGAGGACCCCTCTGGTGTGAAAATGTGACTGTTTACTTGTATATTAGCAGCATTAGGTAGCGTTTAGACATGTATGCTGTGAGTGGATGAATTATCTTGTTAATATTTTATTATAGAAAAGATTAGTTGTAATTGGTTTGTGACTACCCAGTAAAGGAAATAAGTGGACACCTTATGAGCATATAATTTGTTATATGTATAATATTCTTTGAAGGATCATTTTAGATAAAATGTTTCGGCATTATAACAAATAGTAAAAATATAACCCCTATCCAGCATTACTTTTAGATAAAATGTTCCAGTACAGTAATACTGTGGCACAATAATGTACTGGTTGAAAGTTAAAAGCCCCTACCCTTATTATAATACAACTATTAAAAGTATTGGAGAAAAAATATATATATTTTCATCACAGTCAGTAAGTCCATTTTTCCATCTTGGCCAACCCAGTGGTTTTTAATACCCAAAGCATCAAGCAGCCAATGTACTGATTTCATAACTTCTGAGGCTGTAAAAATTTGCTTTTGTGATCATCAATCAGCAACATCCAGTCATGCAGCTGAACGTACCAACTCAACAACAGGCAATAAATAGAACCTCCCCAGGCCAAATAGTAATAACGATTTAAATATGAACACATTTATTATAGGTTTTATGGCTCATCCCTTTCCATGTCAATGAAGTAACCAATAATTTGCAAAGCAATATAACCATGTTTTCCAGGAAAAGCAACATGAGATGAATACTGATACTCAATCATACACAATAGTATTTTATAGTAAATACTTAATTGTAATAACATTTAAAGGAAGCCTGGACTGGAGTCTGCCACAACTGACCTTTCTGAATGCGAGTTGGCTGTAATGCTAATCCAATGGCTTTAATGCTTTCAGTTCTAGAACAATTGTACAATTAAGGAGTCCAGATGTTCTAATCTTGCTCTGGGTCAGTGGCTCAATAGGGTTTATTTACTAAAAGCAAATCCACTTTGGAAGTGCAGTCGCTGTAGATCTGAAATGAGGGGAAGCTCTGCTGATTTCTATCATCCAATCATGTACAAACAAAAATGCTATTTTTTATTTCCCTTGCATGTCCCCCTTGGGTCTACAGTGACTGCACTTCCAAGTACACTTGTAGTGGATTTGCCTTTAGTAAATCAACCCCAATAAGTATTAAAGCCATTTCTCTCAGTACAGGTTTCCTTTAGGGGATGACTTCATCCAGGCCAGCGTGCTTGTGTTCAAGAAGCTAGTCAGGTTAACGAGAAACTAAAAAAAAAAAATGTAATCTAGGTAAATGTAATCTTGAGCAGCACAGTGGTGTAGTGGATAGCACTTTCACCTAGCAGTAAGAAGGGTTGCTGGTTCGAATCCCAACCATGACACTACCTACCTAGAGTTTGCATGCTCTCCCTGTGCCTGTGTGGGTTTTCTCCGGGTACTCTGGTTTCCTCCCACACTCCAAAGGCATGCTGGTAGGTTAATTGGCTTCTGTCTAAATTGTCCCCAGTTAGTATATGTATGAATGTGAGTTAGGGACCTTAGAGTGTAAGCTCCTTGAGGGTAGGAACTGATGTGATTGTACAATGTATATATAAAGCGCTGCGTAAATTGATGGCTCTATATAAGTACCTGAAATAAATAGGTTGTGTCAGTCAGGCTAAATTTCATATTTTGTGATTATCAACATCTCCAAAACAAGCATCATTAGGAAAGATGTTATTTACACAAAGGTGATAGAAACTATCTAGTGATATTCTAAATAGAAAATTTTTGGTTAAAATTTTTGTGTGGACAATGCACCAAATACAAGGTCAACATAATAAATAGTGCCCCCCCCCCCCCCATATAGAACAGCCATATAAAACACCATAAAAGAAACATCTGTGGATTTGAATCATTGTGCCTAGGTGAAGGTGATCTTACAATTCTTCCTGGGAATACTGCGCATCACAGATCTCACGAGAAGGCCCTTCAAAAGCTGGAAGGATTGTAACTGCCCTTTAAAAGCTGGACGGCTCTGTGGTTAAAGGGGTTGCAAAGGTAAAAAAATTTTCACCTTAATGCATTCTATGCATTAAGGTGAAAAAACGTCCGACAATACCGCCACCCCCAGCCCCCCGTTTTACTTACCTGACCCCCCGAAAGTCAGCTGCTCGCTCCCGACATCCATTTCACCGCTTAGCCTGGCCGCTGATTGGCTACAGTGGATGGATTGAAAGCAGCGCAGCCATTGGCTCGCGCTGCTGTCAATCACATCCAATGACGCGGCGCGCCCGGGGGCGGGGCCGAGTGATACAGTGAGCGGCTATAGCCGCCGGCTGTATCACGGGAGCGCGCCCGCAAGAACTAACCACCATGCGAGGGAGCTCGCATTAAGGTGATTAGTTCTTGCGGGGAGGAGCTGAAACAGCCGCCGAGGGACCCCAGAAGACCAGGTTAGGGGTCCACTCTGTGCAAAACAAGCTGCACAGTGAAGGTAAGTATAACATGTTTGTTTATTTTTTTTGTTTTTTTTAATTACCTTTACAACCCCTTTAAGTATATTTTGTAACATTTCTCCACAAGTATTTTTTTTCTAAAAGTGTACTTTGGCACTTCTACATGGCGCGGTGGGGGGCACTGTGTATTACCTGGACCCTTCACTTTGGTGCTAGGTCCAGTGTTCTCACAGCCACAAATATGTTATTTTATGTATTAAATCAAATGTAGTCAGAAACAATTGAGTACTGCCGGTAATACTTTTTTATTTGCACTAACATACAATTTTTCAGGACAAGCTTTTGGGGTATGTCCCCTTCTTCAAGGTCCTAGCAATACTAGTTCCCAAAAGCTTTAGCAGAATGTTAAAAAAAGTCAATCTCTGAAGGAGAAATAAAAGAAAAAAAACAAAAACAAATGTACACAGCAATGGTAATTAAAATAGAATGGTTGGTGAGACAAGACAGAGGGAAAGCTATAGACTGGGGGGGAGTGGCAGTCACAGAGGGGGTTGTAAACTGTTGGATAATGAGTGAGGAAATCTAAGTATAAAATGAGGCTGTTATCTTTGTGTCAAATAGAACTAGCATTCTTAATTAAAAAATTGTCCTTTACTGAAAACTTTTGAACCAAGAATGATAGTTCTATTTGATGCAAAAGATAACAGCCTAAATTTAGATATTGGTTTTCTTACTCATTATCCAACAGTTTTATGACCCCCTCTGCAACTGTCACTCCCCCTCAATCTATAGCTTTCTCCCTGTCTTATCTCACTAACCATTCTAGTTTAATTACCATTGCTGTGCACATTTGTTTTTGTTTTGTTTTTTTCTCTCTCAGAGATTGTTTTTCTTGTTTTCTTTTTAGATTCTGCAAAAACTTTGTGAATTAGTACTGCTCGGACCTTGAAGAAGGGGACATTCGAAAGCTAGTCCTGAAAAATTGTATGTTAGTGCAAATAAAAGAAGTATCACTGACAGTAATTGTTTCTGTCCCAAGTGCACTAATACGGCTGCAATCACCTCAACCAAATTAAGTAGAATAGAGAGACATCTAGTTGGTATTAGTTTTTTTTAATTAATCTGAAGGAAAGGTATAATGTAATTATTATATTGCTAGAAAATATATCATTACTAAAGAACACTAGGCTGTGAACAAATGAGTTGTGCTTTGCTTATCCAAGAGACAAGTAGGTAAATCTGAACTCTATATTTCCAAATTGTATGATTTGGTCTTAACTGATGTGGCTTTTTGTGTTAAGTAGTTTTTTTTCGACACGGCACATAGTTAATTATCCCACAACAATGTGAATAATATTATGATGCTATAACGATAGTGTCAACCATAAAAAGCCCTAAATCCACACATATTTATTCAGTAAAAATGGTTATGATGTTATTACCTGTCTGAGATTTCTTTAATTCCCTGTTCTTACGGTTGATGAGGGTTAAGGAGGTTTGAATCTGAAGTGAATCTGTTTCAATAGGAAATTTTAGCAGTGTTGAATTGTAAGGATTTTAGGAGTTTGGCATTAGACATGTGGTTAAAGAAAAAAAAACTTACAGATACGGCTTTAGGTGTGGTACCTGCAATGAAAAAAGTGAATTTGGACTCTGTCTAGAGCTGGGGCTGCCAGAGTACCCAAGCCACTACAAGTAATTCTAATGACTATCTGTGTAAAAAAAATGCTGCAGTCAAATTATTTCCTGTAGTGGAGCCTGGAAGTTTGAAATGGAAAGCTATAGTTTCATAAACCACACAGGTGAGCAGCAAGATGGGCTATTGCAATATTCAGTTGTTGATGATTGTCAAGTGAATTATATAATTATTAAAGTTATTTGAATCAAACTGGGATTTAAAGAAGCTTTTATTAATCATAAAGTTCAGATCTTAAGACCACTTTCACGCTGCTATCTCTTATTTACAGTAGGCCTTTGGCACAGACATTGGCTAGTATTATTTATAGCAGTGTTTTCCTGACATTAGTTGGCCATATCCCACTACCATCTGCTTTACCGTGTCAATTTTAACTATGCCATGCTTAATTCAGAGCCTTGCAGGCTACATGTACCACCTACCTACACAACACACTGTAATACCTTTATGTTCCAACCTTACCTACTAACCCAGCCGCTTGCATCTCTGCACAGTCTAATGTTCTGTCCCTCTGGGTCTCTACCTTTGCACATACACTTACTCTCCAAGACACGTGGTCTAAAATTAGGAAGTTTCTCTCAAAGTGGTCACTGTTTCTTCCAGTAGTAAACACACCTGGAGTGTGGCTGCTAATTTCCACCAGAGTGAGCATGTCTGCTCACAAAAAATGTTCCCATACTTGTGATGCTCACCAGGCAAGAAGACGAAGCATATATACTTGAATTGTGAGCCATATTAATGCTTTCTACTAGATATTTATATTCGGGGCGATTTCAGAGTGAGAAAAGCATCACATTATCCCCCAAGCTAAGCTTTAGTAAATCAACCTCAAAGTGTGAACCTAATCTTATGATTCTGAACTTGTGGCTAATAAAATTTCCAAATGCAAACAAACTGTGAAAATTACTGTATTAGAATTTTAGACACAGTAGATGCTGAAGCCGAACAGGATTTGGGGCTAACCATTGTAAATTTTACTGTGTTGGAAATACATTTGTATGTTTCTCCAGAAAATAGTTTGGAATTAATACATAATTAGAGTTTATTTATTAGTTTTGACCACAAGGGAACACAAGCCTCTATATTCTTGAATAATTTAACATTTCTTTTTTTTTTTCTTTTTTTTTTTACAGAAGGTATTATTTGTAACTTGGCACTATACATTATCCAGTATTAATTATAATTTGTAGAGAGTCAAGCTTCGCAATTATTAACATAATTGAACAAGAGTATATAAAAAAATCATAAAGAAGATTGCTGAAACACAAAATTTTTGATTAAAAAGCATTCATATTTTTTCTTTGGGGATACAATTAAAGCCTTTAAAACCCTTATAAGGGTTTAATAGTCAGTAATTACTATAAAGCACTTGTACCAATGAAGAATGTTTTGTGGTAACATTATTCTGTTGCCAAGATGGACCTGTGCTGCAAAGAAAAAAGGTCAACTGTAATCTACAGGAACCAAATATCGTGTTTTAATTCCTCAGTAAGGAAAGCTGAATTATAAGTGGTCACTGTGGGTTAAAGTACTGCTTAATAAATAAATGTCATTCATGAATATTATTGCTAATTAACAATTTTGTGTAACTGTATTAATTATAACACTGGTAAGAGGAAAAGTCCATACAAACCTGTATTGCTATAAAATTATTACTCAACAGGTACAGTATATATTAAGCAGCCTAAATGATACATTTATGCAAATAAAAATTTTCAGATAAAAACTCTGCGTTTTTTTTTTGTTTTGTTTTGTTTTTATAATAATGTTATTATGATATACAATTCTCAAATCTACACACATTCCACAGACATGACACTCATTAAAAACTATTTCATGGATGATCATCTTATCCAAAAACAGCAAAAGAAAGGTGTACCTTGCAAAATGTTCCACTTTTTATAATAATTATTATATGGATTGTAATCAACACCAATATACATATTTTGTCAAAGATAGCTGGGTTCCAAGGCTACCACAGTAATGCCCCGTACACACGGTCGGATTTTCCGATGGAAAATGTGTGATAGGACCTTGTTGTCGGAAATTCCGACCGTGTGTAGGCTCCATCACACATTTTCCATCGGATTTTCCGACACACAAAGTTTGAGAGCAGGATATAAAATTTTCCGACAACAAAATCCGTTGTCGGAAATTCCGATCGTGTGTACACAAATCCGACGCACAAAGTGCCACGCATGCTCAGAATAAATAAAGAGATGAAAGCTATTGGCCACTGCCCCGTTTATAGTCCCGACGTACGTGTTTTACGTCACCGCGTTCAGAACGATCGGGTTTTCCGACAACTTTGTGTGACCGTGTGTATGCAAGAGAAGTTTGAGCCAACATCCGTCGGAAAAAATCCTAGGATTTTGCTGGCGGAATGTACAAACAAAGTCCGACCGTGTGTACGGGGCATAAGTTTTTCTTGTGGGACCTCCTTGCCTACCTGCCTCCACCAATATGTTATATGAACATTCTCTATGGGAGTGCAGGCTGCATAACCCCATCCCCCAAATTCTTTACCAATAATTACAACAATCAAAAAAGACCAAAACACCACAAAATTGGCATGAAAATGGCAGCAGCATTTTAGTGGTATACCATAAATAATATCACATATCATAAACATCATGAAATTCTCATTTTATTGAACACGCAAAACATCAAATAACATTAACCATATTGCTCAGCTATTAGAACTCAAAAATACTTCCAGTGACAGAAAACCACATAAAGTCTCCCGATGGGGGGAGTTCTCTTGGGATAGGAATGTGAATAAAGTGCACTCCCACAGATCCTTTTATACCCTTCCATAGTTTTTCTGAGCTAATAGCTTCATAACTTTCCCTGAATTCCCTTCTCACCTTTCCCTGAATTCCTATTGGAAGAAATCTCCAACAGCAACTGCCTAAAATGTTTTAAAGGGGCAGTGCCCTTAAATTACCAAACCTGAACGGGCAAACCACTCCCATTAGAATCACTTGGCACATAGACACAGACAAAGAAACAGTGATTTCTTCAGAATAACAAAAGGTAGGAATCTTCAACAAAGTTTGTTAAAATCCTTGCAATATACTTAGATCACCCAGAGGGGAATGTTTTTCTCTTAACAAAAGTGGAGTTACGCTTTAAAGCCTGTTTGACAGTAAAGAAACTTGTGCAGGTCGGGAGTTTCCTTAACCGAAAAAAAAAAAAATTCCCGCCAATGTCCTAACTTTGTGACTATATGAAAATTGCATCTGCATCAACAAAGATAGGAATG
Source organism: Lithobates septentrionalis (assembly GCA_037952835.1). NCBI lineage: Eukaryota > Metazoa > Chordata > Amphibia > Anura > Ranidae > Lithobates > Lithobates septentrionalis. The sequence goes on from JBBDGP010000108.1 coordinate 285,291, forward strand.
ATAAAACGGCAAATTCTGAGGGATCCTCAGGAGAAAAGCCTTGACATATCGCAAAAGATGCCCATTTTTTCCAAGAAGAAAAATATTCAGCTCATGTGTGTGGGGATAGTGAATTCTCAATAGCTTGCAAATCCACCTTTAAATCAGGTCCCATAAACGTGCTGGGCAGTCATGACCCTCTTTGTCTGCTGAAGAAAGTAGTTGACGAAATTAAGTCATCTGAAAACGAATCAGCAAGAGTATTAGATTTACCAGGAGTAACTTTCACTTTTAGCCAGACATTATACTGTAGATTAGGGATGAGCCGAACACCCCCCCGGTTCGGTTCGCAGCAGAACATGCGAACAGGCCAAAAATTGATCGAACACATGAACACCGTTTAAGTCTATGGGACACGAACATGAAAAATCAAAAGTGCTAATTTTAAAGGCTTATATGCAATTTATTGTCTTAAAAAGTGTTTGGGGACCAGGGTCCTTCCCCAGGGGACATGTATCAATGCAAAAAAAAAGTTTTAAAAACGGCCATTTTTTTGGGAGCAGTGATTTTAATAATGCTTAAAGTGAAACAATAAAAGTGAAATATTCCTTAAAATTTCATACCTGGGGGTTGTTCATAGTATACCTGTAAAGTGGCGCATGTTTCCCATGTTTAGAACAGTCCGAGAGCAAAATGACATTTCTAAAGGAAAAAAAGTAATTTAAAAGTACTTGCGGCTATAATGAATTGTCGGTCCTGGCAATACACATAAAAGTCATTGAAAAAAACAGCATGGGATTCCCCCACAGTCTATTACCAGACTCCACCTCCTGAACCGTACCAGGTCACATGCCCTCAACATGGGGAGGGTGATTTGGGGTAGCGGCCCCCCCAAAGCACCTTGTCCCCATGTTGATGGGGAGAAGGGCCTCATCCCAACAACCCTTGCCCAGTGGTTGTGGGGGTCTGCAGGCAGGGGGCATATCGGAATCTGGAAGCCCCCTTTAACAAGGGGACCCCCAGCTCCTGGCCCCCCCTGTGTGAAATGATAACGGGGTACAAATGTACCCCTACCATTTCACAAAAAATGTGTAAAAATGGTAAAAAAAAAACACAAGACACGGCTTGGGACAAGTTCTTTACTAAAAAATAAAAAAATAAAAGTGTCCCACAAAGTCCATTCATCTTCTTCTCTCGCTCCAACGGACCAAAAAAAAAAAAAAAAAGCAGCACGCCGCCTATGATCTGCCTGCATAGGAGGCACCAGCCGTAATGTCTGGCCTCTCAGGTGACAGCTCTTTTATAACTGAGGGCGGGGCCACACGATGACTTCGCCGGGAGACCCCGCCACCCTCTGACACACAGGGACATCCCTATGGCTTCCCCGTAGCGTCAGAGGGGAGGTGGGGCCACCCAGTCCGCCCCCTCTGATGCAGGGGACATCCCTATGGCTTTCCCGTAGCGTCAGAGGGGGGTCACTCGGTTATCTAACTGGGTGGCCCCGCCCCCTCTGACGCTACGGGAAAGCCATAGGGATGTCCCCGTGCGTCAGAGGGGGCGAGGTCACCCGGCGACGTCATTGTGTGGCCCCGTCCTCAGTTATAAAAGAGCTGTCACCTGAAGGCCGGCCATTACGGCGGGTGCCTCCCATGGAGGCAGATCGTAGGCGACGTGTGGATTTTTTTTTTCGGTCCGTCAGGGTGAGAGAAGAAGAAGATGAATGGACTTCGTGGGACACTTTTATTTTTTTATAAAGGACCCAAGCCGTGTCTTGTGTTTTTTTTACCATTTTCACACATTTTTTGTGAAATTGTAGGGGTACATTTGTACCCCGTTACCATTTCACACAGAGGGGTGGGATCTGGGGGTCCCCTTGTTAAAGGAGGCTTCCAGATTTCGATAAGCCCCCCGCCCGCAGACCCCCACAACCATCGGGCAGGGTTGTGGGGATCAGGCCCTTCTCCCCATCAACATGGTAACAAGGTGCTTTGGGGGGCCGCTACCCCAAAGCACCCTCCCCATGTTGAGGGCATGTGGCCTGGTACGGTTCAGGAGGAGGGGCGCTCTCTCGTCCCCCCTCTTTTCCTGCGGCCTGCCAGGTTGTGTGCTCGGATAAGGGTCTGGTATGGATTTTGGGGGGACCCCACGACATTTTTTTTTACATTTTGGCGTGGGTGTAACATACCTGGGATGTGAGCCTGACGTGTGGAGGGAGACCTCCCGTACCACCCTGGCTCGGAGACCACTGGAGTGGGAACAGTGGCGGTAAGAGCACAGTGAGGTAAAGGTGCCTGAGTCCTTACTGCTTGAAGTGGCCGCGGATGCGGGTCAGCAGTTGCAGGTTCGCAGAGCAGCGGATGCAGGTCAGCAGATGCAAGTTTGCAGAGCAGCGGATGCAGGTCAGCAGGTGCAGGTTTGCAGAGCAGTGGATGCAGGTCAGCAGATGCGGGTTTGCAGAGCAGTGGATGCAGGTCAGCAGATGCGGGTTTGCAGAGCAGCAGATGCAGGTCAGCAGGTGCAGGTTTGCAGAGCAGCGGATGCAGGTCAGCAGATGCGGGTTTACAGAGCAGCAGATGCAGGTCAGCAGGCAGAAGCAGAGTCAGACGAGCCGGGTCATACACATCAGGGAATACAGCAGAAACGGCAAGCAGAGAATAGTCAGAGTCCAGGCTGGGTCTTGGCAACAGGCAATCAGGCAGGTAACAGAGCTGGGTCAAACTAGCCGAGGTCAGGATTGGAGACATAAGCAGGGTTAGGAAGCCGGGTCAGAATACAGGAACAGGGTACTGGTACAATCAGGAACACAGAGAACGGAAGCAGATCAAACCGCAAGAGGCAGCGCCACTGAGCATCTTTTAAAGGCCACTGGGCGCCAAAGCGCGTCTTAACGGATGCGCATGCGCACGTTCGTACGAGCGGTCCATGACTCGCGCATGCGCATAGGCGCACGTCTTCTGGAACGGGACATACGTTCGTGACAGTGGGGTTCCCCGAAGGGTCTGGTAATGGACTGTGGGGGAATACTGTGCCGTTTTTTTCAATGACTTTTATGTGTATTGCCGGGACCGACAATTCATTATAGCCGCGAGTACTTTTAAATGACTTTTTTTTCTTTAGAAATGTAATTTTGCTCTCGGACTGTTCTAAACACGGGGAACATGCGCCACTTTACAGGCATACTATAGATACCCCTCAGGTACAAAATTTAAAGGAATATTTCACTTTTATTGTTTCACTTTAAGCATTATTAAAATCACTGCTCCCGAAAAAATGTACGTTTTTAAAACTTTTTTTGCATTGATATATGTCCCCTGGGGCAGGACCCAGGTCCCCAAACACTTTTTATGACAATACCATGCATATAAGCCTTTAAAATTAGCACTTTTGATTTCTTCCATAGACTTTTAGAGGGTGTTCCGCGGCTTTCGAATTTGCCGCGAACACCCCAAATTGTTCGCTATTCGGCGAACAGGCAAACACCCGATGTTCAAGTCGAACTTACGTTCGACTCGAACATGGGGCTCATCCCTACTGTTTGTAGGGTGAGGCAGAGGGTCTTGAATGTGATCCGATTCTTTACTGTTAGCCAATGTAGGCTCCTCAGGGATGGGGAGATGGACTCCCAGGGTTTTTTTCCTGTTAGTAGTCTTGCCGCCGCGTTTTGAATGGCCTGTAGGCGCGTAAGCTGATATTGGGGTAATCCTATGTAGAGTGAGTTTGCGTAGTCGAGACGGGAATTGATGATTGTTCCAACTACTGCTGCTTTGTCATCTTCTGAGATGAAGGGGATGAGTCTGCGTAACATGCGGAGGAGATGGTGAGATCCACTACCTACTGATCCTATTTGTGCATATATTGTCATTTCTGAGTCAAAGATAACTCCAAGACTTTTGGCTTTGGTGCTCGGAGAGATGGTCTGTCCAAAGATTGTGGGTGGTGTCCATGGAGTCTTCTTTTTGGGATTTTGGTTAGCGTGTAGGTAGAGAAGTTCTGTTTTTGACCCGTTGAGTCTGAGGGAACTAATGGTCATCCAGTCATCTATTAAAGTGAGGCATTTCTCTAGTTGCCGATGGTGGTCTTTTTGTCCGGTAATCCGAAAGTAGATTTGGGTATCGTCTGCATATGAGTGGAAGCAGAGGTCTGATTTTTTGATGATTTTGAGGAGAGGGCGGATGAATATGTTGAATAGCACTGGCGACAAGGGGGAGCCCTGAGGGACTCCACAGGAGATTGCTCGGGTTTCCGAGGTGAATGCTCCTAGTTTCACTGTCTGCGAGCGATTCTCTAAGAAGGATGCGAACCATTTTAGACTAGAATCTGTGGCTCCTGCTACTTCTGTGAGCCGGACAAGTAGAGTATTGTGGTCCACTGTGTCAAATGCTGCACTGAGGTCTAATAGTACCAGGAGACATGATTCTCCGTCAGCTGCTGCTTCGAGTGCATCGTCCCATATTTTTAGAAGTGCAGTTTCCGTACCATGGCCTGGGCGGAAACCTGATTGTAGATTGTCCAGAAGTTGATGCGTGTCAAGATGGTGTTGTAGCTGTTGTACTACCGCTTTCTCCATAATCTTGGAGACGGTGTTGAGGCTTGTTATCGGTCTGCGGTGGTTAGGGTCTTTAGGGTCGAGATTGGGTTTCTTTAGCAGGGGTTTGACTATGCCTTGCTTGAGGGTGGTTGGCACAATCCCTTCTTTGAATGACTGATTTATGAGGTGTGTTATAGTGGGAGCCAGGATGTCGGTGCATTCTTTCAGGAGTTTTGTGGGAATTATGTCGTTTGGTGATGTGCTGTCTCAAAGGCTTCTCATAATGTTTTTGGTCGTGTCAGTGGTGATTGGGGTCAAGAAGAAGTCTGGCAGTTGTGTGCTGTTCGCGTCAATGTCCTCTTTTTGCTTTGGTTGGGTAAGGTTGGTTGCTTTTTTCTGTTGAATTGATTTCAGAATGCTGTCGATTTTGTTGATGAAAAAATTAGATAGCTCATTGCAGAATTCTTGAGGTATCGTTTGCTGGGGGCTCTAAGCAGGTTGGGTTCATTGATTGGGCGACTATTTTGAAAAGTTCCCGCGGCCCGTTTAAGGCAGTTGAGATGGTGTTCGAGAAATGTTCTTTTTTTGCAGTGAAAATCGCTTTGTGGTATTTCACAGTGAGTATTTTGTAGTTTGTATGGTTTACCATGGTAGGATTTCTTCTCCATGCTCTTTCCGCTCTTCTACGTTCTTGCTTGAGTAGAGTGAGAGTGCCGTTGAACCATCTCGAGTGTTTTTTGCGGGTGAGTGTTCTGCGTTTTGGTGCTACTGAGTCTGCTGTTTGTAGTAATGCCTTGTTTAGGGAGTTGAGTGTTTGTTCCGTTGAGAGGTCTACGTTTAGCGATTGTATTTTGTTTAATAATGTGGTTTTGAAGAGTTCCGAATGCAGTTTCTTCTGGGATTTGTTCCAGTGTGTTATTGTTGAATGTTTCTGTTTTTGAAGGATGGAGTTGGTGGTGATTTTAAATTTGATGGCGTAGTGGTTCGTCCATGGTAGTGGAGTGTTGTCGAATATGTTGATGTCCATATTCTGTTGGAAGATGAGGTCTAGGGTATGTCCTGAACCGTGCGTGGGAGTATTTATCAGCAGTTGAAGACCTAGCTCTTCCAGTTGGTTGATGCAGGCGGTCGCAATAGGATCTTGGGTGGAGTTTGCCCAAAGGTTGAAGTCTCCAAATACCAGAAGGTTTTTGGTTTTCAGGGTGTGCATTGAGATGAATTCAGTAAGTGGTGTGATGAGATTAGTCTTTGGTCCTGGTGGTCTGTAGCATAGTAATATGTGGATGGTGTTTTGGGGTGTTGTTTGAAGTTGCAGGGGGAGTATCTCCATGAAATGCACTGAATTCTGTGACGTTGGTTTGGTGAAGGCAAGTTGCGATTTGAAGATCACTGCTAGGCCTCCTCCTTTTTTTCCTATTCTATGCTCGGTTAGGATGCTGTAGTTCTCTGGCACCAATTCAGTTCTGCTGCCAAGTGCCTCATGTCCATCAAACAGGGTACGAGAACTGAGTGACACTCCACTTGCCATTGAGGCTCTTGATGGGAGACCCTTACAGCCTGCCCATGTGACTCATGAGATGGTTCCGTTGTCCATGGCCGTAGGGGCTCTTCACCATGAGATAATCCAATTCCAAGTTATTTCCTCACCTAAGTTTCAGCTGGTTATTGGTTATCCTTGGTTACAGAAGCACAACCGCTCTTTTGATTGGCTCCGTGCTGAGGTTCTCTCCTGGTCGCCACAATGCAGTAAGACATGCCTCGAGAAGGTAGCCAAGGTCCTGTGCAATTCTTCACTCTCCTCCCTGCCGGAGGAATATCTTGATTTTAGCGATGTCTTTGACAAAGGTGAAGCCGGTAGTTTGCTCCACACCGGCCGTATGATTCCGCAATTGACCTTCAACCTGGTGCCATACCTCCTCGTGGTCGGGTTTACCGTTTGTCGGTCTTGGAGGATAAGGCCATGGAGGAGTATGTTGCAAACGCACTTTCTCGAGGTTTCATCCTCAAATCCTCATTCCCTGCTGGTGCTGGTTTCTTCTTTGTGTAGAAGAGTGGTGAACTGAGACCTTGTATTGATTATAGGGGTCTCAATTGTTTCACGCTTAAGAATGCCTATCCGATTCCGTTGATTACAGAGTTATTTGACCGCCTCAAGGGAGTAACGGTTATCACGAAGCTTGATTTGAGAGGGGCATCCAATCTCGTGAGAATTAAGGAGGGCGACGAGTTTAAAGCTGCGTTTAATACCAGAACAAGCCATTATGAGTACCTCGTAATGCCTTTTGGCCTTTGTAACGCTCCGGCAGTTTTCCAGGAATTCATTAACGATGCCCCCCAAGATTTGTTGCAGTTATGTGTGGTGGTTTATCTCAATGATATCCTCATATTTTCCAAGTCCCTGCACAGCCACCACACAGATGTCTGTCGTGTGTTTCAGAGACTAATGCCGCGTACACACGAGCGGACTTTACGGCAGACTTTGCCCGGCAGCCTTTTCAACAGACTTTATGACGGACTTTCTGAATGAACGGACTTGCCTACACACAATCCACCAAAGTCCGTCGAATTCGTACGTGATGACGTACAACCGGACTAAAACAAGGAAGTTCATAGCCAGTAGCCAATAGCTGCCCTAGCGTGGCTTTTTGTCCGTCGAACTAGCATACAGACGAGCGGACTTTTCGACCGTACTCAAGTTCGACGGAAAGATTTAAAACATGTTTCAAATCTAAGTCCGTTCAACTTTTGAGAAAACAAAGTCCGCTGGAGCCCACACACGATCGAATTGTCCGACGAAATCCTGTCCGCCGGGCAAAGTCTGCCGTAAAGTCCGCTCGTGTGTAGGCGGCATAAGAGAGAACAATCTCTATTGTAAATTGGAGAAGTGAGAGAGTTCCATCGTGAACAGGTTAAATTCCTGGGTTATGTCATTTCCACTGCTGGTTTTTCGATGGACCCAAAGAAACTTTCAGCAGTCCTACAGTGGCCCTGACCCGTGGGTTTACATCCTCTGCAGCACTTCCTGGGCTTTGCCAACTATTATTAGAAGTTTATTCGTAAATTCTTATCTCTGGTCAAGCCCCTGACTAATATGACCAGAGAGGACAGTAACCCACAGAGTTGGTCTCCGAAGTCCGTTAAGACCTTTGAGAGTCTCAAGGCTGCCTTTGTTTCTGCTCCTGTGTTGGCACATCCTGATTCTACATTACCTTTTATCCTTGAGGTTGATGCTTCTGAGACTGGAGTTGGTGCCCTTCTGTCTCAACGTCCTACCTCTGAGAGCGCTTTGCATCCTTGTGGCTACTTTTCCAAGAAATTGTCACCTGCGGAGTGCAATTACGAGATTGGTGACAGAGAGCTGTTGGCGATCATTTTAGCCCTGAAAGGATGGAGACATCTCCTCGAAGGTACCACTGTGCCAGTTCTCATTCTTACTGACCATAAGAATCTCACATTCTTGCTGCTCAGATCCATGCTTCTCCTGAGAAACCTTGTGACCGCTGCTTGGTCCCAGAGAGTCTCCGTACTGCCGTGCTCCAGACTTACCATTCTCCCAAGGTTGCTGGCCACCCTGGGAGGAATCAACTCTTTTGGGCCATTTCCCAACAATTCTGGTGACCTAGTTTACGTGCTGATGTAACTGGCTTCATAGCTGCCTGTTCAGTGTGTGCTCGGAGTAATGCCCCGTACACACGGTCGGATTTTCCGATGGAAAATGTCTGATCGGAGCGTGTTGTCGGAAATTCCGACCGTGTGTGGGCTCCATCGGACATTTTCCATCGGATTTTCCGACACACAAAGTTTGAGAGCAGGATATAAAATTTTCCGACAACAAAATCCGTTGTCGGAAATTCCGATCGTGTGTACACAAATCCGACGGACAAAGTGCTACGCATGCTCAGAATAAATAAAGAGATGAAAGCTATTGGCTACTGCCCCGTTTATAGTCCCGACGTACGTTCAGAACGATCGGATTTTCCGACAACTTTGTGTGACCGTGTGTATGCAAGACAAGTTTGAGCCAACATCCGTCGGAAAAAATCCTAGGATTTTGCTGTCGGAATGTACAAACAAAGTCCGACCGTGTATACGGGGCATAAGAGTCCATAACATCTTCCAGTGGGCCTCCTACAACCCATACCCAAGGGAGAGAGGCCCTGGACCAACCTGTCTATGTATTTTATTGTGGAGTTACCCAACTCCCAGGGCAACACAGTTATTCTTATGGCGATTAACCGGTTCTAAAAAATGTCTCATTGTATTCCACTTAAGAAGTTGCCCACTTCTAAGGAACTGGCTTCCATTTTTGCTCGGGAGATCTTTCGCTTACATGGGCTACCCAAGGTGAGTGTCACGGACCAGGGTAGTAAGTTTGTGTTCCAATTCTGGTGAGACTTTTGTGTAGAGTTGGGAAATCACCTTGCTTTTTCCTCTGCGTATCAACCGCAGTCTAATGGGGCCGCAGAATGAGCCAATCAGTCCTTGAAGCAATTCCTATGTTGCTATATTTCTGACCATCATAACAACTGGTCAGACCTATTACTGTGGGCAGAGTTTGCTCGCAATAGTGCCTTGAATTCTGCTTCCCGATTGTCCCTGTTTATGGCGAACTATGGTTTCCAACCTTCCATGGTGCCTGACTCATTTGTTCCGCAGAGTATTCCTGCATTAGAGGAGCATCTCCGTGGTCTTTGTTCCACTTGGGCACAAGTCCAGGAGGCTTTGCGACATGCTAATGATAGGTACAGACTCCATGCTGACCGCAGACACCTGCCCGCGCCTTCCTACAAGGTTGGGGACAGGGTCTGGCTGTCATCTCGCAACCCCCAATTTCGTGTTCCCTCTCTGAAGTTTGCACCTCGGTTTGTTGGGCCTTTCCGTATTCTTCCCAGGATTAACCCAGTGGCTTACGCATTATACCTTCCTTCTAACATGCGTATTTCGAATGTATTTCATGTCTCCTTGTCAAACTTCTACGTACCTGACAGGTGAGTCCGATATGGCAGAGGGGGGCCTCCCTTACATGTCCGACTCGTGCCCCCTGATAGAATAAACAGGAGGCACAGGAGTACGGAATGGTATGAGAGCCTGGCGGCAAGGATCCGGATGCAGGAGGGTAGGTAATCTCCAGGCAGCAGGTTGGTAAGCTGGAACACAGGCAACAGGTGCTGAGCAGGAGCGGAGCAGGCAGGTCAGGACACAAGCAGGGTTCAGCAACAGACGGGTAGCGAGGCACAGAGGAGCAGGCATTTGCAGAGTCAAGACAGGCTGAGATCAGGTGCAGGCAAAAGACAGGGATATCCAAGTAGCAAGCCGGGTCGTCAGGTGGTCAGGAATACAAACACAGGTACCAGGAGCAAGGACACAGGGAGCTGAAGATCAGAGAGCACTAAGCAGAGTGTACTGACAGCCTAAATAGGCTGTGCATACGCCAACATGCACAGGCGCGCGCACGCGCCCGGAACACCAGAGCTCACAGGGACATGCACACCAGTGCCCACAGGAACGCACGCACCAGCGCGCACCGGCGCACACCAGAGCGCACCAAAGCGGCCAGCACAGCGTCCATTATGGGAACTTCTCTGACACTCCTTATTAAAACCCTTTGGTCTGCAACCGCTTTACCACCTCGGTGCCACGTCCTCACCCTGTACAGGTTTAGAACCATGAGGAGTGTGAAGTACAGTCCATTGTTGACTCCCGTAGGTTCCGCGGGCACATACAGTACTTGGTGCATTGGAAGGGGTACGGTCTGGAGGAACGCTCTTGGGTCTCATCCTCGAACGTACAGGCCCCTGTCTGCCTCTGATTTTCATAGATGTTTTCCCCTCAAGCGTGGTGGTGGTCGTTGAGGAGGGGGGACTGTCAGAGCTGGGCTAAGCCCTTCCTTCTCTGAGCTGGCCGCTCAGCTGTCAGCTAATTGCCAGCTCCTATCTCTCCACAGTTACTCAGCTTTTGATGATATCCTGCTTGTCAGTCCTGCCTACTTAAACCGTCCAGCTCTGCCTTCACCTTAGTCAACATCACAGAGACGCTCTCGCTCTCCTGCATTCCTGTTTAAAGACTTGCTTGGCTGTAATCCCTTCTGGCTCCAGATCCTGCTCGCTGTTTGCCTACGCTCATCTCTGGCTCCCTGATGTTTGGCTTGTCTGACTATCCGTTCGGGTTCCTGAACTCTGGCTATGTTTTGACTACGTTTGTTCTATTTACTTTTGTTATTAAACAAGTGTGATTTAACTGTACTTCTGTCTCGGTCTGATTTCATGGTTTCTGACAAGAACTCTGCTCTAAATTACTCTTTCCTTCATTACAAAGTGCTGCAGCTTTGACAAACCTTCAGGCACATCTGTGCAATTGTATATTTTTTCCTGAAGCAGTTCAGCTCACATAAACATCTGCCAGCAGGAAGTCTACTGTCAATACTGGCTTCTGATTGGGTGTCATTGTTGCAAATAATCTTTCAGTTCACTTACTACCATCAGAAGACATTTACTTGAGATCCAGAATGTTTTCCCCAAAAAGCAGCACATTGCCCAGCAGCACATTCATATATTGTACATTAATAACAGATACATAGGCGTGCGCACAGGGTGTGCCAGGTGTGCCTGGGCACACCCTAATCACCCCGTGTGGTGTAGATTCCCCCTGCTGCCCAGCTGTGTTTACTATGCTTGAGTTTGTGAATGAACAGGAAGCCGCTCAGCACAAACCACTTCCCATTCATTCAGTCTGTTTAGACCCCTGATATTTCACCAAAGCCCCCCCCCCAATGGGCTCCTAAACAAATTGTAGAAAAATGTATATTGTAAAAAATAATACAAAAAACGAAATTGTAAAAAATAATTATAAAAAAATAAAATAATAAAAATTACTAACACTGTCCACTGCACAACTGACACTGTCCACTGCCCTACTGACACCAATCCCTGGCCTACTGACACCGTCCACTGCGCTACTGACCCCATCCTCTGCCCTACTGACAAAGTCCAATGACCTACTGACACCGTCCTCTGCTCTATTGACTAACACCATTTACTGCCCTACTGACACCAATCTCTGCTCTACTGACACCATCCACTACCCTACTGATGCTGTCCATGTTTTAATACATTTTAAAATGTTTGTTTACATTTATTTTTAAGAGTGTGTGTGTGTAAAGAGTATATATACAGTATATACACACACACACACAAGCGTGTGTGTGAGCTTTGGGGTGCACACCCTAATGCACTAGGCTACGCACACCTATGAACAGATAATATTTGTTTTTAATTGTACCACCTGAAACTATCAGAAGAATGGCATGTCTATGCCATGGGAACTTTATAAAAGAAATCCTCACAAAAGCTCTCATGAAAGATTCCCTAAAAGGTTACTGCTTTAAAGTTATTCTAAACCTTGATAGTGGTACGGTGTCTAAGTAAAAGGACACAACATCAGTCATTCATTAACACATAAACCGCCCTAGGAATAAAATAAATAAGTACCTTTTTCAAAATTAGGGTCTTTATTTCTTTTTTTAACTGCAGCATGGCCCAGGCTGGGAGTGGAGCTAATTGGAAACTGTCACATGTCCTATGACATCGCCAAAGCCCATGCACACGAAGTGGAGATGTCAGACGAGGATCCACCAACACCTGCAGGCAAATCAAATCCTTGACTGACAGCTCCAATCCACTATGTAGAGCCTAGGAGGAGGGACATAAAAAGTGGAGGCTATATCATAGGACATGTGACTAATTTCTGCTTATTCTTGCTCCCAGCCCAGGCTGTAATGACAGACAGTTAGGTGACTTCCTCCACAGTAAGCTGTGTAGACTAGAGATGGGAGGGCCTGAAAAAAATGAGAACGTAACAGGATTTGCTTGAAGACAAGCAAATCCTGTAATACAATTTGAGAAACACTGTACTTCTCAATGCAGTTTTCAAACAAGAGAAATATGCATTTTATGCACTTTCCTCTTATGCCTTAAGTGACAGGTATGAGGGTACATTTGTCTGATAAATGTGTTTATCTTTTTTAACCTTTAAATGATTACTAATACTGTTCTCCACCATCATAAGGTTTACCCATAGTCTGCTCAGAGAGTAGTATTTGCAAATATTGCAATAACAAATATTCTTTTCCAAATGCTACAAGGAGGACAAAACACATAATTGCATGCCATAGGTGCCCTAAAGACATTAAAAAATACTTTATGGAATAAACTGATGAGGACCATATTGAGAGTGCAAGTAACTTCTGAGTTCTCATTCCAAAAACACTCTTTCTGCTGCTTCTGGATCATCACAAAGTGTTTCTTCACCTGCAGCAGGTTCAAGTAAGTAAGTGTTGCAAACCACAACCTCCCAAAAATACACAATTCCTTAATTCATAGATAAAATGACACCTGAAAATAAGGAGAACATTGGTCAAGCTCTTGCAAGAACCATATATGCTTCCGGATCAGCATCGTCAATAACTGAAAATGCATATTGGCAGGAAGCTTTTACACTATTATGAGGGAAAGGGGTGGTTACCTGTTCTCATGTATAGTTGAAATGTTCTTAACGCATACAGTCCTTGTTATTCCATTTGTAAGAAAAAAGTTTAGTTTATGTACTTAAAGCGAAGCTCCACTCGAAAGGGGAAGCTCCGCTTGTTTACAACCCCCCCCCCCTCCACTGTTGCTTTTGCCACTTTTCTGAGGGGGGGGGCGGATAACTGTCAAAACCAGGTACCCGCTCCAAATTCCAGGTAAGATCGTAGCACAATGATCACAGCGATCTACAAAATTTCTGGCCCCTCCTCCTTTCCCCCTTTGCTACCTTCTGGGGGACACACAGGCCCCAGAAGACAGTGAGACCATTCAGAAAGTGCAGCACGACTCGTGCATGCGCATAGGAAACAGGCTGTGAAGCCACAAGGCTTCACTTCCTGTTGACCTTAGTGAAGAAGCCGGTGCCTGCACCCAAAGCCAATTGACAAATCGGCTAGGGGTACCGACATCTCTGAATACCTTGACAGGTAAGAGTCCTTATATTAAGACCTCTTTCACACTAGAGGCGTTTTTCAGGCTCTAAAGGGCTACAAAGAGCGCCTATAAAGCACCTGAAAAATGCTTCCCCCGCAGTCCCAGTGTGAGAGCTAAGTGCTTTCACATTGGAGTGGTGCGTTTGCAGGACGTTAGAAAAAGTCCTGCAAGCAGCATCTTTGGGGCGGTGGAGGAGCGGTGTATACACTGCCCCTGCCCATTGGAACGCATTGGCACCGCTGCCGAAGCGCCTGCAAAGCGCTTCAGCATCGGCGCTTTTCGGACGCATTTAACCCCTTCTGCAGCCACTAGCGGGGGTTAAAAGTGCCCCACTAGTGGTCGTAAAGCGCAGCTATAACGACGGTAAAGCGCTGCTAAAACTAGCGGCACTTTACCGCTAAAGCGGAGCGGTGCCAGTGTGGAAGGGGTCTGACAGTTAGCAGCTACAGTATTTGTAACTGCTGACTTTTCATTTGCAGGCTGGAACTACTTTTATATTCACTGCATTTTAAGTTCCCAGTGTAACAATATGTATTTTGATTTGTAAGACTACTCCACACTAGGGATGAGCCGAACACCCCCCTGTTCGGTTCGCACCAGAACATGCGAACAGGAAAAAAATTCGTTCGAACACGCGAACACCATTAAAGTCTATGGGACACGAACATGAATAATCAAAAGTGCTAATTTTAAAGGCTAATATGCAAGTTATTGTCAATAAAAGTGTTTGGGGACCTGGGTCCTGCCCCAGGGGACATGAATCAATGCAAAAAAAAGTTTTAAAAACGGCCGTTTTTTCAGGAGCAGTGATTTTATTAATGCTTAAAGTCAAACAATAAAAGTGTAATATCCCTTTAAATTTCATACCTGGGGGGTGTCTATAGTATGCCTGTAAAGGGGCGCATGTTTCCCGTGTTTAGAACAGTCTGACAGCAAAATGACATTTGGAAGGAAAAAACACATTTAAAACTACCGCGGCTATTGCATTGCCGACAATACACATAGAAGTTCATTGATAAAAACGGCATGGGAATTCCCCACAGGGCAACCCCGAACCAAAATTAAAAAAAAAAAATGATGTGGGAGTCCCCCTAAATTCCATACAAGGCCCTTCAGGTCTGGTATGGATATTAAGGGGAACCCCAGCCAAAATTTTTAAAAAAAATTGACGTGGGGTTCCCCCTAAATTCCATACCAGACCCTTCAGGTCTGGTATGGATTTTAAGGGGAACCCCGCGCCAAAAAAAAAAAAAAAAACGGCGTGGGGTCCCCCTAAAAATCCATACCAGACCCTTATCCGAGCACGCAACCTGGCAGGCCGCAGGAAAAGAGGGGGGGACGAGAGTGCGCCCCCCCCCTCCTGAACCGTACCAGGCCACATGCCCTCAACATTGGGAGGGTGCTTTGGGGTAGCCCCCCAAAACACCTTGTCCCCATGTTGATGAAGACAAGGGCCTCATCCCCACAACCCTGGCCGGTGGTTGTGGGGGTCTGCGGGCAGGGGGCTTATCGGAATCTGGAAGCCCCCTTTAACAAGGGGACCCCCAGATCCCGGCCCCCCCCCCTGTGTGAAATGGTAAGGGGGTACTTACCCCTACCATTTCACAAAAAAACTGTCAAAAATGTTAAAAATGACAAGAGACAGTTTTTGACAATTCCTTTATTTAAATGCTTCTTCTTTCTTCCTTCATCTTCTTCTTCTTCTGGTTCTTCTGGCTCTTCTGGTTCTTCCTCCGGCGTTCTCGTCCAGCATCTCCTCCGCGGCGTCTTCTATCTTCTTCTCCTCGGGCCGCTCCGCACCCATGGCATGGGGGGAGGCTCCCACTCTTCTCTTCATCTTCTTCTCTTCTTCATCTTCTTCTTCATCTTCTTCTTCTTCTTCTCTTCTTCCTTCTTCTCTTCTTCATTTCTTCTCCGGGCCGCTCCGCAGCCATGCTGGCATGGTGGGAGGCTCCCGCTGTGTGACGGCGTCTCTTCGCCTGACGGTTCTTAAATAACGGGGGGCGGGGCCACCCGGTGACCCCGCCCCCCCTCTGACGCACGGGACATGACGGGACTTCCCTGTGGCATTCCCCGTGACGTCACAGGGAAGTCCCGTCAAGTCACCAGGCGTCAGAGGGGGGCGGGGTCACCGGGTGGCCCCGCCCCCGTTATTTAAGAACCGTCAGACGAAGAGACGCCGTCACACAGCGGGAGCCTCCCACCATGCCAGCATGGCTGCGGAGCGGCCCGGAGAAGAAATGAAGAAGAGAAGAAGGAAGAAGAGAAGAAGAAGAAGAAGATGAAGAAGAAGATGAAGAAGAGAAGAAGATGAAGAGAAGAGCGGGAGCCTCCCCCCATGCCATGGGTGCGGAGCGGCCCGAGGAGAAGAAGATAGAAGACGCCGCGGAGGAGATGCTGGACGAGAACGCCGGAGGAAGAACCAGAAGAGCCAGAAGAACCAGAAGAAGAAGAAGATGAAGGAAGAAAGAAGAAGCATTTAAATAAAGGAATTGTCAAAAACTGTCTCTTGTCATTTTTAACATTTTTGACAGTTTTTTTGTGAAATGGTAGGGGTAAGTACCCCCTTACCATTTCACACAGGGGGGGGCCGGGATCTGGGGGTCCCCTTGTTAAAGGGGGCTTCCAGATTCCGATAAGCCCCCCGCCCGCAGACCCCCACAACCACCGGCCAGGGTTGTGGGGATGAGGCCCTTGTCTTCATCAACATGGGGACAAGGTGTTTTGGGGGGCTACCCCAAAGCACCCTCCCAATGTTGAGGGCATGTGGCCTGGTACGGTTCAGGAGGGGGGGGGCGCACTCTCGTCCCCCCCTCTTTTCCTGCGGCCTGCCAGGTTGCGTGCTCGGATAAGGGTCTGGTATGGATTTTTAGGAGGACCCCACGCCCTTTTTTTTTTTTTTTGGTGCGGGGTTCCCCTTAAAATCCATACCAGACCTGAAGGGCCTTGTATGGAATTTAGGGGGACCCCCACATCATTTTTTTTTTTATTATTTTGGTTCGGGGTTGCCCTGTGGGGAATTCCCATGCCGTTTTTATCAATGAACTTCTATGTGTATTGTCGGCAATGCAATAGCCACGGGTAGTTTTAAATGAGTTTTTTCCTTCCAAATGTCATTTTGCTGTCAGACTGTTCTAAACACAGGAAACATGCGCCCCTTTACAGGCATACTATAGACACCCCCCAGGTACGAAATTTAAAGGGATATTACACTTTTATTGTTTGACTTTAAGCATTAATAAAATCACTGTTCCTGAAAAAACTTCCGTTTTTAAAACTTTTTTTTGCATTGATCCATGTCCCCTGGGGCAGGACCCGGGTCCCCAAACACTTTTTATGACAATAACTTGCATATAAGCCTTTAAAATTAGCACTTTTGATTTCTCCCATAGACTTTTAAAGGGTGTTCCGCGGCATTCGAATTTGCCGCGAACACCCCAAATTGTTCGCTGTTCGGCGAACTTGCGAACAGCCAATGTTCGAGTAGAACATGAGTTCGACTCGAACTCGAAGCTCATCCCTACTCCACACAAAAAAACAGGGCCATTTTTTTTTCTCATGGCTTCAAAATTTAAACAAATTTTATATCTCAAGTCTAGACACAGTTTTTTTTTTTACAATAATGAAAGGAAGCATAGGCAGTGTAGTGGCAACAGTGCAAAGGCTCTATGAGCCCACAGATTGTTGCAACCATTGACAAGGAATAGATGACTGCCAGGCTGCACAAATAGTTTATTCATAAATAAGGATTTCAGACCTAAACAAAAGACATAGAAACATTATAATAATTATTAGGAAAAGTTTATTTTCTTTGCATTTAATGACACATTAAGCACCCCCTTGCAATATTTGTATTTGTTGCAAATACTGTAACTTTTAGTTTGCCTGCATGCAACTGTGGATAGAAATATAAATAAAGAATACATATACTGATTACTATCATGATTTGCTTTAACCACTGTGCTGTTGTGGTGATTATGCTTATGTGGCAGGTGCTTTTCTAATGAGTTTTTCCAAACTGTACTTTAGGGCGTGGCAGCTAGACATGTGCAATTCATTTAGTTCCGAATTTTAACGAATTTAGACAAATTTGTTAATTCGGAAATTTCCGAATTTTTACGAATATTCAAAATTTCAGAAATTCGGAAATTCTAAAATTCGGAAATTTGAAATTCGAAAATTCAGAAATTCGAAAATCCAAAAATTTTGAAAATTCAGAAATTCATAAATCTAAAAATTCGAAAAGAACAAAAATCCGAAAATAAGAGCGAAAATCCAAAAATTCAAAAACACGAAAATTCGAAATAATAACTAACTAATAATAACTTAACTATTACTAAATATTAAATTATAGGTATTGAAATTTCCTGTCAAATTTGGCTGTTAGTGAACATAACGAATATGAATTTAACCATAATAACAAATGCCGTAGCTAAACGAATGGAACGTAACAAATTAATATTAATAGATAATAATAATAATAAATACGTATTATTATTATTAATTATTATTTTGTTCCATTTGTTTAGATGCGGCATTCTTTATTTCGGATAATTCGTAACTTCAGATAAATTTGTATTCCTTATGTTCACTAACAGACAAATTTAAAAAGAAATTCCAATACCTATAATTTAATAGTTAGTTATAATTAGTTAGTTTTTATTTCAAATTTTCGTTCTTTCGAATTTTTGGATTTTCCTTTCCTTTTTTTTGAATTTTCAAATTTCCGAATTTTTGAATTTCCAAAATTGTTGAATTGTCGAATTTCCGATTGGCGAATTTCCGAATTTTCAAAATTTTTAAATTCCGAACTTCCAAATTTTTGAATTTTCAAATTTACGAATTCCGTATTTTCGAATCTTCAAATTTACGAAAAAAACAAAAAACCAATGAAGCGAAAGCAAACAAATTTTTCAGTAGTGCACATGTCTAGTGGCAGCCCCCTTTTATTGTACAAAACAGAGTTCACATAAACATAGGTTGCCCATGCAGGGGTTTACACCATCAACATGAAAAAGTCAACTGAAAGTACCAAGCCACCTGGCTTCCTTGTCAGCAACACCGCTGCTCTCCTTACCAGTCCCTCTGACTGTATTGTCCAGCTCTCCTAGTTCACTTGGGTCATTTAGCCTTTAGTCGCAGCACCCTGACACACTAATAGGAGCCAACCTGAGTCCTGGGAGGAGACCTCCTCTCTCCTGATGAGGGCTTCTCTGACCCCTGGGTGAGACCTCCTGTCTCCAATATGGAAGCTGTCTCCAAAGTAGGAGCCCTGAGATATCCTCAGGCTTGAGTATATAATGACCCTGCACACTTGTGTACTCATACAGGCTGCCAACACCCAGTAAAATCCAGATACAGTTAATCCCACCTAAGACCCACCTTATACTCACCTGCTCAATGCAGTGGTTTTGCACAGAGCAGCCCTGATCCTCCCCTTCTTGGGTCCCCCGCTGGTGCTATTGGCTCCACCCTCCTGCCAAGTGCCAACACAGCAAACTGCTCTGTCTGTCCATTCAGACATGGGGCCCAGCTCAGCCCCGCCCCGCCTCTCTGCTCTTTGGCTCACTGGCCATGATTGACAGCAACGGGAGCCAAAGAGGAGAGTATGTGTTAAGTAGAATCACTTCCATACATGTTAAACATGTGTTTCTTAAAATAAAAAAAATTATATATATATATATATATATATATATATATATATATATATATATATATATGAACAGTGGAACCTCGGATTACGAGCATAATCCGTTCCAGGACTATGCTCGTAATCCAATGTACTCGCATATCTATGCGAGTTTTCCCACTGAAGTCAATGGAAACGAAAATAATTTGTTCCGCATTGACTTCAATGGGACGCAATACCGCATGCGGCCAGAGGCGGGGGGTGCCGGAGAGACTCGGAAACGGCCGAGAAGGCACGAGGGACACTTCGGCGGACCTTGGCAAACCTTAGAAAGACTCTGTTCACAAGCCTTTTCGAGGTTTGCCAAGGTCAGCTGAACTGTCCTCGGGCCTTTCCGTGCATTTCCGAACAATGCAGATCGGCGACTTTCGGCTCTGCTCGGCTCCGGCGCCCACCCCTCAGGCCAAAAGCGTTACTGCACACCGCTTTTGGCCTGAATCCTGCTCGTTTTGCGAGACACTCGCAAACCGAGTTAGGAATTTTAGAAATACAGTGCTCAGTTTGCGAAACGTTCGTTAACCGCGTTACTCGCAAACCGAGGTTCCACTGTATATGTTCTGCTACTAGAAAACTGAAAAAAACTTCTGCAATAAAAAAATATTTTTTGCCCAAACTGTCCCTGTTTTATCATGATTATTATTAGGAATTAGCAACATCCATTAAAACACATCCAAATGCTTTGATTAAGTGACACCCATTTTTACTGCATTGCAAAAAGCATGACACGTACAGTAGGTGTCCCTTGTTCCCATTTCAGAAAAGGAAGGTAATGGGAGCTGCTGCTGCTCGCTTCCTGAAAACTTTATTTGCCTGGCTGTGTCTGACTTGAAACAAAACTATAACTAGTGATTTGTAGTTTTTAATAAAGCCATTAAATATTGGCAAAAGCAACAAATAAATGTAACTTCTTACGTCCTCCCCTACTGGCTCTTTGTTCCCCACATACTGCAGAAATTCTGTTTGCTCAAGCCTGTGCATGCACATTGTACTTGTAAAATATATTAGATTAGTTATTAGCCTCTTGCAGTCCTTGTACAGCAAAGATCAGGGAAGGGGGTAAGAAAAAGTAGCTGATCAAATGAAAAAAAAAAAAGTAGGGCATAATAGTAGCCAATTCTGTCTGAAAAATCTGAAACCCCTTTTTGCTGGTTCTAAATGCCAGGTCCTATTTTTTTAATATTTTTGCTGTTATTTTAATATTGATATTTTATGTATTCTTCATCCAACATGCTTCACAATGTTGTAACAACTTTGTAACATATACAGTAAAAATACATCAAACAGTATATCATATACAGCTATAAATATTTTTTTCCCCCTTAAACATTTACCAATACTCTTTATTTGCCTTAATAAAAAAGCCTTTCCCTGTTTACTTACTTATAACCACCAGATGTCACTGTTTGCCAAATAAAGACCAAAATGTGTTTTAATGTACGCCTTATACACTACAGGACCATGAACATAGGCATGGAAAAGAAAAAATAACAAGCAAATAGATTAATGAACAAGTAAACAACATAAAAAAAGTATTTCGTACAGTCAAAAAACATCCTACTCACATCTTTCCTGGCTTTGCCTCTACTGTCTCTGTGTTTTCAGTCTCATGTGTATGTCTATCAATTTACACGAGCCTCTACCTGATGCGAGTTAACATTTAGTTAACTGGAACTTTGCTATTTAAAGTGTTTGTATAGTCATTTTTAGTAGGTAAGGGTGTAAAATTGGTGGATATCTTCTAGAGTGAGAGGAATTCCCCTCTTAGACAGTTCTCTTTGAAACAGGTGTCCTCATTGAAAGATTTCCCTTACTTCTTGTTCTGGGGATAACTGTAAAATTCTTAGTTGTCCCCTCATTTTCTTTCTTAGTAACTATGGTCACCACCACAAACAGAGGGGCAAATCTCCCAAATGGGGACACAGCAATAAAAAATTGACAGACTGTATATTTCCTGCGCTATCTAAACATAATGCATACAGATACAGTACCCTTTAAAATAATAATGGTAATTTAATATAACAACAACATACTCACTGTAGGTGCCTTTAAATGAGAAAAATGGTCAAAGCTTTTGTTACACATACTCCATAGTGCTATAACAGACCCAGGTTAATAAAGGAATATGCCAGGACCCAACACGCACCCCTTGAATAACTTCAGACCAGGCTCAAAGCAGTTGAAACAACTTTTACTGAAAGTTCAGCAGAACATGTATAACATGAATAAATGACCTTCTCCTAACTACACCTAACTGTGGCTGCACCAGCGTACCTGCATAGAAAAGTCCATTATTGGAAGAACTCGAGTAGAGGTGTCCATAGTCATGGGTAAAAAAATTTTTTTAAAAGCTGAAACTTTGCTATTTAAAGTGTTTGTATAGTCATTTTTAGTAGGCAAGGGTTTAAAGTTGGTGGAAATCTTCTAGAGTGAGAGGAATTCCCCTCTAATGCCCAGTACACACGGTCGGATTTTCCGACAGAAAATGTTCTATGGGAGCTTGTTGTCAGAAATTCCGACCGTGTGTAGGCTCCATCGAACATTTTCCATCGGAATTCCTGTCACACAAAATTTGAGATCTGATTTTCAAATTTTCCGACAACAAAATCCGCTGTCGTAAATTCCAATTGTATGTAGACAATTCCGACGCACAAAGTTCAACGCATGCTCGGAATCAAGCAGAAGAGCCGCACTGGCTATTGAACTTAATTTTTCTCGGCTCGTCGTACGTGTTGTACGTCACCACGATCTTGCTGTTCGGAATTTCCGACTAGATTTGTATGACCGCATGTATGCAAGACAAGTTTAAACCAACATTCGTCAGAAAAAAAAACATGTATTTTGTTGTCGGAAAAACCTATCGTGTGTACAGGGCATTAGACAGCTGAAAAAAAACCCAGGCATATTTCCAGCAGCGCCTACAGGTTAGTGCTACACCCATGTACGCAAGTCCTAACATTCACCAGGATGCCCTGCATAGATGTTAGCATCAAGTCCTGGCAGCTTGCCTAACCTCCATCCT
This sequence comes from Lithobates septentrionalis, assembly GCA_037952835.1. Taxonomy (NCBI): domain Eukaryota; kingdom Metazoa; phylum Chordata; class Amphibia; order Anura; family Ranidae; genus Lithobates; species Lithobates septentrionalis. Next base: position 307,520 of record JBBDGP010000108.1, read on the forward strand.
TGGGGAAGGAGAACATAGTTGCATATAAACTTATGATTTTCTTTCTAGTAATTGCAAAGAAGAATACTACCAAATGTCATTGGTTAGTCAACTGTAACCTGAAATGGCAAAAAAAACAGAATAATAGTACAAATTAACACTTTTTGCAATGTCTTTTTTATATATAATAACATTTTAGATTTACTGGTTATCAACCCTTGTAAACCCTTTGCGTCACCTCTAGTAGATGTGTGCTCCACAGAAGGTAAGAAGTCTACAGAGAATCTGATTATCAGGAACCCCCGAAGGAAGTATGAGTTTTTACTACATAATGCTAGCAGGTCTTTCTTAAGATTTACCCCCACTGGCAATAGCTAAAATACCCTTTCTAGCAAATTTTGTACAAAAAAACAGGGATTTTTAGTTCACATACTTTGCAATGCATGTTTAACCACTTGCCGCCCGCCATATAGCAAAATGATGGCGGCAAAGTGGTTTCAATATCCTGACCGGACGTCGTATGATGTCTTCAGGATATTAAGCCGCTGCGTGCCCCCGGGGGCATGCATTGCGGAGATCGTTGTTGCAGTGTGTCAGTCTGACACACTGCAACACCGATCTAGGTAAAGAGTCTCTGATGGAGACTCTTTACCACGTGATCAGCCGTGTCTAATCACGGCTGATCACGATGTAAACAGAAAGAGCCGGTGATAGTCTGCTCCTCTGACAGGGGGGGTCTGTGCTGATCGATTATCAGCACAACCTCCCCGAGGATGCCCACACTGGACCACCAGGGATGTCACCGCCAGGTATGCCACCCTAGACCACCAGGGATGCCAATCAGTGCCCACAATGGATGCCAATCAGTTCCCACAATGGATGCCAATCAGTACCCACAATGGGCATCACTGATTGGCAAGCATAATTGTTTGGCACTGATTGGCATCCATCAGTAACATACATTACAGTACATCAGTGCCACCTATCAGTGCCCATCCGTGCTGCCAATCAGTGTCCATCCGTGCTGCCAATCAGTGCCCATCCATGCCGCCTATCAGTGCCCATCCGTGCCGCCTATCAGTGCTCATCTATGCCGCATATCAGTGCCGCCTATCAGTGCCCCATCATTGCCACATATTAGTGCCCATCATCACTGCCCATAAATGCCACCTCATCAGTGCCACCTCATTGGTGCCCATCAGTGCCGCCTTATCAGTGCCAGTCAGTGCAGCCCCATCAGTGCCCATCAGTGAAGGAGAAAACTTACTTATTTACAAAATTTTGTAACTGAAACAAAAAACTTTTTTTTTTCAAAATTTTCGGTCTTTTTTTTATTTGTTTAGCAGAAAATAAAAATCCCAGAGGTGATCAAATACCACAAAAATAAAGCTCATTTAGTTTGGGTACAATGTAGCATGACCGTGCAATTGTCATTCAAAGTGCGACAGCGCTGAAAGCTGAAAATTGGTCTGGGCAGGAAGGTGTATAAGTGCCCTGTATTGAAGTGGTTAAGCTGGCTAATTGTGTCAAAGTTATCCCTCTGCACACTGCTATATGCCCTTTCTAGCAAACTGGCAATATCTGACACAGCTTGTAGATAACTGAAACAAAGTATAAAAAAAAAACAGGCAAAACATTTTCCATAATTAAAGCGGAGCTTTAACCATAACAACTTGATAAAAAATAAAGGAAAATTTATTATCAAATACTTACCGTAATTTTCCTTTCCTGATGGACTCCATGGCAGCCTACGTGTGGGTTAACCCCGCCTCCTCTCCAATGCTACAGGACCCCATTCCCATAAATGAGTACTCACCACTAGCTACTGCGTTCCGTAACTAGCCTACTCGTTGACCAATGGGTGGGAACTCCGTCTGCCATGGAGTCCATCAGGAAAGGAAAATTACGGTAAGTATTTGATAATAAATTTTCCTTTTTCCTGACAGACTCCATGGCAGCCTACGTGTGGGAAATAACTAGCCAACCACACGGGTGGGTATGCTTGAACAAACATAAATTTTAATTTGTCCTATCGGTCGATAGGATTTGTAACCCAAAGTTTACAGAGGATAGAGAGGCAGGCTCTATACAATAATGCAACATGAAGGTATTAATAGAAGCCCATGAAGCTGCCTTGCAGATGGTATCTGGAGCCACATGTCGAGCCGCTGCCCACGAGGCTGCCATTCCTCTGGTGGAATGGGCTGTCACCGCCTTTGGAGGAGCCAAGCCCTTAGCCCTGTATGCCTGTTGTATGGTCTGTACGATCCAGGACGCGATAGTCCTGGTTGAGGCTTTCTTCCCTATATTGCTGCCTGAGTGAAGCACGAAGAGATGACTAGAACGTCTAAAGGGAGAAGTAACTTTGAGATATTCTTTAATAGCTTCGCCCACATCTAGAGGGTGATTTTCAGTGGACCCTGGGGTCCTAAATGTAGGTAAAACGATCTCTTGATTGACGTGGAATACTGAAGACACTTTCGGGTTGGAACCCAGCATAGGAATGAGGACTACCCGGTCCGGGAAAAACGTTAGGAAGGGTTCTTCATGACCAAGTGATGCAATTTCAGAGACCCTTTTGGCTGAGGTAATGGCCACTAAGAAGGCCACCTTTGCTGAAAATACCTTGATAGGGAGCGGGGAGGGCCCCGAAGTACTGAGTCCAGAGATCGAGTCGAGGACTAATGGAAGGTCCCATTTGGGGAACCTAGGCTTTCTCTGGGGCTTGAGTCTCGATGCACCTCGGAAAAATTGTCTAACCAGAGGATGAACTGCCCATGAAGTGCCGGAGAAGGCCGAAAGTGCCGAAACTTGGACTCTCAGAGAGCTGACAGATAGATGTAAATCTAGGCCCGTTTGGAGGAAACTGAGAACGTCCTGGACTTTTGGATGTCTAAAAGACCTGCCCTGAGGACAGCAGAACTCCACGAATTTGGACCAGATCCTTCCATAGACTTTATTTGTACTGGATCTTCTCGAGCTCATGAGAGTGGATATTACTTCTGAGGCACAACCTAGGGATTCCAGCCTCTCCCTCTCAAGAACCAGACCATCAGTCTCAGCACTGCAGGACAAGGGTGCAGGACTGACCCTTGAGAAAGAAGGTCCGGTCTGAGAGGGAGAGGCACTGGGTCCCGACAGCTGAGCTGGACCAGGAGAGGGAACCAAGGCCTGTTCGGCCAGTAGGGAGCTATTGTCACCACCTCCACTGGCTCTGCTCGGAGCCTCTGCAGGAATCTCAGCATAACTGGCAGTGGCGGAAAGGCATATGCCCGCTTGAACCTCCACTGATCCGTCAGGGCATCTGTCCCGATGGCTTGACTGCAGAGCCCCCGGGTGTAGAACTTCTTCAGCTTGCGATTGCAGGGGGAAGCAAACAGATCTACTTCGGGATCGGTCTTCAGTGACAAGATCCACCTGAACGTCTCTATGTGAAGAGACCACTCGTTGTTGTCCAACTCGGTCCGTGATAGGAAGTCTGCTTGAGTGTTTTGGACACCTGGGACAAAGACTGCCGAGATGTTGACAAGGTTTTTCTGCGCCCACGATAGGATGGGCTCGACTTCCCGAAGGAGTGTGGGACTCCGAGTACCCCCTTGCCTCTTCACATATGATACTGCTGTGGTGTTGTCCATTCTCAACAGCACTGACTCCCCTATCAGGAGATGATAGAAGAACTGTAGGGCACACCAGGCCGCACGAAGTTCCAAGACATTCGACCCTAGGTTGGGGAGACATGTTTTCCACTTGCCTTGGGCCAGGTTCGACCCACAAAGGGCTCCCCAACCGGTACCGCTGGCATCGGTCGTGACCGTCACCCAGGAGATGGGAGCGATGGAGTGGCAAGTCAGGAGGTTCTTGCGCTGAAGCCACCAGAAGAGGCTGTTTCTCATTGTAGATGTTATGCGGATGACCTGATTCTTGTCCCCTGACTTCCATTGCCGTAGGAGGCCTGACTGGAAGGGACGCAATCTCCATAAGGCCCATTTGACCATGGGAGTCGTAGAAACCATCGTGCCAACGACTTTCAGGCACTGAGAGGCTTTCATTTGCTGGGCATGTAGAGCCCGGGAGACTCTGTCTCGAACTGTAGGAATTTTCTGTAGAGGAAGGGAGATAGTGTTTGCCACTGTATCGAACTGGGCTCCCAGATATATTAGACGCTGAGTTGGGCTCAGTTGACTCTTTTCTATGTTTAGGAGCCACCCGAAGTTGGACAGAGTGGAGATTACTTGTTCCCGGTGGACCAGCAACTGCTCCCTGCTCTGGGACAGCACCAGCAGGTCGTCCAGGTAGTGGTAAAGACGTACCCCTTTGGATTTTATTAGTGCCACCGTAGCTAGGAGGACCTTTGAAAAGACCCGGGGGGACGTTGTCAGCCCGAAGGGGAGGCAAATAAATTGAAGATGATCTGACCCAATTTGGAAGCGGAGGTATTTGTGAAATTCTTTTTCCACTGGAACGTGGAAATAAGCGTCCTTCAGGTCGATTGATATCATCCAGTCGCCTGGTTGTATGGCTCTCTGATTGGTCACCAAGGTTTCCATCTTGAACCTTCCATTCTCTATGAATTCGTTGAGATATGTGAGGTCTATGACTGGGCGCCAAGAGCCCCCCTTTTTTTGAACTAGGAAGAGAGGGGAGTATATCCCCTGGAACCATTCGTCCTGTGGTACATGTACCACTGCTCCTTGAGTTTTCAGGAGGTCCACATAGGACAGCAAAATTTGTTTCTGATCCTCTGCCCGAGGGAGAAGAGTGGAGACGAACCTTGGGTGCGGAGTACTGGAAAAGGCCCATCTGTGGCCTGACGAGACCGTCCTTATGACCCAGAAGTCTGAGATCGAGGCCACCCAGACGTACCGGAAGAGGAGCAGACGAGCCCCCACCCGGCCCGCCTGGGCGGGCGTAATCTCAAAAAGATTTAGCCTGATCACGAGCACTGGACGTTTGATTTTTAACAGGTTTGCGGAAGGATGACTGCCCTCTGCTCCAATTCTTCCTAAAGTCCCGGCCAGGCTTGTAGGAGCGTGCTTCCCTGGAGCGCTCCGGACTTCGTCTTCTGAACTGGGGCTTCTTTCGACCCAGCATGCGCCTGTCCTAGGGGAGAAAACCCGATTTGCCACCTGTGGCTCGCGTAATGGCATCGTCAAGCTTATTGCCAAACAGTGAGGACCCCTCAAACGGAATTTTACACCACGCTTGCTTAGAACCTGGGTCAGCAAGCCAGGGACGCAACCAGAGGGCTCTCTTGGCCGTAACTGAGGACAGCATAATACGAGCCAGAAGGCGGATCAGGTCGATGGACGCCTCCCCCAGGAAGACCGCTGCAAGCTTCAGCTCAGCGGCTGCTGAACTTCCAGCCAGCTCTTCTGACACGCCTTTAAGGAAGGATTCCACGTTCTCCGTCCAGGCCTCCATGGCCTTGGACATGGCCGCTAATGCCAGGGCTGGTTTACAGGCCATACCCGCGAGCCCATAGATTCTTTTTAGATCTAGATCTATCTTCCTCTCGAGCCCATCTTTGAAAGATACTGCGTCTTCTAGAGGAAGAGTCACATGTTTGGCCAGACGCATAAGAGCTGCGTCCACAAGGGGAGTATTCTCCAAACTCTTTACTTCTTCTGACTTGAAGGGGTACAATCTGGAGGTTTTATTAGACATGGAGGATTTTTTCTCTGTTTTACTCCATTCTTCCTCAATGATTTCCTTTAGCTCTGGAAGGAGCGGAAAGTTTGCGCGTTCTCTCCCCAGGTGCTTGAAGAATTTTTTCTGCTTGGCTGGGGGAGTGGAAGGGTCTTCCCACTTCAAGGCTTCCTTGATCGCTTTGATTAAAGGGGAAACCATTGCGAAGTCGAACCCTCCAATGACCTCCTCATTAATAGACTCATCCTCTGAGGAGTCAGGAGAGGCAATATAGGGCTGAGAAGTACCCGGATCATCACGGGCCTCTTCCGCCGGCGGGCCAGACGCGGTGGTAGACTGGCTCAATGTGCGAGGTGCTTCCCTCTCCATTAGGGATTGCTGTACCACTCGTTTCACAAGAGACTCTAAACGCTGGTTTTCCGTCTCTTTTTCCCCAACCGCACGGGCAAAACAACGGTCACATAAGGACTTGCCCTCCGGAACTCATGTCCTACATCCCCAGCAGGCTCTGTGGTCTGAGCGGCTGTCATGGCGGTGGGAGCGGTGTCTTGAGGAGGAACGAGAGCGTCTCCTCTGGTGGGATCCGGACTGTGAGTCTCGTCTGGATGAAGAGGAATTGTATTGTGGCTTGGCAAGGTCATTGGCATTCTTGACCGCGTTTAGCGGGTCCGACCTAGAAGGGCTGGAAAGAGAAAAAATAGGGGAAGGGGAGAGAAGAAAGGCAGAACATGGTATCAGCACGACAATAAATGTGCATAAATCTCATCCCCTCCCCTCACGAGCACATACCTTGTGCGTGAGGGCTGGCCACTTAAAGGCGGTGAATTGTCCATAACCTAGGACGCGAAATGTCACTTTAATAGTCTGCAGGGATAATGGTCTAAGAAAACCTAGGCATCAAACATGAGAAGGTTTTAGAGAAAGAAAAAACTCTGCTTGCCTCTTTTTTTTTTTTTTTTTTTATAAGTGCACAAAAAGCATGTATCAACGCATATTCAAGGCAAAGGAAACAACTTCCTGCCGCATATATATATATATATATCTAAATAAATATATATAATGATATTTATAAAAGAACATTTTCCATTATTTTCCTTTTTTTTTTTTTTTTTATAAGAGTTTCAGAGGTTTCAACCACTCACCTGGAGACCAGCAGGGATCCGCTCCTCCTTTCCCTACCAAGGGAGATCCCAACCCAGCAGGACAGGAGGGCGGAATTTAAATTCCCCGCTCGTGACGTCATTATCCCCTACTGCGCACGCGCAATGGGGGACCACCGTACGGCGCCTGCGCGGACGACGAACGAACCGCCGTACTGCGCATGCGCGAGCCAAACCTCGCTCTCAGGGTGGCTACAGCACAGGTGCCAGCGGCGGAGACTGCCGCAACCCGGAAGTGCCGTGGCGGGCTGGAACGCACGCGAACCAGCCGCCATGAGGGGGACAGGACACACTGGACCACCAGGGAAACACAGACTACACATAAAAATACTGCCATGGAGTATGAAATGCAGCCACAGACCTTGCCAGCCGTTGATGAGAACTGTCCGCCGGGCATACAGAGGCGTCCACCCATCCACCAAGGGGAAACATTCAAGCCTCTTTAAGCTACTCGCTCGCCCATGGCTGGGCTTTTGAGTTGCACCGCACAGGTATGCCAATCTTGGATCCATTCAATCTTGATGCGAACAGCATGTGTAGGTCCATAGAGGAGGACAAAAAAGGAACGCAGTAGCTAGTGGTGAGTACTCATTTATGGGAATGGGGTCCTATAGCATTGGAGAGGAGGCGGGGTTAACCCACACGTAGGCTGCCATGGAGTCTGTCAGGAAAATGTTCTTTAGCAAGTAACACACAGTACATTCCACATTAATAATTATGCTACCAAAATTAGTGTGTGCTGTAAATCCTTTTTCATCTTGCCGGAGGCTGCCATTTTGCTGAAGCAGCAGTACATTTTTAGGCTGTCAGCAGATCAGCCTCTAGGGGCACTGATTTTTGGAACAGTGTCTAAAAATAGTGAGCAACTGAGCATATGCAGAGTATGGTGAGACAGTGTAATACTGAATTTTAACCAGTTCAATACAGGGCACTTTCACCCCCTTCCTGCCAAGGCCAATTTTTAGCTTTCAGTGCTGTTGCACTTTCAATGACAGTCATGCAACACTGTACCCAAATTCAATGTATCATTTTTTTGAGACAGATAGATCTTTCTTTTGGTGGTATTTAATCGATACTGGGTTTTTTGTTTTTTTTTTGCTAAACAAATGAAAAAAGACCGAAAATGTTAAAAGTTTTTCTTAGTTTCTGTTATAAAATAATGTAAATAATTTTTCTCCTTCACTGATGTGAGCTGATGAGGCTGCACTGATGGGCACTGATAGGCTGCACTGATGGCCACTGATGAGGAGGCACTGGTGGCCACTGATGAGGCAGCATTGATGGGCACTGATGAGGAGGCACTGATAAGGCTGCACTGATATGTGTCACTAATGGGCACTGATAGGCAGAAATGATGGGCAATGATGAGGCTGCACTGATAAGGTGGCACTGATGGGCACTGATATGCTGCACTTATGGACACTGATTTGCTGCACTGTTGGGGCTGCACTGATAATCAGGGCACTGATTATCAGTGTAAATGTCCCCTGTAACTGGAAAGCCAGTTATCAACTTTCCTTTCCTCAGACACTGACAGCACTGAGGAAAGGAAATGCCGATAAAGGGCATTTGTTTACATGTGATCGGCTGTGATTGGACACATCTGCTCACATGGTAAAGACCCAATCATTGGCTCTTTACCCTGATCAGTGATGAGCTGTGTGCACACAAGCGGCGCACGTGAAGGACATACGACGACCAGCCAATATCTTAAAGCCACCGCCTGGCCGTCATTTTGCTATAGGCCAGATAGGAAGGTGTTAAACAGTATAGACAATTATTTTTAATGATTTACATAGCTATACCTGCAAAAGGGGCCAGCCTGAAGTGATCTAGCAGGACTTAATTTTCTGACCAAAGCTCCACTTAAAGGAACCTTACCTGGTCTAAAATGTTTCTAAGTTAGTTCCAATTCTAAAGTGGTGCCTGCATGTACCTTTAGGTCGCTTCATTGCGGTTTGGCCGCAGCAAAAAAAAAAACGTTGTTTCTTATAGGCTTCTATTATGTCCCGCAATGCAGCACACGGAATCACTGGTGCACTTTCAGAAGATGCGCCCAAAATGCAGAACATAATATAAATCAATGGGGAATTGCAGGTAACTTGTGCAAGAACATGGTACGCAACACAGCAGTGTGAAACGGCCCGTATATGTTTGTGGTAATTGTAAGTACCTCCACAAGTCTTAATTGTGATCCCTGTGTCACTGTAGGTCCACTTGGTTGCTAAGCCCAGTGTTTACATGGAGCCTCAATGTTTGCCCAAGTTGAGATGTTTCTCCCCACCCCATTCCATAGCCCTTTCCTTTCCTTATTTCACAGCTATCCAAGTTTACTTACCATTGCTGTGTACTGTATGTTTGCGTTTTTTTTTTTTTTTTCAGAGATTGACTTACTTAACTTTCTGCTAAAACTTTCTGTATTAGTACTGCTTGGACCTTTAAGAAGGGAATTGTCAAGTCACCTGAGTCCAGGTGACAGATGCACCCCGTTGGGGTCAGGAGTGCACCACTAAGATAGTGGACCCTAAGGCTGACTGCTGCGGATGGAACTCGGGGTGGTTCAGGAAGGCAGGTCCCCTGGAGCACTAACACAGATCCCACAGGGAGTTAGAGCATAGATTCTCCAGGGCGAGTCTAAGAGCCAGCAGGTTTTTACCAGAGCCTCTAGTGGTGAGGATGGACTGGGCTGCAACTGGCTCCAGGTCGCGGCCCCCGGGGTCTCCCAGCTCACGCTCACGGTAGGCTACAGGAGGATGGAGAGGAAACAGCAGCCCTGGACAGCAAGGGATAGTAAGGAGGTAGCCAAATGTCGGGGCGACTAGCAGACAAGATAACAGAGAACACGCCAAAGGTCAGGGTCACAGGCAAACAGGGATAGTCGAGAACGCGCCAAAGGTCAGGGTCACAAGCAGACAGGGATAGTTGGGAACACGCCAAGATCGGTAACAGAGACAAACTTAGAGCACATGCCAAACAGGAAGCCAAACACACAATATTGCACGGCAAGGCAGGCTTGGAGAATAGGGTGTAAATAGTGGTTCCTGTTAAGGCTAGGGTGGAGCCACACTGAGGGAAGATTACTAAAGCATGCAGGTGTGAGAGTACTAGCCTCAAGGCTGATACACAGACCAGGTAAGAGACAGACATGTCATGAATGTATTACTGCAAGGTCATGACAATACCCCCCCCCTCTTACGAGGCCTCCCCCTCCCCCGCTTTGGACCAGACTTGGAGGGAAACTTCAAATGGAACTTCCTCAGAAGACGAGGTGCGAAGACTTCAGATGCAGAAATCCACGATCTCTCCTCAGGACCGAAACCTTTCCAATCCACGAGATATTGAAGGACACCTTTACAGAAGCGAGAATCCAAAATTTGACTAACCTCGTACTCCCGCTCATCTTCAGAGACTGGAGCCAAGGTAGGGAGAGCACGAGAGAACTTATTGAAAACTAAAGGTTTCAGAAGGGATATATGAAAGGAGTTTGAGATCCTGAGGCTTTTAGGGATCTGGAGTTTAAAACAAACAGGATTCAGCTTAGAAATTATATTGTAAGGACCAATGAATCTCGGGGCAAACTTGAGAGAAGGAACCCAGAGTCTGATGTTCCTGGTAGAAGCTATGAGTAAGCACTCAGTCCTGAGTGCGAAACGCGTCAGCTTATCTGTACTTTCTGCATGACAGTCTTGTTATTTTGATGATCCCATTTTTTCAATAAAGTGAAGTTTTTTTGACTACATCCGGTGTGCGGCATCCAAATCTTCTCCTCCATTCAAGCCTGCTTTTCCTGGTAGAAAGCCAGACTTTGTCTCCTGGCTGTAGAGAGGGTGGCTTACGCCTGCGACGGTCAGCAAAACTTTTGGACTTGTTGGCAGCTTTCTGGAGGGAATCATGAACGTCAACCCACATGGAATTGAATGATTCCTGAACAGTAGCCAAAGCTGGGATGTCAGAAGAACAGGTCATAGGAAGAGAGAGCTGAGGATGTCTTCCATAAACAGTGACAAAGGGTGTCTTCTGAGAACTGACGTTGACATGATTGTTGTGGGAGAACTCTGCCCATGGGAGTAATGATGCCCAATCATCGTGATGAGCCGAGACCAAGGTACGGAGAAAGACCTCCAACTCCTGATTAACCCTTTCAGTCTGGCCATTGGATTGGGGATGGTAAGAAGATGTAAAATACAAGGTAATGTTGAGGGATTTGCAAAAGGCTCTCCAAAAGCGAGAAGTAAACTGAACACCCCTGTCCGAAACGACATGGGAAGGGACACCATGAAGACGGAAAATCTCTCGGGAACCAAGGCAGGAGCAGAAGGGAGACCAGGAAGAGGAACAAAATGGGCCATCTTGGAGAATCGATCAATTACCACCCAAATGACCGTATTCTTCTCAGAAGGTGGAAGATCGGTGATGAAGTCCATGGCTATGTGAGACCAGGGCTCCTTGGGAATGGGCAAGGGCATGAGAAGACCAGCAGGAACCTGCATGGAGGACTTAGACTGGGCACAGACATGACAAGCCTTAACATAGTCTTTGACATCCGAACGGAGAGTAGGCCACCAGTAGTGGTGACTGATGAGGAGGAAGGATCGAAGAAACCCAGCATGACCTGCCACCTTGGAGTCATGTCCCCAATGAAGGATCTTAGCTCTTAGCTCGGTGGGGACGAAGGTCTTGCCAGGAGGTATTTTTGACCTCAGGGTGGTAGAATGGGCAAGGATGCATGAAGTAGCGATAATCGGCTCAGTGGTAGGCTCCTCATTCTGAATGTCAAAAGATTTAGAGAGTGCATCAGCCTGACTGTTGCAGGAACCAGGTTTGAATGTAATGGTGAAGTTAAAACGGGAAAAGAAGAGACTCCACCTAGCTTGTCTGGGATTCAGTCGTTTGGCATTCTGTAAGTACTGCAGATTTTTATGGTCAATGAAAATTGTTATGGAATGTGGGGAACCCTCCAAGAGATGACGCCACTCCTCCAACGCCAATTTAATCGCAAGAAGTTCCCGATCACCAATAGTGTAATTCTTCTCCGGCCTGAGAAAATTTTCTGGAGAAAAACGCACATGGTAGACGTTTTTTCCCAAAGGATTGAAGAAGCACAGCTCCCACCCCAGTTGAGGAAGCGTCCACTTCAATAAAAAAATGGATCCTCCGGGTCAGGTCGCCTCAACAAAGGTCCAGAAATGAAGGCCTGTTTCAAATCATGAAAGGCAGAGACAGCTTCGGGGGACCACTCCTTGGCATTAGCACCCTTCTTGGTCAAGGCGATAATTGGCGCAGCAATAGAGGAGTAATTCCTAATGAACTGCCTGTAATAATTAGTGAACCCAAGAAAGCGCTGCGTGGCCTTGAGGCCGGCAGGAAGAGGCCAGTTGGTAATGGCTGAGACCTTCCGAGGATCCATACGAAGACCGAAGTTAGAGATGAAGCATCCCAGAAACAGGACTTCAGAACATTCAAAAGAACATTTCTCCAGCTTGGCGTACAGATTAATTTCTCAAAGACGCTGAAGTACAATCCGGACATGGTCTCTGTGAACCGACAGACTATCCGAAAACATGAGAATGTCATCCAGGTAGATGACAACAAATTAGTAAAGCAGATCCCTGAAGATTTCGTTAACAAAGTTTTGGAACACCACTGGGGCGTTACACAAACCAAAGGGCATGACCAAATACTTGTAATGCCCATCTCTAGTGTTAAACGCAGTTTTCCATTCATCCCCTTCCTGTATTCGGATCAAATTGTATGCACCCCTGAGATCCAACTTGGTAAAAATGGAGGCACCTTTCAACCTGTCAAATAGTTCCGATATTAGGGGTAGGGGCTATCGATTTTTGATCGTTACTGCGTTTAGGCCTCGGTAGTCAATGCAGGGTCTTAGGGTACCATCCTTTTTGGCAACAAAAAAGAACCCTGCTCCTGCAGGCGATGAGGATTTCTGGATGAATCCCTTTTCTAGATTTTCCGCAACATACTCAGACATGGCCTGGGTCTCTGGGATGGACAGAGGGTAGGTACGCTCCTGGGTAGATCTGCTCCGGGAACAAGGTCAATGGCACAGTCAAAGGACCTGTGAGGAGGAAGCACCTCAGCTGACTTTTTACAGAACACATCCCGGAAATCGCTATATGCAGCGGGAAGGGCAGAGGATACTGAGGTGGTAGCCATGGGAAGTCTCCCCTTAGGGGCATCCTTGAGTAGGCAGGAAACAGAAACAGGAGGGACCCCAAGCCAGGATCTGCCCAGAAGTCCAGTCAATGTGTGGAGAGTGGAGCTGCAACCAAGGAAGCCCCAATACGATAGGGGTTGAGACCTTAGGAAGGATATGAAAGGATATCCACTACTGGTGGAGTATCCCTACCGACATCTTAACAGGAGGGGTCTGGAAGCGGATAGGGCCCCCTGGAAGATCAGTGCCATCAATTGCTGAGACCACCAATGGAGTGGTGAGGGGTAAAAGGGTAAGGTTCATGAAAGATGCAGTTCTCCAGTCCATAAAGTTGCCAGCGGCTCCCGAATCCAGATAAGCCAAGGCCGAGTGGGAGGAGATGCCAACATGAAGTAACACCGAAAGAAGGAGACGAGAAGATGACTTTTCTGGGTCCAATACTCCACCTTCCAGATGTATTACCCGAGCTTTTCCTGGACGAAATGAGCATGTGTCACGGAAATGACCTTTGCCCCCACAGCAGAGACACAGGCCCAGAGTTCTGCGCCTAGCACGTTCCTCTGGGAATGGCCTGGTCTGGCCCAGCTGCATGGGTTCCTCAGTCGGCAGGAGATGCTCCACAGGACGAAAAGAGGGGAGCTCGGGCTGACTAAGGACCAAGGAGTGCTGGCGTCGCTTTTCTAGGGTCCTTTCCTGAAAACGAATATCAATCTGGTTACACAGGGAGATAACTTCGTCCAGATCAGTGGGGATGGTTCTTCCTGCTAATTCGTCCTTCACTCTATCAGAAAGGCCATGCAGAAAGCTTGCGACTAAGGCCTCATTGTTCCAGCTCAGCTCAGCTCAGCCGTCAGTATGCGGAAACGAAGAGCATACTATCCCATAGAAGCAGACTCTTGGCGGAGACGTAAAAGGGCGCTGGCCGCTGAAGAGACACGACCTGGTTCCTCGAAGATATTCCGGAAGAGTTTAAAAAAATTAGAGGCTGGAAACCACTGGGTCTTTCCTCTCCCACATAGGGGCAGCCCAACCTAAAGCCTCGCAGGACAGGAGAGAAATAATATAGGCTACCTTTGCCCGATCAGACTTGAAGTTTTGGGGCTGGAGTTCGAAATGAATGGTACACTGGCTAAGGAACCCTCTGCAGGCCTTGGAATCCCCAAAGTAACGGGACGGAGCTGGTAAGTGCAAAGGGTTAGCGGCTGCGACTGTAAGCGGAGCTGATCCCCTGGAGCACCAACACGGATCCCACAGGGAGTTAGATTCAGGGCCGATCCTGGGCGGGTGCGTGGGGTGCTCCGCACCTCGGCGCTGCAGAGGGGGGGCGCCGAAGTGTCAGACTGCTCTCCTCCCTCCTCCTCTCCCTGTGTCACACACTGAGCCGTTTCTAGTGTAAGGCAGCTGCTAGAGCGCCAGGAGTGCACTGAAGCTGGGAGTGACAAAATGTCCCTGAAGAAAAGTTACGCTGCCGCCACCCTCCACTCTTATCTAGCTCAGCAGCACAGGTACAGGCACAAAGTGCAACATGACAGGCAGCACAGCCCCCACAATATGAACTTCAGAAGTTCAACCGCTGTTTCCAGTGGCGGAATTACCAGGGTCGCACTTGCGCCCTGGAATTCCACCAGTGTGGGGGCCCCCCCAAGACCCTGCACCTCCCCCTGTACCTCTGGGCCGGCTGGCATCTCTAACTATACAGGGGAGGGGGCAGGAGGGGGGCGATCGCCAGCTCTGTGATATCCCTCCAGCCAGCACAGTTCACCTCCCGAGCAGGGCCGGTACAAGGCAGGGGCGGAAGGGGCACGTGCCCTGGGCGCTACCATTTGCTATAGGGGGGGGGCGCAGCCTGCAAGTGACGTTCTGCCACGGCCGCCGCCCGCCAATGTGTACAATAATACAACAGTCCAGTGCATTTACAGTCCCCAGCGGCACTGTACAAATTGCCTTCGTGTGCTCCTGCATCCTCCCTTCCCTCAGCACAAACTACTCTGTTACAGTTTACTCCCCTATGGAGGAGTGCCGTAGTCTCTGCCAGCGCCGTGACGTCACACACGGCCGGAGGCGAGGTGGGAGGACGCAGAGGAGCACAGGGAGGCGGAAGCCGGGAGCCGGGAGCCGTGTCGGCGCGCTGTCACCGCGAGCGAGCTGAGCTGAGCTGAGGAGAGGAGAGGAGCTGAGGAGCTGCTGCCTGCCTGGCTGGCTGGCTGGCTGGCTCTAGTAGCTGCTGCTGGATTCAATCTGGAAGGAAGCGAAGGTAGAAGAGTGCAGTGCCAGTGTCATGTATGCCAGTGTTCTGACTCAGATCTTCAGCAGTGGTGGTCACTGGTCATTAACCTCGCCTCAGCCTCAGATTTATTAATCTGTTTTTAGTGTTTACTTACACAAGTTCAGACTCAGAACTTCTGAGTCTGAACTTGTGTAAGTAAACACTAAAAAACAGATTAATAAATGGCTGGATTGGGGGAGGGGAGGAGGCTGAGAGGAGGTTAATGACCAATGACCACCGCTGCTGTTTAACCACTTAACAACCGGCCCATAGCTGAATGACGGCTACAGGGCGGTTGCTTAACTCTGGGAGGACGTACTATGACGTCCTCCCAGAATTCCCCTCTCGCAGCGCTGTGGGCTGGATGTGTAGTGCCCACAGCGCTGCTCAGTGACATCCAGCCATCCATCCATGCTCAGCCATCCCTAATGCTCTGCAATGCCCCAAAATACTCTGCAATGCCCCAGAATACTGTGCAATACTCTGCAATGTCCCACAATACCCCGCAATACTCTGCAATACCCCGCAATACTCTGCAATACCCCACAATACTGTGCAATATTCTGCAATACCCCACAATACTGTGCAATACTCTGCAATACCCCACAATACTGTGCAATACTCTGCAATACCCCGCAATACTCTGCAATACCCCACAACACTGTGCAATACTCTGCAATACCCCGCAATACTCTGCAATACCCCACAACACTGTGCAATACTCTGCAATACCCCGCAATACTCTGCAATACCCCGCAACACTGTGCAATACTCTGCAATACCCCACAATACTCTGCAATACCCCGCAACACTGTGCAATACCCCGCAATACTCTGCAATACCCCACAATACTGTGCAATACTCTGAAATACCCCGCAATACTCTGCAATACCCCACAACACTGTGCAATACTCTGCAATACCCCGCAATACTCTGCAATACCCCGCAACACTGTGCAATACTCTGCAATACTGTGCAATACCCCGCAACACTGTGCAATACCCCGCAATACTCTGCAATACCCCACAATACTGTGCAATACTCTGCAATACCCCACAATACTGTGCAATACTCTGCAATACCCCGCAACACTGTGCAATACTCTGCAATACCCCGCAATACTCTGCAATACCCTGCAACACTGTGCAGTACTCTGCAATACCCCACAATACTGTGCAATACTCTGCAATACCCAGATATACTCGGCGATACCCCGCCATACTCTGCAATACTCTGCAATACCCCACAATACTGTGCAATACTCTGCAATACCCTGCAACACTGTGCAATACCCCACAATACTGTGCAATACTCTGCAACACTGTGCAATACCCCACAATACTGTGCAATACCCCACAATACTGTGCAATACTCTGCAACACCCTGCAACACTGTGCAATACTGTGCAATACCCCACAATACTGTGCAATACTCTGCAATACCCCACAATACTGTGCAATACTCTGCAATACCCCACAATACTGTGCAATACCCCACAATACTGTGCAATACTCTGCAATACCCTGCAATACCCTGTAATACCCTGCAATACCCCACAATACTCTGCAATACTTTGCAATACCCCGCAATACCATGCAATACCCTGCAATACCCTCTGATACTCGGCGATACCCTGCCATACTCTGTAATACCCTGCCATACTCTGCAATACCCCACCATACTCTGTAATACCCTGCCATACTCTGCAATACCCCACCATACTCTGTAATACCCTGCCATACTCTGCAATACCCCACCATACTCTGTAATACCCTGCCATACTCTGTAATACCCTGCCATACTCTGCAATACCCCGCCATACTCTGCAATACTCTGTGATACCCAGCCATACCCTTCCATATCCAGCCATAGTCTGCAATACTCGGTGATACCCAGCCATGCTCAGTTATACCCAGCCATGCTAGTTATACCCAGCCATGCTCGGCCTCTGTATGTGGCCAGGCTGTGGAAGTCTCACACATGTGGTATCGCCGTACTTAGGAGGAGTAGGAGAATTTATTTTGGGGTGTCATTTTTGGTATGTACATGTTATGTGTTAGAAATATTGTATAAATGGACAACTTTGTGTTAAAAAAAATGCGTTTTAACCACTTCCCGCCCGCCGGTTGTCATACGACGTCCTTGACTTTGTGCGGGGATATCTGAATGAAAAACGGGGGGGGGGGGGCGCAGTTTGCCATCTTCGCCCTGGGCACCAAATGGCCTTGTCCCAGCACTGCTCCCGAGTCTCAGTGTATACAATGGAGAGGGGAGGATCCTCTGACCCGAGCGGGCACCAGATTCAGTGCACAAGTTTGTTCCTCTGCTTGTACACTCTGAGTCTTGCTCGGGTCAGAGGCTCCTCCCCTCTCTATTGTATACACTGACATTCGGGAGGTGAACTGTGCTGACTGGAGGGATATCAGATATCACAAGGAAGCATGTACAGGGGCTGCTACTTGGACTTCTCATGTAAGGTAAGCCCAACACTGCCCCCCCACCAGTGACACTGACCCCCCCACCAGTGACATCCCCCCACCTGTGACACTGACCCCTCCCACCAATGACATTTCTCCCCCACCTGTGCCCCCACCTGTGACACTGACCCCCCCGTCAGTGACATTCCCCACCACCTGTGACACTGACCCCCCCACCAGTAACATTCCCCCCTCACCTGTGCCCCTGACCCCCCCACCAGTGACATTCCCCCCCACATGTGACACTGACCCCCCCCCACCAGTGACATTCCCCTCACATGTGACACTGACCCCCCCACCAGTGATATTCCCCCCCACCTGTGACACTGACCCCCACCAGTGACATTCCCCCCCACCTGTGACACTGCCCCCCCACCAGTGACATTCCCCCCCACCTGTGCCCCCACCTGTGACACTGCCCCCCCACCTGTGACACTGACACTGCCCCCCACCTGTGACACTGACACTGCCCCCCCACCTGTGACACTGGCCCCCCCCCACTGGTGACACTGGCCCCCCCACTGGTGACACTGGGTCCCCCACCTGTCACACTGCCCCCCCCCCCCACTGGTGACACTGGGTCCCCCACCTGTCACACTGTCCCCTTGCAACAATACCCCCCTGTCATACTGCCCCTCCATCATTCTGCCCTCTCGTCACACTGTCCCCTTCTGTCATATTTACCCCCCTCCTGTCACACTACCACGTCATACTGCCCCCTCTTGTTACACATACCCCCTCCTTTCACAGTGCTCCCTCATTACATTGCCTCCTCCTGTCATACTTCCCAGGTATCCTTTTCCTGTCACACTGACCCCCTCTTGTTACAATATCCCCCTGTCATACTGCCCACTCCTGTCACACTGCCCCCATCATACTGCTCCTTCTTGTCACACTGTCCCCCTTCTGCCACACTTTCCTGATACCCTTCTTTTGTCACACTGCCCTCCTCCTGTCAAAATACCCCGTCACACTGCCCCCCCATCCTTTCACAATACCCCCCCCCCCCCATCATACTACGGTTCAGGGGCCCTTCATGGTTTCTTGCACTGGGGCCCTGAAGGTTATAGTGATGCCTCTGCTACTGCACTTCCGGCTGCTACTCCTCCCTCCCAGGTAATGGGCATAAGACTGCCTTTTTTTCCTCTGCTTCTCTCCCTCCAGACAGTAGGCACCAGCCCCCTGCAAATAACAAAGGTTCCCACCCCCCAGTCCAGCACAAAGATGACAATCGCTGCTAACCTGGTGGCATGTGGGATGAGAGGGAGGAGCCGAGTAAGACCAGGGGGAGGTACCAGCGGGCACAGGAGTGGGATCAGCGTGGTACCATTACCAAGACATACCATCTGCTTACCAAAAAATGTACCTCTTAGCCCCCCCGTTCACACTGAATCTGATAAAGCACACTATAGTGCATTACCATGACATTCTGCGCTGCTTCATTAAAAGTAATGTACTGACATCAAATTTTACTAGGATAAAGCAGCAAATTGTTTAATTGTCCAGGTAATGAATTATACCAGATCAGGCATGCGGAGTACCTGGTACCAGACTAGGTGGAGCTGTGTGCGGAGTACCTATACCTATTACTGGAGCAGACGGAGTGGTGAAAGGCCACTCTTGGGAGAAAGTGTTGCTATCTGCAGTGTTGCTCTTTGAGCAAAGTGGCTGCAAATATCCAGCAGATGACAAACGCATGTCACCTCATAAGTTTAAGATGTCATGTTTTGTGGTAAGCAGATGGTATGTGCTCTGACTTTCTGATGGTACACTGAAGTCAATGCAAACAGCTTGCACTGGATCTGCACAAATTTATCATGGCACGATTTTATTGAATTTTTTTGGATGAAATGTATGTTTTATGCATATTATTTATTGTGCAAGGACTGTGGAAGGTACATGTATTAACCACTTCAATGCCGGGCACTTACACCCCCTTACTGCCCAGGTCAATTTTCAGATTTCAGCGCTGTCACACTTTGACTGACAATAACAACACTGTACTCATATGAATTTTTTTTTTTTTCACACAAATAGAGCTTTCTTTTGGTGTTATTTGATCACCACTGTTTTTTTTATTTTTTTGCAAAATGAATGAAAAAAGACTGAATGTTTATATAAAAAAAAAAAAAAGTTTCTTAGTTTCTATATAAAACTTAGCAAATAAGTAAGTTTTCTCCTTCACTGATGTGGCTGCACTGATGGGCACTGCTAGGCTGCACTGATGGGCACTGATAGTGATAGGTGGCATTGATGAGGCGGCATTGATGGGTACTGATGGGGTGATTGAACACAGCTGATCACATGCGAAAGGGCCGCTGTGATTGGCCCTTTACTGCGATCTGTGAACTCTGCTGACTCTGATGTAAGAGGGGCACTGAGAATCTTGATTGTAAGGTGGAAATGTTGGGAACTTTGATGTAATGGGGAATTTCATTGTGGAAGGGAGGGTGTGGTGGGAGTACAGTGGGGGGCACTAAAATACACCTTTTCCTGTGTAGACAAAAATTCTTGCACCAGCCCTGGTCACACATACCGCACTGAGATTTCCAAAATGCCCGGCGGCGCTGTAACAAAGTTCCGCCTCCTAGACCGGCTCCTGTAATAGACGGCACACCGGTCCAATGCCGTGAGATTGAATCAGTGTGACGTGTATTATAGGAACCTGTGAGTTTGAATCCAAGCTCTGTGACAGCAGTCTGCTCTGTGATCCATCTAAGGACACTGGTAGGCTGCAATTGGTGGGCACTAATGAGGCTGAAATTGGTGGGCACTGATGAGGCTGAAATTGGTGGGCACTAGTAGGCTGCATTCTATGGGCACTGATAAGCTGCATTTGATGGGCACTGATGAGGATGCATTGATGCATTGATCTCTTGTATCATTTCCACAGTCTCTGACCGTGTAGTATCCTGTAGTATGTCTGCAGTATGTCTGGGGGCTCTTTCTAACAGACTCTAACAGAGGCCCTCTCTGTGTCCATTAGAGAGACCCCCTCCAGGTCCCATTAGAGTACTTTGCTTCTCTTCCTGTATTTTGTTTATTCTTAAGAGATTGTGGGAGGATCCCAGGGTAACGAAGACTCTTTAGGGGAGCATCTCTGTGAGTCGTTGCCAGCAGGTGTTCACCAAAGCCTCTAGTGGTGAGGATGGACTGTGCTGCAACTGGCTCCAGGTGGCGGCCCCCAGGGTCTCCCAGCTCACGCTCATGGTAGGCTACAGGAGGATGGAGAGGAAACAGCAGCCCAGGACAGCAAGGGATAGTAAGGAGGTAGCCAAATGTCGGGGCGACTAGCAGACAAGGATAACAGAGAACACGCCAAAGGTCAGGGTCACAGGCAAACAGGGATAGTCGAGAACGCGCCAAAGGTCAGGGTCACAAGCAGACAGGGATAGTCGGGAACACGCCAAGATCGGTAACAGAGACAAACTTAGAGCACATGCCAAACAGGAAGCCAAACACACAATATTGCACGGCAAGGCAGGCTTGGAGAATAGGGTGTTAAATAGTGGTTCCTGTTGAGGCTAGGGTGGAGCCACACTGAGGGAAGATTACTTAAGCATGCAGATGTGAGAGTACAAGCCTCAAGGCTGATACACAGACAAGGTAAGAGACAGACAGGTCATGAATGTATTACTGCAAGGTCATGACAGGAATAAAAGCTTGTACTGAAATATTGGGTGTTAGTGCAAAAAAAAGAAAAAAGTCTTACTGACAGTACGCAACTGTTTTTTGTCCCAAGTTGAGATTAAACTTCAACCCTCCATGTGCTGAGACCTGTCCCCTGACATTCAAATATGAAAAAAACAGCACTTAAGTAGGCAATAGAGTAAGGGATTAGTACCATGAAGCAACCTAATCTCATCTTGAATAACATCGATCAAAAAGGCTTTATAGGGACACAGGGATCAATCTGAAGACTAACATAAACATTTGTTTTGTGAAGTTCAGCACTTTATGCGATAGTGATAGTCAGGGCACATGTGTTCAGGAAAATATACACAGGCACAGGTATTTTGGGAAGTAGTGTTCAGGCAGTTGTAACACAGATACAGATCTGATGACCAAGCTACCATGGTTAGGTAGCCATGGTCTGGCCCTTCTGCTTGCCTTGGTTTATCTCATAGTGCTACGATCCAATTGGCTGCAGTAGTCACAGCCAAATAACCTAAACCTGGGACATCTGCAAAATTATATACAGCAAGTGCAATACACATTGCAACTCTATCTGATTTTCTCATCACATCATATTTTTACTGTGACAGTTTTTAGACTATAGCTATAGCTTACCAGGTTTTTAACAAACAAAGCTAATTACAGATTCTAGAAAGGAGTTGTGTGTTCTTGCGTGATCCCAATCTCTAGGGCGGAAACATAATGGTTGTGTTCAAGAAAGTTCATTTAAGTTCCCTTTACTGAATGAAAAGAAGACTTATGGAAAGGATTTATTTACTTACAGACTGTAAACTGTTTTACTGTTGCAATCTGATTCCAACAATCTTATGTTATATCAGCTGTGTAGCTTATCTATTAGCAATCTTTTTTTTTTATAATATTTTCTAAAAACCTATCAGTAACTACTATACTAGTAATAGTTTTTCAAGTAACACACCTATTATGTGCAGTCAGAAACTCCACGATACTCTTCTACAGATAAACACAATTATGGAATATATTCCATCAGACAACACATTGTCTGATAAAAATATACACGGTTATCTGGTTGGTTAGAACAATTGTGTATGTTTCTCAACTTTGAAATGCTAACAGTGGCCAAGGTAAATTGTTATAATTATTGAGAAACAAGCCTAGGGTGTGGTAGGTCAAAAACCTTTCTGCTTTTATGCATAATGAAAAAACAGGCAGGGTAGACGTTTATGAAACCTTTGCAAAATGTGTACAATTTTTGTATACACCTGTGCATTATTAAAACAATGAGAGGAGCAGATGTAGCACCTGACCTTGTTTCTGTAACAATGGCTTCTCCCACCCTGCATAATGCACCGCTCAAAGCATCTCGGGCCCTGCTTCCCCTTTCTTCACCAAAGCTAAGAGCAACCTATGTTACTGTTCACCAGCACATTCTTAATAATGCCTCACTTTAGGTGCACATACACACACCTTTCCCACCGGTAATTCTATACCGTTGACCCCCTTCCCCCATCCCCCTTCCCTACCCTATTTATATATGCCAATTAATCGGTTACAGCAATTACACCCTACAGGTGTATGGTCAAGACCTGACCAGCAATTAACTGATCGGACCATCCGTACTCACTCACCCCCCACCCTTCCCCCCTTTTTCATCCCCCTTTTGAATAGCACATACACACACACCTGGCACCTTAAACAGTACTTCTAGCCATTGTAAGTTCATAATTCCCAACAAGATCCTTCAGCAAACCAGGCTTATATCAACACATACACATGAATAAAGACAATCTCAACTCTAGTGTAGCGCTACTCCCGCAGGAATACTGTCTAGGTCTTCCCCACAGGCTTCGACCCCGCATCTAGGCACACAGGCTTATTCACGTTTCTTTAATGACCAGTCTAGGAGTGCTGTTTTTATTTTTGAAGAACTTGTATAGGGTTGTGGGAATTAGGTGGGAATGGGATACTCCAAAAACAAGAGCTATGTACACTTGAGGACTTAGGTATTCTTCAGAACAAGCTATATTAACGTCTGTGCTTGTAGCAAACAGTATACTTCAGCTTTAAGGTAGTGGTAGTAGCAGTAGTGTATTTAGGTCTTGTGCTGCCCTAGGCCTGACTATACTCGCGCACCCCCTAATTTAAATATGACCCATCCCTCCCTGCCAAGGCCACACCCCCTAAAATTTTTTGAGTGGGGACACTAGTTCTGAGGGCCCGGGGGGGAAGGGCAATGGATTCCCCCTAATTTGCATAGATTTCCTCTCACTTCCTGTTTGGCTGTGGGGCAGGAAGTGAAGGGAAATCTCTGCAATGGGGCAGGGATGGTAAAAAAATAAACAGCGCAAGCCGGCGGGGACTCTTTCCGTGCTGCCCCCCCTGCAAAGTGCTGCCCTAGGCCTGGGCCTTGTCGGCCTAGGCCAGGATACAGCATTGGGTAGTAGTGGTTACTGTAAACTTCTTCCTTAGTGTCACAAGAGCAGAGTCCCTTTAAGTGAAATATTAGAATGACAAAGCTCTTCAGGACACCAGCCAGTGTCCCCTTTAACTAGACCCACAGTTCAGTCTCTAGCACCAGAAGGGTGGCAAAAGCACTAAGGTCCCCAAGATCTTTTTGAAGCATCTGTATTCACACAAAGCCCAAGGACAGCTGGATACCTCCTTGCAATTTCCAAGCGACACCTTACTACAATGATACCAGATCTTCACCAGACAGCCCCCCCCCCCCCTCACTCAGCTCTCCTTAGCTCCAGGGTCTCAGCATCCAGGCACTCAGGATGCCCACCTGAGGCTTCACGACAAGACATAGCAGCAGTGCCTGGGAGGGCAGCACTAATCCTCTCCATGAAAAGACCCAGAGGTTAGTGTGCTCACAGAATTTATACAGTCTCCCACCATACCATCAGAGCCTGCTTCTCTGGGATAGGCCAGGGCTGTATCAATTTTCATGCTGCCATCTGCATAGCTCCACGCCTATCAACCAGAAATTTCTCAAGTTCCCTGGATACAGAGTGTCAGGCAAGGTTTCACCTGCTGGTGGCGCTGTCAGACCTTTGGCTTGCAGTACTGGTGTCCACCAGCAGATGTCTCCTGGCAGTCTGGAACTGTTGGGAAAGGTTTCACCTGCTGGTGGCACTGTCTGATCCTTGGGCCGTAGTACTGGTGTCCACCAGCAGGTGTCTCCCGGCAGTGTGGAGCCAACATTCTCTCCTGCGATCAGGCGTCACCTGAGGTTGATTGCAGGAGATGTGTATTAATACCCGGCAAGCACTCTCACACTTGCCTTGGTATTGTTCTTAAGCACTGACCTGTGCCTGCGATCCTCTGTACCTGAAACCTGTACTTGAACCCTGTGCCCTGTACCTGAACCTGGAACCTGAACCTGTCCCTCCTGTGACCCTGTTACCTTTACCCTTGCCCTGCAGCCTGATCTGTCCACCCTCTCCCTGTCCTGTTTGCTCCTTGCCCCCATCTGCTGATCTCCCGTTGATGGGCCTGGCTACGTTTACAATTCTGGTATTCCCCATCTATTGTATATACCTGTTTGACTGTTATTTGTGGGTCTCTGTCTGGTAGTTGGTTTGTTGTACACTGTGTTGTATTGGAGGTGTTGTATCTATAGTCACTTACCTTAAATAAATTACATTATCTCACTTTACATACATTTGGTTTCCTCTGTTGTTGTCCACGCAGTTCTGGTCACATCTGATTCATGACAGAATACCAAGGCCATCCCTGACCAGAAGTGGCTGCACAGAGGAACCATTACAGTTTTGTTGCTTTTTGCTAAAATGCAGTCAGAAATAATTATTTTATATTACCTCACTGGTAACGGAGGATAATGATTATTGCCGTTTGGTATTGAAGGAGTGGGGCAGGGATCAACTTTTATGCCCTGTATACACGATCGCACATTCCAACAACAAAATCCATTTTTTTTTCCGACAGATGTTGGCTAAAACTTGTCTTGCATACACACGGTCACACGAATCTTGTCAGAAATTATCGATCGCCAAGAATGCGGTGACGGATCTCAAATTTTGTGTGACGGAAATTCTGATGGAAACTGTCCGATGGAGCCTACACATGGTCGGAATTTCCAACAACAAGCTCCCATCGAACATTTTCTGTCGGAAAATCTGACCGTGTGTACGGGGCATGAGAGTGTATCTGTCATGTACCTGACGGTAGAGCCTGATATGCAGAGGACGGCCTCTGACTCGAGACCCCCTAGTAGAGCAGACAGGAGGCGCAGGAGTGCAAAGTCGCATGAGTGCCAGGTCGATCGCAGACAGTGAAGCCGGGACAGCTGCAGGAGGGATGGTAGTTCAGTAGGATTCTTCAAGCAGAAGAGAAGGCAGGTACAGGCAGGGCCGGGTCATACACTGGAGGGCACGTCAGGATGCGAAGGCAGAAGCGTAGTCAGGATACAGGCCGGATCGGTAATGGGCTGGCAGCAAGGTAGCAGAGGGAGCAGACAGATGCTGAGTCAAACAAGCCAGGTCAGGTACAGGCAGGAAGCAGGAACGTCAGAGGCAAGCCGGGTCGGTGAACAGGTATCAGATACAAGGCAACGGGAACGCTGTAGAGCAGACACCACTGAGTCTGGAAACTGGTCAAGTTTAAATAGCCTGTTTGGGCGCCAAAAGCTGTCACAGGGTGCATGCGCACCAATGGCATTCTGACAGGGGCAGAGGTAACAGGTCGTCTTTTTCGGCAGCCATCTTGAGTGCTGGTATGCCCTTCCTGACAGGCAGAGGTAACAGGTCATCTTCTTTGGCAGCCATCTTGGGTGCTGGCATGCCCTTCCTGACTGTATCTGTCTGGCCCATTCTCTGGTTGATCAAGGCAGTATGCCGTTCGAAAACTTTCAGCCTCTGATTCAGCTGTGTGTAGAGCTAGCCTCGTCCAGTACTCTAGTGGGCAGGGATGATTTTTCTCCCCCCCTTCAGTGTTAATAAGTTTGTGTCTCTGTTGTGGCTTTTGGAGGATGACTTTACATACTACTTTGAACATTACTCAGCTTGTTCCCAACAGGTGCTAATGGAGTGTGTTGATTCTGTACAGTCCCTTATCAGACAGACCGCAGTTTGTTCAATTTGTTCAACCATTACTCCAAGCATGGTCTGATATATTGCAATCAGCCTCAGCCAGCCCACAACAAATCATTTCTGCTACCAGACACCTGCCTGCCCAAATGTCTTTTCCCCTATCACCCATGGCAACCTCAGTCGCAGCCCAATATACTCTGCTTCCCACCAAATATCATTACCCTGTTTCTACTCGCTGCACCTATCCTGCCTTTAATCCACCTGCCTCTTCTCTCCTGCCTACAACAACCCCACAAAAACTTCCTCTAGCCACTGTTCCCTCTTCCTTACCATATTCCAGCCCTTTTCTTCAATCTGCTTCACCCCTTACTTACAGTCCTGCAGTCACCTACAGAACTTTAGTGGCTAAGCCAAAGAAAAAACTGAAGTTTTTTTCGACCCATACGATCCTGCCATTAACCCAACCTGCCTCCACACTAGCCAATCTGCTCCAGCCTACTTCCGCACCAGCCGACCTGCTCCAGTCTACCTCCATGATTACCAATGGGGTCAAGTTAGTCTCTGATGGTACTGAACCTAAAGACCCACCTAACCCTGACAACTTTCTGCCTGCTGTCCACCCTAAAGTTCCGGTGCCCGTGGTCCAGCCTGAAGTTCCGGGGCCCTTTTCCCAGCCTGAAATTACGGTGCCCGTATGCCAGCCTGCTGGGCCGGTGCCCATTACCCAGCCTGTGGAGCCAGTGCCCATTACCCAGCCAGTGGAGCCAGTGCCGCTACCCAGCCTGCTGAACCAGTGCCCGTCCCCCGGCCTGTTGAGTAAGTACCGTCATCTGGCTTGCTGAGCCGGTGCCCAGCTTGCTGAACCGGTGCCCATTGCCCAGCCTACTGGGCCGGTGCCCGTTACCCAGCCTGTTGATATGGTTCTTGCTGTCCGGCCTGATGTTTCAAAGCCCGTTACCCAGCCAGATGACCCAGAGCCTTCTGCCCAGCCAGATGACCCGGAGCCTGCTGCCCAGCCAGATGACCCGGAGCCTGCTGCCCAGCCAGATGACCCGGAGCCTGCTGCCCAGCCAGATGACCCGGAGCCTGCTGCCCAGCCAGATGACCCGGAGCCTGCTGCCCAGCCAGATGACCCGGAGCCTGCTGCCCAGCCAGATGACCCGTAGCCCGCTGCCCAGCCTGATGAGCCTCTGTCCGCTGCCCAGCCTGATGAGCCTCTGTTCGCAGGTTGATTGCAGGAGATGTGTATTAATACCCAAAAACATATTTGGGGGGGCACACCCTACAATGCGTTTAAATTCAAGATGGTGCTGCTATAAGACCTACAAACAGTACAAAATATTTTACAGCGCACACATTCAAGAATGACATTTCCTGCAAGGCTAGTTAAAAACACCTGCACATATTCAAAAAATACGGGGGGTTTGGTCACACTATATGGTCATATAGTGCTAAGCCCACTTACTGCGACAAAGTACCCCGAATTAGTGGGTCCTACTCTAGTAATAGAATGGAAGATCCTTTGTCTCTGTCTTTGTCCCCTCCCCCTCCTCATTAGATCTTATTTAGTGGCCACCAGTGCATAGGATGTATGCCCTTTAGGCCCCTTTCACACAAGGCGGGCTCCGTTTCTACGGAGCCCGCCTCGGTCCGCCGGCTCAGCGGGAGATCTGTCCGTTGATCTCCACTGAGCCGGCAGATGACAGGTCCCTCTCTGCTCACTGAGTGGGGAGGGGCTTGTCAGGCGCCGCTGCCGCCTATGGAGGGATCGGACGAAAACGGACAGCGTGTCCGTTTTCGTCAGATCTCCCCCGATCTGATCCGCCAGCGACGGACCTGGACGTAGGGCCATCCGTCTGCTCTTCAGCGGATCGGACCGGGTCGGATGTCAGCGGACATGTCTCCGCTGACATCCGACGCTCCATAGACTAACATGGAGCGCCCGTTCAGGTCCGCCGTCAAAACTGACAGGCGGACCTGAACGGTCCGATCGTGTGAAAGGGGCCTTAGTTCTTCCACATAGGAGTTCAGCTCCCATGGTTGAGACAAAGGATCTTCCATTCTATTACTAGAGTAAAACCAAATAGTACACATGCTGCACTTATCAAAATAAAATGTAAGAAATTTCTACTGAAATATTAATAAAGTGATATTGTGCTAAACATACAAAATATACAAAATCTATTAATTCTATACATTAATGTGCAATAAACTTCAATGAATGAATAAATAGGTAAAAGTGCTCCAATCAGCCTGTGTATTGCAAATATTCCACAAAGCTTGAGTAATTTTACATTAATAAATAATTCAAAATAAATATCCATGTGATTTAGTGTTGCATCCATGCATTTCAGTGCTGCATCTATGCAATATGGTGTTAGTGCAATGTTCAAACAATAAAAAGTTAATACAAAAAAATGCATCCATGCGATTTGGTGCTACATTCATGTGATTCTATGCAATTCAGTGCTGTGTTGCTGTGCAATAATCAAATTAATAGTCCGGTTTAGTGCTGCATCTATGCAATATGGTGTTAGTGCAATGTTCAAACAATAAAAAATTAAAATACAAAAAAAGCATCCATGCGATTTGGTGCTGCATCCATGTGATTCTATGCAATTCAGTGCTGTGTTGCTGTGCAATGATCAAATTAACAGTCCACAGATCTTCCACAATCCATTCATGTGTTATTGTGAACACAAACTAAAGTGCTGTGTGCTCATACAAGTGCCCCCCCCCAGGTGATAGCCCCTCACCTTAGGGTGTGTGAGCTTGCAATGAAGCTTGGTCAGAATGCGCCTTAGAACCTCTATGGGTTCGATGTTATATGCAGGGTCCTGGATCGATTTGCACTGGTGCCTCTGTTCCTCACAGCAGTCCCGTTTGCACCTCAATATATCAACACAAAAAGGACTTCATGGCGCAGTATGTACTAAATTTATTAAAATCATAAACAAATCCCGCAATGGGTACTTACAGTAACAAGGTGCTTAAGGGCGCCACACTAAAACAGCAGTGGTTAATCCTTGAGTAAATCCTCCCTACTTGTGTGCAATTCTTCTTAAGAAGAATTGCACACAAGTAAAAGATTTTGAAACACAATCTAATATGTTAACCACTATGTTCAAACAGAAAGGATACGGTGAGAATTTCCTGGAAAAGGAGAAAAATAAAATTAAGAATCTCAATAGGGAGGATTTACTCAAGGATAGCGTCAGACAAACCAGCACCAGCAATGATATGGGTACTTGTATTGTTCTGGACTACAATCTACAGAATAAAGGCGTTGAGCGAATTATCCATAAATATTGCAACGTCTTAAAACAAGACGTCAATTTAAAAGGGAGTCTCTAAGAAAAACCTAGGATAGTATACAAGAGAGCACCTAATTTACATGACCTACTGGTGCACAATTTAGTAGAGCCTCCCCCTCCTAAACCCAAGTTGTTTTGGGATATGATAGGTTTCCACAGTTGTGGTCGCTGCTACAGTTGCACCAGCGTTCCTACTAATGTTAGGAAAGTAAAAGATTTTGTCAATCCACTCAACAACCACACATATACCATCAGGGACTTCATCTCTTGTGATGCAGTTGGTGTAGTTTACACGGTTAAATGCCCATGTAATTTAATTTATGTTGGTAGAACGGTCAGGGCATTAAAAGAACGTATTGAAGAATACGTGAGG
Organism: Lithobates septentrionalis; assembly: GCA_037952835.1. NCBI lineage: Eukaryota > Metazoa > Chordata > Amphibia > Anura > Ranidae > Lithobates > Lithobates septentrionalis. The sequence continues at coordinate 337,615 of JBBDGP010000108.1, forward strand.
TATATAAAAAAGGGGTTTGATAAGCATTTTTTCCAAAACGTCTTTCAGGACAGCACCCGAGAGATCATGGCTCCTCCTCCCACAGGAAACACCTCATCAATTAAGTCTTTAATTGGGGCCCTCCACGTTGCCTCGTCAGTTTTTTGTGTTTCCTCCAGCTGGAGGAACACCTCTGGTGGGAGCCATGATCTCTCAGGTTTATCCTGGGAGACACAGGTTCTCACCTGTTAGGTCTTTTTTTGGCTAGGAGAGTGAGCCTCCCACTTGCCTCCCAGATGGATGGTCCCGTGGGCTCCCTCTCCCTCTTCCGTGCTCGGGGAGAGCCTGTACGTCTGGGGGTGCTGCCTCCAATTTTTTGGCCAGACAGGCGGCCGACCTCTGTTCCCTGTGGGCTGCATTGGAGGAACGAGCGGTGGCGGCCGCCATGTTTCTGGTGGCAGAAGAGCGCTTCAGCCACGTCCTGTAATGGGAGGAGGCAGCACTTCCGGGTCGGCGCGCGCATCATTTCCGAACGCAAAGCGCAGTGGGAGAGGGCAGGGTCACCTGGTGCCTTATTTCCGGTTCCAGGTCAGCGCAGCGGCGTTTTCGAATCTGGAACTGGTCGTTTCACCACGCGCCGCGGACAGCTATGGATAGCGATGCAGCGGATAAGGGGGCAAGCCAAGGCGCCAGCAAGGCTAAGGTAAGGGACTGTGTCCTCTATTACCCTGGGCCGTTTTCTCCTGTGGGGGGGTTACTCACCCTTTCCCCCCCATCCCCCACCCCCCCTCCATCCGTGGGAATGTATGTTGCAGTGGCTAGATTTAGTATATCTGCCCCACAACAGGGGATTAGGTGGTGGTGGCTTGCTGGGCACATGGAAAGTGAGATGTTATCTTCCTTAGTGCACCTGGGTGTCTTATTTGCGCTGTATTGCAGCCTTTTAAGTGTGTTTCCATGTCTCTTTTCTGTTTGTCCAGGCCAAAGGTTCTGCCCAACCAGTCAAGAAAAGGTGCCCTGTCTGCAAAGAGAAATTAAGCGATGTTTGGGCCAAAACGCTTTGTGCAGAGTGCATTACAAGTTTGGTCAGAGAGGAGACTCCATCCGTATGTGGCGACTTGGTTTCAACAATAAGGGATGAGCTCCGGGCCACCTTTCAAGCTTTTAGGTCAAACCTAAGAGAGGAACCAGGTCCCTCTAGGGATTCTTTGGTTCCGCAGCCATCTGCAGAACCCCAGGGCGGCTCTCAAATAATTTTTGGGGGTCCGATATCCCAGGACGCTCCCCAAGGGTTTGTTTCCCTCGCTCCAGATGATACAGATTCTGAGGAGGAGGAAAATGAATCAGATGCCGCTTCTAAATACAAATTGTCGCTAGAAGAGGTGGGAGGACTCCTGAAAGTAATCCATGCCACTTTGGGGATAGAAGAGGAAAAGAAGGAACTCTCCCTGCATGACCGCATGTATGCTGGTTTAGGAGATTCAAAAGGCCGTTCTTTTCCAGTCCATTCAGTTATCACTGATATGATTAAAAAAGAGTGGCTGGAACCTGAGAAGAAGCCTTTCTTTTCCTGGGCTCACAAGAAAAGATTTCCATTTGAGGAGAATCCAGATTCTATATGGAATAAGGTTCCAAAATTGGACTCTGCCTTTTCTCAGGTCTCTAAGTCTACGGACCTCGCCTTTGAGGATATGGGCACTCTGAAGGAGCCCATGGATAAAAGGATGGACCTGCTTCTTAAAAGAACCTGTCAATCAGTGATGCACAATCTGAAACCAGCAATGGCAACAACCTGTGTTGCAAGGAACTTAGATCACTGGGTTAACCAGTTGAAAGCCCATGTCATAGCAGATTCCTCAAAACAGGAGATTCTAGACTCTTTTTCAACCCTGTCTGCAGCAATATCATATATTGCGGATGCGTCTGCGGAATCTATCCGCATGTCAGCAAGGTCAGCAGCTTTAACTAATTCTGCCAGAAGGGCCTTATGGCTGAAGACGTGGCCAGGGGATGCTGCATCTAAAAATAGACTGTGTGGTATTCCGTTTGCAGGTGATCTGCTATTCGGTTCGGAGCTAGAGTCCATTCTTGACCGTACGGCAGATAAGAAAAAGTCGTTTCCGGTTAAGAAAAAACAGGTGCAAACCCGTAAGCGTTTCTTTCGGCCCCAAAAAGGTCAGCAGGAAGGAAAAACGCAGGGCAAGAGGAAGTCATGGTCTTCTCAGAAGCCCAAAGGTAGGGGTGGAGTGCTCTTCAATCCTCCTGCGACCTCCGCAAAACCACAATGACTCCTTCAAGGTCGGGGGAAGACTCCAGGAGTTTCTTCCTCAGTGGAGAGCCATTTCTTCAAATCAGTTTGTTGTAAATATGCTCTCCCAGGGGTATGTGATAGAATTCACGGAAGAACCTCCAAAAAGATTCCTGGTGAAAACGTCCCAAGGGATGCAGGCAAGGCTTTCGCTATGAAGTCCCTAATTCAGGAACTGAAAAATCAGAAAGTCATTGTTCCGGTCCCGGCAGGGGAGTTCTTCCAGGGGTTCTACTCACATGTTTTTCTAGTTCAGAAACCTTCAGGAAAGTTCCGTCTAATCCTGAATCTCAAAATGCTGAACAAATCAGTAGAGTACAGAAGGTTTCGGATGGATTCAATATTTTCAGTAAGAAACCTCCTGTATCAAGGGTGCTATATGGCATCAATAGATTTACAAGATGCCTACCTCCACATTCCTATTGCCGCCAGGTCGCAGAAATATCTGAGGTTAGCACTGAAAGAAGGGAAGAAGGTGGTACATCTGCAATTCAGAGCACTCCCGTTTGGTCTGTCATCATCCCCAAGGGTCTTCACGAAAATAATGGCCGAAGCTCTGGCGCCCCTGCGTCTAGAGGGGATCTCAGTTATTCCTTATCTGGACGACCTGCTGTTTTTTGCCCAGACCAGAGAAGGTCTTCAAGAAAACTTGCTCAGAGCCCGTGTTCACCTAGAATCCATAGGGTGGATTTTAAACCTTCAAAAATCAAATCTGATTCCCTCACAGGAAGTAGTATTCCTGGGTTTTCGTATCAACTCTTTGGAACAAAAAATTTTTCTTCCACAGGAAAAACAGAAAAAGTTGGTACAAGTGGTGTCACTGCTACAGTCCAATCAATTTCTGTCCATCAGGAAGGTCATGTCAGCATTGGGAACCCTGACCTCTTCCATACCGGCCATCCAGTGGGCAAAGCTCCATTTCAGACCTCTGCAAAGTTTTCTGTTAAAAACCTGGAATCACCAGCAGGATTCATTAGATTCATTAGTGAAGATCCCTACTTCAGTAAAAAGAAGTCTTTGGTGTGAGCGTGTGTGAGTGAGTGCTCCGCCCCCCCCCCCCCCCCCCCCCCGTGTTCCCGGGCTGGAGCTGCAATCGGAGGAACGCAGCAGAGCACAGATGATGTTGGATCACTGAATCACTAACTGCTGGAGACACTCTATTCCCCTTCCCCGTGTTCCCGGGCTGATGCTGCAGCCGGATGGGAACAGCTGATCGCCTGAATCGCCTGAACCGCTGAACGCCGATCCGCTGGCACACTCCACTCTCTGTCCTCTCCCTGGTATCCGGCCGTGTACGAGTGAGTGCCCCGCTCTCTCCCCTCGAGCTCCTGGGCCGACACTACAATCAGCTGTGCATAGCAAAGCACAGCTGAATGCCGAACTGCTGAACCATCGACAGCTGGAGATATCCCACTCGCCCTCCAGTGTCCCCGAGCTGTGGATGAGTAGAGTGCTCCACTCCCCCCCTGTGTTCCCGGGCTGAATCTTTAATTAACTAATTCACAGCAGAGCTGAACTGAACGCTGAATGCTGATCCGCTCACAGTTGGAGACACTCCACTCTCTCTCCTCTCCTGAGTATCTGGCTGTGTAGGAGTGAGTGCTCCGCTCCCCCCCCCCCCCCAGCTCTTGGGCCGACACTACAATCAGCTGTGCACAGCAAAGCTCAGCTGAACACCGAACCACTGAACCATTGATAGCTGGGGACACCCCACTCCCTCCTCTGTACCCCCGAGCTGTGGATGAGTGAGTGCCCCACTCCCGGGCTGATTCTATAATTAACTAATGTCTAGCGGAGCAGAGTTGAACGCTGTACCGCTGAACTGTTAGTAACGGGAGAAACTCCATTCCCCCTGCAGTGTCCCTGGGTCGACGTTACAATTTGACGGGAACAGCTGAGTTCGGCCGAACCGTAGACAGCTGAGGAGATGACCACACGCAGACAAGTCGCTATGCAGCCGGCAGGAAGAGGTAGAAGTTCAGTAGATGGTATAAGAGCTTATATGTCCCCTCGTGCCACCGATGGAGGAGGACGACAAGCCGGGGGACAGGATACAAGAAAACCCAGCGGCTCTACAGAGAGGTCAGAATGCGGGACCCCAGGGAAAAAGAAAGCAGACACCCCAACAGCAGGAGACGGCACCGCACCGTACAGGAAGAGATCTCCATCTGCAGGAAGGGGGAGGAAAGCTGTGGAAGAAATTATCCCAGGTGGTGGAGGGAGCCCCAGGAGCGTGAGAGAGGAAGTAGGGGCTGGGGAACAAGACTGTATAAACCCCAGAACAAGAATCTCACCAGCTATTATAGAGAAATGGGACCTAGCTGTACAGGATAAGGAGGCATCTGAAGGTACGGAGGCAAATGAGGGGACAATAGAGGCCTCACAGGTTACGGGGACGATACTCAGGACAAGGGGAGAAGAACTGACCCCTAGCAATGGTATATCTGAGATACAGAGCTCCCAAACGAGGCTGGACATAGACCCTGGACAGTCTTTTCATGATTATGACCATATACCATTCTCCAAGCAGCAGAACCCCCAAGACGGAGGAAATGGGCTTCAAAGAGTGAACGATCAGGGTGGAAACCGGGGAAAAAGATATTTGGGAACTATTGAGGGCCCTCCCTACAAAAAATGATATGCAGCATTTAATTAGTGCGGTGGAACAGTCATGCTTACAAGCAGTTGAAAGTCTGAAGGAGGATCTTAGGGGTTTGGGGCATAGAGTGGAGAAAGTGGAAAGCGAACAAGAGGTCATAATGCACACTGTGGCGGACGTTCAGGAAGTAATTAAGAAACATGAAGATGTTTTAAATGGGTATAGGGACCAACTGGATGATTATGAGAACCGAGATAGAAGACAGAATATCCGTATAAAAGGAATACCTGAATCAATCCCAAAGGCGGAATTAATCCCCACTACAATTAAAATATTCAGACAGATCTTAGGGGACCAGGCTCCAGAAAATATAGGAATAGATCGGGCGCATCGGGTATCATACCCGAGTAACAAAGCTGATATAACAAGGGACGTTATCTGTAAAGTGCATAAATATATAATAAAAGAAAATATAATGAGAATGGCTCGTACCAAACCCACAATTCTGTTCGAAGGACTGAACATAGCACTATACCCAGACATATCATGGCGGACCCTGTACCAGCATCGAGCAGTGCGACCCCTGTTAGAAGCTCTGCGTGCGGTAGAGACTAAATACCGTTGGGGATACCCATTTAGCTTGACAGCTTCTAGAAATGGGAAAACAGCAACACTACGGACTAAAGACGATTTAGAATCTTTTGTGCAAAAGTTGCATCTCCCCATGGTGGACTTGTACTTGTAGATTGGAGAATAAATCTCATAGGATCCCCCCTACAACGGCCAGAGCAGTGGCAAGAAGTTAGGGCAAAGGCTAATAAAGACTTGGCCCGAAGAGGACATAGATAGTGGAAGAAAGGACTGAGAAGCAGGGGGCCTTGTCCCCCCCTTTTTTTTTTTTTCATTGGATTTAAGAGAGATGAAGTTGTGCTGTTTATTCTTTTTTGTCGCTGCTTATTGGGTTTTTTTTTTTTTTTTTTTTGTGTGCTTTTTCCCAATGGGGAGGGAATTATAGATAATGCCTGGGGGGAGGGGGGGGGATGAAAGAGCACGAGGGTGTATGGAGACTATTTTTTGGTCGGTATGTCAACCCCGAGTAAGGCGCTTAAGGAACCTGCTAATAGCAGGGAAGTGAGGGGACCTGTGCTTGTGGGATGTACACCTACACAGGCCTCCACCTGGGTTAGTAAAGGTACTCCAGGGGGGAGTATCATGGTGTAGGGATGGTGTATGTATGATTTTTTGCATGGCATAAGCAAAGTATGTAATTTTTAACTTCAATAAGGGATGTTCTAGGGAGGTGTGGGCAGGTAGGGTCAGCAGTGAAGGAATAAATGAGAATGAGGTCAGGGAGAAAGTAACAAGGGGCGGGTACCGGGAGCCTATAGGGGAAACTTAAAAAATGGCAACAACTTTGAAAATCATCTCATATAACGTAAGGGGGATAAGCTCACCGAATAAGAGAAAGCGCCTGTGGATTGAGCTGCAGCACTATGGAGCAGACGTTGTCTTTTTACAAGAGACTCATTTTAAGGGTGACTCCGTCCCTAGCTTACCCCAGAGCACTATGAACCAATGGTACCATGCAGTGTCCCCAGTCGCAAGGGCCAGAGGGGTCACAATCTCTTTTAAGAAGTCATGCCCATGGAAAATGGAGACAGTACAGAGTGACCCTGAAGGACGCTTCTTATTTGTGAAGGGTACACTGCATGGTGTACGATATACATTTGCGACGATCTATGCACCAAATGAAGGGTCAGTAAATTTTTTTGTCAAAGTATTTAAGAAATTGGAGCAATTTAGAGAGGGCTGTCTGATGATGGGCGGGGACTTTAACCTGGTGCTGGATCCAAATATGCATACATCAACAGGAAGAACTGCCCTGTCATTCAGAGCCTTAAAACGAATTAAGCAACTTATTCGCTCTCAACATCTGGTGGACTGTTGGCGGGTATCACATGCAGGAATTAAAGACTTTAGCTATTATTCAAAAACACACGACATGTACTCGCGTTTTGACCTCCTCCTGGTGGATCAGTTTCACCTGGAGAATGTCCTCTCAAGCACAATTGGACCCATTACTACATCAGATCACGCCCCAATAGCATTAACGTTCCATCTAATTCAGATGGGGTGTTTGGAGCGAACATGGCGCTTGAACGAGTCGCTTTTGGATAGGGAAGAAATAGTAGAGAAATTGGGAGTTAAAATAAAAGAGTATTTTGAAATAAACAAGACAGGGGAAGTGTCTGATCAAATGGTGTGGGAGGCCCATAAAACTGTCATAAGAGGGGATTTAATAGCATATGGCTCGTATATAAAAAAAGAAGGGAAAAAAAAGATAAAAGAACTATTAGATAAAATCAGTGAACTGGAGGGGAAGCATAAGGGGAAGCTTGACCCTACAGATAGTAGGTGCTTGGAGGGTTTACGAGCGGATCTCTCACAGTGCTTAGAACAAAAAGTTAAAAATAAAATTAGGTTCTTTGCAAATAGGGCATATGAACAGGGAAATAAGTGTGGGCAGCTATTAGCTAAACAACTTAAAAAGCAACAGGAATCCAGACACGTCCATAGTTTATTGGTTAGAGGTAAGAAGGCAGTGGGAACAAAAGCTATAGCTGCAGAATTTAGTAAATTTTATGAGGCATTATATAATATTCCTGAAGTAGATAATGAGAGACCCGATAGAAAAGAGATACAGGACTACATCAATGAAACATCAATGCCTAGGCTGTCTAAAACAACTATAGAGGAGTTAGAGCGTCCAATCACGGTAGAGGAGCTGGGAAAGGTAATAGCAACATTGCCATTAAGGAAAAGCCCAGGGCCGGATGGGCTGACGAATATATATTATAAAAAATTCCTTCCAGTATTAATAGAACCACTGTGCAAATACTTCAATTTAATTAACGTATCTAACCCACTACCACCAGAAGCCCTTCTAGAGTACATAACAGTATTGCCAAAAGGAGGGAAAGATCCCCAGAAATGCGCAAACTACAGGCCTATTTCCCTTCTTAATTCGGACACTAAATTGTTAGCAAAGATCTTGGCCCTGAGGCTACAGGGGCATATTGGGGGGATGGTACATCTGGACCAGACAGGGTTCATGGAAGGGCGTGAGGCGAGAGACAATACTATTCGGGCGCTTCATGTCCTCCACTGGATGCAGTCAGGTCCAGATAGGGCCCCACAGATCATTCTGTCAATGGATGCCGAAAAGGCCTTTGACAGGGTGAATTGGGGCTTTATGAGAGAAGTATTGAAGGGGATAGGCCTGGGGGAGCGGATGATGGGATGGATAATGTCGATGTATGCGGGCCCTAAAGCAAGAATTAAAGTAAACGGAACATTGTCAGAATGCTTTAGTATTCGGAATGGTACGAGGCAAGGATGCCCATTATCACCCTTAATATTTGCAATAACATTAGAGCCATTCTTACGTAAAATTAGAAGTAACAGAGAGATAAGTGGGACGCGAATAGGACAGGTGGAACATAAGGTTGCAGCCTACGGGGATGACCTACTCTTTTTTTTCTCTCGTCCCCACAGACATCTTTAGCTGCACTTATGTTGGAGGTACAAAAGTTCGGCACCCTATCTAATTTTAAAATCAATCTGGGAAAGTCAATTATCCTTCCTATCCATGTCCCAATAGGACTGGAGAGGACGCTACGACATACGTATGCATTTGTCTGGGAGAGAGAGTCCCTGATGTATCTGGGGGTGCGTATTAGTGTTGATATGAAAAGGTTATACGAAGTTAATTATGGCATATTATTGAAGGAGATAGCAGAAGAGTTTAAAAAATGGAAAGGTCAATATCTAACTTGGTTTGGGAGGATTAACGCCATAAAAATGAGTATACTTCCTAGATTAATCTATATATTGTACACAATACCAATTAGGGTACCGGAGTCCTTTTTCAGACAAATGCGTAGGATGTTTGTGGCTTTTGTATGGAACAATAAAAGACCCAGATTAGCCCATGACCTTCTGAGAAGAAATAAGGCCGAGGGGGGACTGGGAATACCGGACATAGCTCTATATTACAAGGCTATGAGCTTAGTCCGGATTTTGAATTGGCGCCATGACACACATAAAAAACTATGGGTTCAAGTAGAAAACTCAATGGCAGGGAGGAACCTAGCAGGAGCACCTTGGATTCAAAGCTCATCAAGGGGGTTGTCTCAGTGGGTGTCACCATTAACCCAGAACACATTAGAAGTTTGGGATAAGTTGAATAAGAATGGGGATTATGCCCCCTGGATATCGCCTCTGGCTCCTCTGGAGGGATTCACTTGGTTCCCCCCGGGGGAGGAGATGGGATATCTGGGGGCTTGGGGTGGAGATGGGGACTCCACTTGTGGCAGGTTTGCCCCGGACGGAGTCTTGTTATCTCTGACAGAGATGGTGTCTAGATATGGGACAGTGCATATGGCGGAGTGGAAATACAATCAAATAGTGAGTTTTTTTAATAAAAGCAAGTTATCAATAAGACCTACGAACTCTCTCACTATATTTGAGAAACAGTGTGTGCAGAGATCCAGTCCTAGGAATGTATTGTCGCTAATGTATAAAGGGATACTTGGGGGACAGGAAGGAACAACTCCATACTATATAAGGGAATGGGAGAAGGAATTGGGACAGGTACTGACTAATAATCAAATTAAAAGGATGATTGTACTAACGCACTCCTCATCCATAAGCTCAAAGGTGCAAGAGATGGCATACAAGTTTTTGTCAAGATAGTATAGGACCCCAGTCAAATTGGCACAAATGTTTCCAACCATAAGTGATAGATGTTGGAGGGGATGTGGTCAGAAAGGCACATTTCTCCATTTGTGGTGAACATGCCCAGTAATTAAAAGATTCTGGGAGTCGGTGTCTCCATGGATCAAGAAATTGACGATGGGGCACTTGGAATTTCAGCCACTACACTACTTGTTCCATGGGATGCCGGGCTCTAATAGAAAGTATCGGGAGGGCATAACACCCCACCTCTTAAATGCAGCGAAAAAAATCATACCGAGATTTTGGAAACAGATACAGGGTCCCTCAATATTAGATTGGAGAAGGGAAGTGAGCTTAATAATGGAAGCGGAAAGATGGTTTCATGTGGTAAAGGGCCAACAAGGGAAATTTGAAAAGAAATGGGAAGGTTGGAAGGAATGTTTAGTTGAGATGGAAAAAGAAGACGGAGATGATTAAAATGAGAAGGAGGTGGAGGGTACAGCCTTTGTAAATATGTATAATAAAAGATACTGACCTATAAGAAAAGAAAGGAATATTGGAATTAGCTCGCTGACCCATTATGTGGGGGAGGGTTCGAAGGGGGTGGGGTTGTGGTTTTCTTGAGTTTTTCCTTCCCCCCAAATTTATTTTTTTTTGCTTTTTTTTTTCTCGAGATAACATGATGGGTAAAGGGTAAGAACACTTATAGTTTGGCCAATGAGGGCCTTCTACACAAATTAAATAAATTGACAAACACGGGTTTTGTTTTTTTATAACACGACGGGTAAAGGGCAATAACACTTATAGTTTGGCCATTGAGGGCCTTCTACACAAATTAAATAAACTGATAAACACCGGGTTTGGGTTTTTTTTTTTTTTTTCTTTTTCCTTTCAAGATAACATGACGGGTAAAGGATAATAACACTTATAGGACGGATGTTGGCTCAAACTTGTTTTGCCTACACACGGTCGCACAAAGTTGTCGGAATTTCCGATCGACAAACACGCGGTCACGTACACCACGTACGACGAGACTAGAAAAGGCCGGTTCAGAACCAAGCGCGGCACCCTTTGGGCTCCTTTTGCTAATCTCGTGTTAGTAAAAGTTTGGTGAGAGACGATTCGCGCTTTTTCAGACTCGTGGCTTTTAGATCGTTTTCTGCCATTCAGTTTGTGCTTGTGGGTTTGTATTTGCTCTTCAGTGCGTGCAGTCAGTTCGTATCAGAGTTTTCTGTGTGATCTTGCCTGCTCGTTGCTGTTTTTCAGGTCGCTCTTCACAGGCCTTGCTGTTCTTCAGTGCGTTCTGTTACTTCGTTCTGAGCAGCCGACCGTTTTCTAACCATGTTTCGTATGCGTACTCCTCGTAGAGTTCGTGCTGTGCGGGGGCTTGGTGTTGGGGTCCTGACCTTGACACAAGTCCAGTCCATGAACAGGGTGGGGAGGAGTTCATGGACCAAGAATTGGTTGCTTCCGCGTGACCAGTTCTGTCATATGCCTTTGCTCCGTGAGATCCGTGAGAATAATCCTGATGATTTCAGGAACTTTCTCCGGATGATGGACCCCGTGTTTCACCGTTTGTTGGCTTCGCTGACCCTGTCAGGAAAAACCTTCTTGCAAACATTCCAGCAGACTGAAGTTCAAAAGAGTGCCTGTGCTCAGAAGCGCCACCCGGCGTTCGCGCGCGCGCAATAGCGCCAATAGTGCCAATAGCGCGAACGGGCGTACGCACATGCGCGATAGCGCCAATAGCGGCGCACGGGCACGCGCGGGTGCGCGCGCGCGCCCCCTGTGACAACACTTGGCGCCAAGACAGGCTATTTAAAGAGAACTGCTCCATTGCTGCCTTGCTGTCCGGTCTACAGCGTTCCTGAAGACCCCTACTGCCCTGTTACCTTGTACTCTGCATCTGCCTACCTGATAACCTGTTGGATTGTTCCTGATTACTCTGCTTGCTGCCTGCCCTGATCTCGGCTTTGGACTTTGACTATTCTCCTGGATTTACCTTCTGTACCTGATCTGCCTGCCTGTGTTTGACCCGGCTTGCCTGTACCCTGCTGTTGTACTACAGTACACCTGCCTGCTGTTCAATCCTGCTGCTGGACTATAAAGACACCTGCCTGCCGTCCAATCCTGCTACTGCACTACAGTACACCTGTCTGCTGTCCAATCCTGCCTGCTGGACTACAAGACACCTGCCTGCTGCTGCTGGACTACAGTGCACCTCCCTGTTGTTACATCCCGTTGCTGGACTACAGTACACCTCCCTGCTGTTCATCATCCTGCTGCTGGACTACAGGACTTCTCCCAGCTGACTACCAGATTCAGCTCTCTGACCCAGCTTTCCAGTCAGGCACTTGTGCCCCTTCGCACTCCCGAGCTCCTGTCATCACTATCAGGGGTTCTCGAGTCGGAGGTATACGAGAGGCCGTTCCCTGCATTCCGGGCTCTACTCACCAGGTACGTGACAGTACCGGACAGCCATGTCCGAGCCCACGCAGGGGACGTCACCCATGGAGGACTTATGCCGTCATCTAGCTGGACTCACACAAGCCGTCAAGGACTTGCAAGACGGTTATAAACAATTAGAGGAGCGTGTCCAAGTCCTCTCTGCTCCAACTCCGGGTCAACCTGCTGCTCCCTCAGTGGTCATGTTGCCTCCGGAACCTAAAGTACCTACACCAGAAAGGTTCTCCGGGGACCGCAGCAAGTTTAGGGCTTTCCGCAATGCCTGTGAACTCTTTTTTGCATTACAACCCAGAACTTTTTCCCTGGAAACCACTAAAGTGGGGTTTGTCATCTCCCTTCTACTAGGCGAACCCCAGGCCTGGGCCCATCGTCTTCTGGAGCAGAAGAATGACTGTCTCAACCATTTGGGGACCTTCTTCCAAGCCATGGCTCTCTTATATGAAGATCCACAACAGGCAGCTACCGCGGAAGCGGCACTGTTCTCACTCCAACAGGGCCGTAGGGCGGCGGAGGACTATGCTTCTGAATTTAGACGTTGGAGTTCCGACACAAACTGGAACGACGCCGCCCTACGCTACCAGTTTCGTATGGGACTTTCTGAACCATTAAAAGATGAATTAGCCCAGGTAGGCATTCCGCCTACACTTGAAGACCTTATCAATCTGTCGATTCAAATTGACAGACGCCTAAGAGAACGCAGGGCAGAACGTGCAACCGGTCCCTCTCGCCCGGTATGGATGTTACCACGTGTGCCTAGTCCTCCTGTACATACTCCTACGAATACCCCTGAACCAATGCAACTCGGCCTGATCCGTCCTTCTCTCACCTTTGAAGAGCGACAACGCCGGCGGGCTAACAACCTTTGCCTGTATTGCGGGGAATCTGGACATTACGTAAGGACTTGTCCTGCAAAGAACTGTAAGCACACTACCCTCTCTTCAAATTCTTTATCTGCTTTGTTTAACAATACCACTCATCTGGCTGTTCCCATTTCTCTGCAGCTTCCAGGAGGGAACATCCGGGTAACCGCCATAATTGACTCCGGAGCCTGTAGCGGATTTATGGACTTATCCTTTGCTCACAAGTTCCAGATTCCTTTACGACCCAGAGCACAGGGACTGTCTGTACACCTGGCCGACGGATCGGCTATTAAATCTGGGCCCGTAATACAAGAGACAGTTCCTTTAGACACCATAATTTCCGGCAACCACCGGGAGTTACTCCGTCTTGACATCATTGAGTCTCCCCTGTTTCCCATCATACTGGGCATGCCCTGGCTCAAAGCTCACAACCCACAAATTGACTGGTCTACCGGAAACATCAGTTTTCCCTCTCCCTACTGCAGTCAACATTGCCTACAAGGTTCTACCACCACTCCCTCCTCTCTGCTTTGCCTTGAAACCGATGTTGAAATCTGCCAAACCGTTCCAGAAGCATACCATGAGTTCCTAGATGTGTTCAGTCGAAAAGGGGCAGAGACACTTCCCCCACACAGACCCTACGACTGCCCAATTGAACTCCTTCCCGGGGCAGAGGTCCCTTTTGGGCGAATTTTTCCTTTAACCGAACTGGAGCTTGGTACGCTCAAAAAATACATTGACGAGAATCTGGAAAAGGGGTTCATACGGCCTTCCACCTCTCCGGCTGGAGCAGGAATCTTCTTCGTGGAGAAAAAAGACCACTCCCTACGCCCTTGCGTAGACTACCGGGACCTTAACAAAATTACAATCAAGAATCGGTACCCCTTACCCTTAGTACCCGAACTATTTCAGAGGCTGGGAAGTGCAGCCATATTCACCAAGCTTGACCTTCGGGGAGCATACAACTTAGTCCGGATCCGGAGCGGGGATGAATGGAAGACTGCCTTCCGCACCCGCTTCGGACACTTCGAATATCTAGTGATGCCTTTTGGGTTATGTAATGCTCCTGCTACTTTCCAACACTTCGTGAATGATATTTTCAGAGACTACCTTGATCTTTTCGTCATAGTATATCTGGACGATATCCTGATCTTCTCCTCTTCTCTGTCTATCCACCAAGAGCATGTCAAGAAAGTTCTAGCTCGGCTCCGCCAACATGGCCTGTATGCCAAACCCGAAAAGTGCGAATTTGAACGCCAAAGCATTCAGTTTCTGGGTCTGATTATCTCCATAGATGGTATCAAGATGGATCCCCAGAAGGTCTCTGCCATCTTGGAGTGGCCAGCCCCGACGGACAAGAAGGGTATACAGCGCTTTGTGGGATTTGCAAATTTTTATCGTAAATTCATCAAGGGATTTTCTTCCATCATCGCCCCCATCACAAGACTGACTCGACAAGGCACCCGGTTCCAATGGTCTCCTGAAGCTCAAGCTGCTTTTACTTCCCTAAAGGACCAATTTGTGTCGGCCTCTGTCCTGAAGCATCCCGATCCAGCTTTACCATACATATTGGAGGTAGATGCTTCCGAGATAGCAGTGGGAGTGGTACTTTCGCAGAGACAGGGCCCCAAGGCCTTATTGCATCCAGTGGCATTCTTTTCCCGTAGGCTAACGGATCCTGAAAGGAATTATGATGTTGGGGATAGAGAGCTGCTAGCAATCAAAGCTGCACTGGAGGAATGGCGCTATCTCCTGGAAGGAGCGGCTCATCCTATTCTAGTGTATACAGACCACAAAAACCTGGAGTACTTGAAGGTTGCCAAAAGATTGAAACCACGTCAGGCCAGATGGGCACTTTTCTTCACCAGGTTCACCTTTCACATTACTTACAGACCGGGATCAAAGAATACCAAACCTGATGCGCTGTCCCGGATGTTCAGTGAACCCGAAGCTCCTTCTTCTCCAGACACCATCCTTGCTCCTGGGAACTTTCTAATGCTTCAAGGAGATCTGCTGTCCCAAATTAGACAGGCATCTTCAGCAACTCCCCTTCCAGCAGATGTCACTCTACAGTCCAGAGACGAATTATTATGGCATGAGGATAAAATCTTTGTACCCCAACAAGCACGGGTAGCTGTTCTCAAATCTTGCCATGATCACAAATTAGCCGGTCACTTCGGAATGCACAAGACCTCCGAACTACTCCAACGCACATTCTGGTGGCCTCAGCTATGGGAGGATTGTAAACGCTACGTGGAATCATGCATTACCTGTATTCAAAACAAGGGTAGCAAGACCAAGACATGGGGGTTGCTAAGACCTCTTCCTGTTCCGGAAAGACCATGGAGGATGATCTCCATGGATTTTATCGTTGAATTACCTCCATCTGAGGGCTATACCACCATTTTTGTAGTGGTTGACAGACTTTCCAAAATGGGCCACTTCTTACCCATGAAGGGTACCCCCTCTGCTTCGGAGACTGCAAAGGTCTTTATTAAAGAAATTATAAGGCTCCATGGTATACCTACAAACATTGTATCCGATCGAGGAGTGCAATTTACTTCCAAGTTCTGGAAAGCTCTATGTGGATCCCTGGAAATTGACCTCTCCTTCTCTTCTGCTTACCATCCTCAGACTAATGGTCAGACCGAACGAACTAACCAGACATTGGAGCAATACTTACGGTGCTATTCTTGTTTTTCCCAAGATGACTGGGTTTCTCTATTACCTCTGGCTGAGTTCGCGTACAATAACTCTGTTCACTCTGCAATTAATCAGTCTCCATTTTTTGCGAACTATGGTTTTCATCCCTTGTTCTTGTCCAACAACGTTCCAGAGTGTTCAGTACCAGCTGTCCAGGAAACCTTGAATTTTTTCAGTACTAATAACAGGCTACTTCAAGAGACCATGTCGAAGACTCAGGAACGGAACAAGGTGACGTTTGACAAGAAAAGGGGAGGGGAACTTAATCTGGAGATAGGAGATCATGTTTGGCTATCTACCTTGAACCTGAAGTTGGTATGCCCTTCCAGAAAACTGGGCCCTAAGTTTGTGGGTCCCTTCCCAGTGATAAGGAAGATCAATAATGTGGCCTATGAATTAAAACTGCCAGAGTCATTCCGTATTCATCCAGTCTTTCATGTGGCCCTTCTTAAACCTTCAGTTCCTGATCCTTTTCTTAACCGAAACACTGGTCCTCCTGAACCTGTACTCATCAACGGGGAAGAGGAATTCGAAGTGGAATCAATCATAGATTGCCGGAAAAGACGTAACCAGATTCAATACCTGGTCAAATGGAAAGGGTACGGTCCTGAGGATAACTCTTGGGAGCCAGAGGCTAATATCCATGCCAAAAGATTAATTTTAGCATTTAAGAGAGCTCATCCTAGTAAAATGGCCCAGTTGGGCATCCGGAGGCTGCCCATTGGAGGGGGGCAATGTCAGGAAAAGCCTTTTTGCAAACATTCCAGCAGACTGAAGTTCAAAAGAGTGCCTGTGCTCAGAAGCGCCACCCGGCGTTCGCGCGCGCGCAATAGCGCCAATAGCGCCAATAGCGCGAACGGGCGTACGTGCATGCGCGATAGCGCCAATAGCGGCGCACGGGCACGCACGGGTGCGCGCGCGCGCCCCCTGTGACAACACTTGGCGCCAAGACAGGCTATTTAAAGAGAACTGCTCCATTGCTGCCTTGCTGTCCGGTCTACAGCGTTCCTGAAGACCCCTACTGCCCTGTTACCTTGTACTCTGCATCTGCCTACCTGATAACCTGTTGGATTGTTCCTGATTACTCTGCTTGCTGCCTGCCCTGATCTCGGCTTTGGACTTTGACTATTCTCCTGGATTTACCTTCTGTACCTGATCTGCCTGCCTGTGTTTGACCCGGCTTGCCTGTACCCTGCTGTTGTACTACAGTACACCTGCCTGCTGTTCAATCCTGCTGCTGGACTATAAAGACACCTGCCTGCCGTCCAATCCTGCTACTGCACTACAGTACACCTGTCTGCTGTCCAATCCTGCCTGCTGGACTACAAGACACCTGCCTGCTGCTGCTGGACTACAGTGCACCTCCCTGTTACATCCCGTTGCTGGACTACAGTACACCTCCCTGCTGTTCATCATCCTGCTGCTGGACTACAGGACTTCTCCCAGCTGACTACCAGATTCAGCTCTCTGACCCAGCTTTCCAGTCAGGCACTTGTGCCCCTTCGCACTCCCGAGCTCCTGTCATCACTATCAGGGGTTCTCGAGTCGGAGGTATACGAGAGGCCGTTCCCTGCATTCCGGGCTCTACTCACCAGGTACGTGACAGACCCCCTATATCAGCAGGCAGGATACCTGCATGAGGCTAGCCATCACTCCGGAGCAGAGGTTGGTCGCTACCTTGCAGTATTTGGCCACAGGGAGAAGTCTGCAGGACTTGAAGTTCTCGACAGGCATCTCCCCCCAGGCTCTGGGGATCATTATCCCAGAGACCTGTTCTGCCATCATACAGGTCCTGCAGAAGGAGTATATGAAGGTAAGATTTTTATCCTTTTATATCACATTTTATTGTATTGAATGTTTGCTAATATATTGTATTTCTTTCCTCATTCCCTAATTACCATGATTGTAATATGCTGTGAATGTCCCCTTTGTCCTCATGCATGCTGGATTTTTATGTAATTATTATTTTAGGTCCTTCATACATATTTGACCTTCACTAACCTCCCCAGCATGGTGTCTCCTGGCCTATATTCACCTCATGTAGTCACTTAACAATGTATTTTTTCAGCTCCATAGTAGTGCTTTACCCCAAACACCCCCTAAAATGTTTGGAAATGTTATTTTTGATTTAAATTCAGGCAGAGTGGCAGAGGCTTTTTTTTTGTGGTGTTCCCATATAATTTTTAGTAACCCTCCCTCCCCCAACTGCTAAGTCAGCTGATCCCAATTCTCTATGTATCCTCAATCATCTATCTGATGACTTTGCCAAACCCATACACGCTATACCCATCTCTTTTGTGCTCTGATTTATGGATGAATTCCCCAAAGCATGTAGTGCAAGGGCCTGCCTGTATACTTTACAATGGCACTGTTTAAAGTTTTTGTATCCTATTATTATCTTGATAGGTAATAGCAGAATGTCCAAATGTCCTCCAATGTGTACTATGTGTATTTATATCTTTGTATTATGACACTTCTTACCTGACCAGTGGGCTGCCAATAGTGTAACTAAGGAGGGGCTGTTCCAAGTAATACCCTGTATTTAGGCATTCATCTCTCAATGAAGTGAAGAGGGTTACCTGTCCAAGATCCCCCCCTATAATGTTAGAAATGGCCCATGAGAGGGGGGGAGGGGGAATATGATAGGTGTACCTTATACTTTGGCCTTGTTAAATTCCCCTTACTAAATGCTATCTGGAGGTTGCCCCATAATGTTTGTGTATAATCTGCTTGCCATGTTTCTGTGAAAAAATACTAATGTTTATTGTTTTTTCCTCAACAGTTTCCTTCCACGCCACAGGAATGGCAGACTGTGGCCTCCCACTTTGCCCAGCAGTGGGACTTTCCTAACTGCGGAGGGGCAATTGATGGGAAACACGATCACATCGTCCCACCACCCAACTCGGGGCCGTACTATTATAATTACAAGGGGTTTAATAGTATAGTGATGTTGGCGGTGGTGTCGGCTAATTACGAATTCTTGTATGTGGACGTGGGGAAGAATGGCCGGATGTCCGATGGTGGAGTCATTGCCCAGACGGAGTTCTACAGGCGTCTCCAGAATGGCAGCTTGGACTTGCCAGCTCCAGAGGACAATGTTGAAGGTCTCCCATTTGTGTTCGTTGCTGATGAAGCGTTTGCGCTGGGGGACCACCTAATGCAGCCATTCCCGATGAGGACCCTCACCCCGGAACAGAGGGTTTTTAATTACCTGCTGGCCAGAGCCCGAAGAGTGGTGGAGAACACATTTGGAATCCTGGCCAGCCGGTTCCGACTATTTCTGACACCCATCCATATGGCGGAGTATAAACTGAACCATATAATACTTGCGTGCTGTGTTCTCCATAATTTTTTAAGAAAACATTCTGCCAACTATGCTGGCTCAGTTGGGCCTGAGGCCAGAATCCAAAATCCAACAACACTGACGGCGCTTGAAAGTGGCCGTCCTGGCTTGCCCTCCCTGAGTGCCCGTGATGTCCGGTTACGATACCTGGAGTTCTTTGCGGGTAGGGGGGCTATCAATATGCCAGACAGTATGTGAAGCCTTTTTGAAATAAAAAAAAAAAAGAAATTCTTTGTGGACATTTACTGCTTGTGTTTGTTTTAGCTGACCCTGACAGAAATGTTTTGAGTGCAGAAAATGTCGTGATTGGGTAACCTTATACAAAGCACTGTTGGCTGGTATTTCCTACATGCAAAAACACATTTCACTACAAGTGCACTTGCAACTGCACTGAAACTGCACTTGTAGTGCAAAGAGGATTTGCCCTTAGGAAATAACCCCCATTTTTGCTGAAAACAGCAATTACATCACCCCAAAAGTGTTGAGACAATAATCCACACATTTTTGAGTAACCAACTTTTTTATACCTGCACAATCACATGTGCATTTCCCAAAGGTTTTTTAAAACAAACCAAGATGTTTGTTGTATAACAATTTTTGCAGTAGCATTAGCAAAATTCTAAATATCCATTTCAGATAAAACAGGCCTGTGTAAAACCAACAAGAAAGCCAAAAAACTTGAACTTACAAAGTTCACATTTGGTAAAACCTGAAGGCTATATCAGACATCAGTATTTAGGAACTGTGTTTGATATAGCGTTCAGATGGGGGGAAATCACCCCTGGAAAAGCCAAATTTGGAAGATGCACACCAATTTACGAATGTCAACATGTGCTATCTGCCATCATGGGGGATCAAGGGACGTGTTTTGGGGGAGCAAGCCCTTCCTCCACGCGACTTTATAATTTAGGAAGGGGTTGCACCCCCAAAACGCGTCCATTGATGTCCCGTGATGGCAGATAGCACATGTTGGCACACTGTGTGCATCCTCCAAATTTGGCTTTTCAAAACATTGCAAAAAAATTTAAAAGATTGAACCACAATACAAAAAGTGATTTTGTGGGGTTTTAAATTCGCCCCAAAACATCAATGATGTTATTATTTTTTTTAATAACATCATGGATTTTTTGCTGGATGTTTTGCAGTTCGGCATTACACCCCATGATCTCCCCGATCAGGATCTGGGCACTTTCAGAAGTAAAGCGTTCTGGATCCCTCACATCACGATCACCTAAAAAGAGATAAATAAAAAAAAAAAAGGTCTCAAATCTGCCACAATCCATCTCTTAACTGAGCCTGTGGTCGCAGACACTCACCTGTTGTGGTGCCAATCTCCACCACATCTTCTTCTTCCTCCTGCTCAGCTTCGTTTGGGGGTATTTCACCTTCTTCC
This sequence comes from Lithobates septentrionalis, assembly GCA_037952835.1. Classification (NCBI taxonomy): domain Eukaryota; kingdom Metazoa; phylum Chordata; class Amphibia; order Anura; family Ranidae; genus Lithobates; species Lithobates septentrionalis. The sequence goes on from JBBDGP010000108.1 coordinate 358,003, forward strand.
ATAGGTGGGGGGTCTGTGGTCTCCTCGGATGAGGGGTGTCCTCCGAGTCTTTTCTCCCCTATGTAAAACAAAAATGGTATAATTAGCACACAGATATTTGATGGCAGAACTAGAAATAGCAAACATTACTTGGAAGTGGGGTACAATTGTCAATTTTAGCAGAGTTCCTAGATGTCTTTTTTTTATTGCCCTTTGTCAAGCTGCAATACTTTACCTGCTTGGTACAAGCTTCACAGATGTAGCCCCCCCTATAGTATACACTGGAGCACCTGTGTGGCCCCCCTAATAAAAAGAGTGTTCTGGGGTCCCACACTAGTGCTCCAGTGTCCAGATGTGAAAACAGCTGCTCAGTGTCCTCTCCTTACACAGAATCTAGTTTGCATTTCCTTCTAGTAACAAACCCATCTACACAAACAAATATTTGGCATCCAAGTAGGCCCAAAAAAAAATGTGGGAAAATGCATATGGCCTAAACAATGGTGTTCTAGAGGCCGAAAGAAAAATGTTTGATACGAACGAATAATGGGCCCATGAACATTAAAGTTGCCCTTTTAAACGTTACAATTAATAAAAGCATATGGAGCAGCACGAAAGGAATAAAGACAGAAAGAATAGGAACACAGCACAACTACTTACTTTTTTGCAGCACTCTCCGGATCTTTGGGTACTGCTCTGGCTCTCTCAACTTCAGGTCCGACCACCGCTTCCTGAGCTGATCTTTAGATCTTCGTACCCCGAAATTCCTGTGAAGGCTTTTGACCACTTTAGCAATGATTTTGGCCTTTCTGATGTTGGGGTGGGGGTAAGGCCCATACTTCCCGCATAGTCGGACTTCCTCATGATGTCGACCATCTCCAACATCTCCCCAAAGGACATATTTGTGGCCTTAAAGCGGGGTTTCACCCAAATTTTGAACAATATCTGTATGTATGCTCTTCCTTGCCTAGATGCTGACATGCCGTTTAAAAAAATTTAAATCGCCGTAATTACCTTTTATTTTTCTATTCTTCTTTGCACTTCCTGGTTCTCCTCCCGTGGGAGTAGGCGTGTTTCAAGCCTCTCCCAGACTCCTGGGAGCTAGTCTCAGGCTTCCCAGGATGCCACTGAGCATGTGCGGGAACGAGCAGTGAATGCTGGGAGCACAGCATTCGCCACATCCAGGAAATAAATGCTGGGGGGTTCAAATGCCCACAATGAAGATGGAAACCGCCTGCAGTGAATAATATAAGTTATTCTTTCCGACAAAATCTGACACAGGCGGACATATTACACACAATATGTGAGTATGTAATGCTGAGAAGAAAAGTTTGTGAATGAACTCAAAAAAAAAAAAAAACGATAGATAGTTGGACCCCCGCTTTAAAACGTCTCCTTCTGGATCGGGACGTGCCTGGATCCGGGCTTTCCTCCTCCTCCTCCTCGTTGCTATAATTAGCACACACCTGCTCTAAATCCGCCATCATGCTCTTCACCCACTGCGCCGAACGAAAAGGGGCGGGGAATAGACTAGAAAGAACATCAGGGGCGGGCGGAGTTACACGCATGCGCAGTGTGTATAAAGCATAACACGCGTGCATATTACGTACGATCTGTGAGCAGAGGAAGGAGCATTGGACGCGCCGATCGTAAGAACGAAGGTAAGAGACAAACTTGTGCCTATACTGCTTCTAGATTGAGGCCTATATTGTAACAAGATTAGGAGAGTTTTGTCTGACATTAGGCTTTGTCTTGTGTTGTGTCTTGCAGTGAACATGGATATGCTACTCAAAGATAATGACTTCATGTCAGTATTCATAGATATCTTAAGGGAGCTGCCATGTCTGTGGGAGATTAACCACCCACATTTCAAGAACCAAGCAAAGAGGAAGGTAGCACTGGTGCAATTGTTGGAAATTGTGAAGCAGGTGATCCCCACGGCAGACATCACCTATTTAAAGATCTTCATTGGTGGCCTGAGGAGCACATATCTAAGGGAGCGCAAGAAAGTCCTGCATTCACAGAGATCCGGAGCAGCAGAGGACATCTATGTCCCCAGGATGTTGTACTACGACAGGCTGCATTTTCTGGCAGGCCAGACTGAACCCAGGCCATCCCTCTCCAGTCTTCCTTCCACGCTTCCTTCCCCCCCCCGGCTGAGGCTTCTGACGCCCAACCTGGGCCTTCCAGGCCACATGTGGAGGAGCCCAGATTGAGCCAGGTATAGCATTCCTCTAATTATTTCTGCTTGTCCAATCAATGATGTTAACTAGATGTTAGTTGGGAGTACTAATTTAGGATTTTGATTGATGAGGCAAAACATAAAACCATGTCCCTTTTTCATACACAGGGAAGTCTCAGCCAGGAGGTGGCCGGGCCGAGCCGGCTGGCTGATCTGCAGGTCTCTCCACCCCCCCTGAAAAGAGAAAGTGGCAGTAGGAGGAGTGCCCTAGAGGAGGCTGCTATAGGATTCTTTTGGAGGGCTACAGAGGTCCTGGGAGCACGACAGACCGTGGAGGAGGACATTGCTGCCGTCATTGCATATAAAATGCAGAGGATGGAGGAGGGCCAACAAGCCATGTGTGAGGCCCTCATATCGGAGGCTCTGGAGAAAGGTATGAGGGGCCAAATTACACCTCAAACACACCTTTGCGATGGTCTTCCTCCTGCAGGTCCTCCTCCTCCTTCTCCTCCAGGTCCTCCCAGTCCTCCTCCTCCTCCAGGTCCTACTCCTCCTCCTGCCACATCTCCAACTGCACAGCCACAGCCCGGAAGGAAGCGTGTAAGGAAGACCAGACAGTGATTGCCCTGGGTTCAGTCTGGTCGGCCAAAAGATGCAGCCTCTTGTGGTACCACAGCCTGGGGACACAGATGTCATCTGCTGCTATCTGGATCTCTGCGAATCCCGGACCAGACTGCCCTCCCTTATATATGGACTTCTCAGGCCACCAATTTTGATGTTGAAGAATTGTTGTCTGCCGTGGGGGTCCCAGGCTTCACTAATTTCTCATGTTGATCCAGTGTTGCCTTCCTCTTTGTTTGGTTCTGATCCCTTAATAAAGGATTTTTGTTTGAATTATACTCTCCTATGTGTTTTACTTCAAAAATGACAGTTTTTTTGTGAGGATTCAGGTACATTTCAAATATACAATGTGAAATGAACAAGGGACACCAACAACAAACAATCTCCTTGAGATTAAATAATAAAAGATATCAATGGTGTTGTGGTAACTTGACACACAAAACACACACAAAAATATTCTGGAGTAAAAATAAAAATAACATTGAACAAAGATCAGCCTTGGAAAAAATCCAAACATTAAAGAAAAAAAAAGGCTGAAAATCCAAAAAAAAATATATATATATAAAACTGTCAGATGTGACAACTAATAACAATATATTGAGGGAATCCCACTAAAAAAACACAAATAAAACTTTGTGAGAAGTGTGTGTGAATATGAGCAGCAAAACTACTTAATTCTTGTCACATTATAAAGAAGAAGAGAGTGCGCTGTATTAAACCATTTTTAACATTGCAGCGTGACGAAAGTGCTGTATCCATTGCGAACGCTAAGTTTACCAGAACGAGCTGTCCCGTCTCGGAATTTCTTCTGAGCATGCGTGGCACTTTGTGCGTCGGAACAGGCCACACACGGTCGGAATTGACGCGATCGGATTTTGTTGTCGGAAAATTTTATCTCCTGCTCTCCAACTTTGTGTGTCGGAAAATCCGATGGAAAATGTCCGATGGAGCCCACACACGGTCGGAATTTCCGACAACACGCTCCGATCGGACATTTGCCATCGGAAAATCCGACCGTGTGTACGGGGCATTATAGTTTGGCCAACGAGGGCCTTCTTCACTAATTAAATAAATTGATAAACACGGGTTTTGTTTTTTGTTTTTTTTTATAACACGATGGGTAAAGGGTAATAACATTTATAGTTTGGCCAGTGAGGGCCTTTTACACAAATTAAATAAACTGATAAACACCGTTTTTTTTTTGTTTTTTTTTCTCTCGGTTTTTTGGATTTTTGGTGGGTAATGGGTAATAACACTTATTAGAATAGTTTGGCCAATGAGGGCCTTGTACACAAATTATAAATTTATAAACACGTACACTTCTTATCCAAGTATGTACACTTTATACACTTTTATATCCCCCTCCCCCTTTTTTTTTTTTTTCCTTTGTGGGTGAGGAATAATCACAAGATTATCAAGTGGTTTGGAAGGGAAGGGGGGGGGGGGGGTAAGTAGATATGATTTAAGTGAATGTGGTAGTAGAGTTGTAATGTAACAAGGGTTTGGGGTGGGTGAGGAGCGGATTTTGTAACAATGTATGAAGATTGTTGTATTTATAAAATGGAAATAAAAATTTTGATTATAAAAAAAAGAAGTCTTTGGTGGTGGAAGAACCAGACAAGATATTCAGAGGGTCTGTTATGGTTCTTCCCAACTCAGGTGAGGTTGACAACCGATGCCAATTCCTGGGGTTGGGGGGCTCATATGAGCGGCCGGTGGGCCCAGGGCTCGTGGGCCACAAAAGATGCACTGAGGTCCTCAAATTGGAGGGAACTAAAAGCTATAGAGATAGCCTTACTGACCTTTGCGAAAGAAGTCCAGGGACAGCATACTCAGATCCTGTCAGACAACGCCACGGAGGTGGCTTACATAAACAGACAGGGGGGAACCAGAAGCAAAGTTCTGCAAAGCCTAGCAAAAGGCATTCTGAGTTGGGCAGAGCTCCATACTCTATCCTTATCCGTGGTCCATTTAAAAGGGACCCTAAACAGAGTAGCGGACTTCCTAAGCAGGAACCAGATATTAGAAGCAGAGTGGCAATTGAATCCAGAAGTCTTCCATTTAATAGTGCAGAAATGGGGGCGCCCAAGAGTGGATCTCTTTGCCACCCAGGAAAACTCGCAAATGTCTCGCTTCTTCTCCCTGAACAGGAACGAGGCGTCACTGGGAGTGGATGCTCTGGCGCACAATTGGAAATTTCACCTCTGTTACGCATTCCCCCCGTTTCAGCTTATCCCTCGGGTCATAGCAAAAATCAGGAAGGAGGATACAACAGTGATCCTCATCACTCCCTTCTGGCCAAAAAGGCCTTGGTTTTCATCCCTTCTTCAGATGCAACTAAAACCATACTGGCACCTTCCGTTAAGAAAAGACCTTCTGTTACAAGGTCCTCTGCTTCACCAGGAAGTAGCAAAACTAAAGCTCACGGCCTGGCTACTGAGGAACAGCTCTTGAAGAGAAAAGGTTTCTCGGATAGGTTGGTAGCTACCCTCCTATCCAGTAGAAAGAAGGTTACAAGAGCAATATATTCCAAAGTTTGGAAAATCTTCAACTCCTGGTGCACAGCATCTGACAGATCACCAAAACAAACTTCTTCTGTTCCTGAGTTCCTGCAAGAAGGGTGGACAAGGGCCTAGCGGTCAGCACCCTCAAGGTTCAAGTTGCTGCGCTGGGGGTATTCCTGGAAAAATCCATTTCATCAGAACCCCTAGTAATAAGATTCTTCAAAGCTCTTACCCGGTCTAGACCAGTGGTGATCAAAAGCTGTCCAGCATGGGACTTATCGGTTGTTCTACAAGCCCTGACCAAGGAACCTTTTGAACCCATTAATTTAGCCTCCCTGAAATTAATTACTTTGAAAACAGTTTTTTTAGTGGCTGTTACAACAGCTCGAAGAGTCAGTGAGCTGCAAGCCTTATCAATCAGGGAGCCTTTCTTTTCCATTTTTTCAGACCGAATTGTTCTGAAGACGGATCCTAATTTTTTGCCGAAGGTCGCTTCGATCCAGAATCGAACTCAGGAAATAATACTTCCTACCTTTTGTTCTAATCCATCGGGTAAGAAGGAAGAAGAATTCCATACCCTGGATGTGAAAAGAGCAGTCTTGAGTTACTTGGAAAACACTAAAGACTTTAGATGTTCAGATGCTCTATTTGTTTTATTTTCCGGTAATAAAAAAGGAAGACAAGCTTCTAGAGGAACCATTGCCAGATGGTTGAGAATGGCTATCTCAGAAGCCTATTCCCTTACAGGTCAAGAGAGTCCAGTGAATGTCCGGGCTCATTCTACAAGAGCTTCGGCGGTGAGTTGGGCAGAAAAAGCTGGCGCCACCCCCGAACAAATCTGTAAGGCAGCTACTTGGACAAGTCTGACAACCTTTGCCCGTCATTATAGGTTAGACCTCATGACGGCTGGAGACCAGGCTTTTGGAAGGAAAGTCTTACAGGCTGTTGTCCCACCCTAAATGGAGTAAGTCTCGATTATCCTCTCGGGTGCTGTCCTGAAAGACGTTTTGGAAAATTGCAACTTAGACTTACCGGTAACTTGTTTTCCAATAGGCTTTCAGGACAGCAGTAACCCGCCCTTTGTTTATGCTGATGCTGTAATACTATGATATAACTGTCGCTTATGTGTTGCAGCTGGGGCTGGAGTTCTCTACAAACAACTGACAAGGCAACCTGGAGGGCTCCAATTAAAGACTTAATTGATGAGGTGTTTCCTGTGGGAGGAGGAGCCATGATCTCTCGGGTGCTGTCCTGAAAGCCTATTGGAAAACAAGTTACCGGTAAGTCTAACTTGCAATTTTATCTGTACATTTTAGAGATGTACACAACAAGAGTACAGTAGGGATGCAATTTTGGGGCATTGAGACACCCAAACGTCACTGGAGGGGGTCCAATTATGTTAGGGAAATCAGCAGAAGAGAATCATGGTGGATACACCAGTTGGGCTCTCTGTTCCCTGGAGGGTTAAATAAAGATTTTGATCTTAGATGTTTTTTAAGTAACCATTAAGCACTTATATAATATTTTTTTATATATCCCAACATCATGTCACAACAGTATGACTACACACATAGGAATGGTGGAGCCCAGGAGTATATACTGCCCCTTATTGGCTATATACAACTGCTTATGAGCATATCCTGTTAATATCCATATTGATAACACTATCTTATAGGTTAGGTATACCTTTTTGTACTATATAATATTTAAACAGTGTTTGCTAGCAATATACTGCTATTATATTTTATTTCTTATTTTTCTATTGTGGTTTTAAGTACATGTATTAAATTTTGATTATGTATGCTCATATAGACGAGTTATTTGTTCGTATGAGCTTTGGATTTTTATTTTTTATTTTTTATTTTTTACATGTAATCCTATATTATATTGTTTTGTAGATATACTAGGTTATATCTCTCACAGCAACTGGTTTACATAGGGGGTGCCGATCTAATCGTCCCACGTCCGTCCTGAGTAGTTTAACGTAGTGATATCATCGTTAAATGTTTTTACTATATATATCAGGCCTAATGGGGAATCCATGGCTATTATCTTTTGCCATTTGTATCCATCTATTTTTGCATTTAGACGTTTCTCCCATAGAATCACATTGATTGCTCACTAGAGTGTCAGCAGGCCACAACAAAATGGCCGTGGAGAGGATATATTAATTGACAGGTTCACCGTCCAATCAAATCACCCCCTGATGAAGATACGAAATACCCCTTGTATCGAACACGCGTAGGGGAAGGGGACAGGACGGAACGTTATAGATACAACCTGTTGGGAAAGATTAGCATGCCACCCCATACCGGCCGCTGTTGTGTATCCTTTCTGTTTGAACATAGTGGTTAACATATTAGATTGTGTTTCAAAATCTTTTACTTGTGTGCAATTGTTCTTAAGAATTGCACACAAGTAGGGAGGATTTACTCAAGGATTAACCACTGCTGTTTTAGTGTGGCGCCCTTAAGCGCCTTGTTACTGTGAGTACCCATTGCAGGATTTGTTTATGATTTTAATTAATTTAGTACATACTGCACCATGAAGTCCTTTTTGTGTTGATATATTAAGGTGAAAACGGGACTGCTGTGAGGAACAGAGGCACCAGTGCAAATCGATCCAGGACCCTGCATATAACATCGAACCCATAGAGGTTCTAAGGGCGCATTCTGACCAAGCTTGATTGCAAGGTCACACGCCCTAAGGTGAGGGGCTATCACCTGGGGGGGAGCACTTGTATGAGCACACAGCACTTTAGTTTGTGTTCACAATAACACATGAATGGATTGTGGAAGATCTGTGGACTGTTAATTTGATCATTGCACAGCAACACAGCACTGAATTGCATAGAATCACATGGATGCAGCACCAAATCGCATGGATGCGTTTTTTTGTATTTTTTAATTTTTTATTGTTTGAACATTGCACTAACACCATATTGCATAGATGCAGCACTAAACCGGACTGTTAATTTGATTATTGCACAGCAACACATCACTGAATTGCATAGAATCACATGGATGTAGCACCAAATTGCATGGATGCGTTTTTTTGTTTTTTTATTAACTTTTTATTGTTTGAACATTGCACTAACACCATATTGCATAGATGCAGCACTGAAATGCATGGATGCAACACTAAATCGCATGAATATTTGTTTTGAATTATTTATTAATATTTGAAAATTGCTCAAGCTTTGTGGAATATTTGCAATACACAGGCTGATTGGACCACTTTTACCTATTTATTCATTCATTGAAGTTTATTGCACATTAATGTATAGTATTAATAGATTTTGTATATTTTGTATGTTTAGCACAATATCACTTTATTAATATTTCAGTAGAAATTTCTTACATTTTATTTTGATAAGTGCAGCGTGTGTACTATTTGGTTTAACTATTTTGCACGGTTATGAGACATGCGTAACGTTAGCAGCTGATCATTTACAAAGATACACTATTTTGGAGACCAGATTTGGTCAATTACCTGGAGGCTCACAGGACTACAAATTAGCATTCTGACTATTACTAGAGTAAGACCCACTAATTCGGGGTACTTTGTCGCAGTAAGTGGGCTTAGCACTATATGACCATATAGTGTGACCAAACCCCCATATTTTTTGAATATGTTCAGGTGTTTTGAACTAGCCTTGCAGGAAATGTCATTCTTGAATGTGTGCGCTGTAAAATATTTTGTACTGTGTATTAATACCCGACAAGCACTCTCACACTTGCCTTGGTATTGTCCTTGAGCCCTGACCTGTACCTGCGATCCTCTGTACCTGGAACCTGTACCTATACCTGAACCCTGTGCCCTGTACCTGAACCTGTCCCTCCTGTGACCCTGTTACCTTTACCCTTGCCCTGCAACCTGATCCATCCACCCTCTCCTTGTCCTGTTTGCTCCTTGCCCCCATCTGCTGATCTCCCGTTGAGGACCCTGGCCTGGCTATGTTTACGATTCTGGTATTCCCCATCTATTGTATATACCTGTTTGACTGTTATTTGTGGGTCTCTGTCTGGTAGTTGGTTTGTATGTGCACTGTGTTGTATTGGAGGTGTTGTATCTACAGTCACTTACCTTAAATAAATGACATTATCTCACTTTACATATGTTTGGTTTCCTCTGTTGTCCACGCAGTTCTGGTCACATCTGATTCATGACACAGAGCATGCTATCTGAAAGACTGGCAGCCGCTAAGCACACTGACCAAGCCGAACTAACTGATCACAGCTATATCGAGTACAGTGAGCAAACTATGCTTTTACCTAACAAACAATTCCAGTCACTCTGACTACAGAGTGGCAACTAAATGTACCTATCAAAACACACGCTAATTCTATCTAACTATCCTAGCACCTACCTAGGAGGGTGCTACACTAGGAGGATATTAAAGACTGAAATGTGTGTAGCATCCTCTAGTGCTAGAAATAGTTTTTTGTTTTTTAGCACCGGTAAATTTATGCAGGCTTAGCTGGTAGCAAAGCCTATCTGTTTTTGTTTCCTGGTTTGGCAGAAATCCAGGGAGAGCTAGATGACTCACAGGCAGCATCACTGAGACCTCCCCTCATTTTCTAGAATGCACTAGAACCTTCTGGAAAGGAGGAGGGGCGGTAAGGTGGAGCTGCCTGCAGTATGCTGAGGGCCCTGACCAATCCCTTGGGTTGGCAGGGGGTAGGCCCCCTCAAATACTCTAGGTCAGCCTAGCTGAGGAGGGGTTGTTCGATTGGAAGCTGGAGATGGAGTGTTAGGCTGTCGTGGCCTTTGAGGGTGCTCCCCAGTCTGGGCGGGGGGTGACCTTGGGCCTGGGCTTGGGTGCAAATAGGGCCCTCTCAAGACACATGGAGGTTTCTTGGACAGGAGGCATGGGAGCAAGGAGAGGACAGCAGGAGGACACTGCCAGGCAAGTCTCCAGGAGGAACAAAGAATAGCCAGGAGGGCGGGTGATAGACACAGTCAGGAGGACTGGGAGGCATGCCTGAGAGGACTGCTTGCAAGCAGTCTGGGTTGGGTGCAGAGCCAGTAAGGAGGACTGTGGTGGCATAGATAGTGGAAAGAGGCAGTTGCAGCTAGGCTGGCAGGGCCTGAAGAGGTGGTACTGGGGTCAGTAGCCACGTGAGACAGCTAGCACTAGGACTACCATTTTTGCTACACCATAGGGGCCTGCAGTTCCTGCCTGCAAAGGGCATTTTGCTTGGGTCCTGCGATTCAGTGCTAGCTGGTCCTGGGAGTTGTAGTTCTACAAGCAAGTTTGTGCTAAAGGTAGACAAGGAGAAATGTGTATATACCAGATGTATATAGTTACATCCCTGAAGAATTACTATTGATCACATATGTACCCTATCCCCATCCAAGTTAAATCCCCTCAATAAAAACAACAAAAAAAAAAAACAAGTACAAGGACTATTTCTTGACCGCTGTATGTCTGGAAATGTGTGTGCCTGACTGTGCAGGGTGAGAGACGGACCACAATCACCAGCTGCCCCTACGGGGGTACTGCTACATGTGTAATCTTTGATACGTCATTAAATGTATTATTTTGAATGCAAGCATGGTAAATACCTGAATTTGACTTCGTATCTCCCCCCTGAATTCCCTGCACAGAAGGACTGTAGTGTGAGAGAAAGAAGAAAAACAAGGAGCTTTCTGGCTGGATAAGAAATAAGGAGGACAAAGAGATGAGCTCATCACTGTGCTGCTTCTTTTTTCACTGTCCAGTCGCTGGAGGCAGGGGCTGGGCACGGAACAGGTCAAGGACGGCCTGGGTTCAAAGGAAGTGAGTTAAATGATGGTAATTGTGCAGCTCTACGCATGACTTATGTCATTTACGATATGTCATTAGGGATGCATTCAAGCACCCTGATGCCTACAGTACATGCATGAGAATCACATATCTGTGTAGTACAACTTACCCATACTGGACACACTCAAAGAGTGGAGAGTTTCTGCCTAGAAAATACAACATGCACTACAGTGCCCAAGTGGCCCAGAACACAGGAAGAGAATTAAGAAGGCTATTCTGATCAAGTTCAGGCACGGGGTCAAGCACAACACAAAGCCCTGGAGAAAAATTAAGGCACCCACAGAAGGCAATCAGAAGCTGAGACAGTAATCTACATAGCACATGTGCAGACTTACCAGCATTTGGCTAGTGCACATACCCCTGGGACCAGCTAAGACACTCCTGGAAGCTCATTTAGAGATCTGCTATATTCATCACAATGTCTGTATTGTAAAGGATTAGCATTAAATGTAGAGCTTGAAGGACACCGCCACTAGGGTGCCCACGTGTCCCGGATTGCCCGGGATTGTCCCTTAATGCATATTTGTGTCCCGGGCCCCGGGCACCTTCATTCCGGGACAATACAGTGTCCCGGAATGAAAATAAAAACATACCGCCAGCCCGCCACCCTGATAAACATTGCAATGCTCAGCCGAACTAACTGGTTGCTAGGGCCGCCCCGCATCGCATCTAGCAACCAGTGACGTCGGCTGAGCGAGGCTTACTCAGTGCTGCCCTGCGCTGAGCAGCGCGCCTCCGTGTCCAGCACGCTCCTCGGTCCATCTCAGCTCCGCCCCCTAATTCCGGCTCCCTCATTCCCTCCCTCTGCATGCAGAGCAAAGCAGCGGCCGCCCTGACCCTGTTGCCCCTGTCAATGCAGCGCTCTTGCAGGAGCCCAGTAGAAGGAGCAGTCAGTGTACAGGGAGCAAGTGCAACCCACAGCTTACAGAGCGGGACAGCAGGAGAGAGGTATGTACAGTCCATTACTGTCCCCCTGTCCATCCCACTGTCCCTCTGTCCATTCCACTGTCCCCCTGTCCATCCCACTGTCCCCCTGTCCATTCCACTGTCCCCCTGTCCATCCCACTGTCCCCCTGTCCATTCCACTGTCCCCCTGTCCATTCCACTGTCCCCCTGGATATTTAAAATGGATACGATGAGGCCACAGGGGTTGAACGTGGAACTTGACATCAACTGCTTTCTGGAAGATTATTAGAATTAACTACAAGTACTACTATATTTTCTTATTTTTATTTTATTTTATTCTAGTTTTTTCTCATTTTCATTTCTCATTTTTTATTTTTTATTTTATTTTATTTTTTCATTTTTTCATTTCAATTTTATTTTATTTTCACTTTTGTTAGAATTTGATATTGATATATTTTGTTTATTTTTTATTTTTTATTTTTATCTTTATTATTATTATTATTTTTATTTTTATTTTTATTTTTATTTTAATTTTATTTTTATTTTTATTTTTATTTTTATTTTTATTTTCATTTTTATTTTCATTTTTATTTTATTTTTACTTTTATTTTTATTTTATTTTTTGTTATTCATTTTTATTTTTATTTTTATTATTTTTTATTTTTTATTTTTTATTTTTTATTTTTATTTTTATTTTTATTATTATTTTTGATTTTGTATTTTTATTTTAATTTTTATTTTTATTTTTATTTTTATTTCTATTTTTATTTGATTTTTGTTACTATTTTCATTATTTTTTTATTTTTATTATTTTTATCTTTTTTATTTTTATTTTTATTTTTATTTTTATTTTATTTTTATTTTTATCTTTTACATTTATCATATATTTTTCCTATTTTTTCTATTATATTTCTTTCATTTTTTTCATTTTTTCTATTCCATTTTTGTAGTTCAGTTTTATCTACATTTTTTATTTCTATATATTAGTATCTTTAACCAATTTTTAGATGTAGCAAGGATTTGCTGTTCCATATTGCAATTAACTACGGAATAATAATGTGCATAAGATATTCTCGATGTTAAAACATCTAAGGGCCAATAAGGGCCATTAACTTGCTAATATGTGAAAGCCTCTCCAGCAGATACAGATGGGTTAGTTTAACATCACTTACATAATTTTAACATACTAATGGGCAAATCGGAATAAGAACGAATAATGGCAAAGTGGGGGAAATAGTGTGCACATTGAACGACCACGAAATGGGCTAATTGCCCATAGTTAAAATGGCGCCAAGAGGGAGAAAGTCCCAATAGAATAGAACTAAGGGAATACCCACACCCAAGATGGCGGCAGAGCCATTTCCGCCTGTGCTCAACATAAATAGAACGAGAACCAATCAAACGGCAGCTTCCTGATGACGCACATTGGAATGCGAAACGCGTAGAGGCTGCTGGGAGATATTTGCACCCACGTGACCGGGAACGAGCGTGGTTGGTGAGGACGCGAACGGACACAAGGGGGGAACGCAAGCGGCACACGGAGGTTGCACAGCACACACCAGGCGAACCGGGCTGCAGCGCCCACCCGTCCCTAACTGCTGGAAAAGCTCCGTGCCGGCTCAATGGCACTTGGATATGTGAGTGCAAAGTTTTTTTATGTTTTATAAAATAAAAGTTTTAAACGTTATTGTGCGATGATCGTTTTCCATCCATTTCTATGAGGAACACTAAGGTCCTAGTAACACTATTGGAGAAGTTCCCTTTGAGTGGAGTGGTTATCCCTATGAATGAACCAAAGGTGCATTTTTAAAGGAATATCTGGTGAGTGGCCAATCTCACAGGTGGTGGTGAAGCACTAAGTCACTTTAAATTGATCAAACACAAGAGCACGCCGATCACGGCAACTTAACGGAAGATTTACAAGCATATATGAAGGGACTTTATTACTAAGTGATATATGTCACCGGACTTTTATATGATTTACATAATTTGCTTATGGTTGTTGCTTAATGTGATGAATTTTTATAGGTGGATGGTGAATAAGATTATGTCTAAAAGATAGGATACACTTAGATAAGTTAGAGAGTACAAATGTAAGCAGCGCATCCACACACATAGCACTTTTTATTTTTTCTTTCAAGAATTCTTTTGGATGCAGCAGCCACAAATATCACTTTTATATTAATTGATAAGACAAGTTTTGCGCCAGTGACACACACATTTCACTGTCCCCCTGTCCATCCCACTGTCTCTCTGTCCATCCCACTGTCCCCCTGTCCATCCCACTGTCCCCCTGTCCATCCCACTGTCCCTCTGTCCATCCCACTGTCCATCCCACTGTCCCCCTGTCCATCCCACTGTCCCCCTGTCCATCCCACAGTCCTCCTGTCCATCCCACAGTCCTCCTGTCCATCCCACGGTCCCCCTGTCCATCCCACTGTCCCCCTGTCCATCCCACTGTCCCCCTGTCCATCCCACTGTCCCCCTGTCCATCCCACTGTCCCCCTGTCCATCCCACTGTCCCCCTGTCCATCCCACTGTCCCTCTGTCCATCTCACTGTCCCCCTGTCCATCCCACGGTCCCCCTGTCCATCCCACGGTCCCCCTGTCCATCCCACGGTCCCACTGTCCCCCTGTCCATCTCACTGTCCCCCTGTCCATCTCACTGTCCCCCTGTCCATCCCACTGTCCCCCTGTCCATTTCACTGTCCCCCTGTCCATCCCACGGTCCCCCTGTCCATCCCACGGTCCCCCTGTCCATCCCACGGTCCCCCTGTCCATCCCACGGTCCCACTGTCCCCCTGTCCATCTCACTGTCCCCCTGTCCATCCCACGATCCCCCTGTCCATCCCACTGTCCCCCTTTCCATCCCACTGTCCCCCTGTCCATCCCACTGTCCCCCTGTCCATCCCAATGTCCTCCTGTCCATCTCACTGTCCCCCTGTCCATCTCACTGTCCCCCTGTCCATCCCACGGTCCCCCTGTCAATCCCACTGGCACTGCTGGTAAGCCAGGATCCACCACGGCAGCCTATGCCCAGTGCCAGTCCAGGGGCCTACTACTCCCGCTGCCTGCAGCTCATTGCCAGGCCAGCAGCCCAACTTCTCTCCTCCTGAGCCTCCTCCTGCCCACGAGGACTGCGACCCGAGCCGCCAACCAAACTTCCACGTTTGTACACTACTCACTCACTAAAACTATTCTATGAGAACATGCATGCTTGCAATGAATCATGTGTTGCTTTTAACAATGTTCCTTCTAGAATCTGATACTGTATGTTCGTAACAATAAAATTTCTTTTTTTTTTTCTTTTTTTTTTTTTCACATATGTATTTCTGTGTGGCGGAAAGTCTGGCTACCTCATTCCAAATAGGGTGACCACCTTGGTATTAGACCCCTTTCACACTGTGCCGCCACGGGCATCAGCGGTAAAGCAGTGCTATTTTTTAACCCCCCACTAGCGGCCGAAAAGGGGTTAAATCTGCCTGCAAAATGCCGCTGCAGGGGCATTTTGCCGGCAGTATAGCAGCGCTGCCCCGTTTATTTTTTTGGGGTGCGGGGGTGTCCCTGAATGGCAGTTTGGAAATGTGGTCACCCTAACCGCCACAGACAGGTTCTTCTTTTTAAGGGCTTTGTTTGCCCATTTTTATTTAAAGAAAGTTCAACAAACAAAGATAGGTTTCCCTCGCAGGGGTTTCAGCATTCCTTTTCATCAACAAAACTACATTCAGCCTAGTTGGCTCTCACTTGCAGCACTGCAGCTCTGGCCTTACACTCCAGGCCCTTGTCTGTCTCATACAGACTGTTTCACCGACCACCTTGGTGCACACAGCATTGAAGCCCTTCAACACACACAGCTTCTGGCTCCCTGGACGCACACAGCTAACAGCCTCTTGCTGCACTGGCTCCCACGTGGAGCCCTCCTGACTCCTGGAACTCAGACTTCCTATCTGCCAGGTGGAGCCCAGAACCATGGCCAGGTTACTACTAAAAGCCCAGCACACACCTGACCAATCAGTATGCTGGCTGTTCTCAAAATCAGGACCCAGGACTGGGGATTTCATCCCACCCGGATCTCTCAGAAATCCCCAAGCTCCAGGTCCCAAAGTGGACTTTACAAAACACTGAGGAAACGGAAAGGCCAGTTTCCTCTTCATGTTACATGCTCCCTGGAGCCCCTCAACCCGTCTGGTTGAGAATTCTGGGTCACATCCTCCTTCTAGACCCTGGCAGGGCAACGCTCTGCCACAGTATTCACCCAAAGTTTACTAAGATAGACAGGAGACTTTGTCCTGTAGACTTTTTAAATAAACACTCTGGGCAGTTACGCAAGGGGAGCCGTCAACCCATGTGTGATGTCAAGAAAATGTTTTTTTTATTAGTTATGCCGCGTACACACGATCGGAACTTTGGTAGGAAAAAGCTATGATGGTTTTTCCGACGGGATTCCGCTCAAGCTTGTCTTGCATACACACGGTCACACCAAATTCTGACCGTCAAGAACGCGGTGACGTACAACACGTACGACGGGACTAGAAAAAGGAAGTTCAATACCCAGTACGCCTCCCTTTGGGTTCCTTCTGCTAATCTCGTGTTAGTAGAAGTTTGGTGAGAGACGATTCGTGTTTTTCAGACTCGTGTTTTTTCAGATTGTTTTACTGCTGTTCAGTTTGTGCTTGTGTGTTTGTATCTGTTTTTCAGTGAGTGTAGACCGTTCGGATCTATTTTTCAGTGAGTTCTTGTCCGCTCATTACTAATTTTCCGCTCGCTCTTCACAGGCCTTGCTGTTCTTAAGTGCGTTCTGTTTAGTTTGTTCTGACCAGTCTACCGTTTTGAAGCCATGTTGCGGTTACGTACTCGTCGTAGAGTTTGTGCTGTGCGGGGGCTTGGTTTTGGGGTTCTTACTTTGGGGAGGGGAGGAGTTCATGGACCAAGAATTTTTCTCTCATATGCCTTTACTGCGGGAGATCTAGGAGAATAACCCTGATGATTTCACGAATTTTCTCCAGATAACGGACCCCATTTTTCACCGTTTGTTAGCTTTGCTCACCCCTTATATTACGAAACAGAACACCTGCATGCGGCAAGCCATCACTCCCGAGCAGAGGCTAGTCGCCACGATGCAGTACTTGGCGATGGGGAGAAGTCTACAGGACCTCAAGTTCTCTACAGGCATCTCCCCCCAGACTCTGGGGATCATTATTCCAGAGACCTGTTCTGCCATCATTCAGGTCCTGCAGAAGGACTACATTAGGGTAGGTTTTCTCCTTTAACATCACATTATATGTATTTAATGTTTGCTAATGTATTATATTTCTTTCATCATTCCATAATTACCCTGATTGTAATATGCTGTGAATCTCCTCTTTATCCTCATGCATGCTGTAATCTTTTAATGCTCCATTTTTGTCCTTCATGCATATTTGCCTTCACTAACCTCCCCAGCATGCTATCCTGGGCCCATATATACCTAGCCTAGTCACTTAACAATGTATTTTGTCAGCTCCATTGTAGTTCTTTACCCTAAACACCCCCTAAAATGTGTCCAAATGTTATTGTTGTCCTTAAATTCAGGCAGAGTGCCAGAGGCTTTTTGTTGGCTCCCAAACTCATTTAGAACTCCGTCCCCCATCAGAGGGCCATCAGAGAGGGGTGAGGAATCTGATAAGTGGACCTTATATTTTGTCCTTAAATACTCCTTAAAATAAATGTTATACTGATGTTGGCCAAGAATGTTTGTGTCTAATCTGCTTGCAATGTTTATGTGCAAAATTTCTAATTTTTTTTTGGTTTGACTCCACAGTTTCCTTCAACGCCACAGGAATGGCAGACTGTGGCCTCCCATTTTGCTCATCGTTGGAACTTTCCCAACTGCGGAGGGGCAATCGATGAGAAACATGTCCACATCCTCCCACCATCCCATTTGGGGTCATACCATTTTAACTATAAGGGGTTTCATAGTATCATGTTGATGGCGGTGGTGTCGGCGACATATGAGTTTCTCTATGTGGACGTGGGGAAGAATGGCCAGATGTTGGATGGTGGAGTCTTTGCCCAGACCGAGTTCTACGGACTTCTCCAGAGTGGTGGCTTGGGATTGCCACCTGCTGAAGAGAACGTGGAAGGACTCCTATTTGTTTTTTTTGTTGATGAAGCATTTGGTCTGGGTGATCACATGAGGCCATTACCCCAGAGGACCCTCACCCCAGAGAAGAGGGTTTTTAATTACCAGCTGGCCAGAGCCAGAGTTATGGAGAATACCTTTGGGATAATGGCCAGCCGGTTCCGCTTATTTCTAACAGTAATTAATATGGCGGAGTACAAACTTAGCCACATTGTTTTATCCTGCTGCATACTGCACAACTTTTTAAAGTGAAATGCACCTGGTTATGTTGCCACAGTTGGGCCTGAGGCCGGACTTCATGAGAATACAATGATGGCCCTGGAAGCTGGCCGTCCTGGCCTGCCCCCCTAAAGCGCCTGTGAAGTGCGTGAAAAATATGTGGAATATTTTACGGGTAGGGAGTCCATTGCTATGCCAGCTTATTTTTAAATATTTTCAAAATAAAAAAAAATTGATATGATAAAATCTTGGTTTGGATTTACTGCTTGTGTTTCTTTCATTTGTCACCTAGGTTCTCCTAGTGCACTTGTAGTGCCAAGTGGTTTTAACATTATTTAAATAACACCCATTGTCACTGTAAACACCAACTTAATACAAAAAGTGTTATTGAGCATTGAAAGAAGCCACACATTGTTGAGTAGAAAGCCTTTTACTCCGTGCACATTCACATGTGCGTTCTGAAACATTTTGTGGTAAAAAAACACATCTTTTTTTTTTAGTTTTACCTTGAAATTCTTAAAAAAGTACAGAGACAGGCATGTTTCCAAACATAACATACACAACCCTAGAACTTACAAAGTTCAACATTGCAAAAATTAAGGCAATATCAGACATTATAGTGTGAAAAATGTCTTGATCTTGCCTTCATCAGATGGGGTAAAGTCACCCATGTAAAAGCCAAATTTAGAAGATGCACACAAATTGTGAGTCAAAATGGGGATTTCCTTTCTGATCCCATACCTAATGTCAACATGTGCTATCTCCCATCATGGGGGATCAATGAACGTGTTCTGGGGGTGCAACCACTTCCTCTCACCTACTAGAGTTGGGAGGAAGGGGTTGCACCCACAAAACGCGTACATTGAAATCCCCAGATGGCAGATAGCACATGTTGACACACTGACGCATCTTCCAAATTTGGCTTTTAAACTGTATTAAAACTTTAGAGAAATTTTACAAATAAAAAAGGTGTAATCTTTTTTGGATTTAGATTCTCCCTAGTACATCAATCATGTTCTTCAGTCTTTGTTCAATCTCCTTTTTTTTTTTTTGTTAAGGTCTAAATCCTGACTACACCACATTATGTCCTGGATAAGCCGTTGTACACTGTCACTGTTGAAATGAGTAGATTGTTCTTCCACAACCTGCACATCACCTAAAATAAAAATACACACCATGTATTATAAATATGCACACATACATCTATTACCTGAATCTGTGGTGTCAGACACTGACCTGTTGTGGTGACAATTTCAATCACTTCTTCCACCTCTCCTTCCTCCACATCCTCAGATTGTGGTGTTCTCTGTTCCCCTTCTTCAGGAGATGGGGGATCCTGTTGTCCCCTGACGTCCCGAGTCTTTTCTCCCCTATGAGAATGAAACAAAGGTAATACTTAGCACACACATATTTGTGGACAGAAATATGAATGTGAAACATTTCTTGGAAGTGGGGTACAATTGTCTGTTTGGGCAAAGTTCCAAGTTGAAGACATGATTAATTCCCTTAACCAAGCTGGAATACTTTCCTTTTTTGGACAGGTTTCACACATGTAGACACCCCAAGTATCCACTGGAGTACCTGTGTGGGACACCTTAAAAAGTTTGTTCTTGTGTCCCACACTAGTGCTCCTGAGTCCAGGTGTGTAAACAGCTGCTGAGTGTCCTCTTACATTACACTGAACCAAGTTTTCAATTCATTCTAGTTACAAACACATCTAGATAACAATGTCCTAAACTTATTTTAATACAAATCAGCATGACCAAATGTAGTTAACCCTGTATCTGCCCAAAACATTGTATTTAGTTGGCAAACGAACAATGTTTCTTTCGACTACGATTACTGTGCCCACGAACATGAAAGTAGCCATTTTAAACTGTACAACAGTAAAGAAAAGCACATGGAGCAGCATGCAAGTAATAATAATAATAATAATAGGAACACACAACAACTACTTACTTTTTAGAAGCACTTTCTTGATTCTTCTGTACTGATCCTGCTCCCTCAATTTGAGATCTGACCAGCGTTTCCTCAATTGCTCCTTGGATCGTCATACCCCAAAATTCCATTGCAGACTCTTCACAACTTTAGTCATGATCTTGGCCTTTCTCACATTTGGGTTTAGGTAAGCTCCATACTTTCCATCATTGTCGGCCCTCTTCAATATGTCCACCATCTCACCAAAGGACATATTGGAGGCCTTAAATCTTCTCCTCTGGGATCTGGACGTTTCTTGCTCCGGGCTTTCCTCCTCCTCGTTACTGCTATTATGTACCTGCTGTGTCTCCACCATGTCGTCTCCCACTGCGCCGAAAGAGAAGGGGCAGGGAATATTCTAGAAAGAACGTCAGAGGCGGGCGATGCGGGTAGAGATTCACGCATGCGCAGTGTATATAAAGCTAACACGCATGTGTCGTACGTACGATCTGTGAGTGGAGGAAGCGCCGAACGTTATAACGAAGGTAACATTTTAACTTGGGACATCAGTGGCCTATACTCATTCTAGATTGAGGCCTATATTGGGATAACATTAGGAGAGTTTAGCCTGATATTAGTGTTTTGGTCTTGTGTTTTGTCTTTCAGCAAATATGAAACAATTCAAAGACCCTGAATTCATGGGCCAGTTCACAGACAGATACAGGGATATGAAAATTTGTGGGAGGTTAAAAACCCCTTATATCGCAATAAACCAGCTAGGAAGGCATCGCTGGAGAAACTGCTGCAATTTGTGAAGACGCAGGTCCCTGACGTAGACATCGAGTTTGTGGAGAAGAAAATTGGTAGCTTGAGAAGCACATATAGGAAGGAGCTTAATAAGGTCCAGGCTTCTATGAGATCAGGAGCTGCAGCAGAGGATGTATATGCACCCTTCCCTCAACCCTTCCCTCAACCCCAGCTGAGGCTTCCGAGGACCAACCTGGGCCTTCCATCCTGGAGGAAGTTGAGGAGCCCAGCTGGAGCCAGGTATAGTATTTTTTAAAATATTTATTTTCCAAAAATGATTGTTAGCTAGATGTTATTTTTGCTAACAAATTAATGATTTAACAAAAGGTGTTTGACATATCAATAGACAGTAGGGGGCAAAAATGAGTGTGACAAGAATGAAAAATACTGGGGTCAGAATAATAGTCTTTTCTATTTATTAACATTCAATTTGCAACAGTGATGAACCAAAAACTAAAATTATGTCCCCTTTTCATACACAGGAAGACCTCAGCCAGGACGAGGCTCTGGAATGTGGCACACAGGAGGAGGCGGGGGTAAGTGTCAGCCAGGAGGTGGCCAGGCCCAGTAGCCTCACCCAATCCCAGGTGCCTCCCCTCCGCCTTACTCCGCCAACAAAAAGGGCCAGGAAGGGGAGTAACGTGGAGGAGGCAGCACTGGGCCTGAGGAGGCAGCACTGGGCCTCATTAAGGACGCTAATGCGGCCCTGAAAAGCCCCCCCCCCCCCCCGACGCTGAAGAGGCCTATGGCTGTTATGTAGCTGCTAAATTGCAGCAAATGGAGGAGGGCCAATGCTTCAGGTGTGATAAATTTTTTTTTGAGGCCATTCAGAAGGGGTTGAGTGGGCAAATAAGTGATAACATGCACTTATGTATGCTTGCCCATCCTCCTCCTCCTCTCCCTGCCACAAGTCTACCTCCAGAGCCACAGCCTCCAAGGAAGGCTGCAGGGAAGGCTGCAAGGAAGCATGGAGGGAAGGCTGCAGGGAAGACAAGAAAGTGATGGCCTGGGTTCAGTTTGGTCTGACAGAAGACGCAGGCTGTGGTAGTACCACAGCCTGGGGTCATATACCTGTATGTCATCTGCTGCTGTTCATGATCTCTGGGAGTCAAGGACCAGATTGTGCTCCCCATTATATGGACTTCTCAAGCTACCAATTTTATTTTAAAAAAAGGGTTGATTCGTGCCCTGGGGTAGAAAGGCTTCGCAAATTGCAGCAGTTTCTCCAGCGTTGCCTTCCTCTTTATTTTGTTATCAGCCAGAATAAATGGAGATTTTTTTTCTGAAGATACTTGCCTATGTGTTTTTCTTCAGATAGGACAGTTTGTGAGTAGACAGGTACATTTCAAAAAGACAATGTCAAATTAACAAGGGACACCAACCTCCTTGAGCTTTAAAAATACAAGATAATAATGTTGTTGTGTAAACTTGACACACAAAAAAAAAAAAATATTATGGAGATGACTAGAAAATCATTTCAAAATATTCCCAAAAAAAGGAGTTCTTGATTAAAAAAAAATAAAATGACAATAAAAAATAATTCCAAACATTATTATGGAGATCTGGCTTTAAAAACAGAAAAGATTTATGAGATCACGAGAAATAATAAAGAAGTTTGTGAGAACTCTGTGTGAATATGAGCAGCAAAATAACTTCATTCTTGTAGCATTATAAAAAA
The DNA here is from genome assembly GCA_037952835.1 of Lithobates septentrionalis. NCBI lineage: Eukaryota > Metazoa > Chordata > Amphibia > Anura > Ranidae > Lithobates > Lithobates septentrionalis. The sequence continues at coordinate 380,743 of JBBDGP010000108.1, forward strand.
GAAGAGAATGCGCTGCATTAAACTATTTAAAAAATTTCAGCGTGACGAATGTGCCATCTCCATTACGAACGGTAGTTTTACCAGACGAAGTGCTTCCGTCTCGTACTTGAATCTGAGCATGCATAAGTTTTTGCGCGTCGGAATTGCATACACACGAACGCATTTTCGGATAGGAACTTTTTCCGACCGAAAAATTGAGAACCTGCTCTCAATCTTTTGCTGGCGGGAATTCCAGGGCGCCAGACACTTCTTGGATGTAAAAGAGGTTTTATTTCTCTTTACAGTTCTTTTTATATTTTGGGAAGCAAAGACGGTTAGGGCCAGGACACCTTTAAGCAGTTGCAATTTCAATTGGCAGACTCCGAGACTTCAATCGGAAGACAGCCGTACAGGGAAAGTCCCCCAGCAAAGCGCCACATCTGTATGTGCAAGATTGCTGTCTCCTATGGCAACAGCCTTTAACAGTCCCTAACTCAAATTGTTACAGTACTGTTTGCTTCAGTACAACTTCTACTTGTAGTTAAATGAGAGGGGGGAGTTTTGGGACTTTAAATGAGGCACAATGAATGTGTCTCCATCCCTGATTCAGGTAAACAAGAAAGGAGTGTGGGACTTTAAATGAGGCCATTGATTTGTGGAGGTAGAGTGGTTAGTAAACATTATTTATTCGTGACAATAGTATGAAGCAAGTAAAAAAGTAATTTCATATTTATATACATACACATGCACACATGGCATGAACATAATGGATACATCGATACATACAGTATATGTATACAGTATATGTCAGCTTGGCAACACATGAAAAGTAACGAATAATTATTGATGAAATGGTATATATACATATATGTACACATGTCATATAGAACAGAGGCCCAGTAGAAAAATATTTTTGTATGTGGGTAAATTGTAATTGGAAAAAAATGGGCATGGTATCAGATGGTATAAAGGCGTTGGCAGGTCACTATATAGAAACGGGTGTCTTGCTCCCAAAATTTGTGAAGAAAAAGAGATATGATCTGCCAAACACCATAGTGACAGAACCTCCATCCCTATTTAATATATATATAAAAAAGGAAATTAGTGGGACTTTGAATGAGGAACGTCACTGTTGCAAATATTGCATATGTCATTATTATATAAATGTGATCAAATGCACCATACTTGTAGTACAATGCCAAATGATATGGCATTGTGGATGTCTCGAGTGTGTGTGGACCCTGGATATGGTGCACTAACAACCAAGACAGACCTCGCACATGGGCGGCAGGGGAACACTGCCAGTCCAAAAATCAATTGCCTCCCTAATGCATATAAATGAGAGGGGGGAGTTTTGGGACTTTAAATGAGGCACAATAAATGTGCCTCCATTCCTGATTCAGGTAAACAAGAAAGAAATGTGGGACTTTGAATGAAGACATGTGTGCATGTATATAAATATGAAATTAGTTTTTTACTTGTTACATACTATTGTCACAAATAATGTTTACTAACCACTATACCTCCACAAGTCAATGGCCTCATTCAACGTCCCGCATTCCTTTCTTGTCTACTTGCAGTTCTTCAGCCCCTTGAGCTCCTGGCCTCTCACTGGACCCTCGATTCACCAAATACCCAGCCACCTAGTGGTAGAAGAGAAAAGTGCAACCAGGCCAAACTTAGGGCGAAATCAATGGATCTTTAGCAGTTGACCAGGCAGTGGCGGCCCGTGCACTGTGGGCGCACGGGCGCCGCCCCCCATCCATGCGTTTGGCACCTTTCAGGAGGCATGGATTCCTAATGTGGGGGTGGTATTTTTTGAAGCACCCTCTGTGCCCCGAGCTCATCCTACCTTCAAAATAGGATGGGCTTGGGGCGCAGAGAGTGCGCCCTGATCCCACCCAATTGTGTGACCATAGCTAATTAATTTTCGCTATTTTCACACTAACCTTCCTCCCCGCCAATCAGGAGGCAGGACGTCAGACCTGCTACCTGATTGGCCAAAGCGTCAGGCCACCTGGAGCCGCCGCTCTGAGAGGATCTGCTGCTCACAGTGCTGCGGTAAGTCCCCTCGGCTCTGTCAGAGCCGCGGGGGGGTGCCGGAGCCGCAATCCGCGGGTGGTGCCCGAGATGCAATCCGCGTGCGGGGGGGGTCAGTGGGCACGGGTGGCAGCATTTGATGGGGTCAGTGGCTGCATATGATGGGCACAAGTGGCTGCATTTGATGGGCAAGTGGCTGCATTTGATGGGCAAGTGGCTGCATATAATGGGCAAGTGGCTGCATATGATGGGCACAGGTGGCTGCATTTGATGGGCACAAGTGGCTGCATTTGATGGGCACAAGTAGCTGCATATGATGGGCACAAGTGGCTGCATATGATGGGCACAGGTGGCTGCATTTGATGGGCACAAGTGGCTGCATTTGATGGGCACAAGTGGCTGCATTTGATGGGCACAGTGGCTGCATTTGATGGGCACAGTGGCTGCATTTGATGGGCACAGTGGCTGCATTTGATGAGCACAAGTGCCTGCATTTGATGGGCACAATTGGCTGCATATGATGGGTACAGATGGCTACATATGATGGGTACAGATGGCTGCATATGATGGGCACAATGGATGCATTTGATGGGCAAAATGGCTGCGTTTGATGGGCACAATGGCTGTGTTTGATGGGCACAATGGCTGCGGTTGATGGGCACAAGGGCTGCATATGATGGGCAAAAGTGGCTGCATATGATGGGCACAGTGGCTGCATATGATGGGCACAAATGGCTGCATATGATGGGCGCACGTGGCTGCATTTGATGGGCACAGTGAAGCTGCAATTGATGGGGGGGCGGTTTCAGTATTTTTCACTGTGACTAGGGTAACTACTCCTGGCAAGTAAATTTGTGAGGAGCTCCCTGACTAAACCCCAGGGTGCTACATCTACAATTTAAATGCACATACCCAGCAACAGGAGCTCTATGGTTATATCATATGGAAGATAGTTCCTGTTTCTGTAAATGATCCATCTAAAGAGTTGTCTGCTATCTTATAAACATATCCAATAATATCCTGTTGAGGGTGTTACAAAATTACTGTGTCCCATTACAAAAAGCATTTCTTTAATGTTGGCAATAGGCTAGAAAAAATAGCATCAACCATTCAATTCTCAAAACAGCAAACAATGAGGTTGTTACAAAAAAATATTCACAATCTACTTTCTTGTGCGCTGCTGGCGTGTTGTGCAATCATTTGAACCCTGTACGCTACACACATTATCTTATCATATGCTCATGTCTTCAGTTTTGGGTGTGATTGGCATTAAGACACATATCTAACATTTATTTTACCCTTCTCTGGTTTCTTATGAAACAATGCTTTTAAATAACCTCTCATTTTGACTGGACAGATTACAGAACAATCCTATGATTAATATTTACAAAATCCTCATATTGCGTTCTTGGCAGAATGTCACATTATGAGATAAAGTGCCTTTGGATCAGGAATAAGTACCACACGCAGTGCAGGAGCCTGGAGTAAGTAATTATTCTAAAAGGTGCGCAGAACCAATATCTCTGTATCTCTGTAATGATCAATACAAAGTTATTTGTGTGAAAAAATAATTCATATTAACCACTTAAGAAGATTTTCCCCCTTAATGACCAGGACATTTTTTGCGTGGCTTTAACTGACAATTGCACGGTCATGCTGTACCCAAATGATGTTCTTTTTTTCCCACAGCTTTCTTTTGGTGGTATTTGATCACCTCTGCGGTTTTTATTTTTTCCGCTATAAACAAAAAAAAACAGACAATTTTTTAAAAAAAACAACTTTACTTTTTGCTATAATAAATATCCCCAAAAAATCTATTAAAAAAAAAACAAAACATGTTTTCCTCAGTTTAGACCAATACGTATTCTTCTACATATTTTTGTTAAAAAAACACGCAATAAGCGTATATTGATTGGTTTATGCAAAAGTTATAGTGTCTACAAAATAGGGGATAGATTTATGGCGTTATTATTATTTATATTTTTTTATTTTTTAGTAGTAATGGCGGCGATCTGCCATTTTTATCGACATTATGGCGGACACATAGGACACTTTTTACACTATTCTGGGACCATTGTCATTTATACATTTATACAGCGATCAGTGCTATAAATAGTCACTGATTTCTGTATAAATTGCACTGGCAGAGAAGGGGTTAAACACTAGAGGGCATCCAAGGGGTTAAGTGTGTCCTAGGGAGTGATTCTAACTGTGGGGGGGATGGGCTACCACTGACATGACAACGATCACTGCTCCCGATGACAGGGAGCAGTAGATCTGTCGTGTCACTAGGCAGAACAGGGAAATGCCTTGTTTACATAGGCATCTCCCCGTTCTGCCTCTGTCTCTCGATCGGGGGCCGTCGGCGAACATTGAGTATGCGGGACCCGCGCGCATGCCCCCGCAGCGCTGACATCGCGCGAGCCCACAGGGCGGCAAATTCAAAGGGAATTACAGGTGTGTCCATTTGCCTGTACGAGCCATTCTGCCGACGTATATGTGTGTGCGGCGGTTGGCAAGTGGTTAAACCTTAATGACTAACGTGCATCCCATGAATGGTGATATAACAATCACATAACAGATTTGTGCATAACAAAAGGGATAAACTTTTAAGAAAAATGCATATTCATATCCCAAATAACTTCACAGACATGTGTGCCAATCTTCTTACCAAACAGTAATGAGTCCACCGCCTCCATGGTCCTTCATTGGTTATCCAAAAGCAGCACCTCAGAGTATTAATGGGTAGGAGAAAGAACAAAGACCATAAAGTAGTATGCTAAAACCACATGATTTATTAAAAGCAAATATACTCACAAAGGTTACAGAGTAACACAGGCAAAACACACCACACCAGGTATCAACAACAAGTATACAACATCATATGCCAGTGGCCTCAATGTCAAATAGGCAGGACCTTCCCTAGTATAGAGTTTAGGGGTTATTTTCTAGATGGTATTGAATTAAAATTCAGAGGTCTGATCAGTAAAATTTTCTTCAAGCAGAGGTCAAAATCGCATGTTTGTGCAAAGACTTAGATCCTTCACATCACAGCCCCCCCCTCCTTATTTTCACAATCACATTCTTACATCAGTGTCCACAGTCCCCCTTTATATCACAAATACCCCTTCATATAACAGTTTCCCCTTCACAGCAACGTCCTCTGCCTCCCCCCCCCTCCCCCTCACAGTGGAGTTCTCTGCCCCCCTTACATCACAGCACCCCCCCCCCCCCGCAGCGGTGGGCCCATTCACATCACAGCCCCCTGCAGCTCTGCCCCCCTTTTTAATCATAGCCCCCTGCAGCTCTGGTCCCTCCTTATCATCACAGCCCACTGAAGCTCTGGCCCCCCTTGTCATCACAGCCCCTTGCAGCGATTTCTCATCCTTCACATCACAGCTCTACCCCTTCCTACCTTACTCGGGCACAGAGAGCAGGAGGCACAGCAGCACTAGATGGAGGACAGGAGTGAGAGCAGCTGGAGTTAATTTTTCATATTAAAAAGCTGGTAATTCCTGCTACCGTGTTTCCCTGAAAATAAGCCTGGATCTTATATTGATTTTGGCAACCAAAAACACAGTAGGGCTTATTTTCAGGGTAGGGCTTACCATATAATGTGCTGTCTTCTCTCCCCCTCTCCCTCTCCCTCTCCCTCTCCCTCCCTGCCTGGCAGGAATCCCCAGTGTGAGTGAAGTAGTGATTGTAAACTGCTATAATCCTCTCTATTACAGTAGTATATAATGAAAAAGCTGTGTATTTCTGTAATCTATTGTATCAAATACCTTCTTATAGCGCTGCTCAGCGCTTCTATAGCCTGCCTGAGCTCTCTTCCATGATCAAAGCATTGCAGAGAGAGGGGGGTTAAGACCCCCCCCTTCTGACAGGCAGGAGAAGAGGAGATCAGCTGAGCGCCGCTGGGCGCTTCCATAGCCCGCAGTGATCCGAGCATTGCAGAGGGAGGGGGGCCAAGATCCCCCGCTTCGGTAGAGCGCCGCTTGGTATATATATTGCGAGGTACTTGACTTGGAATGCCACTCAAAGCCAGGGAATCAACTCCTGCAGTCATCAGGGGGAAAGGGTGCAGGCTGCCGAACTAGCTCATCCAAAGCAATTCATATACAGGGTTAGAGAAGCGCCGCACTCCTGACCAGTCAGCGTAGTATAATAATAACAGCTACAGTCCATGGGTCCCCATGCCTTACAACTATTCCATATACTTATTTGAGGGGTTGTTGCCATAATATATATATATATATACACACACACATCTCATTTGCAATAAACATTCTCTCTTAAGGCTGGTTGTGTCAAGAAATGTGGTTGTCAGGGCCTGGATTTGAACCCAGAACCTCTGCTGTGTTTGGCAATGTTTCTTCTTGCTGAGCCACCTGGAATGCTGGACAATTCCTTAAATGATCCTGCCTTGAACATTGTTTGCCTTGAACCTTGAACTCTTTGCTCGTCCTATGAACTTCCTGATTTAGGCCATGTCTCTGCACTTGCTGTTTGCCAGATTATTGTGCTCTCTCCAGCCAGTATCTTGCTTTTGTCTTTCCTGCTGCCATCCATATGCCTTTTCTGCTAGTTGTTTCTGACCCTTGCTTTGTTCCTTGACTATGTTTAAGCTTGATCCCTGTGAAACTGTTGAGCAGGATTGAAATTCCAATGCTTGTTGCTGAAGTGCTAAAATTCAGAGAGTGTTTCAGTACCTGCTGCTATTCTGTATATTGTCCTGGATCCTGCAAAACAGGACAGGACACAGACACTGCAGGACAGTGTCCAGAATAATGGGCCTGGTCATTATTTTTTCATACCACTGAACTGTCTCTCATTTAGAGAGACTGTCCTATCTTTTTCAGTTGTCCCTCATTTTGGACAGATGTGTAGGACTCTATGATAAATGCAATATTTAAATACCAAATCTGTTACACTACATTAAACTTTCACATAGACCTTTTTATTATTACCTTATTAATTGAGCTAATAGTGTCCTTCTTTCCCATTTCAGAAAGTTACTTTTTCACAGCAAAAGAGACCCACAATCTGCAGTAAATAGAATAAATAGTTTAATAACGACCAACTTTGCCAATGCAGTCAGTTCCTGTTGCCAGCAAATGGCCTACCCCAGCAGCTGCTCCTTCATGGCACTGTTCCTAGTTTGCTTTGATTCAGCTGTGGCCTGTCCATACAACAGTCCCTTTCGTTATTTAATTCATCATCATCAGGTTTCTTGCTCGTTGTAAGATGTTGATGGGTCTGAAACTCCTGGAATGTGGTGGTAATAAAATACACCAAATTAGAAATCCAGTCAAACAGCTAAATACACAGTTGAAATAGATATATGGTTAGAGTTTACTTGCCAAAGTAAGTGTCGTTATGGCCAACCATTCTTGTTGTGATACACCTACCTCTGTCAGTCAAAAAGATCACTCTGCTCCCTAGGTCAGTATTAGGGCTGTGTGTTTCAGCTCCCTGCTTAAAGGACAGAGATGATAATCTTGACTCTTTGTCTACTAACCTGGCTGGAAGCAGATAGGTGACATAGAAAGTTGCAAAGCTAAACGAGGAAAATGATTTCCCGTATCAGGAATTACACGTGTCATCTGTCTGGCTGTATGGTTTTTAAAATACCTGTAAATTACAAGATTAGATGGGGAGCACATCAAATTAAACGGTCAGACCTCAAAACCCTATTGTTCAAAAACAAAATAAAGAAGAAAATCATCCTGTCAATTAGGACCCTGCTTACAATACAAATTATAAAAAATTACAAGATTGGCTGTAGAGAATCACAGCTTATTTGAAAAAACAAACTAAAAAAATAGTGAAGCGCTCCTTGCCTGCAATAAATACCACCAAGTGCGATAAACTGGGAATTCCTCATCATCATATAAATTATATAGTATTTTGAAACATATGCATGCACATAACATATGTCATACCACATAAGGCATGTTCTAATGTCATTTTTCCATGTGCAAAAAAATTGTGCTCACATAAATAACATACAAAAAGAAAAAAATACATCTGCATAAACTCCCAAAAAGAAAACAATCCCCTAATGTGTCATAATATCTTCACCGTGACTTTAAAATCTTTGTGAATAAAGTACATAAAACACCACCACATGGGTGTACCCTCACCTTCAGAGTTGGACCTTGCTATGTGGAATGGGGGTCAAACAGTGCTTTTTGAATATCCAAGCCCACACTCCTCATGTATCTGAAAAAAAGATTTTGGCAATCACTTCCTCCTATGTAAGTTTTTTTAGTGGGGCACTCAAAAAACAAAGGAAACCTCTATAGTGTAAAACGATTTTTTTTTATTTAATGAAAGCCTAATATACACTCACAAAAGTATCCTTTTAAAAGGATTCCCATATACTGGCCTTATGCAATAATCCAGATGGCATGATGACATAAATAAACTCCGCCCACCTGACGCATTGCTTCCTTACCGGACTTTCTCAAAGGTAAGTTTCACTATTTTTTTAGTTCATTTTATTTGTAGTGTAGTGATAGGCACTAATTAGTGGCAGCAGCTCCCTATGATCTGCCTGTTCTTTTCCTTTGTGCGTGAGTTAAAGGAGTTGTAAAGTCTCAAGGTTTTTCACCTTAATGCATTCTATGCATTAAGGTGAAAAACATTTTGTGGTGCAGCTGCCCCCCAGAGCCCCCTCCTTTTACTTACCTGAACCCAAACTTTCCTGCGACTAAACAAGCCAAGCAGCTCCAGACGCTTTCTCGGGTCCTCATTGAATAGATTGATAGCAGCAGGAGCCATTGGCTCCTGCTGCTGTTAATCAAATCCAGTGACACGGGAGCCTGGGGGGGAGGGGCTGAGTCCTGTTGTCTGTGTCAATGGAAGCAGCAGCAGCACTCGGGAGCGTGCCAGCATGAGTACTCCCATGGAAAGTGGCTCTCCGTGGGGGCGCTCGATGCTGAGGAGGAGCCAGGAGCTCCGGGGGGACCCTAGAAAAGGAGGATGGGGGCTGCTCTGTGCAAAACCCCTGCACAGAGCTGGGAAGTATAACATGTTTGTTAATTTTTTTTTTTCTTTTAAATAACCTTTACAATCACTTTAACCACTTCACGCCGATATACGTCGGCAGAATGGCATGGCTGGGCGAAACCTCGTATGGGTACGTTGTTCCCTTTTAAGAGCCCTTAGGGGGCACGCTGCACGGGGGGGGACCCGATGCCGGCTACCCGCGACCATGTGCACGAGAGCCAAAATGGGGTTTTGTGTGTGTAAACACACAAATCCCTGTTCTGTCAGGGGAAAGGAGACATATTGTTTGTTCCTACTAAGTAGGAACAGCGATATGTCTCCTCCCCCATTCAGGCCTATCCCCTCACAGTTATAAACACTAACTAGGGAACATAGTTAACTCCTTGATCGCCCCCTAGTGTTAACCCCTTCCCTACCAGTGACATTTAGACAGTAATCAGTGCATTTTTATAGCACTTATCGCAGTATAAATGTCAATGGTCCCAAAAATGTGTCAAAAGTGTCCGATCTGTTCGCCGCAATGTCGCAGTACCACTAAAAATCACCGATCACCATCATTACTAGTAAAAAAAATATATAAATAAAAAATGCCATAAATCTTTCTGATAGTTTGTAGACTCTCTAACTTTTGCGCAAACCAATCAATATACGCTTATTGCGGGTTTTTTTTTACCAAAAATATGTAGAAGAAAATATATTGGCCGAAACTGATGATGAAATTTGTTTTTAAAAAACATTTTTGGGGATATTTATTATAGCAAAATGTAAAAAATATTGTTTTTTTTTTTCAAAATTTTTACTTTTTTTTTCGTTTATAGCGCAAACAATAAAAACAGCAGAGGTGATCAAATACCACCAAAACAAAGTACTATTTGTGGGAAAAAAGGATGCAAATTTCATTTGGGTACAGCATTGCATAACCGTGCAATTGTCAGTTAAAGCGATGCAGTGCCGAATTGTAAAAAGTGCTCTGGTCAGAAAGGGGGTAGAATCTTCCGGAGCTAAAGCGGTTAAATAGGTGGGATTACACTTATATTTATTATTTTGCATAGTAGCGTGGGGATCTTTTCATGTTCATTTGAAAAAACTGAAAACATGCATGTATTTCAAGTTTGTTTGCCCAGAGTTTCTCTTGATGTTCTTTTGTGTACTTCTTCATCTTCTTCATTGCTATCCCTCTCCAATCCAAGATGGCAATCGTGTGAATCCTGCTGCGCTGTGAAGCTGCTGAACACTGGCGAAAAGAAATTCTTTATTTTGCCTTATTCTAAAATATCTTCATCAAATCACCACTGCAGTCCACCAATGCTGCAAACTGATATTAAAGGTAGCTTCTCCCCAAGCCTGCAAAACTATTTTCCTATTTTTGAATTTCAAACTACAAAAAGCATATATTAGGGCTTATGTTGAATGCTGATTGGTGACTCTTGCTTGAACTTTAATCAATATGTTTGTAATGGAATGTCTCTGTTATGTTGGATGCTGAGGGGCAAATCCTCTTTGAAAATGAAATGACCATGCTCTTTAAAATGATAGGACTATAGAGTGAATCCTCTTTGATAGCTGAATGCTGTATACTACAGATATAGAAATGCCCAGTTAACATTTGCTGTGTAAATTGCACAGAAAATTCTTTATAAGTAGATAAGTGTAGGATAATGTCAAACAGGAATGAGATATATGGAGCATCTCTTCTCTGCTTTCCATAAAAAAAATATTTTAGCCCATCAATGTTTTACAGTGGGAAAAATAATAAAATTGCATTGGATATACTGTGAATTGGATCATGCAGTAGATTTTAATAAGTTACCTTATGTCAAATAATAAGCTGACATATTGCAATACCCAGGACTGAACAATCAAGGGATGTGAGGATCTTCAATTTTTTGTTGGACAGGTACTAACTTGCATAAAGTATTAGATGTACTTTTTACTTGCCAAATTTCCTGCTGCCTCTTTTTGGTTTTTGAAGAATAAAAGTTTATTAAGGTTGTCACATGATAATAAAGTAAACGAGTAATAATATTACAATCATTTCCAGATGAAAGAATAAAAGAATATAGTCAACTCAATATTTAAAGTTAAGGACAACATTTTAGGCAAGTTTTAGCTAAACAGATTCAAACTACGTATATGATGCAGTAAATCAAATGAACAAATAAGCAACATTACAAATGCACATATTCTTGACTAGTAGTCAAAATAAAGGAGAAAATAGTAAACAGAAGTATACAATAAAAACCTAAACAAACATAAGGAGATAGGTTCATTTGAACAGTTGAATTAGCTTCAGTACCAGTTCACACCAGCACGATATGGGAACCAGTGCGATTCCAGTGCCGGTTCCCCATTCATTTAGAACTCGCAGGCAGTTCACACTGCCATTTGCGAACCGCTACTGGTGTCAATAGAAAGTTAATGACACCCCCGTGTTGCAGGAAGGACTCCACCAGGACTCTCAGTTACTGAAAAAACAGACTGATTTCTCCCGTCCTTAGGACAGGAGAACTAGCCTGTAAATTCCAAGAGATGCCAGACCAGCGCTGTCAATAGCAGGGGCAGGACAGCAAGAGGAGGCTGGGGAACCCCACAGTGGCAGAACACCAGGGCCCGGAGGCAAGACAACCTTTGCAACCCTGATAGTTCTCCCACTGCTTTGGACGCTTATATTTTCTTGGTATGCTGGTGACATATATCTCTTGTTTTCTGCCACCCTGGGGGGGGGGGGGGGGCAATACAGTACAGAACATGTGAAAGGGCCGTTGTGGGATTGTAGTAAAGGGCCCCAGGATATATAATTGCATTTTATAATTGCCCCCCTACTTTTGTCCCTGTACCCCCATGTGCCCCCCCTAAATATGAAAGCTGGAGTAGACACTGCTCCCAGTCAGTTCTCTTCCCCCACAGAAACACCTCCCTATGTTTAACCCCTTGATCGCCCCCTAGTGTTAACCCCTTCCCTGCCAGTGTCATTTATACAGTAATCAATGGCTATTTTTAGCACTGATCCCTGTATAAATGTCACTGATCCAAGTGGCAAAAGTGTCTGATCTGTCCGCCACAATGTCGCAATGTCGCAGTCACCGCTAAAAATCGCTGATCACTGCCATTACTAGTAAAAAAGAAATTTATAATAAAAATTTCATAAATCTATCCCCTATTTTGTAGATAACTTTTGCGCAAGCCAATCAATATACGCTTATTGCAATTTTTTACCAAAAATATGTAGAAGAATACATATTGGCCTAAACTGATGAAGAAATTTTTTTTTTTTTTGGATATTTATTATAGCAAAAAGTAAAAAATATACTTTATTTTTTTTAAATTGTGGATTTTTTTTGTTTATAGCGCAAAAAATAAAAAACGCAGAGGTGATCAAATACCACCAAAAGAAAGACAGAGAGAAAGAAGAAGAGAGGAAGGAAGAATTTGGGAAGTAAAGAAGGGGGAAGTAATGAGGAGTGGGAGCCTCTTTTTGTTATTTTGTCTTTACTGTGTGAAAAAGTATTGACCCACACCAGTGCACAGGAGTGAAAAAAAAACACCACAAAACTCTATACATTATGAATATACCTAAAAAGAGTGGGTGGGAAGTAGGGCTGCCGTCCTGGAAGACTTCCCAGAGATACCGTTACTGTAACTGGTCATTTTCTCAAGTCGTCTTCCAGGACGGCACCCTGAGAGAAGAGCAAGTAGCTCAGGCCTACCTTAGGGCGGGACAACAGCTTGCAGGACCTTCCTACCAAACGCCAGATCCTGAGGTGACAGCAACTCCACTCTATAATGTCTCAGGAAGGTGTTCTGGCTTGTCCATGTAGCTGCTTTTCATATTTTCTCCACCGATGCTCCAGCCCTTTCTGCCCAAGAGGTCGCCAGAGACCAGGTGGAATGTGCCTTAAGGTCCCTCGGGACTGCCGTACCAAAGTGATCATAAGCTAAGGAAATAGTATGCTTAATCCATCTTGCTATGGATGCTCTAGATGCTTGGTGGCCCTTCTTCTGGCCAAAAAAATTAACTAATAAATGGCTGGACCTTCTAAAGTTTTTAACTTTCTCTAAATAAATCAACAGACAGCGTCTGACATCTAGACAATAAACAGAAATTTCCCTCTCATTCTAAGGATTGGTGCAAAAGGAAGGAAGCACAATCTCTTGAGTTCTGTGGAACTTTGAGTTCTGTGGAACTTCTGTTAAACTTTGTTTACTACATGCTGTAGTAAACGCCAGTAAGAAAGCTAACTTAAAAGTGGGTAACTTGAGGGGAATCTGAGCTAATGGTTCAAACAGAGTCTTGGTTAGCGCTTACAAAACTAAAGAAAGGTCCCAGGGTGGAAATCTACTCATCTGTACTCGGGACAGCCTATTCCTGACCAACAGAGCCAATCTCCAGTTAAAAAACATGACAAAGCTGCAACCTGTACTCATGGTCGGATTTTCCGACGGAAAATGTGTGATAGGACCTTGTTGTCGGAAATTCCGACCGTGTGTGGGCTCCATCACACATTTTCCATCGGAATTTCCGACACACAAAGTTTGAGAGCTTTCTATAAAATTTTCGGACAACAAAATCCGTTGTCGGAAATTCCGATCGTGTGTACACAAATCCGACGCACAAAGTGCCATGCATGCTCAGAATAAATTAAGAGACAAAAGCTATTGGCTACTGCCCCGTTTATAGTCCCGACGTACGTGTTTTACGTCACGCGTTCAGAACGATCGGATTTTCCGACAATTTTGTGTGACCGTGTGTATGCAAGACAAGTTTGAGCCAACATCCGTCGGAAAAAATCCATGGATTCGTGTCGGAATGTCCGATCAATGTCCGACCGTGTGTACAGGGCATTAGAGTCTTGGTTGCAGTCCCTGATCCGCGCCATCCTGGAGGAAATCCAGGATGGCAGGGATCTCTTGTTGGGAAGTCCCTCTCGCCTGACACCAGCGCGAGAAAACACCCCAGGCCTTTGCGTACATACGCCTTGTAACTGGCTTCCTACTTAACAGGAGAGTATCAAATCTTTTCCTGCAGGCTCTGCCTTTCAAGAGCCAGGCCGTCAGCTTGAAGAAGCCGGTATCTGGGTGGCAGACTAGGCCCTGAAGGAGAAGGTCCTGCCGAACTGGAACATGCTGAGACGGAACTATGGACCAACTCCCCAAGGCCGGAAACCAGGCCCTCTTGTGCCACCATGGGGCGATTAGGATCAGTCTGCCCTCTAAGAGATTCAGTTTCTGCAGTACTCTCTGAATTAGACCCAAGGGGGGAAAGGCATAGGCCAAATGGAAGTCCCAAACTTGGGCCAACGCATCCACGCCCTCCGAATCCCTTTCGAGCGAGAGAGAGAAGAATCTTTTTACCCTTCTGTTCTTCCTGTGAGCGAAGAGGTCGATCTCTGGTTTGCCAAAGTGCCGGCACACCAGGGATAATACTTCAGGATTCAACTCCCACTCTCCCTGGAGAATCGGCTGTCGACTGAGACAGTCTGCTTTGATGTTGAATGCTCCCTTTATATGCACTATTGAAATAGAGAGGATCCATTGCTCTGCCCAGCCAAGAATCTCCAGAGCCAGGCTCAGAAGAGCGCGAGATCTGGTGCCTCCCTGATGATTCAGGAATGCCCCTGCTGTAGCATTGTCGGAAAGAATCTAGACCTCTCGGCCCCAGATGCTTCCCTCGAATACCCTTAAGGCCTCCCCGACTGCCAAGAGCTCACGAAAGTTGGAGGAGGAGCTTCTCTGACTCTGGTCCCAGGTACCCTGGGCTCACAGTTCCTCTAGGTGGGCCCCCCAACCCCAGGAACTCGCATCTGTCGTTATCCCGAGGGGCTGAAGCTGACCCCAAAGGAGACCCCCCTGCAATTTCTGAGGATGAAGCCACCAGTGTAGGGATTCCCTTACTACGACTGGAATGGGAACTCTGTTTTCCAGCGTTCCTCTCTCCCTATCCCCGGAGGATAGGAGAAATTGCTGGAGAGTGCTGGAATGGAGTTTAGCCCACGGAACTGCTGGGATACAAGATGTCATTAAACCC
Organism: Lithobates septentrionalis; assembly: GCA_037952835.1. Classification (NCBI taxonomy): domain Eukaryota; kingdom Metazoa; phylum Chordata; class Amphibia; order Anura; family Ranidae; genus Lithobates; species Lithobates septentrionalis. The sequence continues at coordinate 395,798 of JBBDGP010000108.1, forward strand.
AGAACCCTCATGATCCCTCTGTAAGTGACCCTTTCTGTCTCTAACAGGGATGTAACTGCTGAAATGAGGCCCACTACCTTGTCCTGAGGTAAGCCCAGCCTCTGTTCTGAGGAATCCACCAGGAATCCTAGATAGACCTTCGTCTGGGAAGGCACCAACAAGGATTTCTCCTTGCTGATGATCCACCCCAGAGATTTCAAGGTACTCATTACTCTGGCTAGGTTGGAGAGCAGGTGATCTCGACTCTGGTTGTAAATCAGGATGTCGTCGAGATAAGGGATCAACACTACCCCCTTGAGATGCAGGAAGGCAACCACCTCTGCCAGAACCTTTGTAAACACCCTTGGACTGGATGCCAGTCCGAAGGAAAGAGCCGCAAACTGCCAGTGCTGTATTCTCTGCACTGAGGCAATTGCGAACCTGGAAACTGCGAATCAGGAAAACCTGAAAAATCGGGACATGGAGATAAGCATTCTTCAAATCTATTGTTACCATAAACACATCCTTCAGAAGGTGTTTTCTTATAAATGCTTTCCATGCGGAACCTCTTGTACCGCAGGAAAACATTTAGTCTCCTCAAATTTATAATAAGGCGATACCTCCCTGAGGGCTTTGGGACAACGAAGATGTGGGAGTAGAATCCTTGACCCCATTGTCCCACTGGGACTGGCACTATGACACCCTGTTCTGCCAGTTCTCTGACGTTTTGCAAGATACCTGCTGCTTTGAGGGGGTCCCTGGGTAAGTGGATTAAAAGGAACTTTGGGGGAGGAGATGAGAGAAACTCTAGCCTGTAGCCCTCTCTTATAATCTGGAGGATATGGGGGCTCTGCGTAATCCTTTCCCACTGAGAGAGAAAGTTGGAAAGTCTTCCCCCTACTCTTATGTCACTTAGAGTCTTTGTCTGCCGTTTTCTGGTTGGAAAAGAGACTACCTCCCTTCTGTTATCTCTCTCAACCCCCCAACGTCTGTTAACAGAGCCCTTCTTATCTGAGAATCGGTTCTTAGCCTGGGGGCATCGAAAAAATTTCCTTTTGTCCTTCTTAGGCTTAATGGGAAATGTTTTACCTGTCTAGCAAGAGCTTGTTCTAAACCAGTATCGAAAAGGAGGGAACCCTCGAATGGAAGACCACACAAATGGGTTTTAGATGAATTATCCCCTGAAAAAGTCACGTGATCGGTGATGACACGCGTAGGGACGGAATAGGCTGTTTCACATTGCTAGACACAGAACGAGTTCGCTGCTCGTAGGAGAGAGGTTTGCTCTGCATTGTTTTTGCGAGTACATCTACTTAAAGATTTTTAATAAAGCATTACCTGGTTAAGACATACTTCACTATCAAGTACCTTTGTCCTGCATATTCCTGTACATACATACCTGAGATGTGGAGGCTGAGCTAGGATCCGCGCTGGTCCAGGACCCCTGATAGGACCATTGCCACTTGTAATCAGCTGCCATTAGGATAACCCAACACCGGCAAGCGTGGATATAGGGACGCGATGGAGGCTCAGGACCTGGCGTTTTAGCTACAATTCATGCGGTTGACCTAGCACCGCTAGGTAAGGGGCCACTGCTTACATTAGTGTTTTATGCAGGAAGAGGACACTGAGTGAATTGCATCCCAGACACCCCACTGTTGTTTTGTTGAATACACCAGAACTTGCTTTTGCACCTTCAATGACTTTTACACTGGCACTTTAAGTTTGCTGCACTTACTGGCATGTCATTGGTCATTTGTTTCCCAGGCCAGCACAATATATTTTATATCACTATTATTGGGACATTTATTTATATTATTTATTATTCATATTGCGTTGGATTGATGTGTTTTATTTGCGATATCTAGATCACCTTTAAGCACTGGCACTTTGTACGTTTTGCACCATTTATAAGGATATGTTTTTGATGGTTATTTCTGATTTATTCTATGTATTTTTATTTAGAATTATTCACATGAAGTAGTGTTTATGTCCCTTTGTGCACCTACACATGATTATCTAGATTTATATGTTTTTAGTGTCAACACTTATTTATGAGATTTTACATGCGATTTTTTTGTCATTTAGTATATACCAACTGAAAAGGATTTTTTATGCACTTTTTTTCACATACACATGATGCTTATTATTAAGACTTGAATGTTTTTAGTGTCAACACTTATTTATGCGATTTATGCGATTTATTATGCGATTTTATGTCATTTTATTAATTGACCACAGACAGAGATTTACAGCTTTCTTCTGGTTAGCGCAGCACCTCCCCCCCATACCTCAGTTTGATCTTGGGCTTATGTCTGACCCTTGCTTCGGTGCATGCAGCTGTCCAGTCGCATACGCGCGTTTTTACTATTTTTCTGAGTTCTTGTTTTCTTTTCTTTTTCCAATTGGGTAGCGCAGGAATATTCTTATTACATATCCCCATCCCAGGTCTTGACCCACAGGGCTCTCCTTGCTGAATTCAACAGAGCACCAGATTTAGCAATTGTACACACTGTCTCAACCGCTGCATCTGCTAGGTAGGCACCAACACTACCTATCACTTCTAAAGAGTCCAAGAACTCCTTATACTTGGAGGTCCGGGATACCTGATCCATTAATTTGGAAATCCACATATCCGCGTTTCTCGCTACGCAGGCCGAAGCCAAAGCAGAGCTCACAGCTGCAGCATTGGCTTCCCAAGCTCTGCACAAATTGGTCTCAGCTCGCCGATCCATCTGATCTCTGATGTTGCCTGCGTCTTCAAAGGAAAGATCGGACTGCTTGGATACCTGCACAAAGAAAGCGTCTAACCTAGGTGTTTTAAAGAACTTTTCCTAATCTTCCTCTTTAAAGGGGCACCTACGTTTCCAAGTCTTGTACTTTAAGAGCTTTCTTTCAGGGTCCTTCCATTCCCTTAGGATAATATCTTTAACGGCTTGGTGAACCGGAAGGACTCTGGACTGGGGCTTAACTAAGCCTCTATACATTCTGTGTTGAGCACATATCTGAGCTGCGGGTTCCTGTATCTCCTCAGATGTGTATATTGCCCTAAGAAGGCCCTCCATGTCATCAGCCGAAAAGATATGTCTGCCGGCCCTGGAGTCCTCTCCCTCCTCCTGGCTGTCTACTAGCCCCTCATCAGACAATCCTTGATCAGGGGCCTCAGATTCCTCTTCCTCCTCAGAATCCTGAGAGGAGAGATCTCGGGGGTTCTGGCTGCCTCTTATTGCTTCTGGATGAGGAGGAGCCCTCTTGGGAGGAGGAAAACTCTTTACTAGTATGGGGTTCTGGTTCTCTAGATTTGAGGGAGGTCTGAAAGGCCTTAAGAGTAGAGAGCATCTCAGTTTGAACTGTAAGAAAATCTTTCATAACTTGAGATGTTTCCTTCCCTGTTAACTTCTGAATACATTTAAAGCAAAAGGGTTTTGAATGGTCCAGGGGTAACTTCTCGTTACAATACCCGCATCTTTTAGAGCGGGCAGAGGCCTTAATAGGATGGCTGGCAACCCCCTGGGCAGTGACGTCCTCCCCTGAAAACAAAGGATACACAGGCACAAAGTTAAAGAAGCACTGTGTCACACAGAGGTAAGAGTCGGGTTACCCTCCCCCATCAAAACCTCTGGCGGCTGGTCCGTCTCACCCTCTGTGGTCTCTTCCATAGCCGTGGCCCCAGTGGGCCTCTCCTCAGGTTCCATCTGCTGCCAGTGTATTCCCAAGTATTCCCACCCTGGCTGCGGTGTGAAGGAGAAAGCGGGTGCCTGCTCCTCCTGGTTTTAACTCTTTTTCCCCTTGTGAGGACCGCGTCCTCCTCCTCTGCCGTCACCGCCATCGCTGCCATTTTGCGGGAGACCAGAAACGGAAATGACGCGGGACACGATAAACTCACTTCTGGCGCTGGGGAGGAAAAATTGTTATTCCTCTACCAGACACTGAGGAGATGTGTGCCGGGCACACACAACTCTGCCGGCTGCTTACCGAACGGCGCCCTCTCTACAGCTAACAGCCCGCGCAAGCACGAGGAGAGAGCCAGGCCATCAGCTTAGGAGGGGGGCATCAGTATCCCTGCACGAAGAAAGGTGACCAGGACTCCTTTTTGAATGGACACCTGAACAGGTAGGGAGGAAGACAGGATAATGGCCCCTGAAGTTCTGGGTACACCACTGTACCCAGGGTCCTTCAGTCCTTAGGGGTGCTCTTCCAATGCTTAAAAATTATTGCGGCGCTGAAAAGTTCAAAAATGAAATTGAAGAGTGGGAGGAATCCAATCACCAAATATATTGTGCAGATGTAGAAAGAGTCACTCGTCACCACGTGGTAATGTAGTCTGCTTACCAGAAGGTGTTAAGGATTAGGCATAGATGATAAATTCTCAATAGCATCCAGAAAATCCAGCCCACTGGAACCCCCATCAGACCACAACATCTGTGGGATTTCCTTCACATATAAACATCTCCCAATGGTCACTTCAGAATTAGGCATTCAGGCATGTAGTCATCATATATCCGAGAAAAGAAAATGAAGGACCCATAGTGAAGCCCGTAATGATTGATAAAAAAACTTTTATTGTAGTAACTTACAGTTGAAGCTTAAAACAGCATGCATCAATGATAGGAACAAACGGCTGCAGCAATCAGCGTACGGATGTCAGCCAGCCTGACATGTTTCATCGTAACAGATGTCTTCAGAGGCATGACTCTTTAGACATCTGAAGACATCTGTTACGATGAAACATGTCAGGCTGGCTGACATCCGTACGCTGATTTCTGCAGCCGTTTGTTCCTATCATTGATGCATGCTGTTTTAAGCTTCAACTGTAAGTTACTACAATAAAAGTTTTTTCATCTATCATCTATCATTACGGGCTTCACTATGGGTCCTTCATTTTCTTTTCTCGTATATATGATGACTACATGCCTGAATGCCTAATTCTGAAGTGACCATTGGGAGATGTTTATATGTGAAGGAAATCCCACAGATGTTGTGGTCTGATGAGGGGTTCCAGTGGGCTGGATTTGCTGGATGCTATTGAGAATTTAGCATCTCTGCCTAATCCTTAACACCTTCTGGTAAGCAGACTACATTACCACGTGGTGACGAGTGACTCTTTCTACATCTGCACAATATATTTGGTGATTGGATTCCTCCCACTCTTCAATTTCATTTTTGAACTTTTCAGCGCCGCAATAATTTTTATGCATGTGACTTTTTGTTTGTTATCTACGAACTTTGCTGGCCGCTTGCTTTTTTCAGTTCAGCGCAAATTTTTACTTGTTTTATGCCATTATTCTCTTCCAATGCTGCCCCCCCTAAGGAAATCAAATGGGGTACCCCCCCCCAGGAAGGATAAATATATTCCACCGGACCCAGTGGCTTCCCAAGCTTGTGGTCTGGCTCCCAGGGGGAGACCACCAGCCCCAGGCTTCGGGTCCATAAGAAAAAAATAAACGGTTTCGCTGTGGGGAAACACAATCAAAAAACTGAGGAGCACAGGGAGGGGCGGGAGTTTTAACCTCTTTGATTGATTGTGTTTCCTGTCAGGTGGGACCAGTCATCTCTCAGGGTGCCGTCCTGGGAAGACGACTTGAAAAAAAATAATATAGCATATACAATTGCGACACAAGTCATATTGTAACTGAATGTTATTATGCAAAGGCATAATGTGCTAGTGTGCATCGCATACTAGCACATTATGTGAAACTTCACCCGGTCTTCCTTCCGGGTTCACGGACTCCGGCTCTGTAACTGGCCGAAGCCATGATGAGTCAAGGCAACCACCACAGCTAACAGGTCACCCAGGTCCATGAGGTGCTCCAACGACCAGCACCCCTAAAACCTCAGCAACGCTGACTGACATCCACATCGGCCCATCCAACCCTGGTTTTCCATCTCCCTGAGATCTACATCATTTGGGACACTCCCACGCAGCTGGGATTCACATCCATTGGGCTTTAGATGCTGTGAACGTATAGCGTCATCCACACTGCAGCAACGCAGCTCTCTCCCTTCCACCTGTCAGTACGCCAGCGGACTTGGTGTCCCAGCCACATGCAGCTTACAGTTTGGGTCTCCACCTTCCTGCTGTCAATCATCTTTGCTTTATCCTCCAGCACGTCCAGCCCTTCCCCACACGCTGGTGAGCGTGTTCCACATTCGGCCGCAGTGCAGCAGGGGTATTGGCGCCCCCCCCCCCCCCCCCCCATGCTGCAGGAGTTTTTTGTAAACCTCAATGCCGTCAGCTCCTTGTTTCTTCATGGATCTTCTGTGAAACTGTAAGCTGTTGATTTCTTTTTTACCTACCTCATATCCCTTCCTGTCTGACAACAGGAATGTTCTTTTACATGCGTTACTGAATAAACTAGGACTAATCATGTTCAACTGCCTGCTGTGAGACTGTGTTTACTCTTCAACCCATCCATACCCTCCAGCGATGGCTGCCGTCCAGCTGCACTGGGTTCAGATCCCATGTCATTAACCATGCCCTTTCCTCCCCATCCACAGATGGGCATGTTTTAGGGCTGGTGTTACTTGTTGTATATAGGAGCCCTAAAGATGTCACTCCCACGCATGCGCATGGGAGCCGCCGGTCACAGCACAGTGCTCTAAAAAAACGGCACTGGGGGCTGTTCCTTCAGGGTGATTTCATTGGCTGCATGTACAGTAAATTTCTCCTAAACGCTGCATGTTTACGAGATATTTACACTACCTATAGGTAAGCCTTATTAAAGACTTACCTATGGGTAAAACGTTTACGTCCTCTTTAAAAATTACATTTCCTTTTTAATCTGCAGTATGGCTACCTGGAAGTGTTCTGTACACAGAATGTATACAGACCGCCCCACAGAAATGTAATTTCTTGCTTGTGTGATTTGCTCACTGATATTCCCAGAAATATGCACTAAGATACAAGTCAGATATCCGGCATCCCCTGAAACAAAAATTTCATTTTTGGTGAGATACTCCCAATAGGAAATCATGTCTAAAGGGATGCAGACCCTGCATTTCTTTTCATTAGAGCCTTGCAGGTGCAGCAGCTGGTTGATAATTATGAAACCAATCCCATTGGATTCCCATACCACAGGGAAAAACACACAGGGATTTCTTCAGAATATCAAAAGGTAAGAATTTGCAACACAGTTTGTTAAAATCCTTGGAATGTACATAGATCACCCGGGGGGGGGGGGGGGGGGGAATGTTTTTTATCTACAACATTGGAATTACTCTTTAATGATTAATAATAACTGATCAGTGGTGGAATTACCAGGGTTGCACCAGTCACACTTGTGACAGGGCCCTGGAGTTCTGCCCATGTGGGGGGGGGGGGGGCCCAAAAGCCCGGGATATGGCTCCGGGGTTGCTGGCTGCAGTTATGAGCAAAGAGTGTCTATTACACTCTCTGTCACACTGCTCGGACCCCGCACTGGCAGCCCCCCCCCCTCCTCCTTGCATGGACATCGGACAGGAGAGGAAATAGATACAGAGAGCAGGATCTTCTCCTCCCACCCCCCTCGTGTGTGTCCCCCGTGGCCCCGCCCACATTCCAATCCTCGGCAGCTCCGTGCTTAGCAAAGAGAAACTCCAGCAGCCTGCAGGTAGATAGTGGAGGCCAGCTTGCACTATGTATGCTGCAACCCTCCACAGCTCTCCAGGTCAGCCAATCGCCTTCCTAATGAAACTTCTCAGTGACTGAAAATAAAGCAGCACACAGGTGGGTTAGTCATTGATGGGACTGAGTGTGTTGTCCCCTCCAGAGCCCCTCAACCAACACAGCCACCCACTGTGGTTTCCGTAGTGTGGTGCACTACAAGCCCCAGCATGCTCTGCCAGCCTAGGCTACTTTCAGACTGGGGGCAGGCATCGGCGGTAAAGCGGCACTATTTTTTTGTGCCACTTTACCGTCATTTTAGCGACGCTATTCGGCTGCTAGCGGGGTGGTTTTAACCACCAGTAGCGGCCGAAAACGGGTTAAACCTGCCCGCAAAGCGCCACTGCAGGGGCGCTTTGCCGGCGGTTTGGCAGCACTGCCCCATTGTTTTCAATGGGCAGGGGCGATTTAGGAGCGGTGTAAACAGCGCTGCAAAGATGCAGGACTTTTTTTTACCTCCCTGCAAGCACACCGCTCCAGTGTGAAAGCCCTCGGGCTTTCACACTGGACAGACAGGAGAGGCTCTATACAGGCGCTATGCAGTCACTATTTATAGCGCTATACTGCCTGTAAAGCGCCTCAGTGTGAAAGCAGCCTTAGTGTATGTATAGCACAGGCTAGTAGATCTTGTTTGCTGACCAATCCAGGGCCCAAGCCTCCATCTATGGTAAGGGAAGTGTCCCCCACCCTCTCTTATCTTGCCAGCCTCTGAGCACACTTATGTAAGGGAGAGCTCTGTGGACTGTAATGTAAAGGGGGACTCTGATGTACATGGGGAGCTTTGGTGAACAAAGTCCCCCTTACATCAGGATTCCCAGACCACCTCTTACATCAGTTTTCCTTTACATTACAGTCCACAGAGCTCTTCTTTAGGGCCCTTTCTCATGGGCGGACTCTGCCAAGCAAATCCAACTGCTCAGTGGGGGATCTCTCCGCTGATCCCCACCGAGCAGGCGGATGACAGGTCCATGTCTGCTCCACTTGGGCAGAGTGGACACAGACACAGACTGCTGTTCTCTGTGGACCAGTCTGACTGTCAATCAATCCGCTAGTCTGTTTTCATTGGAGCAGATGCAGGCAGGTGTAAATGGACACGTCTGTTTACATCCACCTCCCCCATACAAAACAATGGGTGGTCCGATCGGTTCAAATGTGTAAAAGACGCCAGAAAGGGGTCCTGCTGCAGGACCATAATCAAGGGCCCTGCGATAGGAGAAAAGGACACCAGGATTATTAGAAAGGGCCCCGGGACCAGATGTTTCCTTGCACCGGGGCCCTGAAGGTTCTAGTTACGCCTCTGTAACTGATTAATGCTTTCCCTCATTTCTTGCAATGAGAAATTAGGGAATATTCAATTCCTTATCTCACCTCATGTCCTAACTCATACATCGTGTCTGTTTGCCTCCTTCTACGTCATCAGGATGACTGAAAACAACATTTATAGATACAGAAGCAAAATGCCCTTAAAGTGACCATCTATTTGTGACTATTAATAATAAAAAAATTAGATCCTAACCCTTTTTTCACTTTATCCAAAACAATGAAAAGTTTGTTTGTTATTCCACTTTGATTATATTGTGTACCCTTGCGTTTTAATGTGATTTCTAAGGCAATATTGAAAATACACAATCCTGGGCATTTTCAATCCTCTCACTTAGCTAACACTCCATAATTACAACAGCAGGTCATATGGTACAGTTTAAGCCTGGCTCTGGTCACATGACTGTCAGGACCCAGGTCTGAACCTGTGACCTCTGCTGTGTCTGGCAATGGCTCTTCTTGCTGAGCCACCTGAGATGCTGGACAGCACCCTGTCTGATCTATTGGACAATCCTGCCTTGTGCCTTTTTCTGCTGAACCTTGAACTCCTTGCTATTCCCATGAACTTCCTATTTAAGCCATGCCTTTGCAATTGCTGTTTGCGAGATTATTGTGCTCTCTCCAGCCAATATCTCGCTCTTCTCACTGCTGCTGCCACCAGTATCTCTGCTACCACTCGTTACTGACTTTTGTCTTGTTCCTCGACTTCACTTCTGCTTAATCCCAGCCTGCGACCACTTGTTACCGACCTTTGGCTTGTTTACTGACTACACTTCTGCTTGCTCACTACCTGCTATATCTGCTACTGGACCCCAGCTTGCTCACCACCTGGTGGAGTGATCCTAAGTACCATGACCTGGTTCTAGCAAGCAGCAAAACCCTTTGTTTGCCATCAGGAGCTCTGGTGAACACCGGGTAGTGCTTAGACTCCCCACCTAGGGTAAGCCTGTGTTATCCGCCAGGCTGACCTGCTGCTGCACTTATCAAGCTGGTCTGTGAGAACCTCTCTACTGCTATAGCTACTGACCTCCACGCCTGACCCCTGACCATGACTGACAATGACTGAGCTCACAAGCAGCTATCCATTGTAGTGTCTGCTCCTATCGTGCACAGTTTACAGACTGCCATTGGATTTTTTAGAAGACTGAGATAGTGATGTGTAGCTGTCACTGTTGCCATTTTTACTGACAGTTTTTACAGGCAGTTTCCTCTGTCCATGGACTTTAAGGGATGGGGAAAAATTGGCTGTTTTTTTTAACAAACTGCCTGTCAAAATACAGATAATTGACAACCCTACCCACTATATGATTTGATGCCTCCCTTCAAGTATATAAGCTCAGTTTACTGGGAAAAATAAATAAAAAATAAGTGTAAAATGCAAGACTTCAGTGGGTGTAAAAAGATGCCTGCTTGCCGACATCTAACTGTAGCCTTACTGCAGACGAGTGTACTAAGATGGCGGCAACAGAACGTCACTTCCGCAAGGTCTCTCCTCTTCCGAAAGTGACGTCTCGCTGGCCGAGATGGACCCGACATTAGTATGCGTACGGAGTCAGGTCTGTCTGGATTGGAACAGAGTTCGCGACCCACGGGTTGAGAACCACTGCTCTAATTGGTATTGTCTTTGTCATTAAATACAGACTTGAATACCTCCTCTCCCGGTAAAGTGTTGAAACCATCTTAAATATCCAACACATGAAAGATCCACCTCTTCAGCTCTAGCAAGCCATGCAGCTGAGATACGTTCACTCTACTTTTTTGAAAAAAGTAGAATTCTACCCAAATCAATGCCTTTTGAGGACATACAGTATGTACAATTGGAGAATGACTCAGCCCCATTTCTCCTACACCTGACCTCCTTTCTTGGAGATAATGAGAAATTCCCTTTTGATCCATTTGATTAACAGAGCTAGGTTTAGTAATACAATTAAATTGAAACAGGCAACACTAGGTGAACTACTGTACAACATATCAAAACCATGGAAAATCTCACTACAATCATTCAAAACCGTGGGGATGGGTTCAGGAAGACATGGTTTTAATGGCAAATTTCCTATTCTCCCATTTCACATTCACCTATTTCACATTCTGTGATACAAAATATTGCCTTTATCCTCCCCCACATTCACGACCACAGAGATCTAATTCCCTTCCCCACTGAATTTACTCCCCCCTCACTTCACCTACACCCCACATACCTTCCTTCCACACCTCCTCCCCAGTTTATCCTCCTTCTGGGTTATTTCTGATTCTCTATCCGAATATCCTGCTCGATCAGACACTTATAGTTCCCCATTTCTGTTTGACATAATAAAGTGCCTGCCCCCTGCTATCTAGAAAGGTATTTGAAAATAAATGTGAGGTCATTTAATTAAACAATAATAAATAAGGAAAAGTTTAATACAAATGCTAATATATTGACCATATGATATGTGCTCTTTTACCATGTATTTTACCAGTTGGGTGTTCACATATACTTTAATACCTTTGCACATGTGTCAATTACTTATATATAGTTTGCTATGAGAACACTCTTATGCCCTGTACACACGGTCGGATTTTCCAATGGAAAAAGTGCGATCGGATTGTGTTGTCGGAAATTCCAATCGTGTGTGGGCTCCATCGGACTTTTTCCATCGGAATTTCAGACACACAAAGTTTGAGAGCAGGATATAAAATTTTCCAACAACAAAATCCGATCGTTTAAATTCCGATCGTGTGTAAACAAATCCGACGCACAAAGTGCCACGCATGCTCAGCATAAATTAAGAGACGAAAGCTATTGGCTACTGCCCCGTTTATAGTCCCGACGTACGTGTTTTACGTCACCGCGTTCAGAACGATTGGATTTTCCGCCAACTTTGTGCGACCGTGTGTATGCAAGACAAGTTTGGCCTAAAATCCGTCAGAAAAAATCAGATGGATTTTGTTGTCGGAATATCCGATCAATGTCCAATCGTGTGTACAGGGCATTAGGCTGGCCAAGTTGAAAACCAAACGTTTTGTTGATCGAAAAATGAAAATGGTGCATACGATTGTGCCATCATTTGTTAATTTTTTTTTTTTTTTTTTAAATACAGCATGTTGGGTCAGGCACTTTCGATTGCTGCAGAAAAATCATGAGTCGGAAAAATAAACAACCTGACGATCGACAAAAATGTTAATTTGGTTTTTGACTCATCCATGGCCTGCTTTACGCTCCCCCTTCAGGCCTTTTGAGCACTGCTATGCTGTTCTATGTCTTTACTGTTTACTGCACTACCCTGCTGCATTTCTCTCCAGTACTGACCCCACTGCATGTCTCTTCACACTGATCCATTCCATGTCTCTCCAGTACTGATCAATCTCATGTCTTTCCAGCACTGACTATCTGCATGTCTCTCCAATGCTGCCTTGCTGCCAGTCTCTCCAACATTGTCCTGCTACATGTCTCTCCAACACTGACCCACTGAAAGCTTCTCCAGTACTGACCCGCTACATGTTTCTCAAGCAGTTACTTGCTGCTAGACTCGGGCTGAATACCCCCCCCCCCCCCCCCCCCAGTTCGGTTCACACCAGAACACTAGAACATCGTAAAAGTTCAGACCCAAACCCCATTAAAATCTATGGGACCTGAACTTGAAAAATCATGAAGGCTTATATGCAAGTTAATGGTCATAAAAAGGGGGGCCCGGGTACTGCCCTGGAGGACATGTATCAATGCAAAAACATTTTTTTTTTAAAGATAATTTTTACAGGAGCAGTGATGTTAATAATGCTCAAAGTGAAACAAAATGAAAGATTCCTTTAAATATAGTGCCTGGGGGGGTCTACTTAGTCTGCCTGTTAAGTGGCGTATCTGTACTGTGTATAAAACCTGCTGAAGCAAAACTGACATTTATAAAGAAAAAAAAAGACATTTAAATTTTTGGCAATAAAATACCATTGCTGGTAATACAAAAATGTAAAAAGAAAACAGTGTGGGCTCCCCCCCCCCCCCAAATCCATACCAGACCCTTATATGAGCATGCAGCCTGAAAGGTTAGGAAAGGGGGGGACAAGCAAGTGCCCCCCCTCCTGAACCATACCGGGCCACATGCCTGCAGCATGGGGGGTGCTTTGGGGCAGGGGGCTCTGCCATGTTAATGGGGACAAGGGCCTCTTCACGACAACCCTGGACTGTGGTCGTGGGGGTCTGTGGAAGAGGGGTTTTCAGAATATGGAAGCCCCCTTTAACAAGGGAGCCGCCAGATGCCGACCCCCTCCCTATGTGAATAAGCATGGGGTACATTTTACCCCTAATCATTCACAAAAAAAGTGTCAAAAATAAATAAAGACAGGAGGCAGTTTTTCACAATTCCTTTACTAGAAAAATAAAAAACCAAAGTCCCCCGATGTAGATTCATCGTCAAACGCGCTGCCCGCCGCACTGCCGGACCCTTAAAAAAACCTGTTCTGCATGCAACGAAGGCTAACGGCCGAATGCCTGCTCTGCTGTTTGACAGTTCCCTAAATAGGTAAGGGGTAGGGCCATCTGGTGACATCACCTGGTGGCACCGCCCCCTTGTGACATCACCAACCAAACATCCCGCCGAGCACACCGCAAATTCGGGTGTTCGCCAAACAGGCGATGTGCAAGCCAAACATTTGCTCTGCTCAAACTGTTTGCCCAACTCTTCTTGCTGCATGTCTCTCTAGCACTTACCTGCTGCATATATTTTCAGCAATGACCAGCTGCATGTCTCTCCAGCACTGTCCTCCTGCATTATTTTCTCTATTGTCCTCCTGCATGACTTTTCAGCACTGTCCTGCTGCATTTTTCTTCAGCATTGCCCAACTGTGTGTCCTCCAGCATTGCCCCACTCTGTGCTTCGTCTCTGTTGCTCCCTCTGCTCTTCTCTGCTGTTGTGCCCCCCTTGTGTGTCTGCCTAAAAAATGCATTGTTTTCTTACTGTATTGCATATTGATACAGTTTAGTGTTATGTATATCTTCATTTTTTACTAACTTACCACCTTAAATGTTAGCAAACAGTTAAAACAACATGTAATATAATGTGCACTATAGTAATTAAAAAAATTAAAAGGGAGACACTGCAGCTGAAAGTTAATTCGGAGTCATATAGAGAACACCTTTTTGAGTCCAAAAATGTCCTCCAAGCTTATTAGTGTAGAATATATATTGTGGACACTGCAGTTTCTGAATGGGTGAGTGAATACTGAAGGCAAAAAAACATTCCTCATCTGCAGGGTTTAGTCTTTTTCTTACGATTGGTATAGTATTTTGTATGGGTTTTGTTATAAAATATGTAATACATACGCTGCCCTTTTTAATTTTTTTGTAAAAAATAAATGCTTTGAATTTACACAACTTGTGGGTCACAATGAATGATGTTGCACTTTATTTTTGTACATCAAATAAGCAAGGTGATTATACAGTCACTAAGGTACTAGGAAAAGGCATATTTTCTATTTACATCTACCTTTCTATACTTTACTGCAATAACATACGCCATATTTAGGCCTTTGCTTGCATAACTATTATGTTGTTTCAGGCAAATCAATGTGATTTTCAAAGGCATGTTCTTCTATCTTGGCTTCACATGTCACTTGCTTCCCAGAAGTTGCCACTCCTTTTCCACACATTGGTTAAATATACAAGAAAAAAAAAATCATAGAGGAAGTTCAAGTAATTTTTGGTTCACAATTTGGATGTGCTTAACTATGCAAATAGCATGCCAGGAAGCTTTTGAAAGTTTCATATTATAGCACCATTTTAAAGGAGCCCCATACCATTACTCTGCTTTTGTCCCTTTTTTAAAATACCATGTTCATACACCTTCATACTTTCAAAACATATTAGTACAGACATGCTCAAGTTGGTTGAGCTTGTAATATACTAACAGCAAGTCCAAAATATTCCTTCTGCTCCTTCAGTATCCTGGGCTGATGCTCCTGCTGTTGTTCTAACCTCTGAATTATTTCCTTTTTTTAGGTGCCAGCCCAGATCTTTGCCTTTTTTTCTTTCCTGTGTGTCACCAAACCCTAGTCTGAGTTAAAAGGAAAGATTAGTCAAATTTTACATACAAAATTTAGTGTTTGTACATTTATCATATATTGATGTGACTTTTTACAAGCACTTACATGTACGATTTGTAAATGCTTCCTTCACTAGTTTTTGTATATGAGGAATTGTGCTAAGCATTTCTGCTGATGGACTGCTGAGTTGAGTCACTGAGAAACAAGAGCAGTAAAACACCATAAGAAGTAATATTAGAAAAAGTAGCATACGCAGTGGCATCAAGTACTCCTTTTTCACCCTCAGCTTTCCCATCCCTAGATTTGACATTGAGTGGTCTCCTAATCTTTATTGCAAACTTCGTCTAAATGTAATTTTTTCCATACATATGGCAGTTTTTTGGAATCATCAACCAAACTTCACCTGAAAAAACCTAGATCGGACTGAATGACTAAATGGTGTTTGCACTTGATACGCTGGTATTGGAAATTCAAATGGCCTGGTCAATATACCTACGGCCATTTTTGGAGGCAAGACCTCTCCTCTCAGCAGGTAAGGTAACATCATCAGAGGTGATTGACCAGGGGGTTGGAGTTTGTTCCACATCCATACCTCTATAATATCAACAGTCTTGAAAATTAACATTGTATTAGTCTGGGAGCATGTATTCTAAGACATGACATTTCTGGCATTCTCCCACCGCCAGGATAAAAGAATAATGTCCAAACAGTAAAGTTTTTTTCTGTTTTACTCCCTTTTTAATTCTATAGCATATAGCTAAATTTCTGTATGCCTTTTTTATTTATTGTGTTTTTGTTATTTTTACCTTTTCTACATGTTTTATGCACTGCCTGCCTAGGCATTTTAGATTATGTAGCAGGGAGCTGACTATCTTACCTGCAGTATCAGAAGACACTCTGCAACATTGCTGCAGTGAGACTATTTCTTTCGAGTGCCAGCTAAGACTCAGTGTCAATGCATCCTGCCGGCAGGGTGATTAACACCAGGGAGCAAAGTATACAGGGAATTGTAGTCCCAGGGCTCAAGTGATACATTCTATTGAACTGCTGGGGAACTACAACTACCAGCCGGCTGGCAGAGAAGAACAGATTTCTGGGAGAGCTTATAAAAAAAAGGCTGAGGTAGGCCTAGATCTCTCTCTTGGGACGCCAGCCTGGATCTGCAAGCAGGGGCTCTGTGTTGGAGAGTGCTGAGGCTGAGTTGTGGCCTGCACAAGAAGAGTCACCACACATGCATCATTGGAGCACCTGCAGACAGCACTGCTTTACTGTCCAGTGTCAGCCTGGAGGCCGCTTCTGCTCCATCTGAATCACACAGTAGCTGATCCAAGTAGGTCACAGTGGAGGTCGGACTCCATCCCTGAGCCAGTACTCAGAGTGAGAGCCTGTAAAGTTACTTTCATCACCACCAGCTTCATCTGTTGCAGTATTTGGTGAGCGAACATCTGCCCATCCATTCATATAGACACTGTATGTAGAACAGTAGAACAGCAAGCAGGATCTG
Organism: Lithobates septentrionalis; assembly: GCA_037952835.1. Classification (NCBI taxonomy): domain Eukaryota; kingdom Metazoa; phylum Chordata; class Amphibia; order Anura; family Ranidae; genus Lithobates; species Lithobates septentrionalis. The sequence continues at coordinate 412,258 of JBBDGP010000108.1, forward strand.
GAGTCAGAAGGAATGTCAACCAAGCAAGCCTTTAACAGGAACACAGGAGAGCGTCTCTAGAGATGTGACCAAGATGAAGGCAGAGATCATCTGGGCTGGACGGCTTAAGTAGGCAGGACTGACGAGCAGTATATCAACAGGTGAGTCACTGTGGAGAGATAGGAGCTGGAAACTAGCCGACAGCTGAGCGGCCAGCTCAGAGAAGGGCTGAGACCAGCCCTGACAGTACCCCCTCTTCAATGACTCCCCCCCCTCGGAGGACCACCAGGCTTGAGGGGAAAACTTCTATGGAAATCATGGAGGAGGACAGGGGCATGTACGTCCGAGAATGAGACCCAAGAGCGTTCCTCTTGACCGTACCCTTTCCAATGCACCAGGTACTGTATGCGCCCACTGAACCTACAGGGAGTCAACAATGGACTGTACTTCATACTCCTCATGGTTCTCAACCTCTACAGGGTGGGGACAAGGCACCGAGGTTGTAAAGCGGTTGCAGACCAAAGGTTTTAATAAGGAGACATGAAATACATTTGAGATACGCATATTAGAAGGAAGGTCTAATGTGTAAGCCACTGGGTTAATCCTGTGAAGAATACGATAGGGCCCAATAAACTGAGGTGCAAACTTCAGAGAGGGAACATGAAGTCGGAGATTGTGAGATGACAGCCAGACAATTTCCCCAACCTGGCAGGCGTCTGCGGCCAGCATGGAGTATGTACCTATCATTAGCATGTCACAAAGCCTCCTGGTCTTGTGCCCAAGTGGAACGAAGATCGCGGAGATGCTCCTCTAACGTAGGAATACTCTGCGGAACAAACGAGTCAAGCAACATGGAAGGTTGGAAACCATAGTTCGCCATAAACGGGGACAATCGGGAAGCAGAATTCAAGGTTCTATTGTGAGCAAACTCCACCCACGGTACGCAGAGGAGAAAGCAAGTTGAAATCCCAACTGTGCACAAAAGGCTCACCAGAACCGGGACACAAACTGACTACCCCTGTCCAAGACAATCACCTTGGGCAGCCCATGTAAGCGAAAGATCTGCCGAGCAAAAATGGAAGCCAGTTCCTTAGAAGTGGGCAACTTTTTAAGTGGAATACAACGAAACATTTTCGAGAACTGGTCAACCACCATAAGCATAACTGTGTTACACTAGGAGTTGGGTAACTCCATAATGAAATCCATAAACAGGTGGGTCCAGGGCCTCTCTTCATTGGGTATGGGTTGTAGGAGGCCCACTGGAAGGTGTCGTGGAGTCTTACTTTGAACACACATGGAACAGGCAGCTATGAAGGCAATTACATCAGCACGTAGACTGGGCCACCAGAATTGTTGGGAAATGGCCCAAAAGAGTTGATTCTTCCCAGGGTGGCCAGCAGCCTTGGGAGAATGGTAAGTCTGAAGCACGGCAGTACGGAGACTCTCTGGGACAAAGCAGCAGTCACAAGATTTCTCAGGAGGAGCATGAACCTGAGAGGCAATAATTTTATCACCCAAAGGAGAAGTAAGACTGGTGTGAACCATAGCCAGAATACGATCAGGAGGAATCCCAGGAACCAGAATGACTCCATCTTGGAAGTGGAGAAAAATTGTCTTGACAAAGCGTCAGCCCTTACATTCTTAGTCCCGGGTAAGAATGAGACAATGTAATTGAAACTAGACAAGAAAAGAGCCCATCGCGCCCTTCTGGGAGAGAGACATTTAGCCTCAGACAAGAATGTGAGATTCTTATGGTCAGTAAGAATGAGAACCGGCACAGTGGTACCTTCGAGGAGATGTCTCCATTCTTTCAAGGCTAAAATGATCGCTAACAGCTCTCTGTCACCAATCTCGTAATTGCACTCCGCAGGTGACAATTTCTTGGAAAAGTAGCCACAAGGACGCATAGCGCTCTCAGACGTAGGACGTTGAGACACAAGGGCGCCAACTCCAGTTTCAGAAGCATCAACCTCAAGGATAAAAGGTAACGTAGGATCAGGATGTGCCAACACAGGAGCAGAAACAAAGGCAGCCTTGAGACTCTCAAAGGCCTTAATGGACACCGGAGACCAACACTGTGGGTTACCGTCCTTTCTGGTCATATCCGTCAGGGGCTTGACCACAGAGGAGAAGTTACGAATAAACTGCTGATAATATTTGGCAAAGCCAAGAAAACGCTGTAGAGGACATAAACCCACGGGTCGTGGGCAACTACAGGACTGCTGAAAATTTCTCTGGGTCCATCGAAAAACCAGCAGTGGAAATGGCATAACCCAGGAGTTTAACCTGTTCACTATGGAATTCGCACTTCTCCAATTTCAATAGAGATTGTTCTCTCTTAGTTTCTGAAGCACATGACAGACATCTGTGTGGTGGCTCTCCAGGGACTTGGAAAATATGAGGATATCGTCAAGATAAACTATCACACATAACTGCAACAAATCTCAGAGCATCTTGTTAATAAATTCCTGGAAAACTGACGGGGTGTTACAAAGGCCAAAAGGCATAACGAGGTACTCATAATGGCCTGTTCTGGTATTAAACGCAGTTTTCCACTCGTCGCCCTCCTTAATCCTCACAAGATTGTATGCCCCTCTCAAATCAAGCTTTGTGAAAACCGTTGCTCCCTTGAGGCGGTCAAATAACTCCGTAATCAACGGAATCGGATAGGCATTCTTAATCGTGAAATGATTGAGACCCCTATAATCAATACAAGGTCTCAGTTTACCACTCTTCTTCTTCACAAAGAAGAAACCAGCACCAGCAGGAGACAAGGATTTGTGGCTGAAACCTCGAGAAAGTACGTCTGCAACATACTCCTCCATGGCCTTATACTTCAAGACCGACAATGGGTAAACCCGGCCACGAGGGGGTATGGCACCAGGTTGAAGGTCAATTGCGCAATCATACGACTGGTGTGGAGGCAAACTACCGGCTTGACCTTTGTCAAAGACATCGCTAAAATCACGGTACTCCTCCGGCAGGGAGGAGAGAGAAGAAGTGCACAGGACCTTGGCTACCTTCTGGAAGCATGTCTTACTACATTGTGGCGACCAGGAGAGAACCTCAGCACGGAGCCAAACAAAAGAGGGGTTGTGCTTCTGTAACCAAGGATAACCAATAACCAGTGGAAACTTAGGTGAGGAAATAACTTGGAATTGGATTATCTCATGGTCAAGAGCCCCTACGGCCATGGACAACGGAACAGTCTCATGAGTCACATGGGCAGGCTGTAGAGGACTCCCATCAAGAGCCGCAATGGCAAGTGGAGTGTCACACAGCTGCGGCAGAATCGAGTGCTTTGATACAAAGGCAGCATCAATGAACAGAAATCCGTTTATCCATTTATTTTCATAGTGCCTTTTGAAGCACAGCGCTCCTGCAAGCAATATCGCACTGCTATCTTCAGCACTCAGTGGAAACAGATTACAGCAAAGGTGACACAACATTTCGTGTCACGTACCTGGTAGGTGGAGTCCGGAATGCAGAGAACGGCCTCTCGTATGCCTCCGACTTAAGAACCCCTGAAGGTGTTAACAGGGACTCGAAAGTACAGAGGGGCACAAGTGCCTGACTGGAACACTGAAGTAGAAGGCAGGATCCTGTAGTCAGCAGGGAGGTGCACTGTAGTCCTGTAGCAGGTTGCAGACAGCAGGGAGGTGCACTGTAGCACTGTAGCAGGATGCAGATAGCAGGGAGGTGCACTGTAGTACTGTAGCAGGATGCAGACAACAGGGAGGTGCACTGTAGTACTGTAGCAGGATGCAGATAGCAGGGAGGTGCACTGTAGTCCTATAGCAGGTTGCAGACAGCAGGGAGGTGCACTGTAGTCCTGTAGCAGGTTGCAGACAGCAGGGAGGTGCAGACAAGCCGGGTCAAGATACTGGCGGGCAGATCAGGTACAGAAGGGCAAACCAAGAGAATAGTCAGAGTCCAAGCCAAGATCGGGGCGGGCAGCAAGCAGGTAAGTTAGGAACAAGCCAAGTAAGTACTGGATACAGGAAAACTGGTAACAAGGTAGCAGGGGTCTCAGGAAATGCTGTAGACCGGACAGCAAGGCAGCATTGGAACAGTCTTCTTTAAATAGCCTATCTTTGGCGCCAAGTGTTGTTCCTATTGGCGCTATTGCGCATGCGCGTACGCCCGTTAGCGCTATTGGCGCTATTGGCACTATTGCGCGTGCGCGAGCGCCGGATGGCACTTCTATGCACAGGCATTCGTTTAACCCTCAATCTGCTGGGATAACTGCAAGAGGGCTTTTCCTGACACTTCGGTAGTATCTGATGATCCCCACATAGGACCCGGAAGTGGTAACGTACCTGATCACCTTCATTCAATGTTTTTGTTTGCCAACAGCATGCAAGGTTTTGTTCCATTGACTGAACTAGTTTCCATCAGGATACAAGCATAGAATCATCGTACCAACTGATGTACCTTTCTATATACACTGTTGGATCCTTTTGCCTCCAGTGGGTCTTACATCACTGTTTATGGACATTACATCCTTCATTCACTACAGTCCTGTGTGATTTACTAGTGCTCCATTGAGTGCCCTTCTCCACGGCCCCCATCCCTCTTCTTCTCTCCCCTTTTCCCCTCCTCCTCTTCCCCCCCCACCCTTCTCCCCTTCCCCCCTACCCCCTTTTCCCTGCCATCCCTGGCTCGAGCCGCCCCCTGGGGGATTGATGTCAGTTTGCAACCATACTCAGCATAGCTGTACACTCCACATGGTAGTTGGTTGAGCAGACATCAATTGCCTTGACGTCCGGACGTTTGTTTGTCCTTTGTTACATGTCATAGTGTCCCCCCAGTCTGTGTCTGTTTTGGTTGACCCCATGTGGCCAGTCAATCTTTTTACCCAGGGCAGTATAGTTATTGGTTTATACTCTTTTATCTACATGTTTCATATTTTTGTACCACAATAAATAATTGTTGATACTACATTTATACTACGTGTTGCCTTTTAATGAGCCCCATCTCTTCTTGGTCCCCTCTCTGTTTGGGACAAATTGATTTGTAGGCTTTCAGGGGCTGAAAGGCAATTACGCTTCTATGGTACATTACTATATATATAGTTACATGGTAAATCAAGCCTCTTTGAATCCAATTTGTTTAGCATCAATGAACAGGCCTGCAGCCCCAGAGTCGATTAGAGCCTGTATCTCGACGGACGACTCAGCCCAAGAAAGGGTAATCGAAACCAGGGGCTTATCCTTCTGGATAACTGGGGATGAAACAACGCCACCTAAGGTCTGTCATGACAGGACCTCAAGGTTCGGGCATTCCCTGGACAGGTAGGACAAGACTTCAAAAAGTGACCCGCCTGGCCACAATAAAGACACAATCTCTCCCTCCTCCTAAGGGTTCTCTCATCCGCAGAGAGACGCGTGAAGCCCAAGTGCATGGGTTCATCTTCACTGACCGACTCGTTACCAGGAGACATGGGAAGTGAGGGAGGCAACTGCAAAGCTTGGAGACAAATATACAGGAGGCTTCCGCAAGTCCTCCTTAAAAGAGAGTCTTTCTCTGAGTCAGGAGTCAATGGGGATGGCAAACGTGATCAACTTCTTCAGCTCAGTGGGTATATCTCGGGCTGCTATCTCATCCTTGATGGTAAGCAAGAGACCATGAGAAAAAGCAGCCACAAGGGCCTCATTGTTCCGAGCAATCTCTGCTGCCAGAGTACGGAATTCAATGGCGTAATCGGCAACAGTTCTCAAACTCTGTTTGATGGACATGAGACACTTGGCAACAGAAGCGGAGCGTGCTGGAACATCAAATACCCTTTTAAAGGAAGTCACAAACTCAGGGTAACTCAAGACAACAGGTTTTTGTGTCTCCAATAGAGGGTTTGCCCAGGCCAAGGCTCTCCCAGAAAGCAAAGATATCATGAAACCTACTTTGCTTCTGTCCGTGGGAAACGCCTGGGGCAGCATCTCAAAGTATATCTCAACCTATCAATTTGTTCATAAACGACCTGGAGGATGGGGTAAACAGTTCAATCTCTGTATTTGCGGACAATACTAAGCTAAGTAGGGCAATAACTTCTCCGCAGGATGTGGAAACCTTGCAAAAAGATCTGAGCAAATTAATGGGGTGGGCAACTACATGGCAAATGAGGTTCAATGTAGAAAAATGTAAAATAATGGATTTGGGTCTCAAAAATATGAATGCAATCTATACACTGGGGGAGAACCTCTGGGGAATCTAGGATGGAAAAGGACCTGGGGGTCCTAGTAGATGATAGCAGCAGCTTGGCATTGCATGCCATTGCTGAGCCTAACAAAGCAAACAGAATATTGGCATGCATTAAAAAGGGGATCAACTCAAGAGATAAAACGATAATTCTCCCGCTCTACAAGACTCTGGTCCGGCCGCAAATGATCCATGCTGTAATCCTGCTCATCCAATCTGGAAAAATATTACCAACAAGTGAATTGACTGCATCTTCTGAATTCATGACCTTCGCCTACTGTCAGAAACCATGAATACTGAGCACTGAGACAGAAGTACAGTTAAGTCTCACTCGTTTAATAATAATAAAAAAAGGTAAACAGAGTAAACGTGGTCAAAACATAGCCAGAGTTCAGGAACCGGAACGGATAGTCAGAAAAGCCAAAACGTCAGGGAGCCAGAGATGAGCGTAGTAGAACAGCAAGCAGGATCTGGAGCCAGAAGGAATGTCAGCCAAGCAAGTCTTTAACAGGAACACAGGAGAGCGTCTCTAGAGATGTGACCAAGACGAAGGCAGAGATCCTCTGGGCTGGACGGCTTAAGTAGGCAGGACTGACGAGCAGGATATCATCAACAGGTGAGTCACTGTGGAGAGATAGGAGCTGGCAATTAGCCAACACCTGAGCGGCCATCTCAGAGAAGGAAGGACTGAGCCCAGCCCTGACATGTTGTTAAATGTTTATGACATTGCATTTATTATTTGCACCTGTGTGTTGAGGAACAGAAGGGAGTGGTCTGATATAGCTGAAAGCCATTCCTCTGCCCTTCTGCTGCCTTTTCAAATAGGCCGTGTATATCAGGGACGTGCAGTCAGGGCAGGCAGGTGAGGCAAAAAAAAAAAAAGATTGACCTTCGATGATCGTAGCTTGGTGACCTGGGGTCACAGAGACCAGAAAAATGTGGGGGCTAGGTAGCTGAAGTCCTACCCCACCACTGGTCAAAGTGGGGCTCCTGCCACCTATAGCTCCAGAGACACAGGGCTTCTTGTGCAGCCTGTGAGCAGCTACATACAGAATGGCCAGTTTAAATACAAACTGGCACACACTGTTTGCAGCAGATTGAGAGGATGATCACACAGTGCCTCTCACTTATTCTCTGAAGCACTGAGCTTAATGGACAGCTTGGAGCCTTGGAGCAATGGTAAAACACCATTGGAACAAGCTGTTCAATAAAAATGCTGCAGTGGAGACTGTCCTCTCACTGCAGTGTCATAGAAGAGGGCATGTGTCTAAAAGACAAGTGCCGCCTTCCATCCCAGCCCTCTTAACTAGAAGGAAAAAAGCATGGAATTATGGGTATAAGATTTATGCATAATCCCATGTTTTTCTCACACAGTTAAAAGGGAGAGTGAAAATCTGATGCCTGCTGAAAAGGTACTGTTTTAATGAAGCTAAATCATATATTATTATGCTATATGTTATAACATAATAATGTATTTATCTATTTACTGTGAAATTACTGGTTTGAAGTAATAACTTCAGCCTTCAGTAATATGTCCGTTAAGCCACCAGCTTGAGTACTGTTTTTGAAAATATAGTAAATTACTTTAAAAACAATATATAATAATTATTTGTATATTACTTATGGTAATTAACCACTTGCCACCCAGGCCAATTCTGACACTTCTCTCCTACATGTATAAATCATCTTTTTGCTAGAAAATTACTCAGAACCCCCAAACATTATATATATTTTTTTAGCAGACACCCTAGGGAATAAAATGGTGGGGGATGCAACTTTTTGTTACATGGTATTTGCGCAGCAATTTTTCAAATGCGTTTTTTTTTGGGGGGGGGGACTGTTTCCTGATTATAAAAAAACCCACTAAAGTTAGCACAATTTTTTTTGTATAATGTGAAAGATGATGTTACGCCGAGTAAATAGATACCTAACATGTCACACTTTAAAATTGCGCACCCTCGTGGAATGGCGCCAAACATTGGTACTTAAATCTCTATAGGTGACGCTTTAAAAATGTTTACCGCTTACATGTTTAGAGTTAGAGGAGGTCTAGTGCTGGAATTATTGTTCTCGCTCTAACGTTCGCGGCGTATGTAACCTGTGTGTATCTGGCTCTGATACTACTAGCCAGTGCCTCACCAGCCACTAACCTCACTGCACATCCCTGGTGTATATGCATATGTGTGTATAAGAGCTGTTTATGTTCACGTATTCGTTAAATTTGATCATTTGATATTCTTCCATGGTGGTTGCCATTTTACTATTGGCGACATTCAACCTGAAATATTATTCTAAAGTGTAAGTTTTTGTTGTTCACCTTTAAGTGCCTTTATCATATCAGTAAACATACCTTATGATATACCACAGTTTATGTTCTTTCTCCTGCTGTGTTTTGCCCTAATACTGCATATTAGGTGTGCCAGAGGGGTTGGGACTGTTCTTGGGGTTGAGGCAGAGTACAGAACCAAATATATTTAAGCGGCTCCTACGGGGGTAGTGCTACACTTATAAAATTAATAAGTGGCTTCTGTGTACTAAGGTAAGAATTCGTACTCCTAGAGATCGGTGCATTATGTTACCATTTTCTGTATGCTTGGTCTTAATCATAGGTGTGCGCAGCCTATTGCATTAGGGTGTGCACCCCAAAGTTCAAACACACATGAACGCCACCTGCTGTCACAGGAAGGGGGCTCTGATGGTGGGAGACAGTTGTTTGAGAGCATATTACGGTACACCCTAAATACGGTATAACGTGTTCCTAAAGTTGAACCTAGACTTTAATATAATGGGGCATTTACACTGACCACTGGCACCCCCAACCACCTACCTGGTGCTGCTCCTGGATAATACTAATGCACATGGGGTGATTAGGGTGTGCCCAGGCACATCCGGCACACACTGTGCGCACGCCTATGGTCTTCATTTGTTGGTAATGTGTATGAAATTGCATTGTGTGTCTGTGGATTGCATGCAGGTTAGTGTTAAAGTGTAAGATAGCAGATCTGTCAATCAGGGATATGTGTGCGAGTGTATATGGTTGCCTTGCAAATCAGTCAGCTGACAAGCTACAGGTGGTGGCAAGCTACACTTTGAGGGTTATTTACGAAAGGCAAATCCACTTTGCACTACAAGCGCACTAAAAGTGCACTTGGAAGTTCAGTCGCTTTAAATCTGAGCGGTAGATCTGAAATGAGGGGAAGCTCTGCTGATTTTTTCATCCAATCACATGCAAGCTAAAATGCTGTTTTTTATTTTCCTTGCATGCCCCCCTCGGATCTACAGTGACTGCACATCCAAGTGCACTTGCAGTGCACTTGTAGTCCAAAGTGGATTTGCCTTTCGTAAATAACCCCCTTTGTTTGGCATGTGTGGGTGTTTAGGTGTGGGTGGCAGTGAAAAAGTGATAATGCAAAGATTCTAGTTTCCAAGCAAGCTTGAAGATACTCAGAAGTGTGTGGTAATCACTTAGCTGCTCCACAGCCCTTAGATTGGGTCCACGTTTATTTGATGCGTGAACGCTGGCAAGATCACGCATCCCTTTTTCAGGCATACAGTGGTGCAATTAATTCTTAGCGGCACCCCAACACCCTAACCCCAACCTGCTTAATAAAAAAGAATAAAGAAAATAACAGGTTGCTCCATCGACCTCATGAAGACATTGTATTCAGGACATTCTCCCCGCTGGACTAAATCCGACAAGGGTCAGCTTTAGAATGCATCAGGTTGTATGCAGCATTTGTATCTGACTGATGTGTCCAGCCAGCTAGATTTAGGGTCACTCTAGTGGTGGTTAGTAGTACTGTGGGCTGGGATCATTGTATCGCAGCTGATTTTAAATTCCCAAAGTAAGCTCTCTCTTTATTCCTCCTTCAACTGATCATATTTTCCTTGATATCTGGTGGTAGCAGAAGGATATTAGAGTATGTGTGCTCTTTACAGTTGGTGCCTGTGCCTGGATTGGGAACGTTTTGGGATTCTCGTGATAATTTGCCAATTTACCTGTCAATTTCTGAGGACATGCGACCAACAGCATATCCAGGCTCTACAAGGATCCTGACAATATTTTCAAGATCCACCCAGCTGCCCAATTAACAGCTGGCTCCAGCTCTCAGCAATGCCCTAAAAGTCGAATGCAGCTGCACCCATACCTCCCAACTTTTTGAAATGAGAACAAGGGACACCTATTAGCAAAATTATGTAGCCATAGGCCCCACCCGCGGCCACCCCTCATAAAGGAGAATTATGGGGAAAAAAATTATTAGTTAAACCCACAAATGCTTTTTTTTAACACTACTATTCCTTTATATTGGGTTTCGAAATTTACAAATGCAGCAATTTAGAAATTGGATGAAAGGTTTAGCACTGGGAAACACTAAAGATAAATAGTGTATTTTATATACAACTATATAGATCAGATCAAAATGAGGAGGAAAGAGGGACAGAGGGACTTTGTTCAAAGTCGGGGACAGTCCCTCAAAATCAGGGACAGTTGGGAGCTATGTGCACCCGTCCCAGTGCTCCAGTGGGTGCTGGAAGAGCAGAGCCGAAAGTAGTGACTGTCAGTCTCTGCTCCCTGCTTCGAGAAGACCAAGAGCTGAGCATTCAGTGGTCATCTGAATGCTCAGTTCTTGGGCTTAGAGCTGGAAAGGGGCAGCTGCAACATCAGACAGATACTGCAGTATCGAGGTGAGTATGAATCTTTTCTTTTTTTTATAATCTAACCCAAATTTCTCCTTTAATGTTTTGGTAGAGGGACATTCATAAAGGAAAGTGGATACCATTATCCAAGCTTTGATGTACGGTGCAGTGTTTAGTTACTCAACACTGCACCTACATTTTATGGCTCATCCATAAAATCTAGGCCTTGTAGTGGAGCTTGCAGTTTACAATACAGGACATTGCAGAAACAGGTCATGTAACTGAGCTCTCCTCCTTCCAGTACTTTTTTAACCACTTATAAATTGGGCTTCACAGCACTGTGCTCTATCAATGTGGCTTTTTTTTTTTTAAACAGCATGTTGGTCATAGCAAAGTCATGCTGCTACTTTACAAATGGGCCCCTTAGTGACCTATTTAAAACTGAATGTGGATATTGCAGTTTTTGCTCCACACCCTGCCTGCATTTTATGTGCAATCCAAAAAAGGCAGACTGCAGGGCAGACTGTACGTATTACACTGCAGATGACGTTTTTGACAGGACATGTGAAAGGTCTCTTCTTCTCCCGGCACTTTTTTTTTTCATTCATCACAATGGACTGCTTTATAAATATTTTTTTTTTTTTTGCTTTGAAAATAATACAGTGGCTTTCTAGCTAGGCCCCTTGGTTTTGGAAGTTATAACCTTAGAGATGTAAACAACTTCCAATGTTTAGTTTGCCCTGACCATGGTAATAAAGATTGTTTTACTTTGTTAAGCCAAATGGGAACGTAATATGTTGCTGCTTTCTAGCTCTGACTATTGAACTCAGGTTTCTATGTTCCAATCTATTCATTTCTTTCTGGTGTCTTTTATCCCAGTGCCAATAGTTTACTGTAATATCTTTTAATCTGGGTGTGCATGGATTAAAAAAAAATGCTCTTTGTGACATAATCCATTGCAAACATAGCTCTACCCCCGTATGAGCCACTGATTTTAACTGGTTCTTTCCCAAACAGTGCAGAGGTCACCAATCTCGCAGGCAACAGTCTATTCACTCTGGCTCCATTAAACAGTCTACAGCAGTGGTTCTCAACCCTGTCCTCAAGTACCCCCAACAGACCATGTTTTGGGAATTTCTCTTAGATAAAATAACTGTCAAAAATACCAAGCCATTGACTCTGATTTAAAGCACCTGTGCAAGATAAAGGAAAACCTGCAAACATGGCCTGTTGGGGGTACTTGAGGACAGGGTTGAGAACCACTGGTCTAGAGGATGTCTTCTAATGGCTCAACGTTTTGTTTTTTTTTAACTATATGCATTCTATGCATAAAGCTAAAAAAACCTTCTCATTGCAGCAGTCTCCCCAGCCCCCCTAATACCTACCTGAGCCCCATCTTGATCCAGCGATGTGCATGAGAGCTTCGGCTCACTGGGGACTCTACCTACTCATTGGCTCAAACAGCAGCAGGAGCCATTGGCTCCTGCTGTTGTCAATCACAGACAGTGAGCCAATGAGGAAAGAGGGGGCAGGGCCGAGCCACGGCTCTGTTTGCAAATGGACATGCAGAGCCACGGTTTGGGAATGAGCCTGCTTGGGTGCCCCCATTGCAAGCTGCAAAGAGCACCGGCGAGGGACCCGAGAAGAGGAGGATTGGGGCTACTCTGTGCAAAACCACTGCACGGAGCAGGTGAGTATGCCATGTTTTGTTTGTTTGTTTTTTTGTTTTTTTTTAAAGAAAACCTTTAATATCACTTAAAGCCTGAAACAAAGCTAAGAGCTGTCTCAGAGAGCTACTGCTGGCATCCCAAAACTAGAACAGCACACAGCCACTAGGATCCCGATCTCAGGTCAGTACTCACAATGTCCCAGGGCAGCTACACACCTCCCAGCCAACTAGGAATAGGCCCCACAGCTCTGATATAGCTGGGACCTCGATGAGCATCAGCAGACTTCAGCAAAACTGTCTCAAAGGTGTAGCAGCCCCTGAGGCTGGGATCTTTTCCAGCAGGACAAGAGTCGGGCTGCTCCAAACCCAAGTTTATTTATGTTCCCCGCAGCCACATACTGCTCATACCTCCCCAGGGATTGGCTGCAGCACAATAAATACTCAAGCTGCCCAGTTGACTCTTCCATCCCTCTATGTTCTGGAAGCCTCCAGAATGCAGGGGGAAGCAATCAAACTCACAGCCAGTGAGATCTAGAAAAGCCCAGAGAAATCAATAGCTAATTACTGGCGGAATTACCAGTATATCATTCACAAATTAGTAAGAACCTGATTACTGGCTCTCTTTAGGAAAGCCTACATATCTGTTGTAGATCTACTCTGGCACCAGAGACTTAGGGCGGCTTCACACTACCCCATTGCGCTTTTGCTAAAGACAAAGCTGACCGGTGTTTTTAGTGCAGGTTAGCTGCTCTTTCCTATAGACTTGATGCAGTTTTAGAAACACCAAAACTCCTGCATGCTGCATCAGAACCAAAGTGCAGCTTAAACCTGTGGGTTTCGTGCAGGTTAGCTGCGCTTTTCCATAGACTTCCATAATGTCCAGCAGTTTCACTTTCTGAAACTGCACCAAAACTGTGGGACATCATGGAAGTCTATGGGAAAGCGCAGCTAACCTGCACGAAACCCACAGGTTAGCTGCACTTTGCCGAAAGCGCAGGGGACCATACCAGGTCAGTGTGAAGCCACCCTTAATAATAAATATCACAAAAAATAAATAAATACAGGTTATTGTAAAATCCTGCATTGAAAATACATTTATGGCACTCTTACCATTCCCCATATTGCCAAATGGGCTATTTAAACAGAACCAGTGCTCTGGTCTAGTGCTGTCTTGTCTACAGCTTTCCCCTGCAACCCGCTTTCTTTTATTCTGCATCTGATTCCAGTTACCGACCCGGCTTGTCTGACGATTCCTTGAACTCTGCCTGCACCAACCCCGGCTTGCCTCCTGGCCTCTGCCTGCTCACATTGCCTCTGCACTGCTGATCTGTTACCGACTCTGCTCTGTATCATGACTACGCTCCTGCCTATGCACCTGCACCTGTACCTGATCCAACTACCAGTATCTGACCCAGCTTGCCTGACTCTGCTACTGACCTATCTGTTACTGGTCGTCCGCTGCAAACATCTGTCTGCTATCTGTCAGTGCCTACTCATCGCCTGTCAGGGGAGGGGGTCGGGGATGCCCTTTCCAGAGACAGTGTCACTTTTTCCACATACATACAAGATGTTATTGTCTCTTTATGAACAAATTAGTTGGCATAACGGTGGGATGGACTTTGTCTACTTTAAAAAAAACACATGTGCAGTGGACCTCTATCCTCACTATACCGCAAAGAGAAACAACATTTTTCTAAAAATGTCCATCAAAAGTATTATTATAGTACAAAATACTTAACCAATTTGAAAATAATGAAAATATAACTACAATAAATAATAGAACTACAATCATATATATATTTACGTGACAGATTGGATAATTCATCTCAGGGATCAGAAGAGAATTGTATAGAAAAACTGCCTAAAGAAGATGACACAGCAAGCAATGTATTAGCAAATGAAATGACAAGGTAGACAATGAGTCATGGAGAGGAGTGGCTCCAACAAAATGCTTGTATACTATATGTTTTGCTGTTTCATTTTCTTGTTACATCAGTACTGACATACTGTATGTTAGTTAATATTAGTAGAGTTCCAATGATGACTGTTATTTATTAACAGGTAAGAGGATGAACATGCCAATTATCCAAACATGTATCATTTTCTCACTATTTACCAATGTGTTACATTACTTAATAATTATAATAAAAATATTGATGCACTCTAATCAATAATACCTTGTGTATAAATAATAATAAAGATATCACAAAATACACACACTATTGTGATCAGTGTATCAGTATCAATCAATTAGCATCTAGGTGGACCATAACAATTGACCTTTGGTGGATAAAAATAGCTAATAAATGATAAATGATTAGATAGCCACTAAAAAATGGGAAAGGATATAATCTCTTAACATAGTAAAAATTGCCAAGTAAGATAGTCTCTGCAAGGAGCAATCAACATCCATTAAAATGCACAGTCATTAATACAAACATCGTGACGGTATAGAACTAACTTGTAAATGTCACTAATCATCAGTCAGCACTGTTGAAGGATGCCAGAGTGTCACTGGTTATAAGTAGTGATAAATGGTGACTTACGTTTTACACCGATGGGATCATGTAAGAAAGGGAGACAAAATAGATCATTGCGCAGAGATCAGGCAAAAATTGCAGCCAGGAGTGATAAAAACCGGTACACTCACATATCCCGGTATGTGTTCAGGCATGGACGCTGCTGTGTTCGGATCTTGCAACAGCAGTGCTCGTCACTAACTCCTCCCACGTGTTACGTCACAGACCACGTGACTTTCTCAAGGATACTTAATATTTAATTCAAATATCATAAAAATTTAGATAACGGCTAGAAGAGGAATGCAGTTAAAGATTGGGGGGTGGGATTTGAAATCCAAGAGTACTTCTATGGAGTGTTATCAGTTAGCATTGTTATTTGCCTGGACTACAAACTACAAAACACCTTCCCCTGTTATGGAGAAGGAGATTTCATGAAGTCCTAAGTTGAAAATGCCACAAAGTATGGTTGTCATCTTAGGACAGTGATGGCGAACCTTGGCACCCCAGATGTTTTGGAACTACATTCCCCATAATGGTCATGCACTTTGCAGTGTAGTTGAGCATCATGGGAAATGTAGTTCCAAAACATCTGGGGTACCAAGGTTCGCCATCACTGGCCTAGGATGTTGTAATACTATCATTTTTTAATTTTTTTTTTTTATGGGTTTAGACAAACTTTACCTTTTTAAAGTGGAACTAATGGCATTTTTTTACATACTGGTTAGAGTAAGGGAGGGTTATAACCTATGCTACTTATTTTTTTTGGCCATCTGTGTCCCACTGGGAGGATTTTTCTCCACTTCCCATCTCACTGGCAAGACAGGAACTGAGAGGAAATCCCTCCAAACTGAGGGAATCCCTGGTTGTCACTAGGGTCACCAAAACTACTGTTCCCATTGGAGGATTTCCCT
Organism: Lithobates septentrionalis; assembly: GCA_037952835.1. NCBI lineage: Eukaryota > Metazoa > Chordata > Amphibia > Anura > Ranidae > Lithobates > Lithobates septentrionalis. Next base: position 428,169 of record JBBDGP010000108.1, read on the forward strand.
CTATCATTGTTCTGGGGACAACCCAAAATGTAGGATTTTCTTTTACTTTCATTTTTGATAAGATAATAATGACAAATAGAGAGGGGGAATCTCCCTAATGGGGGCACAGACAGCAGTAAAAATCTCACAGGTGTTCTAATTCAACTTCACTTGAGCCATACACCCGTGCAAAGGGCCGTCTTCACAGGTGTTCCATTTATCTGTATGTAGGCAGTCCCATTGCTGTCTATTGGGATGCTGCAGCTGTATGGACACAGCCACTGGTCCTAGTTTGACAGATGTGCGGGTATGGGTGTGCTGCCTCGAATGCAGTGTTTAGATTCCATAGCTGCTTGTAATCAGGGAGACTAGCATTGACTCACATGGCCTCACATGCAGCTGGGACTTAACTTAAAGTGGAACTTCAGTAATTTTTTCATCTTTCCATCTATTAAATCCCCTGCCCTTGTTGTTTTAACTTTGGACAGTAAAACATTTTTTTTCTGCCAGTAAATACCTTATAAAACCCACTTCCCGTTTCTTGTCTGGTAAAAAGTCTAGGCTTATGATGACATATGATGATGACAGCTCTCTTTCTCACTCTTGTGAGAGTTTGCCAGGAAGGGAGGGGGGGGGTGAATCATAACAGGGCCAATGAGAGTTGCAGAGCTGGAGATGGGCCTCTATGTAAATCCAGGAAGTGAACAGGCAGCAGCTCCAGCTGCCCACAGTTAAAATGGTTGCAGCCAGACTCAGTGGAGGGAGATTTCTGCAGCATATTTGGCAAGTACAGAATCACTGTATATAAAAAATAATATGCAAAGTGGTTGGAGGGAAGCTCCAGAATGGCAAAGATGTTTTTATTACAAATTATGTGAGCAGACTGCAGTTCCTGTTTAAAAACAGGACTTTCAGGGCTATTCCTATAGTATTTATTGCGCCAGCCCATGCAGAGATCACATGCATGGTTGCCTGTCTGAGACCATTTTCCCACATCCCCTTGAATAAGTTCTGCTGTCACAACAGCAAAAGGCAGGCTCTTTATTGCAGAAGCAAAACACAATATGCATTAGTAGCTTTAACAGAAACTACTGTCCTTATAACTATTCCCTGCACTCTGATACATTCATTTGGGGAGCGCACACATGCTTCACCACAGCCGTATGGATGGGAATACTCTGTCCTAGGTCAGGAGGTATGCTAGGGATGGTGGAGAGAGACACCAATGTCTAATATATACATTATGTAACCATGTCTGTTCTCACAATTATCTCACTAAAAGTTTTGGCTACGACTTGTGGAGTGGAGTGGAGTGGAGAATTAGAATATAGACTGATATACCACCAATGTCTAAACAAATACACACAAGGCAGCAGAATGAGCACAAATTCCGAAATCCTGGGATTATCTGCCTAATGCAAACAGGCCTGATCCTCTGCAAACTTGGCTTCAAGTGGGTCGGTTCACTCATCCATACTAGAGACAAGTGAGAGCATGGCTACACAAACTGACTAATCCTCCGTTTAGACCCGTGACACTGTACGCCAAACCAAGCCTGCAATGCCCCTATAACAAGGTCATTGGATGTGTTATATCTGGCAATTATCCATGGGTTTTCACTATCATGCTGTTCTCACCTGATCATGGCAGATCAGCTGAAGGTGAAAGTGTTGAGATGAGTTGAGAGACTCAGAATGTTTAAGACAATCATATGGGGTGGATAGGGATACCATGTGGCTGGTATTTTACCAGCTTCTTGCCAATGTTATTACCAGGTTAGATATAATATTATTAATAAAAAATGTTTTTCCATAAACAGTAGCAACCTAAGGGCTGATTCACGCCATCACGTTTTATGTGCACTGCAACTCAGGATCACAGGGCGGTAAAAACCCTTGCAAAGTAGTTGCCAATCTAATCTATGAAGCTGTTCACACCAACATATTCAAAGGAATTGATAAAGAGCGTTTATGACACTCTTTAGAATTTTGTCATTCCTATGCAAAACAAATGAAGCTGGAAACAGGTACATGAATGTGAGGCAAACACATTTTCCATGCAGAGGCTAATTGAGGCCTTACGTACACTCCATCCTTAGTGCAGCTGAGTTACCTCTCACCCCTTCACACAGACAGTGCATCAGTCAAGCAGTTTTAAATCTGGGTGGGTGAAACCTGATAGGGATTCACATACACCAGTTCCCTAACAGGTTTGCTCCCCTTGTGATTGACAGCAGGCAATAGGTAGATTGATAGTCAATAGACAATCTGCTATTGGCTGTAGAATCCACCCACTGTCTGCTGTCAATCACAAGATAGAGTAGACCTGACATAGGAATTTGTGTCTTAGCATCCCCATCAGGCTCCACCCTCTATCAGCATCACTGGTTGCTGGGTGCATGTCGGCTGTGAAGTTAACAGAATTCTGAACAACTAGTGACAGCTAGGGAGAGGAGGGCATAGTGGCTGCAAACATGCAGCTCTGCTACACAGTGTACAGAGATAGGCACTCTGCATGTCTATGTATGGGAAGTTCGAGCTGGTCTTAATTACCTCCAGTTTCGTTATGTAAGAACTGGAAGTAATTCTTCTTTAATTTAGTGCAGCCATAACATCACTTTGTAAAACTGGCACTATTAAGATCTACCTGAATCTTCTGCACTGTTGACAACACAATTGATTGATATGCCACGTGTGGGGGAAGTGGAAATTGATCGATAAACAATACGATTGTAAGTCATCTATTGTATCTTCCGTCTGGTATTTCCATCATGACACCTCATAACCTGTTTACTCAAAATATGGTTGAATTCACAACGTTTTTTTTTTTTGGCTCCGCAGTGCAGTGCTTGTCAAATCCCTGTAAACAAAAACAGTGAAATGTGAAATCACAGCACACAAAAAATGCACAAGGGTACAGAATAGGTCCAACCTCTGAAGAGGAAAGGCCTGTGTGGCGGAACTGTCCAGCACACCGCTTAGGTGCTTCTGTCAGTATACCGCTTCCTCCAGTCTGGACATAGGAACCAGATATTATAGCTGAATATTGCATAGCATACAAGACTAGCTAGCAATAGATTGTATGAGAACTGGAACTGTTTATTGAAAACTCACACAGAATTTTTAGTACACCAGGTCAGATGGGCCTAATCACATTATCGTATGCAAAGGAAAGTATACAGGAATGTAATAACATGAGCTAATTAACTAGTCACTTAAACCAGCCTAGGTGACTCAAAGGCCACCCAGACAATGTTGTGATTAATTAGACAGACAGAAACAATAGGTGACTTGGTTAACAATGGAAGAAATACACTCGACACAAAACACCTTATACAGAATATAGCAGGAGACACCCCAGTAACAGACTGTCCGGCTCCTTCTTTGGAGTACATGGGACAGAGGCCAATGCGACCAGCTCTTTTAGAAAAGGTCCCTGCAGCCAGTGTCTGTGACAGCCTGCATCCCTGAAATCACGTGCAAAGCTCCTGACAGGGGCAAGTTACTCTTGGTCTATGTAGACCGAAGCCAGGTGAATTCTGCTCCTTAGGGACCTGCCAAAGCTGGTCCTCAAAGTACAACCCCAATTCCAAAAAAGCTGGGTTGCTGTGTAAAATCTATATTAAAACAGAATGTAATCATTTGTAAATCTCATAAATCCATATTTTATTCACAATAGAAAATAGAAAACATGTCACATGTTTAAATTAAGAAAATGTACCATTTTAAGAAAAAAATAAGGTAATTTTGAAATTGATGGCAGCAACATGTCTCCAAAAAAGTTGGGACAGGGTCATGTTTACCATGGTGTAGCATCCCCTCTTGTTTTAACAACACTGCGTGAGAACTGACGAGACCAGTTTCTAGAGTTTTGGAAAAGCAATGTTCCATTCTTGCCTGATATAGGATTCTAACAGTTCAACAGTCCTGGATCTTCTTTATTGTGTTTTTTGCTTCAAGATGCGCCAAATATGTTGAATTAATGAGAGGTCTGGACTGCAGGCAGGCCAGTTAAGCACACGGACTCTTCTACTACAAAGCCATGCTGTTATCATAGATGCAGTATGCGGTTTAGCATTGTCCTGCTGAAATATGCAAGGGCTTCCCTGAAAAACAAGTTGTCTGGGTGGGAGCATATGCTGCTCTAAAACCTAGAGTATATCTTTCAGCATTGATCGTATCTTTCCAGATGTGCAAGCTGCCTATTTCATACGCACTAATGCACCCCCACACCATCAGAGATGAAGGTCCTTGAACTGAGTGCTTATAACATGGCGGAAGGTCCCATTCCCCTTTAGCCCCGGTTCATACAGGGGCGGCACGACTTGCAGGTCGCCTCTGCGAGGCGACCTGCAAACGACTTCTGCGGCAACTTGCAAAACGACTTCTGTATAGAAGTCTATGCTAGTCGCCCCAAGTCGCCCCCAAAGTAGTACAGGAACCTTTTTCTAAGTCAGAGCGTCTTGCGTCGCTCCTATTAGAGCGGTTCCATTGTACAGAACGGGAGGCGACTTGTCAGGCGGCTAGGTCGCCTGACAAGTCGCCCCTGTGTGAACCGGCTCTAAGTCTGGAGAACACGTTGCCTAGTTGCCAAAAAAGAATGTTACATTTTGATTTGCCTGACCACAGAACAGTTTTCCACTTTGCAAAAGACCATTCTAAATTAGCTTTGGCCCAGAAAAGACAGCTGTGTTTCTGGATCATGTTCAGATATGGCTTCTTATTTGCATGAGTTTCAGCTTGCATTTTTGGATGGCACAGAGGACTGTGTCAACAGACAATGATTTTTACAAGTATTCCTGTACCCATGCAGTGATGCCCATCACAGAATCGTGTCTGTGTTTAATACAGTGCCATCTGAGGGCCTTAAAATCATGGGCATCCAATACTGTATTTCGGTCTTGTCCCTTGCCCCTAGTGCACAAAAATTTCTCCAGATTCTCTGAACCTTTAGATGATATGTGCTGTAGATGATGATATATTTAACCACTTCCTGTCCAGTGACTTACCTTTACATTACTAGATGGGAAGGGTCATATCTCGGTCATTGCTGCAGCTGGAACCTTAGATCATCATGATTGAATCCTCTCCCTGAAAACCAGCAGTTTTAGGCATTATCTTTTTATGATACAACGGCTACAATTGCGGACACTAACCGAATCAAAACTACAGCCCAAAATCATCAACTGATTCAAAGGACATCTCAGCAGATTGAATCTGGAAATCCATCCTGGACATACAGAGACCCGTAACTGCGATACCATCGGGTTTGGTAACAAGCGTGTTTGATCATTTGTTCATTCAAATGGTCCATCCTATTTGGTAAGAGTATATTTTATTTATGGTGGAGGATTTCACACTATGAATTTTGGCTGCATCAATTGGCTCTTTCCAGTCTCTCACGTGGTGGATTTTATTTAATCTTATGGACTTTTATTGCGCTGCACCTTTTTATTTTTATACTTATCTATTTTAGGTGTTTGTAATTTACCTTTTGGTGTCCAGCTTGCAATTATTATTGTTGTTGCAGTTCCCTTGCCTGTGTGCGCTGATTGCTTCTTTTTATCTATACTAACTATATACAGCAAACCAGTAATAATTCCCTAACTAGAGAATGTAATAAACCGTGTGAGTTTTCCAACTCAATATGTTAGAGTCCAGAAAAAAAAAAGGGCCTCACATAAAAAAAGAGTTTTGTGGTGACTGTGAAAGTCATCTTAGCAACTTCCCTGGTCTCCGTTAACATTCTGAAGAACAGATGTGGGTGGTTCCTTCCCACACACAGCAGTAGTTCTGCTAAAAGGGACACAGCAGAACCCCAAATTTGAAAGGCCCCCTGGGTCCTAACAGCAAATGCTATTTCACACAGCTGTAGACCATGTTTACATCTTGATATCAATCAGAACCAGCCAAATGGAAAAACAAAGTCCGTAAAAAAGTAATGGACAGCTTCCCTTTGGTCTACAGGTAAAAGTCTCGGCTGAAAACCTGGACCATCTGGTTGTTCGGGCCCCAGATACTCAGAGACCTGACCTGATCTGGTCTGACACGCTTTTTGATAAGGACTCTGTCCTAGAAAATGAAGCTGCTCCTTCTCCAATTTTTCTGGAACTTTTCCCAGAGCACCCTGGAACTGGGATGGCATTAAGGCTTGGGCACCTGAAAAAACTCCCAGTTCTCTGTACACCACTCATCCCTAAGAGTTTCCACCTCAGACATGACCTCTGGGGATACATAAGGATACTCATACCTGTATTCTGAGACACTCGCCTTTGCACGATGCATTGCATTCTCAAAAATCATGACAATTTGTCTTTCACCCCTCTGCCTGGCAGGATAAACAGGCTGACAGCCCTTTTTTATCAGTTCATAGTGGGCCTCACTTTGAGCTTGGGCCCTGGCCCAGGTGCATGGGAGTGATAAGTCAGAGCACTGCTCCTGGTACTCCTTGCTCACCTGGAGATTAGCAGCGCATTGCATTTGTTGCCGAATAAACTCTCTCTCCTCTTCCTCAGGCTCTACTGTAGTTGCTGACTTGTCCCCGGTAATCACAAAGTCTGCTGAACAGGACAATCCCTGCTCTCTTTCCTCCTGCACCTCCTAATCTCCCCCAAACCATTAATGTGAAGACCCTTCAGAGGTCTCCCAGTCACTTGAGGCATCATCACTAGAATCTCTGTCAAATAGGGGAGCCAGGGTAAGACTCCACACTGCTCCCCTCTGCAGAAACAGGCACAGTTTTTACCACTGCGGCAGTCTTTTCTCTTGTCTCTCCAGTGGTTACAGCTTGTTGCTCAGTCAGTAGGCCCCTCCCCACTAATCCCAGGATGGGTCCCTGACGGTGACTGTATACAAGATCCAAAAAAAGTCAGCTCTAACTCAAAAAAAAAATTACTAAGCTGTTAGCAAACAGGGACAATATACAATCCTCTCCAAAAATTAAATACAAAAAATTGCAGCGCTCTAGAACAAAAAAGTCCCAACATTAAACCATAGTCTATTATTGTCCTGAAGAATTATAGAAGTGTCATCATGTGTGAAATAGAGAGAATGGCCACTCACCAGAAATACATGCTGTCTCTATGAAGAGAACAGCACAGAGCGCTCCAAATGAACCCCTCAGTATTGGTATTCACCTGCAATATATATATATACCCGTGTTAGTATTTAGTAATATATTGTGAACCAGAAAGCAACCACCTGGTGAAGTACACACTCACCAGACAAAGTAATAAAGCACATCATAGCCCACAAGTTCTTGCGTAGTGAATAGAATAGTGTATCAATCCACACACTTCAGCGATGAGCACTCACCAGAAAATATGTGCTGCTGTATCTCCAGCACATATTTTCTGGTGAGTGCTCATCGCCGGTTCTATGGTTCCGCGCTAAAGGAGTTGCCATAGGGTTTGCCAGGGGAGTAAGGTTCGATTTAGAAGAGAGAAAGACTGACCCGGAAGGCGTTATTTATTTTTGAGAGGGAAACTGAATGGAACTGAATGCTCACTGGCAAAGATATATGTCCCAAATAAAAATCCAAATAGATACCTTTTGGGGATCTTGGCGGATTGTATGGAATTTAAGAAAGGGGGGGCCATAATGGCCGGGGACTTTAATTTTTTCTTGGAACCAGGAAAGGACAGTACGTCGCATGCACGGGAGACGGGAAAGGTATGGAGGAATAAAGTAAAACAGAAATTGCAGCAATGTCAACTGGTAGAGGTATGGAGGTCGCAGCACATAAATTCAAGGGACTACACATTCCACTCCCCCGTGCATAGGATGTATTCCAGGTTAGACTTCTTCCTGATCAAACACAGGTGGTTAGAGGCAGTGACTAGCACAAATATTTGAATTATGACCTTCTCAGTCCATGCGCCTGTGAGCTTACAACTGAATATTGTTGAGTCTCTAGCAAAGATTAATACATGGAAGTTAAATGAAGACTTATTACATGATAAAAATACAGAAAACCAATTAAGGGAAGAACTAGAACTGTATTTCAAGATGAATGAATCAGAGGAGATATCAGAGGCCATTGTCTGGGAGGCCCATAAAGCCTATATTAGGGGCATTTTTATTAAAGCTGGGTCGGAAAAAAATAAAAAATTTAAGCAAGATAAAATAGCTTTAACAGAAGAAATACACGGTCTCGAACAACAGCATGAGTTAACTGGGGAGGCGGAGGTGCTATTAAATCTTTATCGTAAAAGAGAGGCCATGAGGGACCTATCAGAACAAGAGGCACGAGCGGTATACAACCTAATTAAGAAAGAAAGGTACTTGGGCAGGAACAAACCTCGGAAATACCTCGCAAAGTTATTAAATAAAAAAGAAAACAACTAACTATATCGAGAAAATTAAGACAAAGACAGGGGAAATGAGATATAAAGCCAGAGAAATTGCCAAGATCTTTCAAGACTACTATGGGGAGCTATATTCAATCAACAAGAAGAATACAATAGAAGAGGACGAAAAAAAAGGGGGGAAATAAAAGCCTACTTAAAAGACATAGAATTAACTAAAATAGCAGAAAACAAAAGTAGGGATCTAGAGGCCCCCATAACAGAAGAAGAGGTAAAAAAAGCGATCAAAAAAACACCGGTCGGTAAAAGTCCTGGGCCCGATGGCTTGACATTGTTATACTATAAAAAATTCCAGGACTTATTAATCCCTAAATTGTGTTCCTACATGAACGGGATTGGGGTTAAATGGGGAATGAAGAGGGAGGCGTTGGAGGCTAATATCACTATTATCCCTTAAGAAGGCAAAGATAGCACACTCTGCTCAAGTTATAAACCTATATCGCTCCTAAATACGGATACGAAGTTATTCGCAAAAGTACTAGCTGGGAAAATGAAAAATATAATGAATGAAATGGTACACCCAGATCAAGTTGGGTTCATCCTGGGGCTTCTTGCAGAGCATGTTAAAAGTGATAGGTCTTGGGCCGAATATGTCCAGATGGATAAAGGCATTATATGTAAGACCTACTGCGAGGGTTAAAGTAAATGGATCACTCTCGGAGCCGTTTGAAATGTTCAACGACACAAGACAGGGGTGCTCACTATCCCCTTTACTGTTTGTGTTAGCCCTAGAACACCTTTTAACAAACATAAGACAGAACCCGGATATCAGGGGAGTAGAAGTCGGGGAAGAGGTTCATAAATTGGTGGCCTTTGCTGACGACATTTTATTTTATATAACTTGCCCTAGGATTACCCTTCCAAATTTGATCTCCACATTAAAAGACTATGGAGAATTATCTAACTTCAAGATAAACCCAGCTTAATCAGAAACTCTAAAGATTAATAAAGGTAAAACAGGGGAATTTTCTTATCAAAAGAACTTCACATTTGTGTGGGGGAAAAAAGAACTCAAGTATCTAGGAGTTAAGATAACATACATCAAGAGAGACACTATATCAGTCTAATTTTTTCCCCCTTCTTAATGAGATCAAAGAGGAGCTGAATAGAATTACAAGAGGACAGTTATCATGGGGAGGTGGAATTAATATACTCAAGATGGCAATTCTACCCAAAATTATGTATAAGATGCAAATGCTAACAATTCCACTCCCACTGGCCTTCTTAAAACACTGCATACACTATTTTTAAAGTTTATTTGGAGAGGGAAAAAAACACGTATTAGTTTTGCACAATTGAAAAAAGATAAGGAGAAGGGGGGGGGATTTCAGACATTATACGTTATTATGAGGCAATTGTATTATCACGAACAATAGAATGGGCAAAAAATAATAGGGAAAAACGTTGGGTTAAAATGGATAGCACGATTTCAAAAGTTATATTGGGAAAGATAATATGGATCCCACCACAATATAGAAAACTTAGCACGAACACACACAATATCACTAGACATGCACTAAAAGTTTGTCTGTACAAAAGGGAGAAATGGGAGTTCAACTCACCCTTAATCCCACTGAAGGATACAGAATACTTCACACCGGGGATTGAGGAATTGTTTGGGAAATGGATTCTACAAGAGGAATCCCAACTAAAAGATGTGATGGAACAGGGTAAAATTTGCACATACCAGGATTTAAAAAATAAAGAAGAACTTATGGCTATAGACCGATGGCGATATAACGATAATTAAACCACTTTATTGAAACCCTCCCACAACTCATAAAAGATCAGACAAAAACTTACGTCCCCTGGAGAAACTTTGTGTCGATAAAGTAGGGAAGAGGGGGATTTCCAAGATTTACAGAGTGTTAATAGAATTGAAGGGATCCGAGATACCGCCATATATTAAGAAGTGGGAGATGGAATTGGGTATACAGCTCAATGAACCTGAGATAGGGAAGCTACTGAGGCGGGCATATGCCACATCGGTTAATTGTAAGACAAGAGAAGTTAAAGTGCCTGGTGAGATGGTATATAACCCCTGATAGAGCACATAAGTTCCAGAGTGAAACATCGCAACATTGTTGGCGGGGGTGCAAAGAGATTGGAACAATGGCGCATATTTGGTGGCACTGCCCGGAAATTAAAAAAATTTGGGGGGAGACCAGGCAAATTATCAAAGAGATAACCAATATTGGAGTGCCAGATGACCCATGGGAATGTTTATTTCATGGGATTAGAATGCCAACTAGGAAGTATTTGAGAACACTACTACCACAACTTTTGGATGCAGCCAAAAGCCTTATACCTAAATATTGGCAGGAAAAAAAGGAGACCTAAGCTGCAGGATTGGTTTAATAAAATCAACGAAACCCAAAATCTTGAATATTTAAGGTTCAGCGAGGGGACGGGAATGGAAGAATATGAAGAGAAATGGAGGGGATGGGTAGAGTATAAGGGCTCGATTAGGTGCGCAGAGGTTATGGGTCAATAAAGAAAAAACGAAGCGTGGCCCCACAGAAGAACGGTAACTTGTTGCAGTATAAGAGGTAGGGAGAAGAAAAGACTAGAACCGGTAGGCGTAAAGAGGAGCAGGGGGCGGGTGAGGGAGGGTGGAGTGTTTTGGGGGGGGAGCGAGGGGTTGGGTATATCGGGGGCATTATGTTTTTGTATGTGTATTAAGGGCTGGCGTCAGCCGAAGTGAGGTCCTATCTAACGCAATAAACTAAAAAAAAAAAGAAAATATGTGCTGCTGTAAACGCAGCTATCACGCTTGCTTAGACAAAAGAATGTGACGGATGGATGGACACCAGATAGACATCATTTCAATGGGATGTCTTCCACACACTTCTTAAGGGGATAAATGCAGCTCACACAGTCAAATAATCTCACCAGTGGCGGCCCATTCATTAGGGGTCCCGGACTAGGGATTCCAATGGGGGGAGGTGTTTTTTTTGAAGCATGTGTTTAGAGCCAGAGGCTCTAATAGGCTTTAAAAAAAGGGAGGGCATGGGGCGCGATCCTACCCAGTTGTGTGACAATAACGAATGAATATTCGCTATTTTCACACTAAATCTCCACCCCCCCAAAATGTCAGGCGATCCTATTGGACGCCTAGCGCCTAGGAGAAGGAGAGAGGAGATGCAAAGCGAAAGCCGCCGTGCTGGAGATGAGGACACCAGAGCGGCTGCCCGCAGCCCGCCTCCTAGATCAGGCTGGAGCAGAGGATAACCGAGCCGCAGTCCACCATCCGCCACCCAGATGGGGTAAGTGCCGGACAACAGGCGGAGGGGGGTAGTGCCACCGCCGGCCGCACGGGGGGCAGTGGCTGTTTACCACAAAAGAAAACACCAGCCGCCACTGAATTTCACCAAAACAACAGATAATGGTTAACCATACTGTAGTATGTTTTATTTTCCGAATTAAGCAGCAAAGAACAGATTAAAAATGAACCATTAAAAGGTACATAAAAAGTCGCTCAAAGACTTACAGTCAAACGCCGCCACCTCAGACATTGGGGTGGCAGCGTGACGTCACACAAAAAAAGCTCCGCCCAATGTATTTCCCAACCAAGGTGTCAGGTCACCTTGAGGCTAGGTGACAGATGCACACCGTTGGGATCAGGAGTGCACCGCAAGGCAGTGGACCCTACGGCTGACTGCTGCGGATGGGAGTCTGGGTATAAGGAAGGCAGGGTCGCTGGAACACCAACACGGATCCCACCGGGGTTAGAGCGTAGGATTCCCTGGGGCGCGGAATCTAAGAGCCAGCAGGTTTTCACCAGAGCCTCTGATGGTGAGGATGGACTGGGCTGCAACTGGCTCTAGGTCGCGACCCCCAGGGTCCCCCAGCTCACACCCACAGTAGGCAACAGAAGGATAAGGATAGTAAGAAATAAGCCAAGGTCAGGGCCACAAGCAGACAAGGACAACAGAGTACACGCCAAGGTTCAGGGTTACAGGCAAACAGGGATAGTCGGGGACACGCCAAAAGGTCAGGGTCACGAGCAGACAGGAATAGTATAGAACACTCCAAGGTCGGTAACAGAAATAAATGTAGAGCACACGGCAGGCAGGAACAGGAAGCCAAACACACAAAGGCTGATCAGCAGGGCTGACCTGCAGTGCAGAGGTTAATATAGAGTTCTCTGATAGGAGCTGGGGTGGAGCCATGCTAGAGGAGAGTTAATAAAAGCAGTCAGGTGAGAGACAGCTGGTCTTAGGAGATGAACACATGGAAACAAGAATGCTGACAAACAACCTCTATTGCATAACCATGACTGTACCCCCCCCCCCCCCCCTCTTACGAGGCCTCCCCCTTCCCCGCCTGGGACCAGGTTTAGAGGGGAACTTCAAATGAAACTTCCTCAACAGAGGAGGTGCAAAGACCTCAGAAGCCTTGATCCACGACCTCTCCTCTGGACCAAACCCCTTCCAATGCACGAGGTACTGGAGAATGCCTCTACAGAGTCGGGAATCCAAAATTTGGCTAACCTCGTACTCCTGATTATCCTCAGAGACCGGCGCTGCGGTAGAGAGAGGACGAGAGAACTTATTGAGGACTAAAGGCTTCAGAAGGGCAACATGGAAGGAGTTAGAGATGTTGAGGCTTTTGGGAATCTGGAGCTTGAAACAAACCGGATTCAGTTTAGAAGTTATGGTGTACGGACCAATGAATCTTGGGGCAAATTTGAGAGAAGGAACCCAGAGTTTGATGTTCCTGGTGGAGAGCCAGACTTTGTCTCCTGGCTGAAGAGAAGGCGGCTTACGCCTGCGACGGTCAGCAAAACTCTTGAATTTGTTGGCAGCTTTCTGGAGGGAATCATGAATGTCAGCCCACATGGAATTGAATGATTCCTGAACAGTAGCCAAGGCTGGAATGTTGGAAGAACAGGTCATAGGAAGAGGGAGTTGAGGATGTCTTCCATAAGCAGTGATAAAGGGTGTTTTCTGAGAACTGACCTTGACATGATTGTTGTGGGAAAACTCTGCCCACGGAAGTAGTGATGCCCAATCATCGTGATGAGCCGAGACCAAGGTACGGAGAAAGACCTCCAACTCCTGATTAACCCTCTCAGTCTGGCCATTGGATTGGGGATGGTAAGAAGAGGTAAAATCCAAAGTAATGTTGAGGGATTTGCAAAAGGCTCTCCAAAAACGGGACTTAAGCTGAACACCCCTGTCCGAAACGACATGGGAAGGAACACCATGAAGGCGGAAAATCTCTTGTATGAAAATGGGAACCAAGGCAGAGGCAGAAGGGAGACCAGGAAGAGGAACAAAATGAGCCATCTTGGAGAACCGATCGATTACCACCCAAATGGCTGTATTATTCTCCGACAGTGGAAGATCGGTGATAAAATCCATGGCGATGTGAGACCAGGGCTCCTTAGGAATGGGCAAGTTCATGAGAAGACCAGCAGGGGCTAGTGTAGAAGATTTAGACTGAGCACAAACATGACAAGCCTTAACGTACTCTTTAACATCCGAGCGGAGGTTAAGCCACCAGTAGAGACGACTGATGAGCAGGAAGGATCAGAGGAACCCAGCATGACTTGCCACCTTGGAATCATGTCCCCAACGAAGGATCTTAGCTCTTAGCTCCGGTGGAACAAAGGTCTTGCCAGGAGGAATTTTTGATTCCAGGGTGGTGGAATGGGCAACAATGCATAAGGTCGGAATGATCGGCTCAGGATCAGGGGTGGACTCCTCGTCCAAAGTGTCAAATGACCTAGAGAGCGCATCAGCCCGACCATTGCAGGAGCCAGGTTTGTACGTAATCGTGAATTTAAAACGGGAAAAGAAGAGACTCCACCTGGCCTGTCTGGGGTTCAGACGTTTAGCATTCTGTAGGTATTGTAGATTCTTGTGATCAGTAAAGATCGTAATGGAGTGAGGGGAACCCTCCAAGAGATGACGCCACTCTTCCAACGCCAATTTAATTGCGAGAAGTTCCCGATCACCAATGGCATAATTTCTCTCTGCCTGAGAAAATTTTTTGGAGAAGAACGCACATGGTTGACGTCTCTTCTCAAAGAACTGAAGAAGCACAGCTCCCACCCCCATCGAAGAAGCGTCTACTTCAATAAAAAATGGATCCCCAGGATTTGGTCTCCTCAAGAGAGGTCCAGAAACAAAAGCCTGTTTCAGATCGTGAAACGCAGAGACAGCCTCGGGAGGCTAGTCTTTGCCATTCGCACCCTTCTTGGTTAAAGCGATAATAGGCGCGGCAATGGAAGAGTAATTCCTTATGAACTGCCTATAATAATTTGTGAAGCCAAGAAAGCGCTGTGTGGCCTTGAGGCTAGCAGGAAGGGGCCAGTTGGTAATGGCCGAGACCTTTCCGGGTATCCATGCGAAATCCCAAACTAGAAACAAAACATCCCAGAAACAGGACCTCAGGACATTCAAAGGAACATTTCTCCAGTTTGGCATAGAGATTATTCTCTCTAAGGCGCTGAAGAACGGTGCGGACATGGTTTCTGTGAGCAAGCAGATTTTCGGCAAAGATGAGAATGTCATCCAGATAGATGACAACAAACTGGTACAGTAGATCCCTGAAGATTTCATTGACAAAGTTCTGGAACACAGCTGGAGCATTACACAAACCAAAAGGCATAACCAGTTATTCGTAATGCCCGTCCCTAGTGTTAAACGCAGTCTTCCATTCGTCACCTTCCCGTATTCTAATGAGATTGTATGCACCTCTGAGATCCAACTTGGTGAAAATGGAAGCCCCCTTCAACCTGTCGAATAGCTCAGATATTAGAGGTAAGGGATATCGGTTTTTGATGGTCACTGCGTTTAACCCTCGATAGTCGATGCAGGGTCTGAGGGTACCATCCTTTTTAGCAATGAAAAAGAACCCTGCTCCTGCAGGCGACGAGGCTTTCTGGATGAAACCTCTCTCCAGATTCTCGGCGACATACTCAGACATGGCCTGGGTCTCTGGAATGGACAGAGGGTAGGTACGACCCCTGGGCAGAGTTGCTCCAGGGACAAGGTCAATGGCACAGTCGAAAGATCTGTGGGGAGGAAGCACCTCAGCAGACTTCTTACAGAACACATCCCGGTAATCGCTGTATGCCGCGGGAAGATCAGAAGATACGGATGTGGTAGCAATGGAAAGCCTGTCCTTGGGGACCATCTTGAGAAGACAGGACGAGAAACACGAAGGACCCCAAGCCAGGATCTGCTCAGAGACCCAGTCCACATGTGGAGAGTGGAGCTGTAGCCAAGGAAGGCCCAATACAATGGGGGCAGAGGCCTTGGGTAGAATGAGGAAGGAAATCCACTCCTGGTGGAGTATCCCTACCGACATCCTAATAGGTAGCATCTGGAAACGTATAGGACCCCCTGGGAGCACAGTGCCATCAATTGCCGAAACTACCAGTGGTGTAGCGAGGGAAGGAAGGGTAAGCTTCATAGAAGAAGCAGTTCTCCAGTCCATAAAATTGCCGGCAGCCCCGGAGTCCAGATATGCTAGGACCGATTGGGGAGAAGAGCCTACATGGAGGAACACCGGAAGTAGAAGACGAGAAGGTGATGTTTCTGGGTCCAATACTCCACCTTCCAAACGTATTAGACCCTGAGCATTTCCCGGACGAAGCGAGCAGGAGTCACGAAAATGAGCCTTGCCCCCACAATAAAGACACAAGCCTAGAGTTCTGCGTCTAGCAAGTTCTTCAGGGGTTAGTCTAGTCCGGCCCAGCTGCAAAGGTTCCTCAGCAGGCAGAGGATGCTCCACAGAGCGACGGGGGAAGAGTTCTGGCTGACTAGGACCTAGAGGGTGCTGGCGTCTTTTTTTCTAGGGACCTCTCCTGGAAACGAATGTCAATCTGATTGCACAAGAAGATTACATCGTCCAGACCGGCGGGGATGGCTCTTCCTGCTAATTCGTCCTTCACTCGGTCAGAGAGGCCATGTAAAAAGGTTGCGACCAGGGCCTCATTGTTCCAGCTCAATTCAGCTGTGAAAATACGGAACTGAAGCGCATATTGTCCCACTGAACAAGATTCTTGGCGAAGGCGTAAAAGGGCACTAGCCGCTGAAGAAACCCGAGCTGGCTCCTCGAAGATATTACGAAACAGCTTCAAGAAGTCGGCAGGCTGGAAACCACCGGGTCATTCTTCTCCCACAGGGGGGCAGCCCAAGCTAAAGCTTCACCAGAGAGGAGGGAAATGATATAGGCTACCTTAGCCCGATCAGACAGAAAGTTTTGAGGCTGGAGCTCAAAATGAATGGTGCATTGGTTGAGGAAGCCCCTGCAGGCCTTGGAGTCCCCAGAAAAACGGGATGGAGCTGGCAGTGAATATGAATGTGTGGCTGCGACTGGTGCGATAGGTGCAGCTGGTGATTGTACTTGAGGCTGCAGGTTCGGGTTTCCCAAGGAGGCCTGGAGCTGCTCGAAGCAGGAAGCCAGATCCTTAAGGAATCGCATCACCTGAGTCTGATTAGATTCCTGGGCATCGAGTCTGCGAACTATGCCCTGCAATGGATCGGCTGCAGAAAGCGACACGTCAGTCGGGTCCATGGCTGATCAAACTGTCAGGTCACCTTGAGGCTAGGTGACAGATGCACACCGTTGGGATCAGGAGTGCACCGCAAGGCAGTGGACCCTACGGCTGACTGCTGCGGATGGGAGTCCGGGTATAAGGAAGGCAGGGTCGCTGGAACACCAACACGGATCCCACCGGGGTTAGAGCGTAGGATTCCCTGGGGCGCGGAGTCTAAGAGCCAGCAGGATTTCACCAGAGCCTCTGATGGTGAGGATGGACTGGGCTGCAACTGGCTCCAGGTCGCGACCCCCAGGGTCCCCCAGCTCACACCCACAGTAGGCAACAGAAGGATAAGTATAGTAAGGAATAAGCCAAGGTCAGGGCCACAAGCAGACAAGGACAACAGAGTACACGCCAAGGTTCAGGGTCACAGGCAGACAGGGATAGTCGGGGACACGCCAAAAGGTCAGGGTCACGAGCAGACAGGAATAGTATAGAACACGCCAAGGTCGGTAACAGAAATAAATGTAGAGCACACGGCAGGCAGGAACAGGAAGCCAAACACACAAAGGTTGATCAGCAGGGCTGACCTGCAGTGCAGAGGTTAATATAGAGTTCTCCGATAGGAGCTGGGGTGGAGCCATGCTAGAGGAGAGTTAATAAAAGCAGTCAGGTGAGAGACAGCTGGTCTTAGGAGATGAACACATGGAAACAGGAATGCTGACAAACAACCTCTATTGCATAACCATGACACAAGGAAACACCTTTGTGTGTTTCCCTAGCCTTGAGGATGGTTGTAACAGTCTGCTTTACAGGGGATGCGCTACTGGTAGCCTCCCTTACTTGCTGAGTCGGCCTCTCCGGTTTAACATCCTTGATGCAGAATCCTGTGTCCCACTCCACACAATAAAGTGCAGGCCGCTGATGTTCTGGCATTAACTGAAACAGTGGCTCTCTACAGTATCCACATCAACTCCAAAAGCGGATCGCCACTGTTGGCTGCTCACATACAACGCAGACCACACATGGATGTCCGGCATCTCGGACAGTACTGAGAGCTTCCTTGCCCCTCGGCACCAGCCTCACAAGGGGGAGTCAGGCACTCCTCCTCTCAGGCCACCCGGCTTAGTCTCCTCTCTGCTCCTCGATTTCCATGCAGCTTGCAGCCTGGCTGGTAGAAGGGCACATACCCCGCTATCTTGCCACTCTGAACCACCTGCAGGATGTACTCCTCCTCTGGCACACAGTCCATCACTCCGCCCCCTCTTCCGGGACCTCCTGGCACCACTTCTCCTGGACCAAAACCTAACCATTTCTCCTGCAAACCACAATTTATCTTCAACAGCCCACTATCTCTACAGCAAACAATTCCTGAAAAAAGGTAGATGGTCTCCACTGGCTCACCCCCCTCTGAAGTTGAACATGTCACTGGCTGCATTCACTTTAGTGCATGTCACTGGCTGCATTCACTTTAGTGCATGTCACTGACTACATTCACTTTACACAAACTTCCTTCGCCATCTCTCTTAGCACCGGCTGCCTGTGCCAGGCAGGAGTCTGGGAAAGAGCCCTCACATGGAGCGCAGATCAGAGACTGGTCTGGCTGTTTGGTACAGTTTCCTTATTTTGGTCCCAGGTTCCACTGTTTGATAGGCACACAGAAGCCAGGCACACGGTAGTTCGCAGTCACTCGAGTCAGGGAACAAGCTGTACGTGTCTTTTTGTAGTTTTATTTCGTTAAAAGAACTGGGATAAGATGAGGAGGAGCCTTGAGATACTCCAGTAAACTTCAACAAATTGTAGTAGAGGACACTAAAACTGATCTGCTCCTTCAGGCTGAGAACCACCCTTTAAAGTGAAGGTAAACTGGTACTAAACAGGGACTCCTTAACAGAAGTATAGTACTGAATATACTGAGAAAAAGCTCCCTAAAAAATGAAGCTAAAGAAAGTCTCGAAGTCCAAGAGGCTGGTAGTCACTTTGTCCTGAATACTGTGTTGCTGCCTGCAGTATCAGTCAGCTTCTGTACTTGATTTACATGTGTCCTGGAACCTTAGATGAGCTCTCTGAAAATATTCAGGAGGCTAGGTCAGAGTTCCCCCAGCCAAACAGAAGCTGGAACCCTAAAATAGGATTCTTGCAGCTACAGGTAGTCCACCAAGGATGCTACAGCCCTCAGGCTGGGTTTTACTCCCTCAGGAACAAGAGACATCTGTTCTGGGCCCCATCCTATTTATACCCCTCTCAGCTCCTTGCTGGTCACTCACTCCCTTGACCAGGAATTGGCTAAAGAGGTATTAATATACAGGCCAGGATCTGTGTTCTTCCACCCACTATATCCCATAACTCAGTAGGATGCAGGGGCAAGTAACTGAGTCTGCACTAGCAGAACCCAGAAGACTATACTAAACGATTTTTGTGCTTCCTAGCTATAGGAAGGCCAAAAACATAATTTAACACCTGTGATTTACTGCTCTAGAAAAGCAAAAGTTTACCTACTGTAACCTACTGCACAACAAAAGCAAAAGTGACAGTGAAAACTCAGTGGGGCCCCAAACCCATAGTGTTTTTCTATCTCCGGTCCACCACTCCCAGGGGCACCTCACTGGGAGCTCCTTGCACCTCCCAGACCCTGACCAGACAAATGCAGCAAGCATCACTACCAGAAAAGCATTAGCACTTGGGAAGAGCTCTCCTTTCAACCAGGGATAAGCCTAGTGAAGCAGGCCAGATTCAACAAGGAAGAAAAGGATTCCTCCTACCACCCCTTATTACACCAGGAATTACTGACCAGGATGCCAGCATTCTATTTCTGAAAACTGATAAAAACAGATAGGGCTGGTGCAAGACAGGTGAAGGTGCATTTTGCTTTCCCCCCCCCCCCCCCCCCATAATGTGAAGGGGCACAACATAAAGGGCATCACACAGCATTGAACAAATTAAGCTGTGCTGAATTGCCACTAAATGGCAGTGTGTAATGAGGGGGCGGGTTATGCATTCCCCACTTCCCTTCACCAGCTACAGGCAGCGGGCAGATGAGGCAGACTAAAACTGGCTGCGCCTGGTTGGAGAGACAGCTACTTTAACCACTTAAGGTCCGCCCTATAACAGTTTATATATATATATATATATATATATATATATATATACGTGGTCTGACTGTTCTGGGTAGGGGGCTCACTCCTGCTGGGATGAAATTTGTGTCCCTGCAAAGCAGGGAATAAATTCCATCTATTCCCTTAGAAAAACCACTTCCAATAGTACACATAAACACTGGTTAGGCACGCCATTTAACCCTTTGTTCGCCCCTGATATTAACCCCTTCCCAGCCAGTGTCATTAGTACAGTCTGAAGGAAAGAAGAAAAAGGGGAGACATGACTGAAACCTTTAAATACATAAAGGGGGTGAATAAGGTTCAGGAAGGCGGTCTTTTCAATATGAAACCAAAATCAAGAACACTGGGACATGAACCCAACTAACTGGAGCAAAGTTCAAAACTAATCTTGGAAAGTATTATTTTACTGAAAGGGTGGTTGATGATTGGAATAAACTACCAACAGAGAGAGGTAGTGAGACAGTCAACAGTAAATGGCTTCAAACATGCTCGGGATAAACATAAATCTATAGTCAGATAACAAGATTAATGAAAAAAACAAAACAAAACAAATTAAATGGGCAGACTACTTTTTTCTGCCATCACTTTTCTATGTTTCTACAGTTAAAGTGCATATTTTTAAGCAATGATCACTGTAGCGCCTCTCTAGCCAACCCCAGTGTGAAAGCTTGAGTGCTTTCACACTGGGGCGGTGTGCTGGCAGGACAGGAAAAAAAGTCCTGCAAGCAGCATCTTTGGGGCGGTGCGGGAGCGGTGTTTACAGCGCTCCTCCACCGCCCCTGCCATTGAAATCAATGGACACTGCTGCCAAAGCGCCTGCAAAGCGCTTTGGCAGCTGCGCTTTTAACCCCTTAAAAGCGCCCGAAAAGTGCCGCTATAAAAGCGGTAATGCGCCGTTAAAATTAGCAGCACTTTACTGCTAATGCCCCCCCCCTGACCCAGTGTGTAAGTAGTCTAATGCTGCATACACACGGTCGGAATTTCCGTCAAAAAAAGTGTGATGGGAGCTTTTGGTCGGATATTCCGACTGTTTGTATGCTCCATCCAACTTTTTCTGTCTGAATTTCCGCCAGCAAAAGATTGAGAGCTGGTTCTCTATTTTTACGACTGAAAAAGTTCTTGACGGAAATTCTGTTCGTCTGAATGCAATTCCGACGCGCAGAAAACCATGCGTGCTCAGAAACAATTCTACGCATGCTCGGAAGCATTGAACTTAATTTTCTCGGCTCGTCGTAGTGTTGTACGTCACCGCATTCTTGACGGTCGAAAGTTTAGAGAACTTTTGTGTGACCGTGTGTATGCAAGGCAAGCTTGAGCGGAATTCCGTCAGAGAAACCATCCAAGATTTTTCAGACGGAAATTCCACTCGTGTGTATGGGGCATTAGTGTCACTGGTCCCCAAACAATGTCAAAAGGGAAATGTCAAAACTGATTTGTCCGCTGCAATATCGCAGCCCTGCTATAAGCTGCTGATCGCTGCCATTACTAGCAAGAAGGAAAAAAAATATCACGGTTTGTAGACGCCATTACTTTTGCGTAAACCAATCAATAAATGCTTATTGAGGTTTTTTTTTTACCAAAAACATGCAGCAGAATACATATTGGCCTAAATTTATGAAGAAATAATTTTTTTTTTTCTATTTTTTTATTGGATAGGTTTTATAGCAGAAAGTAAAAAAAAATATATATTATTATTAATATTAACCACTTGCGCCTGCCATATAGCAAAATGACGGCGGCAAAGTGGTTTCAATATCCTGACCGGACATCATATGATGTCGCCAGGATATCAAGCCCGCGGCGATCGTTGTTGCGGTGTGTCAGTCTGACACACCGCAACACCGATCTAGGTAAAGAGTCTCTGACGGAGACTCTTTACCACGTGATCAGCCGTGTCCAATCACGGCTGATCACAGTGTAAACAGGAAGAGCCGTTGATCGGCTTTTCCTCACTCGCGTCTGTCAGACACGAGTAGAGGAGAGCTGATCGGCTGCTCCTCTGATAGGGGGGTCTGTGCTGATTGTTTATCAGTGCAGCCCCCCCCGAGGATGCCCACACTGGACCACCAGGGACGCCACTAGGACCACCAGGGATGTCACCACCAGGTATGCCACCCTAGACCACCAGGGATGCCAATCAGTGCCCACAATGGGCATCACTGATTGGCAGCCATTATTGTTTGGCACTGATTGGCATCCATCCATACCATCAATTAAAATACATAAGTGCCTATCCATGCCCATCCGTGTCATCTATCAATGCCCATCTGTGCTGCCTATCAGTGCCCATCCGTGTTGCCTTTCAGTGCCACCTATGTGTACCCAACAGTGCTGCATATCAGTGGCCATCAGTGCTGCTTATCAGTGCCCCATCAGTGCCCATGAGTGCCGCCTTATCAGTGCCAGTCAGTGCAGCCCCATCAGTGCCCATCAGTGAAGGAGAAAACTTACTTGTTTACAAAGTTTTGTAACAGAAACAGAAAAAACATTTTTTTTTCAAAATTACATTTTTTTTTTTATTTGTTTAGCAGAAAATAAAAATCCCAGAGGTGATCAAATACCACCAAAAGAAAGCTCTATTTGTGGGAACAAAATGAAAAATTTTTGTTTGGGTACAGTGATGGATGACCGCGCAATTGTCATTCAAAGTGCGACAGAGCTGAAAGCTGAAAATTGGTCTGAGCAGGAAGGTGTATAAGTGCCTGGTATGGAAGTGGTTAAAAAATTTATGAAGAAATTTGATTTTTTTTTTCGATTTTTTTTTTTATTGGATAGGTTGTATAGCAGAAAGCAAAAAATATATATATTAATCTTAATTTTAAAAAATTGTAAACGCAAAGGTAACCAAAAGAAAGCATCAATTTCATTCATTTACAGCGTCGCATGACCGCGCAATTGTCATTTAAAGTAATGCAGTGTCGTATTGTGAAAAATGGCCTGGTCAATTTAGGGGGAGGGGTTAAATCTTCCAGAGGTCAAATGGTTAAAATCTGCATCCCCAGCAAGTATCTCGTTGGTGCTGCCGACTGATGCAAAACGATCAATAATTGTGTCGTTGCCAATCCACCCCGGTTGGGTCTATACCAATTGGCTCTTCAGTGAGTTTCTGTTGTTTTGCTCACATGACCCCATTGATGAGATAAGAAAATAGAAGTATGTGTGTGGTCACCATTAACATGCATGACTAGTGATAAAGGAAGAATATAGGTGCAGCTGTGCCGCAGCCAGCACATTTCTTTCCCAGCACAATACTCTACATCCGTCTATGGCACTCACTAAAGTGCCAAGTCATGATGAGGAGGGACACAGAGCCCCGCCCACACAACAAAGGACAAGTTGGCGCGCGTGCACTGTCCCCGCCCACCTTAGGTCTCTCACCCCTTGGACATGGGCGGGGACGACGAGTGTGACAGCTCGAGTCACGTGGGCTTCTCGCCGCCTAATAACACTCGTGGGGGAGGAGGAACCGACTGATAACCGGCGTGTGGTTTGCTGAGCCAGTCTGTTCTAATCGCTGTGCAAAGCGACCCGTCTTTCTCTCTGTCTCCCTGTTATAAGACTACTGCGGTCATGGGGCTACTGTCTGCCGGCTCTCCGCTTAACTGGGAAGAGACCAAGAAGTACGCCGACCACGTCCGGCAACATGGCATCATCCAGTTCTTAAACATCTACCACAAGCTGAAGGACCGGCAGAAGGACGTGCTGAAATGGGGCGATGAGGTGAGTGTTAGACGAGGGGCCCGGCTCACGTCACTCCCCGGAAGGGAAACCCTCACAGGGTTGCCATGGCTGCTCCTGGGGCGCCCAATGCTGCTGTCACCTGCAGGAGGGCCCCAGAGCTGCACTGTGCGGGCCCTCCCTCTAACTTTGTACACATGGAGGGCATGGACTGTTGTGTCCTTCTAGGCAGTGCTCACACCATCCCCATACACACTGATCATCTATGGAGGAGAGGGACTGTTGTGTCCTTCTAGGCAGTGCTCACACCATCCCCATACACACTGATCATCTATGGAGGAGAGGGACTGTTGTGTCCTTCTAGGTAGTGCTCACACCATCCCCACACACACTGTTCATTTATGGAGGACAGGGACTGCTGTGTCCTTCTAGGCAGTGCCCACACCATCCCCATACACACTGATCATTTATGGAGGGCAGGGACTGTTGTGTCCTTCTAGGCAGTGCCCACACCATCCCCATACACCTCCACACTGATCATCTATGGAGGACAGGGACTGCTGTGTCCTTCTAGGCAGTGCTCACACCATCCCCATACACACTGATCATCTATGGAGTACAGGGACTGTTGTGTCCTCCTAGGCAGTGCCCACACCATCCCCATACACCTCCACGCTGATCATCTATGGAGGACAGGGACTGTTGTGTCCTTCTAGGCAGTGCTCACACCATCCCCATACACACTGATCATCTATGGAGGGCAGGGACTGCTGTGTCCTTCTAGGTCAAGGGTCTCAAACTGGTGGCCCTCCAGCTGTTGCAAAACTACAAGTCCCATGAGGCATTGCAAGGCTGACAGTTTCAAGCATGACTTCTACAGGCAGAGGGATGATGGGACTTGTAGTTTCGCAACAGCTGGAGGGCCGTCAGTTTGAGACCCCTGTTCTAGGTAGTGCTCACACCATCCACACTGATCATCTATGGAGGACAGGGACTGTTGTGTCCTTCTAGGTAGTGCTCACACCATCCCCATACACACTGATCATCTATGGAGGAGAGGGACTGTTGTGTCCTTCTAGGTAGTGCTCACACCATCCCCACACACACTGTTCATTTATGGAGGACAGGGACTGCTGTGTCCTTCTAGGCAGTGCCCACACCATCCCCATACACACTGATCATCTATGGAGGGCAGGGACTGTTGTGTCCTTCTAGGCAGTGCCCACACCATCCCCATACACCTCCACGCTGATCATCTATGGAGGACAGGGACTGTTGTGTCCTTCTAGGCAGTGCCCACACCATCCCCATACACACTGATCATTTATGGAGGACAGGGACTGCTGTGTCCTTCTAGGCAGTGCCCACACCATCCCCATACACACTGATCATTTATGGAGGGCAGGGACTGTTGTGTCCTTCTAGGCAGTGCCCACACCATCCCCATACACCTCCACACTGATCATCTATGGAGGACAGGGACTGCTGTGTCCTTCTAGGCAGTGCCCACACCATCCCCATACACACTGATCATTTATGGAGGGCAGGGACTGTTGTGTCCTTCTAGGCAGTGCCCACACCATCCCCATACACCTCCACACTGATCATCTATGGAGGACAGGGACTGCTGTGTCCTTCTAGGCAGTGCTCACACCATCCCCATACACACTGATCATCTATGGAGTACAGGGACTGTTGTGTCCTCCTAGGCAGTGCCCACACCATCCCCATACACCTCCACGCTGATCATCTATGGAGGACAGGGACTGTTGTGTCCTTCTAGGCAGTGCTCACACCATCCCCATACACACTGATCATCTATGGAGGGCAGGGACTGCTGTGTCCTTCTAGGTCAAGGGTCTCAAACTGGTGGCCCTCCAGCTGTTGCAAAACTACAAGTCCCATGAGGCATTGCAAGGCTGACAGTTTCAAGCATGACTTCTACAGGCAGAGGGATGATGGGACTTGTAGTTTCGCAACAGCTGGAGGGCCGTCAGTTTGAGACCCCTGTTCTAGGTAGTGCTCACACCATCCACACTGATCATCTATGGAGGACAGGGACTGTTGTGTCCTTCTAGGTAGTGCTCACACCATCCCCATACACACTGATCATCTATGGAGGAGAGGGACTGTTGTGTCCTTCTAGGTAGTGCTCACACCATCCCCACACACACTGTTCATTTATGGAGGACAGGGACTGCTGTGTCCTTCTAGGCAGTGCCCACACCATCCCCATACACACTGATCATCTATGGAGGGCAGGGACTGTTGTGTCCTTCTAGGCAGTGCCCACACCATCCCCATACACCTCCACGCTGATCATCTATGGAGGACAGGGACTGTTGTGTCCTTCTAGGCAGTGCCCACACCATCCCCATACACACTGATCATTTATGGAGGACAGGGACTGCTGTGTCCTTCTAGGCAGTGCCCACACCATCCCCATACACACTGATCATTTATGGAGGGCAGGGACTGTTGTGTCCTTCTAGGCAGTGCCCACACCATCCCCATACACCTCCACACTGATCATCTATGGAGGACAGGGACTGCTGTGTCCTTCTAGGCAGTGCTCACACCATCCCCATACACACTGATCATCTATGGAGGGCAGGGACTGCTGTGTCCTTCTAGGTCAAGGGTCTCAAACTGGTGGCCCTCCAGCTGTTGCAAAACTACAAGTCCCATGAGGCATTGCAAGGCTGACAGTTTCAAGCATGACTTCTACAGGCAGAGGCATGATGGGACTTGTAGTTTCGCAACAGCTGGAGGGCCGTCAGTTTGAGACCCCTGTTCTAGGTAGTGCTCACACCATCCACACTGATCATCTATGGAGGACAGGGACTGTTGTGTCCTTCTAGGTAGTGCTCACACCATCCCCATACACCTCCACACTGATCTATGGAGGACAGGGACTGTTGTGTCCTTCTAGGCAGTGCCCACACCATCCCCATACACACTGATCATCTATGGAGGGCAGGGACTGTTGTGTCCTTCTAGGTAGTGCTCACACCATCCCCATACACCTCCACACTGATCTATGGAGGACAGGGACTGTTGTGTCCTTCTAGGCAGTGCCCACACCATCCCCATACACACTGATCATCTATGGAGGACAGGGACTGTTGTGTCCTTCTAGGCCAGTGGTTCTCAACTCCGGTCCTCAGGGCCCACTAATAGGCCAGGTTTTATGTATTACCTTGGGGAGATGCAGACTAGAATACTGCAATCACTGAGCAGCAAGAGATATCACCTGTGATGTATTTCAGTTATCTTGCAAACCTGGCCTGTTGGTGGGCCCTGAGGACAGGAGTTGAGAACCACTGTTCTAGGCAGTGCTCACACCATCCCCATGCACACTGATCATCTATGGAGGGCAGGGACTGCTGTGTCCTTCTAGGTAGTGCTCTCACCATCCACACTGATCATCTATGGAGGGCAGGGACTGTTGTGTCCTTCTAGGCAGTGCCCACACCATCCCCATACACCTCCACGCTGATCATCTATGGAGGACAGGGACTGTTGTGTCCTTCTAGGCAGTGCTCACACCATCCCCATACACACTGATCATCTATGGAGGGCAGGGACTGCTGTGTCCTTCTAGGTAGTGCTCACACCATCCCCATACACCTCCACACTGATCATCTATGGAGGACAGGGGCTGCTGTGTCCTTCTAGGCAGTGCTCACACCATCCCCATACACCTCCACACTGATCATCTATGGAGGGCAGGGACTGTTGTGTCCTTCTAGGTAGTGCTCACACCATCCCCACACACACTGATCATTTATGGAGGACAGGGACTGCTGTGTCCTTCTAGGCAGTGCCCACACCATCCCCATACACACTGATCATTTATGGAGGACAGGGACTGTTGTGTCCTTCTAGGCAGTGCCCACACCATCCCCATACACCTCCACACTGATCATCTATGGAGGGCAGGGACTGCTGTGTCCTTCTAGGCAGTGCTCACACCATCCCCATACACACTGATCATCTATGGAGGACAGGGACTGTTGTGTCCTTCTAGGCAGTGCCCACACCAACCCCACACACACTGATCATTTATGGAGGACAGGGACTGCTGTGTCCTTCTAGGCAGTGCCCACACCATGCCCATACACACTGATCATCTATGGAGGACAGGGACTGTTGTGTCCTTCTAGGCAGTGCCCACACCATCCCCATACACCTCCACACTGATCATCTATGGAGGACAGGGACTGCTGTGTCCTTCTAGGCAGTGCTCACACCATCCCCATACACACTGATCATCTATGGAGTACAGGGACTGTTGTGTCCTCCTAGGCAGTGCCCACACCATCCCCATACACCTCCACGCTGATCATCTATGGAGGACAGGGACTGTTGTGTCCTTCTAGGCAGTGCTCACACCATCCCCATACACACTGATCATCTATGGAGGGCAGGGACTGCTGTGTCCTTCTAGGTCAAGGGTCTCAAACTGGTGGCCCTCCAGCTGTTGCAAAACTACAAGTCCCATGAGGCATTGCAAGGCTGACAGTTTCAAGCATGACTTCTACAGGCAGAGGCATGATGGGACTTGTAGTTTCGCAACAGCTGGAGGGCCGTCAGTTTGAGACCCCTGTTCTAGGTAGTGCTCACACCATCCACACTGATCATCTATGGAGGACAGGGACTGTTGTGTCCTTCTAGGTAGTGCTCACACCATCCCCATACACCTCCACACTGATCTATGGAGGACAGGGACTGTTGTGTCCTTCTAGGCAGTGCCCACACCATCCCCATACACACTGATCATCTATGGAGGGCAGGGACTGTTGTGTCCTAGGTAGTGCTCACACCATCCCCATACACCTCCACACTGATCTATGGAGGACAGGGACTGTTGTGTCCTTCTAGGCAGTGCCCACACCATCCCCATACACACTGATCATCTATGGAGGACAGGGACTGTTGTGTCCTTCTAGGCCAGTGGTTCTCAACTCCGGTCCTCAGGGCCCACTAATAGGCCAGGTTTTATGTATTACCTTGGGGAGATGCAGACTAGAATACTGCAATCAATGAGCAGCAAGAGATATCACCTGTGATGTATTTCAGTTATCTTGCAAACCTGGCCTGTTGGTGGGCCCTGAGGACAGGAGTTGAGAACCACTGTTCTAGGCAGTGCTCACACCATCCCCATGCACACTGATCATCTATGGAGGGCAGGGACTGCTGTGTCCTTCTAGGTAGTGCTCTCACCATCCACACTGATCATCTATGGAGGGCAGGGACTGCTGTGTCCTTCTAGGCAGTGCCCACACCATCCCCATACACACTGATCATCTATGGAGGGCAGGGACTGCTGTGTCCTTCTAGGTAGTGCTCACACCATCCCCATACACCTCCACGCTGATCATCTATGGAGGACAGGGACTGTTGTGTCCTTCTAGGCAGTGCTCACACCATCCCCATACACACTGATCATCTATGGAGGGCAGGGACTGCTGTGTCCTTCTAGGTAGTGCTCACACCATCCCCATACACCTCCACACTGATCATCTATGGAGGACAGGGGCTGCTGTGTCCTTCTAGGCAGTGCTCACACCATCCCCATACACCTCCACACTGATCATCTATGGAGGAGAGGGACTGTTGTGTCCTTCTAGGTAGTGCTCACACCATCCCCACACACACTGTTCATTTATGGAGGACAGGGACTGCTGTGTCCTTCTAGGCAGTGCCCACACCATCCCCATACACACTGATCATTTATGGAGGACAGGGACTGCTGTGTCCTTCTAGGCAGTGCCCACACCATCCCCATACACACTGATCATTTATGGAGGACAGGGACTGTTGTGTCCTTCTAGGCAGTGCCCACACCATCCCCATACACCTCCACACTGATCATCTATGGAGGGCAGGGACTGCTGTGTCCTTCTAGGCAGTGCTCACACCATCCCCATACACACTGATCATCTATGGAGGACAGGGACTGTTGTGTCCTTCTAGGCAGTGCCCACACCAACCCCACACACACTGATCATTTATGGAGGACAGGGACTGCTGTGTCCTTCTAGGCAGTGCCCACACCATGCCCATACACACTGATCATCTATGGAGGACAGGAACTGCTGTGTCCTTCTAGGCAGTGCCCACACCATCCCCATACACCTCCACGCTGATCATCTATGGAGGACAGGGACTGTTGTGTCCTTCTAGGCAGTGCTCACACCATCCCCATACACACTGATCATCTATGGAGGACAGGGACTGCTGTGTCCTTCTAGGCAGTGCCCACACCATCCCCATACACCTCCACACTGATCATCTATGGAGGAGAGGGACTGTTGTGTCCTTCTAGGTAGTGCTCACACCATCCCCACACACACTGTTCATTTATGGAGGACAGGGACTGCTGTGTCCTTCTAGGCAGTGCCCACACCATCCCCATACACCTCCACGCTGATCATCTATGGAGGACAGGGACTGTTGTGTCCTTCTAGGCAGTGCTCACACCATCCCCATACACACTGATCATCTATGGAGGACAGGGACTGCTGTGTCCTTCTAGGCAGTGCCCACACCATCCCCATACACCTCCACACTGATCATCTATGGAGGGCAGGGCCTGTTGTGTCCTTCTAGGCAGTGCCCACACCATCCCCATACACCTCCACGCTGATCATCTATGGAGGACAGGGACTGTTGTGTCCTTCTAGGCAGTGCTCACACCATCCCCATACACACTGATCATCTATGGAGGGCAGGGACTGCTGTGTCCTTCTAGGTAGTGCTCACACCATCCACACTGATCATCTATGGAGGGCAGGGACTGCTGTGTCCTTCTAGGTAGTGCTCACACCATCCCCATACACCTCACTGATCATCTATGGAGGGCAGGGACTGCTGTGTCCTAGGTAGTGCTCACACCATCCCCACACACACTGATCATTTATGGAGGACAGGGACTGCTGTGTCCTTCTAGGCAGTGCCCACACCATCCCCATACACACTGATCATTTATGGAGGACAGGGACTGTTGTGTCCTTCTAGGTAGTGCTCACACCATCCCCACACACACTGATCATTTATGGAGGACAGGGACTGTTGTGTCCTTCTAGGCAGTGCCCACACCATCCCCATACACCTCCACACTGATCATCTATGGAGGGCAGGGCCTGTTGTGTCCTTCTAGGCAGTGCCCACACCATCCCCATACACCTCCACGCTGATCATCTATGGAGGACAGGGACTGTTGTGTCCTTCTAGGCAGTGCTCACACCATCCCCATACACACTGATCATCTATGGAGGGCAGGGACTGCTGTGTCCTTCTAGGCAGTGCCCACACCATCCCCATACACCTCCACACTGATCATCTATGGAGGGCAGGGACTGCTGTGTCCTTCTAGGTAGTGCTCACACCATCCCCATACACACTGATTATTTATGGAGGACAGGGACTGTTGTGTCCTTCTAGACAGTGCTCACACCATCCCCATACACCTCCACACTGATCATCTATGGAGGGCAGGGACTGTTGTGTCCTTCTAGGTAGTGCTCACACCATCCCCATACACCTCCACACTGATCATCTATGGAGGACAGGGACTGTTGTGTCCTTCTAGGTAGTGCTCACACCATTCCCATACACACTGATCATCTATGGAGGGCAGGGACTGCTGTGTCCTCCTAGGAAGTGCTTACACCATCCCTATACACATGGGCGTAGCATGAGGGGTTGCAGGGGTCACAATTGCAACCCCGCTCCTAGCTCCAGGGGGCCCCTGCAGCCCTCCTGTCATATTATCATATCCTCCACAAAATCCAGCTCCGATCTGCCCTAGGGCCCCACAGCCACGCTCCAGTACTACTTACCCCGCTTCCCTGACAACTGGGGAAAAGGCACACAACTCCAGGAGGTGACCTTCCCCAAACACCTGTCAACACTGACAGAGAAACCTTCAGAAATTGCTAAAACAAATCCCTTAACACCTCGGGTGGCTTCTGAAGGTCTGCAGGCTCCAGAATTTGTGTCACATGGCTTTGCCCACCCAGATCTAAGTTGCCCCTGACCACCCTCTTCACCCTGCATGCTATGCCCGGCTGCTGAGTTCCTTTCCCACTACAGCACTCTATACTGTTCCTCCTCCACAGGGCTGAAGTCACATTCCTTTGCAACACAGCCAGTTAGCCATGATCTGCACAGGGTGTTTCTGCCTACTGCAACTACACTGCTGTTCCAACCAGAAAATTTCACAGGTCAGAAGGGCAACATAAAAGCCAGATACACCCTGTATCTGCATGCACATGGGGGGGGGGGGGGGGCAGGTCAACTTTTACATCGGGACCCACAAGCTTCAAGCTAGGCCTCTGCCCATACACCACACTGATCATCTATGGAGGGCAGGGACTGCTGTGTCCTAGGCAGTGCTTACACCATCCCCATACACCTCCAGACTGATGATCTATGGAGGGCAGGGACTGCTGTGTCCTTCTAGGCAGTGCTCACACTAACCCCATACACCTCCACATTGATCATCTCATTCCTGCTAAAGGGTGATCTGACTGCTGGGGAAGTATACCAACTGCACACAACTGGCAAGTCTGATCTGCAGGAAATGTTGGCACTTTGTACATGATCACTGTAAAAACTAGGGGTGCAACGGATCAAAAAAATCACGGTTCGGATCGTTCCGCGGATCAGAGTCACGGATCGGATCATTTTCGGATCAACAAAAAATATATATATCCACATGTCCCCACCACTGTAATACATCCACATGTCCCCCCCACTGTAATACAGCCACATGTCCCCCCCACTGTAATACAGCCACATGTCCCCCCCACTGTAATACAGCCACATGTCCCCCCACTGTAATACAGCCACATGTCCCCCCACTGTAATACAGCCACATGTCCCCCCCACTGTAATACAGCCACATGTCCCCCCCACTGTAATACAGCCACATGTCCCCCCCACTGTAATACAGCCACACGTCCCCCCCACTGTAATACAGCCACACGTCCCCCCCACTGTAATACAGCCACACGTCCCCCCCACTGTAATACAGCCACACGTCCCCCCCCACTGTAATACAGCCACACGTCCCCCCCACTGTAATACAGCCACACGCCCCCCCCACTGTAATACAGCCACACGCCCCCCCCACTGTAATACAGCCACACGCCCCCCCCCCCTCCACTGTAATACAGCCACACGCCCCCCCCCGCACTGTATACATTACAGTGCTGTTAGTCTGACCTGTCAAGAGAAGCCGGCGCCGCCAAGCCAGCCGCCGGACCCACGAGTTGAGGCATGCAGCTGAGCGCCGCCGGGTGTACCAAGATGGCCGCGGCTCCGGAGCTAGGCCGAAGCCGCGGCCTTTCCTAAAACCCGAGGCCGCGGAGCGCGGGTGTGCCGATCCGAACAGCCTGGCCCGTTCGGATCACGGATCGGTGACGATCCGTTGCACCCCTAGTAAAAACTCATCTGTAAGGGCTTATTGAGAATGGGTTCACACTGATGATTCGCTCTGCATTGTCACGATGTTCACACCTATGCGATCGGATTCCTGTACCATTTGACAGTTCGCACTGCGATCCGATCTGGAGTTGTCATTAACTTTACATTAATACCCGCAGGTGTCGGGGTGAACAGTGTGCGATGCAGGAACCAGCACCAGGATTCACAGGGTTTTGGTTCTCGGTTCACATGTATGTGATGCAGGATCCAGTGCGATTCCTGTGTGGGTTCCTGCATCGCATGTCACTCACAGGCACACTGCCCTCTGCGAACCGCTGCAGGTGTCAAATGAAAGTTAATGAAACCTCCAGAACTGATCGCAGTGCGAGCTGTCAAATGGTACAGCAATTGGATTGCATGGGTGTGAACACCCGTGCGATCTTATTCTAGTACAGACCGAAGAAGGGGTCCTGCACCATTTTGGTGCCAATGCGATGTGATTTCAGCCATATAGTTTGGCTGAATTTGCATCGCACAGATGTGTAGTGATAGGCCATAAATCATATCCTAAAGTACACATTAAAAAGACTGGTATGTATATACGTTTTTTTTTTTTTTTCTACATAAATTGGCCAACATGACATCGCATGTGATCTGCAGTACAAATCACGTGACGTCTCTGTATGCAGTTAAGAAACCATTAAAACGAGTGTGCGCAGTGTTTAGCAGCTTACAAAAAAGAGAATCTTAACGCATGCGTTCTTGGAAACGGCTGCAAGGTAAGTGGGTGCTGCAGTGACCACTGGTTTGGGACCAGAAAACAGATCTGTTTAGAAGATGTCGCCAGCACACCAGGACCTCCAAAATTATGTCTAAACATCCTGTTAAAAAGATCACATCACAGCAAAAAGTGATATTTCAGAGAAAGGCAGGACACCTTCCTCGGGTAAGTGACCTGCCTGGCTCTGAAACCGTCACTACTTTATGCTGTGATGTGATCCATTTTTCTTTTTTTTTAATGCGTTTGTAAAGGAATCATTTTGTCTTAACATTTTAAAAAGTTATACTTGCTCTGTGCCATGGTTTAGTCTAGAGCAGCTCTGATCCTCCTCTTCTTGGGTCCCCTGCCAGCGTTCTGGACCACTGCCCCTTGCAGA
The DNA here is from genome assembly GCA_037952835.1 of Lithobates septentrionalis. Classification (NCBI taxonomy): domain Eukaryota; kingdom Metazoa; phylum Chordata; class Amphibia; order Anura; family Ranidae; genus Lithobates; species Lithobates septentrionalis. The sequence continues at coordinate 462,396 of JBBDGP010000108.1, forward strand.
GTGCCCCCATAGCAAGCCCCTTGCTATAGGGGGGACTTGTGCATGCTTGCTTCTGAGACTGCTCGCTGAGTCCATAAGGCACAAGGCATGGTCGGCCTAATCTCCTCCATCACTGGCTGTGATTGACAGCAATAGGAGCCAATAAATCTTGCTGCTGCATCTGTCAATGAGGAGTGAGCGACTCGGGAGAGCCTCATCTCTTGTGCGCATCGCTGGTAGGGGTTTAGGTAAGTATAAAGGGGGGGGGGGGCTGCACACTGAAGGTTTTTTGCCTTATTGCAAAGAATGCATGTCAGTTGTTTTTTTTTTTTTTTTTTTTTTTTTTTTTTAACTCTAACTTTTAACCACTTCAACTCCTTGGCACTGGTGCCTCCTGGCCCTTTAAAGAGGAGTTCCACCCAGGCAGGCCATTAAAAAAAAAAAAAAAAATTAAAAGTCAGCAGCTACAAATACTGCAGCTGCTGACTTTTTAATTGGACACTTACCTGTCCCTGGGTCCAGCGATGCGGGGGATCGAAGCCCCGCTCGTCCCCCCCCCCCCCCCCCCTCCGCTCGTCGGCGCCGGCATTTCAACTGTGGGCGCCGGGCTGTGGCTTCACAGCCTGGCATGCGCGAGCCGCGCCGCGCGCCGTGATTGGCCGCTCAGTCACCTGGGACCTGTAATGGGTCCCAGATGATTGACAGGAGGGAGGGAGAAGAGCTGAGCCCTTCCTGTGCCAGGGGGAAGTGATGACACCAGCCCAGGCAGAGGAAGGGGGCAGACTACGAGGGACCACCTAGCAACAGGCATTTAGAGGTGAGTAAAAAAAAAAAAATATCCAAATGTTTTTTTTTTTTTTTTTTTTTAGAATTTTTTTAGATATTTTTTTTTTTTGGGTGGAACCCCACTTTAAGAAGTTTTTAGATGCTGGGAGTTGATAATCATGTGACTGGCTGTCACGATGGTCACATGATCGGAAAGATTCAAATCCCAGGCAACGATCGGGAGCTTTCAGCTAACCACAGGGCAAGCGCTCTCGGCACAAACTGTTTTTGCAATATTTCACGCAAATATGTGACCGCTCAGTGACAAGGCTCATCCGCTGAGACCTCCTATTTGTGTGCTGTTGGCACCAAGAGGTTGATAAACTGTTTGGATGTTATTTTGAAAGGTCCTTGCTGTGCTGGTAACATCTCTTCTAAACCAGGGCTTCTCACCAGCGTACCGTGGAACCCTAGGGTTCCCCCTGATTTTGCTAGAAGTTCCTTGAGTAATGAGCAATTTCTGCCTCTCAGATAAGTTCCCACTGACACCATTGATCTTTTTAGCTATCTGTAAGGGGGTAATTCTGACCATCACACTAATGTGTCATGAGTTGTAGAAATAGGTATTTTTAGCAGGGGATCCCTGAGACTGTAAAGTGTTTTTTTTTTTTTTTTTTTTTTTTTTTATTTCAAGGGTTCCTCTGTGTTTTAAAAAGGTTGAGAGGCTGCTCTAATCAAAAAAAATAATAAATAGGACACTGTTTCGTCTGAGGCCGTACGCATCTGCAGATTTTTGAGTGCACATGTAAAGTCATTAAGGCCCCTTTCACTGGGGCGTCAGCGGTAAAGCGCTGCTATTTTTAGCGGCGCTTTACCGCTGTTTTTTGTGGGGGGGTTTCGGCCGCTAGCGGGGTGGTTCTAACCCCTGCTAGCAGCTGAAAAAGGGTTAAAACGACCCGCAAAGCGCCGCTGTTGCGCCGCTTTGCTGGCGGTTTTGCAGCGGTGCCCGTTCAGTTCAATGTGAAGGAGCGGTGTATACACTCTGATCTGGTTTGAGGTGTTCTCCCCCCCCCCCCCCCCCCCTCCCAGACTCAGTCACTATTATATCTTGTAATGATGAAGGGGCTGGTGAAATTGACCACAGCATACTGAGGGGGACCAGGCACCCACCCCACACAGGAGAATCAAAGGCTGAATAGGCTTCAGTCACTGTAGCTCTTCAAGAGAGCAGAATGGTGATGTGGGTGAGTGTCATGAAGGCCGGGTTCACACTGGTATGACACGACTGTAGTCTTGCTTTGCCCTGTGACTTCAGTCCTTATTCAGTCCTACTTTCATCCGACTTGAATGAACAGGATACGCTTTTGCTCCGACTTTGAGATAATCCAACTTGTCCTTTGACCAATCAAAACCATCCTAGTGTGACATAAATTCCTTTTCCTGCTTCTGTAATCACCATGTCAGATGTCACAAGTCGGTTAGGATGAGGATCTGACTTTGATCTTCCATGATATTGAATGGGCTGTACAGGGACCAAAGTAGTGCAGGAGCCTTTTCTAAAGTTGGACCGACTTGTGTCGGAACAGCTAAGACAGCTCTCATAGGGAATAATTGATTTGTACACGTTGTGCGACATGTGCTCCCAAAGTAGGAGCGTATGTTGCACCAGTATGAACCAGGCCTAAACCCAGAAGATGACAAGCCTTGCTGGTTCAGTGACTGAGTGAATCTACATGAATGGCAGCACAAGTGTGACGGGCGTTTTTCATGAAATTGCATGATTTTGCACACGTCCAAGAAACATTAAAGTGTGAATACAGCCTTAACTATTTTGGTTCTAGCAGTTTACAAACAAGGCTTTCATTTGGTAGCATTCCTTTAAAATTGTTCTATGCATTTTGAAGATTCAAATAAAAACTGTACTAAATCCAAAACCTAAAAAAATATAATCTATTGCAGCTTGGCAATCCTTAGGTGTGTGTGTGTGTGTGTGTGTGTGGTTTTTGCTATTTTGCCCCCCCCCCCCTTTTTTTTTTTTTTTTGCATTGACAGTCTGGGGGGAGGGAAATGCTAGCTGGAGTTTGGCTTCAATTTGTTAGTGTATCTAACGCTGCCAGTACAGCCTGCTGCACACTAGTGCGAGTGCAAAATTGCATGGTTTTCAATAGTGCTTCACATCAATGCAGCTCAGCATGGTGCAATTTTTGAAAGAGGGTCCTGTTCTACAATGGTGCAGTTCCAGCCACATTCATAATGCAGTCAAGTTGCACTACATAATGGCACTGAAAACTAGATCACTGTAGTGTGAATCCAAAGGCAACAGATTTTGTTTCTTTTGGGATAAAGGTTTTACACACAAAAGCTGATCATTGTAAGTACCCTGTTGGTGTTAAATGGTTTATCTCCACACTGTTAAAGCAATTGTATATTTTGGAAATAAAATCATTCTCTTCTTGGGGCTCCCGCCGGTGCTGCTGGCTCTTCCAGCTCAGAATGCCACTACTTCTTGTGTTCCTTGCAGTCCCATTGATGCCTTTCGGGACACAGTCGCTACTCTGGATATAACATCCTTGTGGGTGCAGATGCATGTTCTTCAACCCTCCCTGGGTGCGTTTGGCGTTACTTTACCACACAGATGTCACATTGGGAGCAATGGCTGTGTCCCTGCAGCCACTGTCCTAATAGACAGCTTTAGGACTGCTGTCATAGGGATGCACACAACACCACATGTGAACGAGGCCTAATAATTGGGAAGCTGCAATAAAATGTTTGTTTTTTTGGGTTTAATACCACTTTAGAGATCAGTCAAACAGACAGAGCTCTGGTCTAGGCTATACTAGCTATCACCAACAGCCAGAAATGTTATAATTGGCAAACCAAGAAGTCTGAACACCTCATCATTCTTTTCTCTTAATAAGGTGGTGGATAGGGACCCTGAGTGCCTTCCCATTCTTTAGAGGTTAGACAAGAGTTCCAGCCAACTACTTGTATTTAGGCGGTGACTCCTCTCCCCCTCGCTCCCTGCAATCTTCTGGGACATGTCCCAGAAGATCACTTGGCGATCAGGATGCGCGACTCGTGTGCAGTGCGCACCCTGCTGTGAAGCCGCAAGCTGTCACAGGTGGGAGCCCACACTAGTGATGCTGGAGCCGGGGAGAAGTGGAAGAGGGAACCAACGCAAGAATTTCAGCCAACTACTTGTTTATCTAAAATCATGTGCTGCGTAGAGCTGCGCGATAAATCGTATACAAGATCTCGATTTCGTGTTCGATTAATCATGTGTCGTTTTTTTTCCTTTTTGTTTTGTTTTTTTTTTTTTATTTATCGACTAATTTTGATTAATAACGCACATACAGATCCAACTACTTTTAGCTGATCTCCTTGCATTGCGACTCTGCATTAGTCAGTGGTAAATGTGGTATACACTATATACAATCACTCGACACTAGTTAGTTTCCACAATCCATGACTTTAAAACTTTTTTTTTTTTTTTTTGTTAACCACTTCAATACCAGGCACTTAGACACCTTCCCGCCCAGGCCAATTTTCAGCTTTCAGCGCTGTCGCAATTTGAATGACAATTGCGCGGTCATGCTACAATGTACCCAAACAAATTTTTTTATCATTTTGTTCCCACAAATAGAGCTTTCTTTTGGTGGTATTTGATCACCTCTGCGGTTTTTATTTTTGCGCAACAAATAAAAAAAGACCGAAAATTTTGAAAAAAAACAAGTTTTTCTTTGTTTCTGTTAAAACTTTTTGTAAATAAGTACGTTTTCTAATTCAATGACGGGCACTGATATGGCTGCACTGATATGGCTGCACTGATATGGCTGCACTGATATGGCTGCACTGATATGGCTGCACTGATATGGCTGCACTGATATGGCTGCACTGATATGGGTGGCACTGACGGCCACTTATAGGCGGCATTGATGGGCACTCGTAGATGGCACTGATAGTTGGCACGGATGGGCACTGACAGGTGGCACGAATGGACGCTGATGGGTGGCACTGATCACACTGCTTGTTTGCAGTGATGCCCCTAAGGGTGGCATTGCTGGGCATCACTGCAACATAATGGTGCCAATCAGTGCCCATTTGTGGGCACTGATTGGCACAGATTTGGCACACTGGGCACATGTGGATGGCCATGGGGTACATACCTGGCCATCCACATGTTGCCCCTTCCCTGGTGGTCCTAGTGGCGATCCCTGGTGGTCCAGTGTGGTGATCTGCGGGGGGGCTGCGCTGATAAACAATCAGCGCAGACCCCCCCTGCCAGGAGAGCCGCCGATCGGCTCTCCTCTACTCGCGTCTGTCAGATCAACGGCTCTTCTTATTGACAGCGTGATCAGCCGTGATTGGACACGGCTGATCACGTGGTAAAGAGCCTCCGCCGGAGGCTCTTTACCAAGATCGGTGTAGCGGTGTGTCAGACTGACACACCGATTGCCGCGATGCGTGCCCCCGGGGGCGCGCTGCGTTATGTTATCCTGCTGGACGTCATATGACGTCCAGTCAGGATAACAGAACCACTTCCCGGATGTCAATCTGCCATAGGGCGGGCGGGAAGTGGTTAAATTTGTTTTTATGTGGACCTCCACTTTAACAAGACATTTTCAAACTTGCAGCTCAATTGCTTGTTATCTGGGTAATGCCTTCAATGAGTATACCAGTCCTGTTGACAACCATCTAAAATGGGAATGCCATTTCACTTCCCGTTGTGTCTCTGGGACAGGAAGTGAAATGAAAGCTCCACACTGGGATGCACAAGGCAAAGCCTAAACCGAGAGGTGTTTTCTCTCTGCATGACCTAATCTAAAACTAAAATACAGATTCTAGATAGATTTTTAAATCACCACGATTCCTCCTCCACAATTGACCTGTCCAGTACAGACAACACACTCGCCTTCCAATGCTTGTTTTTTTTCCCAGCAAGGGTCACGTATCATCAGCATGGGGCGTGTCCGGGCAATCGCAAAACCGTGCTAAGATAAAAAGGGGTGGGGGTTAACTGCGCTTATGTGAAATTGTGTAATCAAAGAAAACAATTGTGAATGAAAAATTATTGAAATATTATACAAGCTGCAAATTCCTATATGTGACACAAACACAGTGAATATTATAAAAATATTGAATCGCGCTATTGAAAACGAAAACCAAATGTGTACAAGTGATAATTAAACCACCTTTTAAGATAAATCCAGAATGAGTGTGTGAACAAAAATCATAAGTCATATAAATTGACATATATAGATAATCAGTACATCTCTCATCAAAAAATGCATTCTTCTTATGCAGCAAGAAATTGATAAAGTGAGTCCAAATGTGAAAAGTAGAACACCCAAGTGTTAAATTATATTGAAGTGAAGGTCCTGCTGAGTTGGGACAAGGTGCTTGAATCTACCACCACATATATAGTGACTGGCCGCTTACCAGAGCCCCATGACCCCCCGTTACAGAGGGTCTGGGTAAGCTGTTAGATCTTTACACTCCGGACCATCGAGAGACTGAGGTTGGACACTGGGATGGAACATCAGGGACCTTGGTATGGATGGATCCACGGGGAGTCAGGCTCTCAACAAAGTAATGTGACCATGTATAGAAAAAAAAAAGGGGGGGGGGGGGGGGCTCCAATAGTGTAAAATCTTAAGGCTTTATTGAAGACCTGAATAAAATATACACTCACATCTAAATCCAATAAAAGCGCCTATGGAAAGATGTCTAGAGCACCGGCCGGATGTTTGCATCACCTCCCACCGATGTTGTGATACCAGCAGGACGGGCTGTCTGAGAGCATCCGGCCGGTGCTCCAGACATCTTTACATAGGCGCTTTTATTGGATTTACATGTGAGTGTTTATTTTATTCAGGTCTTCAATAAAGCCTTAAGATTTTACACTATTGTAGCCCCCCCCCCCCCCTTTTTTTTTTTCTATACATGGTCACATTACTTTGCTGAGAGCCTGACTCTCCGTGGATCCATCCATCCATACCAAGGTCCCTGATGTTCCATCCCAGTGTCCAACCTCGGTCTCTCGATGGTCCGGAGTGTATAGATCTAACAGCTTACCCAGACCCTCTGTAACGGGGGGGTCATGGGCCTCTGGTAAGCGGCCAGTCACTATATTTATGGTGGTAGATTCAAGCACCTTGTCCCAACTCAGCAGGACCTTCACTTAAATGTAATTTAACACTTGGGTGTTCTACTTTTCACATTTGGACTCACTTTTTTTTATCAATTTTTTGTTGCATAAGAAGAATGCATTTTTTTTTGATGAGAGATGTACTGATTATCTATATATGTCAATTTTTATATGATTTATGACTTTTTTGTTCAAGCACTCATTTTGGATTTATCTTGAAGGTGGTTTAATTATCACTTGTACACACTTTGTTTTCAATTATTTTTATAACCGGCTCACAGCCACACCTCTGCAATTCGCGGACACGCCCACTCGGTCGAAGCCTTTCCGGCCATGATTGGATCGGCGCCTGCTGTATTCCATTACTTTACCATTGTCCAGCGTGGGCACCGTCAATGAGCGACCGCACGCGTATCGTCCTCCTCGGGACTTCGTCAGCGGTAATGGAGATAAAAGACATCATACATAATCTCCATTACCGCTGACGAAGTCCCGAGGAGGACGATACGCGTGCGGGAGCTTTTGGACATCACTGCAGCCACCTTCTAACCCACGTTATCCTTTGATAATATTCTATCTGTATCCCAGCACTAGGGCATAGTGCTGTGCTTGTGAGTACCTTTAATTTTTAATAAATGAAATTTTGTTTTAGCCACGCAGTGTGCACTATGTACTTTCATTTTTATTACATGTGATATGACCTGCAATTGAGTGCCATCTCCATTACCGTGGGGATCATCTTCCCAGACAAGTCTTCATCCCCCTCCACCAAGTGTGGTAAATGCTGTTTTGACCTACCTGTTAGTTCAGGGGTCCATTTGCTGAGGTGAGCGGTTTGGTTGGCCGGTGGTGGTATCACGGATATGTAGCACTGCATGGAATATTTCGAGCACCTATATTACCATGGAGGAGAACCTTTCTTCCTCATCTACAATTGATTTTACTCTAAGGGACTGTTTCTGGACTTTTGGGTTTAGCGCTGCACTGCTTTGCTTTATGATACGATTTTTGAGGTTTTATATGTTTACCTTCAGTGCACAGCATCTTTTATATTTCTTGACTGTATTTCCTTTACATTATAAAATTTACATTGAAAAGTCGTGTGTGTGTGTGTGTGTGTGTGTGTGTGTGTGTGTGGTTTTTTTTTTTTTTGCTGAGAAGCTTTAAAAAAAAAAAGTGTTCTCAATCCCTGATCTAGTGGGGACATAATATTTCCAAAAGTAGGAGGTAGTGGTGCAGCGAAATGTCGGTCGTCGAAACATATCAGCCTTAAACTGTCTTCAACATGCAGCCGAAAGAAGAAAAGGTAACTATTAATGGTGCCGGAAAGGGGGCATGGTCCGCCCCGCCCATTGGGGGTGTCATCCTGGCGGCTTAAGGTTCTGTCCTCATAGAGCTGTGATCTCCCTGTGTCAGGGAGCTGAATTGTCCAGGCAGCCGCATTAACAATGTGCCGCCTCCTGTATGGTGTGATCACAGGAGGCGGGACATTGTTACTGTGGCCAGGAAATTCAAATCCAGTTATGTGGCCCAGCGGGAGATCGCCGCTCTAATCCAGGCACTGGTGGGCTGCATTTGATGAGCATTGATCTCTTGTATCATGTCTGCAGTTTTTTTGATCATCTCCTGCATCATCTCTGCTAGAGGTGCACCTAATGGAAAATTTGCTAATATTAGCAATGTGTTTAAGATTGCAGACCTGATACAAGAGATAGTTAGAGACTGTGGACATGATACAAGAGATGGTTATAGACTGCAGCCTGCATTTTTCTTGTACTAAGCTTATGTTCACACTGACAGCGGGAATGAAATTGTGGGAGTTGAGCTGAACTTACACGATTTTCGTTTCCGCGTGTCAGTCCCGACTATGGGGGCGATTTCAGAGACATCTGTGCGGATTTCTGCACGGAAGTCTATTAAAATCGCACCCCAAAGATGCCAAAAGTAGTACAGAAACTACTTTTGGGAATTGGCGCGGTGCCGCAAATGTGGCATCGCACCGATTTCGCATGGTGCCATTGCCGGCAATAGCTGCCAATTTGATTTGTAATTTTGACTGGAAGAAGACCCTGCCCACTAACCCGTGAGCTTTTTTAGCCCTGGAACAAGACACTTCAGCACCCAGGCATCTACATTATCTTACCCTACCTGGACATGGCACACAGCACTGCAGGTCAAGTAAACTCATCCTGGTGCATCCCCAGCAGGAACATTGCCGCAAGAAGGGAAATGCATCAGCTCAGAATGGTTCACAAAGGGGCTGTCAGTGCTTTCAAAAAAATAAAAGACTAGGGGGCATGGATGGCTAAGAGCCTCACCACCAAGGAGGGTGAAGTAAAGGGGGAGTGGGTGGAGGACTGCAGATGAGAATCCTGAGTTGAGCCTCCTTCCACCAGGTTTCAATCAATGAGTCTCCTCTGGAAGGAGGAAATGCAATAACTGACCAGTTCAGCAAGAAGTGTTTGTTTTCAATGCTCCAGTTGGAGCGGTTACTGTCTTGGGGAAGAATAACCTTTCTGAAATTTGGTATAATTTTATTTTTTTCAAGCTAATATTAGTAATTACTGAAAATACCTTTTTTGCATCTTGCAAGAAAAGCAGTGTCCTTGTCACTTCCTGTGAGCAGGCTCTCCCCCTATTGTAAACAACTATTACTATGAATTCACCATCTAATGGAGATAAACAGTGACTGGCATGTTTGAAGAACAGCCTGTGTGACAACTATGACTCTCTCATGGAGTAGATGTGATGGGAAAGGAATTGTTATTTGCAGGTTTACCAGGTGAAAAACTTGAAAAAAAACTGCTGCAGTATATAAACCCCCCCCTTTTTTTTTTTTTTTTTTTTTTTTTCTGATCCAGAGCATGCCAACTTCCAAGAACAGTAAAAATATCACACTTGTATGGATGTAGACACAGATTCTATACCTAAAATGGTATCTAATAAAAAAATAAAAGCTTGCATCATGGATATGGTGGCTGCATTAGTATACTAAAATATCTTTCATCTTTTCACCTGGTGATCCTGCTCCTTCCGTGACCACATTCTCTCGCTGAACTGGATCAATGGAGGAGCAGTGTTTGTCATCCTAAACCAGGTGTCACCAAATGGCGGACCACGGACACGACAGATCAAGTGACAGTACTGTCTGGACAGGACACCAACTGGATGGACTCCTGTGTATGCCTGCCTGCAAGGCGGTCCGGACAATCACTCGCTTGTTAACAATAGTTGGGCAGCTCCCTCCCTTTGTGCAGACCTGCTTGTGCCTCCCACCCTCTGCCCTGCTGTTTAACCACAGGAGAGGTGAGCACACAGATGAGTCCACCCTGCTGTTCTTCTGCCCTCTGCCTTGACTGATGGGAGGGGGGCTATAACTGCAAACGGGGCTGTGATTTAATTTGGGGGGGGGGGGCTGTTTGGGGAGGGCTGTGATGTGGATGTGAGGGGGGGGGTCTATATTTTTGAGAGAACTGATGTGGGGTATATGATGTGAAAAGGGGGGGGGGGGGTTATGTGATTGGGATTAGGATTTCTGCAGGAAGAAACTTTTTTACTGACCAGACCTTTGTTATGTTCAGTACCTTTTTTTTTTTTTGTCCTAGACTGTGCTCTCCTGATTTGGACCACAATTCATCCTTTCCTCATCTGCATTATATAGAGGGGAGATGGCCTGTACGAAGATTGTGTTCACAGAAAGGATAAAGGGTTTTTTTGTTTTTTTGGGGAAAAAAAAAATGTAGAAGAATACATATCTGCCTAAACTGAGGAAAAAATTGTTTTTTAAATATATTTTTGGGGATATTTATTATAGTCAAAAGTAATGCGTTTTTTCAAAATTGACGCTTTTTTTGTTTATAGCGCAAAAAATACCTGCCGAGGCGATCGAATACCACCAAAAAGCTCTATTTGTGGGGGGGGGGGGAAGGACTTCAATTTTGTTTGGTACGTCGCACAACTGCGCAATTGTCAGTGGTTAATTTATTTAAATCAAGCCTTTTTACTAGTGAATTTGTTTTTTTTTAACCAAATTGACTTAAATCAAATCTACCCTGGCTCAGGCCTGGGTGCATTTTGGAGTTTGTTTTATCCAGTGGGTGATATTTTGCTGTATTGGGGACAGGGAAGCATAAAATGGTCAAGGGGGGTTAGCTTTAGAAGTGTGTGCAGTTGCACATTTTTAGATTTATTCAGTTAAATTTTAGCTGAGATTATACTAAGTGGCATAGATTAGCTATGAGATTTATTGCACAAGTTTTCAGCATATTGAATTACATCTTCTACCTGTAAGCACTAAAGGAGATGAGAATGTATTCAAATGAAGGCTTGGGATTTGGAACTATTGCCTTGAGTTTTGTTCCCACCAGAGTGGTTGGTTTTTATACAGGATTTATATAGTGCCCAGTTTACGCATCGCTATTGTTTTGCTCGTAATCCAAAAAATATACTGCAATGTAGAAATCGGGAGCCTGCAATTGTGACATAAAGCTTGTGGGCTTGGTGGTGGTCACTGCATTACTCCTCAAATTTATTTACTCTTGGGGTTGAATTGCTTAACTGGGCTATGCTAGTGTAGGTGTAATTGTTATGGTGGGGACATTTTGGGTTGACAGTCCTACTAGATCAGGTATATCTAGGAATATTAAATATGAAGCACAACGGTATATCCCAGTTTTATAAATTATATCAGTTTTGTAATTTCTAATGCTTACCCATGTACATGTATTTGAAGAGGCTGACAGATGCTTTGCTTGATTGCATGCTCTCCACAGTATTAAAATAAAGTGTGTGCGTATATATTTTACACAGCTTGCCTTATTTTTTTTTGTTTAAAACTGAGCGATTTATCTTTTTTTTTTTTTTTTTTTTTTTTCCTCTCTCTCCAGGTGGAGTACATGTTGCTTGCCTTTGATCACGAAAATCAAAAGGTTCGTTTAGTACTCGAAGGCGAGGAGATGCTTGAAACGCTTCAAGACAGAGGTGAAAAAACAAACCCAAAGTACGTGCTCTATCTCTTGGATTGGAATGTTTTGTGTATGGTAACAAGTTACCCTGCACCTGGTGTCCCTAGCTTTTAGTTGGTAAATTTTAAAATGTCAATAACTAGAAGGCAGCAGATGGAGCCCTAGGTTCCTTCCTTTTTTTTTTTTTTTTTTTTTAATATATATATTCTCCAAGCAATCCTTGCGTTGATAACAGGAGCTTGTTTACAGAGCTCAGTGGCTTAAACTTAGACACAGGAATAAGACAGTAGTGATTCCTCTTGCTGTCTGCTGTGCTCAAATGGCTCTGTATAAAGTATTTAATGAGAGAGTTTGAAGACAAATTGCTGTATGAAAAGGAGAACTTTTCATAACTTTAAACTTCAAGCGAAGCCCCTGCTTTGTTTTTGTATCATGAGTGATGTTGATAGGATTACCATCCAGGGGTAGTGAAAACTGCTGGAGGCCTAGACCACTGCATGTTGTGAGAACAGTGGTCTGACTCTCCACTGCAGCAGACGCCAAGTGTACGCAGATGTGCGTACTCGGCTTTCAGGGTTATACCGTGATGATGCCCGCAGCTACAGGCATCATCCCGGTACTGTTTTTTTAGAGCCGGTGATTGGCTTTCCAGGTATAACAACCGATGCGGCTAAAAGCCGCTCGGCTGTTATACCGGAGGAGCGGGAGGGAACGTCCCGCCGCTCTTACTGGGCCTCCCGATCGCCGATCCGGCGGCTAGTGACAGTCTTACGGCTTCGTTCCAGCCTCCTAATTGTAAACATGGAAGCGACATCATTGCGTCACTTCCCGTTTACTCGGCTGCCATTGGCTCCGGATTTAAAAAAAAAAATATATAGAGTATTCAGAATCGCTGAAAATGGCCATCTGAATACTTTGAAGTGCAAAGGAGGGATGGGGACCCCCCCCCCCCCCCCCAATCCCTCCATAAAGAGTACCTGTCACCACCTATTACTGTCACAAGGGTTTACATTCCTTGTGACAGCAATAAAAGTGATCAAAATTTTTTTTTTTAAACACAATTTATAAGAATAAAAATAAATAAAATAAGAAAAAAAAATTTTTTTAAAGTGCAGCAAAGAAAGCGCATACGGAAGTCACACCCGCATATGTAAACAGTGTTCAAATCACACATGTGAGGTATCGCCGCAATCGTCAGAGCGAGAGCAATAATTCTAGCACTAGACCTCCTCTGTAACTCTAACCTGGTAACCATAAAAGCGTCGCCTATGGATATTTTTAGGTACCGTAATTTGTCGCCATTCCACGAGTGCGTGCAATTATAAAGTGTGACATGTTTGTTATCTATTTATTCGGCGTAACATCTCTCACATTATACAAAAAAAGTGGGCTAAAGTTAGTTTGGTTTTTTAAAATTCATGAAAGTGTCCCTTTTCACAAAAAGTTGCGTTTAAAACACCGCTGCACAAATACCGTGTGATATAAAATATTGCAACAATCGCCATTTTTATTCCCTAGATTCTCTGCTAAAAAAATATAATGTTTGGGGGCTCTAAGTCATTTTCTAGCAAAAAATAGGGATTTTAACTTGTAAACACCAAATATCAAAAATAGGCTTAGTCATGAAAAGGATATAAATATGTAATGCAAAGCATTCCTACAGCACAGTAGGTTGGATCAGAGTATACGCTACCTGTTTTTGGAGGTTTGGCTTCTCCAATTTTTAAACCTGAGTGTCCTCTGCTTAGGCTGAAAAAAGGCACTTGTCTATAGTGTCAAAAGTGTTTGTTTTTTTGTTTTTTTTCCCATGCTAATATCAGATCGAACCCCAAAAGTTTACCAAGTCACAAATTCTCATACGATAGAATAAAAAATCGGTGTCGTGTTGTAATGTATTTGTATTGCATTTTCAAACGATAACTGTACTGATTAAATGAAAATCCTACAATTTTTGGCATCGTACAAAATTTTTATTTTTTTTGTGCATGTCCGATCAAAAATATTGAACTGCCCTGATCGGCTCTTGAATGCTCTGTACCAGGGTAAAGTCTCCACCCTGGCACATAGTCAGGGATGACTCTGTGGAAGCAAGTGTCTTTGTAACCAAATCAGATTATCGTCTGATCGCTCCAAAATCTGTATATGTCGTACAATTTTCTGATTGTGTGTGGCTTTAGTGAGGGCATCGGCATATCCTTCCATGGATATTTTGGTTACTTCCATATAATGAACATCAATAAAATGCAGGCAGTTATTCTCAATATCCTTCTGGATCCTTATCCTCACACTAATGTATTCACAAAGTATAATCCTACTATGCAATTACAAAAGCCAACAATGTATCCAAGCAATGAATAACTGTTGCACATACTTGACTTCAGGGGCATTTCAGGTGGGGGCCTGAATGCCAAGCAAAATGGTGTCATTTTGTTGGCTGTTGCAATATTCCGAAGAATACAGTGTGAGTACTTCTACACATTGTATATAAGGTAAATTTAAATGTACGTAATTGTATGGAAATGAGGGGAAAAAAATCTCCTTAATGAGCAGAGGCCATGAATAAAACTAAGTGGTCTTGTGCTATTCCTTGGTGCATTATAATCTGTGAATAAACAAACCTATAATAAATGTATCCAATACTGTGTGAATGAACAAACAGTCCAAAAAATCAAGTGATTGATATCCAAAAAAGAATGTGATGTCTAGTCAGCTGATGGAAATCAATTGCTCAAGGTATAACCGATCAGTCCTTTGATAGAATACTTCCACCATCACCTCAGTGCTCACAGAACTCTCACCTCATATCAAGACTCTGATAAATCCAATATGGGTTTAATGTTCTTTCCTCCCAGGACCTCCTCCGTATCTCTTCTGTCTACAGTCAAGGATCCAGACTCCTAGGACTCCAGTTTCATATGTGGGGTGAAATAGACAATATGCCTCCAATAGTGCGATAATGTTTACAATAAAACCATTTATTAAAAAGATACCATGCGTGCATCAAAGTGCAATGAATTGTGCATGAAATGGTAACAACTGCGTTTTCCACCTCTCGCGTCACTTCTGGTCTGCTGTACGCTCCGGCCTCCTCCTACGCGTTACATCACGTGACTTTCTTTAGGGGAACCAAACTGGTTGTTTAGTCAATCTATTTATATGCCAAGGACAGGAAGTGACAGGTGCCATTTTGTTTTAGATTATGGTGATAATAACATGGTGGCCATTTTGCCTGTGGCAAATTCAATACTTACAGATGATGGAGGGCCAGGAAAAATGAGATATGGCCATTTTCCCTATGGCAAGTTCAATGAATTCCGATGGTAGAGGACTAGGGTAGATATTCAATGGTAATTTTACTGGAGACCATCCTATAATCTAATCCAGGGGTCTTCAAACTATGGCCCTCCAGTTGTTCAGCAACTACAATTCCCATCATGCCTAGTCATGTCTGAATGTCAGAGTTTTACAATGCCTCAAGGGATGTGTAGTTCCGTAACAGCTGGAGGGCCGTAGTTTGAGGATCCCTGATCTAATCCATATTAACCACTTCAGCCCTGGAAGGCTTTACCCCCTTCCTGACAGCCCTTTTTTGCGATGCAGCACTGTCGCTTTAACTGACAATTGCACGGTCGTGCGACGTGCCCTAACATAATTGTCGTTGATTTTTTATTTTTTTTTTCCCCCCACAAATAGAGCATTCTTTTGGTGGTATTTGATCACCTCTACTGTCTTAATCTTTTGCGCTATAAACAAAAGATTTTGAAAAAGCTAAATTTTTTTTTTTTTTTTTTTGTTTACGTTTGCTATAATATCCCCAAAAAATATATATATAAAAAAAAAATTTCTTCCTCAGTTTAGGCCGATATGTGTTCTAATTTTGGTAAAAAAAAATCGCAATAAGCTTATTGACTGGTTTGCGCAAAAGTTTAGGGCTGAAACAACTAATCGATTATGAAATTAATTGATTACTATTTTCATAATCGATTAATCGGCCAGTAACATAATGGGGTTTAAAAAAAAAACTAAAATTCACCCTTTTATAGTAAAAAAAGAGCAAATAATTGCTACTGCAAATATTACTTTCACGGTTCTACACAAAAGAATTAACCTCTTACAGTAGTGATTATCTGCTTTTTTTTTTTTTTTTTTTTTTTTTTTTTGTACTATAAAGGGCTAATTTTAGTTTTTTTCACCCCATTATGTTACTAAACATCTTAGACCTGGTTCACATCTATGTGTGTTTTTGGTGCTTTTTGCAGAAACGCACTACAGTTCATTCACATGGTTTCCTATGGGACACATTCACGCAAAATGGTGCTTTTTTGGTTCAATATACTTCAATAGAGAAGCTGCAGAAAAGCATGTAATGCATTTTTGCAGCAATATGTTTTTTTAATCTGCCCAACAACAAATTGGCCAAAAAAATGCAAAAACGCAAATCGCCGCAAAATCACGTGCACAAAAATCAAAACGCACTGCAGAAACAGATGAAAAGCAAACTGTATAGGTGTGTACTGAGCCTTATGCTAGCCACACGGATCAATTTTCAGACGAGAATATTCAGACAAAAAATCTTTGTACATTCGCTGAATTAAAGAACAAACGTTCTTAAAATATTTTTTTTTTTGAAGGAAGACATTGTTTTAATTTTTAATAACAAATTTTGGTCACTGAGTCTGATATTTACCAGTTCCCCCAATTAATAGTATATACAGTATATCTCCTCTAATAGTTTATACAGTGTATCTCTTCTGTCTGTTATTCTCAGAGTGGATTCGATATTTTGCTACCTAACCATATAGTTGGTTATTTATGTTTACCAAGAATAAATTACCCTTTTTTAAAACTGTACACATTAACTAAATTGTACACAACACTCTTTCTAAGGTTATTAACCGAATAATCGATTAATCGAAACTATAATCGGCCAACTAATCGATTATGAAAATAATCGTTAGTTGCAGCCCTACAAAAGTTATTGCATCTACAAAATAGGGGATAGATTTATGGGACTTTTTTTTTTTTTTTTTAAATCGTGACTGCGGCGGACAGATCAGACACTTGACACTATTTTAGGACCATTGGCATTTATACAGCGATCAGTGCTATAAAAATGCACTGATTACTGTGTAAATGTCACTGGCAGGGAAGGGGTTAAACACTAGGGGGCAATCAAGGAGGTCAAGTGTGTTCCCTGGATGTGTCCTAACTGTAGGGGTGGGCTCACTGGGAGCAGTAGATCCCTGTCATGTTGCTAGGCAGGACAGGGAAATGCCTTGTTTACATAGGCATCTCTCCGTTCTGCCTCTCCGTGTCATGATTGCGTAAATCGAGGCAGTGGGCATGCCCACAAGCCGCCGATCATGCAGCGACATACAGGTACGTTGTTTTGAGCACCCGTCCCACTTTGCCAACGTATATCAGCGTGAGCTGGTCGGCAAGTGGTTAAGAATTGATTTTATGGGATATATAGATGAATAAATACTCACTAGAGATAGCTATCGATCTCCCCAGTTCTTAAACGAGAAATAGGGAGCTGTAGACTCCTTAACCAGTTCCATACTGGGGCGATTCGGGATTAGGCGTGTCTCTAGGGACACAGCCCCTCCCCGATCAGGGTAAAGAGCCAATGAAATGGGCTCTTTGGACACTGAAAAAAACAGAAAAGGAGGGCGCACCAACCTAGTGCATTACCACTGATAAACTTTAATGCAGCATAAAAACAGCAAAAATTATACTCACAAACGAGCTTATAAAACCAGCTTTGAAAAGGGCGCAAAAGCGCTGTTCTGTGGATCGACACACCAGGACCTATTGCCAAGAGGGTCAGACTGGTGCATATGGCCAATGGCTAACGCGTTTCGGGGGAGCACCCCTTTCTTCAGAGCCTGAGCGGGCAATGGTTGGTCTCTCCAAATTGCCGCTCTATAAATGTATATGTGCATGCATATGTGCCTGTGTCTGCCACACCCAGGACAGCTATATAAGAATTAAACATAATTGTACCAAAGATGAAGACTACACGACTCGGGCTCAACTAATCGGTAATAGATTCATTGACAAACGATACACTCAACAATCTATACAAAAACAAATAGAACAAATCAAGGAAATAGGGCATCTATGATATATGGAAACCAGAGTTCAGCATCAATTACTAGAAACCCCAGCTTTCATTTTAGACTAACATAAAGAAGTGGAAAAACTGATCACAAGACATTGGCATGTATTGAGAGGAGACAGACATTTACATAGTATCTTGCCAGACAAACCCACTTTTATTTATAAACTAGCTACAACGGTGAGACTTTTTTTTTTTTTTTTTCTTCCCCCACTGGCAAAGGTCTTTTTCCCATGTAAATATTGGTAAGCCTGCCAACATTCAAAGAAATTGCAAAAGAAAAAAAACAGAATTTGAGTCTACTTGTACAGGATGCCTTTATCCCAATTAAAGACTTCATTAGCTGTAACACTGAAGGAGCAGTCTTTCCTAGAATGTTCTTGTAAATTACAATATGTAGGGAGAACCAAAAGACATTGAGAATTTATATACAAAATGTTAAAGGATTCCCCCAAGCATAGTGTATCTAGGCACTTTGCATTGGTTCATAATAAAAATCCAGCACACCTACAGTTTTGGGGCATAGTGAAATGCAATAAAATTAAGACTCTGAGTTAGAAGGAATCCAAATGGATACATACTATGAGGGCCCTTACACCAGAAGGTTTGACGTTGAGTTCGACCAACTGTTTTTCTAGTAATTTATTTATCCATTATTTTTTCATTCATTCGATTGGTGTACTATGAGGGGCGTAGTTTAAAAATATTCCGAGCATTGTGATTTATTAATATATTTCAATGATTCATTTTTAGTTGTGCAATTGAGTCGCTAGTATGTGAGCTTCACATTTCATTTCAGGTGTGCATATTACACATCTATATGTGATGTTCATTATTATTCAATATCGATAGTTCATAATTTCATATACTAATATTTAATTTTAAGATGTTTAGCATCTATATAAATATATACTGGGTCTGCTGGATGGTTACCAGGAGTGATATGACTGTGGCCTTCAGTTTCATTAGAGCTGTCTCCAACAGTAGACCCTGGAGTGTGTATCAGTTATGAATGGATACCAAAATCTTTCTATTGCTTAATTTTTTATTTGAATATTTATTATTTGGATTATATAGTTTAAAGAGCAGTGTTAATTTTGACAGCAAATTTCAATTTGGTTTTAGTCTTAGGACTAAAATGGCATTTTTAGTTTTGGTCCCATTTTAGTCTTCTGCAATAGTTTGTCATATTTAGTCCACTAAATCTCCAGTATATTTTAGTTGACTAAAACGAATTTTAGTCATCTAATATTGAATGGGCGTAATTCAATTTTGTAATGCATTATTTAACATTTCTCTACAATTTCCAAACTCATTATATACTGCTAGAGTGAAAAATCTAATGTTATTATTTATGGTATTGAGGTATGAACATGCATTACAGACCAGTGTTAATTTTGAAGTCAAATTTCAATTTAGTTTTTTAGTCTTAGTCTTTTGACTAAAATGCCATTTTAGTTTTAGTCGTATTTTAGTCATCTCCTCCAAATGTGTTAGTTTTCGTCAAATTTTAGTCGACTAAAATAGTATTCATTTAGTCGACTAAATTAACACTGTTAGAGTCTACAGCTCAGTATTGGGGTTTATGAATTGGGGATATACAGTTGCGCTCATAAGTTTACATACCCTTGCAGAATTTTTGATTTCTTGACCATTTTTCAGAATATTAATGACACTTCTTTCACTCATGGTTAGTGTTTGGCTGAAGCCATTTATTATCAACTGGTTTACTCTTTTTAAATCATAATGACCACAAACTACCCAAATGACCCTGATCAAAAGTGTACATACCCTGGTGATTTTGGCCTGATCATATGCGCACACAAGTTGACACAAAGGGGTTTGGCTATTAAAGGTGACCATCCTCACCTGTGATCTGTTTGCTTGTAATGTGTATGTATGTCAATGGGTTTCTGGACTCCTGACAGACCCTTGCATCTTTCATCCGCTGCACTGACGTTTCTGGATTCTGAGTCATGGGGAAAGCAAGAGAATTGTCAAAGGATCTGGGGAAAAAGTTGGTTGAACCGTATAAAACAGGAAAGGGATATAAAAAGATATCCAAGGGAGAATGCCAATCGGCAGTGTTCAAACTTTTATAAAGAAGTAGAAAATGAGGGGTTCTGTTTGAAAACAAACCACGGTCAAGTAGACCAACTAAAATTTCAGCCACAACTGCCAGGAAAATTTTATTTGGAATTAAAAAAAAAAAAAAAACCCACAAATGACTTCAAGTGAAATACTAGACTTTCTGAAAACGTGTGGTATGGCTGTTTCAAGATGCACAATAAGGAGGCACTTGAAGAAAGATTGGCTGCATGGTCAAGTCGCCAGAAGAAAGCCATTACTACGCAAATGCCACAAAGCATCCCGCTTACAATACGCCAAACAGCACAGACCAGCCTCAAACCTTCTTGCACAGTCATTTGGAGTGATGAGACCAAAATTTAGCTTTTTGGCCACAACCATAAACGCTACATTTGGAGAGGAGTCGACAGGGCCTACGATGAAAGGTACACCGTTACTACTGTGAAACACGGAGGTGGATCACTTATGTTTTGGGGATGTGTGAGCTACAAAGGCACAGGAAATTTGGTCACAATTGGTGGCAAGATGAATGCAATAACATTTGCATTCATCAGCCAGGAAGCTGCGCATGGAACGTATTTGAACATGACAATTATACAAAGCACAAGGCCAAGTTGACGTGTCATTGGCTCCAGCAGATCTGAAAGGTGCAGTTCATGCAAGACCGCTCAAGAATTTACAGGAACTGCAGGCTTTTTAAGTGGAATGGGCAGCTTTACCACCTGAGAAGGTAAAGGGCCTCATCCACAAATACCACAAGACCTCAAGCTGTCAATGTTAAAGGGGGCACACTGTATTTTATATATACATACACTGTATTAAGAACTGGGGTATGTAAACTTTTGATCAGGTTTATTTGGCTAGTTTCTGTTATTCTTTAAAAAGAGTTAACACCGTTAATAGTGTTTGGCTGAAGCCATTTATTATCAAAATATACCGTAAATATATATACTCGTGCTAATGGTGTACACGATGACTTAAAATGGAAAATAAAGTGACAAGTGCACCTGCTGTACACAAGATGCTAATCACTTTAAGGCTGCTTTCACACTGGAGCGGTATGGGGCGTCGGCGGTAAAACAGCGCTATTTTTAGCGCTGCTTTACCGCGGTATCCGGCCGCTAGCGGTAACCCCCCGCTGACGGACGAAAAAAGGGTTAAAACCACTCGTATAGCGCGGCTATAGCCGCGGTATAGCCGCGCTGTCCCATTGATTTCAATGGGCAGGAGCGGTGAATACACCGCTCCTTCACCGCTCCAAAGATGCGGCTTGCAGGAGATTTTTTTTCTTCTCCTGCCAGCGCACCGCTTCAGTGTGAAAGCCCTCGGGCTTTCACACTGAACAAACAGCAGCGGCTGTTTTGGGTCGGTTTGCAGGCGGTATTTTTAGCGCAATAACGCCTGCAAACTGCCCCAGTGTGAAAGGGGTCTAACAGATATAAATCCAATGCAGCGCTGGCAAACACAGTATAGGTGAAATTGCAAACAATACATTGATAATCGTGAAAGTCCAAATAAAGTGACTGATGTGCTCGAATCCCAAAATGCTCCAAAATCAGCCAAACACTAACCATGAGTGAAAAGTTTGTTATGATTTCTTGGCCATTTTTCAGAGCATATTAATGAGAAATTCTGCTAGGGTATTTAAACTTCTGAGCACAGCTGTATATGTATTGCAAGTATTCTACATATCCCATAAATTTGATTCTTAATATTGGTTAGATTATATGATGGTTTCCAGTAAACTGGCCGTTGAATATCGTCCCTAGTTCTCTAACATCGGAATGCATTGAACTCGCCATAGGGAAAATGGTCACTAGGATATGGCCTCCAGCAAAATGGCCATTTAATCTTTCCTGGCCCTCCTATCATCTGAAAGTATTGAATTTGCCACAGGCAAAATGGCCACTATGTTATCACCATAATCTACAACAAAATGGCTATGTTGCACTTCCTGTCCTTGGCATATAACTTGACTAAGTAATCAATCCGGATACCCCTGAGGAAGTCATGTGGCCAGAGCGTATAGCGGACCGGAAGTGACGTGAGGTGGAAACCAGTTTTTACTATTTTATGTGCAATCTATTGTGCTTTTTGATGCACGCATGTTAATGTTTTACAATTAAATCATTTATTAAAAAGATATCATACTATTAAAGGCATATGGTCTGTCACCCCCACATATGAAACTGGAGTCGTAGGAGTCTGGATCCTTGACTGTAGACAGGAGATACGGAGGAGGTCCTGGGAGGAAGGATCCTTTAAACCCATATTGGATTTTGATCAAAGGCTCTTGCTATGTAGATATGAGGTGAGAGTTCTGTGAGCACTGAGGTGTTGGTGGAAGGTATAAAGAATGTGTGGGAGTAATCTATCAAAGGACTGATCATCGGTTAAAACTTGAGCACTTGATTTCCATTAGCTGACTCAACATCACATTCTATTTTGGATATCGATCACTTTTGTTTTTTGGACTGTTTGTTCATTCACATTCATATAGTATTGGATACATTTATTATGTTTATTCGCCAAGGAATAGAGCAAGAGCACTTATAAATCTTATGCACGTGTAGTTGTGAACACATTAGGTATTACAGCAATTCCCTTTTTGAAGTTACTGGGTTATTCACACCATTTCATTCTTCTTCTAGTTCATAGTAGCGCAGAGGACTATTCACATTCTATTAATAAAACTTGACCGAAGTTCTATCCCTTCCCACTATGTCTCTGTTTAAAATGGTGGTTTCTTTTTCATGCAGATAAGAATGGATTTTTTTTTTTTTTTTTTTTAAATGACCAGACATTTAGTTACAATGCATTGTGGTTACTTCAGTATAATATAGGCCAGTGATGGCCAACCTTGGCAGCCCAGATGTTTTGGAACTACATTTCCCATGAGAGCATTGTGGGAAATGTAGTTCCAAAACATCTGGGGTGCCAAATAGAGGTCGACCGATATATCGGACGATATTTGGTGTTTTTTAATTCATCGGCCGATTGTGCTGATAAAGGCCGATAATAACTTCAGCGCGACTTGCAAATGACTTAAAATAGAAGTCCATGCAAGTTGCCTGAAGTCTTCTGTAGAGCAACTTCTATCCTCTCTGGCAGCCTGCCAAGTCTTCTAAAAGAAACCAAAAAGATACAATGTTTCCACTTGTCAATGAACTGAACTCCTGTGGAGGAGTTATCAGTTTTAACCATTTAAAGACTAAGGCCCCTTTCACACTGGGGCGGTTTGCAGGCGTTATTGCGCTAAAAATAGCACCTGCAAACCGCCCCTAAACAGCCTCCGCTGTTTGTTCAGTGTGAAAGCCCGAGGGCTTTCACACTGATGCGGTGCGCTGGCAGGAGAAGAAAAAATCTCCTGTGAGCCGAATCTTTGGAGCGGTGAAGGAGCGGTGTATTCACCGCTCCTGCCCATTGAAATCAATGGAACAGCGTGGCTTTACCGCAGCTATAGCCGCGCTGTACGAGTAGATTTAACCCTTTTTCGGCCGCCAGCGGGGGGTTAAAACCGCACCGCTAGCGGCCGAATACCGCGGTAAAACAGCGCTAAAAATAGCGCTGTTTTACCGCCGACGCCCCCTACCGCCAGTGTGAAAGGGGCCTAAATCTTTTCTGACATTTGTTGCTTACAAGTAAAAATCCTGTATTTTCTGCTAGAAAATCACTTAGAACCCCCAAAAATTATATATATTTTTTTAGCGGAGACCCTAGGGAATAAAATGGCGGTTGCTGCAATATTTTATGCAGCAGTCTTTCAAACGCAATTTTTTTGGAAAAAATACACTAATGAATTTAAAAAAAAAAAAAAAAAACTAAGCAGTAAAGTTAGCCTATTTTTTTTTTTTTTTTTTTTTTTTTTTTTTTTTTTTTTTTCGTCCAAAAGTTTTGATTACCTGTTTAAATGTAAGAAATTTTCTGTATCACTTATTAAGGCTGCTTTCACACTGGCAGGCGTTGACGGTAAAACGCTGATAGTTTTAGCGGTGCTTTACCATCATTTTAGCAGTGCTTTTCTGCTTCTAGCGGGGCGCTTATAACCCAGCTAGCGCCCGAGGAAGGGGTTGAATTCGCCAAGTACGTATTTATTTCAGTGGTCAGGAATGGTGGAGGAGTGGTATACACCCCTCCAAAGATGCTGCTTGCAGGACTTTTTTAACATCCTGCCAGCACATCACCTCAGTGTGAAAGCACTCTGGCTTTCACACTGAGACTGCAGGGGAGCCGTTTTACAGGCGCTATTTTTAGCCCAAATGCGCCTGAAAAACACCCCATTGTGAAAGGGGTCTAACTGTTAGATTCTATGAGATGAAGGGAAAAAAACAACAAATCTGCTTAACATATTGGCCCAAAAAAATCAGCATCATATATCGGCCGCTGCGCTTTCTAAATATCGGCATGGCCAGAGAAAAACCCATAGCGGTCGACCTCTAGTGCCAAGGTTCGCCATCACTGATATAGGCTATTCCTTTGTCCTGTCTTTTGAAAGCAATGTTCATTGGATAAAAATTCAATCGATATTTTATACTTGAAACTTTTTTTTCTTTTTCAAAGCCTGCTGTATATCTTCTCTGCTTTTCAGCCCATCTAAATATAACTATAAGTGCCGGTTCACTCAGGGGCGACTTAGCCGCCTGACAAGTCGCGCTCCATGCATTGCCATGGAACCGTTCTAATAGGAGCGACTATTTAGAAAGGTTCCTGTACTACTTTTGGGGCGACTTTGGAGCAGCTTGCATTGGCTTCTATACAGAAGTCGTTTTGCGAGCCGCACTGAAGTCGCGCTGTACGGGGTGGCTTTGGTCGGATGAGTCGATCGACCTTGAAGCCGTCCCTGTTAGAACCGACACTCAGATGATTACCATCAGATGTCTAAATTGTATTTCCTGTGGTGTTTTTGTTTTTTTTTGGTTTTTTGATGTAGTGTGAAATGCAGTTAACTTACCCACTTTGCTTTTATTCCTACCCATATAGTCATCCAACACTCTGGAGACCAGAGTATGGCAGTTACATGATTGAGGGGACACCAGGACAGCCTTATGGAGGTATAATGGCAGAATTTAACACCGTGGAAGACAATATGCGGAAACGTCGGCAGGAAGCCTCATCACTTTTACCAAACAACCAGTCAATATGCACTGTTACCTCTTTTCCAAGGTATCTACTGATCATATAGTCTTTTGCTGCATTTTATGTAATTGGTCTCGTATGGGAAAAAACTCAAAACTTTGGTTTTCATAACTGGGCTTTAGTTTTATTAAGAATTGATATAATAATTCTACAACACATGCTATGCTGTGTCCATTTATTTGATAGATCACCTAGAATGTTCAGGTGCTTTCATTCAAACCCTTACTCTGGACAGTTCTGAGTAGTAGGGGATCACTCTACTGACTTTTTGAGTGCGAGTGTTACTATTGCTGAGACTGCTTAAAGTGCATCTTAAGGCACCTATGTGACAACCTTTTAACCAATCCCAAATCCTGTTACTATGTGGTGCACAAGCCTAAAAAAAAATAAAAACTTTGTGATCTGCAGATATAACCCCCCCCCCACACCCTTAAACACTGCAACTCATTGGGAGGGTTTCAGAAACCGGCAGTGTTGTCAATCCATAGACACCCCATGCAATGCACCACAACTGGTCTGGCTTCACAGTCCCATACACAACAAACTGCAATTCCCATTTAGTTCTGCTTTTCACATATCAACCTCAGTAACCGGTTTAATTGTCTAATATATCCCACCAACGTTTTCAGATGCCATGATAATGAGATAATCAGTGTTAATTACTTAACTTGTCAATGGTCATAAAGTTTATGGCTGATGGTAGAGGTGCGCATCTTCACTAGTCATTCAATTACGATTAACCTGTCAAGCATTTGGTTCCGGGATGCATCACGATTACTGCCCATTGAATTTTTTTTTTTTTTAAAAGAAAACTATCAACTTTTTTTCTTTTGTTTCCAAAAAAACACTCCACTGCATGTAGCAAAGTCTAAAACACAGCAGACCACTTAAAGAGCAGGTCCAGGCTCCCCCAAAATACTAGAGGAGATGGTCAGACTGCAGACATACTAGAGGAGATGGTCAGACTGTGGAAAATGTCTCTCTCCCCAACCCCCCCCCCCCCCAAAAACCACGTATGCCATTTCATTATGGTTTGTATGTCTGAATCACATCACTACGTCAATACTATTTTTTTATTTATTTTTTTTTTTGTATGATTTATGGTTTTACTCAACACTGTGCCCCACACATGCAATGCATGGCTGCATGCATGTGTGGGGCAGTGATGAGCAAAACCATCATACAAAAAAAGTATTGACGTAGTAATGTGATTCAAACAGTAAGACCTACATAAACCATAATGAAAGGGCATGGTTACTTTAATGTTTAGGTTCACCATCCTGTTTATTTTATTACGATCATAATTTGGCAAATTTGCACATAATGGTGCGTCAGATATTTACTGTTGATGACTGTCTAACTTAAGTTGATGTGCATTGGTTGCCCACAGCAACCTGTGTGGAGGACAAGTGCAGTCATCCAGTAATCCTCTTGGGACGCTGGCCTGGCTTGCACGGGTCTCCTGCTGCCCACAGCAGCCTTTTGTGAGGAGGGCAGAGAAAACACGTGGGCGCAGACTTTGCTCTTCCACAGCAGCCTGTGTGACAGTGAGCCGAGGAGGGCTATCTGGGGACTGTGAGTCAGACCCTCGCTCCATGTGTCTCGTCTATTCTCCTACAGCAGCCAGCTTAACACACGGCGACGCTGGGGATGGCGTCAGCGGGAGGCGGAAAAAGAGGGCGTGGCTAATGCCCACGGCTTCGTTCGGAGAGGCAGGGCGCAGCACGTGGATGACGTCATCCGAAAACCAATTTATACCGTTCGTAGCATCGATGCCGAATCGCGATGCTGTGATTAAATTAAAGAAACCCTACTGATTGGTGTATATGTGGGATATCTGCATATTAAACTTTCACCTTCAAGTCGTCAATGGCAGTTGCCATATTACTCTCTATGCAGATCCACTTTAAATGATTTCATTGTACTACTAAAATGTTTTTAACATGTAGGATTTTTGTATTTGTAGATTGGGATGTCCTGGATTTACCTTGCCAGAATTTCTACCCACCCCAGTGGAGAAGGGTGCATCCAAGTCGCTTTTCTTTCCAGATGAAGCAATCAACAAGCATCCACGATTTAGGTGTGCTTGCATTTGCATCTGATGTACTGTATTTTTAGATGCAGCTTCCATTACTCAATTTTTCAGCTACACAACCCCTGAATATCATGCTTTACAGTATGTGGTCTTTTGTAAACTTGCAGTGCTGTGCAGATGTTCTCCATTTAATGTTCTGGATATGTTCTTTAAAACGAGCTGGAAAAAGTTTCCAATATCATAACACGACTGTCTTTCACCTGTGTAGAAGCATTTTGGAAGTTGATTGTGCTATATCCTCCAATGAGTTAATCAAGAGCTTCATTGGTGTTAAATTGGTACCAAATTTCCCTGCTTTTAGGATAAAAAGTTTCTATTTGTTTTGCTCCCTAAATACTTTAGTCCTAACTCAAAGCACAGTGCCCGTCTGCAAAAGCTTTCCTCTCTCCCCTCACTTGTAGGATGGAGGCAGCAATGAGAGGCATTGACTCTCCCAGGATCAACCAAATCCTGTGAGCGGGCTGCAGGGCTGAGACGCACTGTGTGTGTGTGTGTGTGTGTGTGTGTGTGTGTCTATGAACACACACAGCTGGGCTCGGGAGTGCGTCTACATGTGTGGCTTCATTTTGGTGGCACATGGAAAGGAAGGGCCAAGAGCACCAGTGGGGACCCGAGTAGAGGAACATTGAGGCTGTTTTGTATAGTATAAACCTGTTTATTTTAATTATAAAAAAATTATGATTTACAACTTACTATTTTGCTTTCCCAGAATAAGCTAGTGTAAGATATTTACACCCAATTTGTCATAACACAACACTGTCACCTTTTTTTTTCTTCCCCCCCCCCCCCCCCCCCCCCACAGTACTCTGACGAGAAATATTCGGCACAGACGTGGAGAAAAAGTGTCCATTAATGTTCCAAGTGAGTAGATCTGGTAATTTACTGAAAAACAAGCTATGTATTGTCAACATCTGACAGCTTATCTATATTCTGTTGTGTGCAGTTTTTAGAGACCAAAATACCCCCTCTCCATTTATTGAAAAATTCCCAAATGCTACTGGTGATGATGCAAAAGCAGCAATGCCTGATCATATTTATATGGATGCCATGGGTTTCGGGATGGGCAACTGCTGCCTCCAGGTGTGTAATATCGCACTTGCACATATAAGAGCTGAAACGTGCTCTGACCCATATGTACTTGACTAATTTACATTAATCCATATACTTTCTCCATGCATTAGGTCACCTTTCAGGCATGTAGCATTGCAGAAGCACGATACCTGTATGACCAGCTGGCTACTATATGTCCACTTGTGGTAAGATTTATGTGTTCTCTTTGGTCACTGGTCCTACAACATTTTATGTTATCCACATAGTCATTTATGTAAGATGTTTTCAAACCTATCAAACTGTAAAACCAAATTTGATGTCTAACGAGTTTACACCACAAAAAAAAAAAAAAAAAATCACACAACACATTATGAGACAGTCTTAAACATTGGCACTACAATGCACAGATGCATCTCCTACATCCACGTAGTTACGGAATGTTAAAATAATTTCACCTTATTGGAGCAGGTTACGGGGTGCAACATTCTATAGCACCTCTGCCTGCACCCCTGATTCCAACCAAGACAGCTGGCAGGGTTCCTCTAGCAGCACCAGCTGCCACATTTGAAAACTGTGCAGCTGTTCACGGTTCCACCCGTGCAGTCCAGTCATTCATTCATGGGAATCTGAATGAGAAAACTACAAGTTCTGTCAGCCACTGTGTCAGACAGCTTGTAGTCCTCAATGGACTGGGAGGGTGCTGATGACGCCCTCATAGTCCACTGACATGTCCTCCAGCTTTCAAACAGTAATCCTGAAGACATGTCTACAGGAGCACAACATTGCACCAACGATCAGTGGATCGCGAATGCAATGCTCTGCAGGCTTTTGTGCAAAAAATAATGCCTTTTTCCTTTTTTTTTTCTTGAGTTTGTTTCTCAAAAAAAAAAAATTTACTCTTGAGTCCAGTATTACTCTTCACTTCTGCATGAGTTATGGGGTTGATGGTAGTCAGCCTCTTCCAAGGCAATCCTGTTTGCCTAGTTCCATGCCAGACTTGTACAACTCAAGATCCTATCATCTTGGGGCTGATCAGTTCTCTGGACAAACCAAATTGCCTGCTGCCAAATATTGGTTTATCTCTAGACTGGTGGTTAAGGAATCCAGCTCTGGAGTTGGAAATTCTTCCTTCTTTACAATCTCTTTAAAAATTCTTCACTGGCTGGGGAGGGGTTCTAGACTCTTTGTTGGTGCAGGGAACATGGGCACCTGAAGGACACTGGTGGAATACTGTCTCCCAATCCCCATTTTCTTTTTTTTTTTTCTGACTATTATTCAAATATGATCTTGATGATCAGGTTCCATCTTTTGACAACACTTTCCCAGACCTGCAAGACTTCCATTTTGGTTTTTGTTGACCCGATTTTTGAGGTGCATGTTCAGACCTCACTTATGCCAACTTTGGGTGCTTCAGGCGGCAATTTGAACTGAAGACTGCCCCATAAGTTCTGGTGTGTGTGTTTTGGGTTTTTTTTTTTTTTTTTTTTTTTTTGGTCCAAATCCTCATGTAGGCAGCATGGACTGCAGTTAAAGGATTTTAGGCTGTGCCAAATCCAATTTTTATCTCAGTACATCTAACCACTATTAGTATTGTGCATAGGCAAGTTGGTGCAATTTTTTTCCACTTGAACAAAAGTTACTATAGACCTGAGCTGACCACTTCTCAGTCTGGTTGCTTTTGATCCTGTTGGTGGTTGTCAGACACATTAAGAAATCTGTCCTGATTGAGGGTTTTCTCGCTCTCAGTAAGCAGTTGCTGCCAGTCTTGTCCACGCTTTGCTTATGAGTTTCTATATTGCTGTCTTGTACAGAATTTAATGGTGTTTGGTCATGTCTGTATGTCTGAACAACCCCTCAAGTCAAGACACTTAAGCTGTGACTTGTTTTAGTAGGCAAAGGTGATAATTGGCTTATACAGTGCCTTGCAAAAGCATTTATACCCTTGAAATTTTCCACATTTTGTCATGTTGCAACCAAAAACGTAAATGTATTTTATTGTGATTTTATGTAATAGACCAACACAAAGTGGCACATAATTGTGACGTGGAAGGAAAATGATAAATGGTTTTCAAAATTTTTTAAAAATATATCAAGTGTGACCTATATTTGTATTCAGCCCCCCCCCCCCCCCCCCCCCCCCCCCAGTTAATACTTTGTAGAACCACCTTTCGCTGCAATTACAGCTGCAAGTCTTGGGTGTGGGTATGTCTTTACAAGCTTTGCACATCTAGAGTGACATTTTTGCCCATTCTTTGCAAAATGGTTTAAGCTCTGTCAGATTGGATAGAGCGTGTCTGCGAACAGTGCAAGTCTTTCCACAGATTCTCAATTGGATTTAGGTCTGGACTTTGACTGGGCCATTCTAACACATGAATATGCTTTGATCTAAACCATTCCATTGTAGCTGTATGTTTAGGGTCATTGTCCTGCTGGAAGGTGAACCTCCGCCCCAGTCTCGTCTTTTGCAGACTCCTAACAGGTTTTCTTGTAAGATTGCCCTGTATTTGGCTCCATCCATCTTCCCATCAACTCTGACCAGCTTCCCTGTCCCTGCTGAAGAAATGCATCCCCACAACATGATGCTGACCCCACCATGTTTCATGATGGGGATGGTGTGTTCAGGGTATGTGCAGCGTTAGATTTCACACATTGCTTTTAGGCCAAAAAGTAGGGGTGCACCGAATGGAAATTTTGGTACCGAAAATTACAGGTTTTTAAAAATATATTTTTTATGTATAATTGTATTCAACTTTTTAATTAGATTAAATTAATATACATCTATTGTTGGCCATTATTGGCACTTTTTGTGCAAGAAAGGTCCAGGAAAATGCAGTCTCTAACCATTTCTTGTATCATGTCTGCAAAATTTCCATTCAGTACACCTCTAGCAGATATACAAGAGATCAATGCAGCTTTACAAGTGCCCAATATATGCAGCCTGCCTGTGCCTGCATCAGCGGCGATCTCCGTGTGTCACGGAGCTGGATTTGAATTGCCTGGGCCGCAGTAACAATGTCCCGCCTCCTGTAATCCTGTCACGCTGATTCAATGTCCCACCATTGGATCAGTGTGCCGTCTATCACAGGAGCTCAGCTCAGTGAAACACTGAGATCTCATCGAGGAGGGAGTTGGGGACTGGGGACGCCAGGATGACACTCCCGCAATGGGCGGCACCCGGGGCAGACCACGCCCCCTTTCGGTATCAGCTGTGGGTTTTTTGTTTTCTTCATTCGGCCGAAAACAGTTTTCGGCAGCCGAAATTTCGGTGCACCTCTACCACAAAGCTTAATTTTGGTCTCTGACCAGAGCACTTTCTTCCACATGTTTGCTGTGTCCTCCACATGCCTTCTCGCAAACTGCAAGTGGGATTTCTTATGGCTTTCTTCTTGCCACTCTTCCATAAAGGCTAGATTTGTGGAGTGCAGGGCTAATAGTTGTCCTGTGGATCTCTGCAGCTCCTCCAGAGTTACCATGGGCCTCTTGGCTGCTTCTTCAATTAATGCCCACCTTGCCCTCTATCTCTATTATCTCCTTTAAACCCTGCTTTAAACTTCTCCACCTTTATCCCTGACCTGTCTGTTCCTTGGCCTTCATGATGCTGTTTGTTCACTAAGGTTCTTTAACAAACCTCTGAGGGCTTCATAGAACAGCCGCATTTATACTGAGATTAAATTACACACAGGTTGGACTATATTTACCAATTAGTTGACTTCGGAAGGCAATTGGTTCTACTAGATTTTAGTTAGGGGTATCAGAGTAAAGGAGGCTGAATACAAATGCACGCCACACTTTTCAGATATTTATTTTTAAAAAAATTTGAAAATAATTTTCTTTCCGCTTCACAATTATGTGCCACTTTGTGTTGGTCTATCACATAAAATCCACTAAACATTTTACGTTTTTAGTTGTAACATGACGTAATGTGGAAAAATTTAAGGGATATCAATACCTTTTTTCAAGGCACTGTAGCTGTACTGACAAATATTGAGTCCTTCCCAGTCTGTTCACTAGCTTTGTATTGGCAGAACACTATATGCATTAATTTGTGTACAGAAGAACTGCAGAGATTGTAAATCTATTTTGCTTCCCCTTAGATGGCTCTGAGTGCAGCTGCTCCTTTCTACAGAGGATATGTGTCGGACATTGACTGTCGATGGGGAGTTATTTCTGCCTCTGTAGACGATCGAACTAAAGAGGAAAGAGGCCTGGAGGTATACAGTAGATTTAGAATTCTGTATGTATTCCTTTCTTTGCACCTTGACTTTAATATAATTTAACATTCTTTTGTTCCTGTAGCCTCTGAAGAATAACAAATACAGAATCAGTAAATCGCGATACGATTCTATAGACAGTTATCTGTCTACCTGTGGGGAAAAGTACAACGACATTGATTTGACTATAGATAAAGAAGTCTGTAGCCAACTAATAAAAGAGGGTAGGTTGTCAAGCTTTATTACATTAGATGGTTGTGCTGCTTCATGCAATGCCAGCTCAGGGTCTTATCTGCTAATGGTATTTGTCCTTGTAACCCTGTGGAAATATTGTCATTGTCACTCATTTTTTATTTAGGCATATTCCTTTGTATAAATGAGGAAAAACACATGTGTTAGCCCAGTTTTTGTGAGGACCTTTTACTGCAAGATCTTCTATGTTCTTCCACTGCAAGCCACAACAGCAACTTGCACTTGGTTTGTGGCAACTCCATACGGGCAGATTTTAGGTGACTTCACTGCCTGGATTGAAGGTGCTTGCCTTCAGATGGAATGCATTCATGGACTAAACTATACTTTAACCCTGTCATTGCCAGCGACGTATGGCATACAGTAGCACAGAACTGTTTCCAGTTTGCCAGGTCAGTATGCCATATGTTACTTGCATTCCCCTATCTGGTGTAAGGTCATGTCACTTCAGTGACCATTCACTTACAACAAAACTGTTCCGCAGACTCTGATAAATTTAAAAGAATTGATGTGATCGCTTGTAAGCCACTAATCAGCTATTCATCTAAAATGTGACTAACACTGTCCATCCCCATCTGCTGCTTTCTCTGCCCTGTCTTCTCTGCATCTGGTCACTCTGATTCCCCCAGCACCCCACAGCCCTATATGTACACCTCATCCCCCCCCCCCCCCCTCCCTCTCGTTTGTCAGCTGCTGCAGGGCCCACTGGGATCAGACTGTTAAGCTGGAGAGCAGCGGGTCGGTAAATGTCATGTTTTTCGACTCCTCCTTTCTTGAATGAACACAGTGGGTGATTGTTACCACTCAACTCCTGTGTTCATACATCACTGAAGCACAGTAAACTGTTTTTTACTATGTTTTCAGTTTATGAATTAACAGGAAGCCTATGTGCAGAGCACTTCCTGTTTACTCGGTGAAGAGCATGGAATTGGGAATCGGTGTCCTCAAAGTCCCCTAATGGGGCTTAGGAAAAAAAACTAAGGGCTCATTCACATGGGTGCTCTGGCCCATACAGCATGAATCGGTGGCTTTGGAGCTGCCTAAAGGGGGTGCAGGCAGCCTGTCATGTGAATGCACAGCCACTGATGGATTCTGACAGCAGTGTCCCAATTGTCTGTCCTGGCAGGTGAAGATTACCTCATCTACCTTGTTTTGTGCGAATGCAGGAGTCCTTCTTCCTTTTTTTTTATTTTTTTTTTTTTTTTTGTCTAATTATCCTTGGTCATCTTGCGCCTTATATTTGAATTTGTGCATAAGCACAATTGTTCGTGCTCCTAAATGAAGTTTAGGTGTGGTTTATCATTCTGTAGGTATGGGGGTAATTTGAAAGAAGATGGGAAGAGGGATACCATCACGCCATGTTACTTTTGTAATAAAAAGTTGTCTTGTCTCCTTTATACACTTTTTTTTTTTTTTTTTTTGCTTTAGGAATTGACCCCCTCATGGCACAACACATTGCTCATCTCTTCATCAGAGATCCTTTGACGTTGTTTGAAGAGAAGATACATTTGGATGATGCAAATGAATCTGACCACTTTGAGGTTTGTTAGTGGCTTAAATTGTTTAACTTTTTTTTTTTTTTTTTTTGTTCTACAAAAAAAAATGTTGGTAATAACATTTTACTGCAGACTAACAGAGCTATTGTACTTTCAAGAGCATTATTCAGTGGGGTATTCAGTAAAAATGGACAAAATATCTGATTGCAGGACTACAGTTGTGCAGGTGTGATGTCTTTACAACCATTGTGTGTGTGTGTGTGTGTGTGTTTGTTTTTTTTTTTTTTTTAACACTTGGATATGAAAAGAATAGATTAACTCTCTGTAAACGGGATGCAATCCAGGCACTCATTTGACTACATAATCCAAGAAAAAAGCAAGTTCATACATATTCTTCTTGAGTTATTTCTGCTGTCGGAACTGATGGATGCTTACCATATATTTATTTCTCCATAGAATATCCAGTCAACTAACTGGCAGACAATGAGATTTAAGCCTCCTCCACCTAACTCTGATATAGGTTGGCGAGTGGAGTTTCGTCCTATGGAGGTTTGTATTCTTCTGTATCCCAGTATATATATATGTGTGTGTGTGTGTATGTATGTGTATGTATGTATATATGTGTATATATATATATATATATGTGTGTATATATATATATGTGTGTGTGTGTATATATATATATATATATATATATATATATATATATATATATATATATATATATATATATATATATATATATATAAAATTTACTACATCACTTTACAGCAGGCCTGCATGTAAAGTAGGACTAAAGGCAACACTACTTCCACTATTTTAAATCAGGAACCCCTGTTATTGTATATTGTCTGTGGGGTGTATTTTTTTTTTTTTTTTTTTTTTGTTTTGTGTTCCATTGGGGAGAGCTCCTTCACTTGTCCCATAGCCAAAACAGGAAGTGAGGAAATCCCTCTCAAAGTGAAGGAATCCTGATGTATCACCAGAAATGGTGTCCACATGGGACAACCCAGAATTTGGGATTTTCTTTTACTTTTAATGATTACAGTAAACAGGACAAATTAGGGTGAATCTCCCTAACAGGGGCACAGGCAGCAATTACAACTGGTATGTTCTAATCCCTCTCCTTTCTATTCAAAACTAAAAAAGTTGCCTTTTAGTTATATATAATAAAACAGTTTTTAAATGACAGCCAAAACCTGTATAGTTATTATTCAATTTTCAATTTAAAATGACCAGTCAGTTTAGGGAAACCATATGATTAGTGTGCTTTTGATGTGTGACCTACAAGTAGAATGGAAGTGTAAAATAAAAAAAATTCACTGTCAATATGTTTTTTTTTTGTTTTTTTTTGTTTTTTTTGTTTTTTTTTCCTTTTTAGGTCCAATTAACAGACTTTGAAAACTCTGCCTATGTAGTGTTTGTGGTGTTGCTGACCAGAGTCATTCTTTCGTACAAGTTGGATTTTCTTATTCCATTGTCAAAGGTATAAACTCTTACAGGACAGCTTTTATTTTACCAGAGAATATCTTTTTGAGATACAGAATTTGCTAGCGGTGCTCATTTACAGAGATTGCCTTTTGGGTAGTTTTCTGGAGTAAGCTCATGATGGATGGACTGACTTTGTAAAAGAGTGCTGAAAATTGTACAAAATACTGATTCAGAGTAAGGTTGCAACACTTGACTATTCCAGACGAAAATGTCCAATCTAAACACTATACCTTCCTAGCATCTGGTTACCAAAGATATCTGATTTAGTAAATTAAATTAACTCCTGCAAACAGTGTTTTTCTTTGTAGAGTAAAATCATTGAAAACATCACTGTTCTAGAGCCATCATTCTTGTCGTCCTCAGCTCATATCCCAGGCTTTTTATTTTTTTTTATTTATTTATTTTTAACGTTTCTTTTTAAATGTTTTTTGTAGGTTGACGAAAACATGAAAACGGCCCAGAAACGTGATGCTGTGCGTCAAGGAATGTTTTACTTTAAAAAAGATATTTGCAAAGGTACCTTGTGTAATGAATGTTGGTGTCAAGTTTTCTAGTCAGTCCTTTATTAGAATCCTTCTGATACAGGTGCTAGCAGCTGCATCTGTTGCAGTGGATAAATTGGCTTTAAAAGAATAAAAGTGAACATGAATTTTTTTTTTTTTCTGTAATATGCTTAAAAAAGAGAAGAGGGTGGGAGAGGCGTAAAAAGGGAAACCATAGATGCTTATAACAAGTATTCAGCTTTAAGGCCTGCTTCACGCCTAATGCATTTTTTAGTGCGTTTTCAGTTTTGCAGAAATGCTGCAGTCCATTTAGCATGGTTTCCTATGGGTCTTGTTCACATCTGTGCATTTTATGTAAAGGGCCAGGGACTTTTTTTTTTCTGGTATTTGGTTCGATAGACTTCAATGGATCAAAAACGTGTATTGAAAAACCCAAAATGCACCTGGACTTTGCAACCTGCTTGGGTGTGAACCAGGCCTTATTCATTAATCTATTAACTTCGATCAATTAACTTATTAACCTTTTCGCTGCCAGGTCTGTACACCATACAGACCTAATTTCTCCTGTTATAAGCTCATGGTCACTTCTAGCATAATTGTTCAGCAGACACTGCTGAACAAATTGAAGGCTCTGATCAGTGCAATTTACCTAGAATGTGACCCCCCCACCCCCGGCACTGCTTGCTCCGACCCCTCCATGCTGCTAGCCGGCTCTCTCCGCCTTCCCTCCCGCCAGCTGCAGCTGCTGACCGATCGCGGTCGGCATTGAGGGGGAAGATGGGTGTTGCGAGCCCAATGATCATTACAGATCGTTCCTGCATTCTTTCATCACTGACATAGTACACTGTGTAGTACTATTGTCAGTTTGTGAATAAAACAGTATTTCATTTTATAAATAGATTACTCCTTACAGACTCCTCATTCATTCATATACAGTGCAGCTCAGGTTGCAGAGAAAGGGACTTTAGTCCCTTTCTTTGTTTCAAAAAAGACAGAGGTCTGTTTAGACCCCTGATGTCTCCAAAGCCCCCCCCCCCCCCAAAAAAAAAAAAAAATATTTAAAAAGGTTGTAAATAATGAGGGTAGATTTAGAC
Organism: Lithobates septentrionalis; assembly: GCA_037952835.1. NCBI lineage: Eukaryota > Metazoa > Chordata > Amphibia > Anura > Ranidae > Lithobates > Lithobates septentrionalis. Next base: position 499,786 of record JBBDGP010000108.1, read on the forward strand.
CTGTGTCTAAATCTCTCTTGTCTCTGAAGCCCAATCCACATTAGGATTGAGCTTCAGAGGCTACTGACAGGAAGTGATTTTACCAACAAATGCACCGCAACCACATGCATTGAACAAGGTTGCGGGGAGTTTGCGGTGCATCCCCTTGACATGAGTGTGTAGTCTTCAGCGGAAGACGTTGCTACAAGTTCCGTCAAGTTTGCAGCGGGCGCAAAGCTTTGTGGCACCCTGTCCCCTGCCTATTACAGCTTAAAGCTTAACTCCACCCTAAAGGGCCGCTTGTTTGCCCCCCCTCCTGCCACATTTGGAACTTTTTTGGGGGGGAGCGGGCACCTGGTTTTGACAGATACCATCTTCCGGGTAAGATCGCCAATGATATATACAAAACTGTTTGGCTCCTCCTCCTTTCACCTGCAGCCTTCTGAAACACACGGAAGAATGCTCATGCGTAGAAGGAAACCGGCGCAGAGGGAAAGGCTTCACTGCCCAGTTTCCCTTAGTCAAGATACCGACGCCTGCCGGCCCCCGAAGCCGATTGAAGAATTGGCTCGGATGCTGACATCACTAGATCCCTGGACCGGTAAGTGTCCTTAATTTAAATGTCAGCAGCTACAGTATTTGTATAGCTGCTGACTTTTTTTTAGTTTTTTGGGGGGAGACTGGAGCTCCTCTTTAGGGGAGGTGGGAGTTCGGCAGGCAGCGAAAACGCAGCTTAACCACACATTTTTTGCAGCCCCCAACAGCAAGGCTAAACAAGACCAAAGGCCTTGTTCACGCAGGGTATACTACAGCAAGGCCATGTTTAGCTGCACAGGGATGCAATGGTGTTCCTTGCATTCCATGCAGGCAATCCTACTGATGTCAATTGGGACAAAGTGGCTGCACAGGAATGCACAGGTGTTCCGTGCGGTTAAACACAGCCCTCCATTTTTGCAAGTTATGTTGTGGTTTTATGTGCAAATAAGGATTTTGGGTTTTTTTCTGTGAAAATGGCTATCTGATAAACATTTGCGCAAGTATTGTGGGGCTAAAAAAAAAATCCGCATCCTTTTTTTATTCTACAGGTCATGTGCTTTCAGAAAATATGGTTTGGGCGGGGTCTCTTTCAAAATCTGAAAGCTATAGTTTTAAATTTTAGAGACATTTTTGCGTACATTTGATTTTCGCCTTTTCGCAAAAAGGTACAATTTAAAATTTACAATTAACTCCGCAGGTTCAGTTTTTATATTTTTAGTAGGGATTTAGCAGGAATTTTGTCAAATTAGCTGTTTTTATCTGCTAATAATGGTTTTAGTGTTTTCTTTGCAAATATATTGTTTTGATAAACATTGGCAAAAAATACCGCAGGGTCTAAAAAAAAAAAAAAATCAGTAGCACCTTTTTTTTATTCTACAGGTCGTTTGCTTTCAGAAAATATATGGCTTGGGGGGGGGGTCTTTGACTAATTAAAGCTGTAAGGGAACAATGAAAACCTTCATGTTTTTAGAGAAACTTGGATATTTACACTTTTGCGTCTGTTCGTTTTTCACCATTTGGCAAAAAAGGCACAATTTAACAGTTACAATTTTACTCAATTCAGGTTAAGCTCTTATATTTAGTAGGAATTTTGTAAAATGTGCTGTTTTTATCTGCTAATGATTGTAGTGGATTTTTAGCAAAAATATTATTTTGATAAACATTTGCGCAAATATCGTGGGACTTTACTCTGTAGCACCTTTTTATTCTACTGGTCATATGCTTTCAGAAAATAGATGGTTTGGGGGGTATTTTACAAACTGACAGCTATAAGTCAAAAAAAAAAAAAAATGCAAAGGAAAAATGGTCTAGCCCACCTGAGTGTAAAAATGGAGCATAAGGCCTGGCAGTGAAAGGGTTAAACAGGGTATTAGGATTGTTTTCTTTGCAGCTGCTTATTAAAGCAGTATTAACCTCCCTGGTGGTATGATTGTCAGATTTTTTTTTTTTTGATGCTCAAATCGGTACAATGTTTTGCATGGAAATTTGGCACTTTTATATTGTAGGCCTGTAATTCTTAGGAATATCTCTCCCAAATCTGTCCAAACAAGCTTCTAGTAGACATCCTGGGTATGATTAAAGTTTGAAATACGAAATCATAAATTATAATATAAATATAATAAGTATTCAATAATGTAATCAAAAACACAGAAATTTGCTCAGTTGCAGAATTGTCAATGTCACTTTCAATGTCTGACTAATTTCCCCACAAATCGCTGTCGCTCAATTTTGCAAGTGTTCTAATTTTATTATCGCTGTTTTCTAGCTGGTCTAAAACCACTTTTGACATAAAGGGACACTGTTTGGTTGCCATGGGCAATCTAAAGTTTCCAGGCAGAAGAGTATATATAATCTAAAATTGCATGCAGGGCACTGGGCAGAGCACTATTGACAAAAGGGATGTGAAATAATTTTATACAGTAATGTAATCTGTAAGATTACAGTGTACTGTGTGTTTACTTTTTGAAACCGGGCCACCGGGTCTGGCCCCGTGCATTGCAACGCTTGCAGGGAACGGAGCCCGGAACACAGAGGCATCGGGCAGAGGACACAGCGGGGAGACATCGCCGGATCCTGGGGACAAGGTAAGTAACTTTCCCTGGATCCTGCGACTTAAACCTGAGCCACACTCGGGAATACTGCTAGGAAGGTTAAACCCAAAATGAAATCTATTTCGGCCTACCAATCATTAGATGTGGTGGCTGCATTCGTATTTTTTTTGTCTTTCTTCTCTCTGTTTTCACCTGATCTGGCCAGTATCCTTCCTCCTGTATGAGTGCCCCTACTCTGGATGAAGGAACACAGGGGGTACAAAAGACAGCAGCATTGTTAGTCTGGGCGATGGGGAGGGAATTGTTTAGATTTACAGTAGTAGTAAATTTAAATACACTAACAAATTGAAGCTAAACTTTTATAATTATCGGTTAGCTTTTTGTTTTCCCTTTTTGGGATAAAGGTTTTACATAAATAAAAGCGGATTATTGTAAGAACCCCCACCAGTGTTTAAATGGTTCATCTCATCCCTGTAAACTGATACAGCTGGAAGAGAGCTTTTTTTGAGAAAAACATTGACTTACTGGCTAGATCACCAGATGAAAATAGAAAGCCATCGCATCTAAGAATTGGTAAGCTGCAATATGTTTGCTTTTGGGTGAAATACTGCTTTTCTCTATATGGCAAAACATTTGATAAAGTTCCCCAGGAGCCTCTTAAACTGCATCTGGAGGAAAGGTGATATATTCACTGAAATAAGCAGTATGTCACATGGGAAATGTTTTAAATATCTGGCAGGGTTTTAAGGGCCTTTTAACCACTTCAGCCTCAGAAGAATTTACCCCCTTCCTGACCAGGCCATTTTTTGCGATTACAGCACTGTTGCTTCAGCTGACAATTGCGCGGTCGTGTGACGTTGTACCCAAACAAAATTTTATGTCTTTTTTTTTTTTTTTTTCCCCCACAAATAAGGGCTTTCTTTTGGAGCTAATTGATCACCTCTGCGGTTTTTTTATTTTTTACAAAAAGCGTACATTTTTTAAAAAAACTATTTTTTACTACTTCGTCCCTTCTTTTTTTTTTTTTTTTTTTTTTTTTCTATAATATCCAAAAAAAGTCATCAGTTTAGGCCGCTATGTATTCTACATATTTTTTGTAAAAATAAATCTCAATAAGCTTATATTGATTGGTTTGCGCAAAAGTTATAGCGTCTACAAAATAGGGGATAGATTTATGGCATTTTTTAAATTTTAACTAGTAATGGCGGTGATCTGCGTGTGTTGGGGTTTTTTTTTTTTTTTAGGACCACTATACATTTATACAGCGATCAGAGCTAAAAAAAAAAAAAAATAGCGACTGATTACTGTATAAATGTCACTGGCAGGGTAGGGGTTAACACCAGGGCGATCAAGGTGTTAAATGTATTCTCTACATGTGTTCTAACTTGGGGGTGGGGGATGTGGCTGACTAGAGGAGAGAGATCGCTGTTCCTACTTAGTAGGAACACACGATCTGTCTCCTCTTCCCTGACAGACCCGGGATTTGTGTGTTTACACACACAGATCCCGGTTCTCGCTTTGTCTGAAGCGATCACGGGTGTCCGGCGGTCATCACGCCCACCGGGCACGCGCATCGGCTCCAGGGACACACTGCGGGCAGGCCGCGTGCCTGCTACAGCTTTTAAAAGAGCCGACGTACAGCTACGATGGCTCGCACCGGTGGCTTCTTGGGAAGGGGTTAATTTGAAGAAACTTGAGTCTCACATTTTGTCAATTTTTTTTTTTTTTTGTTTTTTCCCTCCAGAAAAAAACACGAAAATTTAGGAAAAAAGCAATAGGGTTTTTTTGTTGGTTTTTTGTTTGTAAAAATATTCCTAAAACCTGGTGGGTCTAATGGGCCAGAGCTTGGAGCTACACTGACCGATTCTGTCCCTTACATTGGTGTTCGCAGGTAAATCTTGAGGTTAGCGGGTGCAGCCTGAAGTGATTTTTTTTTTTTCCAATTTTGGCATTGGCAGAGGGGGATTTGGGTAGTCCTCTCCAAATTCATACTAGACCCAAGGGCCTGGTATGGAAGAAAATCTTTGATCAGTTTATAGTGGTTGGCAGGCTACAAAATGGCTATGCACTAGGCCCTAAGAAAACTGTTATGAAATTATATCTATGCTTTTTGCTATTGGATGGAAAAATACAAAAGACTTCTGTGTAAATTTTATTTATTTATTTTTTTATTCTTTGCAGCTGGCATTGCTGCAGTTGATGGCTGTTATTCAACACTTAATGGTGCAGAAGCTGAACCGGAAGATTATACCCTCATGAGCATTGATACTATAATCAATGGAAAGGTGAGAGACTCTTACAGCATATACAGTATGTGTTTATTTTATTAGCATGTTAATTAATGTGTCTTGTTAACCCTTTGAAGGAAGGGGTTTTTCCAGGTTTGCTTCCCATCCTTAATTCTTACCTGGAAAACATGGAGGTAGATGTGGACACACGCTGCACCATACTAAACTACCTTAAACTTATTAAGAAAAGAGCTTCAGGTAAGACTGTAGACTGTCATAGGTTTACTCTTCTTTTTACCTGCAGATTATCAGTGACCAATTACAATTGGAAGCAGCAGCTGTGTCTGCAGCTGCCTCATTCCAATAGGCATGAATGGGATTGCTAGCATGCAGATGCACAGAACACCTGTGCATATAATGAAAGCAACATAACCCTTCACATCGGTATATGCTTAAACTCATGTTTATGTCCCTTTTTAAATAGTTTGGCCCAAACAAGCTATTTCCTTCACTAACAGGTGCGCTTGCTGGGAGCGCTGTGTTCTGGCAGCAAAAAGGAAACTTCTGTCCCATTCCCAGAACAAAATCGAGTCGGGTGGAGTCCTGCTCAGCCATTCAAAGAAAGTGAATGTTGAGACTGAGGCTCGATTCACATCTATGCATGTTGCTCTGCCGCCCCGCCCACCCCCCCCCCCCCCCACAGCCCCTTACCCCCATGTTGATGGGGACAAAGGCCTTTTCCCGACAATCCTGGTCATTGGTTGGTTGTCGGGGTTCTGCGGGTGGGGATTATCAGAATCTGGAAGCCCCTTCAACGAGGCCCCTAGATCCTGGGCCCCCCCCCCCGCTAATGTGAATGGATTTTGGGTACATTGTACCACTACCCATTCACCAAAAAAAGTAGTGTGACTAAAGACCAGAGTTTTTAACAATTTTTTGTTTTTTAAAAATGGCTTCCTCCTTCGAGCTTCTCTCGCTTCCTCTTCCGGTGTTCTTCTTTCTCCTGTCTTCTTCCTCTGCTGCCATTCCCACTGACGACCTCCCTCCGATGCTGTGACCTATCCTACTCCGATGTGGAGCCAGCATGCCCTGGGTGGTGAAGTCACAAGGAGGCGGGGGATCCGGATGACGTTATCTAAAGAAATGCTTGACATCGGCCCAGGCAGATCAGCGGGACGCAGCATCGGAGGAGGGTCGGCGGGGGGAGAAGAACACTGGACAAAAGTGAAGACAAAGAAGAAGCGGGAGAAGATCAGAGGAGGAAGAAGCAGGGAAGAATAATGGGGTACCTGATATCCATTCACATGGGGGGGGAGGCCTAATAAAGGGGGTTCCAGATTTCGATAAGCCCCCCCGCCTGCACACCTCGACAACCAATGGCCAGGGTTGTCGGGAAGAGGCCCTTGTCCCCACTTTTTTTTTTTTTTTTTTTTTTTTTTTTCCCCAGCTGTCGGCAACCAGCTATATACAGTGTAAAAAAAAAAAAAAAAAAAACACAATCGCAGTACTTGCGTTTTGGATGCAGGTCCATTGAAGACTATTACATGCTAAATTTCCTGCATTTCTGCAAAATGCATCAAACTCATTTAGTGAATTGAGCCTGAGAGGCAGGCGAATGATATCCACTCCACTTCAGCCATTCAGAGGAAGCTTTGTATTCATTCATAGAATAAAAAGTTTCCTGTTAATGGCTGAGCAGTGCTCATTCGGACTGTTTTTTGTTCCAGTAGTTAGACAGGAAGTCTCAGCGCTGTATATTGTATGTTGCTGGGACTACATACCATTTTGACAGTGTGCCCAGCAAGCACATTTATTGATGACGTAAATGGTTTGTTTGGGCCAGCTTGGCCCAAAGGAGTGATTTAAAGGCACAGCTAACATGGCGTTGGGCTTTAACCACTTCAGCCCCGGAAGGATTTGCCTCCTTAATGACCAGGCCATTTTTTGCGATCCGGCACTGCATTGCTTTAACTGACAATTTCGCGGTCGTGCAACACTGTATCCAAACACAATTGACCGTTTTTTTTTTTTTTTTTTTGTTTTTGTTTTTTTTTTTGTTTTTGTTTTTTTTTTTTTTTTTTTCTCCACAAATAGAGCTTTCTTTTGGTAGTATTTGCTCATCTCTGCGGTTTTTATTTTTTGCGCTATAAACAAAGGGCTACCATTTTGGGAAAAGGTTTTTTTGCTATAATATCCCAAAAAAAAAGTAAAACAAAGTTCTTCATCAGTTTAGGCCAATATGTATACTTCTACATATATTCTTGGTAAAAATCACAATAAGCATATATTGATTGGTTTGCGCAAAAAGTTATAGCGTCTACAAACTATGGGAATAGATTTATGGCATTTTTTTATTCTTCTTTTTTTTTTTTTTTTTTTTTTTACTAGTTATTGCGGCGATCTACGATTTTTAGTGGGTCTGTGACATTGTTGTGGACAGATCGGACACTTTTTGGGACCGTTTACATTTATGCAGCGGTCAGTGCTATACAAAATGCACTGATTACTGTGTAAATGTCACTGGCAGGGAAGCGGTTAAGTGTGTTCTCTGGGTGTGTTCTAACTGTGGGGATGGGACTGACTAGAGGAGGAACCAGATTGCTGTGCCTACTTAGCGATTCACGCAGGAGAGCTAACCTGCTGCCGTATATGTATGGGAGCTGTTCGGTAAGTGGTTAAGTTTACCCATGTGAGCAAGGCCTGATAGTTTAGTCACTGTGTACAGTTGTAACCCTCTACAGCAGGGATATGTAATTGGCGGACCTCCAGCTGCAGAACTAAAAGTCCCATGAGGCATAGCAAGACTGACAGCTATAAGCATGACACCCAAAGGCAGAGACATTATGGGACTTGTAGTGTTGCATAACCCTGCTCTACAGCATGGGTGCTCAACCTGTAACCCTTCAGCTGTTGCGGAACTACAATCCCATGAGGTGTTACAAGGCTGAAAGTTGCAAGCATGACTCCCAAAGGCCGAGGCATGATGGGACTTGTAGTTCTGTAATAGCTGAGCACCCATGCTCTACAGCCAGTTATAGCCTTAAGGCTCGGATCGCACAGGAACACTGTGCATCCCTATTCTCCACCCTGGAGAATAGGGGTGGAGAATGGAGATCCAGTCACATTCTCTTGCGGAGAAACACATCCAATTCGCATAGATGTGAACCCAGCCTCAAGGAAACCTTTCCTAAGAGTGTGTGTGGTGTTTGTCGTTTTTGTTTTTTGTTTTTTTTAAGTCGAATCCTTGACACACAAGAAATATGGATGTCGTAGTTAGAAGTGGTAATCTAAGTTGCTAGCATTTGTCATTCCTGTCTTCCTATAATCTTCTGGTTGCATTCAGGAAAAGTTTAATTTTTATAGCTTTGAGGTGAAGCAAATCCTTTGTACATAGGGCACCAATCAGACCACATACTGACTGAACAGGAAAAACTATCAAAGTCAATCACCGTTTTACATGTGTGGCGTTTGTTTTTTGTTTTTGGTTTTCCCTGTAGTGTGCCTAAAGCTTTGTTTGAGGATGTTATGGCTTCATTTAGACGTGTGGTTGGGCGTGACAAAAATGTGTTTTGCCACCTGTCATCCGCCCCCCTTAAGCTGCAATAGACAAAAGACAGGGGTGTTTACATGGTGGTGCATCACAGCTGTTGCTATGTTTACCTGACGTAGCAATAGTCAGGCTACACATTCAAGCAAATGGGGAAGCGCTGCAAATGCATTCAATAGTTGTGGTCAAAAATGGGGTTGAAACAGGTAGTGAGGAGGTGCATTTGCTTCCTCACCACCTGTCAACCTCTGAAGTGCGATTTAAAAACGCAGAACAGGCTTCAGAGGAAAGGGCTAAGAGCTACAATGTTTTTTTTTTTTGGTTTGTTTTTCTTTTCATTGAAATTCTTGTTCTACACAGCATCAATTTTTTTTAAATGTATTTTTCCTTTTTTTTTTTTTTTTTTTTTTCCCTAGGTGAACTGATGACAGTTGCTCGATGGATGAGAGAATTTGTATCAAACCATCCAGACTATAAGCATGACAGCGTGATAACTGACAAAATTAATTATGACTTGATGGTTAGATGTAACAAGATTGCAAATGGACAAACAAGTTGTCCAGATTTGGTTGGTTTTACAACTTCTAAAACAAAGCCCAGTGGAAACGAAACGATTGTATGATTGTTATATAGTCCACCTAGGTGTAGTGTGTTATTTTGAACTGCATTTTTTTGGCATGATGACCAAACTGTAACACTGCACAAATATATGGGCCAATTAGCTTTTATCCAGTGGCAACTTCCTAAATGAATATATAACTAACATTTATACAGTGTATATGTAAATAGTAAAATATTTTTATGACTAACAATGTATTGAACGAAGTGTATCCCGTTACTGTGAAAGCAACTTACATTTTTATGTATACAAAGGGGAAGATCATTTTGTCCAGCAAATTCTGAAGTATGGTATCAATAGAAGTATTTAATCAAGCATTTTAATCCTCCTCCTTTTTTTTTTTATTTTGTTTAAGTTCTAGATGTTTTTATATTGAATGTATTTTGTAAGCATTAAACTGATAACTAATGCCTTGACAAACTATACTTGATCTCTTACAAGAGCATGCACAAGAAAATTGCACAGACCTGTCGTTTGCTTAGCCCTATGCCCAAAATTAAAAAATAAATCAGTCAGCTGAAAGACGTCTGTGCTGAAGTCAGCACATTTTGTCTGGTGCTGGACTGGCAGTGCCCAGGGGGGGAGATGAGATCTGCATTCCATGCACTGTAAAGCATTTTATTCCCACGGCAAGGATTCCCTGATCCACATGCACTGTTTGCTTTAGGACAAAGCTGCTTAGATAATTTCTTAAATCCAAAAGCCTTTCAAATTCCAGTCCATTAAACATAACTGTAAACTGTGACTTCTACTGCAAGATTTAGTAGTATAGTCTACTGATCTCGCATATCTTACGTCCAATGGAAATTATCTTTGGCCTTCTCTGGACAGTCATTTCTCTTCATAATGGATGAACCTGAGTTGTGTGATGTCCTGTAACCTGTAAATATTGCTTGTAATTCTGCATTCACTAGTTATAGAAAACCAAATGTACATAATGGGTATATCTGAATGCAAGTGGAAGGTCAAGCAGATTTTATAAACCTTGGGGAAAAAAAATCGACATTTTCAGTTTTTCTGTAGTTCTGTTTTAAAACTTGCGTTAAAATGCATAGGTGGTACCTACTGTCTTGGGAAAAATAAAAATACAGAATCTGTTTTTGTGTGTTTATTTAAAAAAAAAAAAAAAAAAGTAATTGTACGTTGTTTGGCCAGGTAGTACAGATGATACAGAAATTTAATAATGAACGTTTTTTGGTTTCCAACTAGGTAATCTTGTTTACTATAACAATCTGATTTTACCCATAGTAGAAAATAAACAAGCATGTAGTAGGGGTGTAATATTTAAATGGACTGTAAAGTGGTGGTGTACATATTAGGCTGCATTCACACCTGAGCGTTTTCAGCTCGTCAAGCACCCGAAAAAGCACAAGCAAAATGGCACCTGTTCACATCTGAGTGTTTTGTCACCTGAAGCAAAGTGCCTAAAAAAAAAAAACACACCCTAAGCTCAAAAAAAAAAGAACATGAGCTTCTTTGGGGCAGATATAGGTGTTTTTCTGCCTCTTTACATTGGTGACCTGAACAAAATCATGGTAAAAACTTTGAAATGCTCAGGTGTGAATGCAGCCTTAAGGTTACTGTACTAAAGGTTTTGGGTAGTTAGATAGATAGATAGATATATAGATATAGATATATAGATATATATATAGATATAGATATATAGATATAGATATATAGATATAGATATATATATATATATATATATATATATTTTTATATATTTGTAGCCATCAGGTGAAGTACTTGGCTCTTCTCACTCCTCCCCCCCCCCCCCCCTACACGTTTCAAAGGCAATTCACATACACACAAATGATCCGTCTGCAAATTCATCACTTATTGTATGGTTCCATCTAAAGTATCTATTAAACCAGGCCTGAACCTCAGTACAGGTTACTGAACAAAATAATAAGTTTAAAACTGCCCTTCAAACAGTTGTAGATAGGATTCCATTGAACGAGCATCCCCTGCACTTAACATTCTAACTGGCTCTCAGATGCCTGTACAGAGTTTAAGGGGACATTTTAGCAGGCAGCCAGTTGCACATGATAGCTGGCAAATATGTTTTAGGTTTACAGCACTTGGGGGTACAGTAAGTGAGCTTTAACTCCCTTTTCTAATTTTAAGACCCCTTTCACACTGAGGCGTTTTTCAGGCGCCTGTAAAGTGCCTCAGCTGCCAACCCAGTGTGAAAACCAGAGTGCTTTCACACTGGGGAGCTGCGCTGGCAGGGTGTCGCAAAAAGTCCTGCCAGCAGCTTCTTTGCAGCGGTGGAGGAGTGGTGAATACACCTCTCCTCCCCATTGGAAACAAAGAGGGAGCGCTGCTATACTGCCGGCAAAGCGCCCCTACAGCGGTGTTTTGCCGGCGGATTTAATCCCTTTTCGGTTGCTAGTGGGGTTAAAACCACCCCACTAACAGCCGAATAGCGCTGCTAAAACGATGGTAAAGCGGAGCTAAAGATAGCGCTGCTTTACCGCTGACACCCGGGGTGGCTCAGTGTGAAAAGGGTCTAAAGTGGGAGTAAACTCACATGGTTGATTTTTACCTATAGGTAAGCTTGCCTATATGTACAGTAAATATCATATAAATGTGCACCGTTCAGGAGATATTTACCTTTGCATGGGCCGGTGATGTCACCAGCGCATGCGCTCTGTAGGATTGGCATGCCTGTGCTTTTCAGAGTACTGTGTCGTGAATAGTGGCTCCTGTGCGGCCAATCAGACGCCTGGAGGATGCGAACACAGAAGCCCTTTCATCGGTGACAGTATGCTGCTGGAGGGCCTTTGTTTTAAGGCAAGTTTCACATAATGTGCTAAAATGCAATGCATACTAGCTAGGGCTGGGAGATTTTCTTTAAAAAAAAAAAAAATCTTCGATTCTCTTAAAAAAAAAAAAAACTCTATTCACGATTCGAATCGAGGTGTGTGTGTGTGTGTGTGTGTGTGTGTTTTTTTTTTGTTTTTTTTGTTTTTTTTTAAACCGCGCTGGTCCCGAGGCGCTGCGGGCATGAGTTTTTAGGCGAGGCTTCGGCCTAGTCCGCGGCGTCCGCCCTAGCGGACTAGGCCGAAGCCGCGGCCTCACCTAAACTCCTTGCCCGCAGCTCTTCAGGCCCAGCGTGGTGTCCGCGCCGGTCCGGAGGTGCTGCGGTCATGAGTTTTTAGGCGAGGCCGCGGCTTCGGCCTAGTCCGCGGCGTCCGGCCGTAGCCGCGGACTAGGCCGAAGCCGCGGCCTCGCCTAAAAACTCATGCCCGCAGCGCCTCCGGACCGGCGCGCTGAAAAAAAAAAAATCTAAAAAAAAAAAAACTATTTGCTCAAATTTTTAATCCATTTGACCTCTCAACTCAATTCAAATCGATTTTTTTTTTTTCCCAGCCCTAATACTAGCACATAACTTTACTTTCAGGTTTAAAAAAAGAAGCATGGCCGTTTACTTCTTTTTAATGTAAGTCTTGTTGAAGAGCAGCCATCACAAGACTCTTGCTATTACCTTTTTATTAGAGTGGAAATGTTTTAACTAACCAATGAGTCATTGAAAGTTGGGATAGCAGTGTGCAGGGTTTATCTGTAAGGTCAGAAAAAGCCAGTGACCAGTGTAAAAAAAAAAAAAAAAAAAAAAAACCACACACACACACACGTGTACACGTCCTTGGGATGACAGTGGCCAAAGCTTAGCTGTGAACTTTGCTTTTGAGGCAGAGCTGAGCTTGAATCAAGGTGCTTTCACACTAAAAGTGAAAATGTATATTAAAGCGAAGCTTTAGTCAGAAATGGCCCTTTTTTTTTTTTTTTTTCTTTCAGGTATAGTAAGGTAGGTAAATGTAAGGGCGTGTCTCAAACTGCTCTGCGCAGCCTCAGTAGTTCTGGACACTGCTGATTTAATCAGTGGGGCTGGTCTGTTGACTGCATAAAGGTTAACTGCTAGTGATGGGGAGGGGAGAGAGCGTGCGCATCAGGATTTACACACTGCTGCTGGAACACAGATTAAGGAGGGCAAATAGAAAAGCTGGACAGGTGACAGGATGAACTCTACTGGCAGGAGGACAAGAGTTAAACTTACAAGGATCGTGTCTGATCTCCCTAATATTTTGGCAGCAGCCTGTGAATTTCGACGCGGTACAGCTGCTTCCTCTCTAGCTGAGCCAAGACATGCAGTCAAGGCTGGAAATGCATGCATTTTAATTAAAGAAAGACATCTAGTTTTTGAGGGAGGGGAGAGTGTCCAATAAGGAAGTGACTGCTCTGGGCTTCCAAAAAATTATGCAAGAAACAGAAATTTACAGCACACACTAATTTTGTTAGCATAATTAATAAAGCGGTAGTAGACCACTTCTTTTTTTTTCTCTTTTTTTTTTTTTTTTTTTTGGGGTGTGTGCAACCTGTAAGGCAATGTCATCATGTCCTAGTATGCATCACATACTAGCAGATTATGTGGAACTTACTTTAGAACAAAATCCCCTCCAGTGATGCACTGTCACCACTGGAGGGCACTTCTATCGTCACCCGGTCTTCCTTCCACTCTGGCTGTGTGAGTGGCTGGATCCATGATGACGTCGCTAACGTGCAGAAGCCGCCATTTACGACACAGGACTGTGAAGGGAACAGCCTGGGTGGCCATTCCTTCAGAGCGCATGGGCCAGTGATGTCACCAGCTGCATCTACAGTAAATATCTCAAACGGTGCACATTTAGGAGAGATTTACACAAGCTATAGATAAGCCTTATTATAGGCTTACCTATAGGTAAAAATTATGCATGGGCATTTACTTCTGCTTTAATGTGGAATGTATGTTCTTTTGTTAAAGCACATAAACCACTTCAGCCCCAGAAGGATTTACCCCCTTCCTGACCAGAGCACTTTTTACAATTTGGCACTGCGTCGCTTTAACTGCTAATTGCGCGGTCATGCAATGCTGTACCCAAACGAAATTTGTGTCCTTTTCTTCCCACAAATAGAGCTTTCTTTTGATGGTATTTGATCACCTCTGCCGTTTTTATTTTTTGCGCTATACACGGAAAAAGACCGAAAATTTTGAAAAAAAATGATATTTTCTACTTTTTGTTCTAAAAAAAAATCCAATAAACTCAATTTTAGTCATACATTTAGGCCAAAATGTATTCGGCCACATGTCTTTGGTAAAAAAAAAATGTCAATAAGTGTATATTTATTGGTTTGCGCAAAAGTTATAGCGCCTACAAACTAGGGTACATTTTCTGGAATTTACACAGCCTTTAATTTGACTACCTATGTCATTTCTTGAGGTGCTAAAATGGCAGGGCAGTACAACCCCCCCCCCCCCCCCCCAAAATGACCCCATTTTGGAAAGTAGACACCCCAAGGAAATTGCTGAGAGGCATGTTGAGCCCATTGAAAATTCATTTTTTTGGGGGTCATTTGGGGGGTTTTTTGCCACCTGGGCATTCCATGGCCTCCAAAACTGTGATAGGCAGTGAAGAGTGAAATCAAAAATTTACGGCCTTAGAAAGCCTGAAGGCGGTGCCTGGTTTTCGGGGTCCCGTACGCGGCTAGGCTCCCAAAAAGTCTCACATGTGGTATCCCCGTACTCAGGAGAAGCAGCAGAATGTATTTTGGGGTGTAATTTCACATATTCCCATGGCATGTTTGAGCAATATATCATTTAGTGACAACTTTGTGCAAAAAAAAAAAAAAAATTGTCTCTTTCCCGCAACTTGTGTCACAATATAAAATATTCCATGGACTCGACATGACTCTCAGCAAATAGCTTGGGGTGTCTACTTTCCAAAATGGGGTCATTTGGGGGGGGGGGGGTTTGAACTGTCCTGGCATTTTATGCACAACATTTAGAAGCTTATGTCACACATCACCCACTCTTCTAACCACTTGAAGACAAAGCCCTTTGACACTTTTTGATTACATGAAAAAATTAATTTTTTTTGCAAGAAAATTACTTTGCACCCCCAAACATTATATATTTTTTTTAAAGCAAATGCCCTACAGATTAAAATGGTGGGTGTTTCATTTTTTTTTTTCACACAGTATTTGCGCAGCGATTTTTCAAACGCATTTTTTGGGGAAAAAACACACCTTTTTAAATTTGAATGCACTAAAACACACTATATTGCCCAAATGTTTGATGAAATAAAAAAAGATGATCTTAGGCCGAGTACATGGATACCAAACATGACATGCTTTAAAATTGCGCACAAACGTGCAGTGGCGACAAACTAAATACATTTTTAAAAGCCTTTACAGGTTACCATGTTTACATTTGACGCCAGACCGACGCTTGCGTTCGCCTTAGCATGAGAGAAGGGGGACAGGGGTGCGCTTTTTTTTTTTTCTTATTTTTTTGCTTTTTTATCTTATTTTTAAACTGTTCCTTTCATTTTTTTTTTTTTTTTAAATCGTTTTTATTGTTATCTCAGGGAATGTAAATATCCCCTATCATAGCAATAGGTAGTGACAGGTACTCTTTTTTTTAAAAAAATTGGGGTCTATTAGACCCTAGATTTCTCCTCTGCCCTCAAAGCATCTGACCACACCAAGATCGGTGTGATAAAATGCTTTCCCAATTTCCCAATGGCGCTGTTTACATCCGGCGAAATCTAAGTCATAAAATGCTCGTAGCTTCCGGTTTCTTAGGCCATAGAGATGTTTGGAGCCACTCTGGTCTCTGATCAGCTCTATGGTCAGCTGGCTGAATCACCGGCTGCATTCTCAGGTTCCCTGTTGAGACAGGAGAGCCAGAGAAAAACACGGAAGAAGGTGGGGGGTGGGGGGGCATTCCCTCCCACTGCTTGTAAAAGCAGTCTAGAGGCCAATTAGCCGCTAGGATTGCTTTTACATGAAAGCCGACCGCTGGCTGAAAAGAATGATACCAAGATGATACCTAAACCTGCAGGCATCATTCTGGTATAACCATTCAAAGTCGTGAATTGCGTACCTGAAGACAAAAAAATGGTTAACAATAAAGCACAGTAAACGGTAAAGTATAAAAAATTGCATACCTGAAAAGCAAACATGATAAAACATAATAACAATAAAACATTGCAGAATAGAATACAGTAAAAAAGAGCAGAACAATAGAGAGAGAGAACAATAAAACGACAACTATTTTTTTTTTTTTTTTTATATATATATTTTTATGTGTTTTTTTTTTTTTTTTTTTTTACACTTTTTTTTTGTAACTAACTTTTATAACTGTAACCGGTTCCAGGTTCGGGCCTCTCAAAATGCGATGGCATCTTGGGAGACCCTGTGAAAGTGCGCCTAGTCTGTGCAATGCTGTATCCTACGCTAATACTCAACTAGTGAATGGTAGCGTTCAAAACATTCACCAATGCAAAAACCAGGATTGTCAGGACAGGGGGGACAATAATAGCGGGTGTCACGCCTATATCCGCAATTACTGCAGACACGACATTTTTTTGGGGGGGTTCGTTGGGTAGGGGTACTCGGGAGGACATAAAGAAAATGCCTCTCATGCAGCCGACTGCATTTGGTTGGGGATGTGAATGGGGGAAGTACGGGCGCTGCAGAAGTGGTGGGTTCCCAATTAGGATTGGCGAATGCAGCAGGAAGGGCATTATGGGCACGACGGGCCTGTGTTTGTCTTTTTGGTGGCAGCGGGACACTACTTGTGCTTGCCACCTCACCAGCTTGAACTGCACTTATGGGACTCGCCACGTCACCAAGTGTTACTGCAGTGCTGGTTTGACTACGACCGGGGTGTACTAGGCCGCTGGCGCTTGCCAGTTCACCAAAACGCTACCAAAAAAAGTGTTAGCGATCGCAGGGATCAGGCCTGACTCTGCGAACGCTGCAGTTATGCGTTTAGTGTTTTTTAAGTGACAGTGATCGATCGGTACTGCACTTGGGTGGGCTGGGCTGGGCCGGGCGGAGGGGCAAAACGCAGGTGCTAGCAGGTATCTGGGCTGATCCTGCTAACACTGCGTTTTGGGGAACCCTAAACTGCTGGGGACGCCAGTATAGATCTGATCGGATCAGATATTGATCCGATCAGATACTATACCACTAAGGGAGGTGTACGGTGCGTGCGTGGGTGTTAGCGGTACTGGCGCTAACCTGACGCTGCCTGGGGCTGGTGCTTGCCAGTTCACCAAAACGCTACCAAAAAAACTGTTAGCGATCGCAGGGATCAGGCCTGACTCTGCAAAAAGCTGCAGTTACGCGTTTAGTGTTTTGTAAGTGACAGTGATCGATCGATACTGCACTTGGGTGGGCTGGGCCGGGCGGAGGGGCAAAATGCAGGTGCTAGCAGGTATCTGGGCTGATCCCGCTTTTTTCAAACGCATTTTTTGGGGAAAAAACACACTTTTTTAAATTTGAATGCACTAAAACACACTATATTGCCCAAATGTTTGATGAAATAAAAAAGATGATCTTAGGCCGAGTACATGGATACCAAACATGACATGCTTTAAAATTGCGCACAAACGTGCAGTGGCGACAAACTAAATACATTTTTAAAAGCCTTTACAGGTTACCATGTTTACATTTGACGCCAGACCGACGCTTGCGTTCGCCTTAGCGTGAGAGAAGGGGGACAGGGGTGCGCTTTTTTTTTTTTCTTATTTTTTTGCTTTTTTATCTTATATTTAAACTGTTCCTTTCATTTTTTTTTTTTTTTTTAAATCGTTTTTATTGTTATCTCAGGGAATGTAAATATCCCCTATCATAGCAATAGGTAGTGACAGGTACTCTTTTTTTTGAAAAAATTGGGGTCTATTAGACCCTAGATTTCTCCTCTGCCCTCAAAGCATCTGACCACACCAAGATCGGTGTGATAAAATGCTTTCCCAATTTCCCAATGGCGCTGTTTACATCCGGCGAAATCTAAGTCATAAAATGCTCGTAGCTTCCGGTTTCTTAGGCCATAGAGATGTTTGGAGCCACTCTGGTTTCTGATCAGCTCTATGGTCAGCTGGCTGAATCACCGGCTGCATTCTCAGGTTCCCTGTTGAGACAGGAGAGCCAGAGAAAAACACGGAAGAAGGTGGGGGGTGGGGGGGCATTCCCTCCCACTGCTTGTAAAAGCAGTCTAGAGGCCAATTAGCCGCTAGGATTGCTTTTACATGAAAGCCGACCGCTGGCTGAAAAGAATGATACCAAGATGATACCTAAACCTGCAGGCATCATTCTGGTATAACCATTCAAAGTCATGAATTGCGTACCTGAAGACAAAAAAATGGTTAACAATAAAGCACAGTAAACGGTAAAGTATAAAAAATTGCATACCTGAAAAGCAAACATGATAAAACATAATAACAATAAAACATTGCAGAATAGAATACAGTAAAAAAGAGCAGAACAATAGAGAGAGAGAACAATAAAACGACAACTATTTTTTTTTTTTTTTTTATATATATATTTTTATGTGTTTTTTTTTTTTTTTTTTTTACACTTTTTTTTTGTAACTAACTTTTATAACTGTAACCGGTTCCAGGTTCGGGCCTCTCAAAATGCGATGGCATCTTGGGAGACCCTGTGAAAGTGCGCCTAGTCTGTGCAATGCTGTATCCTACGCTAATACTCAACTAGTGAATGGTAGCGTTCAAAACATTCACCAATGCAAAAACCAGGATTGTCAGGACAGGGGGGACAATAATAGCGGGTGTCACGCCTATATCCGCAATTGCTGCAGACACGACATTTTTTTGGGGGGGTTCGTTGGGTAGGGGTACTCGGGAGGACATAAAGAAAATGCCTCTCATGCAGCCGACTGCATTTGGTTGGGGATGTGAATGGGGGAAGTACGGGCGCTGCAGAAGTGGTGGGTTCCCAATTAGGATTGGCGAATGCAGCAGGAAGGGCATTATGGGCACGACGGGCCTGTGTTTGTCTTTTTGGTGGCAGCGGGACACTACTTGTGCTTGCCACCTCACCAGCTTGAACTGCACTTATGGGACTCGCCACGTCACCAAGTGTTACTGCAGTGCTGGTTTGACTACGACCGGGGTGTACTAGGCCGCTGGCGCTTGCCAGTTCCCCAAAACGCTACCAAAAAAAGTGTTAGCGATCGCAGGGATCAGGCCTGACTCTGCGAACGCTGCAGTTATGCGTTTAGTGTTTTTTAAGTGACAGTGATCGATCGGTACTGCACTTGGGTGGGCTGGGCTGGGCCGGGCGGAGGGGCAAAACGCAGGTGCTAGCAGGTATCTGGGCTGATCCTGCTAACACTGCGTTTTTGGGAACCCTAAACTGCTGGGGACGCCAGTATAGATCTGATCGGATCAGATATTGATCCGATCAGATACTATACCACTAAGGGAGGTGTACGGTGCGTGCGTGGGTGTTAGCGGTACTGGCGCTAACCTGACGCTGCCTGGGGCTGGTGCTTGCCAGTTCACCAAATCGCTACCAAAAAAACTGTTAGCAATCGCAGGGATCAGGCCTGACTCTGCAAAAAGCTGCAGTTACGCGTTTAGTGTTTTGTAAGTGACAGTGATCGATCGATACTGCACTTGGGTGGGCTGGGCCGGGCCGGGCGGAGGGGCAAAATGCAGGTGCTAGCAGGTATCTGGGCTGATCCCGCTAACACTGCGTTTTTGGGAACCCTAAACTGCTGGGGACGCCAGTATAGATCTGATCGGATTAGATATTGATCCGTTCCGATACTATACCACTAAGGGAGGTGTATGCTGCATGCGTGGGTGTTAGCGGTCCTGGCGCTAATCTGACGCTGCCTAGGGCTGGTGCTTGCCAGTTCACCAAAACGCTACCAAGAAAACTGTTAGCGATTGCAGGGATCAGGCCTGACTCTGTGAATGCTGCAGTTATGCGTTTAGTGTTTTGTAAGTGACAGTGATCGATCGATACTGCACTTGGGTGGGCTGGGCTGGGCCGGGCGGAGGGGCAAAACGCAGGTGCTAGCAGGTATCTGGGCTGATCCTGCTAACACTGCGTTTTTGGGAACCCTAAACTGCTGGGGACGCTAGTATAGATCTGATCGGATCAGATATTGATCCGTACAGATACTATACCACTAAGGGAGGCATATGCTGCGTGCGTGGGTGTTAGTGGTACTGGCGCTAATCTGACGCTGACTGGGGCGACGCATATCACCGCCGGGCGATCAGGGGGCTAAACCTTTATTCGGTAATAAACGGCGGGTGCCCTGACACTATAAAAAATAAACGAACTAACCAGCGTCAACCGTAATGGTTATACGGTGATCAGTGGTGAAAGGGTTAACTAGGGGGCAATCAAGGGGTTAAAACATTTATTAGATAGTATATGGGGGTCCCTGACGCTATAAAACGCTGACAGCGAACCTAAATATTTACGTCCCTAACTAGCGTCACCAGCGACACTAATACAGCGATCAGAAAAATGATTGCTTAGTGACACTGGTGACGGGGGGGTGATCAAGGGGTTAAAACTTTATTAGGGGGGGTTAGGGGGGGTACCCTAGACCTACAGGGGGCTAATACTCACTGCCCTACCACTTCTAACTGTCACAAACTGACATCATGCAGTAATCAGAAAAAAAAAAAATACTGCTTGGTGTCAGTGTGACAGAGAGGGGGGAGGGGTGATTGGGGGGGGATCGAGGGGGGGGGGGGGTGTAAAGTATGCCTGGCATGTTCTACTGTGTGTTTTGTGCACTTACATGTCTTCTCTCCTCGGCGCCGGAACGGAAACTTCCGAGCCGAGGAGAGATGACATCACATCCTCTGCCTGTGTGAAACTACACACAGGCAGGGGAGGATTCCCATTGGCTGGGAGCGATCGCGAGGGGGGGGCCCACGATCGGATGGCCTCCCCCTCGCCTCTCAACGCTCCTAGACAAATGCCGACCGCCGCTGGCACCGGGGGGGGTCCGATCGGACCCCCCGCCCGCGGGAGGCAGATCACGTACGGGTATGTGATTCTGCCTGCCCAGTGCCATTCTGCCGACGTATATCGGCGTTAGGCGGCCGGCAAGTGGTTAAGAACCAAGCTTATTTTTTTTTTTATATAATCTTTATTTATCAAAACGTTTTAACAATATTTTATAATACATATATATATACATCCATGGCATGAAACAATTCTATAATTCTTTATCGTGACCATTATTACATTCTCTATTTCCTTAAACCTACACAATTTATTCAAGGGTGTACATACATATATTTATACCCATCCCCCATCCTCTCTAACAAAACACTCAAACCCATTCATACCGACACACCAAATGACTGCAATAACCAAGGAAAAAAAAAAAAAAGAAAAAAAATTAATAATTTACTTTTAGAATTTTCTCTCTTTTTTCTCGGGGACCTCACTTCCTCCCATATTAAATTAGAGCTTCTATGCCTTTCTCAGAAGCTTTGAAGAGACTCTGTATTCTTCCCATTTAATCCATATGTTCAATATTTGTTCCTTATACCCTTCTTCTATCATCATTCTTTCCTCCAGGGCACGCATCTCCGCCATCTCACACTCCCACTCCACTACTGAGGGCATATATGTGCTCTTCCATTTTCTTGCTATAATGGTTCGAGCCGCTGTCAAAAAATATTTCAGAATTCCCTTCTTTATTTTTTTCACTGATCCTGGGATCATAGATAATACTGCTATCTGTATTCCAGGGTATAGATCCGTCCCTGTCATATCTCTGTATATCTCAAATATTCTCTGCCAGAATGGTTGAACTTCTGAGCAATAGTACCAAATATGTGACATTGTACCCTGAGCTGCATGACACCTCCAACATATATCCTCATTATCCGGGTTTATTTTATGTAAATCCACAGGACATCTATACCATCTGGCTAAGATTTTATAGTTCCTTTCTTGATGTTTAGCAGATATTGAGAGCTTATGGGTTGCTATGATTGCTTTTTTCCACCTTTCCCTAGGGATTTCCATCCCTATCTCTATTTCCCACTTCTTAATGTAGGGTAATTCCAGTTCTTTGTTCTCTGAGTTTAAATATTTATATATCTTAGATAGAACATGGGTGGGTCTATGTTCCTGCAGGAAAATTTTTTCTAGATCTGTCAGAGGCCTATCTATTACTGATTCCTTTATTAAAGATGTAATATACCGTTGAAGCAATCCATACTGCATCCATTTTGTTTTATGTTCTTCGCCTAATCTATCCAATGGGAGGAGTGTATTCCCTACCATTGTTTCCACTATCCTGGTATCCTCAGATCTCTTCCATTTAAGAAATGTTTTGGCTTCAAGTGCCAATGGGAATTCTGGGTTACCAAATAATGGAATCATCGGGCCTCTATTGGTAGATCCTATCCCTTTTTTTATCATGCTATCCCATACCTTTAGTGTTGATACCACTAGAGAGGGCATTTCTCCGTCTGGCGGTCTTAGCTCTTTTCTAATCCATGGTAATGATTTTAATTTTAAGGCCGTGATCTCTTCTTCAAGCCTCACCCACTGTTTATTATCTCTGTTGTGGAACCAATCCACCATTCTTGTTACCAAAATTGCTCTAAGATATAAATCTATATCTGGAAGGGCAAGGCCCCCGTCTCTTTTATTTTTGTTTAACACTGTTCTATTGATTCTGGGGGTCCTGCCTCCCCAGACAAACTTACCTATTAAACTATGTAGTTTTTTTACAACATTTGTTGAGGGAAAAGTGGGTATCGCTTGTAACATATAGAGAATCTTGGGTAATATGTCCATTTTCACTATACTTATTCTACCCATCCAGGAAAACATTCCTTTCTCATACTGTTGTAACATTCTCGCAGTTTTCTGCACCATCGGGACATAATTATATTCCTGCAATTTACCAAGGTCGGTAGGAATATAGATACCTAAATATTTGATTGCATTTACCTGCCATTTAAAAGAAAAATTGTTTTTAAGAAGTTCCAACATACTA
The DNA here is from genome assembly GCA_037952835.1 of Lithobates septentrionalis. Lineage (NCBI taxonomy): Eukaryota > Metazoa > Chordata > Amphibia > Anura > Ranidae > Lithobates > Lithobates septentrionalis. Next base: position 522,587 of record JBBDGP010000108.1, read on the forward strand.
TTTGGCAGATTAATATTTAGAGCTTCAGATTTATTATAGTTTACCTTGAAATTGCTAAGTGCCCCATATCGTTTAAATTCAGATATTATATTTGGTAATGATATCAAGGGATTTGAGATATATAATAGAATGTCATCTGCATATACTGACATCTTGTACTCTATGTCTCCCACTTTGATTCCTTGTATGTCTTTATTTTCTCGGATTGCTTTTAGTAAGTGCTCCATCGCTAGTATATATAGCAGTGGGGATAGCGGACAACCCTGTCGGGTGCCGTTCGTTATAGGGACTACCTCCGAAAGATCACCATTTGCCCTTATCCTAGCTGTTGGATTCCGATATAATGCCATTATTTTATCTATAAGTATCGGGCCCAATCCCCATTGTACTAATGTCTCTCTAAGAAAGTTCCATCCCACCCTGTCAAAAGCTTTCTCAGCATCAATTGCCAATAGACAGGATGGGATGGAACCTCTCTGTGCATGTTCCACCAGTGTGAGTGTTTTTAGGGTGTTATCTCTTGCCTCCCTACCTCTCACAAAACCTACTTGATCTAAATGTATATACAGAGGCATTATAGGTGTCAGTCTATTGGCGATTATTTTAGAGTACAATCTTAAATCAATGTTTGTTAACGAAATTGGTCTATATTTCCACATAATGTATGATCCTTCTCTGGTTTGGGTATAAGTGATATATACGCCTGCATACTTTGTGGGACAAAAGGCACTGAGGTAGATACTGCATTAAAGGTCCGTGTTATTATAGGGATAAGTTCTTCTTTAAATGTTTTGTAGAATCTAGGAGTAAAACAATCCGGGCCTGGGCTTTTCCCAGGTACTAATGCATCAATTGCTTTTTGTACCTCTATCTCTGAGAAATCCTGGTCTAATTGTGATGTTTCTGTTGGTGCTAGTGTGGGGAGTGCAGTTTCTTTAACATATTGATACACACTTTGTTGAAATCCTTTCGGATCGCTGTTTATGCTATCGTTAGGTATATTATATAATTTTGTATAAAAAATCTGAAACTCTTTTAATATTTCTTTTGAATCATACCTCATATCTCCTTTTTCTGACTTGATTTTAATTATGGGCATTGTATTGCCCCGGTGGCGCAGAGCCCTAGCAAGAAGTTTACCTGGTTTATTACCCTGCTGATAATATAAAGAGCGATTACTATCTCTTATTCGTAGAGTTTGCTCATTTATCAGTGTTTTTAGTTCTGTTTTCATATCCGTTAGTTCGATTAATTTATCACGCGTTGGGTTTTGTTTATGTTGGGTTTCTATTTTAGGTATTTCTTTTAATAATTGAGTCATTTTATTCCCTTTTATTTTCTTCAACCTGTCCCCATGTTTTATAAAAAAACCCCGAATTACGCACTTTAATGCTTCCCACTGATTCGGCAAGGATGTAGTATCTTTTATGTGATCATATATAAAATCTATTATCACTTTTCTAATCTCTGTCACACATTTTTCATCATACAACAGATTGTCATTAAGTTTCCAATTTCCCCTATTATTTTTACTCTTAAATATATCTAGCACCAAGAACACTGGCGCATGGTCTGACCACAAGGAGCTTCCTATCTCAGTGGATAAGGTTATTTCTATCCCCATCTGATTTATCAAGAAAAAATCTAATCTATGGTATGTCCCGTGGACTTTTGAGTGGAACGTGAAGTCTTTTTCGGTTGGGTGCAATACTCTCCAAATATCAAATAACTGATATTTTACCATCATGTCTAAAAAACTTTTTTTCTCCCTACCCGCCTGTATTTGTAATGGTGCTGTAGTGTCCTTCTCCCTATCTAAGACAAAGTTGAAGTCCCCCCCTATTATTATTATCCCTTCTGCCTTTTCCATAAGCATTTTTAACATTTGTGTTCCTACTTTGTGTTGACCCTGATTAGGTAAATATATATTGATGAAAGTATATTTCTTACCGAGTATCAACACTTTGAGTAGTATCGCTCTTCCATCTCTATTACGCCATTCCTCCAACACTTGGTGTGGTATTGTCTTATGTATTGCAATAGAGACACCTTTTGATTTTGAATACCCGAAGGAATCATGATACCATGCAGTATAGAATCTATTTTGTAGTTTAGGGATATGATCTGTGCGGAAATGCGTCTCCTGGAAGAATATTACACCAACTTTTTGTTTATGGAGAGAGCACAGAATCTGAGACCTCTTTGCCGCCGAGTTAAGGCCTCTAACATTATAAGAACATATTTTCATACTTCAAAATCCAAGAGGTACCCAAGAAAGAGAAAAAAAAAAAAAAAAGAAAAAAAAAGAAAAAAATTTAGGGGAGGGGGAAAAACACACACTCACACTCGCCACTCACACTACCCTAAAACTATTGACTTATATAAAGTCTGTCTTACTAACTAAAGTAAGTTCCCTATAGGGGGGTCACCGGACACCGCTGTCCCAGATTAGCCGCTCTATCGGTGGCGCATGCTATGATTAAGCCTTAATTTACTATTGTTTTATTTCATCTACTCCCATCTCCCGTCCCCATATTGATTTTCCTTACCCTCACTCTAGGCCAGTAGAGAGGGAGAATAGGAGAGCACAGGCGGGGGTGGGAGCATGGGGAGGGTCTCTCATCTTAAAACCTACATCTTATGTGTACCTATCTATTTTCCCCTCCTCATCCCGTCCCGCATGAGGGATGTCTCTGTCCGACACTGCAGGGAGGGGGTGCAGAGACACAGCCAGAGGGGGGATGGAGAGGGGAAGAGAGAAAAAAGAAAGAAAGAAAAAAAAAAAAAAAGGAAAACCCTACTATAATTACCTAAAATCCTCTGATGTCGATTCCATCAGTGTATGCTGATTTGTTGCATAAAATTGTGTAATGTGAACATCTCACCAAAAACCTTGTTTACCCCCAAAAAAAAAAAAAAAGGGAACCCCCACCTCCCCCCCCTAGCTATCCCTCCCCCATGTCAACACACACCTGCCATATTACCCCAAACCCTCTTAGTGTCGTATCCATCAATAACAGCATATCCATCAATCTAACTATTTTGTTATACAGTAATAAATATATAGTGCATCTCATCAAAACACAGTATTCAAATCTACAAAAATATCCAATATGGAAAAAAAAAAAAAAAAAAACCCCAAAAACAGAAAAACCCCATCCCCCGTCCTCCCCGACTAACACTCCCCCCATATCTCCCCCATACCCTCTAAGTGTCATATCCAACAGTGTCCAACCAATCTGTCAATCTATGCTATTTTATTATAAATAAATAATAAGTAATATGGTGGAAACATCTCGCTAAGAAAAAACAGTGTCAAATCTATTAAAATATCCTACGAAGAAAAAAAAAAAAAAAAAACATTCCAACAAACTATTCTGTTATGGTACCTTATTGTGTACTATATTGTGCTAGTATCTCACCACAAAAATAATGTGCGAGTCCAAAAAAAAAAAAAAGAAAAATTTTTTACATAATCCCCTTTCCTCATTCCCCCCTATATTATTTACTTTTCCCTTCTCTTCTCTACCCTCCCCCCCCCCCCATGCAGCTTCTATTTGTGTAACTAGTCGATTAATGATCCCGTATCACCTTTTCTCTCCCCTCCCCCCTCCCCCATACATTGCTCCTCAAAATCTTCTCGGCGATTTCATATAAGAAATGGGCCAGTCCGGCAGTTCCACTTCTGAAAGTTTAAGGGTTGCCAAAAACTGTGGTAGATCTTCTAAATCGTTGAATGTTGCAATTGCTTCCTCTTTTTGGGCCTGTAACTGAAATGGGAATTTCCATCTATACTGCAGATTATTTCTTTTAAGTTGTTCCACCAAGGGTTTCAGTGCTCTTCTCCGATCTAGTGTATATTTTGATAAATCTTGAAAAAATAGTAATGAATCTCCCTCATGCTGGATATTTTGGTTTTGTCTTGCTGCTAGCATGATTCTGTCCTTTATGTGAGCATAATGCATCTTGCAGATGATATCCCTTGGTTTGCTAGGATCTACTCTCCTTATTCCTGATACTCTATGTGCACGGTCTATTATCAGGTCTTTTATATCTGTATCTTGACTTATTTCCTGAAAAATTTTTTGTAACGTTGTTGTAAGATCCTTAGCATTAACCTCTTCTTTTAATCCTCTGATTCTTATATTGGACCTTCGACTTCTATTTTCTTGCTCATCTAGGCTGTTTATTAATTGGTTTATTTGATTCCCTTGTTTTTGTATTTTTTCTTTTACCTTCAATAGCTCTTGTTCTGTTTTTGAAACTCTATTATCTAATTTAGTTGTTTTTTCTTGTGCATCTTTTGTGGCTATCTTGAGTTCTTGGATTTCAGTTTTATATGTTTTTTCCAATCTATGTACATATTGATCCATATCTGCTCTGGTAGGGAGAGATTGAATGTATGTCCTCATATCCCAATTTCCTTTATCCTCTTCTTTTTGTTCACTTAAAGAGCCTGATGTATCTATTGGTGAGCTATTTCTTGGGTGAGTGATTTGCTCTTCCCCTGACGATCTAGATGTGACTGAGGTTTCCGCAATATTTGATATTTCCTGTGGTGGGTGCAGACCTTGAATAGTTTGGGGTGATTGCAATTGTAATTGTCGAAAAATCTCTTTTATATCCATTTTTTGTGTAGATTGGGCCCCTGTAGGGTTTTTATTTGTGCTCTCCATTTTATCTTTCTTATTTTTTTGATGTTGGGGTGTTTTATTACCTTTCTTGGGTGCCATATTTTAATTAAAGCTTCTGTTTCTTAGTCCTTGCTGTAAAAAGAGGATATTTTATATGTTCTTTATGATTACTTATCCGTCTTGGCTCTTGATTGATATCTTCCTTTCTTCCCTTTCTCCCCCTTCTTTTAGCACAATAGTTATCAGGGTGTTGCCAAGCCCTTTAATTTAAATTTATATACATATATCCTTAATTAGTACTGGGGAAACCCATAGAAACTATTGGCATAGTGTGTGTTGTCTCTACACCTGTATTGTGTGATTAGGGTTTGGTTGGCTTTATTGCCCCAACAATACCTATGAAAGAGACCCTTAAATCTTCTCCATGCCACTATTTAAGGAAGATTTAAAAGACAGTAATTATTTATGCAGTCCTATGGGCTTGTATGCAGCCCTTATATAGTCCTTATATATTCCACCATTCCTTTATATGCCTTCATACCTTGTATAGAGATCTTTGTTTTCCTTTCTTCGTTTGTTGTTTATTTGAAGTACCGTGGTGCTCCTGTTTCCTCTATGTAAGAGGTATAGACTCTGTGGCTTGAGGACGCTTGATTTTTTCCTGAGCTCTGCTCCCGAGCTCTGCTGTCTGTGTCCTGAGCTCCTCCGCCGGAGTGCGTGTCTTCCCAGCGAGCTGCCTCCGCTGCCTGTGTATGTAGACAGACGGGGACTCCCGCACGGTACTGCGCAGACTCCTGGCTCCTGGCTCCGTCCTCGATCTCTCACCAGCGCCCAACAGGTACCGCTCTTTCCTTAATCTCCTGGAACTATTCAGGCCGCCTCAATACACCGCTCCGGTTGTGGCGGCACTTATTTAGGTGACTCAATCTCTAGTTAGAGGTAGTCTCTGGCATGCAGTCTAGAAGTTAAGCCTGTGTAACAATTGGCATGGCCCTCCTTCTCTATAGCGTCTGCAGCATGTCTGCCTCCCGATCTCGCTAGGCAGCCATCTTGGACATCAGCTCCTCCCCCCGAGCAAGCTTATTTTTTACACTTGTTTAGAAGTTAAAATCTTTTTTGCTAGAAAATTAATTAGAACCCCCAACTTTATATATATATATATATATATATATATATATATATATAAATTTTAGTAATTATGTTTAGTTTATTTATTTTTTTCAGACCCACTAGAGCAGGCATATGTAATTAGCAGACCTTTAGCTGTTGCAGAACTACAAATCCCATGAAGCTGAGCAAGACTCTGATAGTCACAAGCATGACACCCAGAGGCATGATGGGACTTGTAGTTTTGCAACAACTGGAGGTCCACTAATTGCATATCCCTGCCCTAGAGCAATGATAGTGAACCTTGGCGCCCCAAATGTTTTGGAACTACATTTCCCATGATGCTCATGCACTCTGCAGTGTAGTGGAGCATCATGGGAAATGTAGTGGCAAACCTTGGCACCCCAGATGTTTTGGTACATTTCCCAGTATGCTCAACTACACTGCAGAGTGCATGAGCATCATGGGAAATGTAGTTCCAAAACATCTGGGGTGCCAAGGTTTGCCATCATTGCTCTAGTCTAGAGAATCAAATGCAATATTTTTGGAAAAACTACACTTTTTTTAAATTAAAAAAATGAAAAGTAAAAAAAAAAGTTAGCCCAATTTTTTTTCTATATTATGAAAGATGTTATGCCCAGTAAATTGATACCCAACATGTCGCTTCAAAATTGCGCCTGCTTGTGGAATGGTGATAAACTGACTTAATCTCCATCGGCGACCTTTAAAAATTTCTACAGGTTACCAGTTTTGAGTTAGAGGAGGTCTAATGCTAGAATGAATTCTCTTGCTCTAACGATCACGGTGATACCTCACATGTATGGTTTGAACACCATTTACATATGCAGGCGTGACTTACATATGTGTTTGCTTCTGTGCGTGAGCTTGGAGGGACGGGATGCTTTAAAAGAAAAAAAAAGTAATATTTTTACACTGCCCCTTTAAACATCCCTTGTAATAGAAAAAAAAAAATCATGACAAGACCTCTTTAAAGTGGAAGTAATTAGTGACAAAAAGAATGGGGTAATTGGCGCTACCTAAATATTAAAAGGGTGTGCAGGTATAGATGATCCTTCCGCACACACGTCACTTCCGGGCACGATAGCCACTAGTTGAGGCTGTGGAACGCAGCTGGAGCGCATGCTGCATGTGACACTACCGCGGCTCTGAGACTATCTGTTACCCCTTAGCTGTAGTTTCTTCTGGAAAGTTTTCCTTGTATGGAACTTGTGTTTTTATAATTTTTGTTTTTAATCAATTTTTACTTTTAAATAAAAACATTCCCGAATTTTGAATACTACACTATGGGTGCCCATATCTCGTTTTTTTTGCATGAATATTCAATATTGCAAGCAATAGAAGGAATCGCCCTTTCTGGATATCTGAGGGAAATAATGGAGAAATTGGAAGGATTCGGGCTGACTGACCTGCTTTTGGAAGGATCATCTATACCTGCACACTAAGTCTGTCCTACATGCGATATACCCCTGCAGGGATTATTGGAGCTGGTGAGTGGGGACCCATGAGGGGGAGCACGAAAGTCACCTGGATACTTTTTTATTTACAAGCACTGGTCACTTTGGATTTTTTCCTTTTAAAGGCTTTTTTCTTCTAATATATTTTTTGATATATACATTTGTCTTAGCACTTATGAACTTTTGGACTGGTTATCTTAAACTTCTTTTTTTGCTCTGGTTTATATGAACTTATGGTCACTGTACCATATATTTATAGTTCTTATAGCATTTATCACATATACCTTATATAATCACAGATACTCCTTTAGTGGAGGCAGCACATATTATTGAACACTGTTGTTACTTTAATTATGGGAATTTAATCTCATTCACTGTATGCACTTTATTTGGGTATGGTTTGTTATTAAGGGTAGTATTACACCTATACATGTTACCTACACTAAGTGGAGACACCTCATATAAAGAGCGATCAGGGACTTTTACCTTTTAATATTTAGGTAGCGCCAATTACCCTATTCTTTTTTGTCACTAATTATTTCTCAGCCCTCATTAGGGGGCTTAGTAGGGGAGCCTGCAAGCCTATTGTCTTCTTCTAAGCGCAGATTTTTATTTGCTTTATTAAAGTGGAAGTAAACCCATCCATAAAACTGTTTCATTTCTGGCACGTGCTGGAAATGTAATACTTCCATTGGTTGGTCCCAACGCCGATAATAGTGATCTCGCGGCGGAGACCACTTTTATCTTAAATCGGACCACCCGCCGTTGAAAAATACCATAAAAACCCTGGGAAAACCATGTAATGTCAAAGTAGTGACGTAAATCCACGGTGGGTGGTCCGTTTAAAGCAGTTTTTTTTTGAAAGGGAAAGGCATAATGTACTATGTAGCATATTATGTGAAACTTACCTGAAAACAAAGTTTTCCAGCGATGCAAAGTCGCTTCCATCTTCCCTCCGGGTCTGCAGACTCCGGATGTGTGACTAGCCGGAGCCGCAATGACGTCACTCCCGCGCATGCATGGGGGAGCTGCCATTTACGGCACAGGATTCTGAACGGACGGCCTTGGTAGCCGTTCCTTCAGAGCGCATGCGCCGATGACGTCACTGGCTGCATATATAGTAAATATCAACTAAACGGCACACGTTTAGGAGATATTTACAGTACCTTTAGATAAGCTTTATTATAGGCTTACCTATAGGTACAAGATTAACAACTTCCCGCCTGCCCTATAGCGGATTGACGGGTTGTGTTATCCTGACTGGGCGTCATATGACGTCCTTCAGGATAACATGCCGCAGCGCGCCCCCGGGGGCGCGCATCGCGGCGATCGGTGGAGCGGTGTGTCAGTCTGACACACCGCTACACTGATCTTGGTAAAAAGCCTCCGGCGGAGGCTCTTTACCACGTGATCAGCCGTGTCCAATCACGGCTGATCACGCTGTCAATAGGAAGAGCCGTTGATCGGCTCTTCCTCACTCGCGTCTAACAGACGCAAGTAGAGGAGAGCCGATCGGCGGCTCTCCTGGCAGGGGGGGTCTGCGCTGATTGTTTATCAGCGCAGCCCCCCCGCAGATCACCCCACTGGACTACCAGGGATGCCACTAGGACCACCAGGGAAGGGGCAACGTGGATGGCCAGGTATGTACCCCATGGCCATCCACATGTGCCCAATCAGTGCCCACAAATGGGCACTGATTGGCACTATTATTCCAAAGATCTGCCCAGAAATGCCCAGATCTGCCCAGCAATGCTATATCAGTGCCACCTGTCATTGCCCATCTGTGCCACCTGTCATTGCCCATCGGTGCCACCTGTCAGTGCCCATCAGTGCCCATCAGTGCCACACATCAGTGCCACACATAAGTACCCATCAGTGCCACCCATATATGCCAATCAATGCCACCTACGAGTGCCCATCAGTGCCGCCTATGAGTGTCCATCAGTGCCGCATACCAGTGCCACCTATCAGTGCCCATCATCAGTGCCCGTTAGTGCCACCTCATCAGTGCCACCTCATTGGTGCCACCTCATCGGTGCCCATCAGTGCCGCCGTATCAGTGCCCATCAGTGCAGCTATATCAGTGCCCATTATTGAAGGAGAAAGCGTACTTATTTACAAAAAAATTTAACAGAAACAAAGAATAACTTGTTTTTTTTCGAAATTTTCGGCCTTTTTTTATTTGTTGCGCAAAAAATAAAAAACGCAGAGGTGATCAAATACCACCAAAAGAAAGCTCTATTTGTGGGAACAAAATGATAAAAAAATTGTTTGGGTACAGTGTAGCATGACCGCGCAATTGTCATTCAAATTGCAACAGCGCTGAAAGGTGAAAATTGGGCTGGGCGGGACGGTGTCTAAGTGCCTGGTATTGAAGTGGTTAAAGTTTACAACCACTTTAACAACTGCCTTGTTGGACATTTGCCATCTTGTGTTTAGCAACTCACAGTATTAATCAAATATGTCAAAAAAATACAGAATAAAGATCAGTGTGAAATCCAAAATTATTGGTTATGACAAAATATACTTTTAGATAAAATGTATTCATCTAACTATGATCTTGTGTTTAGCATTGGTAGTAGTGATGAGTGTGTGTTTGCCTGTATCTGATATTAGCCACTTAAGAACCGGAAGGATTTACCACCATGACCAGGCCATTTTTGCGATACGGCGCCGCGTCGTGCCATGCTGTACCCAAACAAAATGTATGTCCTTTTTTCCCACAAATAGAGCTTTCCTTTGGTGGTATTTGATCACCTCTGCATATTTTTTTTTTTTTTTGCGCTATAAACAAAAAAAGAGCGGCAATTTTTAAAAAGCTATATTTTTTACTTTTTGCTATAATAAATATTCCAAAAAAACTAATTTCTTCCTCAGTTTAGGCCGATTATATTCTTCTACTTTTGTTAAAAAAAAACGCAATAAGTGTGTATTGGTTGGTTTGCGCAAAAGTTATAGCGTCTACAAAATGATTTTTGCCATTTTTTTTTTTTTTACACACTAGTAATGGCGGTGATTTGCGATTACTACAGTAATCAGTGCTAAAAAATAGGCAATGTTATTGTACTAATGACACAGCAGGGAAGGGATTAACATCAGGGGCGATCAAGGGGTTAAATGTGTTCCCTGCAGGTGTTTTACTAACTGTATGGGGGATAGGCTGCCTGGGGAAACACACAGATCCGTCTTCCTGCATAGCAGAAAAGCAGGATCTGTGTGATCTCCCCTGTCAGAACGGAGATTTGCCTTGTTTACACAGGCAGGTCCCTGTTCTGTCACTGCGGGGAACGATCACGGGTGGCCGGTGGACATCGAGTCCGCCCCACCCGCTGATTGGCCCCCCTGCTGGCCAGTGGGCACGCGCGCCACAAAATAGAGTTCCTGAGCCCACGTACAATGACGGCGATTCACGGGAACGAGCCAACCTGCCGCAGTACAATGACAATGGCTGGTCGCAAGTGGTAAATTAAAAAAGCAAGCCCGGGAGACAGCTGGTCCCCCCTCCAGCACACAGCAGGTGACTGACTGCCTCAGCTATGCATGTTTCCCTATGACACTGTGTAGTAGAGAGGGGTTGTGTCCATTCCCTCCTCTCAAGTCTCAGATTACTCTTGGCTTCCTGCTCTATGCTGTGCAGTGTGTGTCATCGGATCCCTGCCCCTGAAACTCAGAAGTGTCTAAATTCTATACTTTGAATGGATGGCTGTAGAGGAGAGAAGGCTGCAGATAAACAAGTACAACCTATGTAGGAGGATTCCCTTATACTGTAGTAAATATTGTGTTGGGGTGGCATCCTAATTGAATGCCAACTTAACACACTGTGGTTTGCGTGCCAACATGTGGTAAAGCATTTTGCATGTTACCATGACACAGCGGTGGGAATGGCTCTTACGTTAGGCTACCTTAGAGCTGATATACTGTAAACCATTATTTAAGCATTTTTCTATTGTAGGTCAGAGCTAAACATCAAGAGACAGCCTTTGGACTTCCCTTCTCAAATAGGTAACGCTAAATTTCATTAACAGGCAGTTAAACAAGTTAATGCAAGGGTAGCAGTGTATGATGCAAGTCGTAGTGAGTCAGCAGGCATGTCTGCCAGGATGACTGCAACTACAATCTGTATATTCTTTCTTGAAACTTTCTGGGAAATTAGTTTGTGATGTAATTGCTAGTTGAAGTGGCTGTAGGGAGACTAAAAGGAAACATATTGAGAAAATATATATGAGGCTGCCATCACTGAAATCTCCTTTTCATTATAATGGCTTGCCTATAGCGATCCAGTAGCTTCAATATTTTGAATCACTTGACTGGATGAAAATCAGGGGTTAAGACTTTCCCCGACTTGCTTGTTCTGGGTCAGAAAATCTGATTGGCTTGAGATGGCCAGACAGCTAGCATTTGATTAAAGGTCAACAATGGTAACTGGTGCATCTAGGAACTTCTATTTAAGTGTTCGTACATTAATGCCTTGTTTCCACCGAGCGGATCGGTTCGGGTCGGATCGGTTTGGAAGGCCTAGAATGGTCTGGCCTATTCAGGCGAGCGTTTCCACTGCAAGTCAGACCGACAGGGGCCATACGTGGGTTTATAAAAAATGCCGTCATGGCGTCACACGTCCACCAATCAGTGTAATGTATCGTAGCTCTGCCCTAACCGAACCGTTCCATTTTCTTTGGCCCCACATCTGAAGCAGGACCCTGAATGGAACGGTTCGGTTGTATGGGCTGCTTTCATAATGGAAACACCCAAAATAGCGTACCGTACCGAACCGAACCGATCCGCTCAGTGGAAACGAGGCATTAGAAACCCGGACAAGTCTTAAAATATTTTAAGCCTGAAGATCTCTGCAATGGAAGACAGCATATACTCAATGCTCTGGCAGCTCATTTTGGCTACCTTCCCTCTATTACAGTGCTGTAGCCTGAGAAAGGCTCTTGCCATTTGACACTTCTGGGAGTGTCAGATGCCTGTGTTCCCCACAGTTCACTAATTCCTTCCTCGCACCTCCTACATCACTGCAGAACGCTGTGGGGTCAAAGGGAGGAATCTGTGCTCGACCAAAAAGATTCAACTGCCAAGAGAGTCAGTTACAGTCTCTGGGAGAATCTTCATATCCTACTCCTAGAAGTGTCAGATGTGAAGATTTTCAAGGCCTGCTTCTTCTGCCATAGTAGTTCCTGCTCTATCATCACAGGAAGCAATAGTTGTGTATAGCCACTTGCCCTCCGGAAGATGTTACCCCCTTCATGACCAGGACATTATTTTTTTACTTTCTGCTATAAAACATATCCAATAAAAAAAAAATCAAATAAGCTTAGGCCAAAATGTATTCTGCTACATGTCTTTGTTAAAAAAAATCCCAATAAGTGTATATTGACAATAGGGATGAGCCGAACACCCCCCGGTTCAATTCGCAGCAGAACCTGCGAACGGACGAAAATTCGCACAAACGTTAGAACCCCGAATGAACGAAATCAAAATTGCTCGTTTTAAAGGCTAATTTGCATGGTATTGTCCTAAAAAGGGTTTGGGGACCCGGGTCCTGCCCCAGGGATCATGTTTCAATGCAAAAAAAACTTTTAAAAACGGCCGTTCTTTCGGGAGCAGTGATTTTAATGATGCTTAAAGTAAAAAAAAAAAAAAAAAGTACTTGGGGGGTGTCTATAGTATGCCTGTAAAGTGGCGTGTGTTTCCCGTGCTTAGAACAGTCCCTGCACAAAATGTCATTTTTAAAGGGAAAAAAAGTCCTTCAAAACTGCTTGTGAGACAAACGGCATGGGTACCCCCAAGTCCATTACCAGGCCCTTTGGGTCTTGTATGGATATTAAGGGGAACCCCGCACCCAAATTAAAAAAGGAAAGGTGTGGGGCCCCCAGGCCCTATATACTCTGAACAGCAGTATGCGGCGGTGCAAACAAGACTGGGACTGTAGGTTTGTTGTTAAGTAGAATCTGTTTGTAATTTTGAACTGGTACATTTTTAACGTGTTTAGCTCCAGCCAAAAAATTTATTTTAAGCTTTTTGGAAAACCTAGGGAAGGGTTATCACCCCTGTGACATTTGTTTTGCTGTCTGTGCTCTTCAGAAGATTTCACCTCACTTTTTGTCCCAATAACAAATGTTTTTTAAAAATTTTGGGTTTTTTGTGAAACAAGGATTGGTGATAAAGCATCAGTGGAAAGGAGAAATGTTTTTCCCATATTAACTCTTACAGGAGAGAATTTCCCTTCCTAGGGGTAGATTTCATCTCACCTCCTGTTGTCTCCTTCCGTTTGCAAGTAGGAGTCGTTTGTAAGTTGGATGTTTGAAAGTAGGGGCCTGCCCTATATACTCAGCAGAAATTTGGGCCTTAGGTGTTGTTGTGGCCACAACACTGTAAGCCCTCACAGGGCCCTGCTGTGAAATATTAGATCAAGAATTGTAATTACATGCCCCTGTTGAACAGGGGCAGAAAAATTGGGCCTTTGGTGGTGGTGCTGGTGCCACAACACTGTAAGTCCTCATAGATACTCTTGGTGGGCGCAGAAACGGCCCTGCTGTAAAATATTAGATCAAGAATTCTATTTACATGTCCCTGTTGAACAGGGGCTGAAAAATTGGGCCTTAGGCACTGGTGCTGGTGCCACAACACTGCAACCCCTCACAGATACTCTAGTTGGAGCGCAGGAACTAGCCCTGCTGCAAAGAATTGCATCAAAAATTGTAATTGCACGCCCCTGTTAAACAGGGGCTGAAAAATTGGGCCTTAAGCACTGGTGGCGGGACTGGTGGTGCCCAGAACCAAAAATGTTCTTACAAGCTATCATCATGATCATTGTGGAGGAAGAGGATAATTACTCAGTATAACAGGATAGTCACTCAGCATCAGCATAGGCAGTCTTTGAAGGGATCTGACATTTCAAAAAAATGTATTTCGGTTACATCAGCATCAGGTGCTTGGTAGCTGGTGGTGATCCAAGACTGATTCATTTTTATGAAGGTCAGTCGATTGACCGAGTCGGTGGACAGACGCACCCTGTAATCGGTTACAAAGCCTCCAGCAGCACTGAATGTGCGTTCCGAAAGAACGCTGGATGCAGGACAGGCCAGTAGCTCAATTGCATACTGTGCAAGCTCTGGCCAGTGATCCATCCTCAAGACCCAGTAACCCAGAGGATTTTCGGTGGGAAAGGTGTCCAAGTCTGATCTTGCCCCTAGGTATTCCTGCACCATGTAAAACAGACGCTGGCGATGGTTGTTGGAACCGATCATACCTTGGGGCTGCGGACTAAAAAATTGTCTGAACGCATCGGTCAGATGGCCACCTTCTCCACTGCTCCTTCTTTGACTGACCAAAGCCTCAGCAACACGTTGTCCAGAAACAGGAGTTTGTAACCTCCCAGTCTCTGGGAACGCGTTGCACAGACCTTTCTGCAAGGCCTCCCAAAGATGTTTCATCCTCTGCTCCCTCTGCGACGATAAGGTCCGCAACCTTACCCTTGTAACATGGATCAAGGAGGGTTGCCAGCCAGTATTGTTCCTTCTCCTTGATACCATGAATACAAGGATCCTTCCGCAGGCTTTGCAGGATCAGGAAGGCCATGCAGCGTAGGTTTGCTGAGGCATTCGGTCCGGAGTCCTCTGGATCACTAAGGACGACATGATCCGCAGCCACCTCCTCCTAGCCACGTGCAAATCCATGTGTTTCTTGGAACTGTAAACAATCCCTTAACCACTTGCCGACCGCCTCACGCCTATATACGTGAGCAGAGCGGCACGGGCAGGCAAAATCACGTACCTGAAACGTGATTGCCTTCCCGCGAGTGGGGGGTCCGATCGGACCCCCCCCCGGTGCCAGCTGCGGTCGGCATTTGGTTGGAAGCGATGGGAGACGAGGGGGAGGCCATCCGATCGTGGCCCCCCCCTCGCGATCGCTCCCAGCCAATGACAAACATCCCCTGCCTCTGTATAGTACACAGAGGCAGAGGATGTGATGTCATCTCTCCTCGGCTCGGGAGTTTCCGTTCCAGCGCCGAGGGGAGATGACATGTAAGTGCACCAACACTCACATACAACACAGTAGAACATGCCAGGCATACCTTACACCCCCGATCCCCCCCCGATCGCCCCCCGATCCCCCCCCAATCACCCCCCCCCCCCTGTCACAAACTGACACCAAGCAGGTTTTTTTTTTTTTTTGTTTTTTTTTTCCTGATTACTGCATAGTGTCAGTTTGTGACAGTTAGCAGTGTTAGGGTAGTGACTGTTACCCCCCTGTAGGTCTAGGGTACCCCCCTTACCCCCCCTAATAAAGTTTTAACCCCTTGATCACCCCCCGTCACCAGTGTCGCTAAGCGATCATTTTTCTGATCGCTGTATTAGTGTCGCTGGTGACGCTAGTTAGGGACGTAAATATTTAGGTTCGCCGTCAGCGTTTTATAGCGACAGGGACCCCCATATACTATCTAATAAATGTTTTAACCCCTTGATTGCCCCCTAGTTAACCCTTTCACCACTGATCACCGTATAACCGTTACGGGTGACGCTGGTTAGTTTGTTTATTTTTTATAGTGTCAGGGCACCCGCCGTTTATTACCAAATAAAAGTTTAGCCCCCTGTAGGTCTAGGGTACCCCCCTTACCCCCCCTAATAAAGTTTTAACCCCTTGATTACCCCCTGTCGCCAGTGTCGCTAAGCAATCATTTTTCTGATCGCTGTATTAGTGTCGCTGGTGACGCTAGTTAGGGACGTAAATATTTAGGTTCGCCGTCAGTGTTTTATAGCGACAGGGACCCCCATATACTATCTAATAAATGTTTTAACCCCTTGATGGCCCCCTAGTTAACCCTTTTACCACTGATCACCGTATAACCGTTACGGGTGACGCTGGTTAGTTTGTTTATTTTTTATAGTGTCAGGGCACCCGCCGTTTATTACCGAAAAAAGGTTTAGCCCCCTGATCGCCCGGCGGTGATATGCGTCGCCCTAGGCAGCGTCAGATTAGCACCAGTACCGCGAACACCCATGCACGCACCGTACACGCACCGTACACCTCCCTTAGTGGTATAGTATCTGAACGCATCAATATCTGATCCGATCAGATCTATACTGGCGTCCCCAGCAGTTTAGGGTTCCCAAAAACGCAGTGTTAGCGGGATCAGCCCAGATACCTGCTAGCACCTGCGTTTTGCCCCTCCGCCCGGCCCAGCCCAGTCCAGCCCACCCAAGTGCAGTATCGATCGATCACTGTCACTTTTTTTTGTAGCGTTTTGGTGAACTGGCAAGCACCAGCGGCCTAGTACACCCCGGTCGTAGTCAAACCAGCACTGCAGTAACACTTGGTGACGTGGCGAGTCCCATAAGTGCAGTTCAAGCTGGTGAGGTGGCAAGCACAAGTAGTGTCCCGCTGCCACCAAAAAGACAAACACAGGCCCGTCGTGCCCATAGTGCCCTTCCTGCTGCATTCGCCAATCCTAATTGGGAACCCACCGCTTCTGCAGCGCCCGTACTTCCCCCATTCACATCCCCAACCAAATGCAGTCGGCTGCATGAGAGGCATTTATATATCCTCCCAAGTACCCCTACCCAACGAACCCCCCCAAAAAAGATGTTGTGTCTGCAGCTAGTGCGGATATAGGCGTGACACTCACTATTATTGTCCCTCCTGTCCTGACAATCCTGGTCTTTGCATTGGTGAATGTTTTGAACGCTACCATTCACTAGTTGAGTATTAGCGTAGGGTACAGCATTGCACAGACTAGGCGCACTTTCACAGGGTCTCCCAAGATGCCATCGCATTTTGAGAGACCCGAACCTGGAAGCGGTTACAGTTATAAAAGTTACAGTTACAAAAAAAAAGTGTAAAAAAAAAAAAAAACACAAACAAAAATAAAAAAAAATAGTTGTCGTTTTATTGTTCTCTCTCTCTATTCTCTCTCTCTATTGTTCTGCTCTTTTTTACTGTATTCTATTCTGCAATGTTTTATTGTTATTATGTTTTATCATGTTTGCTTTTCAGGTATGCAATTTTTTATACTTTACCGTTTACTGTGCTTTATTGTTAACCATTTTTTTGTCTTCAGGTACGCCATTCACGACTTTGAGTGGTTATACCAGAATGATGCCTGCAGGTTTAGGTATCATCTTGGTATCATTCTTTTTAGCCAGCGGTCGGCTTTCATGTAAAAGCAATCCTAGCGGCTAATTAGCCTCTAGACTGCTTTTACAAGCAGTGGGAGGGAATGCCCCCCCCCCCCACCGTCTTCCGTGTTTTTCTCTGACTCTCCTGTCTCAACAGGGAACCTGAGAATGCAGCCGGTGATTCAGCCAGCTGACCATAGAGCTGATCAGAGACCAGAGTGGCTCCAAACATCTCTATGGCCTAAGAAACCGGAAGCTACGAGCATTTTATGACTTAGATTTCGCCGGATGTAAATAGCGCCATTGGGAAATTGGGGAAGCATTTTATCACACCGATCTTGGTGTGGTCAGATGCTTTGAGGGCAGAGGAGAGATCTAGGGTCTAATAGACCCCAATTTTTTCAAAAAAGAGTACCTGTCACTACCTATTGCTATCATAGGGGATATTTACATTCCCTGAGATAACAATAAAAATGATTTAAAAAAAAAAAATGAAAGGAACAGTTTAAAAATAAGATAAAAAAGCAAAAAAATAATAAAGAAAAAAAATAAATAAATAAAAAGCACCCCTGTCCCCCCTGCTCTCGCGCTAAGGCGAACGCAAGCGGCGGTCTGGCGTCAAATGTAAACAGCAATTGCACCATGCATGTGAGGTATCACCGCGAAGGTCAGATCGAGGGCAGTAATTTTAGCAGTAGACCTCCTCTGTAAATCTAAAGTGGTAACCTGTAAAGGCTTTTAAAGGCTTTTAAAAATGTATTAATTTTGTTGCCACTGCACGTTTGTGCGCAATTTTAAAGCATGTCATGTTTGGTATCCATGTACTCGGCCTAAGATCATCTTTTTTATTTCATCAAACATTTGGGCAATATAGTGTGTTTTAGTGCATTAAAATTTAAAAAAGTGTGTTTTTTCTCCAAAAAATGCGTTTGAAAATCGCTGCGCAAATACTGTGTGAAAAAAAAAAAATGAAACACCCACCATTTTAATCTGTAGGGCATTTGCTTTAAAATAATATATAATGTTTGGGGGTTCAAAGTAATTTTCTTGCAAAAAAAAATAATTTTTTCATGTAATCAAAAAGTGTCAGAAAGGGCTTTGTCTTCAAGTGGTTAGAAGAGTGGGTGATGTGTGACATAAGCTTCTAAATGTTGTGCATAAAATGCCAGGACAGTTCAAACCCCCCCCCCCCAAATGACCCCATTTTGGAAAGTAGACACCCCAAGCTATTTGCTGAGAGGCATGTCGAGTCCATGGAATATTTTATATTGTGACACAAGTAGCGGGAAAGAGACAAATTTTTTTTTTTTTTTTTTTTGCACAAAGTTGTCACTAAATGTTATATTGCTCAAACGTGCCATGGGAATATGTGAAATTACACCCCAAAATAAATTCTGTTGCTTCTCCTGAGTACGGGGATACCACATGTGTGGGACTTTTTGGGAGCCTAGCCGCGCACGGGACCCCGAAAACCAAGCACCGCCTTCAGGCTTTCTAAGGCCGTAAATTTTTGATTTCACTCTTCACTGCCTATCACAGTTTCGGAGGCCAAGGAATGCCCAGGTGGCATAAACCCCCCCCCAAATGACCCCATTTTGGAAAGTAGACACCCCAAGCTATTTGCTGAGAGGTATAGTGAGTATTTTGCAGACCTCACTTTTTGTCACAAAGTTTTGAAAATTGAAAAAAGAAAAAAAAAATTTTTTTTTCTGGTCTTTCTTCATTTTCAAAAACAAATGAGAGCTGCAAAATACTCACCATGCCTCTCAGCAAATAGCTTGGGGTGTCTACTTTCCAAAATGGGGTCATTTGGGGGGGGTTTGTGCCATCTTGGCATTTTATGGCCTTCAAAACTGTGATAGGTAGTGAGGAGTAAAATCAAAAATGTATGCCCTTAGAAATCCTGAAGGTGGTGCTGGGTTTTCGGGGCCCCGTATGCGGCTAGGCTCCCAAAAAGTGCCACACATGTGGTATCCCCGTACTCAGGAGAAGCAGCTGAATGTATTTTGGGGTGCAATTCCACATATGCCCATGGCCTGTGTGAGCAATATATCATTTAGTGACAACTTTTTGTAAATTTTTTTTTTTTTTTTTTTTTTTGTCATTATTCAATCACTTGGGACAAAAAAAAAAAAAATATTCAATGGGTTCAACATGCCTCTCAGCAATTTCCTTGGGGTGTCTACTTTCCAAAATGGGGTCATTTGGGGGGGTTTTGTACTGCCCTGCCATTTTAGCACCTCAAGAAATGACATAGGCAGTCATAAACTAAAAGCTGTGTAAATTCCAGAAAATGTACCCTAGTTTGTAGACGCTATAACTTTTGCGCAAACCAATAAATATACGCTTATTGACATTTTTTTTACCAAAGACATGTGGCCGAATACATTTTGGCCTAAATGTATGACTAAAATTTAGTTTATTGGATTTTTTTTATAACAAAAAGTAGAAAATATCATTTTTTTTCAAAATTTTCAGTCTTTTTCCGTTTATAGCGCAAAAAATAAAAACGGCAGAGGTGATCAAATACCATCAAAAGAAAGCTCTATTTGTGGGAAGAAAAGGACGCAAATTTCGTTTGGGTAGAGCATTGCATGACCGCGCAATTAGCAGTTAAAGCGACGCAGTGCCGAATTGTAAAAAGTGCTCTGGTCAGGAAGGGGGTAAATCCTTCCGGGGCTGAAGTGGTTAAAGACTGCTGCTGATGCTGAGTGCCAGGCTCCACCTCTATACTGACACAATCCTCCTCCTCGTCCTCTTCCTGTGTGATCGGCGGGCATCGATCAGTCTGGATAAAGGGGGCCTTGAGAGCTAAGAAAGTCCTCCTCTTCCTGCCTCTGTTCTGCCTCAAGTGCCCTGTCCATTATTCCACGCAGCGTGTGCTCCAACAGGTGGACAAGGGGGACAGTGTCACTGATGCATGCACTGTCACCATCCTCGTGGCCTCCTCAAATGGTGACAGGACAGTGCATGCATCCCTGATCATGGCCCACTGGCGTGGGGAAAAAAAACCAAGCTCCCCAGACCCTGTCCTGGTGCCATAGTCGCACAGGTACTCATTGATGGCCCTCTGCTGCGTGTGCAGCCGCTGCAGCATGGCCAACATTGAGTTCCACCTGGTGGGCATGTCACAGATTAGGCGGTTCTTGGGCAGGTTAAATTCCTTTTGGAGGTCTGCCAGCCAAGCACTGGCATTATATGACCGGTGGAAATGCACACAGACTTTCCTGGCCTGCCTCAGGACATCCTGTAAGCCCAGGTACCTGCCCAAGAACCGCTGCACCACCAAGTTAAGGTCGTGAGCCAAACAGGGCACATGGGTCATTTGTCCCTCTCGGAGGGCGGAGGGGAGGTTGGTGCCATTGTCGCAAACCACCATTCCTGCCTTAAGTTGGCGTGGCGTCAACCACCTCTGAACCTGCCCCTGCAGAGCTGACAGAACCTCTGCCCCAGTGTGGCTCCTGTCCCCCAAGCACACCAGCTCAAGTACCGCATGGCATCTTTTGGCCTGCATACTTGAGTAGCACCTTGAACGCCTACAGAGCACCGCTGGTTCAGAGGACAAAGCACAGGAAGAGGCCATGGAGGAAGAAGAAGAGGAGGGGGTGGAGGAGAGAGGGGTGTCAGAATCATTAGTATTGGCATTTTGGAGGCGTAGTGGCGGAACAACCTCCAACACTACTGCACCTTGTCCTGCATCCTTCCCAGCTGCCAGCAGAGTCACACAATGCGCCGTGAAACTTAGGTAATGTCCCTGTCCATGCCTGCTGGACCATGAGTCAGCGGTAATATGCACCTTACCGCTGACCACCCTGTCCAGCGAGGCATGGACATTGCCTTCCACATGCCGGTAGAGAGCCGGAATCGCCTTCTGTGACAAAAAGTGGCGTTTGGGTACCTGCCACTGGGGAACCGCACATTCCACAAACTCACAGAAGGGGGCAGAGTCTACCAACTGAAAAGGTAGCAGTTGAAGTGCTAGCAATTTTGCCAAGCTAGCATTCAACCGCTGGGCATGTGGATGGCTGGGAGCGAACTTCTTTCGGCGGTGCAGCAGCTGGGGCAGGGAAATTTGCCTGGTACAATCTGACGTCGGTGTGTACCAAAAGCAGATTGCCCACAAGTACTTGGCTGTGACACACCTAATTCTACACCTTCATTCCTCTCAGTGCACGTCTCAGAGAGGACTGAAGGTATAGTGGGGTTGGAGATCTCAGCTGATGAGGAGCAAGGAGAGGTCCTCTTTGTTCTTTGGTGTGGGTCTTTTAGATACGCTTGCCAACAAACTGCATGGCAGGTCAACATATGTCTGGTCAAGCATGTGGTGCCCAAGCTGAAGATGTTTTGGCCACGCGAGATACGCTTGAGACATATGTTGCAAATAGCAGCGGCGCGATCTGATGCACTCGTCTCAAAAAAGGCCCACACCGAAGAAGTTCCGGAATAACGCGCAGAGACAGCAGTGCCCTGCACATGCGGAGCTTTGCGGTGTGATGCAGTCAGTGTGCTGCCCTTAGGCTGGCCCCTGGAGGGCATCCTGCCTCGTTGGTGATGTGCCTCCTCCACCTACTCCTCTCTCCTATCAGGCACCCACGTTGAGTCAGTGACCTCATCATCCCCTCCCTCCTCATCACTGGAGCAAACCTGGCAGTATGCTGCAGCAGGGGGAGCATGACTGCCAGATTGCTGTCCTTCTTGGGCACCCCCTCTGTCCGTGCTCACGTTACTGCCTTCATCTAGCTCAGTATCATCATCAGAGCCTTCTAAACGTTGGACATCCTCCTGGAGCATGTACCCAACACTGTGGTTAAACAGTTCGAGGGACTCCTCAGGAGGACATGGTGGGGCTAGGGAAGCAGTCACCGATGCCATTCAGCCGAGGGAAGAGGCCGCGTTGGCAGCTGCTTCACCAGACAAAGTACCCTGAGCATTAGTGAGAGAGGATGTGGAGGATGAGGACGGTTTGGTCATCCACTCGACCAAGTCTTCCGCATGTTGCGGCTCAACACGGCCAGCTGCCGAAAAAAAGGCCAAGCGTGTCCCATGGCCACGTGCTGATGAGGATGCACCGTCTCCACGACCAGCACTGTTGCCTCTAGACACAGAGCCTGCTTGCCCTCTTTTATTGGCTTGTGACTGTCTGCCTCTCCTTGTTGGCCTTCCAGACATACAAATGGCCTGCAGTGAGATGTAGCTGCACTAAGCTGGGATATATATATATATATATATATATATATATATATATATATATATATATATACTGACACTGCAGCTAGCAAAATCAACTGCTTGCCTGTAGAATGAGAACACCACCAATCTTCTACAGTTAGCCTTAGATGAACACTGTGCAGAGGACGCACTACACCAACGTTAAAATAATGTAGCTGCCTGCGGTAGTGATAGGATCAGGAAAACACTACCAACCTTCTACAGATAGCTTTAGCTGAACACTGTGCAGAGGTCGCACTAGACTAACGTGTAAATAATGTAGCTGCCTGCGGTAGTGAAAGGATCAGGAAAACACCACCAACCTTCTATAGGTAGCTTTAGCTGAACACTGTGCAAAGGTCGCACTAGACTAACGTGTAAATAATGTAGCTCCCTGGGGTAGTGATAGGATCAGGAAAACACCACCAACCTTCTACAGGTAGCTTTAGCTGAACACTGTGTAGAGGTCGCACTACACTAACGTGTAAATAATGTAGCTGCCTGCGGTAGTGAAAGGATCAGGAAAACACCACCAACCTTCTACAGGTAGCTTTAGCTGAACACTGTGCAGAGGTCGCACTAGACTAACGTGTAAATAATGTAACTGCCTGCGGTAGTGTTAGGATCAGGAAAACACCAACCTTCTACAGATAGCTTTAGCTAAACACTGTGCAGAGGTCGCACTAGACTAACGTGTAAATAATGTAGCTGCCTGCGGTAGTGATAGGATCAGGAAAACACCACCAACCTTCTACAGGTAGCTTTAGCTGAACACTGTGCAGAGGTCGCACTACACTAACTTGTAGCTTTAGCTGAACACTGTTCAGAGGACGCACTACACTAACTTGTAGCTTTAGCTGAACACTGTGCAGAGGTCGCACTACACTAACTTGTAGCTTTAGCTGAACACTGTTCAGAGGATGCACTACACTAACTTGTAGCTTTAGCTGAACACTGTGAGAAGGTTGCACTACACTAACTTGGAGCTTTAGCTGAACACTGCAGAGGTCGCACTACACTAACTTGTAGCTTTAGCTGAACACTGTGAGGAGGACGCACTACACTAACTTGTAGCTTTAGTTGAACACTGTGCACTACACTAACTTGTAGCTTTAGCTGAACACTGTGCAGAGGTCGCACTACACTAACTTGTAGCTTTAGCTGAACACTGTGAGGAGGACGCACTACACTAACTTGTAGCTTTAGCTGAACACTGTGCATACCGTTTGAAAAGGGATTTATTTCGCCAACCTACGCCCTGTAGGTTGGCGAAACATGTTGACGTATTTCCGGTGGCGCTGAGGTCATTTCCTGCTCCTTGGAACGCATTTCCTGGTTTCTGGAGCGCACGCCGTGAGCAGCGCCCGGATCCATCTCTAATCCCTTTACATGCCTGTTTTTATCAACTACTTTGTAAGTACCCATTTGTATATGGAATAAATCCCTTTTCAAACAGTACTTTTCACTAATAGTTCAATTTTTTTATCCTTTTTTGGTGCCTGGTGATTTTGCTGAGAAATTCCAACAAGAAATCCTTTGATCTAATGTGCACAACACCACTCCTGAGCTTCTCTGGATACCATTACATAAGCCTGAAGTGACCCCCAGACTGCAAAGCTGGGGGTCATCGCCATTTGGTGAGTGGGGACACATGTGGGGGTGGTGTTTCTGCACCTGAAAAGTCCTAGAGCGTCTGTAGTTCATTGCACTTTAAAAGTTTTTTTTTCCCATTGTGGATCAGAACATTCAGCACATTTATTTGGACTTTATTTACATGTTTTTTGCTTTGTATATTCACATCTGCACTCATCTACATTTGGTTAGACATGTTTAATACATTTGCGAGCGCCACATTTTTAAAATTTTACAACTCTAGTGAGTAGCACTTTGTGTGTGGCAGCTGCTTTAGTTTTCTTTTTCACTGTTTTTTCACCATTCAGCGCGAGTTTCAATTTGATATTATTCATTAACATCCTACACCCTCCCGGACACTGCTGTACTTACCTCTGTGGGTGATGAGCTGTCAGTGTCCATGCAGTCGTGTAGTGCTTCGGGGATTTACAATCAAAGTAAACTGAGACAAAGGGGGCAGACTAAATGCAGTATGAGAAGGCATTAATGGTAAACTTAAAAACAATTGGCCACTCACATGACTGAAGAAAACAGCAAGCACGTGTAAGGCCAATCCTTGGAAGCCTTCACCCTGATCTACATCAAACACTCCAGAGAGCAGCACTATGAGTATGTAAATGATGCAGCTGTTTAAAGGCATAAACTGCCAGATAACCCAGGAGAGCAGTACAGCTGCAGAAAAGCCTCAGGAATGAATTTACACGTGGTGGGAGAGCTAGTGTGGGCATGGCTACATGTCTTGAAGGTCCTCCTTGTTTCTCCAGTGAAATCCCCACTCTTCTCTCCCGTCTTTCTGGACTACCAGGATGGATCACAGCGATTCTGATTGGTCAGCGTCATCACAGAGAATCACACTGATCTGGACCAGAGGCCATGAAGAAAGAAGGGAGAGAAGAGCAGGCACTGGGATGATTTGGGGGGGGGGGGGTAGGGTATTAGTTCAACTTTTAATTTTATTCTGAACAGGTGAACTAACCCCTTAAGTAACTTTGCAGATGTTATGGTCCTTGTTCTCGAACATCTGGCATTTGTCCACCCTTGTGTACATGCATGGCAAATGTTTAGGAGGGTCCTACAGGGTGTATTAATCACAAGACTGCCTGAACAGAATTACAAATATTTTATTTCTGATAGCAGATTGGCGGCCTCTCAGAAGGGGCCACGCAGCAGTCATGATCTGTCCACCAGGCACAGTTGATGACTGATCACTATACCTGTACCACCTATACCAGCAGATCACATGACAATTGTAAACAATGGATGGCTTCCTTTCATGCCATCCATTGTGTACAACTGTGTTGCTAGCTGTGATTGGTTACAGTGATCACATGGTACAGGCACCATCTGTACCATGTTAATAGATTTAGGCCAATCACAGCTAATCACAACAAAAGGCACTGAATGACTCCGTTTAATTCAGTAAAAATAATTGCTTATACCAATGAAATTCATTGAAATTAGAAATCATAATGTGTAAAAAAAACAAATCCTGATCACTTCCTCAGAGTAGTACAATGTTACTATGGTAACACTTCCTTGCTCTGGTCACACCGTGTTAAAATAAATCGTAAAAAAATATTGAAAAAAAAATGATACACACATCCTGTCACCAGTCAGTGTCCCTGATCACCACCACACCAGTCATATGATAATGCTGTACTGCACTGGTGACAATATGTAAAAAAAAAAATCTTAATTTTCTGAAAAAGTGTGACAAAAAAACTACAACTTCAAAAAACTTGCCATGCCTCCTGACCACTTGACGACCTCTGCACGCCGATATACATCGGCAAAATGGCACGTGTGCGCAAATGGGCGTACCTGTACTCCCCTCGCTCCCGTGGGCAGCGCCCCCCCCCCCCCCAAGCGTGCAGTGGTCGAATTCGTTACAGAACCGATCAGTCCTCAGGTCCAGGCCAATGATTTCTGGCCTGGACCTGCTGATCAGTTCTGGCAAATGAAAATGCTTCCCCTGCCTGTAAGTGTAAACACAGCAGGGTTTCCAGAGAGAATATGTCTAAACGTGAGTTGCACAACACTACACTAACACCAGTACACATAGGTACACTTGTCACCGCCAGATCGCCCCCAGTTAACCCCTTCACTCCCTGTCGCTGTGTCACCAATTGCAGTTGTCAGATTTTTCACTGATCACTGCATTGGTGTCATTTGTGACTGAGATAAGTGTTAGAGCAGTTAGTAGTAGGCCCAAGTAGGTCTGGGGTATCCCCCTAATAAAGGTTTAACCCCATAATCGCCCCCAGTTAACCCTTTCACCCCCTGTCATCAGTGTCACCAATAGATCTTTTTTCTGATCGCTGTATTAGTGTCACGGGTTAGACAGTTAGTTGATTTGTTTCACTGTCAGGTTTTTATAGCGTCAGGTACCCCCATATACTACCTAATAAAGGTGTTAACCCCCTGATTGCCCCCTAGTTAACCCTTTCACCCCCTGTCACCAGTGATCACTATATTAGTGTTACAGGTGACGCTGGTTAGTTTTTTATAGCGTCAGGGCACCCGCCGTATATTACCCAATAAATTTAACCCCCTGATTGTCCTGGCAGGTGACATCAAGTTTTAGCATCAGATAGGGTCCGCGTTGCCCCAGGCAGCGTCAGATTAGTGCCAGTAGCGCTAACACCCATACACCTCCCTTAGTACTATAGTGTCTGAATGGATCAATATCTGATCTGATCAGATCTATACTAGCCTCCCCAGTAGTTTAGGGTTCCCAAAAATGCAGCGTTATTGGGATCAGCCCAGATACCTGCTAGCACCTACGTTTAGCCCCTCCGCCCAGCCCACCCCACCCAAGTGCAGTATCAATCGATCACTGTCACTTACAAAAACACAACACACATAACTGCAGCGTTCGCAGAGTCAGGCCTGATCCCTGCGAACGCTAACTTTTTTTTTGGTAGCGTTTGAAGCAGTCGCTGACAGTCAGGTGCTCTTTTTTACTGTGAGTCTCACTAGTTAATTTAATTCAGTAAATTTAGAGGCCAAAATTTCCAATCGAAGGTACACCAGTGAAGAGGCCTACATGTTTCTGAGCATGACAGGTGAGAGTGAAGAGGAAGTCTAGACAGCAGCGGCACCCTGACAGATAGCTCTGATGACGGAGTAGTGGTCCCTGCCAAGGTCAGGCGTACCCGACCCTGTTCTTCTGCTGTTTTTGAGGTGCAAGAACCACAGGGCTCTCGTATGGAGCAGAGAGCCAGTACTAGTGCCGTTCATCCTTCTGGTGAACTGGCAAGCACCAGTGGCCTAGTACACCCTGGTCGTAGTCAAACCAGCACTGCAGTATCATGTGTTGACGTTGCGAGTCCCATAAGTGCAGTTCAAGCTGGTGCGGTGGCTAGCACAAGTAGAGTCCCGCAGGCACCAAGAAGACAAAGACAGGCCCATCAAGCCCATAGTGCCCTTCCTGCTGCATTTGCCAATCCTAATTGGGGGCCCACCACTTCTACAGCACCTGTACTTCCCCCATGCACTGGCCAACCCGGAATTCAAGTAGAAACAGTTGATTTTTACAGTTGATTTTACGTCACTTGATTTTTATTTGCTGTTTTTCACGGAAGATCTCTATAGATCTGTTGTGGACCAAAGCAATTTGTATGCTGGTAAATTCATCGGCCCTAATCCCCATTTGACCCTTGCCAGAGATTGGAAACCTATTACGGTTTCCGAATTTAAGACCTTTCTGGGCCTATCCCTCCTCATGGGCATAACTAAAAAGAGTGAGTTGCATTCATATTGCTCCACTGACCCAATTCATCATATGCCCGTGTTCTCTGCCTCCATGGCCAGGGCTAGATACGAGCAGATTGTGCGGTTCATGCATTTTAATGACAATGAACTCTGTCGTCTTCAGGGTGACCCTGAATACAATTGGCTCCACAAAATTCGGCCCCTCGTAAACCACTTCAACCAACAGTTTGCAGCCTGATCGAGTTGTATGTATTGATGAGTCCCTGATTACGTTTTCTAGCCGATTGTCTTTCAAACAGTATCTTCCCAGCAAGCGTGCCAGATATGAGGTCAAGATGTATAAGCTCTGTGACAGGGCCACAGGCTATTAGACATGTGCACACTGAATTATTTCGTTTCGGAATTTCGTTTTCGTCCGAAAAATAAATTTATTTAGTTACTCCCGAAATTCGTTTTTATTTATTTAGTTTTTTGTTAAAAATTGCATTTGTCCGAAAATGCAAATTAAGGTAGAATCTGTCATTGAAGGCTTATGGTGTCTGTCGAATGTTCAAAGAAGATTCGACGGAGCAGCTAAACTGTACAACGCCGTATAGTTTACCTGCCCGTCAAATCTTCTTAGAACTTTCGACACCATAAGCCAAAGTACGTGTGTACTTAGTTCTAGCTATTTTACTGCTCCTCCTCTTTGGTTACAATCAGCCAATAACATTCATCATCATCATTATTTTTATTTATCTTTCCTCCACTACGTGGAATCTTTTCTCCCCTACGTCGAATCTTTTCTCCCCTACGTCGAATAATCTTGGACTAATAGAGTTAAGGTTAGGCACATTCGACCACAGGTTTCATGGACACAGATTGTTATTATCATCATGTCGAATCTCCTATCTATATCAAACTGTTGTAGCAATGAAAACAAAAATAAAGCATTTGTTTATGTCGGATCTTTCGTTTTTCGGATTCTGCACTTTCGTTATCGTTTGTTAAAACGATAACGAAAATACCTGAAATTCGGACGAAAATGCATTCGGACTAAAACGAATGCACATGTCCACAGGCTATAAATATAGTTTTATGGTTTACGAGGGAAAAGATAGTCACGTGGAGCCGGAGAACTGCCCAGACTGCATAGGGAGCGCTGGTAGGATTGTGTGGGACTTGGTGTCACCCTTATTCGGAAAGGGGTACCACTTGTACGTGGACAATTATTACATGAGCGTGCCACTTTTTAGTCACTTGTTTGATCATGGAATTGGCGCATGTGGCACTGTGTGATCTAATCGCCGGGGCTTACCACAGCGGCTTGTCGATTCCCGTCTTGGGCTGGGGGAGAGAGCCTGCTTGTGAAGTAATAATTTGCTTGCAGTGAAGTGGAGGGATAATCAGTTTTCGTTCTGTCCTCCCTTCACGCAGACACGACAATCCAAGTTGAAATGGTGACTGGTGTTGTGGAGAAACACCTCTGTGTCCACGAATACAACCTTAATATGGGAGAGGTGGACCTCAATGACCAGTTGATGGCGCTGTACTTAATTGCCCATAAGGCCAAACGCTGGTATAAAAAAGTGTCTGTATACTTATTCCAATTGGCTCTGCTGAACACTTATGTGCTATACAACGCGTCAGAACGAAATGGATCCTTCCTTAAATTCCAGGAAGGGATCGTCACAGCCCTTCTGTTTCCAGACGGTGCTGTGCCCCACCTTTCCAATGGAAATGCAGTAAGCCGGCTGCATGAGAGGCATTTTCCGTATGTCCTCCCTGGTACCCCTACCCAACGATCACCCCAAAGAAAATGTTGTGTCTGTAGGAAACGCGGATATAGGCGTGACACCCGCTATTAGTGTCCCACCTGTCCTGATAAACCTGGTCTTTTCATCAGCGAATGTTTTGAATGCTACCACACACTAGTGGAGTATTAGCATAGGGTACAGCACTGCACAGACTAGGACACACTTATACAGGGTCTCCAAAGATGCCATTGCATTTTGAGAGACCCGAACCTGAAACCGAACCGTTATAGTTACAGTTACAAAAAAAATTGTAAATATATATACAGTGGGGACGGAAAGTATTCAGACCCCCTTAAATTTTTCACTTTTTGTTATATTGCAGCCATTTGCTAAAATCATTTAAGTTCATTTTTTTCCTCAATGTACACACAGCACCCCAAATTGACAGAAAAACACAGAATTGTTGACATTTTTGCAGATTTATTAAAAAAGAAAAACTGAAATATCACATGGTCCTAAGTATTCAGACCCTTTGCTGTGACACTCATATTTAACTCATGTGCTGTCCATTTCTTCTGATCATCCTTCAGATGGTTCTACGCCTTCATTTCAGTCCAGCTGTGTTTGATTATACTGATTGGACTTGATTAGGAAAGCTACACACCTGTCTATATAAGACCTTACAGCTCACAGTGCATGTCAGAGCAAATGAGAATCATGAGGTCAAAGGAACTGTCCGAAGAGCTCAGAGACAGAATTGTGGCAAGGCACAGATCTGGCCAAGGTTACAAAAAAAATTTCTGCTGCACTTAAGGTTCCTAAAAGCACAATCCTTATATGGAAGACAGATATAATCTAAAATAAAGCCAAAAATAGTTGTCGTTTTATTGTTCTCTCTCTATGGGAAGTGCCACGTCAATGCAATCACGAGATTGCAGACGCGGCGCTTCATTGGCGGGGTTTGGAGCTGCTTTCCAGTGCAATCGATCGCGCCAAGCAGCATCCGCCCAGCACCCGCCGGGTGCTTTGTTCTCAGTGTGAGAACAAAGTCACTTCCGGCGGGCTACAAAAAGATGGCCACCATGAAGACTAATCCCCTTGTGTTCAGTGGAGAGGGAGGCCCCTCCCCTCTCCACTGAACACATGGAGAAACCAGGAATTAGCACAGACGCAGCTTGAAGGAGTGCTGTGCTACCGCTAGGGACACAGGATTTGCTGCTGCAAATGTGAGGAAGACCCTGCTGCTGCAGATGTGAGGAGGACCCTGCTGCTCCGCTGGGGACACAGATGTAAGGAGGGGCTCTGCTGGGGACACAGATGTAAGGGGGGCTCCGCTGGGGACACAGATGTAAGGAGGGACTCCGCTGACAGGGACACAGATGTAAGGAGGGACTCCGCTGACGGGGACACAGATGTAAGGAGGGACTCCGCTGGGAGTACCTGATCTAAGGAGGGACTCCGCTGGGGGCACCTGATGTAAGGAGGGACTGAAGGGGCGATTTGCCCCTAACATGAGGGACGGATTGTCCCCATGCTTCGGCATATATTTTTTAATCTTTTTTGGCACAGAATGTTCTTTCATTGAGTTAATGTTTTATTGTTACCATTGTTTGCTTTTCAGGTACACCATTCAGCTGCAGCACTGATTTATTTATCTTGACAGCAACAGCGTTTGCTCTCACTATACGTAAATCAGCGACTCCAGCACCGTAGGAGGTGGATTCACCACCACAGTTAAAAAAAAAAAAAAAAAGGTGCATGTATGCCCATCATTAGAAGTGGGTGGATGCAGGGTGATATTCTAATGGTGGGCATACCCACCGATCATTATCTTTTTTTTGGTCAGCCCACAGGCTGCATGAAAAAAAAGAACATTACAACATATGACCAGCAACAAGGACCAGCAACGTACTGGTATGTTGCTGGACTTAGAGGGGTTATACCAGAATGATGCCTGCAGGTTTAGGTATCATCTTGGTATCGTTCTTTTCAGCCAGCGGTCAGCTTTTATGTAAAAGCAATCCTTGCGGCTAATTAGCCGCTAGACTGCTTTTACAAGCAGTGAGAGGGAACCTCACCCCCCCTTTCCCCACCCCCTCCCGTCGTCTTCCTTGGTTTTCTCTGGCTCTCCTGTCCCACCGGGGAACCTGATAATGCAGCTGGTGGTTCTGCCAGCTGACCATAGAGCTGTTTAAAGATCAGAACGGCTCCAATCATCTCTATGGCCTAAGAAACCGGAAGCTACAAGCATTTTATGACTTCGGTTTTGCCGGATATAAACGGCGCCATTGGGAAAGCATCTTATCACACCGATCTTGGTGTGGTCGGATGCTTTGAGGGCAGAGGAGAGATCTAACCTCTAATAGACCCCAATTTTTTTTAAAAAGAGTACATGTCACTGCCTATTGCTATCATGGGGGATATTTACATTCTCTGTGATAACAATAAAAATGATAAAAGAAAATAAAAGGAACAGTGTAAAAATAAAATAAAAAAGCAAAGTAAATAATAAAATAGCAGCAAATAGCTTGCGGTGTCTCCTTTCCAAAATGGGGTCATTTGGGGGGGGGGGGGGTTGTGATATCTGGGCATTTCATGAAGGCGGTGCTTGGTTTTCGGGGTCCTGTACGCAACTAGACTGCCAAAAAGTCCCACACATGTGGTATCCCCGTACTCAGGAGAAGCAGCAGAATGTATTTTGGAGTGTAATTTCACATAAGCCAATGGTATGTTTGAGTAATATATCATAATAATATATAATAATATATTAACCTAGCCTAGCCGAGTAGGTTCAGATAGCTCCGCTCGGGACTACGAGTGGAGCCGAAAGTGAACGAGAGCCGCCGGAAAGAGCCGAAGACCGGCTCTGTGTATTTCGGCGCCAGCGGCGCCATTTTCAAATCGCGCTCGGCAATTTTGAAGTTGTGCAGCTCGGGATCGCATGGGATCGGCGTATAACACGCACCTGCGACTTTCCCCTGATTTTAAGGGGAAAAAAGTGTGTGTTATACGCCGATAAATACGGTATATATATATATATATATATATATATATAACACCACAGTTTGTGGACTCTATAACTTTCCTACAGATTAAATAATATATCTTTGTGTTTTTTCTCCAAAGAAATGTAGCAGAATACATTTTGACCTAAATTTATGAAAAAAAGGTTATTTATTTGCAAAATTTTATAACAGAATTTTAAAACAAAATTGTTTACATTTCTTCAGTTACTTCCTGGTTCCCAGGCCTAGGCAAATCTTGTCATACATCCCAGGAGTCTTCAGCGGGGGGGGGGGGGGGGGGATTTTTCAGCTAAGCACACCCTTTTGCCTACATGCCTGAGCTAAGGGCAGATGGATTGCAGGAAGTAAATGCCACATAATCTGCCCTTATGCAAGATGGCCATGGCCAGAAATGAAGGTATCATTTGTAGTTAGTTCTTAGGTAGAGGTGATAAGCGTATATCTTTTGAGGGAAGCCTATAAATGTTCTTTTTTAACAGCCTTAATTTCTCCAAGCAACAACCACAACCTATCCATGCACAACATTCCTAGCACATGTGCCTCTTTTATACAGGCGCCATCCAATTCAATCAGCAGGAGATCCATGATCCCTGTAGAACAGAATAAATGTCATTTTTGTGTCCTCCATGCCATTTTTTTCCGACATTTTAAGGGTTTATTCACACTAGAGGCAGTGGGACTGTGTTGGGTGGCTATTCTAGTGCAGTCCCACCATATGACAAGGTGAAATGCATTGTTACCTTTGTGCCTTGTTGACACTACTGCATTGCAGTGGTGACCGCTAAAAAAAATATTTTTTTTTTCACTGCAGCTCAGTGCGTGGCAGACAATTGAATTTAATGAAATGTCTATGTGACATTTCAATAAAGTTCATAAAAAACAAAAGTGAACAGTGTTATACGCCAAGATTGGAGGGATGGAGCTGGACCACATTGAAATGGACCCTAAAGCCAGAGCTTTCCGGGCCCATGTTGGAGCTATGTGTGACCAAACTTTACCCTAGGCTACCTTCAATTCATCACATTTAGATCCAGAAACAAGTTGAGGAATGCAGACCTTTCTGACTACTGGTAGATTTACATGGAGTTTCTAATCAGTTCCACCTGAAAAACTGACAGGTGGACCTGATCGTATCACGTGTGTGAATGGGGTCGTTCTCAGCCATTTAGCCATATCTGACATCATATTATCAACAGAAATATGCATAAAACAGAGAGGAGATAAGGGCGCTCTGGTGGAGGTGGGTAGCTGGTCAGAGGGATGATAGTGATGAGATGGCACTTCTGGCAGCACTTTGGTTAGAGGAGAAGCGACTCTGAAGATATAAAAAAGGAAAAGAAAGGCGCCTCTAAGTGCAGTATGTAAAATTTAATAGAGTGCACAAAGGGTTAAAAGCACTTACAAGATTGTTGAGTGTTAAAAGACATGATAAAATCAGGAGTCCTCATCTGTGGCATGTGTCCATGCTCAGCACGGTGGTAGAGAGCAGTGTAGAGCCGTCCAGCAGCTGTAAAGCGTTCTCATGCGTGTTGGAAAGAGGAGGCAGCAGGGAAGCCTGTATTCACTGCGGGACACACAAGGCTGATGGTGTCAGTGTAGAGAAGGGGGTGGTAACGCGTTTCGGAGCAAGGACGAAGGAGCCGCACAATAAACAAACAATAACTAAATAATTGTACAATGATTTTCAGCAACCTCTTACGCCATAACACAGTGAGACAGCCATCTTTTCACAACCGCACACAATGAGTTGATATGACAAAGCCAAACTAGAGGCTTCCAACGTCAGTTTACAAGTCTTTTGCTGGCAGAGAATGGGGAACTCACTGCAGTTTAGAGTAAGAGGAAGCTGGCAAACATTGTAAAACGGATTATTTATTTGTAAAGTATGATAAATAATCCCCAGGATTCTGAAGAATGTACCTTGTGTGTATTTCAGGATCAGTTCCTAACGGGAGGGGGGGGGGGGGGATTATTTAAGTATTTTATTTTAGCCAGTATTCATGATAGATGTTTGATGGTGCAGAAGTTAAGAAGAATAACTTACAAACTATGAGTGAAAAAACTGTGGGATGCTGCGATCTCAACAGACAATCATGACAACATGTGGGCAACAAACAGGCAATCCTTATAATATACAGTGGGCAATAGGTGAAAAACCAACACCTGTGACAATATACAAGCAACAAATGGGCAACTGTGATAATATGAGGGGTCTTCCGAAAGTTTCCACCCTATTATACATACAAAATAGGGTTAACAAAAGTATGTAAACTTTTTAAAGAACCCTCGTATATGGGCAAAAAATGGGTGTTTGTATTTCGAAGCTGACAAAGAATGGGCAATGGTTACAGTATACGGGCAATACATGGGCAAGAAACAGACAATTGTTACAAAATGCAAGTAACAAATGGGCACTTGTTACAATGCACTAGAAAAAACGGGGGAATCATGACAATAAGCAGGGAACAAACAGGAAGCTGTTGCAATGCAAACAACAAAATGACAATCATGAAAGTACATAATGTTTACAATATCTGTAATTTCCAGCTAAAAGGCTCTGCTTTTTGGCACAAGACCAGTTGGGAATAGTTGGAAGGAGCTCCCCTAACCCTAAGGAGCCATTTAAAACCTATTGCACCCTTACAAAAAATCACAAAAACTCACCTTTAGGACTCTTGTCCATGTCAGATTTATTTTGCGTTTCCATACAGCTTTAAGGGCATGCCAAACCCATCTGAAGCACATGAAATGCAGGTCAGAAGGAGGTCAACTACAAATGAAGGAACAAATTCTATATGAAGAAATATCTCAAGCTAATATCAATGACACAAGCTGAAAGCCCATTGACACAAAATCCTTATTTTGCCCTCCCCATTGACTTTAATGCATTGTGCAGTGTCAATATTCATACATGTGATAAATAAGGGGAATTACTGAGTTTGTTTAGCCTTTGACATCATAGGCCATTGAGTCCACCATCTGCCCCATGTTATTATGCTGTAGCAAAGAATATAGAGAACCTAACCTTACAACTCTGATTGATAAATAAGAAGGATCATCCTTAAAGTGTAACTAAAGGGATTTTTTTTTCATTAGTGTAAAGGAGGGTTATAACCCCTGTCAGTTTTTTCCCCCCATCTGTGTCCCATTGTGGAGAGTGATGGAATCCTTGGGTGTCGCATCGGTCACCAGAACTAGTGTTCTGGAAGATTTCCCCTCTATTACTGTTCTGGTGACAACCCAAAATTTTGGATTCTCATTTACCTAACTTTTTGTGATAATGGTAAACAGGACAAATAGAGAGGGTAAACAGCAATAAAAACTACAGTTGTTATAACTCCCCTCCCTCTATCCAAAACAAAAAAAACGCTTTAAGTATTTGTTCCTCATTGAGGCTAGGTTCACACTGCTGCAGTGCGAATTTAGCGAGATTTTGATCCGATTGCGTTGCGAATTTGCATTGCGAATTCTTTGTGTGTTCTTGCGATTCTACTGCAAATTTTGCAATCTATGGAGCTGAATTCGCATCGCACACGGATCAAACTCGGACAGGACCCTTTTTTTACGCAGGTTAGATTCGCAACGCATTGATGTGAACGGCACTCATGGAAAACAATGTTATTAAAATGACTTGCGAATTTGAGCGATCGCAGCGGCTCAAATTCGCAATAAAATTCGCAGCAGTGTGAACCTAGCCTAAAGACTGCTTTTCTTCACATTTTGTTACTGCTTCCTGACCTAGTTTGGAATTCAAGGCACCTACTATTGCCCTACCACTGCCAGCTGCCTATGGGATGTGATAATGTATTCGGCTGGGTTCACACTGGTGTAATGCAGGAACCACAGCGATTCCTGTGCGAGTTCCCTCATCACATCTGAATTGCAGGCAGTTCACACTGCTGTCTGTGAACCACTGCGGGTGTCAATATAAAGCTAATGACACCCCCAAATCGGTGCGCAAAACACAGTGCGAACTGTGGAATCTGATGCAATCGAATCTCATGGGTCTGAACACCCATGCGATCTGATTCCAGTGTGGACAAAAAAAAAAAGAGTCCTGCACCATTTTGGTCCGAATGCGATGCGATTTCAGCCATACAAATCGTATGGCTGAATTGTCACTGCACAGACATTGCATGTGATGTACACAGGCATGCAGTGCGAATTACATACGATGTCTGGGATCGCACCAGTGTGAACCCAGCCTTAAACAGTCAAAATGTTGTAATTTAAAACATCATAGGATAACATGTTGGAGCTGCTGTATGTAAATAGAACCTTTCTATTTTCTGCCTTTCTTTTTAAACACGAACTGCAGAAAGGACAGTTGTAATCTAATTGGTTGCAAGGCTTTTCTAAAAAAAAGTGAATAAAAAAAACTCTTTTTTTCTATCAGCCCCAAACAAAATACCGCTAAATCTTTGAGCAATGCTGCAAAATAAAAAAAGAATTAGACATACATTATTGAAAGCAACATTGCCCTCCTCTGGTTACAATGCAACCTTTGTACAGTATATGCACCCCTTATATTCTTTATTTCAGAATTTGTTTAGCAGTTCAAGTAAATTCATTTTCAGCAGTTTGTTGTACAATATATTGTCCATCATCCTGCTGAAAGGTGTATGAAACATGCCTTTACATTCGCAATCAGCTGTATAAATTCATCTCATCATGCACAGAGATGGCTTGTACATAAACTAAAATCATTTTTGTCTGAGGGTTTTTTTTTTTTCAGTAATGACTTTCACCTACAAATGCACGCAGGGAGGTTACTTATTTCTCTGTGTTCCGTTAGGTGGATCTAAACCTCTGCCTCAAACCTCTAAACCAAATACTGTACAGTTGTGCTCATAAGTTTACATACCCTGGCAGAATTTATGTTTTCCTGGACATTTTCCAGAGAATATGAATGATAACACAAAAACATTTCTTTTACTCATGGTTAGTGTTTGGCTGAAGCCATTTATTATCAATCAACTGTGTTTACTCCTTTTAAATCATAATGGCAACAGAAACTACCCAAATGACCCCGATCAAAAGTTTACATACCCTGGTGATTTTGGCCTGAAAACATACACACAAGTTGACACAAAGGGGTTTGAATGGCTATTAAAGGTAACCATCCTCACCTGTGATCTGTTTACTTGTAATTAGTGTGTGTGTATAAAAGGTCAAATGAGTTTCTGGACTCCTGACAGACCCTTGCATCTTCCATCCAGTGCTGCACTGACGTTTCTGGATTCTGAGTCATGGGGAAAGCAAAAGAATTGTCAATTGATCTGCGGGAAAAGGTAGTTGAACTGTATAAAACAGGAAAGGGATATAAAAAGATATCAAAGGAATTGAGAATGCCAATCAGCAGTGTTCAAACTCTAATCAAGAAGTGGAAAATGAGGGGTTCTGTTGAAACCAAACCACAGTCAGGTAGACCAACTAAAATGTCAGCCACAACTGCCAGGAAAATTGTTTGGGATGCAAAGAAAAAGCCATAAATAACTTCAGGTGAAATACAGGACTCTCTGAAAACATGTGGTGTGGCTGTTTCAAGATGCACAATAAGGAGGCACTTGAAGAAAGATAGGCTGCATGGTCGAGTCGCCAGAAGAAAGCCATTACTACGCAGATGCCACAAAGTATCCCTCCAAGAATACGCCAAACAGCACAGAGACAAGCCTCAAACCTTTTGGCACAAAGTCATTTGGAGTGATGAGACCAAAATTGAGCTTTTTGGCCACAACCATAAAAGCTACATTTGGAAAGGAGTCAACAAGGCCTATGATGAAAGGTACGGATGTGGTTCGCTGATGTTTTGGGGATATGTGAGCTACAAAGGCACAGGAAATGTGGTCAAAATTGTTGGCAAGATGAATGCAGTATGTTATCAAAAAATACTGGAGGAACCTTTGCATTCATCAGCCAGGAAGCTGCGCATGGGATGTACTTGGACATTCCAACATGACAATGATCCAAAACACAAGGCCAATTCAACCTGTCATTGGCTACAATAGAATAAAGTGAAGGTCCCGGAGTGGCCATCTCAGTCTCCTGACCTCAATATCATTGAGCCACTCTGGGGAGATCTCAAACGTGCAGTTCATGCAAGACAGCCCAAGAATTTAAAGGAACTGGAGGCTTTTTGTCAAGAGGAATGGACAGCTTTACAATCTGAGAAGATAAAGAGCCTCATCCACAAATACCACAAAATACTTCAAGCTGTCATTGATGTTAAAAGGGGCAATACACGGTATTAAGAACTGGGATAGTTTCTGTTGCCATTATGATTTAAAACGAGTAAACACAGTTGATTGATAATAAATGGCTTCAGCCAAACACTAACCATGAGGGAAAGAAGTTTTTGTGCTATCATTCATATTCTCTGAAAAATGGCCAAGAAATCATAAATTCTGCCAGGGTATGTAAACTTATGAGCACAACTGTATGTGACGTCGTTGGCCATTTGCCTGAAATGTCAAAAATTCTCATGGTTTACTCATTTCAGGCGGGCTTTCTCATCTTCCCTATGTTCTGATACGTTGGACTACAAACAATCGATGGTTCATGCCCCCGCAAATTTTGCTTTAGTCATTGCAGTAAAACTGATATTCAGCCACAGTGCAAAAAAAAAAAAAACATGGGCAAAGTAGTCTGATAACTGCATCTTTAAAGGAGAAAAAATGAACCCCATTTTCTTACAGTGCTCTACAATACTCAAGTATTCTTGTGTAAGAGTTTAGTTCTGCCTAAAAGTAGAACAATAGCCAAATCTGGATAGATTGGGGATAGCTTGTGTTTTTATTACACTCTGACAGATGCACTTCACCTCATGTCCCAGTAACAAGCTCCTGTGCTAGAGGCCACTGTCACTGCCACACTTCTGAAAAGCAATCCGCAATCGGAGCAGTTTTCAGAACCACTTGGCAGGTGGTGAGGAAGCGATATTTGCCACCTCACCCCCTGTTTCAACTTGTAAATGTTGCACCATAGCTCCCCAACCGCATACTTTGCATATGGTTGCGGGGCAGTTGCGGCGCAGCCCAATTCACTTGGATAGGTTGTATTTAGTGGCCAGTACTGCTGGTTGAATACACAATAAGGAGCTTAATTCTTGCTGTGAAGCAAAGCAATGCAGCTGAGGCATGTATACACCCCACCCACTGCCTTTGCAGCTTTAAAGCAAGTGGTTGGAGTGTGGTTAAAAAGTGCCCCCCCTTCCATCCCCACCGCAACTGTAAACACGCCCAAAAAAAGCCCCCTTTCAAGTCTAGAAGGTTGTACCTGTGCTAGCAGGCATAGGAGAGGCAGACCGCTGCTCTCACACGAAAGCAGAGGCCCAGGTCTCCATTTTAACACTCCCGCTACACATTTCTCCAATTAACAGCACTTCTTAGAGCACTTTCGTTGAGCAGAGAGGAGGTTTGCCAATTTGTTTTTAAAAGAAAGCTCCAGGAAGAATAGTGAGAGGTAAGTGTAAAGTGTTAATTACACTTACCTCCTTGTTGTGGTTTCCATTGCTTCTATATAAACTGCGCATTTCAGTGCAGCAGTAACATTACGCAAGGCTTTATGTCCAAGTGTACAATTTCTCTGGCCCCTTCACAAGTTCATATGTAGAAATTAAGGAAAATTAATATAAATATATAATTAGAGAGAGCAAAACCACAAGGATTACATTTTACAAAATGTGCCTGACTCCAAGCCCTAAGGCTTATTTCTGATTTACAAGGGCTGCAGTAAATCTATAAGGAATCCGAAGGACCTTTTTACATGTCTAGTGAAGGACATCTTTACATGTTCACTGTCTAGTGGATGACCTTTTTATATGTTCACTTTCTAGTGCAGGAGCTCTTTACATGTTTACTACCTAGTAGAGGATGTCTTTACATGTTCACCTTCTATTAAAGGACGTCTTTACATTTTTACTTCCTAGTGAAAGACCCCTTTTTTCATGTTCACTTCCTAGGGAAGAATGTCTTTACATGTTCACTTTCTAGTGAAGGACGTCTTTACATTTTTACTTCCTAGTGAAAGACCCCTTTTGTCATGTTTACTTCCTAGGGAAGAATGTCTTTACATGTTCACTCTCTAGTGAAGCACGTCTTTACATGTTCACTTCCTAGAGAAGGAACTCTTTACATGTTCACTTTCTAGTGAAGGACCTCTTTTACATGTTCACTTTGTAGGGAAAGGACCCCTTTACATGTTGACTTCCTAGTGAGGGACCTCTTTACAAGTTCACTTTCAAGACAAAAATGGTCAATTAAATAAAGAAGCTGGGGCTCTGAAATCTGCTGGCTTCTCTTAACTAACAAATTACACAAAACCATCACTCCTCAGGCCATGAACTGTTTCAAAATTCCAAAGATGCAGCCATGTGGCGGATTGCAAAAAGTGCACTTTGATACTTTGTAAATAACTTGGCTGCTACAATACAGGCGGCATCTTATCTCAAAACTGGATAGTGGTGAACAGTGTGCAGTCAAACTCATCTATAAATATTTGCACACAGCAGTGGAAAAACTGATTTTATTAGCATACAGTATATGCACAATTTGGACATTTAGTGTTTTTTCTATTTATTGAATTGTTAAAAAAATGCTGGATTACTGCTGCCATCTCAACATCACTGTTTCTGTAGGTGGAAATATGCAACATGAAGACGTGACATAAAACTAAACACAATTAAAAGATTATTTCCATGCTGTCACTGGTTAACTTGCCGGCTGCCTAACTGTAAATATATGTCATTACTTTAACCACTTCAGCCCCGGACCAGAGGACTTTTTCCAATTTGGCACTGCGTCGCTTTAACTGCTAATTGCGCGGTCATGCAATGCTGTACCCAAACGAAATTTGCGTCCTTTTCTTCCCACAAATAGAGCTTTCTTTTGATGGTATTTGATCACCTCTGCCGTTTTTATTTTTTGCGCTATAAACAGAAAGACCGAAAATTTTGAAAAAAAATGATATTTTCTACTGTTTGTTATAAAAAGAAATCCAATAAACTCAATTTTAGTCATACATTTAGGCCAAAATGTATTCGGCCACATGTCTTTGGTAAAAAAAATGTCAATAAGGGTACATTTTCTGGAATTTTAACTGCTTTTAGTTTATGACTGCCATTTCTTGAGGTGCTAAAATGGCAGGGCAGTACAAAACCACCCCAAATGACCCCATTTTGGAAAGTAGACACCCCAAGGAAATTGCTGAGAGGCATGTTGAACCCATTGAATATTTATTTTTTTTGTCCCAAGTGATTGAATAATGACAAAAAAAAAAAAAAATTACAAAAAGTTGTCACTAAATGATATATTGCTCACACAGGCCATGGGCCTATGTGAAATTGCACCCCAAAATACATTCAGCTGCTTCTCCTGAGTACAGGGATACCACATGTGGGACTTTTTGGGAGCCTAGCCGCGTACTGGGCCCCGAAAACCAATCGCCGCCTTCAGGATTTCTAAGGGCGTAAATTTTTGATTTCACTCCTCACTACCTATCACAGTTTTGAAGGCCATAAAATGCCCAGATGGCACAACCCCCCCCCCCCCAAATGACCCCATTTTGGAAAGTAGACACCCCAAGCTATTTGCTGAGAGGCATGGTGAGTATTTTGCAGCTCTCATTTGTTTTTGAAAATGAAGAAAGACAAGAAAAAAATTTTTTTTTTCTTTTTTCAAATTTCAAAACTTTGTGACAAAAAGTGAGGTCTGCAAAATACTCACTATACCTCTCAGCAAATAGCTTGGGGTGTCTACTTTCCATGGCCTCCGAAACTGTGATAGGCAGTGAAGAGTGAAATCAAAAATTTACGCCCTTAGAAAGCCTGAAGGCGGTGCTTGGTTTTCGGGGTCCCGTACGTGGCTAGGCTCCCAAAAAGTCTCACACATGTGGTATTCCCGTACTCAGGAGAAGCAACAGAATGTATTTTGGGGTGTAATTTCACATATTCCCATGGCATGTTTGAGCAATATATCATTTAGTGACAACTTTGTGCAAAAAAAAAAAAAAAATTGTCTCTTTCCCGCAACTTGTGTCACAATATAAAATATTCCATGGACTCGACATGCCTCTCAGCAAATAGTTTGGGGTGTCTACTTTCCAAAATGGGGCCATTTGGGGGGGTTTTGAACTGTCCTGGCATTTTATGCACAACATTTAGAAGCTTATGTCGCACATCACCCACTCTTCTAACCACTTGAAGAAAAAGCCCTTTCTGACACTTTTTGCTTACATAAAAAAATTAATTTTTTTTGCAAGAAAATTACTTTGAACCCCCAAACATTATATATTTTTTTAAAGCAAATGCCCTACAGATTAAAATGGTGGGTGTTTCATTTTTTTTTCACACATTATTTGCGCAGCGATGTTTCAAACGCATTTTTTGGGGAAAAAAACACACTTTTTAAAATTTTAATGCACTAAAACACACTATATTGCCCAAATGTTTGATGAAATAAAAAAGATGATC
This sequence comes from Lithobates septentrionalis, assembly GCA_037952835.1. Classification (NCBI taxonomy): domain Eukaryota; kingdom Metazoa; phylum Chordata; class Amphibia; order Anura; family Ranidae; genus Lithobates; species Lithobates septentrionalis. The sequence continues at coordinate 565,705 of JBBDGP010000108.1, forward strand.
TTAGGCCGAGTACATGGATACCAAACATGACATGCTTTAAAATTGCGCACAAACGTGCAGTGGCGACAAACTAAATACATTTTTAAAAGCCTTTAAAAGCCTTTACAGGTTACCACTTTAGATTTACAGAGGAGGTCTACTGCTAAAATTACTGCCCTCGATCTGACGTTCGCGGTGACACCTCACATGCATGGTGCAATTGCTGTTTACATTTGACGCCAGACCGACGCTTGCGTTCGCCTTTGCGCGAGAGCAGGGGGGGACAGGGGTGCTTTTTTTTTTTTATTATTTTTTTGCTTTTTTATCTTATTTTTAAACTGTTCCTTTAATTTTTTTATTTTTTTTTTAATCATTTTTATTGTTATCTCAGGGAATGTAAATATCCCCTATGATAGCAATAGGTAGTGACAGGTACTCTTTTTTGAAAAAATTGGGGTCTATTAGACCCTAGATCTCTCCTCTGCCCTCAAAGCATCTGACCACACCAAGATCGGTGTGATAAAATGCTTTCCCAATTTCCCAATGGCGCTGTTTACATCCGGCGAAATCTAAGTCCTGAAATGCTCGTAGCTTCCGGTTTCTTAGGCCATAGAGATGTTTGGAGCCACTCTGGTCTCTGATCAGCTCTATGGTCAGCTGGCTGAATCACCGGCTGCATTCTCAGGTTCCCTGTTGAGACAGGAGAGCCAGAGAAAAACACGGAAGAGGGTGGGGGATGGTGGGGGGCATTGCCTCCCACTGCTTGTAAAAGCAGTCTAGAGGCTAATTAGCCGCTAGGATTGCTTTTACATGAAAGCCGACCGCTGGCTGAAAAGAATGATACCAAGATGTTACCTAAACCTGCAGGCATCATTCTGGTATAACCACTCAAAGTCGTGAATGGCGTACCTGAAGACAAAAAAATGGTTAACAATAAAACACAGTAAACGGTAAAGTATAAAAAATTGCATACCTGAAAAGCAAACGTGATAAAACATAATAACAATAAAACATTGCAGAATAGAATACAGTAAAAAAAAGAGCAGAACAATAGAGAGAGGATAGAGAGAGAGAGAACAATAAAACGACAACTATTTTTTTTATTTTATATATATATATATATATATATATATATATATATATATATATATATATATATATATATATATATATATATATATATATATATATATATATATTTTTTACACTTTTTTTTTGTAACTAACTTTTATAGCTGTAACCGGTTCCAGGTTCGGGTCTCTCAAAATGCGATGGCATCTTGGGAGACCCTGTGAAAGTGTGCCTAGTCTGTGCAATGCTGTACCCTACGCTAATACTCAACTAGTGTATGGTAGCGTTCAAAACATTCACCAATGCAAAGACCAGGATTGTCAGGACAGGAGGGACAATAATAGCGGTTGTCACGCCTATATCCGCGCTTGCTGCAGACACAATATCTTTTTTGGGGGGGTTCGTTGGGTAGGGGTACTCGGGAGGACATAAAGAAAATGCCTCTCATGCAGCCGACTGCATTCGGTTTGGGATGTGAATGGGGGAATTACGGGTGCTGCAGAAGTGGTGGGTTCCCAATTAGGATTGGCGAATTCAGCAGGAAGGGCATGGTGGGGACAACGGGCCTGTTTGTCTTCTTCTTCTTGGTGGCAGCGGCAGTGCTGGGACAAGGCCATTTGGTGCCCAGGGCAAAGATGGCAAACTGCGCCCCCCCCCCCATTTTTAAGAAAGAATCAATGTCATTTCAAAACAAGGATATACTTAAAACAATACAAATTTAATTAGGTTTAATGTGATAGAAACAGAGTTCACTCACACCTTTTAATTATATGTACAGTCAGGTCCATAAATATTGGGACATTGACACAATTCTAATCTTTTTGGCTCTATACACCACCACAATGGATTCCACCACTCGTCCACAGTGGGAGGATTCCCCCTTCCACCTGGAATGTGTAGATGGGGGAATTGGAACATTCTTTTATTTTTTCATTCAACCTAAAAGTGATGGGCTGCCCAAGAGCGAAGACTAAGATAGTTTAACCTCTTGACATCCACGCTATAGCTGAATGACGGCCACAGCGCGGACCTGAATTTCTGGGAGTGCACGTGCCCTGTGCGCGCTGTGATCACCGAGTCACTGAGTCCCGGCCCCTTACAATGTGATCAGCTGTCAGCCAATGACAGCTGATCACATGATCAAAACAAAAGCTCTGTGATCGTTTTTTTTTCTCCTCACGCTGACAGCGCGAGGAGAAAAAAAAGCTGATCACTGGCTCATCTGCAAGGGACATTGGTCCCGAAGAGGAAGAGGCAATTATGCCTCATCTGTGCCACCTGCCATTGCCACCTACCTATGCCCATGAGTGCCAGCTATCAATTCCCACAAGTGCCACCTATCAATGCCACCTATCAGTGTAACTGATCAGTGCCCATCAGTGCCGCCTCAACAGCGTACATCAATGAAGGAGAAAAATTACCTGTTTTCAAATTTTATAACAAAATATAATAACTTTTTTTTTTTTTTTTTCATTCGGTCATTTACATTTTTTTTTAACAATAAATAAAAACCACAGAGGTGATCAAATACCACCAAAAGAAAGCTCTATTTGTGGGGAAAAAATGATAAAAATTTCATTTGGGTACAGTGTTGTATGACCGCGTAATTGTCATTCAAAGTGCGTCAGCGCTGAAAGCTGAGAATTGGTCTGGATAGGAAGGGGGTTTAAGTGCCCAGTAAGCAAGTGGTTAAATCTCAGCTGTTTCAGCGAGAACTGGCTAAGATTAGAACCATTAATGGGCAGGCTGAATGTACCAAGTTGATCGATCAAATTGGGTACAACCAGCCTGCCGGATACTTATGATTATCACTAGCGGTTGCTATATCTGCTAGTGATAATCACTGTTTGTGGGGACAATACAATTGCTCAGCAGAAGGGATTCCCCTGTCAGCACTGACTGTGCTGACAGGGCAATCATTTACATTTCTTTCCTGCAATCTGTGGTTACTGGAAAGAAATTTGTACCATCTATTGTCTAACTGAAATTGAAAGTGAAAGTTAGTGAATATCTTGAAAGAACATGATGGGGGGAGGGGGAGACAGATGGAGATAAGGACAGTTCAGTGATTACATTGCACTGTAGTGTACACAGTTGCTCACTCACCCAGGTCCAGGCTGGATACTCAGGCATCTTTGGCACACAGGATCTGCAGCTGCTGTTTTCATATTTCCCTCCCACACATCCCCTCTCTTCAGATACATCTGCACGCCGGGGATAGTGTGGGCGGGGCGGGAAGTCACTGAAGGAGCAGAGGTGGGAGGAGGAGGTGCTGTATTCCTCCCTGATCTCCTGTCAGTGAGGGGGGAGGTAATGTGTTCGCTGGGCTGTGTAAGTGTCACAGTCAGACACACTTACACAGCTGCAGCCACCAGTTTCACAATATTACAGACTGATTCTCCTATCCTACGGACGGGAGAAATCAGTCTGTTTCTTCACAGTTACCAAGATAATGGGAGGCTTGTCCGCTCCTCCCCTGCTGGTTCAATCCCTCTGAAGTCGCTCTCCTCCCTGCTAATGAGGGGGAGGGAGCAGATCGGTCGGAGCGGCTCTCACATTATGCTCAGAGTCAGCGAGCAGAGGGAGAAATCCGCCCCCTCTCACACTCCGCCCAGGGCACCCGCCCCTCTCGCCCACCCCTTGTACCGGCCCTGGGCAGCGGGACACTACTTGTGCTTGCCACCTCACCAGCTTGAACTGCACTTATGGGACTCGCCACGTCACCAAGTGTTACTGCAGTGCTGGTTTGACTACGACCGGGGTGTACTAGGCCGCTGGTGCTTGCCAGTTCACCAAAACGCTACCAAAAAAACTGTTAGCGATCGCAGGGATCAGGCCTGACTCTGCAAACGCTGCAGTTATGCGTTTAGTGTTTTGTAAGTGACAGTGATCGATCGATACTGCACTTGGGTGGGCTGGGCTGGGCCGGGCGGAGGGGCAAAACGCGGGGGGTTGCAGGTATCTGGGCTGATCCTGCTGGGTGTTAGCGGTACTGGTGCTAATCTGACGCTGCCTGGGGCGATGCATATCACCGCCGGGCGATCAGAGGGCTAAACCTTTATTCGGTAATAAACGGCGGGTGTCCTGACACTATAAAAAATAAACGAACCAACCAGCGTCACCCGTAACGGTTATACGGTGATCGGTGGTGAAAGGGTTAACTAGGGGGCAAATATAAATAAGTGTGGCGTTAAAAAAATATATGTACGTTATTGGGCAAAACCAGACCGAATGTCATCTGAAAGGCAGTATGCACAATAAAGTGTATTGATGAAAATTGATCGTATAAGAGCTGTTAGCTGACACTAGCAGAAATAAGTACTATGAAATGAAAAACAATGTAAACCTGAAGGTGTATAGGTGAACCACATAAGTGGATCATATATAAACTGTTAGTTGACACCTGGAGTGAAAAAACAATATGTGTGAATATAAAAAGAACTACAAATCCCAACAGTAGGGAGGAGCAGTTGTAAGCATGTGAACCAAAGATGATGTGAAAATACTAAAACATCACAAAACTGTGCTACACACAAATAGGTAATTGAACGTATAGTGAGGAGGTAGGATTAAAATAATGAAAATGTGAGTTGTGAACACACAAACTACTAATGAAACTAAAAGTCCATCCTGAACTCATAGGTTACTGTCGTAACTCAAAGTCCAAAAATGCAACTGAAACGATCAACAGCAGCCGGAAATGGTAATGGGGGCCCTTAAATCCGGGAATGGCATCCACAAGATAAGGTATCCAACATCTGTATGAAAGGGATAGGCAAAAATACCCTTACCAGCAGTGATGGACTCCCAGCCAGTGGCTAGGGAGTCAAACAGGCTTGTAATGGAGCGGGGGAGTAGCTCTTTGTTCCCAACAGCTGAAGATGATGGAAAGACGGCAGCACTCACCGACCAAACCTCTCTGTTCTCATTGACCTGCAGCTATGAAGATGCCAGTAGAGGGTAGCTCATCAAGGGTCCAGCTCCGTGGAAAAGATGTAGGTCCTCAAATGTAAAGGGATAAAAACGAAGACTTCCCCATAGTGTAAATCAGCTTTTAACAAGCTTTATTTAAAACAAAGTGATAAAACACACTCTGGCTCTTCACAAAAAGTCAGGTATGAAAGAGTATAAAAAGCGCTATAAATCAAATGGTGGCAAGACAGGCATAACAGACCCTACGCGTTTCGTCCAATGGGACTTCGACTTTGACTGTCTGCAACTAGTGCCTGTATGTATATATATATATATATAAACTTGTAATAGACAAATCATAACAGCTGTTCGCGCCATGCATACCGCCACTTCCGGGTCACCGGAAAATGGCGTCAGCATCCATCATAATCCAATCACAATGGCTCTAACGTTGGCCTGTAACCAAGCCTCAATATGGATATCCCAATCAAATGGTGCCATGGACAGCGTCACCTTACGCCAGACAGCGTGTAAGTCAGGTGATGACCCTCCTCCAATGGAACATCGAGCCAAGAGATGGAACACCCATTCAGACGCGTCCCTCCCCGCAACCTATCACGGACAAAAAAGGGGTGGTGTACAACCTCCAGTGAGGGATCACGTTAAGGACGTATGACGTCACTCTGGCTGACGGCCGGAAGTGACGAGGACAATAGCGGCGGTGGAGCGCAAATGCGGACCGCGCCTCGCTAGAGAGAGACTGATGGGCGGAAGAACAAAAATGCTGAGGCTTGGAGCGCAAATGCGGTCCAACTGTCACATTAAAGGGAAAAAGCCCATAACTGTGTTTAAAAACGCTGACATGGCGCGAACATTGTTAAACGAAACAGAAATGAAAGTATGCAATAATGAGTGGCCAATGTGCTGTATCACTGCAATAAAAATCCTTGATGAAATTTACACATATATATCAATATACATCAAAATACAGTGATATCGAAATACCTCTATGTAACCAATTATGGTATAAAAAAGGGGGCATTTAGACATAAAAATATAAAATAAAAATACCCACAAAATACAATAACGAGACGAGCTGTATAGATTAGTTGAATCATATGAAGAGGGAGAAACCATTAATAGTAATCTAAAAACTAAGACTAAATTAGTTGAATCATATCAAGAGGGAGGAATCATTGTAATGATCTAAAAAATAAGAGTAATACAACTGTCTGTTAGATGACCAATCAGACAGTTGTAAACCGGGTAGGGAATCAAAACTGTGTAATGAATATTAGAACAAATGTATTAGGTATAAAGATCCATCTCCGAGTCGATCACTGCAAACAGTGAGGGGCTGATCCAATAGCATAAAAAGAGGACAGTAAAACAAAAAAAGGTTAAGACTGATTGATGAAAGCGTTTATGTCCCAATCAATATTGAGGCCAAATGGCGAATAACATTTCAATTGGTGTATCCAAAAGGTCTCTAATCTTGATACGCCCCTCTTCAAGGATTCACCCCTCCAATGGGGGGTGAGTTTATCAATGACTTGGAACTGAGTTCCATTTGGATTTTGATTGTGGCAGTGCAAAAAATGTTTAGGAACACTGTGATTTGTAAGGCCCTTTTTGATGTTGGCTACATGCTCATTACCTCTCACAGCAAATGTACGTATAGTACGACCCACGTACTGTTTTTTGCAAGGACACGTGATCAGATAGACCACGTATCTAGTTTCACATGTCAAAAAGTGTTTGATCCGATACTCCTTCCCTGTGGAAGTGGAGACAAATGTCTCAGTTCTCCTCCGTCCACAGATATTGTGTAAACAAACGTTGCACCGTTTGCAAGGGAAGAACCCTTTCATATTGTGGAAGAAGGAGCGAATCGCAGGGGGGTCAATGGTATTAGGAGCAATTTGACTTTTAATAGAAGGGGCCCCTCTATAAATAACACCGCCTCGCTCGGGAAGAACAGGGCCCAATATTGGGTCATTTTTAAGGACTCTCCAATGTCTCGCTACAATTTCCTTAATCTGTCTGTGTTGTATGGAAAAATTTGTCAGGAGGGACCACTTATGTTTGTTGTCGAGACCACCTTTGGGTTTTCCAACCAACAAAGACTCTCTACTTATCTGCGCAACATTACTAATTTCATTATCAATTTCTGCCGAATCGTAACCTTTGTCGACAAACCTGGACTTCAGAATCTGTGTTTGGCGCAAATAGTCTGTGAGATTGCTACAATTGCGTCTAATCCGTGTAAACTGGCTGCGTGGTACCGATTTCAGCCAGGTAGCGTGATGACAACTATCGACCGGAATGTAACCATTCCGGTCGGTAGGTTTAAAAAACGTTTTGGTTTCCAAACGGTTGTCAACTACTGATATTTCGAGATCTAAAAAATGGATCGCGGAAGAGCTGACTTCATACTTCAGCTCTATCCCAATATCGTTGTCAAGGACTCAACACTTCCTCTCCATAGGAGGAGGATGTCGTCTATGTACCTCACCCAGAGAGCTAACTCCGGGGGATCAAGGGCATAGACGACATCCTCCTCCCAACAGGCCATAAAAATATTGGCCAGGCTAGGAGCGAACTTAGCGCCCATAGCCACTCCCTTCTGTTGGATGAAAAAATCACCATTATACCAAAAGTAATTATGTTTGGTTGCGAACCGTAACAGGTCCATGATGAATCTCTGTTGGGTTCTGGGGATGGACTCCTCCCTAGACACTCTTCCTGTCTACGACCGGGGTGTACTAGGCCGCTGGTGCTTGCCAGTTCACCAAAACGCTACCAAAAAAACTGTTAGCGATCGCAGGGATCAGGCCTGACTCTGCGAACGCTGCAGTTATGTGTTTAGTGTTTTGTAAGTGACAGTGATCGATCGATACTACACTTGGGTGGGCTGGGCTGGGCCGGGCGGAGGGGCAAAACGCAGGTGCTAGCAGGTATCTGGGCTGATCCCGCTAACACTGCGTTTTTGGGAACCCTAAACTGCGGGGGACACTAGTATAGATCTGATCGGATCAGATATTGATCCGTTCAGATACTATACCACTAAGGGAGGCGTATGCTGCGTGCGTGGGTGTTAGCGGTACTGGCGTTAATCTGACGCTGCCTGGGGCGACGCATATCACCGCTGGGCGATCAGGGGGCTAAGCCTTTATTCGGTAATAAACGGCGGGTGCCCTGACACTATAAAAAATAAACGAACCAACCAGCGTCACCCGTAACGGTTATACGGTGATCGGTGGTGAAAGGGTTAACTAGGGGGCAAATATAAATAAGTGTGGCGCTAAAAAAATATATGTACGTTATTGGGCAAAACCAGACCGAATGTCATCTGAAAGGCAGTATGCACAATAAAGTGTATTGATGAAAATTGATCGTATAAGAGCTGTTAGCTGACACTAGCAGAAATAAGTACTATGAAATGAAAAACAATGTAAACCTGAAGGTGTATAGGTGAACCACATAAGTGGATCATATATAAACTGTTAGTTGACACCTGGAGTGAAAAAACAATATGTGTGAATATAAAAAGAACTACAAATCCCAACAGTAGGGAGGAGCAGTTGTAAGCATGTGAACCAAAGATGATGTGAAAATACTAAAACATCACAAAACTGTGCTACACACAAATAGGTAATTGAATGTATAGTGAGGAGGTAGGATTAAAATAATGAAAATGTGAGTTGTGAACACATAAACTACTAATGAAACTAAAAGTCCATCCTGAACTCATAGGTTACTGTCGTAACTCAAAGTCCAAAAATGCAACTGAAACGATCAACAGCAGCCGGAAATGGTAATGGGGGCCCTTAAATCGTTCGCGGAGAAGTTATTGCCCTGCTTAGCTTAGTATCGTCTGCAAATACAGAGATTGAACTGTTTATCCCATCCTCCAGGTCGTTTATGAACAAATGAAATAGGATTGGTCCCAGCACAGAACCCTGGGGAACCCCACTACCCACCCCTGACCATTCCGAGTACTCCCCATTTATCACCACCCTCTGAACTCGCTCTTGTAGCCAGTTTTCAATCCATGTACTCACCCTATGGTCCCTGCCAACGGACCTTATTTTGTACAGTAAATGTTTATGGGGAACTGTGTCAAATGCTTTTGCAAAATCCAGATACACCACGTCTACGTGCCTTCCTTTATCTAGATGGCAACTCACCTCCTCATAGAAGGTTAGTAGATTGGTTTGGCAAGAACGATTCTTCATGAATCCATGCTGATTACTGCTAATGATACCGTTCTCATTACTAAAATCTTGTATATAGTCCCTTTATCATCCCCTCCGAGAGTTTACATACTATTGATGTTAGGCTAACTGGTCTGTAATTCCCAGGGATGTATTTTGGGCCCTTTTTAAATATTGGTGCTACATTGGCTTTTCTCCAATCAGCTGGTACCATTCCAGTCAGTAGACTGTCTGTAAAAATTAGGAACAACGGTCTGGCAATCACTTGACTGAGTTCCCTAAGTACCCTCGGATGCAAACCATCTGGTCCCGGTGATTTATTAATGTTAAGTTTCTCAAGTCTAATTTTACCACATGTGAGGTATCGCCGCGATCATTAGAGCAAGAGTAATAATTCTAGCACAAGACCCCCCCTGCAACTCTAAACAGGAAACCTTTTAAAGCATCGACTATGGAGATTTTTATGTACCGTAGTTTGTCGCCATTCCTCGAGTGTGTACAATTTTAAAGCATGACATGATGGGTGTCTATTTACTCAGTGTGATATCATCTTTTACATTATACCAAACAATTGGGCTAACTTTACTGTTTTTTTTTTTTTTTTTTATTATTCATTAAAGTGTATTTTTTCCAAAAATACTGTTTGAAAGACTGCTGCGCAATAACAGTGTGACATATAATATTGCAATGACTGCCATTTTATTCTCTAGGGTATCTGCTAAAATATATGTGTGTGTATATGTGTATATGTGTATATGTATATATATATATATATATATATATATATATATATATATATATATATATATATATATATATATATATATATATTTTCTAGCAAAAAATACAGATTTTTGCTTGTAAACAACAAATGTCAGAAAAAGGCCTGGTCTTAAAGTGGTTAATTGACTCAATGAGACTGGTTTCTGGGCATCCGTACAGTAATCCAATACTAATCCTGCCTCAATAGGATCAGCACTGTCCACTCGCCACTATAGTGGGAGCAGCATAGAGAAACTGTGCAGCTGCCTCATATTTACAGTATGTTAGGTTTAAAGCAGCATTAAACCCAAAAACTAATTTATTACATTAAAGAAAAAGTGTATATCTGCGCTCAGAATAAAAAAAAAAAAACAGGTGCTGTACACTATACCCAGATACCAGGCACATGAAACATAAGTAAACAAAGTGCAGCACTAAATGTGCAAAGTCATAAATTAAAGTGCAAAAACTGCTATAAAGTGCATAAGTCAATATAAACAATATATTCAAATATTATCAAGAAAAAAGTCTATAAAGAGAATTCATAAAAGAAAAAGTCCCAAGAATCCATTGAGCATAAAGGATCCATGTAATGAGTTGAAACAAAGAAGTCACCAGCGTGTCACCCTCCACACAAAAACAATTGGAGGCTTACCAGAAAGCCAGCGACCACCCTTACTCAGGGGGTCATACAGCACTTTATTGCATCTCAGATCCACTCAGTAGAAGCCAATGCATCCTGTATGTCCTCTGGGATAGCTGCAAGCAGTATGCAATGGAGAACTACAAGCAGATCAGGAAGCAACTTCCGGAAACACTCTGCAATGCTCAACAAGCGTGGTGCATTTGATAACATAAACATAGCACAATACGTCAGTGATCAGTACCCTCCCCCGGTCCCGCTGTGTATTCCAGGCTCTGTCCAGTTAAAAAAAATCTACTAATTATTCACACAACATACATATAAAATAAAAAATCACTGTATGAAGCATATGTTACACCTAAAATATATTGCACCACAAATTAGCAGATCTCTGAATGAGCTCTGTAATCCTAAAAATTCTTGTTGGGAGCAGTCTTGTATTAAAAAGTAACTTTTTGTCTCCACAGCAGATATTACATTGTCATCACTGCAGGAGGGCTCTACCTAAAAGGAGACTAGCACCTGATTACACTGTCTGCTGTAACCAGACACTATTCCAGCACAGAGCAGACTAACTGCACCTACCCTACAATTCCCCCCCCCCCCCCCTTAAATATGGCAAACCATCATGCCATGAGGGGAAAGCACACATGGGGGATGGCTTGTAAAAACTTTTACAATAGCACAGTGTAACATGACAATATAACAAAATGGTGCACATAACTTCAAGGTATAATATTCTGTATACAGATAAAAGCAGGGGGCGCCTCTAAGTGTGGAGTATTGGAAACAACTATTTGGGTAGTGATGAATAAATATAGCACTCGCATTTGATGGAGGAAATATCAGCTTGTCGTTTGTGGAAGTCTTAACATCTCTAGCAGAGAACGGCAGACAAGAGGCTGGTGCTGTGCAGAGATCGGCCAGGAAGCTGCTGGGTGGTGAGAGCCCAGCGGTATGGTGTGCATCAGCATCTGGGTGCCCTTGGCTTACTTGACACTCTTCTGAGATGCAGAGTTTGGCCAGGAAGTAGCTAGACGAAAATAGACCGGAGCGCTGTAGCGGGGGAAATTAAACCGCCTGCAACACTGTAGAGCGGCGGCTTCTCGGTGACCTCGGCTGGCTCGGCAATCTCCGCTGGGATGAGGTGATTACGTTTCTCTGTCAGGGGGCATGGTTATGTGTTTCGGGGCTCCACCCCATTGTCAAACTATAGGGGTGGAGCTCCGAAACGCGTAATCATGCCCCTGAAGGAGAGACGTCATCACCTCATCCCAGCGGAGATTGCCGAGCCAGCTGAGGACACAGAGAAGCCACTGCTCTACAGCATTGCACGCGGTTTAGCTTCCCCAGCCACAGCGCTCCTGTCTGTTTCTGCTCAGCTGCTTCCTGGCCGGACCCTGCATTTCAGAAGAGTGTCAAGCAAGCCAAGCACACCAAGATGCTGATGCATACCTAGCCACTGGCCTCTCCATTCTCCAGCTCTTCCTTCTCACCACCCACCTAACCAATCTCTGCACAACACTAGCAACTGTGAGGGAATTCTGTTTTGACTTAATTAAACCAATTTCTTTATCGTACATCACGGGACACAGAGCCATATTAGTTACTATGTGGGTTATATAGGCCACCTTTAGGTGATGGACACTGGCACACCCTAAGACAGGAAGTTCACTCCCTATATAACCCCTCCCATTACTGAAAGTACCTCAGTTTTTTTCGCCAGTGTCTTAGGTGTTGGTCATGAGTAAAGATGTGCTACGCTGAGCTACACTAGTGTAATCTTTGCTGGGGCAAGCTATGCAGCCGGAACCATTCAAAGTGTATTTTCAGGCCAAATTGAATGGTACCCAGGTCTCGTGGCGGAAGAAACAAGGTTACGCCCGTAGCGCTTCTCTTTTGAGAGCTGGACGTCGGGATCCAGTGCTTTGTTTTTTTCGGCCATAAAGCTTCCTGGTGAGTGCTATACGGGTGCAAGGGAGTGGAACCCCCCCAAAAAAAGGGGTGAAGATTGGGTCTGTTTGGTTTTACCACAGAATCCTGCGGTGGGATAAGGTAAGTGGAGGTTCCTAAGGAATTTTACATTTTCTTATGGATTTTCTCCTTGTAGTAAATGTTGCCATGCCTAAAGTTGCCACTAGGGGCTGTAAAGAGCACGTACCTTGTTCATGCTTCCTATATCTCGCTCTGTGTCAGCAGAAGCTGCAGACTTCCTCCGGCTAAGCAGTCCTAAGCCTCCGGTAAGATGTTTGAGGGTTTTTTTTTACTACAAACACCCCCGACTTGGGCAGGAGTTTCTCTTCCCTCTCCCAGGAATAGATAGCGGGAAGCCAGACCGATCAGCGGTATGCCGCTCCGTTCCCTCTTCCACTGCCTCAGCACGGCGGTTCTCCATCTACTATCCTCCTCTCCACCACCCACCCCCCCACACGCCGATACCGTCGTATCGGAGGCCCGCTCGTGCGGGAAAACGGTCTTTTTTAAAAAAAAGAGAGGGGCACGGTAGGCAGACAGAGGTGGCGTGGCTTAGCGCAACATTATCGTGCCTCAACGTTCACAGCGCGGGACTGCATAATTAAAAGCTCCATTTGCAGATATGCAGGCTGACGGAGGGACACGAGCAGATAGGGGCATGTAAGTGATGACACAGGCATTCCCAAAGCATGTTTACTGACCATCAGGCTGAGCATTAATAGCAGCGACAGTTGCTGGACTATTTGCTCAAGCAGAGGGTGCATTTTTTTCTGGCAGTACCTCTGCGTTTGTGCATCGGACTATGGTCATAAGGGGAGGTGGAAACACCCTAAAAAAGGGCCCAAAGGTCTCCCTCAGGCTCTGAGGACACTAGTCTCATCTCTACAATGCCATCCTCCCCTGAGAGATCTGGCTTTGCTGGTCAGGGTGAGCCATCGGGGCCGTCAAGTGTTGCAACTGTTTCCAACATTGCAGCCCCTGTCTATATTACTGAGGAGGTTTTTTCCTCAGCTTTGGTGGGATTAGAAGCAAGGTTAGCAGCTTTAATCGCATCTTCCCAGAGTGGCAGAAAACGCAACAGGTCCCCTTCTACTACCTAGGACCCTCAATCGGAGGATCTGGGGCGGGAGAGGATGAATTCCCCTCAGGGGACCGTAAAGAGGCTGATGACTCCTCCTCTGAGGGGTCAATTGCGGAAAGGACCTCCTTCAGCTTCACAATCTGAAAGATTGCTAGTGCATTCTCTTACTGAAATGGTCCGCTCCACATTTATGCTACCCTTAACTGAGTCGATTGGTAAGTCCACTTCTTGTTTGGGTTCGCTGAAGCCTCCTCAAGCTTTGCATGCCTTTCCTGTCCATTCATTGGTGGAACAGCTTATGTATTCTGAGTGGGATCACTCAGATAAGCACTTTTTTTTCCTCCTAAAAAATTCTCAGCACTTTATCCCATGAAGAAAAAATTCACCAAAGAGTGGGAGATGCCAGCAATTGATGCTGCTATATCCTCAGTGTATAGAAATTTGACTTGTCCAGTAGACAATGCTCAAATGCTTAGGGATCCAACTGATAATAAATTGGAATTCCTGTTAAAAAATGCATTTTCTTTGGCAGGGTCAGTGACTCAACCTGCAGTGGCAGCAATTGGTGTATGTCAATCCTTGACCAGTTGAGACAGGTGATCAAGGTTATCCCTGATCAGCAGGCCCAGGTATTAGCCAAGCTACACGGGGCTTTATGTTTTGCAATTGATGCTATGAGAGATTCTATTTTTCAGGCCTCACGCCTTACACTTGGGCTGGTGCATATGCGTAGAATCCTATGGTTGAAGAATTGGTCAGCCGAAGCGCCATGCAAAAAACTCCTGGCTAGTTTTCCTTTCCGTGGTGAACGGCTGTTTGGGGATGATTTGGATAAATACATCCACAAAAATTCAAGTGGAAAAAGTACCCTCTTGCCAGTTAAGAAAAGGAGTAAACGTCTTTCATTTAAACAAGCTCCTTCTGCAGTGCAAGGGGCATCAGCCTCAAGGCATTCACGACGGCCTCCGCCGTCAGGTTCTTGTACAAAGGGTTTTATTGAAAATATATATCAACAGAATAGTACAAAACAGTGATGGATACATCATGAATTAACAGGTATAAGGCTGCCGGTATCCGGCAGGTAGAACTAATGTTCAAGGATTTAAGCCTGGTCTCAGGCGGTTCAAAGCCGAGGCCAGTTGACATACTAAGGTGTCTTCATCTCGCGTTTACTGGCATAGCGGTATAATGTAAGCACAGAATATTATGTTTGCAAACACACTTGAATAACTAAAGGATGCATAGCGAGATGTTGTTGCAATACGTAACGTTGCATGAAAAAAAGGAACAAAAAGAACCAGAAATAAAATCAGATTAAATTGAATAACTTCAAAGAGGATAACATACCCTTGTATGTAATAATTTGTATGTTATATTAAATATCCAATCTCTGTAGAATTAAGCCCGAGGGCCTGAATGAGAAGAAGGAGAGAGAAATTGAAAGTGGGAGAAGAGAGGGGGTGGAAAAGGAGGGAAGGACCCTGGGGTGGGGGGAACGGAGGCTCGTTATAGGGAAAGAAGCGTTAGATCAAATCTTGATGGACGGTTATGAGTCACCCAGGGTTGCCATATCCTGAGGAACTTATCATGTGTGTCCAGCAATATGGCCGTTAGTTTCTCATTTACCATGATATCATTCACACTGTTTTTAATTGCTTCAAAGCTAAGGTTCGGAGTTTTTCAGGCCCTTGCTATGGTCAATTTAGTTGCAGTGAAAATATGTGCTGCTAATTGGCGTTCAGGACGAAGAAGTTCTGTAATCGGTTTCCATAAAAGGGCCTCAAAAGGGTCCCGCTTTATAGTGGTATTAAAAAGATTGCGTAGTAGTGCGTATACTCTGACCCATAATCTGCAAACCCTGGGACAGGTCCACCAAATATGCGCCATCGTGCCCTCCTGTGAGCACCCACGAAAACAGAGGGGGGAATAAGATAAGATGAAGCTCGCTAATCTAGCCGGGGTATAGTACCATCCATAGAAGACTTTGTAAGCGTTCTCCAAAAAGAGAACATTCTTAGAGCATTTGGATAGCGTAATAGTCATACTTTGCCAGTCCTCCGGGTCTAATTATTTCCCGAGCTCGGCCTCCCATTGGAGATGGTAGGGTCTCAATGGTGGTGTCTTGGAATTAATTATAGCGATATATATGAGGGAAATCAAACCCGAGGATTGGGGGCGCGATCTACAAAGACTTTCAAATGGGGTCATGGTAAAGGGGGCAGAATGGGATTTTGTAAGCTGTTGGAGAAAGTGTCTAATTTGCAGGTAACTGTAATGCTCCCTAAGGGGGATATCGTGTGAGGAACGTAAAGCCGCGAAAGAGATGATCTTGGTTGGGGTGAATAACGAATGGATATCTGTAAAGCCATTATCGGACCACCATTTAAACTGCAGTGGATTATCACAACCTGGTTGAAATAAAGGGCAGTGGAGGAGACGAAGTAGTGTAAGATGAGGAGAAATTAGGCCTGCTGAGTACTTAACCGCATCCCAGTTTAAGGGAGTGAGCCAGACAGGGACCTATGGTAGAGGGTCAAAGTGCTTTAGGAAGCCAAGGAAGAGAAGCTAGAGGCGTTGGGTGTGCGTTGACTAAATCAATGGTGGCCCATAGTGGCATTTGTTGCTTTTCATGGGAGGTGAGATAATGGGGCGATACCCGCAGCTGTATAATATGCTTGCAGATTAGGGACTGAAAGGCCACCATTGATTTTGCGTGCGTAAAGCACTTGTCTCTTGATCCTGGGTCTCTTGGGGCCCCATATAAACTGCATAATTTTACGTTGATGTATTCGAATGATATGGGGGGGCACATGGACTGGCAAAACTCTAAAATAATAGAGCAATTTAGGGAGGTACGTCATGCGTTCTGTCGCTATTCTGCCGAACCAAGAAATCGGAAGTGTGGACCAAGAGGCAAGCATAGCCTCCAGCTTTCGGAAAAGCGGAGGAAAATTGGCTTGGTATAATCCCGAGTACCTCGGAGTAAGTTTAATACCCAAATAGGGTAGGGAGGTTAACCACTGAAATGAGAATGCCGATTGTAGGGATTCTAATTCCGGGGCCCAAAGGTTGATAGACATCGCTTTAGATTTTGCAGGGTTAACTGAAAGGCCCGAAAACGAGGCAAAGGAGTTTAGGAGAGAGAATAAATTGGGGAGGGAGATTCTGGGTTTAGTAATGGTTAATAAAATGTCATCCGCAAACAGAGACAGTTTGTGCACGGTGCCTGCTACTTCTACTCCTGATATATCTGGGTGAGAGCGTATGGCCTCCGCCAGGGGTTCAGGTGCTAGTATAAATTGAAGTGGGGAGAGCGGGCATCCCTGACGGGTTCCCCTCTTAATAGGGAAAGTAGGCAATTCATATCCATAATAAACACACTTAGGCTGGGGGGAGTGATATATGGCTGAGACCCAACTCAAAAAGGAGGTGCCAAAACCGTAATGTGTGAGGACCTGTGTCAAATAGGGCCAGGATAAGGTATTGAAAGCCTTATTAACATCTAAAGAAAGAAACATTGTCTCCAGGGACCTTTCATGTGCTATATGTTGGATTTGGAGGAGTCATCTAATGGCATCTCCTGCCTGTCTATGGGGGACAAATCCCACCTGATCCTTTTTTATCAGGCGCGGTAGAAAGGAATTCAAGCGATTGGCCAGAATTTTCGTCAATATCTTCATGTCAATATTAATTACAGAGATTGGCCGAAAATTTGCCCAGGAAGAATGGTCCTTATTTGGCTTAGGAATCATCACTATGTTGGCAGTCAGCAAGTCTGGTGTAAATGGGTGACCTCCTTTGACCGAGTTATACATAGCCGCTAGGTGTGGGGCCAGAACCTCTGCAAATTTTCGATAATACAAAGCAGTGAAACCATCCGGACCTGGTCTTTTGCCCACTTTCAGTTCCTTAATGCACTGGAGAACCTCAGAGACCTGTATATCTCGGTCCGTTAGGGAGATATGGGATTCAGATAGGGAAGGTAAAGATAACTCTTTTAAAAAAGCATTCAGGCCCTGTGTTGAAGAGTGATTTGGGGGGGAGTAGAGCTTTGTAAGTCGGTGGCAGAATTCTTCCAAGATCCGCTGGGTGTTTCCCGTGAGGATGTTATGGCGGGTGCGCAAGGTTATGGGAGTAAATTTCGGGGTAAAGGTACGCAGTCTGTTAGCCAACTGCACATTGGGTTTGTTTGCCTTAGCATACCATTTCTGGGGGGCCCAACGTAATGTACGGTCTGCTTCGTCTGTCAGACATAGATCCAAGTCTGTACGGGCCTTGTCTAAAGATCTGCGGTTAGCAGGGGTGGGGGTTAATTTAAAGGCCGCCGAGCGGTCCTCCAAGCTCTGCTCTAACTTGCATCGGGCCTGAATTCTTTCTTTCTCTTTTGCGTTGAGACGCTATTCGAATAACCGACCCCAGAGGACCGCTTTATAAGCCTCCCATAGTGTTATTGGGGACCAGACAGACTCCGCCGTCAGGTTCAAGAGGTAAACCTGAAAGTCTGCAGTTAAAGCACATCTTGTTTCATTTCAAATCCATTGTGGTGGTGTATAGAGCCAAAAAGATTAGAATTGTGTTGATGTCCCAATATTTATGGACCTGGCTGTGTTTGCGTCCAAGTTCAACAAAAAGATCGACAACTTTGTGTCAAGAACAAAGGATCCACTAGCATGCGGAACAGATGCCTTGGTGGCCCCGTGGAACCAGTTTTCACTGATTTATGCATTCCCTCCTATTCTGCTGCTTCCACAACTTCTTTGCAGGATCAAGCAGGAAGGAAAGTCGGTGATTCTTGTGGCCCCAGCGTACCCCAGAAGATCTTGGTCTGCAGAGATCCTAAAGATGGCAGTAGGGGACCCATGGACCCTACCACCACGTCCGGACCTACTCTCGCAAGGTCCAATATTCCATCCTACCTTACAAACACTAAATTTAATGGTTTGGCTATTGAGACCCACATTCTGAAGAAGCGTGGGCTGTCAGGATCAGTTGTATCTACCTTGATTAGTGCAAGGAAGCCAGCCTCCAGAGTCATATATTATAGAGTCTGGAAGGCATATGTTTCCTGGTGTGAATCCAGGGGTTAGCATCCCAGAAAGTATGCCATAGGTAGAATCATTGACTTTCTGCAAATGGGGTTAGAGATGAAGCTGGCCTTGAGTACTATCAAAGGCCAGGTCTCGGCCTTATTGGTATTGTTTCAACGACCATTGCTTCACATTCTTTGGTCCGTAGCTTTATACAGGGGGTAACGTGGCTTAATCCACCGGTTAGGTCACCCCTGAACCCTTGGGACTTGAATTTAGTTCTGTCAGCATTACAGAAACAGCCTTTTGAGCCGATACGACATATTCCCTTGATCCTTTTGATGAGGAAGCTAGTTTTTCTGGTAGCCATATCTTCTGCAAGAAGGGTATCAGAGTTGGCTGCTCTTTCTTGTAAAGAGCCATATTTAAATATTCACAAGGATAGGGTAGTATTGCGTCCTCATCCTAACTTCCTACCGAAGGTAGTGTCAGGTTTTCATCTAAACCAGGATATTGTTCTACCTTCATTTTTTCCAGAACCCTGTTCTATGGAAGAAAAGTCGCTACATTCTCTTAATGTAGCGAGAGCAGTCAAAGTCTACTACGGATGTTTTGTTTCTGTTGCCAGAAGGTCCCAAAAAAGCACAGGCAGCATGGAAATCTACTATTTCTAAGTGGATTCGGCAAGTAATTGTTCAAGTTTATGGTTTGAGGAGGAAGATTCCACCTTTTCAAATCAAAGCGCACTCTACCAGTGCTGTTAGTGCTTTATGGGCAGTGCATCATCAAGACTCCATGGCTCAAATCTGCAAGGCCACAACTTGGTCTTCAGTCCATACATTTACCAGATTCTATCTGGTGGATGTAAAAAGGCATTAAGGATATCGCCTTTGGGCGCAGTGTGCTGCAGGCAGCAATATAGGTCCTCAGGGCTGATGGCACCCTACTTTTGTTTGTGTCTCCCTCCCCTCAGATAGCATTGCTCTGGGACATCCCACATAGTAACTACTATGGCTCTGTGTTCTGTGATGTACGATAAAGAAAATAGGATTTTTATAACAGCTTACCTGTAAAATCCTTTTTCTTGGAGTACATCACGGGACACAGAGGTCCCTCCCCTCTTTGGATACACGTATATTGCAACAAGTTTGTACCCCTGGCAGTTGCTGGGAGACTGCACCCGCATTTCTGATCCGGTCTCCAGCAAGAGACTAGATGTACATCTGACTGCTGAACTGTGGATGCCGTTCCGTGCACGTTTCCCCATTACCGGCGTGTTCGCCTCAGTTCTAAGTTGGGATCTTAAGCCTCCCCAAGATTAGGGCTGGGGTTGGCGGGGTGGGGGGTGGGGGGGTTGGGTGGGAATATTTTTTTATAACTTGTTTTCCTACTGTTTTTTCACAAGTGATGTATTCATGTATGTTACTAAGTATTTGGGATGCCACATCTTGACCTGTGTAGTGGTCCAGACTTCACATTTAACTCTGGAAGATGGTCTGTGGTTTGAAAATGTAACACCAGGTGCATATGGCTGATTGTACTATAATTTCATGGAACACCAGTGGTGAATTTCTCTGTGAAGAGGTCGCTGGTGTTTCAATTCCTTAAAAAATACCGTCCTCAAATCTGCATACTGCAGGAGACTCACCTGACGGGCAGTAAACTTTTGAGTCTTAGACGGCCTTGGGTGGGACATCAGTACCACTCCACATATACCAATCACTCTAGAGGGGTCAGCATCCTTGTACACAAATCTCTACCGATTAGATTGCTGGCACTGGAAATAGACCTGGATGGCCGTTATGTTATACTCCATGCCATAGTGGACAGATTGGAGCTGGTGGTGGTGGGACTGTACCTACCCCCCTCCCGGCCTCCATGAGAATACTAAACCAGCTTATCCCGAAAATTGCCGCCTTTGCCACAGACAATGTGGTGATACTGGGGGGACTTTAATCTGGTTTCAGACCCTGGGATGGACAGACTCTCACCCGAAGCAGGCTCATCTTCAGAGCTGATCTCTTGGGCCGAAGCCTCCAACCTGACTGATGTGTGGAGGTGGCGCCACCCTTCTCGGAGGGTCTATACATGTCACTCAGCCTCACACAAAACCCTCTCACGTATAGACCTTTCCCACGTGGGGGGGTCTGTCCTCCCCAGGGTTCGGGACATCTCTATTCTCCCCCGTGGCGTATCCGACCACGCTCCGCTCGCCTTGAAGCTGTGCGTCTTCAATACACTGGCGGAGAGTCTGTGGAGACTGTCCAGGTTTTGGCTGTCGGACTCGAGGGTCTCTGAACCATATAGATCTTAAGCGATACATTATTGGCGGGACCTAGACCATTCTATAACCTTGACCACATCCTGGGACGCATCTAAGGCCTTCACTACGGGCAGCTTGCAAGCACACATCCGTAGGATGGGATCTAAGGGAGGAGACCCTGAAGGCTGAGGAAAGGGTGGCTGCACTTGAGGCGGAGTATTCCGCAACCAGGACCCCTAGAGTATACTCAAACTTCCAGGCAGTATTGAGGGATGTTCTCCTGTTACGAACATCAGCCACTAAAACTTAATTCCTACACCAATCCCAAAGAATTTTTGAGCATGGGGAGAAGACAGGTAGTATGCTTGCATGGCTGGCGAGGGAAAAGCTCCTCCCCGGTGACTATCTCAGCTATATGCGACTCGGATGGGACGGCTTTGACCGATCCCTCCGCTATTAATGGCAGATTTGCATCATTCTATGAAGAGCTCTTTAGCTCCCGAATGGTGTGCACGGATGAGGAGCTGACAGCATACCTTGACGGGGTGGAGCTTCCTTGCCTGACATCCACATATAGAGAAGCATTAGATGGCCCTATCTTGTTAGAGGAACTTCAGCAGGCGGTAGCCTCTTTACAAAATAGCAAAACGCTGGGCCCAGATGGCACCCCTGCCGAATTCTTTAAAACATATCATTCAAATCAATGCTCCAGGAAGCCATGGAGGAGAACTCACTACCCCCGACAATGGCTGAGGCAGTTGTTGTCATTCTCAAACCTGGTAAGCCCCCCGAACAGTGTTTCTCGTACCGACCAATTTCCCTCCTTAATGTGGATGCCAAGCTGTTGGCCAAGATACTGGCCGGACGACTGAACACTGTGATAATGCAATTAGTGCATGCGGACCAGTCTGGATTTATGCCAGGCAGGGGGACTAATATAAACATTCGACACCTCCTTACACATCTTTCCAGGGCAAGCGGGGTGGTCCAGAGGTAGTAGCCTCCTTAGATGCCGAGAAGGCTTTTGACTTAGTTGAGTCGCGCTACCTCTGGGCCGTCCTACGTAAATTTGGGTTTGGCCCCCATTTTATCAGATAAGTTCAGATGCTATACCATAATCCTACGGCCCGTATACCTCCAAACAATTCGCTGTCATCGCCTTTCCCCCTGTCCAGGGGCACCAGACAGGGCTGTCCACTTTCCCTCGCTCTGTTTGCACTAGCCATGGAACCCATGGCAGCCCGCATAGAGGGAATTCGGGTAGGTGTAATAATGGATAAAATATCCCTATATCCTGATGACACCCTCCTCTTCCTCAAAGATATCTCCTCCCTTCCACCAGCACTTCAAATAGTAGATGAGTTTGGTTCGTTCTCAGGCATCAAAGTCAACTGGGAGAAGTCACTTCTCTTCTCGCTAAATGCATCGGGTCATCACCCACCAACAGGCACCCCCCTGAACTGGACACCTGAATTTAAATATCTAGGAGTAAGGGTTGGAATTGTCCTCATACTTTTGAGTTTAACCTCCAACCACTACTCAAAAACTTCTCGCAGAAATTTATAGCCTGGAGGACTCTCCCCCTTTCACTGGTGGGCAGGGTAAACTTAGTTAAGATGGTATATCTGCCTAAATTTCTTTACTTCTTTCAAAACTCTCCTCTGATTCCCCCCGCCTCATTCTCATTCCAAATTAAAAAGTATAATATCTTCCTTTGTCTGGAATGGAAGGCCCCCACGACTGGCCATCTCTACCCTTCAGCTTTCCATTACCCAGGGAGGCCTGTCCCTACCGGACTTTCAGATCTACTTCTGGGCGGCCGTGCTGGTGACGGTTAGATGGTGGTTCTCCCAGCCCCACGATAACCCAGCAGTGACTCTGGAAGCAGCCATAATGGGATCATATTCTTCCTTTAGCAACATGGTGTTCAGAGGGACGAGATCCCACCCTGGCATCATGGAACTGATGCGTACAACAATCACAGTATGGCACAGGGCTAGGACCCACTTTAGCTCCCCTGAGACACTCTCCCCTCACATCCCCCTCTGGGGCAACCCCAATCTACCACATATGAATACTGTTCCAGATCCTCAGATCTGGGCGAGGAAAGGAATAGTGAAACTGAAACACATTGTCATGGGTGGTAAACTGAGATCCTTCTCTGATCTCAAAGATGCCTAATCACTACCAGGGTGGATGCTGTTCCGATACTACCAGCTCCGCCATGCTTATAAGTTCCCACAACTTCTCACACTGGAACCAGACTCTGTGGAGTGATTACTTACTGCCAAGATCATAGATAAACCCCTGTCCTCCCTATATTTCCATTTGTCCATAGCGCCTACAAAGAAACTTGAGAAAACCCTGGACAAATGGAAAATGGACATTCCTGACTTGTCAGAGGACGAATGGGGAACATGTGTATCCTCCTTTGTTACTAACATGATTTCGGCTGGAGACTGATTTATGCAGGTCAATTCCTCCACAGAGCCTACTACACCCCAAAATGATTGACCATTATGAATCCTACCACCCCGGTGGCCTGTCCCAGATGTGATTTAACCACTTCAGCCCCGGAAGATTTTACCCCCTTCCTGACCAGAGCACTTTTTACAATTCGGCACTGCGTCGCTTTAACTGCTAATTGCGCGGTCATGCAATGCTGTACCCAAATGAAATTTGCGTCCTTTTCTTCCCACAAATAGAGCTTTCTTTTGATGGTATTTGATCACCCCTGCCGTTTTTATTTTTTGCGCTATAAACGGAAAAAGACCGAAAATTTTGAAAAAAAATGATATTTTCTACTTTTTGTTATAAAAAAAATCCAATAAACTAAATTTTAGTCATACATTTAGGCCAAAATGTATTCGGCCACATGTCTTTGGTAAAAAAAATGTCAATAAGCGTATATTTATTGGTTTGCGCAAAAGTTATAGCGTCTACAAACTAGGGTACATTTTCTGTAATTTACACAGCTTTTAGTTTATGACTGCCTATGTCATTTCTTGAGGTGCTAAAATGGCAGGGCAGTACAAACCCCCCCCCAAATGACCCCATTTTGGAAAGTAGACACCCCAAGGAAATTGCTGAGAGGCATGTTGAACCCATTGAATATTTATTTTTTTTGTCCCAAGTGATTGAATAATGACAAAAAAAAAAAAAAAATTACAAAAAGTTGTCACTAAATGATATATTGCTCACACAGGCCACGGGCATATGTGGAATTGCACCCCAAAATACATTCAGCTGCTTCTCCTGAGTATGGGGATACCACATGTGTGGGACTTTTTGGGAGCCTAGCCGCGTACGGGGCCCCGAAAACCAAGCACCGCCTTCAGGATTTCTAAGGGCATAAATTTTTGATTTCACGCCTCACTACCTATCACAGTTTTGAAGGCCATAAAATGCCAAGATGGCACAAAACCCCCCCAAATGACCCCATTTTGGAAAGTAGACACCCCAAGCTATTTGCTGAGAGGCATGGTGAGTATTTTGCAGCTCTCATTTGTTTTTGAAAATGAAGAAAGACCAGAAAAAAAAAAAAAAATTTTCTTTTTTCAATTTTCAAAACTTTGTGACAAAAAGTGAGGTCTGCAAAATACTCACTATACCTCTCAGCAAATAGCTTGGGGTGTCTACTTTCCAAAATGGGGTCATTTTGGGGGGTTTTGTGCCACCTGGGCATTCCATGGCCTCCGAAACTGTGATAGGCAGTGAAGAGTGAAATCAAAAATTTACGCCCTTAGAAAGCCTGAAGGCGGTGCTTGGTTTTCGGGGTCCCGTGCGCAGCTAGGCTCCCAAAAAGTCCCACACATGTGGTATCCCCGTACTCAGGAGAAGCAGCAGAATGTATTTTGGGGTGTAATTTCACATATCCCCATGGCATGTTTGAGCAATATATCATTTAGTGACAACTTTGTGCAAAAAAAAAAAAAAAAAATTTGTCTCTTTCCCGCAACTTGTGTCACAATATAAAATATTCCATGGACTCGACATGACTCTCAGCAAATAGCTTGGGGTGTCTACTTTCCAAAATGGGGTCATTTGGGGGGGTTTTGAACTGTCCTGACATTTTATGCACAACATTTAGAAGCTTATGTCACACATCATCCACTCTTCTAACCACTTGAAGGCAAAACCCTTTCTGACACTTTTTGATTACGTGAAAAAATTATTTTTTTTTGCAAGAAAATTACTTTGAACACCCAAACATTATATATTTTTTTAAAGCAAATGCCCTACAGATTAAAATGGTGAGTGTTTCATTTTTTTTTTTTTCACACGGTATTTGCGCAGCGATTTTTCAAACGCATTTTTTGTGGAAAAAACACACTTTTTTAAATTTTAATGCACTAAAACACACTATATTGCCCAAATGTTTGATGGAATAAAAAAGATAATCTTAAGCCGAGTACATGGATACCAAACATGACATGCTTTAAAATTGCGCACAAACGTGCAGTGGCAACAAAATTAATACATTTTTAAAAGCCTTTAAAAGCCTTTACAGGTTACCACTTTAGATTTACAGAGGAGGTCTACTGTTAAAAATACTGCCCTCGATCTGACCTTCGCGGTGATACCTCACATGCATGGTGCAATTGCTGTTTACATTTGACGCCAGACCGACGCTTGCGTTCGCCTTAGCGCGAGAGCAGGGGGGACAGGGGTGCTTTTTTTTTTTTTTTCTTTATTATTTTTTTGCTTTTTTATCTTATTTTTAAACTGTTCCTTTCATTTTTTTTTTTAAAATCATTTTTATTGTTATCTCAGGGAATGTAAATATCCCCTATGATAGCAATAGGTAGTGACAGGTACTCTTTTTTGAAAAAATTGGGGTCTATTAGACCCTAGATCTCTCCTCTGCCCTCAAAGCATCTGACCACACCAAGATCGGTGTGATAAAATGCTTCCCCAATTTCCCAATGGCGCTGTTTACATCCAGCGAAATCTAAGTCATAAAATGCTCGTAGATTCCGGTTTCTTAGGCCATAGAGATGTTTGGAGCCACTCTGGTCTCTGATCAGCTCTATGGTCAGCTGGCTGAATCACCGGCTGCATTCTCAGGTTCCCTGTTGAGACAGGAGAGCCAGAGAAAAACACGGAAGACGGTGGGGGGGGCATTCCCTCCCACTGCTTGTAAAAGCAGTCTAGAGGCTAATTAGCCGCTAGGATTGCTTTTACATGAAAGCCGACCGCTGGCTGAAAAGAATGATACCAAGATGATACCTAAACCTGCAGGCATCATTCTGGTATAACCACTCAAAGTCGTGAATGGTGTACCTGAAGACCAAAAAATGGTTAACAATAAAGCACAGTAAACGGTAAAGTATAAAAAATTGCATACCTGAAAAGCAAACATGATAAAACATAATAACAATAAAACATTGCAGAATAGAATACAGTAAAAAAGAGCAGAACAATAGAGAGAGAATAGAGAGAGAGAATAAAACAACAACTATTTTTTTTAATTTTTGTTTGTGTTTTTTTTGCAAACTTGTAACTTTTATAACTGTAACCGGTTCCAGGTTCGGGTCTCTCAAAATGTGATGGCATCTTGGGAGACCCTGTGAAAGTGCGCCTAGTCTGTGCAATGCTGTACCCTACGCTAATACTCAACTAGTGAATGGTAGCGTTCAAAACATTCACCAATGCAAAGACCAGGATTGTCAGGACAGGAGGGACAATAATAGCGGGTGTCACGCCTATATCCGCGCTTGCTGCAGACATGACATCTTTTTGGGGGGGTTTGTTGGGTAGGGGTACTCGGGAGGACATAAAAATGCCTCTCATGCAGCTGACTGCATTTGGTTGGGGATGTGAATGGGGGAAGTACGGGCGCTGCAGAAGCGGTGGGTTCCCAATTAGGATTGGCGAATGCAGTAGGAAGGGCACTATGGGCACGACGGGCCTGTGTTTGTCTTTTTGGTGGCAGCGGGACACTACTTGTGCTTGCCACCTCACCAGCTTGAACTTCACTTATGGGACTCGCCACGTCACCAAGTGTTACTGCAGTGCTGGTTTGACTACGACCGGGGTGTACTAGGCCACTGGTGCTTGCCAGTTCACCAAAACGCTACCAAAAAAACTGTTAGCGATCGCAGGGATCAGGCCTGACTCTGCGAACGCTGCAGTTATGCGTTTAGTGTTCTGTAAGTGACATGGATCGATCGATACTGCACTTGGGTGGGCTGGGCTGGGCCGGGCGGAGGGGCAAAACGCAGGTGCTAGCAGGTATCTGGGCTGATCCCGCTAACACTGCGTTTTTGGGAACCCTAAACTGCTGGGGACGCTAGTATAGATCTGATCGGATCAGATATTGATCCGTTCAGATACTATACCACTAAGGGAGGTGTACGGTGCGTGCGTGGGTGTTAGCGGTACTGGCGCTAACCTGACGCTGCCTGGGGCTGGTGCTTACCAGTTCACCAAAACGCTACCAAAAAAACTGTTAGCGATCGCAGGGATCAGGCCTGACTCTGCGAACGCTGCAGTTATGCGTTTAGTGTTCTTTAAGTGACAGTGATCGATCGATACTGCACTTGGGTGGGCTGGGCTAGGCTGGGCGGAGGGGCAAAACGCAGGTGCTAGCAGGTATCTGGGCTGATTCCGCTAACACTGCGTTTTTGGGAACCCTAAACTGCTGGGGACGGTAGTATAGATCTGATCGGATCAGATATTGATCCGATCAGATACTATACCACTAAGGGAGGCGTATGCTGCGTGCGTGGGTGTTAGCGGTACTGGTGCTAATCTGACGCTGCCTGGGGCGACGCATATCACCGCCGGGCGATCAGGGGGCTAAACCTTTATTCGGTAATAAACGGCGGGTGCCCTGACACTATAAAAAATAAACAAACTAACCAGCGTCACCCGTAACAGTTATACGGTGATCAGTGGTGAAAGGGTTAACTAGGGGGCAATCAAGGGGTTAAAACATTTATTAGATAGTATATGGGGGTCCCTGTCGCTATAAAACGCTGACGGCGAACCTAAATATTTACCTCACTAACTAGCGTCACCAGCGACACTAATACAGCGATCAGAAAAATGATCGCTTAGTGACACTGGTGACAGGGGGTGATCAAGGGGTTAAAACTTTATTAGGGGGGGTTAGGGGGGTACCCTAGACCTACAGGGGGCTAACCCTAATTGTCCTAACACTGTAACTGTCACAAACTGACACTATGCAGCAATCAGAAAAAAAAAAAAAAAAAAAAAAACCTGCTTGGTGTCAGTTTGTGACAGGGGGGGGGGTGATTGGGGTGGGATCGGGGGGCGATTGGGGGGGGATCGGGGGTGTTTAGTGTGCCTGGCATGTTCTACTGTGTTGTGTTGTGTTGTGCACTTACTTACATGTCGTCTCTCCTCGGGCCGGAACGGAAACTCCCGAGCCGAGGAGAGATGACATCACATCCTCTGCCTCTGTGTACTATACAGAGGCAGAGGATGTTTCTCATTGGCTGGGAGCGATCGCGAGGGGGGGGCCACGATCGGATGGCCTCCCCCTTGTCTCTCAACTCTCCCAGCCAAATGCCGACCGCAGCTGGCACCGGGGGGGACTCCCCGCCCGCGGGAAGGCAATCACGTACCAGGTACGTGATTTTGCCTGCCCGTGCCATTCTGCTCACGTATATAGGCGTGAGGCGGTCGGCAAGTGGTTAAGATCCGCCTCCTTCTTCCACATGGTCTGGTCCTGCCCCCACCATGGAGACTACTGGTCAGGAATAAATGACACCCTTGACCAGATTACCTCTCTGGATCTGGGAACTAACCCCAAACCGATGTTGCTAAATGTTTTCAACCCTAGTGTATGGGGCAAATACACTAAATTGTTCCTAAGCTATGTTAAATTCTATGCCCATAGAGAGATATTCCTCCACTGGAAGGACGTTGCACCTCCCAAGGTGTCCTCATGGCGCTTAGCATTGAACTCGGTGCTGCCATTGTACAAGCTCACATATGCTAATCGAAATTGCCCTAACAAATTTGACAAAATATGGTCGGGATGGATAGATGCTTGGGGTACAGAGTTAGCAGATGACAACCGAGATATCGCTGATGTACCTGCTCCATGATAATGAACCACTGATATGATTTCCTGAATACCCATCTACTGTTTATACTACATAAAACCAACTGCTTGGTCCCTCCTTCCCTCCCTCCTTCACCCCCTTTCCCTCCCCCCTTCCTCCCCCCCCCCCAGCTTTCACAAATCCTGCCCCCCCCCCTCTCCCCCAGGACCTCCTTAAGTAATTTTGCTGAGATCTAATGCTTCTGAACTAGTACTTCATTGTAATGTTGTATAACAGCTTTAACCACTTCCGGCCCAGCCTATAGCAGATTGACGGCTGGGCGGTGGTTCAGTTCTCCTGACTGGGCATCATATGACGTTCTTCAGGATAACAGCCGCCGCGCCCATGGGAGCGCGCATCGCGGCGATTGGTGGAGCGGTGTGTCAGTCTGACACCGCTCCACCGATCTTGGTAAAAAACCTCCGGCGGAGGCTCTTTACCATGTGATCAGCCGTGTCCAATCATGGCTGATCACGATGTCAATAGGAAAAGCCATTGATCAGCTTTTCCTCACTCGCGTCTGACAGACGCGAGTAGAGGAGAGCTGATCGGTGGCTATCCTGACAGGGGGGGGTCTGCGCTGATTGTTTATCAGCGCAGTCCCCCCTCGGATGCCCGCACTAGATCACCAGGGAAGCCGCCAGGACCACCAGGGAAGCGGGCAACATGTGGATGGCCAGGTATGTACCCCATGGCCATCCACATGTGCCCAATGTGCCCAGTCTGTGCCCAATCTGTGCCAATCAGTGCCCACAAATGGGCACTGACTGGCAACATTATAAATCAGTGATGCCCAGCAATGCCACCCATCAATGTCATCAGTGCCACCAATCAGTGTCAACAGTGCCACCAATCAGTGTCCATCTGTGCCACCTATCAGTGCCCATCAGTGCCCACCAATCAGTGCCCATCCGTGCCACCTATCAGTGCCACCCATAAGTGCCCATCAGTGCCGCCTATGAGTGCCCATCAGTGCTGCCTATGAGTGCCCATCAGTGTCACATACCAGTGCCGCCTATCAGTGCCCATCATCAGTGCCTGTCAGTGCCACCTCATCAGTGCCACCTCATTGGTGCCACCTCATCGGTTCCCATCAGTGCCGCCTTATCAGTGCCCGTTAGTGCAGCCATATCAATGCACGTCATTGAAGAAAACGTACTTATTTACAAAAAATTTTAACAGAAACAAAGAAAACCTTGTTTTTTTTCAAAATTTTCTGTCTTTTTTTATTTGTTGCGCAAAAAATAAAAACCGCAGAGGTGATCAAATACCACCAAAAGAAAGCTCTATTTGTGGGAATAAAATGATAAAAATTCTGTTTGGGTACAGTGTAGCATGACCGCGCAATTGTCATTCACATTGCGACAGCGCTGAAAGCTGAAAATTGGCTTGGGCAGGAAGGTGCCTAAGTGCCTGGTATTGAAGTGGTTAAACACCTCTATCCCGTTAATGTGAACAAACCAACTGTCTTGAGACAATCTATGCAATAATGTATCTGTAACTAAATGTGTATATGCATCGCTTGTACTGTAAAAATTTGAACAAACATTTATCTTGTGAAAAAAAACAGGAATTTTGGAGAGTTAATAATTGATACGACACAACTCGTTTGATTTTTTTCTCCCTACTTGCAGCTATACAGCCTACTCTGAACATAGAAACTGTATTTTGGCAATAGGTACAACCCCTTATGATCCTAAAGTGATTAAACCTTTTTTATATCCTGGACAGGTACACTCTAAACTATAAGTGCCCTATAATTTAGGGTGCAATCACTCAGTGACACTGTAACATCACTATACATCGATATGTGTGAAAAGCAGTGCTGCGCCACTCCTTTCCAATAATGCTTATACATATTCACCTGTAATTAATGACACAATACAAAATTCCAATATGATGATAAGAAGCATATATCATTAAACATCAAAATAAAAATGATTTATTTTTTTTTCTGAGTGTGCACTGTGTTTGCAATCTGCGTTTGGATAGCAATACATTGGCACTCACGTGCAGATCGCACGGGCAGTGCGTTTGAACACAATGCTGGAAACGTGCACAGAACGTGCCTTTCCCGCACCACGTTCTGGTGTGAACTGCCCCTTAATAAAAGCTTCATGGATAAAAGTTATTAAAAGTAATGCCGCGTACACACGGTCGGATTTTCCGACGGAATATGTTCGATGTGAGCTTGTTGTCGGAAAGTCCGACCGTGTGTATGCCCCATCGAACATTTGCTGTCGGAATTTCCGCCAACAAATGTTTGATAGCAGGTTCTCAAGTTTTCCGCCAACAAAACTTGTTGTCGGAAAGTCTGATCGTGTGTACACAAGTCCTTCGCACAAAAGTTCACGCATGCTCTGAATCAAGCAGAAGGAGCCACACTGGCTATTGAACTTCCTTTTTCTCGGCTCGTCGTACGTCTTGTACGTCACCGCGTTCTCACGGTCGGAATTTTTGGCCAACATTTGTGTGACAGTCTGTATGCAAGACAAGTTTGAGCCAACATCCTTCGGAAAAAAATCCACGGTTTTGTTGTCGGAAAATCCGATTGTGTGTACGCGGCATAACTCTTGAAATTACTTTATCATGATAAAGCTTATATGAGATTTCAGTGATTGGGTTTACATCTACCTTAAATTGTGTATAGCCAAAACGTTTTATTCTAGCTGAGGATGAAGTAGTATAAAGCTAGAAGCTGTTTCTCAATAGGAGGCTTTCTATACTTCCTGTCCTAGAGATGCAATAGATAGCAAGAGAAAATCTTTATAGGGAACGATTTTCTTAGTTGTCACCTGATCAGAGTCTCCATTGGAAGATCTCCCCTCACCACTTGTTTTGTACTGTTGAGAATGGTAAAATAGTGGATTCCCCATTAGTTTCTCAATGGTAATAAAAAAATATGAATTTACCTAGTGGGGATAAAGAAAGCCATCCAAACGTGGAAGAGGGTTCTAATTTGTCCCTGCTCAATTCAAAAACGAAAGAAAAAAGTATGTGATATTTATAACAATTTTAATTCTCCTAATATCACCTTAATTGTCTTCTATTAATATTATTAGAGTATAAAGCATTAAATAAGATGCAAAGTTGCATGATAATTTTTAAAAAAGTACTATTGCACAGTTAACCAAACATCCCAAAGGAAATCCAGACGTTAGTTTTTCCCAAATTCACAGCAAATACTGTTAGGGCCACAAGAGGTCAGTATAGTAAACTCAAAAAAGAAATCAGCTGTAATGTAAAAATATTAAAATGTGCTTTCCAAATGTCTGATAAAGATACAGACCGGGCTTAAATTCAGACCGGGCTTAGATACAGTATCTTAGCAAAAAAAACAAACAAGAATTAGCACATGTGAACAAACATTTTCTGCTCCTGTATTCACCAAGCAAGACCAAACTTTAAATGATAGTTTTGGATCAATATTTTTTTTCAATATTAATACATTTTTAAGTTTATATTTAAGTTCATATTTTTTTTAACAGAACAAGTAAGAATAGACAAGTAAACATGGTAAAAGGTGGCACAATTTTCCACTGACTGGATGGAACTGAAAAAATAAAAAATAAAAAATATTCATATGCAATCACTTCTGGAGTCCTTGCTGGTGCTTGTAAGCAGGGTTGAATTGCATGTAGTTTCTGGCAGCCAGCCCAGGTGTAGGAAAGGGTTAAAGCAGAGCTCCAGGCTCCTTCAGAAAAAATTAAATGTCAGCAGCTACAAATACAGTACTTTTAATATTAGGACACTTATCTGTCCACAAATCCAGCAGTGTCTTCACTCGAGCTAATCGGCTCTCGGGTGCTGCCACCGACCATCTTTGCTAAGCGAAACCAGCCGTGAAGCCTTGTGGCTTCACAGCCTTACTGCGCATGTACAAAGCGCTTTGTGAATGGGTCAGCGGTGGGGGGAGGAGGAGGGGGGCTGATCTTCCGGCTGAAGGTAATGGTAATGGCAGTGAAGGTGCTAGCCTTCCTCTTCTACCCCCCCCCCCCCCCCGTATTGGTAGTCGTGGTCATGGCTACCAATACGGGGGGGGGGGTAGATCACTTACCTAATCATACTCTCCCATGCCACTCTGTCTCCCAGGCTGGGACTTTAGGGATGAAGTGTACCCCCCCCCCATGCCTACTATTGGTGGCACTGGCAGTAAATGTTAACCCTACCCCTCATCTATATTGGTGGTCATGGCAATGAAAGTCCTCCCCCCATTGGTGAATATAGTCATGGCAGTGAAATTGTTAACCTCCCCTATCCCCATCTATATTGGTGGTCATGGTCATGGCAGTGTAAATGTTAACTGTCCCAATCCTCTCTCTCCATTGATTATTTACCTGATCACGCTCTCCCATGATGCTCTCTCCCAGGCTGGGACTTTCTGGCTGACACCACACATGGCTGCTTCCTAGTTAGCGAACAAAAGTCTCTTCTTGAAATGTGTTTGAAGTATCCTTACTCTGTTGAATGACAAATTTACTTAACACATCTATTTGTTTTTGAAGTGTTGGGATTATATATTTTCTTTGTGTGTAGTTATTGTCACCTTTTGTGGGGGGGGGGGGGGGGTTCACATGCACAACAAGCAAAGTTTGATCTATTTACTATATATAATAAAATTATTTTGTTTCATATTTCTGTGTACGCATGTAATGAATGCCTGAAAAGTCCCATACAGAAATGTCTAGTTGTATGTTGTAATCTTTAGGGATGTTGGCATTCCTCCTGGGGTCCAATCACTTGTACATTATCACCTTTTTGTTGTATTTGAATCCCAACCAGGACACTACCTTCATGGAGTCAGCATGTTGGAAGGTGTTAGTGCCCCTTTAATAGCTGCCTTTCCTTTAGTGATGTAATGGGTGGAAATAGTGCCTCTTTATATGCCAGCTGTGGGTGGGGCCCAGTACACTTGGGGTATAAAAGCAGGACACCCCCTGATGTAGTGCTGTACTGGAGCTGAGCTAAAGAGCCCTCTGCAGGTCGGAACTGCCAGGGTGGTGACTGAGGACACTTGAGAAAAGACAGAGAAACCTTGACCCTGCCATAGCGGGTCTCGTGGCTTGGTTTAGAGTGGCCCCTGGGTCTATTGAAGAACTCTTTTTGTATGTGAGGACGGTTCACCCTGAGCAATGCCTATGCTAAGAGACTATAACATCTATGGAAGATGGCTACAATTACTGTGTGAGACTTGGAAATGTTCTGCAAATGATGACCACTGCATGGAGAATTATGAGAGTATTCTGCACTGTGAACTTTTATCAGTGAGTCGTGTTCTATTGATGTATTAGAACTTTCTGTAACCTTAAGAGATGTGCTGGAGGGAAGTTATGCTGTAAAGCCGTTAAAATGCACTTTGACTCAACATCTGTTCATTCCCAGGAAACAGGCCTTGGGCCGAGAATACCGTATATACTCGAGTATAAGTCGAATTTTTCAGCACATTTTTTTGTGCTGAAAGTGTCATTTCGGGACCCTTTGGGTTCAGAGACCCCAAATTTTGGCTGCAGCTAGGGGGCATCTAGGAACCCTTAACTACCGAGTTTGAAGTTCAGGGGACCTATGGCTGCAAATGGGCACAGTGAGGCATGCAAATGGGCACAGTGATGCTGCAAATGGGCATTGTTGACCCTCTTTTCCACTTACAGTAGCTGTGCATTTCTCACCCTCGTCTTATACTCGGGTCAATAAGTTTTTCCCATTTTTTTTGTGGTAAATTAGGGCCTCGACTTATACTCGGAAGGACTTATACTCGAGTATATACGGTACATGTACTGTATGGTTAGTCTCAGGCCAGCAGTAGTGTGACACAATATAGCGGAGTATCTCAAGACAACAGGTAGGCAACTGTCCCATCCAAGGGGAAGTGGGTCAGGTCTAGAGCCAGCATGGCGCAAACCGACAGCCAATGACAGGGACTCTTACATCCATGTTCTCCTTGTGCTTGTGTGGGTTGTCTTCCAATACATGCTGAGTTAATTGGCTTTTGTCTAGTGTATATATGCATGTAAGGTAGGGACCTTAAATTGTAAGTTCTTTGAAGGCAGTGACTCATGTGAATATACAGTACATGTAGGACATTGCGAAAATTGTTGACACTATATAAATACATGTTGTGACGTGAGGGCCCGTGGAACTCAGAATACATCTTATGTCTAAGTCACCCTGTGCCATCCTGGCACAGGGTGAGTGAGAAAATATATCTTTTTTTTTATTATTGAAAGCCTATGGCGTGCAAAACACACCCAAAAAACTTCACCCGGTGCATAAAAAATGTGCACACACATAAAGAGTCCTCACAAAAAAGTGCCACGGGTACACAAGACATGCCAATTCCATGATCCCCCAGGGCGTTCGGCTCCAGACGGGGACAAAGGTACTTACAATGGTCTATCTGGCCGAAACCAGACAGACCCCGTTCTCTGGAGGGCCTGCCGAAACAGGACCCACCCAAGTACTAGGTGGGGCTCCCCCGAAGGGAGACCCCATGAGAGACAGCGAACTAAGCCAAAAGGCCATGTCCACCCCTTCCCAAGACGTTCAGGGCTGGCCCGAGGACCCGCATCCTTACTGATTGTGCAAAACGTGAAAAAACAAGACGTGACAAACAACATAGGATTCAAATAAATAAAAAAGTGGGGGAAGGGATAGTGAAGAGGAGAGTGAAAGAAGTGGCCATTGTGTAAAACAATGACCAGGCCCTCCGGCCAGGAATAAAAAATTCCTCTGGTCCTAGCCAAAAGGCCCGGCCCAAGAGGCAGGTGCAAAAAAAGCGTGTTATAGTGCAGTGACCGTGGTGCCCAAAATCAAAGTGACTGCCACTCACAGTGATCTTATGGCACCCCTGGACTGCCACTCCAGGGGCACTACTCCATAGGCTTTCAAACCAACCCTGGCC
Organism: Lithobates septentrionalis; assembly: GCA_037952835.1. Taxonomy (NCBI): domain Eukaryota; kingdom Metazoa; phylum Chordata; class Amphibia; order Anura; family Ranidae; genus Lithobates; species Lithobates septentrionalis. The sequence continues at coordinate 601,607 of JBBDGP010000108.1, forward strand.
CACAGCCCAGACCACAGCAGCCCCCACCACAGGCAGAAAGGCATGGAGATCCGGCAGCTTGGTGAGAGCCCTTTACCATCAGGCTCCACCGTCGCTCCCATCACTCCTACCTAATTACATTCAGGAAGTACTAACCACTCCCCCCCCTGCATAAGGGGAAGTAAGCGTTCTCTCCCGAATAACTGTCCGTAGCTAGAGCTACCACAATCTAGGCCAGAAGGCCAGGGACCCGGCCCTCCGGCCAGACCCATGTGCAGCACCCATCCTCACCAGGAGGTCCTTTCTAGACTGGTTGGGTAGGCCCACTGAAGCCCCCATGGGCAACAGGTGAGGACTGTCCCTCAACCGTCTGTCCAGGTCCAATTACGCCATCAGATTTGCATGTGCCCTTCCCTCAATGGTCGGTACAACATCGCCTCCTCTGGCAACTGATAAGAACAGATACTACACTTGATCTTAGCCAAAAGGCCGAGAAAATATATCTTGGACTACTTAAAATGGGACAGTAATATTTGTCCACAATATCTCCCAGGATGTATGTAGAGACTATTATTGGTTTGGTTGATTCTGAACTCAACCTGTTAATTGAGTGAGCTGATCACATTAGCCTCCAGGACTGGCTAGGAGACGAACTGTTGATGAATAGGCTGAGGAGGGGGGAGATTGTTGTTTGTATTGTTAATTGTAATTAGCTCCAGCCAGTGGCGGAATTACCGGGGTCGCAACAGTCGCAGTTGCGACGGGGCCTGGCATTCTGCCACTGTGGGGGGGGCCCAGCGAGGTTGCTCTTCACATCGCTGAGGCTGAGCCGCTGAGCGTGTCTCTCATCTAACAGCAGAGAGACACCGGCATTGTTGGTTTTATCTCCCTGCTCTCCGTGTGTCCTCTCTCTCTCACGGCATGACAGGACACACAGCTGATCTCCCCCCTCCCCTCTCTGTGTGCTCCGAGTCCGCGGGAAATGTGAGCTCCTTAGCTTCACACTTGACTGCCCGCGGAGCACACAGAGAGAGGAGGGGGGAGATCAGCTGTGTGTCCTGTCATGCCGTGAGAGAGAGGGGACACACGGAGAGCAGGGAAATAAAACCAACAATGCTGGTGTCTCTCTGCTGTTAGATGAGAGACACACAGGCGTACAGCGGAGCGGACCGAAGCCGCCTCCCCCTCCTCTCTGGTTACGGAGGGGGAGGAGGAGGAGTCCGAGGGAGAGCGCTGTTCTGAGGTCTGTAAAGTTTATATTCAAATTGACATGTGCTGGGGGGAACACTATGGGGTGAGGGTATGCACTGATGAGGGGTCTGCATTGATGAGGTGGGGGTCTGCACTAAGGGGGGGGTCTGCATTAATGGGGTGGGGGTCTGCACTGAGGGGGGGCTGCATTGATGGGGTGGGGGTCTGCATTGATGGAGGGAGAGGAGTCTGCACTGAGTGGGGTCTGCATTGATGGGGGGTCTGCACTGATGGAGGGGGGTGGTCTGCATTGTGGGGGGCCTGCACTGATGGAGGGGGGGGTCTGTAATGAGGGGGGTGTGTGCTGATGGAGGGGGGTGGTCTGCATTGTGGGGGGCCTGCACTGATGGAGGGGGGGTCTGTACTGAGGGGGGTGTGAACTGATGGAGGGGGGGTCTGCAATGAGGCAGGGGAGGTCTGCACTGATGGAGGGGGGGTCTGTACTGACGGGGGGATGTGAACTGATGGAGGGGGTCTGCACTGATGGAGGGGAGGTCTGCAATGATGGAGGGGGGTCTGCAATGATGGAGGGGAGGTCTGCACTGATGGAGGGGGGGTCTACACTGGGGTCTATAGTGATAGAGGGGGGTCTATACTGATAGATGGGGGTCTGCACTAAGGGGGTCTACACTGATAGATGGGAGTCTAGGCTGATAGAGGGGGGCTATACTGATAGATGGGGGGTCACTGAAGGGGAGGCACTGATAGGGGACACCGATGGGAGGCACTGATAGGGGACACCGATGGGAGGCACTGATAGGGGACCCCGATGGGAGGCACTGATAGGGGACACTGATGGGCACTGAAGGGAGGCACTGATAGGGGGCACTGGTGGGCAATGATGGAGGGCACTGAAAAGGCACTAGGGGGCACTGATAGGGGGCACCAATGGGAGGAACTGATAGGATTTACTGATGAGCATTGATAGGGGGCACCGATGGGAGGCACCAATGGGATTTACTGATGAGCAGTGAAGGGAGGCACTGATAGGGGGCACTGATAGGAGGCACTGAAAGAGGGCATTGATAGGCTGCACTGATAGGAGGCATTGATGAGCACTGATAGGCAGAACTCATAGGCTGCACGGATGGGCACTGAGGAACACTGATAGGCAGAACTAAGGCAGTATTGATGGGCACTGATGGGCAGTATTGAAGAGTACCGATAGGTGGCATGGATGGACGCTGCAATAATGAGCACTGATAGGTGGTGCTGATAGGCAGATTTGATGGGCACTAATAGGCAGCATTCATGAGCACTGATAGGTAACACTTGTAGGTGGCATTGGTGGGCACTGATAGGTGGCATTGATGGGCACTGATACATGGCACTGATGATTGGGGCACTGATTATCAGTGTAAACAATTTACTGACATTCTTGACAGCTAATGGCAGTCCTTTCCTCACACAGACATAGCACAGGAGGAAAGGGCTGCGGATAACCGGCAAGTCTGTTTACATGTGATCAGCTGACATCACATGGTAAAGGGCCACTGTGATTGCACTGGATGCACGTCCCAGGGGGCATGCGGGAAGCACGGTTTTGGGAGGATGTCCATAGATGCCCTCCCAAAATTGGAAGCCTGGACCTCGGATGGAAGGGGGGGGGGGCCCATCATTGTTTCTTGCACCGGGGCCCTGAAGGTTCTAGTTACGCCTCTGGCTCCAGCTATTGTGTTTATACTACTGTGTGAAGCTCGGTGCCCACAAGTCTGTCATCTGGTCTGGGTAAATTTTGTAGTAAATTAGCTCATGTTAATTAGGTTAGCTTTGAGTCATCCTGGTGTATAAATTTGTGTGAGATCTCAAATAAAGAGTTAGTCCTGATGTACTCCAAGACTGGTGTTGTCTAGTTCTTGGGGGTTCCTATAGCCGGATCCATTGGACTCGTGTTCCAGAACTTAGGAAGTGGTATACTGATGGAAGCACTCAAGCGGAGTGAGGGACGTTCCGTGACACATGTAATAAATAAAAATGTAAAGGATTTGCATATTTTGAAAGCTACATGAAAAGGTCCTATACATGTCCCTCCATGCCCATCTCACCATTCCTTTTGACAAGGGTGTAACCAGTTAGCCCTAATGGCCAGAACTTACTAAACGAGACTCACCTCCAATACACTTCAACATGGTCTACCACTAAGTTTTGGTACCCTGAATCACTAATAGCCAATTGCTGCACTACAGTCCAAAGCCCCGTACACGCGGTCGGATTTTCCGATGGGAAATGTTGGATGTCAGGCTGTGGGTGAAAAAAATCCGACCGTGTGTATTCTCTATCAGACAATTGTTGTTGGACTCTTCTTCTTTAATGGGATAATAATGAAGCTGCTTTGCTGGTGATACTGATGGAGTTATTGCAATCAAATTTTCAAAGGCTTTTTTTTTCTAGTGATATCAAGAATAATATTATTATGCTTTTTATTTTTTTTTATTTGGGCAAGTTACCACAACACCATTATCCTGCAGTTTTTAAGATCAAAGATACAACTATGTTGGTGTCCCTTGTTAATTTTACATTGTATTTTTTTAAAATGTAACTGCCTACTCCCAAACTGTCATTTGAAGTAAAACACATAGCCAAGTATTAATCTACACAATGTTTTTATTGTGCATTAAAAAAAGAAAACAAATAAAATTAGACATGCTATCTGTCAATAGAACTTAACCAAAAAGTGCATTCTATGCATCCAAAAATATAGAAAACATACCAAATCAAATCATTATTCAACCAAAAAATTTACGTCAAAGCAATAACTCCAAGGCCAATAATAAATAACACATTATCTCCTCTGATTCCGCAACATGTCTGGTTGACGAACGGCTGTTCAGAAACAAACACAAAATGAAAAACGCAAACTGAAAAGCACTAAATGAAAAGCGCAAAAAGAAAAGCACGAATGAACACTCACCAAACTTCTATTTACACGAAATTAGCAAAAGAAGCCCAAAGGGTTAAAGAGCTGAAAAACCACCTAGTATGTCTAGTACATCTGTCAAGTCTCTCACTTACCAGACCAGAGAGTCCACTTGGGCAGAGGGTAGGCTCCCTTACGTATCCAACTTGCGGCCCCTGGTAGAGCAGACAGGGAGCACACGAGTGCGGAGTGCTATCAGAGCCTGTGCAGGAGTCCGTATTCCGGAAGCTAGCAGTCTTCAGACAGCAGGTGATAGTCAGAGGCACAGGCAACGGATGCTGAGCAGGAGCTAAAGACAGGTCAATGCACAGGCGGGCAGCAGAGGTACAGGAGGAGCAGGCAGAAGCGAGGTCAAAATAAGCCGGGGTCAGATGCAGGCGGAGGTCAGAAGAATCCAAAGGCAAGCCGGGTCGTCAACAGATCAGGAACTAGGAGCAGGAAACAGGAAACAGGAACTAGGCACAGAGCTGTTGATCAGGCAGCACTGATCAGACATAGCAGCAGACCTAAATATGCTGATTGGCGCCAAACGCCACGCTCGTGCGCGCGCCGATATGCACAGACGCCCGCGCACTCGCACGCGCCCGAGACACCGGCGCACACCAGCACCACTAGGCACAGCACGGCCAGCCGGATTAGACACGCCAGTGCCCCCAGAAGCACGCGCCCCAGCATGCACAGGAACGCGCGCACCAACGCTCCCCGGCGCACACTGACGCCCAACCAGGTAACCTCTCTGACAACGTCACTACGTTCGTAATTGTTGGCCAACAATTGTGTGACCCTGTGTATGCAAGACAAGTTTGAGACAACACCCTTCGACAAAATTCCACGGTTTTGTTGTCGGAAATTCCGATTGTGACTACTGGAACCATGAACCATGTCCTTTGGTCTGAGGAAACCAAGATAAACTTATTTGGTTAAGATGGCTTCAAGCACATGTGGCAGCAACCAGGTGAGGAGTACAAAGACAAGTGTGTCTTCCCTACAGTCAAGCATTATGGTGGGAGTGTCATGGTCTGGGGCTGTATCAGTGCTGCCGACACTGGGGAGTTACAGTTCATTGAGGGAACCATGAATGCTAACATGTATTGTGACATACTGAAGCAGAACATGATCCCCTCCCTTCGGAGACTGGGCCGCAGGGCAGTATTCCAACATGATACTGACCCCAAACACACCTCCAAGATGACCACTGCCTTGCTAAAGAAGCTGAGGGTAAAGATGATGGACTGGCCAAGCATGTCTCCAGACCTAAACCCTATTGAGCATCTGTGGGACATCCTCAAACGGAAGGTGGAGGAGCGCAAGGTCTCTAACATCCACCAGCTCTGTGATGTAATCATAGAGGAGTGGAATAGGACTCAAGTGGCAATCTGTGAAGCTCTGGTGAACTCATATTTTCAGGATTTCCCTCAGATGAAACGACTGTGCTAATTACTAAGGCAGTGAAACTGATCAAACTGATCAAATCAGTGCTTGACAAAGGAGCCCACACTGTACACATCTCTCCAGTGCGTGTGCTCTGAAATGCGCCACGAGCACGTCTATGATGCCATCCGACCCTGCACTGCGTTCCAGCCCTCTCCTTAGGTCCCCAGCTGCGCTCCAACCCTCGGTGTGGATCACGCCCGAGCTCCAAAGATTCCTGCTGGTCAGGACACTGGCTCCACCTGGACTAGTGAGACGCGGTTGCTACAGAGAGCCTGGACGATGATAGTGCGGTTCATTGGACCCTATTGTGCCTATATACAGATACTTCAATGGGAGTTTTTAATGCACCTTTTCCATTAAATGCTACAATCCTTACTCAGAGGTGCCTGTGTCTTTCTCTCTATTTTACATGTTTGGAGTGTTGCTTCAACTTCCCCTGCAAGGCTTGCCCTGACACAGTGGACTGTTTCTCAACATAGAGCTGGTTAGCTCAAAGGACTTCCTATGGACTTGTATTACATTTAAATATATCACATGTACTGAGTGCAGGGATGCAGGGTGTGCTATGTACTGAGTGCAGGGTTGCAGTGTGCGCTATGTACTGAGTGCAGGGTTGCGGGGTGCGCTATGTACTGAGTGCAGAGTTGTGGAATGTGCTATGTACTGAGTGCAGGGTTGCGGGGTGCGCTATGTACTGAGTGCAGGGTTGAGGGGCGCGCTACATACTGAGTGCCGGGTTGGGGGGTGCGCTATGTACTGAGTGCAGGGTTGTGGGGTTGGGGAGGGGGGAGAGGGGGGTTGAGGGAGGGGGAGAAGAACGTGGGGGAGAAGGAAGGGGGGGAGGAAGGGGTGGGGAGAAGGAAGGGGGGAGAAGGAAGGGGGGGTGAGAGGGATCCTAGCCCTGTCTGCAATCCCTCCTGTGGGAAGGTGTGTGTGTGACACAGAACCTTCCATGCAGTGCGCAAAGCCCGTTCTCATAGTGCGGTGGTCATGGAGCTGCTCCATTCAACGGATCTCCTGCGGTCTCTGGCTGCCTGCACGTCCTAATCTCCAGTCAGCCTGTCCAGATTGGTCCTAGGCTGGGAGGTCTTCGTAGCTCTTCTCTCTGGCGCAGCTGCCAGGCAATCAGTTGTGGCCGCCCTCATGGCTCTTAGTGACGGACCCCATACTCAAGATGAGTCTGTCTGCCGTATCGCTCCTCTGTCTGGTACCACACAATCCAAGACCCCTTAGCTTTCCCATTCACTAGGATATCTGCTGCTTGGGAAACAGCTCACGAAGATCATCTCTCGGACTCTCCGGATCCAACTCTGAGGGTGGGCAGAGGCCAGCGGTGCTCTGCCTCATAACCATTGCTTCTGCTGGGGCACCAGATGTGATACTCTGGACTTGCTGCTGATCACCATCTACCAGCCTTCCAGCGCCCGTCTCAACTCCCCCTTCTAAGACCTTTATGCTATTAGCTTGTCTCGCTGCCTGGGGAACCTCCAGTGCGTTCCGACATTCTAGCACTCGCACTCCCCCAAATGCCAGGGCCCATAATCACAAGGCAAGAGGCTAGCATTCAGTCCTCTCCAAAAGTCTCTGTCCCAGCTAGGTCTGTCACACTCTTCATCCCTGCCGTCTCCTGGAGCCCTTGGCAAGGTGCTGTCCCACTCCCCAGACCTGCTGCCACTCTCAGTCTTCATGTTCGCCCAGGGCAGGGTCAGGCTGCCCCTGGGTCCACAGAGTGCTGGAGGGGGGAGGTGGAGTCAGCAGCACTGACATGGAGATCACTATGCAGGGCGACGTGAGCAGCGCCGGCTGAAAAAAACCCTGCACCAGCGCGCCCCTGCCAATAATTTCAATGGCGCCAGGTGCTGAAACTTGTTCTGGCACTTGGCTCTGCTCTGTGACATTACTATGATTGGCCGGAACCCCGGGACATAGATCCATTTCCGGGACGTTCCCTGGCCAATCCGGGGCGGTTGGGAGGTATGAAAAAGAGTTAAAGTGTTTGTTAACCCAAAAAATAAAATAAAGATCCTGTTCCCTTAAAGCATGTTATATAGCACAGTGCTTGTGCTGTCATTTGGACCCCCATATCACCTGAAATACCTGACTGTCCTCCCCTCTGCAAACAGACCACGATAATCATGGCTGCTGAGCCCTGACATTGTGATCCATTTGCATGATTCCATCAGCCGCAGCCCTGCTATCTGTATCCTGGTAAAATCGTGCAGTTTTTTTATAGAACACAGGCACAGGGAAACTTCTTATAATGGTGCAGAGAGGATGGCAGCATTTAATAAAAGTGGGTTAACAACCACTTTAAGCATAAATAACATGTAACGCCCAGGCAAGCATAAACAGTAGCAACAATATCTGAAATGTAATAGTACTAATGACGGGGGTGCTAGGCCTAAGCTGACTAGGCAGGCACAGTCAGAGTTAAATGATGTACGGTGCAATACAGTTCCGCGCACAGTGAAGTAAAAGTGGGCCAAAGGTAGAAATGATGCAGTATGACCGCAGCTGTACCTTATTACTCCTGCCCTCAGCAACTTGATTACTGTTAACAGTGTAGCAATGGGCCAGCAGCCCTCTCACCCCGTGGCAGAACTACCGCCATAGCGACCCACGCGGGTGCTTTGGGGCCCACAGCCAAGTGGGGCCCAGTCATAGTTGCCAATAGAAATCTTTTTTTCCCCGATTTTTCGCTGCCCGCCACTGCTGTTAGAGGTCCGCAGCCAGCGGAAATAATGTCTCCGCCAGCCGCCATTTTCCAGAAGACCAGACGAGTTAGAAACGAGAAGCGGAGCCTGCCGAGTGGCTACAATAGAAATAGAGCTGCGGTGCCGCTCATCCCCGCCCCCTGTCTGTCTGTCATCTGTGACCTGTTGTGGAAAGGGGTGGGGGGGTGGGCGGTGCAGCAGTTCAATTTCTATTGTAGCTGGCCGGCTCGGCCTCTATTTTGTTCCCCCTCGGCCTTCAGTAATGGCGGCGGAGACACCTCTGCTGGGATATAGAAGGGCTCCAATGGGGGGAGGATACCTGAGATGTGAGGAAGCACTCCGCTGGGGACACCTGAGATGTAAGGAGGCGCTCCGCTGGGGACACCTGAGATGTAACGAGGCACTCCGCTGGGGACACCTGAAATGTAAGGAGGCACTCCGCTGGGGACACCTGAAATGTAAGGAAGCACTCCGCTGGGGACACCTGAGATGTAAGGAGGCACTCCGCTTTGGACACCTGAGATGTAAGGAAGCACTCCGCTGGGAACACCTGAGATGTAAGGAAGCACTCCGCTGGGGACACCTGAGATGTAAGGAAGCACTCCGCTGGGGACACCTGAGATGTAAGGAGGCACTCCGCTGGGGACACCTGAGATGTAAGGAAGCCCTCTGCTGGGGACACCTGAGATGTGGGAAACAGCTCACGAAGATCATCTCTCGGACTCTCCGGATCCAACTCTGAGGGTGGGCAGAGGCCAGCGGTGCTCTGCCTCATAACCATTGCTTCTGCTGGGGAACCAGATGTGATACTCTGGACTTGCTGCTGATCACCATCTACCAGCCTTCCAGCGCCCGTCTCAACTCCCCCTTCTAAGACCTTTATGCTATTAGCTTGTCTCGCTGCCTGGGGAACCTCCAGTGCGTTCCGACATTCTAGCACTCGCACTCCCCCAAATGCCAGGGCCCATAATCACAAGGCAAGAGGCTAGCATTCAGTCCTCTCCAAAAGTCTCTGTCCCAGCTAGGTCTGTCACACTCTTCATCCCTGCCGTCTCCTGGAGCCCTTGGCAAGGTGCTGTCCCACTCCCCAGACCAGCTGCCACTCTCAGTCTTCATGTTCACCCAGGGCAGGGTCAGGCTGCCCCTGGGTCCACAGAGTGCTGGAGGGGGGAGGTGGAGTCAGCAGCACTGACATGGAGATCACTATGCAGGGCGACGTGAGCAGCGCCGGCTGAAAAAAACCCTGCACCAGCGCGCCCCTGCCAATAATTTCAATGGCGCCAGGTGCTGAAACTTGTTCTGGCACTTGGCTCTGCTCTGTGACATTACTATGATTGGCCGAAACCCCGGGACATAGATCCATTTCCGGGACGTTCCCTGGCCAATCCGGGGCGGTTGGGAGGTATGAAAAAGAGTTAAAGTGTTTGTTAACCCAAAAAATAAAATAAAGATCCTGTTCCCTTAAAGCATGTTATATAGCATAGTGCTTGTGCTGTCATTTGGACCCCCATATCACCTGAAATACCTGACTGTCCTCCCCTCTGCAAACAGACCACGATAATCATGGCTGCTGAGCCCTGACATTGTGATCCATTTGCATGATTCCATCAGCCGCAGCCCTGCTATCTGTATCCTGGTAAAATCGTGCAGTTTTTTTATAGAACACAGGCACAGGGAAACTTCTTATAATGGTGCAGAGAGGATGGCAGCATTTAATAAAAGTGGGTTAACAACCACTTTAAGCATAAATAACATGTAACGCCCAGGCAAGCATAAACAGTAGCAACAATATCTGAAATGTAATAGTACTAATGACGGGGGTGCTAGGCCTAAGCTGACTAGGCAGGCACAGTCAGAGTTAAATGATGTACGGTGCAATACAGTTCCGCGCACAGTGAAGTAAAAGTGGGCCAAAGGTAGAAATGATGCAGTATGACCGCAGCTGTACCTTATTACTCCTGCCCTCAGCAACTTGATTACTGTTAACAGTGTAGCAATGGGCCAGCAGCCCTCTCACCCCGTGGCAGAACTACCGCCATAGCGACCCACGCGGGTGCTTTGGGGCCCACAGCCAAGTGGGGCCCAGTCATAGTTGCCAATAGAAATCTTTTTTTCCCCGATTTTTCGCTGCCCGCCACTGCTGTTAGAGGTCCGCAGCCGGCGGAAATAATGTCTCCGCCAGCCGCCATTTTCAGAAGACCAGACGAGTTAGAAACGAGAAGCGAGCCTGCCGAGTGGCTACAATAGAAATAGAGCTGCGGTGCCGCTCATCCCCGCCCCCTGTCTGTCTGTCATCTGTGACCTGTTGTGGAAAGGGGTGGGGGGGTGGGCGGTGCAGCAGTTCAATTTCTATTGTAGCTGGCCGGCTCGGCCTCTATTTTGTTCCCCCTCGGCCTTCAGTAATGGCGGCGGAGACACCTCTGCTGGGATATAGAAGGGCTCCAATGGGGGGAGGATACCTGAGATGTGAGGAAGCACTCCGCTGGGGACACCTGAGATGTAAGGAGGCGCTCCGCTGGGGACACCTGAGATGTAACGAGGCACTCCGCTGGGGACACCTGAAATGTAAGGAGGCACTCCGCTGGGGACACCTGAAATGTAAGGAAGCACTCCGCTGGGGACACCTGAGATGTAAGGAGGCACTCCGCTTTGGACACCTGAGATGTAAGGAAGCACTCCGCAGGAAACACCTGAGATGTAAGGAAGCACTCCGCTGGGGACACCTGAGATGTAAGGAAGCACTCCGCTGGGGACACCTGAGATGTAAGGAGGCACTCCGCTGGGGACACCTGAGATGTAAGGAAGCCCTCTGCTGGGGACACCTGAGATGTAAGGAAGCGCTCCGCTGGGGACACATGACATGTAAGGAAGCCCTCTGCTGAGGACACCTGAGATGTAAGAAAGCACTCAGCTGGGGACACCTGATGGCATCTGGTGGCAAGTGACACGCTCAGAGCTCCCACTGATTCTGCATTATGGTGAGTTGAACTATATCATTTTATATTACAATGTAATAATAGAAATCATGTGCTTCAATCACCCTGACACCATAACAACCATGGTGCAGGGATGATTGAAGCGCTAACACCAGGTGTTTGGAGTATCTTTATCTACTTATTGTTAAACTTTCTAGAATACACATATTTATTGTGGTGTAGGATCTGGGCCTGCTGTCTCTCCATTCCTCATTTTTTCCTTCCTTCCTTCCTTCCTTCTCTCTCTCTCTTTCTTCCTTTGTTTCTCCCTCCATCCCTCGTTCATCTCAGACTCTAACCACACCCCCTTTGAGTCACGCCCCTTTAAGCCACGCCCAATATTACGCTTAAACCACGCCCATGCCAGCGCTTGTGTGCGGTGTCTTCATTCCTGCACTGCGGAGCAGAGCGAACTGACCCCACCCATCCTCCTCCTGTGCTGTAATGTTTTCCTGTGCACAGAGGTCAGAGGAGGGAAGGAGGCACACCACCTGTACCGAGAGGCGAGTGCGCTGGTCTGAGGTCTGTGTAATCTAAAAGTGAAATGTAAATAGAATCAACCAGCGCAGACCACAAACCCTAACCAAAAGCAGTTGTGATACTGAGGGTAAATTTATCAAATCCCATAAAATTGCATATAAAAAAGGCAGTACAGCGCATTAAATGAAATAAACAAAGCTAAAAAGTCCAATATAAATAGGATGCAGGCAAAATCCAATGATTCCTCCAGTGATAATAGTGACATGAGAAAAGAGCAGGGTGACTGTGGTGACAAACATGGACCTCCACCTTCGGTAATACTGGCCGCTCACCTCAATAGATGGACCCCTGAGTAAATCAGTCAGGTCAAAACAGCTGTTCCCTCACAGGGATAGTAACAGAAGGAGATAGATGCACGATCAGGCATCAGCAGCAGCAGCTTCAATAGCGGACACACAGGCCTTATTCACATGTAAAAAATGGAAAGAATCTAGTGCTCTCTGAATAGTACTCAAGATGTTTTAATAAAAATAAGCGAAAAAACACTCACAATATGATGCACTGTGCCCCAGTGCGAAGGATAAAAACGTGGATACAATGGATGTCCCATGCAGGATGGACAAGCGGAGCGCGGGTGACGTCACGATCAAGACACGTACACAATGCCATACGCGTTACGTCCCTAGAAGTGGGCGGGACTTCCTCAGTGGCAACGGCTGAGCGTGATGACACCCATATAAGTATATGTCCGCTCCTCCCTGGCAGCCAATAAGCATAAGTGTTTACCTATCACTATGGCAACCAAGGTCAAAGTACTCAAAAAACCAGGAAATGACAATGTCCATAGAATAACCATGGAGACTGTTAATAAAGGTCATTAATTGATAGGTTTTTTTTAGCACACTAAACATAGGTTTTCTCTAAAACCTTTAGGCGTATGAAATAATATCACAAAAAACAAATATAAGAATATAAATAAATGTAAAAATATATATAAAAAATATATATAAAAACGACGCAAGCCCCGCACATCCGCTCATCATCCTGGGTCATCCAATAACATGTTCATGAATGCATATATAAAAAAAACACATATTTAAACTTAAGATCAGAAATACAGAGAGCAGTCACTAGCGATCAGAGATGAAGCAATTAACGTCAAACTCGGCGTTAAGCCCCCCGGAACAAGAACCTTAGTCTCGTGAATCCAATGGGATTCTCTACGGCTAAGTTGGCGTAGAAAATTACCCCCCCTTCAATGTTTATTAACTCTCTCGATACCCCAGAAGCTCAAACCCCTGGGGTTTTGATTGTGTAAAGTGCTTTGAAACATTATGTGTTTTTATGCCTTTCTTAATGTTGTTAACATGTTCCCCTAAGCGAACATGTAAGGGGCGGGATGTCCCACCAATGTATTGTAGGCCCCACTCACACTGTAGCATATAGACCACCCCAATTGTGGTACACGTGATGAGTTGGTCTATTTTGTATTCTCTGCCTGTGGAGGTGGCCCTAAAACTTTTGCGTTTTTTATTATTGCACTTAGAGTGCCTGCATGCTGTGCACCGCCCACAGGCATAAAATCCTGAGAGAAAGGAAAATAATCTGCTTTCTGATTGTATGGGGGGATCCACCACACCTGGGGCTAAACGATCTCGTAGGGATGGGGCTTTTTTATAAATGAACATGGGGCAGGGTGGCAGCAGGGGACCCAGCACACGATCCTGTTTGAGAATAGACCAATTCTTCGAGACAAGTTTTTCAAATTGTTTGTGCTGAATATTATAATTCGGCACCATTTTGAAATTAGAGACATCTGAACAGGTGTTTTTAACCCTATCAGAGATCAGGGAGGTTCTGTCCATAGCCAGAACCTTCTCAACCTCGCTATTTAATGTGTGTATATCATATCCTTTTTCTACAAACCTTGATGAGAGTAGGGCAGATTGGGAAATATAATCACTATCTCGTGTACAATTTTGTCTAAGTCTGACGAATTGTCCCCTGGGAATGTTACAGAGCCATGATTTATGATGACAACTTCCCAGGGGAATGTATGAATTACGGTCTGTGGGTTTGAGATAATTGCATAATCTGAACCCTTCATTATCCTTCCAGATCTCAAGGTCAAGGAACACTATTTTTTCTTTGCTGAAATTCCAGGACAACTGAATGTTCTTAGTATTATTGTCAAGTTTCTGGACGAAGGAATCCAAGCTAGACTGATCCCCTTCCCAGATCATGATAAGGTCGTCTATGTACCTTTTGTAGCACACCAATTCCGGGGGCGATGCTTGAACACTGCATCTTCCTCCCAATGGGCCATAAAGAGATTGGCCACACTGGGAGCAAAACGAGCGCCCATCGCAACGCCCCTTTTCTGGAGAAAGAATTGGCGATTGAACCAAAAATAATTCTTGGCTAGACAAAAAGACAAACCTTTCAATAAAAACTTTGTTTCTCCGGGAGGTCAGAAAACACAGACAAGGCCCATTGGACAGAAGATAGAGCATCCTCATGTCCAATTATGGTGTAAAGGGACCCTACGTCAGCTGTGACCAAAATACTGGAGGGGGAACATCTGACAGATTCGATGATTTGGATAATATGTTTTGTGTCTTTAAGGAAGGCAGCCGTTTTGAAAACTAAGGGCTGGAGGAAATGGTCAATATATTGGCCTAACCTGGAGGATATGTAGTCAATCCCATTTACTATGGGCCTCCCAGGGGGATTGTTAATATCCTTATGGAGGCAGTAAATGATGGGGGTTCTACAGAAGAGGGGATCCAAGTAGGAAGCCTCCTTCTTATTAAGAACATTCTCCTTTTTACCTTCCTCTATTAGCCAATGTAGCTCATCCTTATAGACTAACATAGGGTCCTTGTTCAGAATTTGGTAGGTGTCACGGTCCCCCAATAACCTATGGAGTTCTTCCAAATATTTGGATTTATCCAAAATCACCAAACCTCCTCCTTTATCCGCTGGGCGGATGATGATATCATTCCTTGCTTCCAGGGATTTTATACCTTGCCTAATGGGTAGTGGGTCGACTGTCTTTCTAACTCATTTTATCCAGATCATTAAATAACATGTTCTTGAATACTTCAAGATACTTGTTATCGGCATTGAGAGGATTGAAAGTAGATTTATTGCGTAAATTGGAGTGATGACCTCCTACAATAGTGGCTGATCTACTAGTATTTGACAAAAAATATTTTTTCATATTGAGATGTCTCACAAATTTATGGATATTAACATAAGTGTCAAATTTGTTCAAATTTTGAACGGGAGCAAACTTCAGCCCTCTGTCTAGGACTTGAACTTCACTTTCACTCAAAACGACACTGCTTAAGTTCTAAATCCCTGTTCCTAATGGGGTTTTTTCTTTTTGTAATCGCCTACCCCCTCTAGTTCCTCTCTCTCCTTTTCTTTTTGGCGGTGGGCCTGTTATTTGTGGGGGGGAGTTTGTGGTCGGTATTTCCACCACTCTCCCGGATTGGGCTGGTAAGACTGCGACCCTCTCCCCGGTCCACTCTGGGCCCCTAAAAAATCCCCTCCTTCATTACTACCCTGCTGTAATGGAGCAAACCTATTATGCAGGGGTAATTGACCCCCATATGCATAGTAGGGTGGATCTCTTTTCCCATCATTGTTATGATAAGGTTATGGACCTTGTTTCTTGTTATCCCATCCCCGAGATGGCCCATAATCCTGCTGGTAGTATGGATGGTCAAAAATATCTCTACCTGGGGTATTTGGGGGGCCCCTTCCTCTGCCTCCACCTCTCTTGGAATTCTCTCTGTTTCCCCGACCCTCTAATGGGAGGGGCAGGTGAGGGATGACCATAAGATTTGGATGTAGCAGGGGGTGGGGCTGAAGTACTAATGGGATCATTCTGTGAGATGTGGGTATTAGTCCCGGGTGGATTAGGAGGGGGAGAAGCCTGCCATTTGAATATGTTCCCACTCCTAAAGTCATTCGAGTCTCTCATATATTTTTTTCTTTTTCTTATTTTGAACCTCAAGGTCCCATTTAGTCGGTTTATTACCAAGATCAGTAGATAACCTAAGAAACTCTTCACTGTTTTTAAAAGGTTTAATGGTATTCCTAATGTCGGGAATTTGCGATTCAAGAAACTCCATTTT
Organism: Lithobates septentrionalis; assembly: GCA_037952835.1. Classification (NCBI taxonomy): domain Eukaryota; kingdom Metazoa; phylum Chordata; class Amphibia; order Anura; family Ranidae; genus Lithobates; species Lithobates septentrionalis. The sequence goes on from JBBDGP010000108.1 coordinate 617,502, forward strand.
CCTCTCTTTACGTGATAATAATAACTGTAATAATTCGGAGCCCTTTTTAATGAAGAAATCTCTCCATTCAATCATAGATGCCTCATCTAAGAGGCCATCGTTCGGTGGGATGTCCCACCTAAGCCTCCTAGGGACAAGATTAGAGGAGAGATATTGTTTAAATGAGGCAATATCCCACCAGGTTTTCACCTTCTCAAAAATATGATTCAATTTTTTAAAAGAAGAGGTCAAGTCATTACTTTGTTCTGATATGGGTGTATGTGAAAAAACCTCATCTAATTTAATTTCTCGTTTTTCTAAGTAATAGAATGCTAAAAAAAAGGAGAAAGGTTTTTTAGCACACTAAACATAGGTTATCCATTAATGACCTTTATTAACAGTCTCCATGGTTATTCTATGGACATTGTCATTTCCTGTTTTTTTGAGTACTTTGACCTTGGTTGCCATAGTGATAGGTAAACACTTATGCTTATTGGCTGCCAGGGAGGAGCGGACATATACTTATATGGGTGTCATCACGCTCAGCCGTCGCCGAGGAAGTCCCGCCCACTTCTAGGGACGTAACGCGTACGGCATTGTGTACGTGTCTTGATCATGACGTCACCCGCGCTCCGCTCGTCCATCCTGCATGGGACATCCATTGTATCCACGTTTTTATCCTTCGCACTGGGGCACAGTGCATCATATTGTGAGTGTTTTTTCGCTTATTTTTATTAAAACATCTTGAGTACTATTCAGAGAGCACTAGATTCTTTCCATTTTTTACATGTGAATACTGCCTGTGTGTCCGCTAAGCTGCTGCTGCTGATGCCTGATCGTGCATCTATCTCCTTCTGTTACTATCCCTGTGAGGGAACAGCTGTTTTGACCTGACTGATTTACTCAGGGGTCCATCTATTGAGGTGAGCGGCCAGTATTACCGAAGGTGGAGGTCCATGTTTGTCACCACAGTCACCCTGCTTTATTCTCATGTCACTATTATCACTGGAGGAATCATTGGATTTTGCCTGCATCCTATATATATTGGACTTTTTAGCTTTGTTTATTTCATTTAATGCGCTGTACTGCCTTTTTTATAATCTAAAAGTGAGTCTTACAGAGGAGGGGGGCATGAAGAAGTGGATGAAGGAGGGGGGACAAGCAAAGAGTTCACTTGGAGTGATTTGGGGAGAGGATATCCATCCCCCCAATCCAATCCCAGCTCCATCCATCCCCCCATACCATCCCAGCTCCATCCACCCCCATCTCATCTCCATCCACCCCCCATCCCATCCCATCCCGGCTCCATCCACTTCACCCCAATCCCATCCCAGCTCCATTCATCCCCCCGATCCAATCCCAGCTACATCCACCCCATATCAACCCAGCTCCATCCACCCCCATCCCACCCCGGCTCTATCCACCCCAATCCCATCCCGGCTCCATCCATTCCCCCGATCCCATCCCGGCTCAATCCACCCCACCCCAATCCCATCCCGGCTCGATCAATCCCCCTGATCCAATACCAGCTCCATCCACCCCCCATACCATCCCGGCTCCATCCACACCCCATCTCACCGTGAATGCATCCACCCCACCCCAATCCCATCCCGGCTCCATCCATTCCCCTCGATCCCATCCCGGCTCCATCCACCCCACCCCAATCCCATCCAGGCTCCATCCATACCCCCGATCCAATCCCAGCTCCATCCATTCCCCCATACCATCCTGGCTCCATCCACCCCACCCCAATCCCATCCCAGCTCCATCCATTCCCCCGATCACATCCCAGCTTCATCCATTCCCCCCAATCCCACACTGACTCCCTCCATCCCCCGATTCCATCCCGGCTCCCTCCATCCCCCGATTCCATCCCGGCTCCCTCCATCCCCCGATTCCATCCCGGCTCCCTCCACCCCCTGATCCCATCCCAGCAACCTCCATTCCCCCGATCCCATCCCAGCTCCATCTAACACCCTGATCCCATCCCCGCTCTATCCATCCCCCGATTCCATTCTGGCTCCATCCATTCCCCCGATCCCATTCCAGCTCTATTCCCCTCCCCCTCAATCTTTTCCCTGCTCCATCCATTGTGGAAGGTTAAGGGGGGAGAGCCACACCAACGCACTAACCTGCTAAGTGTCGGGGGGTGACACCACATTCTGCCGCACCAGGCGACACCCACCCTAGTGACGCCACTGTGTGCTAGGGGGCACTTTAGGACTTGTGCTACAAGGGGGCTTGGATATGAAATTCACCCCCCCAGCACATGTCTTCTCCCCTCCCAAAGCCCTCTTAGCACATATCCTCCCCCAATCAAACAGATGCTGTCTGCCACAAAGGGAGTGGCCCTAGGCACCCCACAAGAGATGTGGCTGCATTTGATGGGCACAGTGGCTGCATTTGATGAGCACAGTGGCTGCACGTGAAGGGCACAGTGGCTGCAATTTATGTTTTTTTTTTAGAATTTTTGAGTTTGTTTGCAGCCCCCCCCCCCCCCAAGAATTGTGAGCACCAGCTGCCACTGATCTCTTGTATCATGTCTGCAGCCTCTGACCATATCTTGTATCATCTGCACTCTGACCATCTCCTGTATCAAGTCTGCAGTCTCTGATCATCTCTTTTACTATGTCTACAGTCTCTGATCATCTCCTGTAGTATGTCAGCACAGTCTCTGCCCATTTCATGTATCATGTATGCAGTCTCTGACCATCTCATGTATCATGTCTGCAGTCTCTGACCATCTCATGTATCATGTCTGCAGTCTCTGACCATCTCATGTATCATGTCTGCAGTCTCTGACCATCTCATGTATCATGTCTGCAGTCTCTGACCATCTCATGTATCATGTCTGCAGTCTCTGACCATCTCTTGTATCATGTCTGCAGTCTCTGACCATCTCTTGTATCATGTCTGCAGTCTCTGACCATCTCTTGTATCATGTCTGCAGTCTCTGACCATCTCTTGTATCATGTCTGCAGTCTCTGACCATCTCTTGTATCATGTCTGCAGTCTCTGACCATCTCTTGTATCATGTCTGCAGTCTCTGACCATCTCTTGTATCATGTCTGCAGTCTCTGACCATCTCTTGTATCATGTCTGCAGTCTCTGACCATCTCTTGTATCATGTCTGTGACTTTCTCACTCTGCGGAAGGTGCTCCAGAGCCCACTCTACATTAGAGTTCCCATTTTAAGTGCAAGTTGGAACTCTGTGATGTAAAGGGGAATGCAGTGGACTCTGATATAAAAGGTAATCTTTGGTCACCAGAGCCCTCCCCCTCCCTTACATTAGAGTTCCCCTTTACACCAAAGTTTGCAGGTTCCCCCTTAGATCATGATCTGCAGCATTCCCCTTTATATCAGCGTTCCCTTGCACTGTAAGGGGGAATCCTGCAGACGCTGATATATGGGAAACTCTGTGCTGGCTGGGTTATATTAACCTGACCTTCATGTAAATGGCAAAATATGCATGTAATATATAATATATATATATGTAATATATATATTTGATTAAAGAAGAATTGGTTTAGAAAATTCTATAAACGTTGAATTCATAGTTCATAGAATTTAAAACTCTTAATATATGCAATTTATACAGTTAATTTTAATCGCTTGAATTATTTTTCCCATTATGGATGTGAGTGGGGCCTCATGTCTCATATTGCCTAAGGCCTCACAAAGCCTAGAGCCGCCTCTGGTTGTGGGGGTGCAAAACTTGAAAAAAACTTTTTTGACTTTACTTGCACTATAATGTACTGAATGTAACTTGTAGATTTTATTGGCAAATTTTTGTTTTATTGTTCGAAATTAATATAAGCTGTTGCCTGGGTTGCTGTGCTGCTGTGCCACATGTGGTAATCTGTTGTTCAATGACATTAGTTCTTTTTTTTGTGGCGGGGGGGCTGTTTGCAGGGGGGGGGCCCATACAACATTTTGCTATGGGGCCCTGTGATGTCTAGTTACGCCCCTGCTCTCACCGATTCTTGGAGGTGACGATAGGCTCTCTTGATGCAAGAGGGTCCCCTTGGTCTGGTTTTGGTGCTTCCACATCTCAAGAGGTATCTGATGAATGCTTCCATCTCTCAGCGATAATCCCACAAGGTCAGCAAGTCGGCAGTGCTGCTGGAACTCCGCTCATATTGCTCTGTATCGCAAGCTCTAGATAGGACTGGATCACCCTCCTGCGCATAGTCATTGGCATCAACTAATCTGTAGGTATGGACTCTCATGGCGCCAAGATAGCAGGCTTTCCCAGGCAAAAGAATAAGAAGCCCCTTGAGGCTCCTCTGCTGCACAGAGTCTGTTGGAACCTGTAGTTCAGAGAGGCAGTTGTTTCATTACATGACTGCTGCCTTGGACTACACCTCCCAGGATTCCAGGTGTTTAGCAATAAAGTCTATGGGTTTGATTGACTTGCATCTCCTGGAGGAGAGTTGTGCAGTACAACATAAATCTCTCAGAAGAGGGAGAAAAGTAAATAAGGAGCAATGCATTTGTTTGCATATTGTCATAGCCCAGAATCTGGCTACAATAGAGAATGAATAATAAGAATCCACATATAATAATCCTAAGCATCCAGGATCATAGTGAATTTACTTGTGTAGGCTAGTGTGGCATTGCATAAACATAAGGAACTAGAAGGAAAAGAACAAGAGAAGGCAGAGTTCAATGTAGACGGTCTGACTGAAATGGCTACAAGCCAACAAGAGAGCTGCCTGAACTCCGGCTCTCATCAACCCCTGTAGAAAGAGGAAGAAAAAGGGGAACAGAAAGAAAATGTCACCTGCCAATCCACTCCCCCTCTGCTACCCAGGGCCTAGACCCCACCTCCCTCAAAACCAAATACCATGGGAAAAGATTCTTATTCCTCATAAGGTCTTGACCTATCAGTTGTATGTAGTTTTTCGTGGGTTCCCAGGTCTTTTATAAAAGCTCTCGTTTATCATTAACTATATTAGCCAGTTTTTCATGGATCATGATCCAGGGTAATTTGTTTTGCATACACTAAGCTTACTACAGTGCTTTTCCACACCTTAAAAATGGCTATTTTAACAGCGAAGAAGAAAAAGAAAATGCATTTCTGGGAAGCCGGTCGCCCCCCATGGCATGTTGGCTGAGCTCTGTAGGGCAGGTTAGTGGAAAAACTACTGCTGAGAGGCTAGAGGGGACTGTTCCTTATAAATTAAATAGGGGGTCCAGACTTTCCAACAGGGTGGATAAAAATCAATGATTTTTTTAAAAAAAATAAGAAAAATATGATTTTTTTTTTATTTTTATCAAATTTATTTTAAAAAAATGCTTTTGGAGTAAAAATCTATCTATTTAAGATACATTAATAATTGAGTTTATTCAACATTAAAAGGGGGCTTAGTTATGTAGCACGAGGCTGTATATTCTGCAATATTTACATTTTTGGTAAACTCATTTAATGAATCCAAACTCTGCATGCTGAGAAAACATGCACTGCACTGATGCATTCACACAATTTCACAGTAACCCTGAGATAAAACAAAGTTCAAGAATATTCCTTTTATCCCATTGTTTTGCAAATCTAAGTACACTACAAACGGTATGATTGTTTGAAGAGAAATGCATTTGTACCAGGCTCTAAGTGTTGAGGAGGAAGGGCAAGCAGTAAAAATGAAAGTGAAACTGTCCAAGCAGCTTATAAACCTTGTGATCTTTCTGCACATAGCTTGAAGTTCTTTATTCCTACCTTGAAGAGCAAAATGGCAGCAGGCCATAAAAGAGACCCAGTTTGGTAATATTACTAACCTGACAGCTTATTATTTTAAATAGGAAACCTTCATTTTGTTTGCATATATTCTAACTACCAGCAAGAATGAGTCCTTACATTTAAAATGCACCTGTCATTTCAGATCTATCATGGCAGCGCCTGTTTGCGAGCATCCACTCACCTGCTGCCGCCATGTCCCTCATCTTGTTGTGTCACTACCCCATCACCAGCTGTCCCATTAAAGTGAATGGGACTGTTGGGGAGTCAACAGCAGGTCAGAGGAGGAGCGGCGGGACAGAGATGACAGTTGCTCTTAGGAAAATTAGGATTTAAATTGAGTTGATTTAAATCAAGCCTTTTTACTAGAGATTTAGTGGTGTAGTGGGTAGCACTCTCACCTAGCAGTCAAGAGGGTTGCTGGTTTGAATCCCAAACACGACACTACCTGCCTGGAGTTTGCATGTTCTCCCTGTGCCTGCATCGGTTTCCTCCCACACTCCAAACACATGCTGGTAGGTTAATTGGCTTCTGTTTAAATTGGCCCTAGTATATGAGTGTGAGTTAGGGACCTTAGATTGTAAGCTCCTTGAGGGTAGGGACTGATGTGAATGTACAATGTATATGTAAAGCGCTGTGTAAATTGACGGCGCTATATAAGTACCTTTAGTAAATAATAAAAATAAAATTTAAATCGTGATTTAAATTGACTTGATTTAAATCAAATGCACCCTGCTTTTCATTATTTCTCATCTTGCTCTCTCAGCACCATAGTAAGGTTCTCCATTTGTTGGATTTCCGTTATCCTGGCTAGCCAATGTGATCTAGTTGGAGGTGTGGTGCTCTCCCACAACGCCGGGATACACACCTTCGCTGCAGTTAAGAGATGTTTTAGGAGTGAATTTTTGTATTTTTTAATGGATAGAGGAGTATCATGTAATAAGAAAGCTGCCCGATTTTCTCCAAGAGACGCACCTGTGATTGTTTTGACAGATTCGTCTACCATCGTCCAAAATTCTTTCAACTTTTGCCCTCAGACTTCAGACAGCGCCAGCAAACCTTTTTAGATACCAGATACTTGCTGGAACATCCGATGCAGTACTGCCAATGTTCTGTACCAGCTAGTAAGGAGTTTATGCCCTCTTTCTATAAACCATTTTTTTAATGGAAAAAAAATAAGGCTTTGATTCGTTCCAAAAAAATGGATGTTGACGGAAGCAGATGTAAACGGATGTAAATGGATGATCATCCGTTTACATCCATTTTTTCCATAGAGATGTATCGATGTCCGTTTTTCATCCGTCAACGGCAAATAGTTCGCATGTGTGAAAGTGGCCAAATACATTGCTGCAGAGAAGCAGGTAACTGAGTGCAGAGGGAGACACAGTGGTGATGGAAGACTGGATGCTGGCAGGTGTGCACAGGGTCTCAGGAAGAGGACACAGGCTGGGGAACACAAGGATCAAAGGAGCAGTCACAGGGACACGATGCAGTACACAAGGCTGGATTTAGGCTGGACTCACTGAAGACACTGGGGAATGCTGGGATAACCGAGGCACACAAAAGCTGCCACAGGCTGGAGAGACAACACTGGAAGGCACTGGAGAACACTAGAAAATATGCAAAGAAAAATAGGGGGGCCAGCTTCCCACGTGTGGACGTTTTGCTCAAACAAGGAGCATCCTGTATGTTTGGCCTTTAAAACAGCGCACCCTCTGCGCTTGTCTGGAAGATGGTGGCTGCACACAGAGGAAAAGGGAGCAAGGAAAAGGTAAGTATGACAGGCAGGCTGTGTTTACTGTATGCATTTATAGTTTAGTTGGCAATTTTTCAAACTGAGTATACCTATGAAAGGACAAATAAAGGCTCCTGAATAAAAATCCAATTAAGCACCATCATTTGATACACAAGCCTCGTAAAGTAAACAAAGAAACTTCCTTCACCTGCCTTGACTGAGCCAAATCCTCCTTTGTGTCTCACATGTTCTCCTCTCAGTTCAAAGTTTAGAGGCATAGCGGGGGGCGTGGCCAACCAGGCTCTAAGATGGACATGTAATCCCAGAGCTCCGCTCGCCTCAGGAGATAATCCACAGCCATCAGAGCTCCACGGCACTCCTACAGACTAACGGACCTACCGTCTAACAAGTAGGTGCCCGCGGCACACACCGGGGATGACAAGATGCCGCAAAAATCCCCAACAGCCGCAGAAAATGACGAGCTATTACGCGGCCCGCGATCATCAAAATGGCGGCGGAACGGAAGCTGACAGGACGGAGCTTAGGCCTAAAGCGCACAGCGACAGACAAGTACAGGCATCTGTCTCTACCCGCTCCCCGAACCCACCCAGTGGGTCTTCCTCAAGCCCATCCAGCCCCTCCACAAGAAGCCCGGCCAAATCGAAGCCGAGGAGGGACTCACCCATAAGGCAAGGAAACGCACAGTGCATGGAGGTAAGCGGGCCTCACAGCAACCCCTCACATCAGAGCAGCACTGAAGGGGATCCTATCAGGGAATTCCCTACCGCAGATAGGCCGGTATCAGACACTTTACTTAAAGATATGCTCCTGTCACTACGTTCCTCATTACAAGCAGACATGGTCAGGGGTATAACAGAGTGTCAGAGGGAGGTACAAGCCATAGGCCACAGAGTGCATCAAGTGGAAAACAAAATGGAGGAATATACCTCAGCATATAATGTAATGGTGGAGGCCCATACAGCCCAGGGGGAAGATATAGCCTGGCTCAAAGACAAAATGGCCGACTTAGAAGACAGGTCCAGGAGGAACAACCTTAAACTGAGAGGAATACCGGAAGATATCCCCCCTAACCAGCTCTTACAATACGCCCAGACCCTGTTCTCAACAATGGTACCCGATGCCTCAGCTCATGACCTGCTTGTGGATAGAATACACAGGGTCCTTAAACCGTCCTTTCTCCCCACGCTGAAATCCCCAGGGATGTCCTGCTTAGAATGCATTCCTACCATGTTAAGGACAGGGTCCTTCAAGCCTCGCGCAAGCAAGAGAACATTCCCCAGCAGTATGCGAACATCAGATTGCTTCCAGATCTTTCCAGGCATACTCTGCAACGCCGTCGCAATCTAATAACGATCACCAAAGCATTGAGGAACCACAAAATCCTCCATAAGTGGAAATACCCCGCTACACTCTCCATTACCCATAATGGGGTCACCATCTCAATAAATACCCTGGAAGAAGGGCTCTCTGCCCTAAAGAGATGGAATATCATTCTGGACCAGCCTATGCATCAGGCTCACCCAGCAGAGCCACCTCTACTCCAAAATGATTGGCAGGTAGTGTCCTACAGGAAGTCTAATAAAAAGCCGACAAGTGGAAGCTCATAAATGAAACCTAAGTTGTTACAGGTTTATCTCCAGGGCTGAGTTTCTATTCTAGATTCTCTCCCTTCCCCCCAATATCACCGATAGCAGCTACGACTGCACGAGGATCACTTTTGAGATCCATTTCTTATGTTACTCATGTTAACTTTCCGTTTGGTTTACAGTTTTTTTTTATCTTCTTTTTTAAGTGATATATACAGATACAAAACACCGACTTCACCTCCGAACCAGCAGCTGAATTGCTCCACTACATCGTCTCCACTAGCAACCCAGCAGCACAGAAAATTACCTATGGCCGCAGTGAGTACCCCCACGACACAGCCTCATAACCAGACCCACGTCTCTTAAATGACGATAACCTGCCTCTCAATCAATGCCAAGGGCTTAAATCACCCGGCTAAATGCTTCAGCTTGTGGAAAGAAGCTCATAAGCATAAGGCGGACATATTAAGCGTCCAAGAAACGCACTTCCAACTAGACAACACTCCCCAATGTACCCATAGGGACTACCCATTTATCTACGTGGCATGTACGCCGCATCACAAAACTGGGGGGGTTCTCTTAGCCTTCAAAAATTCAGTTTCCTTCGAGCCCAAAGAAATCATTATCGACGAAGCAGGAAGATACATCATTGCCACAGGGAACATTAATTCTAATCCCTACACCATAGTGTCATTATACGCTCCAAACAGGCACCAGATTAGATTCGTCAACAAAGTGACCCAAAAAGCAAAAGCTTTACAACATGGTATCCTGATCTGTGGAGACTTTAATGTGACACCAGATCCACTCATTGATACATCTTCAGGTAAGGGATCTCTGTCCCTCCAACCACTACTACATAAGGAGGAACTATTTGACACATGGAGATGCCAACACGGTAACGAAAGGGACTACACATTTTTCTCCAACAGGCACCGCTCATACTCCCGTATTGACTTATTCCTAACGGATAAATGGCTGCTACAAAATGTTGAAAAAACCACTATACATGATATCACGTGGTCAGACCACTCGGCTATTTCTATGTCTGTGGCTGAGAGGGGAATCTCTCCTTCACCCCCCATCTGGCGCTGTAACACACGCATATTACAAGACCCACAACTCCAATCACTAATATCGCAGAAATTGCACTTCTTTTTTGCTGAGAATGTGGGATCAGTCAATGACCCATACATTCTATGGAATGCACACAAGGCCTTCATGAGAGGCGTCTTAATTCAAATAGGGGCCAGAGAAAAAAGAAAAAGGGCTCAGCAGCTACGCACTATCCTGTTAGACATCCACGATATCTCCACTCAACACAAAAAAACCCCTACACTGCCACTTACTGACAAATTACACTCCCTCAGAGAAAAACTTAGGCATATTCTCTCTCAACAGTACGACATACATCTCAGACGCCTTCAACTGAACCCTTTATGCCAATGCTAATAGGGCAGGGAAGTATTTAGCAAACAGATTGAAAGCGGCTCGAACCAAAATGAGAATTGCTTTCCTACAGCACCCTACTCAACCACACAAAATAACAAACCCTCAAGACATAGCTGACCAATTTGCGGAATACTATGGCTCACTTTATAATCTGCACTCAGATCCCAACACACACCAACCAACAATGGAACAGATTGAGACGTTCCTAAAGAACATCAATCTCCCCACTCTTTCTGCACACCAGCTAGAATCATTAAATTTACCAATCACGGCAAGGGAAATAACACAGATCATAAACACTCTTCCAGATGGTAAGTCTCCAGGACCCGATGGCTTCTCTAACGAATATTTTAAAACTTTTGCAAACACTTTATCACCACATATGTCTACCATATTCAACAAGGCTGCTGAGTCCGCACACCTTCCTCACGACATGTTAAAAGCTTATATAGTAACAATACCAAAACCTGGTAAAGATCCTATTACACCAGCAAATTTCAGGCCTATTTCTCTCTTGAACTCCGATATTAAAATTTATGCCAAATTGTTAGCCAAAAGATTGACAGATATAATACCACGCATTATAAAACGCGACCAGATGGGCTTTGTGAAGGGGAGACAAACCTCAGACGCCACCAGAAGAATTGTAAATGTGATGAATGTTGCTGAAAAAACCTGAACGCCTTCTCTGCTGTTGTCCATTGACGCAGAGAAGGCGTTCGACAGAGTCCACTGGACATATATGAGAATGACACTTACCAAATTTGGGTTCCAAGGCCCAATACTGCAAGCCATTATGGCCTTATACTCACAACCGTCGGCACAGGTTTACTCCTCTGGGTTCTTATCCAAAACATTCCATATTACCAACGGTACAAGACAGGGGTGCCCCCTATCTCCAACAGTCTTTAACTTAATGATTGAACCCCTAGCTGAAACTATAAGATCTCATCCCCTGATTACGGGCTTCCAGTTTGGCTCCAGTCTGCACACCATAAACCTTTTCGCTGACGATGTAATCCTTCTTCTGACAAATCCTACCACATCATTATCGCAGGCCCATACAATCCTTAACACATTTGGAGAAATATCATACTATAAAGTCAACTTCAATAAATCTTTAATACTAGACCTGGGTGTCCTACCCCACGAACGCACAATGCTCCAAACAACACTGCCTTATACGTGGAGCTTAAATGGCATAAAATATCTCGGTATCACACTCACTAATAAAACCTCCACATTGGTTAGAGCAAATATGCAAACACTGATGGCCACACTGGAAGCCCAAATCAAACACTTGTCTAACAAAGAAATATCTTGGTTTGGTAGAATCACAGCATATAAGATGATGCTGCTACCTCAAATACTTTACACATTCCGCTCCTTACCAATCAACATACCTATTCACTATATTCACAAAATGTCAAAAATAAGCTGGAAATACATATGGAATGGTAAAAAAGCCAGATGCTCCAGAAACAACCTCACATTCCACAAAAAAATAGGAGGGGCAGGCCTAGTGGACCTATATGACTACTATTGGGCAGTCAGACTAGATCAGACAAAATTATGGTTCAAAACTGAAGATCCACCATTATGGGTAGACATTGAAAAATCTTTAGCCCCAACAAAAGATTTAACCCTATTATTGTTAAGTGATGGGTGGTTGCCATGGAAATTATCCGCTTTTACTCCCCCTATGCAGATCTCATTGAAAGCATGGAGATTCCTTCTCAAACAAAAACATCAGGATAATCAAGCACTACCATACACTCTACCTATGACGCTACTAGAAACAAAGATTCCATTACTGACAGTTACTTCCTTGATGACCAAAGGGGTACATAGCATCCTAGACCTCTATGACGGAACTCAATTGAAAACATTTGACCAAGTCAAGTCCCAATACAACCTCACCAATAACGAGAAATATTTATATACGAGGATCATGCATTTTCTTAACTCCCACTCCAGACCATCTATCCACATACCGAAAGCAATATGGCAATTTTACTCACACGCCAACAACAACACTAAAGGTATATCATTTTTCTACCACAAAATAAGGGATAAAAATACGTTCATCAAAACTACAGCAATGACAAAATGGGAGGGCGACATGGGCAAACAGTTTTCACCAGAACAATGGCGACAGGCCTTTACAGAAATACATAAAGCTTCTCATTGCGTTAAGCACTGGGAACTAGCAATCAAACTAGCCAATAGATGGCATTACACACCTTATAGGGTGGCAAAATTCTTTCCCGGCACATCACCTCTTTGCTGGAGAGCTTGCGGGCACACGGGTTCTTTACTACACATGCTATGGCATTGCCCAACAATTAAAAGTACATGGAATCAAATATTTCGACTAATCTCCTCCATAACGGGAATGCTCACACCCCCAGACCCTGCATTAGCAATCTTACATTTAAACATTGACAAAATTCATAAGGACTTCAGACCTGTAGTGACACACATATTACTAGAGATGAGATTAATGATTCTTTGTAACTGGAAATCCACTACAGCCTTGAATGTGACAGATATAGTCAAAGCTGTCAACAGAAACTACACCTTTGAACGCCTCCTTGCACTAAACTCCTTACAGAGTGTGACTTTTGACAAATCCTGGTCTATATGGCCTTATAAGCTGTGACTTACATGATACTCGAGGTGATTATACCGTATTAACAGAACCAGTAGGTCTAATACTATACCCATTTACCCTTTTGTACGATTGTATCTTCTGATTGTATATCACTATGAGATGTATATCACTTACTACCCTTTTTTTATGTTGTACAACCCATTTCCCTCCATTTCCCAATTTTTCTTTTTCCTTTCTGTACCCATTTCTTGAAATACTCAATAAAAATTTATTGATATAAAAAAAAAAAAAAAAGTTTAGAGGCATAGCTATCATTCCAGAAAGCAGTGGGCAAGAGTGGGTGTGGCCAGATGCTGATTGACACGCTATAGGCTTGTGAATCTGCAGTGACAATACGGACAGCCACGCCTCCTGCAAAAAATGTTCATCTCCACTGTAGTGCTAGACGGCCAACATGAGAGCGGCAACTCTGCTCTGAATTTAGAAGCAGTGCAGCATCATTGCCACACCATCACAGAAAGCTGCAATAGGTGGAGTTCATTTGCAGGTTCAATAGGTATTTGTGGGACTTTACACGGTGACTATGAAAACTGTAATTGCAGATTCACTTATAATTAAAGTGAAATTCAAGTAATTTTTTGTGATTAATGAGCTGTTAACAGCAGAACCTACATGCTCTTGCTGTTGTTTTTATTGTCATACGGCCCCCAGCCCTCCTGCCTAACCCCAGGTATGTGGGTACCCTCTGTGCCTGCTGAGAGCAATAGAGTTTTCACTACATGTGCACTGATATTTAAAACTACACCCTTAGTCCTGCTCTTCCCAAAAGGAGCACAGAGCCAAAGCCATGCTGACTCTGGAGCTGCTGTCAATCACCACTATGGAGGAGGAGGAGAGTCAAAGCTTTGGCTCTTTGGCTCACTCTGCCTGTGTTTGCGGCACTGGGAATGGCTGCATGGAAGGTTGTAGCTTATAACAGGAGTACACACCCCCCGTACACACAGGCAGAGGGTCGGAAGACATTTGCCGGTACAAAAAATGCCAGCCAACATTCTGCTCGTGTGTATTTCGGTCTGTCTGACAGAAGCCGGCTGTTCAGCAGCTGACCAACTCCCGATCAGCTTTCTCAGCCAATGGCAGAGAGCGCTGATCACAGTGTTCTGGCGGGGGTGGGGGTGTTGAGAGTTGGGAGATCACTGGACTAACTTTGCATGGTTGGTACAGCAGCTCCCGACCAGAGTTGTAATTTTTTTTTCATACAACCCACAGGGTTGCACAAAAAATAACTAATGCCGCGTACACACGATCGAACATTCCGACAACAAATGTTCGATGGGTGCTCGTTGTCGGAAATTCCGACCGTGTGTTGGCTCCATCGGACATTTTTTGACGGAATTTCCGACAACCAAAATTTGAAAGCTGGTTCTCAAATTTTCCGACAACAAAATCCGTTGTCGTAAATCCTGATCGCATGTACACAATTCTGACGCACAAAATTCCACGCATGCTCGGAACCAAGCAGAAGAGCCGCACTGGCTATTAAACTTCATTTTTCTCGGCTCGTCGTACGTGTTGTACGTCACCGCATTCTTGACGTTTTGAATTTCCAACAACATTTGTGTGACCGTGTGTATACAGGACAAGTTTGAGCCAACATCCGTCGGAAAAAATCCATGGATTTTGTTGTCGGAATGTCCGATCGCATGTACGGGGCATAAGTGTGTACCTGGCTTTACACTTCATAGGTCCTGGCAGTCACAGGGGGGGTCAAGCAGCATGTTAACTCCTTTTTTTAGCAGCTCATTTAGCAACAAAAAAATTACTTTATTATCATGTTAAGTGTTGCAGCAAATTTGTTCATGTGAGACCATAGTTCTACTTTATGTATAATATTTAATATTAAAGCAGTATTACACCAAAACCAAAATAATATAATATAGTGCAGCTTACCAATCATTAGATGCAGTGGCTACATTCGTTTTCTATTTTTAGGCTTTTTTCCTTCTGTTTTTACCTGGTGATCTGGCTAGACAAACCTCCTTTGTTAGGGTGCCTACACTCTGGATGAAGAAGCAACAGAGACACTTTTGGACAGCAGCACTGGTAATCTGGGGGGAAAGCGTGTTAGATGTACTAGCACAGTGGTTCTCAACCCTGTCCTCAAGTACCCCCAACAGGCCATGTTTGCAGGTTTTCCTTTATCTTGCACAGGTGCTTTAAATCAGAGTCAATGGATTGGTATTTTGGACAGCTATTTTATCAAAGAGAAATTCCCAAAACATGGCCTGTTGGTGGTACTTGAGGACAGAGTTGAGAACCACTGTACTAGCATATTTAGATACACTAAACAAATAGGAGCTGATTTCCAGCTCACACAGCAGTACAGAAACAGTTTGTTCCTTTTGGGATAAAATTTTACATAAATGAATAAAAGCTGATGATTGTAAGCACACCTGTCAGTGGTAATGGTTTGTTTCATTCCTCTAACTGCTACATCTGCAGGACACTTTGTTCTGTTGAAAAACAACAAACATACAAGCTAGATCACCAGGTGAAAATAAAAGAAAGTCTAAAAAAGAAAGATAATGCAGCCATCACATCTATAAATTGGTAAGCTGCAATATAAATAAAATGACCAACTGCAGAAGGTGGAAATGGAGGGGATAAAAAAAGAAAGAGAAAACCTGCGCTATCAAGCAAAAAATTAATATAACTGCAGCTGCAACAAAACCACAAATATCAATGAGGTGAAAAATTACATACAAAGAAAAAATTGTGCGCTTGCATTAGATATTTAAATCTATATTGCTACATGATTATCATAAGTAGATAAACAAATAAATAAAAAATAAATAAAAAACACCATCAAAGTTAATTGTGAGTGATTTAGAAAGTCGCTATGCTACAGAGCAAACAGCGACATGTAAGTCAAATACTAATATTGACCATTGCATACATATAAACCAACAATAAAGTTATAAACTGGTGTGCAAAAAAGAAAAAACAAAAAAACAAAGGTTATTCCACCCAAGTGCAAAGTCATAAAGTTCAAAATTGCATCCTGAGTCGCAAGAAAAACGCATATCCAAAGTTCATGAATTGCATTCCTTAGTGTGTATAAATATATATATATAAATAAAAAACACCATCAAAGTTAATTGTGAGTGAATTAGAAAGTCGCTATGCTACAGAGCAAACAGCGACATGTAAGTCAGATACTAATATTGACCATTGCATACATATAAACCAACAATAAAGTTATAAACTGGTGTGCAAAAAAGAAAAAACAAAGGTTATTCCACCCAAGTGCAAAGTCATAAGTGAAAAAGTTCAAAATTGCATCCTGAGTCGCAGGAAAAACGCATATCCAAAGTTCATGAATTGTATTCCTTAGTGTGTATAAAGGTATAAGGGGATGTGAAGGGACCTCCAACCACCAGTGCATCCGAAGGTTGATAATAGATGTATCCTTACCAGACACGTTGGACCTCCTTTATAGCAAGGTCTTAGAAGCATGCAGATTTACAAGTCCAAACGAGGGAGTGTTTACATCAATGCGGAAGTGTCTGAACCATCTCCAGCTGTGTGGTGAGCTGACATCTACTGTCCCTGCAGAGGGCTAAATCTGCATGCTTCTAAGACCTTGCTATAAAGGAGGTCCAACGTGTCTGGTAAGGATACATCTATTATCAACCTTCGGATCCACTGGTGTTTTGGTGTTTTTTATTTATATATATATATATATATATATATATATATATATATATATATATATATATATATATATATATATATATTTATATTTATATTTATATATATATATATATATATATATATATATATATATATATATATTTATACACACTAAGGAATGCAATTCATGAACTTTGGATATGCGTTTTTCTTGCGACTCAGGATGCAATTTTGAACTTTATGACTTTGCACTTGGGTGGAATAACCTTTGTTTTTTTGTTTTTTCTTTTTTGCACACCAGTTTATAACTTTATTGTTGGTTTATATGTATGCAATGGTCAATATTAGTATTTGACTTACATGTCGCTGTTTGCTCTGTAGCATAGCGACTTTCTAAATCACTCATAATTAACTTTGATGGTGTTTTTTATTTATTTTTTATTTATTTGTTTATCTACTTATGATAATCATGTAGCAATATAGATTTAAATATCTAATGCAAGCGCACAATTTTTTCTTTGTAGGAAATGGAGGGGAAACTGGCCTTCTACTTTGATGTTGGCAGTCAAAAAACATTATTCTGTTATGACCACTTTAACACTTTACAAGTCTATTTTTAATAAAAGTGTGTGTGGGCGATGCACATGTGGGGACAGGGAGAAAGTGCTCACTGGAGGCTAACAGAGGCATAAGCTGAAACACAGAACTGATGTTAAGTCAGCTTGCTCTGTGAAAGTGGCACTTCTCCAAATAGACATTAATTAACTCCTTTTAATCCGACATTAATTAACTCCTTTTAATCCGTGGCACAGTTCCTTAACTCTTTATACTCTGTACACTCTGGATAACATTTCCCATCTTACTTCTTTCTTCTGTGCAGCATTTCTGAGCCAGTGCTACAAAGCTTGCACTGGACTCTACCAGCCCAGTTACCTGTCACCTCATCTCAGTGGGATTGATCCATATAGAACACTTCTTTCCTATGAATCCTAGGAAGCTTGGTTATGTGCATCACCCATGCTTATCCTCTCTGAGCTCTCACTCTAATTTCCATGATTTCCAGACGAGTTTATAGGATGTCCCATACCGCGCGTCATCACAAATTGGGGTAGCGCTTGCTAGGGAAGGAAGCCCACAAGCTCTTTCACTACCAGGCCTTCCATCACCTATGTCAAGTCACCTCTGCTTCTCGACCGGCTGGCTGCTTATGCACCTAGACACTAGTACTGTAGTCGTTGCCAATATAGCCTCCTCTGGTTAGCTCAATATACATTAGACATACTGCATCTTCTCTTAGCCTGTCTTAACCCTGTGTGAAACCATTTGTGTGATACACCCAGCATGCATCCCTTTAAGATGTCCCAAAGTGACTTCAGACAGGCAAAGTTATGTAACAGCAAAGTTCTTCATTAAAAGTTGTAGAACAAAGTGCTACAGGCAATACATCTTTCCTAATACAAAGTGCCTTTTGTGTGCCCCATGGTGCCCCTACCTTTGAGCTAGTAATACCTTAAGTAGGTGAGAAAGTCCTTTAGAGTCCATTAGCCCATTAATCAGTAGCTTAAGTCCATGACTCTGGAACACTGACTGTATTCCCACCATGAGGTAATTTCAGGTAAAGTGGCAATTACATCCTAGCTCAGCTCCTGTTCCCTTCCCATGCATAGAGCCCTAGAGGCAGTTTCCCCTTTTAATTGTTTTCCTCTACAGAGGATGGTACTTCCCAAAAAGCCTGGGAAAACCTGGCCAGCAGAGTTAACCATTGCATCTCAGGAATTGCCAACTCTTCCGGCCAACCTACTGTAACTAACAGTGCAACTAACCTACATTGGAATATATGGTGAAACCAACAGGGCACAAAAACAATAAAAAAAACAAACCGCACTTATGACACGACAATACCTTGTTAAGCACCTACTTACATGTGTGTCCTGCTTTTGCAGACATTTGTTTCCAAGTAGCAATAGCTCTACTTTTGCAGATACAGAAGAGCTAAGAACCAAAAACCTCCAAAGTCCCGTTTTTGTGTGCTTATGGTGACAATGAAATATAGTGTGTTATTCCTGGTAGGTATTGTTTATTCAGCATTTTAAAAAGTGCACTACTTATGCTGAAAATGATGAATTACTTAACAAATGAGTATTCAGCAGAGTTTCAGGCCTAAGGTCTATTGGCTCTTAAAAATGGACCTAATGTCAAAAATCAACCTACATCTTTTATTAATAGTCTCCCTGCATGCTGTAATTAACCACTTCAGCCCCGGAAGGATTTACCCCCTTCCTGACCAGAGAACTTTTTACAATTTGGCACTGCGTCGCTTTAACTGCTAATTGCGCGGTCATGCAATGCTGCACCCAAACAAAATTTGCGTCCCTTTCTTCTCACAAATAGAGCTTTCTTTTGATGGTATTTGATCACCTCTGTGGTTTTTATTTTTTGCGCTATAAACGGAAAAAGACCGAAAATTTTGAAAAAAAAAGATATTTTCTACCTTGTTATAAAAAAAATCCAATAAACTCAATTTTAGTCATACGGTACATTTAGTCCAAAATGTATTCAGCCACATGTCTTTGGTAAAAAAAAATGTCAGTAAGCGTTATAGCGTCTACAAACTAGGGTACATTTTCTGGAATTTACACAGCTTTTAGTTTATGACTGCCTATGTCATTTCTTGAGGTGCTAAAATGGCAGGGCATTACAAACCCCCCCCCCCCCCCAAATGACCCCATTTTGGAAAGTAGACACCTCAAGGAAATTGCTGAGAGGCATGTTGAACCCATTGAATATTCATTTTTTCTGTCCCAAGTGATTGAATAATGACAAAAAAAAAAAAAATTCCAAAAAGTTGTCACTAAATGATATATTGCTCACACAGGCCACGGGCATATGTGGAATTGCACCCCAAAATACATTTAGGTGCTTCTCCTGAGTATGGGGATACCACATGTGTGGGACTTTTTGGGAGCCTAGCCGCGTACGGGGCCCCGAAAACCAAGCACCGCCTTCAGGATTTCTAAGGGCGTAAATTTTTGATTTCACTCCTCACTACCTATCAGTTTTGAAGGCCATAAAATGCCAGGACAGTTCAACCCCCCCCCCCCAAATGACCCCATTTTGGAAAGTAGACACCCCAAGCTATTTGCTGAGAGGCATGTTGAGTCCATGGAATATTTTATATTTTGCCACAAGTTGCGGGAAAATGACAAACTTTTTTTTTTTTTTTTGCACAAAGTTGTCACTAAATGCTATATTGCTCAAACATGCCATGGGCATATGTGAAATTACACCACAAAATACATTCTGCTGCTTCTCCTGAGTATGGGGATACCCCATGTGTGGGACTTTTTGGGAGCCTAGCTGCGTACGGAGCCCCGAAAACCAATCACCGCCTTCAGGATTTCTAAGGGCGTAAATTTTTGATTTTACTCCTCACTACCTATCACAGTTTCGAAGGCCATAAGATGCCCAGATGGCACAAACCCCCCCCAAATGACCCAATTTTGGAAAGTAGACACCCCAAGCTATTTGATGAGAGGCATGGTGAGTATTTTGCAGCTCTCATTGGTTTTTGAAAATGAAGAAAGAACAAATGTATTTTTTTTTCTTTTTTCAATTTTCAAAACTTTGTGACAAGAAGCGAGGTCTGCAAAATACTCACCATATTTTTGAGCAAATAGCTTGCGGTGTCTGCTTTCCAAAATGGGGTCATTTGGGGGGGTTTGTGCCATCTGGGCATTCCATGGCCTCCGAAACTGTGATAGGCAGTGAGGATTGAAATCAAAAATTTACACCCTTAGAAACCCTGATGGCGGTGCTTGGTTTTTGGGGTCCCATATGCGGCTAGGCTCCCAAAAAGTCTCACACATGTGGTATCCCCGTACCCAGGAGAAGCAACAGAATGTATTTTGGGGTGTAATTTCACATATGCCCATGGCATGTTTGAGCAATATATCATTTAGTGACAACTTTGTGCAAAAAAAAAAAAAAATTGTCTTTTTCCCGCAACTTGTGTCACAATATAAAATATTCCATAGACTAGACATGCCTCTCAGCAAATAGCTTGGGGTGTCTACTTTCCAAAATGGAGTCATTTGGGGGGTTTTGCACTGTCCTGGCATTTTATGCACAACATTTAGAAGCTTATGTCACACATTACCCACTCTTCTAACCACTTGAAGACAAAGTCCTCTCTGACACTATTTGTTTACATGATAAAAAAATTTTTTGCAAGAAAATTACTTTGAATCCCCAAACATAATATATTTTTTAAAGAAAAGGCCCTACAGATTAAAATGGTGGGTGTTTCATTTTTTTTTTTCACACGGTATTTGCACAGCGATTTTTCAAACGCATTTTTTGGGGAAAAAACACACTTTTTTTAATTCTAATGCACTAAAACACACTATGTTGCCCAAATGTTTGATGAAATAAAAAAGATGATCATAGATCAAGTACATGGATACCAAACATGACATGCTTTAAAATTGCGCACAAACGTTTAGTGATGACAAACTACATACATTTTTAAAAGCCTTTAAAAGCCTTTACAGGTTACCACTTTAGATTTACAGAAGAGGTATGCTGCTAAAATTACTGCCCTCGATCTGATCTTCGCGGTGATACTTCGCATGCATGGTGCAATTGCTGTTTACATTTGACGCCAGACCAACGCTTGCGTTCGCCTTCGCGCGAGAGCAGGGGGGGGACAGGGGTGCTTTTTTTTTTTTTCTTTATTTTTTTTTTTAAACTGTTCCTTTCATTTTTTTTATCATTTTTATTGTTATGTCAGGGAATGTAAATATCCCATAATGATAGCAATAGGTAGTGACATGTACTCTTTTTTGAAAAAAATGGGGTCTATTAGACCCTAGATCTCTCCTCTGCCCTCAAAGCATCTGACCACACCAAGATCAGTGTGATAAAATGCTTTCCCAATTTCCCAATGGCGCTGTTTACATCCGGCGAAATCTAAGTCATGAAATGCTCGTGGCTTCCGGTTTCTTAGGCCGTAGAGATGATTGGAGCCATTCTGGTCTCTGATCAGCTCTATGGTCAGCTGGTCGAATCGCCGGCTGCATTCTCAGGTTCCCTTTAGGGACAGGAGAGCCAGAGAAAAACATGGAAGACGGTGGGAGGGGGGGACATTCCCTCCCACTGCTTGTAAAAGCAGTCTAGAGGCTAATTAGCTGCTAGGATTGCTTTTACATGAAAGCTGACCGCTGGCTGAAAAGAATGATCCCAGCAATATACCAGTACGGTGCTGGTCCTTGTTGGGCATATATTGTAATCTTTTTTTTCATGCACGAAAAAAAGAGATTGATTGGTGGGTATGCCCACCATTAGAATACCTCCCTTCATCCACCCACTTCTAATGATGAGCATACATGCACCATTTATATATGCTAAAGCATGGGGGCATCCGCCCCAAAAGTTAGGAGCAAATCGCTCCTCCTCCCCTGCTGCCCCCATGCTTCGGCATATATCACCTCCGACAGCGCTGGAGTCACGGCTTTATGTATCGTGGGAGCAAACGCTGTTGCTGTCAAGATAAATAAATCCGCGCTGCAGCTGAACGGCGTACCTGAAAACAAAAAAATGGTTAACAATAAAACACCGTAAACAGTAAAGTATAAAAAATTGCATACCTGAAAAGCAAACCTAATAAAACATAAGAACAATAAAACATTACAGAATAGAATACAGTAAAAAAGAGCAGAACAATAGAGAGAGAAAAGAGAGAGAGAGAACAATAAAACGACAACCATTTTTTTTTTTTTACACTTTTTTTTGTAACTGTAACTTTTATAACTGTAAACGGTTCCAGGTTCAGGTCTCTCAAAATGCGATGGCATCTTGGGAGACCCTGTGAAAGTGTGCCTAGTCTGTGCAATGCTGTACCCTACGCTAATACTCAATTAGTGTATGGTAGCGTTCAAAACATTCACCAATGCAAAGACCAGGATTGTCAGGACAGGAGAGACAATAATAGTGTGTGTCATGCCTATATCCGCGCTTGCTGCAGACACTACATCTTTTTTGGGGGGTTTCGTTGGGTAGGGGTACTCGGGAGGACATAAAGAAAATGCCTCTCATGCAGCCGACTGCATTTGGTTGGGGATGTGAATGGGGGAAGTACGGGTGCTGCAGAAGTGGTGGGTTCCCAATTAGGATTGGCGAATGCAGCAGGAAGGGCATTATGGGCACGACGGGCCTGTGTTTGTCTTCTTCTTGGTGGCAGCGGGACACTACTTGTACTTGCCACCTCACCAGCTTGAACTGCACTTATGGGACTCGCCAAGTCACCAAGTGTTACTGCAGTGCTGGTTGACTACGACCGGGGTGTACAAGGCCGCTGATGCTTGCCAGTTCACCAAAATGCTACCAAAAAAACTGTTAGCGATCGCAGGGATCAGGCCTGACTCTGCGAACGCTGCAGTTATGTGTTTAGTGTTTTGTAAGTGACAGTGATTGATCGATACTGCACTTGGGTGGGCTGGGCTGGGCCGGGCGGAGGGGCAAAACCCAGGTGCTAGCAGGTATCTGGGCTGATCCCGCTAACACTGCGTTTTTGGGAACCCTAAACTGCTGGGGACGCTAGTATAGATCTGATCGGATCAGATATTGATCAGTTCAGATACTATACCACTAAGGGAGGTGTATGGTGCGTGTGTGGGTGTTAGCGCTACTGGCACTAACCTGATGCTGCCTGGGGCAACGCAGACCCTATCTGACCCTAAAACTTAACTTATAGCACTGCTTATATCACTACTATATCACGGGAAGCAGATCACGTACCTAGTACGTGATTTTGCCTGCCCATGCCATTCTGCCGCAGTATATCTGCGTTAGGCGGTCGGCAAGTGGTTAAACATTAAAGAAAAAACAACATCGGCACTTCTCTTCTTCTGATGTTGACACGACGCTCTCTCCGGCTGGAATGCTCTCTGTGCGCTCTGCTATGGCTTATATAGGCGGTGACCCCGCCCCCTTATGCCGTCACAATCCCTGGGCATGCTGGGATTGTGACGGCATAAGGGGGCGTGGTCCTCGGGTGATGACCACGCCCTCTAAAACGTCACAGTCCCAGCATGCCCAGGGACTGTGACGGCATAAGGGGGCGGGGTCACCGCCTATATAAGCCGTAGCAGAGCGCACAGAGAGCATTCCAGCCGGAGAGAGCGTCGTGTCAACATCAGAAGGAGAGAAGAGGGCAGAAGGCAGAAGACTGAAGACTGAAGACCTGGCTCCTCCGCTATAGCAAAAGAGCGGCAAAAGAGCAGAAGAGAGCGGAGGAGCCCGGCAGAAGATCCGGAGAGCGTGGAGAAGAACCGGAGAGACCCCTGAAGTCGGAAGAAGACCCCCGGAGCTGTCTAATAAATGACTTTAAAAATCTGTGTAGTGTTTTTTTTTTTAATTGACACTTTCCCTAGGTGAATGGGTAGGGGTACGATGTACCCCATACTCATTCACATAGGGTGGGGGGCCGGGATCTGGGGGCCCCCCATTATTATTATTATTATTATTAAAGGGGGCTCCCGGATTCCGATAAGCCCTCCGCCCGCAGACCCCGACAACCAACGGCCAGGGTTGTCGGGAAGAGGCCCTTGTCCTCATCAACATGGGGACAAGGTGCTTTGGGGTGGGGGGGGCCGCAGCGCGCCCCCCTCCCCCAAGGCACCAACCCCCCATGTTGAGGGCATGCGGCCTGGTACGGTTCAGGAGGGGGGGGGCGCTCGCTCGTCCCCACCCCCATTCCTGTCCGGCCGGGCTGCGTGCTCGGATAAGGGTCTGGTATGGATTGGGGGGGACCCCCACGCCATCTTTTCGGCGTAGGGGGTTCCCCTCAAGGTCCATACCAGACCCAAGGGCCTGGTATGCTCCTGAAGGGGGAACCCATGCCGGTTTTTTATTTAAAATTTGGCGCAGAGTTCCCCCTAAAGATTCATACCAAACACAGTGGCGGGGATCCAAGTCGGATCCCCGTTCATTGAAAGTCGGACACATGTCGAAGGGCAAAGTCGGATCCACAAGTCGTGTTGAAGTCGCGTTGCAAAGTCGCGTTGAAGTCGTGTTGCCCCTGTGTGAACCGAATCCAAGTGTCAAAGCCAAAACGCAAAGTAGGGTAGATGTCAAGAGTCACTGCAAGGTCTGTGCAGGCAGAGTTTAAGAGAGGTCAGATTTAGTAAAAAAAGGCAAAAGGATTCAGAATAGTACCCTCAAACTAACTAAACATTACAAACTAAGAGGCAACAGAGTGTGGAATGATCTGCACTTTAAAAATAGTTTGGAAAACAAAAAAGAAAAATAGGACATACACCAATATATTTGAAACGTTGGTTTTTTTGGTCATGACTCCTTATATGCACAACTCACTTGAGGGCACCAACGGAGTGCTGCCATGCTGGATAGTGCACAAAAAGTTTAGGATGTGAGAACCCAGGAAGGATATCAGCAGGTGCATGATCAATAGGTGAACAAGTGAGGCAGTAGCATCAAATGAATAGAGGGGACCTCCAATGCAGCAGCCAGAGAATAAAAGAAAACCCAGCAGCAGCAGAGAATGCAACAGATAGTCCTGCAAGAGGATGACCCAACAAAGACAGCCCCCTGTCCCCAAGTAAATCCTATAACTGTATACAACTAATAGTGCCACGCTCCACACTCTCAAAAACCCAATATGGGCATGTATATTAAATAAATAATGTATATACAGTGACATATATGTGAAAATGGAAAATTTATTATCAAATACGTACCGTAATTTTCCTTTCATGATGGACTCCATGGCAGTCTACGTGTGGGTTAACCCCGCCTCCTCTCCAATGCTATAGGACCCCACTCCCATAAATTTAAGCTCACCGCTAGAGACTGCATTCCGTAACTAGCCAACTCCTTAACCGAGTCCATCAGCAAAGGAAAATTATGGTAAGTATTTGATAATAAATTTTTCGTTTTCCTGACAGGCTCCATGGCAGTCTTCGTGTGGGAAATAACTAGCCAGACCACACGGGTGGGTATGCTGATCAAAAGAAATTTAATTTGGCCCATCAATCGACAGGATTCTTAAACCAAAGTTCACAGAAGATAGCAAAGCAGGTTCTATGCAGTGATGTGACATAAAGGTATTAATGGAGGCCCATAAAGGCCGCTTTGCAGATGACGTTTGGAGCCACATGCCGGGCCACTGCCCACAAAGCCGTCATGCCCCTGGTAGGATGTGCTGTCACCGCCTCTGGAGGAGCCACACCCTTAGCCCTATAAGCCTGCTGGATGAACTGGACGATCCAGGCCGCAATCGTTCTGGTCAAAGCTTGCTTCCCTCTGTTGTTGCCGGAGTGCAAGATAATCAAGTAGTCGGAGCGTCTAAAGGAGGATGTAGCTCACACAAGGACCATGACCTCTGTGAATCATATAGGCCGATATCCCTTATTTATGTAGATGCAAAAATCTTGGCTAAACTTCTGGTCAAACGTTTAAATAAGGTGATTGCCTCTGTCGTACACCCGGATCAGACTGGTTTCATACCAGAAAGGTCGACTGCCACAAATCTGCGTCGCCTCTTTACTATTGTGCAGACAGAGGGTCCTATCCTTGAGCGGTTGGGTTTTGGCCCTAGATTTATAACATAGGTCAAAATATTATATACAAAATCAAGGGCCAGACTTAGGGTGAATAATACTATTACAGATCCATTCAACATAGCAAGGGGCACGCGGCAGGGATACCCTTTGTCGCCCTTGCTGTTTGCCTTGGCTTTAGAGCCGCTGGCGGCTCTGTTGAGGGCCGATGGAAATATCAGGGGTTGCAGGATCAACGAACTAGAGGAAAAAGCATCTCTATACGCCAATGACTTCCTTCTATACCTAGACGAGGCCGGGGACTCGCTGACCACTGCCTTAGACAGAATCGTAGAATTTGGGAGTTATTCGGGCTTCAAAGTTAACTGGAGTAAATATCATAATATTCCGCTTCCACTCTGATTATGCCCCGAAATTACCTGCGGAGGTCCCATTGAGGGTGGTGACCAAATTTCGATAGCTGGGGGTCGAGATCCAGCTGCCATTAGGCACATATGTTTCCAATAATCTGTCTCCGCTGAAACGACGTTTAAAGGAAAGTGCACAGGCATGGGCTAAGCTGCCTCTCGGTCTCCTTGGACGAATTAACATGTATAAAATTATTTATTTGCCCAGGTTTCTCTATCTGTTCTGGCATGCCCCGATTTATATCCCTAAAAAATGGTTTACAGGCATCAATAAAATACTCTCCTCCTTTCTATGGGGGACCTAAACCAGCTAGGGTATCCCTGGAAACGCTCTACTTACCAGTAAGGTCAGGAGGATTGGCATTACCAAACTTGCAGTGTTGCTATTTGGCAGCTCAACTGACGCATGTGCACTGGTGGGGCTTCCCACAGATGAAGATTGCCTCGGTGGCAAAACAGGCAGCTCAGGTTCACTCCTACGAGGCATTAATCAATGTTCTTTACAGGAATGGTCCATATCCGGAGCGGGGGGGACGGGTATATTGAAAATGTCTTACAAAATATTTCATATATATTTCATATATGTAATACTAAGATGGGTGGCACCAGCTTAGCAGACTCTCCCAATGCTCCACTATGGCACAACCCTCAGCTTAAAGAAATAGCCAAGGTACCGGATGGAGCATAGTGGGCAACTTATGGGGTCAAATATCCCCATCAGCTATTCAGGGACGGGATTTCCCAATCTTTTATAGACTTGAAGATTGAATATGGAGTCCCAAGCAAATTTTTTTTAGATACCTTCAGCTGCGTCACGCAGCAAAGGCTTAATATGGTGGGGGGGAGGTGGCGCTCTCCCCTTTCAATATGGAAACATTGATAGCTCATGGGGATCACTCAAAGTTGATTTCTAAATACTACTTCACACTGCTGACATCCTCCTCCCCTAGGATGTAGAAGGTGAAGGCACAATGGAAAGAGGATATACCGTCCCTTACGGAGGAGTCCTGGTCTGAAGCCTTGGATACTCTGGTACCCTCGATGATCTCAGCCAGAGACAAAATGCTACAATTCAATTATCTTCATAGAATTTATTACACCCCCAAAAGACTACATAAAATGGGTAGGGGGGAATCTCCAGAGTGTCCTCGCTGCAATGCAGCAGAGTGAGACTTCTTCCATATGATATGGCAGTGTCCCCAGGTGACAAGATACTGGAAGGCAGTCCTTACATATTTAGAGGAGCCCCTGGAACTCCCAAACATATACTCTCCAGCTAGATGTCTCTTAGGAGACCTGGAGGAAGAAGAGTTATCCACATCACAAAAGACCCTTCTGAAAATAGTTTTCTGCTATGCCAAAAAAGCTCTGGCCCTTAAATGGAAAAATCCGTCTCCCCCGTCAGTACAAAACTGGCTGAACTTAGTCAGTAATGCTCTACCAATGTATAAATTAACTTATCAAGCTAGAGGGTGCTCAAAGAAGTTCGATAAAGTATGGGGCAAATGGATTAAAAGGGTAACAGGAGAAGTAGAAGATTGATAATTTAAATGCAAGTTCCTCAGAGAACTATAATAACACTGGAAATTAGTATACAATACGTTGTATCGTTATACACAAAACAGGACACATGAAAGACACAAGCATTGACTAATAGTTTGGTAACGAATTTTCCGCTGTTTATTGAATAAAAATTGAATATTGCTTTATTGGTCTAGCTCCACAATATTGTGTTCAGAATGAAATGTATCTAAGATATATTGCACAAAATCTTGACATGTAATGTTGAAATGTACAATACTGCTGAATAATCAATAAAATTTACCCTTTAACAAAAAAAAAGGAGGATGTAGCTTGCAGGCATTCCTTCAGTATTTTGCCTACATCCAGAGGGTGAACTTCAGTTGACCCGGGGCCCAGAATGTAGGTAGGACAATTTCTTGGTTCTCATGGAACACTGAAGTAACTTTCGGGTTTGAGCCAAGCATAGGGATGAGAACTACCCGGTCTGGGAAGAAAGTCAGAAATGGTTCTTCGTGACCCAAGGACCCGATCTCAGAAACCCTTTTGGCTGAAGTGATGGCAACTAGGAAGGTGACTTTTGCAGACAGGTCTTTGATAGAGAGCGGATCCTGCAGTACTGTGACCAGTCAGTGAGTCTAGAACAAGGGGAAGATCTCATTTGGGGAATCTTGGTCTTCTTTGGGGTCTGAGTCTTGTTGCCCCACGGAAAAACTGCCGGATTAGAGGGTGAATGGCCCATGTTGTTCCAGGGAAGGCCGACAAGGCTGAGGCTTGGACCCTGAGGGAGCTGATGGATAAAGACAGATCTAGGCTGGATTGAAGGAAGCTGAGGATATCTTGGATTCCTGGATCTCTGAACGATCTGCCCGTAGAAGATGAGAATTCGACAAACTTGGCCCATATTCTCCCATAGGCCTTATTTGTGCTTGCCTTTCTTGAGCTCATGAGGGTGGAAATCACTCTTGATGCGCACCCTAGAGATTCCAGCCTCTCCCTCTCAAGAACCAGCCCATCAGTCTCAGTAACGCCGGGCAAGGGTGCAGGACTGCCCCGAGGAAAGAAGGTCCGGCCTGAGAGGAAGAGGAACCGGTTCTCGGAAGCTGAGCTGGGAAAGAAGGGAAAACCATGGCCTGTTCGGCGAGTAAGGAGCTATCACTACCATCTCGACCGATTCCGCTTGAAGTCTCTGTAAAAACCTGAGGATGATTGGGAGCGGGGGAAAAGCATATGCCCTGTTGAAGCTCCACCGATCTGTCAGGGCATCTATTCCGAAGGCTTGGCTGCAACGACCCAGAGTGTAATACTTCTTGATCTTGAAGTTACAGGAGGATGCAAATCAATGTATTTCGGGACTGACTCCCAAGGACAGGATCCATTTGAACGACTGCACATGAAAGGACCACTTGTTGTTGTCTAACTGTGTGTGAGATAGGAAGTCTTCTTGGACGTTCTGGACTCCAGGGATGAAAACCGCTGAAATATTGCCCAGATTTTTCTGAGCCCAGGACATGATGGGCTTGACTTCTTGGAGTAAGGTGGGGCTCCGAGTGCCCCCTTGCCTCTTTGCATAGGAGACCACTGTGGTGTTGTCCATTCTCAATAAAACTGATTCTCCTTTCAGAAGATGAGTGAAAGATTGAAGGGCACATCAGGCTGCCCGTAGTTCCAGGACGTTTGAGCCCGGGTTGTGAAGACGGGCATCCCACCTACCTTATGCAAGTTCTGACTGCATAGGGCTCCCCATCCAGCACCGCTGGCATCGGTCGTGACCCATGAGACAATTTTTTAGGCACTGTGCGGCCCTCAGGTGTGAGGAGCTCAAGGCCCGTGAAATTCTCTCTTGAATGACTGGGATCTTCCCCACTGGAAGAGAGATGGTACTTTCCACCATGTCGAACTGAGCCCCTAAGTATATCAGGCTCTGGACTGGTTCCAGATGGCTTTTCTCCAGGTTTAGGAGCCAACCGAATTCGAACAGTGTGGTGATAACCTGCTCCCTGTGGATCAGCAGCTGCTCCCTGTCTTGGGGTAGTAGGAGGAGGTCGTCGAGAGCGGTACAAGTGTATTCCTTTTGTTCTGATGAGGGCGACCACAGCCAGAAGAACTTTGGAAAAGACTCGGGGTGAGGTTGTCAACGGAGAGGTGAACTGTAGATGTTTTTGCCCGACCCTAAGTCGGAGGTATTTGCGGAATTCTTCTGCCATGGCACATGAAAATAGGTATCTTTTAAGTCGATTAAGATTAGCCAATTGCCTGGCTGCACGGCTTGCTGGATTGTAGACAGTTTCCATTTTGAATCTTTCTTATTTTTTAAACTTGTTTAGATAAGTTAGGTCTATCATGGGGCGCCATGAACCGTTTTTCTTTTGCACCAAGAAGAAAGGGGAGTATACCCCGTGGAACTCTTCGCCTTTCGGGACAGGCCCCACTGCTCCCTGTGCTATCAGCGAATCCATGTAGGACAGTAACACCTGCTTCTTTTCTTCTGACCGTGGTAGCAGGGTAAAAATAAATCTGGGGGGAGGAGTACTGGTGAAGGACCATGTGTGGCCTGAGGAGACCACCTTGATGGTCCAGTAGTCCAAGATTGAGGCCACCCAGATGTGCCGGAAGAGAAGCAGACAAGCCCCCTCCGACCCGCCTGGGCGGGCCCAATCTCAAAACGACTTAGCCACTGGATGCCTGGCTTTTAGCAGGCGTTTGGAAGGATGCCTGCCCTCTGCTCCATTTGCTTCTGAAGTCTCAGTCGGGCCTATAAGTGCATGCCTCCCTCGACTGCTCAGTACTGCATCTTTTGCACTGGGGCCTCTTCTGACCGAGCAGATGCCTATCTTGGGGCAGGAAGCCCGACTTTCCACCCGTGGCTGACCGAGGACAGCATAGTCTGGGACAGCAGGCGAATAAGGTCAATCGAAGCCTCCCCCAGGAAGGCCGCTGCCAGCTTCAATTCCTAGACTGCTGAACCCCTGGCCAGTTCTTCTGAGACTCCCCTGAGCACAGAGTCCATGTTCTCTGTCCAGGCCTCCATAGCCTTGGACATGGCCGTGAGGAACAAGGCGGGTTTACAAGCCAGGTGTTTAAAGAACTCCCTTTTCTTAGCCTGGGGAGTGGAAGGATCTTCCCACTTAAGAGCCTCTTTGACCGCCTTAATTAGTGGGGAAACAAGGGCGAAGTCGAAGCCCCCGACGAATTCATCTCCTTCAACTGGCTGTCCGAAGACCCGGAAGAAACATCATAAGGCTGAGATGGGCCCGGATCATCCTGGGCCTTGTCAGCCAGGGAGCCAGATAAAGTGATGGACTGGCTCCGCGTGTGGGTTGTACCCCACTCTTTGAGGGATTGCTGCACCACACGTTTGACTAAAGATTCCATCTGCTGGCTTTCAGCCTTTTTTCTTCCCCGACCGCCTTGGCATAACAAGGGTCACATAAGAACTTGCCCTCCGGGACTCCGGTCCGACGTTCCCAGCAGGCTCTCTGATCAGAGCGGCTGTCATGGTGGTGGGTGCGGTGTCTGAAGGAGAAATGTTGATGGGTCCTAGATGTAGAGTCACGTCTGGACCTGGATGAGGAAGGTTGACGTTGCAGCCTGGCAAGGTCCCTGTTGTCTTGGAGGGTAAACTGTCTGTCCGACCTGGGTGGGCTAAAAAAAAAACCTGATTTTGTGCAATCATTATTACAGGCCTGGTCCGGTTTGTTGTACACAGCCTCTGTCAACTCCTAACCACCAATTTCTGTGGCTAGATACCAGCCTGCTGGTATAGTTTCCTCTCCTTTACTCCCAACAACCACAGTTGCCGCCCAATACACCCTGCTACCAATGAAGTACCAGTACCCTGTTTCCTCCTGCTGCACCTACCTTGCCTTTTAACCCTTCTGCTTCTTCAAAAACTGCTCCCTCTGTTTTGCCATTCTTCCGCTCTTCGCTTATACCAGCTGCTTCCACTACCTACAGCCCTGTATCCACATACAAATCTTCAGTGGCTAAAACCAAAAAGAAGCAGAAGTTTTTCCCAACCCATAGCATCCTACCATTACCCAATCCTGCCTCCACACCAGCTGATCCTCTCCAGCCTGAAGTTCTGGTGCCTAGCTAAACTGTATACAGTGGATATATATATATATATATATATATATATATATATATATATATATATATATATATATATATATATATATATATATATATATATATATATATATATATATAGCAGTCTGACTGTATATATATATTAAATACAATGCAGCTAACTGAATCAACTGCCTGCCTGATGATATTAGAAACAGTACAGCAGGAACGGTGCAGTGAGATCTAGCTAACTGAATAAACTGCATGCTCAAAGTAAATGAAATGACTCACACTCTCTCTCTCTCTTTGCCAGCAACACACTACACAAGGCCAACGTGCAGGCGGCCTTATATAGTGTGGGGCATGGACTTAACCCCCTGAGCCATAATTGGCCAAAGGCTCCCTGCCTTTGGCCAATTATGGCTCTCTTTGGTGATGGCACTATGATTGGCCAAAGCATGCGGGTCATAGTGCATGCTTGGCCAATCATCAGCCAACAATGCACTGCGATGACGCGCCACTCGAATTTGGCGCGAACACCCCATAATGTTCCATCTTAGGCGAACGATCGAACAGCCGATGTTCGAGATGAACTCATGTTCGACTCAAACTCGAAGCTCATCCCTAGATAACACCAATTCTACACACCTGCTCCCCATTCACACCTGAGACCTTGTAACACTGATGAGTCACATGACACCGGGGAGGGAAAATGGTTAATTGGGCCCAATTTGGCATTTTAATTTAGGGGTGTACACTCTTTTGTTGCCAGCAGTTTAGATATTAATGGCTGTGTTGTGTTATTTTGAGGGGACAGCAAATTTACACTGTTATACAAGCTGTACACTCACTACTTTACATTGTAGCAAAGTTGCATTTCTTCAGTATTGTCACATGAAAAGATAGAATAAAAGTTTTACAAAAATGTGAGGGGTGTACTCACTTTTGTGAGATACTGTATATACATTATTTGTTGTACAGTGGAACCTCCGATTGCGAGTAACGCGGTTAACTAGCATTTTGCAATACGAGCACTGTATTTTTAAAAATCGTAACTCGGTTTGCGAGTGTTGTCTCGCAAAACGAGCATGATTCAGGCCAAAGCGTGTGCAATACCGCATTTGGCCTGAGGTGAGGGGGCGCCGGAGCCAAGCGGCGCCGATCGACGCCGATCGGAAATGCACAAAAAGGCCTGAGGACAGCTCGGCTGACCTTGGCAAACCTCGGGAATGGAGTCTTTCTGAGGTTTGCCGAGGTCAGCTGAGGTGTCCTCGGGCCTTTCCAGCCGTTTCTGAGGCTCTCCGGCGCCCCCCCACCTCTGGCCGTATGCAGTATTGCATGCCATTGAAGTCAATGCGGAACAAATTATTTTCGTTTCCATTGACTTCAATGGGGAAACTCGCTTTGATATGCGAGTACTTTGGATTACGATCATTCTCCTGGAACGGATTATGCTCGTAATCCGAGGTTCCCATGTATTTTAACATATATGCCCATATTGGGGTTTTTGAAGATAAAGATTGCACATGAGGATACATTTAAAGTGATAGTATTCACGTTTTGATAATATTTATTTAGCTACATATCATTGAGTGTGGAGCGCGGCACCATTAGCTGTATATAGTTTGTGCACATATTGTTGGGAGTGTGTAAGGTGTGTGCGAGTCACTATTGAATATAAAATAGCAGCTTGCAAAAACTCTTTCTGATATAGTTTAGTACAGGTTTAAAGTGGTTGTAAACCCATAAAAAAAACCTGCAAGACAAAGGCATAATGAGCTAGTATGCATCGCATACTAGCTCATTATGAAATACTTACCTTAGAACGAAGCTGTTGCAGCGGGCACTGCTGTGACCAGCAACATGTCTCCTGGAGTTATTTCCGGGTTCGCGGACTCCAGCGCTGTGATTGGCCAGAGCCACAATAACATCACTGCCGCGCATGCGCGCAGGAGCCGACGGTCATGGTACAGGCCCTTTAGAAATGGCACGATCGAGTCGTTTCTTCGGTGCGCATGCGCCGATGACGTCGGCTCAACCGTGCAGGTTTAGGAGATATTTACAGTACCTACAGGTAAGCCTTATTATAGGCTTACCTGTAGGTACAAATGGTGCAACAGGGTTTACAACCAATTTCCGATAACTGCACTGGATGGATAACCAATAAACTAGATGAATCTGTTGCAGATAGGTCCATAAGAACTGCTTTGCTCATCTAAGAAATTCTGTCCCATATGGACTAAACAGCATTATTTTCCTGCATCACACTAGTAAGTGATATTCTCTTTATCTGCACTTGGAAAAGACTGTTCCCCCGAGGAAGATGGGGTTAATATAAAGAATGATACGAAATGTATTAGTAATCCAATACATAATAATGCTGTTCATAGAACCTGTGGTCAGCAGTAATATAATATCTGTTCAAATAGAGTAGCTGAGACAAAATAAAAATGACACTTGAGACAAGACAGTTGCATAAAAGAAAAGCTGTGAAATGTCAAATATCAAGTGAACTTTAACTAGGTCAATGACTTGCAGTGACAGAAGCACAGTGTTACCTGTCTCCCATGCAAACAGCTGACACAACCAAGACAGTTAATCATTCATTGAAAATCTATACCATAATTATACTGTGATAACACATGAGTGTACTGGAGGGCAATGAAGCAGACCAATAATAACCTTAGAACATGGACCTGAACACACAATTACCTTTGTGCTGTACACCTGTATAGACTGCAGTTGTCTGTAAGGCCCCTTTCACACTGGGGCGGTTTGCAGGCGTTATTGCGCTAAAAATACCACCTGAAAACCGCCCCTAAACAGCCTCCGCTGTTTGTTGAGTGTGAAAGCCCGAGGGCTTTCACACTGAAGCGGTGCGCTGGCAGGAGAAGAAAAAATCTCCTGCAAGCCGCATCTTTGGAGCGGTGAAGGAGCGGTGTATTCACCGCTCCTAAACCGCTCCTGCCCATTGAAATCAATGAGACAGCGCGGCTATACCGCGGCAATACCGCGGCTTTAGCCGCGCTGTACGAGTGATTTTAACCCTTTTTCGGCCGCCAGCGGGGGGTTAAAACCGCACCGCTAGCGGCCGAATACTGCAGTAAAACAGCGCTAAAAATAGCGCTGTTTTACCGCCGACGCCCCCTACCGTCCCAGTGTGAAAGGGGCCTTATACTAGCATCATGCTTGTTCCTTCAGACATGGTAACGTCCAACTTTTTTGCATGGAAGAAAAGTTGGTATCAGATTGTAATTTCTTAACACTCGATTAGGAATATATTTTGGGATTTTCTAGGAACATATTTAGTTTTGTACTCTTGGTTCTTATTCAAAGAATGTTTGCATTAATCATTGTCAGTATGACAATCCATAATAATAATAATATTTAATACTATAATAGTAATATTTTACCCAGTTTGATCAACAACTTAAAATGATATTAAATTCTTACGTAAAAATAAATAATTATTTATTTAAAATTTGTTCAAGTATTCTTAACTTGAAAAAGTACCTTCTATTGTTCCCAGCCTCCATAAAATTCTTTTTTTGTACTGCTATGATCTGACTTCCTGCTAGAAGGTGGCTACGTTCATTCTCCCTGGTCCCACAATACTGTACGTCTGAAGGTAACCACCCTCCCTTGCTCACTCCCGAGATGAATTATGGACTATTGGATATGTAGTGTGCATAGAGCAGAGCGCATGACTTCAACTAATGTACACTGCTCATTCTAAACAACAGCATGTTGAGGGAAAAGGGGACGTATGGGAGTTCACAAGGGATAATAATAATAATAATACATTTTATTTATAATGCCCTTTTCATCAAAAGATCTCAAAGTGCTACAGGTTAAAACAAAAAAGAAAAAAAATGAGCAATTTATACAATGAAACGAAAAACTAAAATGGACAAAAGGCTTTGCTAAAAAGAAATGTCTTAAGACCTTTTTTAAAACAATCAGTAGATTGAGGAGCCCTTAAGGTGTCAGGTATGGCATTCCACAGGCATGGGGCAGCTGCACAAAAGGCCCTGTCTCCCATTGTCCTGAGTCTAGTTCTCGGTATATGAAGGAGGTTTGAGTGATTGGAGCGGAGGGGACGTTGTATTTTGTGGTTTGAGAAGTTCTTTAAGGTAGAGGGGGGTATGTCCATGGATACATTGGTATGTGAGGAGAGAAACCTTATACTCAATCCCGGTGGAGACAAGAAGCCAGTGGATGTTACAAGGAGGCGGAAAAACAAAGTGAGAAAATATTTAATGAAGAATAGATTTCAGGGACATGAAAGCAGATCTGCACCCACCCCCCACCCTGTTTTTTTTTTTTTTTTGTGTAGCCCTGCTTACCTTAAGGTGGTATCTGCACATTTCAGATACTCACCCATCAGGTGGACCCAGTGCTGTCACGTTGAGATCCTCTCATGCCCTGTCACAGCTCTGTCCAGCACCACCATGTTCTTTCTGAAATCATCGAGAGGCCCTCCGGCTCCTCGTGGTTCAGTGGGCAGGTTTCCTGATAATGTGCCGATAGGTCTACCCCTCCTCCTTTTCTGAATGGAGGGCTATGCCTCCTGGGATATGTGACGTGCATATCCTGGGAGGGACAGCGGTTAGTGTGTATGTCATTCGCCTTCGCCTAAGGCGACTGATATGTACGGGGAGGTGGGGCAAGACATTTTTGCCTAAGAAAGGTAAAAACAAAAACAGCGCGATACCTATAGAGGATGAAAGGAGGGGTAGAGTTGAGGGAAGTAGCAGAAGAGAGGGTAAATGCCCGCTTTAAGTAGTGGATGTGCATAGGCTATTTTTCGGAAAATAAGGATATTGTTTAGTGTCACTTTAATCATGTTACCAGAAAGCATGGAATCAAAAGTACAGACTGTCCTTTCAGGTGAACAGAGACAGACATCCCTCAAAAAAATAAAAATATTGTACGCAAAAGCATTATACACTTTCAAATGTTTTTGTACATTGGTTGAACTAGGTGGACTCCTGTCTTTTTTCAACCTAACTGTGTAACTAGGGATTAGTTTAGTTATATTCACTGTGTTCGTTTGCCTTAGCTTGCAATGATGGGCTCACATGTTGTGGCTGCAGTTTGTAGTGTACTGGCTGATTCACCCCCCTATGCCCATAAGGCAGTCCCCGAGTTACGAACACCTGAGTAACGAACTACTTCTACTTACGAACAGCCTCAAATGCCAGCCACTTGTGCTCCACGCTGGTCCTGGATACCTCCGGACACATCCCATACTGCAGTACATGTACTGCATGGCCAGAAGAGCCCCAGATAACATAACAAGCGCCCGGAACGTCCCACATCCATGCACAGGCGGACGTTACACTTACGAAGGCAGTGTTCCGACCGGAAGTTACACTTACAAATGCAGTGTTGCGACTTACGAACAACTTCGACTTACGAACAAACCTACAGTCCCTATTGTGTTCGTAACTCGGGGACTTCCTGTATATTCATTCACCTTGCTTGCCCCTACTTGCTAAAGGGACAGGCAACTTCTTGTACCGAGTCACAATCCAAACCTCACCATTTCCTCTATGTTGCATGACAATGTGAGAGTGCTAATGGGATAAGACTGCATGGTGATATATCTGTTAATTGCTCTTCCTGTTTGTGTCTGTGTCAAATCTAATTACTATTTAGCTCTCACCCCCAATTCCAACACTTCCACCTGTTATCAGCGAGCTTGGGTTTTAGAAAGGAAGACTAATAAAACAACCTATCTCATCATGAAAGTCAAGCATCGGGTCTCACAACTTATGATTTTTGAGAAGATCTCACTGTTGCAACCAACTTGCAAGTTGCACAGTGCAACAATATAATTATTTTACATATATTTATCTCATTCCTTTGATAGATTTCCTTAGTTATTCCCCTGCTGCTTCTTATGCTTCACAGTCTTAATTTTCAGTTAGGAAATGGTCTTTGGTAAATAAACTGCACACAGGTTGTTCAAAAAAAGTTTTTTTTAGGTCTCTACAAACCATAGGTTTACCCTTTTCCTTCAGGTCTTTGCTTATTTTCTTGCCACCATTCTGTGACTACTTGACAGTTACTGAAGCAATGCATTATAGGAAATTAAAACTTTGGTCGAAGTAAAAGAAAGGACATTGCTTTAAATACCAAGAATAATTATGTTTCCTTGCCCAAATCTTCCCTGTTGATTGATGGTAAGGCTGACCATATATTATATAATATTCTTGTACAATTTTCCTTCAGATTTACCAAAACCATATAATATGAGGTAAACCTAAACACTTTCCATTTGTATACAATCAGGCAGGCCCTTGAACTACATAGTTGAATGTAAATCTAAAGGAAATTGAACAAGAAAATTGTATAATATATGGCCAGCTTAAGTATTGAAAGCTTACACGGTGTCATGTGACTTTTCTTTTTCTTGAGATCCAAATGGACAAGCCAAGCCAAAGGAGATTTTTTATAAAAATGTAAGATACATGGACTCTTGCAGTTAAAAGCAAAGTGACAGCATAGAAAGGGCAGGTTTCTTCCAAGAAAGATCTGTAGGTTTTCTTTCATTTTGAGGTGCCATTAGTTGGTGACATTGGTAGTCACATGCCCTGGAAAGGAATCGTTGCTTGGAACTTTGGGCACAGAGCAGCACAGGAGTTTAAAATAGAACCTCTAAATGCAATGAAATGTGCTGTTTGCAGGGCACAGATTTTTATTTTAATTATTGAGTTTATTAGATAGGCAAAGGAGGTACAGTGGCATTGGCCTATTTTTAGCCAGGGGAGGGGGCAGCCAGCCACTTCTGTAGCTCTGTATGCCAGCACAACACTAGTAAAAAAAGTACCTCAGACTTCTTATTGTATTTAAAATATATATATACATTTAAAAATATCTTACATTTTTAACCCGTGAACATAATAAATTGCAAAATAGTATATAAATAGTAATTAAAACACTACAGGGCAGCATGGATTGTGACACATTATGGGTTTGATACAATACACATTAGTACTGTATGCATACTGTACACAGTGAGTAAGTGACAGAGTCTGACTCAAGCATGCTAAAAATGGAATATCAAGCCATGATATGTTAACTGTGATTCCTCACTGTGGGGAAACAGCTCAGTCATTCTTAATAACTAAATTTTTTTTTTTACTGCATTTTAAATGCCTGAATAATACATTTTCAAGGGGTAAAAAAATAATAATTTACAAAGCGCTTTGGTTTTGACAAATGAAAATCTACAGTAGTTGTTGCATGGTCCAGCAGTACTATCACATTAAAATACATTAATACATTTGTTTTATGAGAATTGTAAAAGTAGCGCTTTATCCATATAATACAATTTATTTATTTTTTTTAAGTAAAAGCACCGGGAATTTTAAAATATCCACCTTTTGAAGTAACCCCCCCGCAAGGTTTGATTGCTCTTTTACGCCTAGGGGAGAATAGGCTATTTCACTAGGCTGCATTCACACCTGAGCATTTTCAGCTTGTATAACACCAG
Organism: Lithobates septentrionalis; assembly: GCA_037952835.1. Taxonomy (NCBI): domain Eukaryota; kingdom Metazoa; phylum Chordata; class Amphibia; order Anura; family Ranidae; genus Lithobates; species Lithobates septentrionalis. The sequence goes on from JBBDGP010000108.1 coordinate 657,395, forward strand.
AAAAAACACCCGAAAAATGCCCAACAAGCAAAATCCCATTCATTTAAATGGCCCCTGTTCACATCTGGGTGTTTTGTAGCCTGAAGCAAAACGCCTGAAGCTCAAAAAAGTACACAAGCTTCTCTTTGGGCAGATTACAGGCGTTTTTCTGCTTTTTACATTGGTGACCTTTTGGCCTATGCAAAATCACGGCAAAAACCTGTGACTTTCTGCCTGAAAGTGAAACGCTCAGGTTTGAATGTGAGGGTGCTTTTACACTGATGTTGTGCGATTTACTTGCAGCGTGGGTGCAATGCACCTGTTGTTTTTGTGCAGGTTCCCTGCGCTTTGACATAGACCTCTATCAGATATGGGAGTTTTGGTGTGTTTTTCTGAAAGCCCGCCAAAACCGCCCACTCTAATAGAAGTCTATTGCAATCATCAACATGGGAACAAAGTGCTTTCCCAAGGGATTTTCCCCCCCTGGCAAGGAACCTCACATGTTGAGACTATGTAGCCATGTGCTCGCCCTCCTTTTCCTGGCCAGCCAGGCTGATGCTCGGACAGAGTTCTGGTATGGATTTCTGGGGGGACCCTACACTTTTTTTTTTTCCTTGTTTTTTTTACATGGGGTGCCCCGTTAAAATCCATACCAGACCCAATGGAATTAGGAAGAAACCTACACCAGTTTTGGTTTTTTTCTGTGCGCAGTCCCCCTTAAAATTCATACAAATCTGAAGGCCCTGGTTTGAATTATGGGAGGAACCCCACACAGGTTTTTTTTTGTTTTTTTTTGTGGTGTCCCCAATTAACATCTATACCATACCCTTATCTATGATAAAGGAAATCCCCAGCTGTTTATTTACAAAGAAAAGTAAAGAGCCAAAGCAATTTAAACATCTTTTCTTTGTAAATGTCAGTTTTGCTGTAGTAGGCAGGTTAAGGGCTTCCCCTAGGCATGTTATTTAAAGGAATTTAGAATTTTTTAATTTTTCACTTTAAGCATTATTAAAAACACTGCTCCCCACCTGAATTTGTTTAACTTTTTTTTTGCATTGGTAGATGTTCCCCCAAGGCAGTGCGCATGCCATTTGTTTGACAATTAATTGGCCATTTGCCTAGAAAATGGCCAGAACTGATTTTTTTTTTCCATTCGGCTGCCAAAGACTTCACCGCACCTGCCTCGAACCCAGGTAAGTTTGACTCATCCCTAGTTATATCCCTCCCCTACCCTATCCAAAATGTTAAAAAAAGTTTTGTTTGTATTTCTTCTTTATTTATTGATACAAGTCCTTTAAAAGACCCTGTCACAGGGGGTGAAGGGGGACAAACTGTTGGAGGTATAAAGTGCATGCTTCTGAGTCTTAGGACGTTCTGAAACTTTCCAAAACTTTTCCATCCCCTTCCTATCTTCTGCACATTCCTATTCACCAGCAAGAAGGCCCATGCTAGCGATGGGCCAATAGAAATGTGTAGCGGGCTTTGATCAGACAATACCCGGATGTGGCAGAGCTTTGACTGCCAAAACAGCCCAGTATTTAACTATCTGAGGAAGGTTTGGGATGCTGATGCAGATATGTGCCCTTCAGTAACAGAGCCTCTTAATAGGTTAAAATGTTCATCCTCCCATTAGGCAATGAAAATTTAAAATGCAACTTTTATTTCTGGCTTTCCCTAACCTCACCTAGTCCCAAACATGGAGCAACTCAAATCACATTCAGCACTAAATTGGTGTTTTAAGGATAGGACCCCACTTTGTCTTCAAACACCAGCTCAATGACAGGCATGCAGGATGTTAAAAGACCACTGGGTCCCCAGGCTAGTAACTCTATCTCTTCTAGAAAGCCGTGAAGTACGTTGGGGGGGAGAACTCCATAAAAAAATAGACATGACCAGCACTCAACAACTACTTTATGATGCTTATCATTAATTTTAGGTCCTTAGTTTAAAAGAATATTACAATTACATGATTCATAACACTTGTAATCTTTTCAGCACCACTTGCAAATTTTCCTCTACAAAATGTTAATGAATAAAGTGTTGCAGTGTTGAGTGCTGATTGCTGCAGTGCTATAGCTTATTATACTGACATGTGGCAGAAGGACCTTTCCAAAGAACCATAGTCTTACCAATAAATGTCTTTAAAATGGTAGGGGGTGGAATATGAAAAAAAAAGTAAAAGTGGAAATCTCCTTTAAACTTAAAGAACATGTAGCGGGGTGTCAATGGCTACGATTCTTGGTTTCTCCACTGCATTTGGGATGGACATAACAGTAGACACTCTCCTTCCCCCTTTTTTCCTTCCCTCCCCTTGACAGCACTTCATAGCCAATCTGCTGGGGGAAGGGCGGAGATGTAGTTCTAAAGAGCAGGAGGAGCGGCTGAGACTGATGAGGAGGGGAGATGGACCATTTTATCATGTTACCAAGGAAAGTTTGGGGCTTTTGGCACTGGGCAGTGAGTGAGAGAGGACCTCTGCGGCAGAATTTTTGGCCCACCTGGGACTTGGTCATGGGGAAGCCTGCATCCAAAGTCACGGAAGCTCAGTTCCAGGTACCACCATCAGCACCTATGCAGTTGCCTCTGGAGTGTTCGGGATATCGTTCACCGTCACACACACCAATGTTTGCCAGACACGCAGGGGGAGAGACTGAAAGGGCCCCTTCCACTGAACACATCGTCAGCTGTATCCTCTGATGGTGAGACGCCTATTGGGTGACTAGTGTTACTGATTGCAGAACTGTGTTACTGAAAGCAGGATGAGAATTACACTTAGCATTGCCTTACCTTAGGCTGTTCTCACACCTCTAAACTAACATTGCATCCATACTAGCTTAAACCCTCAATGTGCTGAACTATTTCTCTCTGTCCCTCTCCTCATTTGAAGCTCACTGTACTCGCCTATTTTCTCCAGTTTCATTGAGAATTGCTGTGATCTATCGGCCCCCTGGACCGGTATCAAACTTCCTTGACGACTTCTCTGCCTGGCTACCCTACTTTCTCTCTTCTGAAATTCCAACAATCATTCTTGGTGACTTCAACATCCCTGTTAATCTTAACACTTCTGCTACTTCTAAGCTGCTGAGCCTAACCTCCTCTTTTGACCTAAAACAATGGACAAGCGCTTCTACTCACTCTGTTGGCAACTGCCTTGACCTCATATTCTCCTACCTATGCACTCCGCACAACCTCTCCAACATTCCTTTTCCTCTCTCTGATCACCACCTTATTAGTTTCACTCTCTCCTTGTCTGCCTCCTCCTTGCCTTCCAACTACCAAACTATTACCCGTAGAAACCTTCGCCATCTTAACCCTTCTCTTCTTTTTTCTGCTACAGATTGTCCCTACGACAAAATCTCATGCTTGTCCTGCCCCAACTTGGCCACTTCTATCTACAACAGTTCACTGTCATCCACCCTGGATACCTTGGCCCCCCTCACTGCACACAGAATCAGACCCCAACCACTACAACCCTGGCAGACAGACAATATCAGAAGCCTCAAAAAACGTAGTCGCGCTCTTGAGCGTCTGTGGCGTAAAACTAAGTCACAGCAAAATTTCAGCCAATATAAATCTGCCCTCCAAAAATACCATTCCTGCCTGCACACTGCCAAACAGACCTACTTTATCAATCTCATTAACACCCTCTCACGTAGTCCCCGTCAACTCTTTTCTACCTTTACCACTCTACTTCGTCCTCCATTACCCCCACCCACTAACTTACTCACTGCCCAGGAGATTGCTAATCACTTCAAAAATAAGATTGAGACAATTCGTCTCGAGATCTCCACTCTACAGATATCTCCCTCACTTTACACTCCTTGTCCTCCTGCACAATCAATACTTCCCTCTTTTAACCCAGCTACTGTAGAGGAAGTCACTAAATTTCTTTCTAATACCCACCTAACCTCCTGCCCCCTGGACCCTGTTCCTTCTCAAATACTACGGTCACCATCTGACTCAATCCTACATTCCTTAACTCATATCTTCAACCTCTCACTCTCTACTGGCATCTTCCCCAACCCTCAACCTGCGTTAGTCACTCCCATACCAAAAAAGGCCTCAGACCCCAACAATCTTAACAACCTAATCTCTTTACCCATCTCTTTACTCCTTTTGCCTCCAAACTCCTTGAACGTTTAGTCTACAACCGACTGAGCGACCACCTCTTTATGAATAACCTTCTTGATCCCCTTCAGTCTGGATTTCACCCACAGCACTCCACAGAAACTGCCCTCCTAAAACTGACAAACGACTTACTAACAGCCAAAACCAACGGTCATTATTCCATACTCTTACTCTTGGACCTTTCTGCTGCCTTTGATACAGTTGACCACCCCCTCCTCCTCAAAAAACTAAATTTGCTTGGTCTCCATGGCTGCACTCTCCGTTGGTTCGAATCTTACCTTTCTCATCGCACCTTCAGTGTCACTTACAACTCCACCTCCTCTTCTCCAACTCCTCTTACCGTTGGGGTCCCCCAAGGTTCTGCCTTTGGACCTCTACTATTCTCGATCTACACGTCCTCCCTGGGTCAGCTGATAGCATCCCATGGCTTTCACTACCATTTATATGCTGATGATACCCAAATCTATCTCTCTGCCCCTCAGCTCACCCCATCAATCTCCTCATGCATCACTGATCTACTAACAGACATATCAACCTGTATGTCAAACCACTTCCTCAAACTGAATCTATCTAAAACTGAGTTCTTAATATTTCCTCCCCCACGTGCCCCCTTCCCTGACTTCTCTGTCAAGTTCAATGGCACATCTATAAGTCTGTCCCCACATGCCAGGGTGCTAGGGGGTAACCTTAGACTCTGAACTGTCCTTTCAGGCCCACATACAATCCCTGTCCAAATCATGCCGCCTTAGCCTCCGCAACATTTCCAGAATACGCCCCTTTTTAACTAATGACACCACCAAGCTTCTAATTCACTCCCTGGTCATCTCTCGCCTCGATTACTGCAACTCCCTCCTCATTGGATTACCTTTACATAGACTATCCCCCCTTCAGTCCATAATGAATGCCGCTGCAAGACTCATCCACCTTACCAACCATTCAGTGTCCTCCACCCCTCTCTGCCAATCCCTCCACTGGCTTCCACTCACCCAACGAATAAAATTCAAAATACTAACAATAATTTACAAAGCCATCCACAACTTTGCCCCAAGCTACATCACTAACCTAGTCCCAAAATACCAACCAAGCCACTCTCTTCAGTCCTCCCAAGACCTCCTGCTCTCTAGCTCCCTTGTCACCTCCTCCCATGCTCGCCTGCAGGATTTCTCCAGAGCTTCTCCCATCCTCTCGAACTCCCTACCCCAATCTGTCCGACTGTCCTCTAATCTATCCATCTTTAGGCGATCCCTGAAAACCCTTCTCTTCAAAGAAGCCTATCCTGCTTCTAACTAACTCTGTTTTACTTCCTCCATCAGCTCATCCCCCCACAGTTATTACCTTTTGTATCCATTGACCCTTCCTTTTTAGATTGTAAGCTCTAACGAGCAGGGCCCTCTGATTCCTCTTGTATCAAATTGTAATGTAACTGTAATGTCTGCTCTCATGTTGTAAAGCGCTACGCAAACTGTTGGCGCTATAATTATAATAATAATAATATTTCTGTAAAGCCATATAATACTCTCCAGCTAGCTGAAAGGCCTCTTCATAGCTACTACTGCATCTTCTTTATACAAAGAATTCGTTGGGACAAATATAGAGTGCCCCAATGATAGCCAGCAGAAGAAACATCTATCCAAAATGCCTTTAGTTATACTTTAATACAGGCTTTTCACATCTGGGATTCTGTGGAACCTTAGGGTTTCTCCAGAGATTGAAACGGGTTCCTTGAGTAGTAGTTGATTAATCTTCTACCTACAATGACCATCAATGCAAGGGCACATTTTTTTCATTGACATCCAATGTCAGATCTACATTGACTGCCTATGTAAAGGGGCTTTTATCACTCACTGCCAATGTAAAATGGCACTACAGTGACCACCAGGGACCCCCTTATATTGATGTTCACTGTAGTTCTCTTTGACATTTCTTCATTGACCAACAATATAAGTGGGAATTTCTTTACTCACCACCAATTTAAAGGGGCACTTCTCCAATGATCACTAGTGTAAAGGGACACTACACATTTTACAGTCTGTGTCTCTTCTGTGGCCATTTCTATTAATCGTTTTATATAAAAATAATTATTGCCGTAAAAAAAGCGGGGGAGGGGGTCTGTTGTAAAAGTATCTGCTCTGGGTGTCAAATATCCTTGATAAGCTATATTTTCCATTCTTTTATTTAACACTTTACACTTTCTACAACTTTTTTTTAGCAGGAAGAACTAAAAATGATTTCCTCGGGCGTAAAATAGTTGAGAAAGGCTGGGTTGATGCAAAAAAAATCTATTACTGGACTATATAAACAACTATGGGGTTGATTTACAAAAGTCAAATAGGCTGTGCACTTCGTAAAGTGCAATTGCACTCTGAAAGTGCAATTGCTCCACAGCTTAGTAAATGAGGTAAAATGAGGTAAACCTTAACTTTGCAAAGAATACCCAATCACGTTCAAAGAAAGTATAAAAAACAGCATTTTTGATTGCACGTGATTGGATGATGGAAGTCAGCAGAGCTTCTGCTCATTTACTAAGCTCTTGAGCAACTGCTCTTGCAAAGTGCAACTGTACTTTGAAAAGTGCACAGTCTTTTTGTCTTTAGTAAATCAACCCCACTGCCTCCATATGATAATGAAGGAGAGTATTGAGTATATACTGTATGTATTCTAAAAGGATCAAAACACATACCCAGATAGTGGGATTTTACCAGCACGAATCCAAAATATAATTATTAAAACAGACATTTTCCATTAAAGTTGCATATTGAACAATGCATAAACGTTTTCCAAAAGATTTTTTTTGGTGCCCAAGCTGTAATACAAATTATTTATATACTGTAGGTATATACATTTCACAAAAGCAAAGATCTTTTGAGATTTGGACTGTTCCCACTTTCAGGTGACGATTAAAAATAATTCTCAATAACAGATTTGAAAGGAAAATCCACCAAGCTCACTGTTCTTGATAGTTTATCAATGACTTTGAAATTTAATAACTGTAGCTGATTTAAAAAAAAGATACATCAAAGATGAAGCAAAGAGCATTGAGAAGATGAGAGAATGATTTTAAGAGGCGTTATTGCTAATACTATATGAAGTGACTGTTTATCTCAGTGAACTTTGCCATGTCACATTTTTATCAGCTTTTCTTTTTTTAGTCATACAGCAAGCTTTAAACACGTTATATGGAGTGATTCTCCATTCAGCCTGTCAGGTTGCAGGTTCCATCTAATGGATATTAAAATGTGAAAAACACATTCTGATTGATCAAAAAGTTAGGTCAGTGCATGGCTGGGTTTGGAAACAAGCTTTTTTACTTCCATCAAGGATTCCATTGGTTGATGCAATGGCATGGGACAACCATTTAAACAGTTGTGCCTTTAACATGTATAGCGGAGAAGTATTGATTTATAGCGGTTTTTAAAGACTTTTACCTATAGAGCCGTGTTGACCATGTAAAGGACCACACTTCCTAATTAACTATCTGTATGTTTGAGGCAAATATTTACCCACTTGAAGACCAGGCTTTTTATGGCACTTTTTGTTTACAAGTTTAAATCTCAATTTTTTGCTAGAAAATTACTTATAACCCCCAAACATTAAACTTTTTTTTTTTTTTTTTTTAGCAGAGACCCTAGGGAATAAAATGGCGATTGTTGCAATATTTTATGTTACACAGTATTTGCGCAGTTGTTTTTCAAATGCAATTTGTTTGGAAAAAATACAGTATAATGAGTTAAAATATATATATAAAAAAATAGAGTTATATATATATATATATATATTATATATATATATATATATATATATCTCTATCCCAATTTTTTGCATAATATGAAAGATGATGTTACGCCCAATTAATATATACCTAACATGTCATGCTTTAAAATTGCGCACACTCATGGAATGGCGACAAACTACAGTACTTAAAAATCTGTAACGGCGACACTTTAAACGCCTTTACAGGTTACCTGTTTAGAGTTACAGAGGAGGTCTAGTGCTAGGATTATTGCTCTTGCTCTAACATTTATGGCGATACCTCACATGTGTGGTACGAACACCGTTTACATATGTGTGTGTAACTTGATGAATGAATGCATTTGCTTCTGTGCGCAAATATTTTACTTATTGTTTTTCTATTTTTACACTGTCCCCTTTTTTTTTTTATCACTTTTATTCTTATTACAAGGAATGTAAACATCCCTTGTAATAGAAATAAGGATGACAGGTCCTCTTTATGAAGAGATCTGGGGTCAAAAAGACCCAAAATCTCTTCCTTATCTTTAAAAGCAAAAGATCAAAAAAAATGTTTTGATCTTTTGCTTTAAAAAAAAAATCTTGTTTACTTCCACCCTGGACTGGAAGTGATGTCTTGAAGTCACTCCGGTCCTCCAAGGCCATATAAGGCATCAAAGCAGATCCAATCTTTGATTGCCTGTGCAACCAGCTGGCGGCACCACTGGATCATTTCTTGGGCAAGCTAGCGGAAACGGTAAGCTTGAGAAAGACCAGTGAGTGGCGGGAGGGCGGGCAACATCCCTTCCCACCACCTTTGAAAGCGTTCCAGAGGCTCATGACACGCTCGGAGTGGTTTCAAGAAAAAGCCTGCCACCGGCTTAAAAAAACTAACGGGGTTATGGCTGATATCTTCAGCCATAATCCCAGTAAATTACTTGCAAATCGTAACATATATACTGTAAGCGTATTGCGGTCGGCAAGTGGTTAAAAATAAAACACCTATTAGCCCATTTATTGTATTCATTAATATGTAAAAAGCCAACATTTTTGTACAGAGTAGGGAAGGGTTAAAACTCCTGCCAATGTTTTATTTGTTTTTTGTCTGTGTATTTTTGAGAAAGTTTTCATTCACTTACTGTGGCAGAGACATAACAGGAAGTTAGAAGAAATATACAATAGCAAGGTGTATTCCCATTTTAGACACTTATGAAATATGGGCACAGTGTTTTAGCTTTCCTCTGACTTTTGTTGTGTGCATGCTCTAGGTCTGTGAGACGAATGAGGGCAAGACACAGCTAAGCAACTGGTGTTTTCAGAAGAAAGCCTGCAATGTCAGCTCCCATATTTCTCTCATGACAGATGTGCTTTAATATCAGAATAAAAACAGTACAGCCCTGAGGAAGTCACGTGATCTGTGATGGAACGCAATGGGAGGAGCCAGGTGACATCACTTCCAGTCACAGACACTTGTATTTATAATTTGCTATTTGAATTTGTTTTTTTCAGCACTATTAATTAAGGTGGCACTACAATCTATTTATTATTGTTATTATTATTATTATTATTTATTCTACTTGTTATATTTATCGTTTTAGGTTGTGGGGACACATTATGCTTCATTGTGCAATACTAGTGGAATTTTACTCCATTTTATGTTTTTTTGATTTAGAGGTAGCGCCACATTTATTTGTTGTATATAATAAGTTATGTTTTTTTGAGTGTTAAGCTTTCTTTTTTCTTTGGGAGTCTATGAAAAGCTTTGTAGGGAAATTTTTTAGCCCACATACCAGTCTCTACATTACTTAGCTCTTCCTGTGCTAGCAAAAAATGACCCAATGCTAGTAAATAAATGACAGTCCTGTGACCTGCACTCAGTGTAACAACAATACCTGTTTTACAAATGACAAACCACAATAATAAATGTTATATGCAAAAAGGGTGCAGCATTGTACAACTGTCAATAAAACCTGCATGTTCAAATATCCTTAAATAAAATGTGCAAAATGTGTATCTCATAACAAAATCAGGGACTACTCCATTATATGCTCTACTTGTAAGCTAGACTCAGCTTTGTCTCCCTCTTTTGTAATTTTAATTAGGAATGAGCTGCTGGTTGCTTGTTTGAGGGTTCAGCAAATGGCAGAATTAAATTTGGTTTTATATCAGTATGGCTAACACTGCTAAATGTAACAGCTTTCCCTCAGATTGGTGGTTAGGAAGCTGACGTCATATTCATACCAAACCTCTCAGGTCTAGTATGCATTATAGGGGTACCCACACAATAAAAAACAGTGCGAGATCGCCTCCAAAAATTAACACCAGATATTGACTTGAGAATGCAGCCTGCAGCCCAGCAGATGGTGTGAGGAAGTGGTGTGCACCCCCTACCCTCCATACTGAACCATGCCAGGCCACATGTCTTTAACATTGAGGTACTATGTTGCTGAGAACAAGGGTCTCTTCCCTGCAACCCTAGCTCAGTTGTTGGCAGGTGCAGTTAGCTCACCTGCCACTAGATGGCTCTGTTTCTATTATAGTATGGTGGGATAATTAGGTGTTGCTCCTCTTTTAGGCTGGGTTCACATATGAACACACAGCGGCTCACAGCAGGAGTCCGGTTCTTCCTCGTTCACCATTTCAGGTCGATTTCAGTTTCAATTTTTGGCTGTATTCCGACCTGAAATGGACCAAAAGACGCACAGGGCTCCTGTGCAAATCGCACCGGAGACTCTGTGGAGATATGGGAACCGGTTCCATAGAAAGCCAGTCACAATCTCCTGCTGCGGGGAAACCCACATCCAATTCACACTAGTGTGAACCCAGCCTTAGAGAAATCCCTCCTCTAGTGATATAATGGGCTCCCTGTGTCCAGGGTAGACCAGGCATGGGAGTTAGATATCCCCAGAGCTGCTAAGTAGTCTCCTGCATAACTGATCTAAAAGGCCATTTGCAGGGCTGGAGTCCCAGGTAAAGTGGTACAGAACATAGAAGGATTTGTGAAGTCACCCTGTCCCTCTCAGACCTTTATCTGCAGGTCCTATAGCAGGGTGCATATGGCCTGGGAAGCCTGTACAGAGTCATCTGTGTGAGTGATTGTGGAAGTCTGGCAGTGAGTGTGCCATCTGGGAGCTTTTCCGGCAGGGCAAAGCTATGGAAGGGACATGTATACTAATGAGAGCACCTTGATCCTCCTGACCCTCAGCTGCAGGTCCTATGATTTGGTGATGGAAGCTTAATGCTATAGACTTAGTATACGTGGGAAAGAGGCCCTTGTCCACAACCCTTCCTGGCAAGGTACCCCCAATATTGAGGGCATGTTACCAATCGTGTTTTTTGTATGTGGCCTTTTTTTTTTCTTTTGTGGGGCCCCCCTTGACATCCATACCAGACCCTCATCAAGAATAAGCCTGGTATATTATTTTGGGGGAAACTCCACATCCTTTTTTTTAATGTGGATTTTGACTATTAATATCTATATCAGACATTTGTTTTTCTTTGTAAATGCGAGTTAGGTTGTATACATTGTACAAATGCTCTACTTCACAGGCGGGTTAAGGGCATCCCCCAAGCATGTTATTTACAGGAATTTTACACTTTTGTCCCTAAAGCATTATTAAAATTGCTGCTCCCTAACTGAATTTTTTAAACTTTTTTTGCTTTGGTATACAAGGTGTGTCTAAAAAGTTCGGTCAATGGTCGGTCAATGGTCCGATATCTCAACGGCAACATGGGCCAGGTGCGCGCACATACATGCACATGGCTATCCAGAGACACCTAGCGCAGAGCACACGTGACTGTCAGAGTAAACCCGCTGCGGGCAGTCGAATGTAGTCAGTGTGAGAGGTATGGCCACAGTGCAATGGAGCAACAAGTTAACATCAAGGGAAGGAAACGACTGAGGTAAGTGGAAGATCTGTTCCCGGTTTGTGCAGCACAAGCTGACAGACATACAGAAATAAAAATGGATGGAAACCTCTGGAGATTTCATTAGCATGTGTGTCCAGAATTCATCCTTTCTGCAAATCGTCACAGGGGATAAGACCTGGTGCTACCAGTTTGATCTGGTATCCAAGCCGCAATCGATGGAATGGCGTTCACTTTCTTCCCTGTGACCCAAAAAGAGTTGCCTGCAAAGTAGAAGATAAAGACAATGTTGATTGCCTTCTTCGACAACGATGGCATCATCCATAAGGAATTAGTTCCTGTGGGTCAAACCATGAACGCCGCATTCTACGAGGAAGTTTTGAAAGGGTTGATACGACGCATCTGCCATGTTCGGTCAGAGTTGCCAATTCTTGGCTCAGTGCAGCGTACCTGTTCTCAATCATCACTGCACTCCCCTGATCTGGCACCTGCGGACTTCTTTCTGTTTCCCCGCCTGAGGAGCATCATAAAAAGCGTGGGTTTTGTGGACATTGCAGCAATCCAAGGATGTGTGACAGCGGTTCTGCAATCGATTCTTAAAGAGGCCTTTGCTGACAGTTTCCAGAAGCTTTATGAAAATGCCAAAAGTGTGTTGTGAAGGATTGTGATTATTTTGAAGGCCAATAAAGGTAATTTGTTTGTATCTTTTCTTTTGTTAGTTTTCTGATAACATTCACTAAATTTTTTTTAGACACACCTCGTATGTTCCCCAGGGCAGTGCCTACTGCCAAGCCTTCCCATTTACCATTTGTTTGACAATCTATTGCTTATTAGCCTGGAAAATTGCCATTACTGTTTTCAAACACTGGCCCCTATTGACTTCAATGGAGTTGAGATTTGGCACCTGAACTTTAGTCATGTTCTACAAACTCACCTTGTTCTGCTCATCTCAAGTTCTAAATTTACTGGCAATTTTCCATGTTAACATGCATGATTACAGATATTCCACAAAAGTAAGGCTGACCATACACTGAGCAAATTCCCCCCAGGTTCCTAATTCCTAAATTCACCCAGTGGGTGACCCTCTCGGGACCACTCTGCCTGATTTTTTTTATTCAAAGAATTTCAAAGGAGCCAGCCATAGAATTGTAGTCCCAGCAGCGCCTGCATTCAATCAGATGCAGTCACTGTTCAGGTATTCTGATAGCCAGTAACCTCAGTGGAAGAAGCACTCATCTGCGTTGTTTAGCATAGATGGAGAAATTTGTATTAGATTTATTTTGTTCAGTCCTCAAGCTGTCTCATCCCTGTAACTGCAAGAGAGCTTAATCGTTTGAAAAACATCAGGCTTACCAGCTGGATCACCAGACGAAAATAGAAGTTAAAGAAGCCTGAAAAAGAAAACAAATGCAGCCATCACATCTAGGAACTAGTAAGCTGCAATATAATAAATGTTTGCTTTTGTGTTTAAAACTGCTTTAACCCCCCTGGCGGTATTCCCGAGTCTGGCTCGGGGTGAGATTTTAGTACCAAAAGCGGTAACCCCGAGCCAGACTCGGGATCGCATCGCTGGATCCTGGAAGACGCGACTCACCTTGTCTCCGGGATCCCGCGATGTTCTCCCGCTGTGTTCGGCGGCCGGATCTTCCGCCCGATCCACTGTGTGCTCTGGCTTCCGTTCCCTGCGAGCGTAGCGACGCAGGGGGTGGAACCGGCGGCAAATTCAAAATGTATAAAGCACAAACACACTGGCACATTGTAATCCTATTGGATTACATTACTAAATATAATAAATATAAAAAAATTTACTTCAGATTGCCCCCCAGTGCTTTGTCCAGTGCCCCTGCCTGCAGTTTTACTGTACTTTGTGTCTGGAAACTGCAGAGCGACCATGGCATCCAAAAAGCGCGCTTCAACATCAAAAGCGACATATGACCTGCTGGAAAACAGCGACAGCGAGACAGAATCGCTTGCAGATGTGAGTGATAGCAAATCATAGGGAAGTTCGTCATCAGGCACGGAAAGCGATTTCAGCGATGATCCTGCGACTTTGCCCAGCGATGTGCGGACTTGGTGCTCGATTGATTGCGGTACGGAGCACACAGCACCCCCAAGATTCCCGTTTACCGGAGCGCCTGGTATAAAAGTGGAGGTTGAAGATGACAGCCCCTTGGGATACCTCCAACTCTTTTTGACTGATGAAGTCATAGAAATAATCGGGAGACCAATCGGTACCAGAAACAACAAGCTGCTATACCGCAGAGGATTTCAAGGAGCAGAAAATGGGAACCAGTGACCAAGGAGGACATCTGGAAGTTTCTGGGCCTAATTATTCTCCAGGGAGTGGTGGGGAAACCCCTGCAAAAGTGGTACTGGACAACCAACAAAATATTAGCCACTCCTTTTTTTGGCACCATAATGTCGGAATACAAATTTTCACTCATAATGAAATATCTGCATTTTCAAAATAATGACGAATTTGATGAGACTTCTCATCCAGCTCCAAAACTGAAAAAAATTTGGGACTTATATCAAATTATTCAGAAAAATTTCCAGCAGACCTATGTACCAGACAGAGACGTCAGTATCGACGAAAGTCTTATGGCCTACAAAGGAAGACTTAGCTGGATACAGTACATCGCGTCTAAGAGAGCGCGATTCGGCATAAAATCATTCCTTTACACCGGGAAAGGGACGAAATTCAACGACAGATTCAGTCAATATGGAATGGCAACCGCTTCTGTTCTCACTTTGATTGAGCCATTGTTGAATCAGGGGTACTGTGTAACCACAGATAATTTTTATACTTCTCCCGAACTCTATGAGTTCCTTCTACAACACAAGACAGATGCTTACGGGACTGTTAGAGCTAACCGGCGTGACATGCCGCCAACCTTTGCCAAAAAAAAGCTCACTGCAGGAGAAATAGTTGCCTGGCAAAAAGGCAAAATGATGGCACTAAGATGGCGAGATAAAAAAGATGTGTGCCTAATGAGTACCATTCACAACACCTCTACTGTCATGGTACGTACAAAAGTTGGAAAAGATGTTATGAAACCTCAACTCGTAATGGACTACAACAACACAATGGGAGGTGTTGACCGAGCTGACCAGGCCATGACTTTTTACCCTGCTATGAGAAAGCAACAAAAAAAATATTATAAAAAAATCTTCAGGCATCTTCTTGAACAGTGCCTGTGGAATGCTTTCATTCTTCTAAAAAAAAATAGTGACAGGCCTGTGATTCATGCAGACTTCGTTTGGAAAGTTGCAGAACTCATATTTCTGAAGCACCAAACACCAACCACTGTAAATCAATCTGGACGTCGTGCTGCTGGCGTTGTGAACCCGGAACGTCTGACAGGTCGACACTTTATGGACCACATTCCACCAACGGAAAAGAAGGCAGCACCCACAAGGATGTGTGTGGTTTGCTGCTCTAAACGTGACGACACAGGAAGGAAAGTCAGAAAAGAAACCCGGTTCTACTGTCCTGACTGTGACGTCGGACTTTGTGCTGTACCCTGTTTTAAAATTTTCCATACCCGAGACGTTTACTAAAAGCAATATGACTACTAATATTGCACTCTTGTTTGGCCAAAAAAAATGTCAGTGTTTTTGATTTATATTATTTACTAAAATGTATTGAATAAAAAGTATTATTACTAATATATTATTATTTGTTATTATTTATAGTTATTTATTATATTATAATTTATGATTTTGTGTTTCAAACTTTATCATACCCAGGATGTCTACTAGACTCTTGTTTGGACAGATTTCAGTGAGTTATTCCTAAGAATTACAGGCCTACAATATAAAACGCCAAATTTCCTTGCAAAAATAATGGTACCGCTTTCAGCACCTAAAATCTGAAATAATCATACCGCCAGGGAGGTTAATAAGGTACTTAAAAGAGAAATAGAGCTGTAACCCATAGTAAATAATCAAATTTTAATGCCACTGGTTATAAATGGTCAAAACTGTAAATGATGGCTGATTGAGATACTTCAATTGGCTCTGTGCTAAATAAGCATGCTGGCATTTTCTAAAGCACTGGGGTTTATTTATTAAAGGCAAACAGTCTGTTCACTTTGCAAAGGAATATGCCACACAGCTTAGTGAATGTGCTAAAGTTTGCCTTCCACCCAGTCACTAGCAAGGAAAACAATAAAAGCAGCATTTTTTGCTTGCACGTGGTTGGATAATAGAATTCAGCAGAGCTTCACCTTAATCACCAAGATCTGGGGCAAATTCCCATGCAAGTGCAACTTTTCATGCAAAGTGAAAATCCTTTAGTAAATCAACCCCACTGTCTCCTAACTAGGGATGAGCTTCGTGTTCGAGTCAAACCCATGTTCGACTCGAACATCGGCTGTTTGGTCGTTCGCCGAATTGCGAACGATATGGGCCGTTCGCGCCAAATTCGTGTGGCGCGTCACGGCCCATAATTCACTGCGGCATCGCAGTGCATTGCTGGCTGATGATTGGCCAAGCATGCACTATGACCCGCATGCTTGGCCAATCACAGCGCCGCCTAAACAGAGAGCCGTAATTGGCCAAAGCCAAGGAGGCTTTGGCCAATTATGGCTCAGGGGATTTAATACACGCCCCACACTATATAAGGCCGCCTGCACGGCGGCCCTGTGCAGTGTGTTCCGGTGTGCTGAGAGATAGAGAGAGAGAGACAGTGTCATTTCATTTGAGTTAGCTAGATTAGGCAGGACAGTCAGTCAGTTAGCTGCACTTACAGTGTATTGTGTATATATATGCATCCCAGGTGTTGCATATATATATATATATACACTGTATTCAGTTTAGCTAGATCCGTTCCTGTTATCTTCCTACTGACTGGCAGGCTTGTCTTGTTACAGTATTTACAGCTACCTGAAGAAAATTACTGGTGTTCTTTTGATCCTATTAATACCACAGTCAGGCAGCTAGACTATTTACAGTTAGTGCAGTGCGTCCTGCTCACAGTGTTCAGCTAGATCCGTTCCTGTTATCTTCGTACTGACAGGCAGGCTTGTCTTGTTACAGTATTTACAGCTACCTGAAGAAAATTACTGGTGTTCTTTTGATCCTATTAATACCACAGTCAGGCAGCTAGACTATTTACAGTTAGTGCAGTGCGTCCTGCTCACAGTGTTCAGCTAGATCCGTTCCTGTTATCTTCGTACTGACAGGCAGGCTTGTCTTGTTACAGTATTTACAGCTACCTGAAGAAAATTACTGGTGTTCTTTTGATCCTATTAGTACCACAGTCAGGCAGCTAGACTATTTACAGTTAGTGCAGTGCGTCCTGCTCACAGTGTTCAGCTAGATCCGTTCCTGTTATCTTCTTACTGACAGGCAGGCTTGTGTTGTTACAGTATATAAAGCTACCTGAAGAAAATTACTGGTGTTCTTTTGATCCTATTAGTACCACAGTCAGGCAGCTAGACTATTTACAGTTAGTGCAGTGCGTCCTGCTCACAGTGTTCAGCTAGATCCGTTCCTGTTATCTTCCTACTGTCAGGCAGGCTTGTCTTGTTACAGTAAATACAGCTACCTGAAGAAAATTGCTGGTGTTCTTTTGATCCTATTAGTACCACAGTCAGGCAGCTAGACTATTTACAGTTAGTGTAGTGCGTCCTGCTCACAGTGTTCTGCTAAACCTACAAGTTAGTGGGGTGCACCTGCTCACATTGTTCAGCTAAACCTACAAGTTAGTGGGGTGCGTCCACCTCACAGTGTTCAGCTAAACCTACAAGCTAGTGGGGTGCATCCTGCTCACAGTGTTCAGCTAGATCTGTTCCTGTTATCTTCTTACTGACAGGCAGGCTTGTCTTGTTACAGTAAATACAGCTACCTGAAGAAAATTGCTGGTGTTCTTTTGATCCTATTAGTACCACAGTCAGGCAGCTAGACTATTTACAGTTAGTGCAGTGCGTCCTGCTCACAGTGTTTAGCTAAACCTACAAGTTAGTGGGGTGCGTCCACCTCACAGTGTTCAGCTAAAGCTACCTGTAGAAGGTTGGTGGTGTTCTCATACTACAGGCAGGCAGTTGATTTTGCTAGCTGCAGTATCAGTACATATATATATATATATCCCAGCTTAGTGCAGCTACAGGCCATTAGTATGTCTGGAAGGCCAAGAAGGAGAGGCAGACAGTCACAAGCCAATAAGAGAGGGCAAGCAGGCTCTGTGTCTAGTGCTGGTCGTGGAGACGGTGCATCCTCATCTGCACGTGGCCATGGGACACGCTTGGCCTTTTTTTCGGCAGCTGGCCGTGTTGAGCTGCAACATGCGGAAGACTTGGTCGAGTGGATGACCAAGCCGTCCTCATCCTCCTCATCCTCTCTCACCCATGCCCAGGGTACTTTGTCTGGCAAAGCAGCGGCCTCTTCCCTCGGCTCAATGTCATCAGTGACTCCTTCCCTAGCCCCACCATGTCCTCCTGAGGAGTCCCTCGAACTGTTTAACCACAGTGTTGGGTACATGCTCCAGGAGGATGCCCAGCGTTTTGAAGGCTCTGATGATGATACTGAGCTCGATGAAGGCAGTAACATGAGCACGGACAGAGGGGGTGCCCAAGAAGGAAAGCAATCTGGCAGTCATGCTCCCCCTGCTGCAGCATACTGCCAGGTTTGCTCCAGTGATGAGGAGGGAGGGGATGATGAGGTCACTGACTCAACGTGGGTGCCTGATAGGAGAGAGGAGGAGGAGGAGGCGGCACATCACCAACGAGGCAGGAAGCCCTCCAGGGGCCAGCCTAAGGGCAGCACATTGACTGCATCACACCCCAAAGCTCATGTGCAGGGCGCTGCAGTCTCTGCGCGTTATTCAAAAAGTTCTTTGGTGTGGGCCTTTTTTGAGACGAGTGCATCAGATCGCACCGCTGCTATTTGCAACATATGTCTCAAGCGTATCTCGCATGGCCAAAACATCTCCCGCTTGGGTACCACATGCTTGACCAGACATATGTTGACCTGCCATGCAGTTCGTTGGCAAGCGTATCTAAAAGACCCACACCAAAGAACAAAGAGGACCTCTCCTTGCTCCTCATCAGCTGAGATTTCCAACCCCACTAGACCTTCAGTCCTCTCTGAGACCTGCACTGAGAGGAATGAAGGTGTAGAATTAGGTGTGTCACAGCCAAGTACTTGTGGGCAATCTGCTTTTGGTATACCAACGTCAGATTGTACCAGGCAAATTTCCCTGCCCCAGCTGCTGCACCGCCGAAAGAAGTTTGCTCCCAGCCATCCACATGCCCAGCGGTTGAATGCTAGCTTGGCAAAATTGCTAGCACTTCAACTGCTGCCTTTTCAGTTGGTAGACTCTGCCCCCTTCCGTGAGTTTGTGGAATGTGCGGTTCCTCAGAGGCAGGTACCCAAATGCCACTTTTTCTCACGGAAGGCGATTCCGGCTCTCTACCGGCATGTGGAAGGCAATGTCCATGCCTCGCTGGACAGGGCGGTCAGCGGTAAGGTGCATATTACCGCTGACTCATGGTCCAGCAGGCATGGACAGGGACGTTACCTAAGTTTCACGGCGCATTGGGTGACTCTGCTGGCAGCTGGGAAGGATGCAGGACAAGGTGCAGTAGTGTTGGAGGTTGTTTCGCCACCACGCCTCCAAAATGCTAATGATTGTGACACACCTCTCTCCTCCACCCCTCCTCTTCTTCTTCCTCCATGGCCTCTTCCTGTGCTTTGTCCTCTGAACCAGCGGTGCTCCGTAGCTGTTCAAGGGGCTACGCAAGTACGCAGGCCAAAAGATGCCATGCGGTGCTTGAGCTGGTGTGCTTGGGGGACAGGAGCCACACTAGGGCAGAGGATCTGTCAGCTCTGCAGGGGCAGGTTCAGAGGTGGTTGACGCCACGCCAACTTAAGGCAGGAATGGTGGTTTGCAACAATGGCACCAACCTCCTCTCTGCCCTCCGACAGGGACAAATGACCCATGTGCCCTGTTTGGCTCACGTCCTTAACTTGGTGGTGCAGCGGTTCTTGGGCAGGTACCCGGGCTTACAGGATGTCCTGAGGCAGGCCAGGAAAGTCTGTGTGCATTTCCGCCGGTCATATAAAGCCAGTGCTCGGCTGACGGACCTCCAAAAGGAGTTTAACCTGCCCAAGAACTGCCTAATCTGTGACATGCCCACCAGGTGGAACTCAACGTTGGCCATGCTGCAGCGGCTGCACACGCAGCAGAGGGCCATCAATGAGTACCTGTGCGACTATGGCACCAGGACAGGGTCAGGGGAGCTTGGTTTTTTTCCCCACGCTAGTGGGCCATGATCAGGGATGCATGCACTGTCCTGTCACCATTTGAGGAGGCCACGAGGATGGTGAGCAGTGACAGTGCATGCATCAGTGACACTGTCCCCCTTGTCCACCTGTTGGAGCACATGCTGCGTGGAATAATGGACAGGGCACTTGAGGCAGAACAGAGGCAGGAAGAGGAGGACTTCCTTAGCTCTCAAGGCCCCCTTTATCCAGACAGTGTTCCTGCGTGCCCGCCGATCACACAGGAAGAGGACGAGGAGGAGGAGGAAGAGGAGGAGGAGGAGGAGGAGGAAGATTGTGTCAGTATGGAGGTGGAGCCTGGCACTCAGCATCAGCAGCAGTCTTTAAGGGATCAGTCCCAAGAAACACATGTACGCGGCTGGGAGGAGGTGGCTGCGGACCATGTCGTCCTTAGTGACCCAGAGGACTCCGGCCCGAATGCCTCAGCAAACCTACGCTGCATGGCCTCCCTGATCCTGCAAAGCCTGCATAAGGATCCTCGTATTCGTGGTATCAAGGAGAAGGACCAATACTGGCTGGCAACCCTCCTTGATCCACGTTACAAGGGTAAGGTTGCAGACCTTATCTTGCCATCGCAGAGGGAGCAGAGGATGAAACATCTTCGGGAGGCCTTGCAGAAAGGTCTGTGCAACGCGTTCCCAGAGACTGGGAGGTTACAAACTCCTGTTTCTGGACAACGTGATGCTGAGGCTTCGGTCAGTCAAAGAAGGAGCGGTGGAGAAGGTGGCCGTCTGACCGATGCGTTCAGACAATTTTTTGGTCCGCAGCCCCAAGGTATGATCGGTTCCAGCAACCATCGCCAGCGTCTGTTTTACATGGTGCAGGAATACCTAGGGGCAAGATCAGACTTGGACACCTTTCCCACCGAAAATCCTCTGGGTTACTGGGTCTTGAGGATGGATCACTGGCCAGAGCTTGCACAGTATGCAATTGAGCTACTGGCCTGTCCTGCATCCAGCGTTCTTTCGGAACGCACATTCAGTGCTGCTGGAGGTGTGGTAACCGATCACAGGGTGCGTCTGTCCACCGACTCGGTCGATTGACTGACCTTCATAAAAATGAATCAGTCTTGGATCACCACCAGCTACCAAGCACCTGATGCTGATGTAACCGAATAATTTTTTTTGAAATCTCAGATCCCTTCAAAGACTGCCTATGCTGATGCTGAGTGACTATCCCTGAGTAATTATCCTCTTCCTCCTCAATCATCACGCTGATAGCTTGTAAGAACATTTTTGGTTCTGGGCACCACCACCAGTGCCTAAGGCACAATTTTTCAGCCCCTGTTTAACAGGGGCGTGTAATTACAATTTTTGATGCAATACTTTGCAGCAGGGCTCGTTCCTGCGTTCCAACTAGAGTGTCTGTGAGGGGTTGCAGAGTTGTGGCACCAGCACCAGTGCCTAAGGCCCAATTTTTCTGCCCCTGTTTAACAGGGGCTTGTAATTACAATTTTTGATGTAGTACTTTGCAGCAGGGCTCATTCCTGCGTTCCAACTAGAGTGTCTGTGAGGGGTTGCAGTGTTGTGGCACTAGCACCAGTGCCTAAGGCCCAATTTTTCAGCCCTTGTTTAACAGGGGCGTGTAATTACAATTTTTGATGCAATACTTTGCAGCAGGGCTCGTTCCTGCGTTCCAACTAGAGTGTCTGTGAGGGGTTGCAGTGTTGTGGCACCAGCACCAGTGCCTAAGGCCTAATTTTTCAGCTCCTGTTCAACAGGGGCATGTAATTACAATTCTTGATCTAATATGTCACAGCAGGGCCCTGTGAGGGCTAACAGTGTTGTGGCCACAACAACACCTAAGGCCCAAATTTCTGCTGAGTATATAGGGCAGGACCCTACTTTCAAACATCTAACTTACAAATGACTCCTACTTGCAAACGGAAGGAGACAACAGGAAGTGAGATGAAATCTACCCCTAGGAAGGGAAATTCTCTCCTGTAAGAGTTAATATGGGAAAAACATTTCTCCTTTCCACTGATGCTTTCCAATCCTTGTTCCACAAAAAATCCCAAATTTTCAAAAAACATTTTTCATTGGGACAAAAAGTGAGGTGAAAGAGGAGGAAAGAGAGCAAAACAAATGTCACAGGGGTGATAACCCTTCCCTATGTTTTCCAAAAAGCTTAAAAAAGATTTTTTGGCTGGAGCTAAACACGTTAAAAATGTACCCGTTCAAAATTACAAGCAGATTCTACTTAACAACAAACCTACAGTCCCTGTCTTGTTTGCACCGCCTGTATACTGCTGTTCAGAGTATATAGGGCCTGGTGGCCCCACACCTTTCCTTATTTTAATTTGGGTGTGGGGTTCCCCTTAATATCCATACAAGACCCAAAGGGCCTGGTAATGGACTGGGGGATACCCATGCCATTTGTCTCACTGATTTTCATCCATATTGCCAGGACCCGACATTACATTAAACCCGCAAGCAGTTTTAAATGAGATTTTTTCCTTTAAAAATGACATTTGGTGCAGGGACTGTTCTAAACACGGGAAACACGCGTCACTTTACAGGCATACTATAGATACCCCCCAGGTACGATATTTAAAGGAATATTTCACTTTTTTTTTTTTTTTACTTTAAGCATCATTA
Source organism: Lithobates septentrionalis (assembly GCA_037952835.1). Taxonomy (NCBI): domain Eukaryota; kingdom Metazoa; phylum Chordata; class Amphibia; order Anura; family Ranidae; genus Lithobates; species Lithobates septentrionalis. Next base: position 679,978 of record JBBDGP010000108.1, read on the forward strand.
AAATCGCTGCTCCCGAAAAAACGTCCGTTTTTAAAAGTTTTTTTTGCATTGATACATGTCCCCTAGGGTAGGACCCGGGTCCCCAAACCCTTTTTAGGACAATACCATGCAAATTAGCCTTTAAAATGAGCACTTTTGATTTCGAACGTTCGAGTCCCATAGACATCAATGGGGTTTCTAACGTTCGTGCGAACTTTCGGTCCGTTCGCATGTTCTGGTGCGAACCGAACCGGGGGGTGTGCGGCTCATCCCTACTCCTAACTTGATTATAGCTGCAGCATGAGCTTCTTCAATGTATCTCTACCATTGGCTAACCACCACGTCCTAAATCATACCTTCCTTACTTTTTATTAATTTCATCCAGCCATATAGTGCTCGGGATTGGCCAATATATCTTTTTTACAGCTAAATGTGCTTCCTGAATTCTATTTAGCATGCAAACTTCAGTCATCTGCTGGATTAAGCTGCTGGAAATCACCCCAGTGTACTTTGTCTTGTTGGAAAACAACAAGTTCTTGCTTATCTGAATTATTCATGTCCTGACAGCTCTCAGTTGGGGTCAAATATGGTATGACATTAGGGTGATAATTGCTTACAGGTTATTCAAAATGAACCATGGTCTACTCTTATCTGTCTTGTTCCTGCCCTGTACATTGGCTGGCTTACAGAAACACTTACTGTATAGAGATTGGTTTGTTCACTTTATTTGTTAAACTAACTTGCATCTTTAATATATAGCTTTAAGCAAAACTTCAGTCTGCCTCCCAAGTGACTCCGCCCCCCCAACACAATCCATTATGTGTAGATGTGGCCACTGAGTTTTCCTGGTCATGACAGAGCTCATCAGTACATCTTCGCACGTGTAGGTGATTCCCAATGCATGTGCAAAGACTTTGGACTTTTCTGGTAGTAGTCTTTACATATGCCTGGGAAACTCTGCATGTGTATGCAGTTGGTCGTGAAACATGGTGCACACGCAGATGTGCCGCAGGGCTCTCTTGGGATCCCCACATCTGTGCACACCAAAGGGGGTGGGAAGAAATTGTAGCCTAGGCGAGAAACGTGGAAGTGCTGCTTTGCAGCATAAATAACTTACCGTATATACTCGAGTATAAGTCGAATTTTTCAGCACATTTTTTTGTGCTGAAAGTGCCCCCCTCGACTTATACTCGAGTCAAGCACTTTTCTGCAGAAAAAAATTTCATTTTCCGAACCGACTTTGGGGCCCCGTATCTCAGGGCCACTTGGTGCTAGGAACCCCAAATTTGGTGTGCAAACCCAGTAGAACTGGTACCACAACATATCCAAAGCTGAAGTTCCTAGCACCAAGTGGCCCTGAAATACGGGGCCCCAAAACCGGTTCAGAAAATGTCATTTTCTGCTGCAGAAAAGTGCTTGACATTTTCTGAACTGATTTTGGGGCCCTGTATCTCAGTGCCACTTGGTGCTAGTAACCCCAGCTTTGGAAATTTTATGGTGCTAGTTCCACTGGGTTTGCACACCAAATTTGGGGTTCTTAGCACTAAGTGGCCCCAAGATACAGGGCCCCAAATTCGGTCAACTGTGTCCATCTGCAGCAATGTCATTTCGGGACCCTTTGGGTTCAGAGACCCCAAATTTTGGCTGCAGCTAGGGGGCATCTAGGAACCCTTAACTACCAAGTTTGAAGTTCAGGGGACCTATGGCTGCAAATGGGCACAGTGAGGCTGCAAATGGGCATTGTTGACCCTCTTTTCCACTTACAGTAGCTGTGAATTTCTCACCCTCGTCTTATACTCGGGTCAATAAGTTTTTCCCATTTTTTTTGTGGTAAATTAGGGCCTCGACTTATACTCGGAACGACTTATACTCGAGTATATACGGTACTTTATTTTTTTTAAAATGTCCATTTGTAAGGGAGGAAGGGAGGAGGATGCAGGGCAGCACAACATGAGCTTTAGAAGGATCGCTTTAAGCAATACTAACATCAAAACCGATTTTGGGTCACTTTTTTATTTTTCAAGTCAGTCAAATGCTTACCTCTCTGCTAGTGCAGAATCCAGCAGGGTTCACATAGCCAAATCCTCACTTCTACTTCCATCTGAAAGCTGAAGGTGGGTTTTGTGTAAGGCAGTGGCTCTAATTGCCTGCCCAAAAAAAATCTGAATTTGTATATTAGCAACAGCACTGTTTGGTCTGCTTAGGCTGCACATTTTGGAGAAAAGAGTGAGTTTGAAACCAGATTCTGAAGGCACCGCTAGGTTTATGTAGCACCCTTGTCCCTAGAACAGGGCTACAGGTAAATTTAGTGTGCCATGTGGTAGTCAGCCTGGCCAATTTGTAGTATTCAGTCATTACATGACTTCTGTTAATTCCATTCTAAGTTGTGGCTTCTCCCTTCTGTCAATAGGTGGTGCTGTTGCTTTTGACATTAGAGTGATGAGTTACAGTGAAGTTCAGGTTATGATAAACATACATTTCTCAGCCAATCATATTTGTGGCTAAGCATGCTGGGAGAGGTTATTTAATGGAATGAAGTCAGGTGATCAGGCAGTGTGTTCCCACCAGGCTACAGCCTGGGTAGATGATGTATATAGAGTTCCTGGCTGGTAGGCCCGACGCCTGGGGCCTATCCAGGTGGTTCCTGGCTGCTAGGCCTAACCGAGGCCTATCCGGGTGTTCAAGTTTATGCAGAGGAAAGCCTGGCAAAGATCGGGAAATGATTCTGGAGGGATGGAGTTCTAAGGAAGCACCAGAGGGGACTTTTTATGAGCTGGAGGCTATGAACTGGCTGGGAGGACTTCAGAGAGAACTCATCCAAGGGAATCTGTGCATGAAGCAGTGAGTAAAGCTCAGTTATTAAGGAGACAGCTTGGCCTACAAAGTACAGATGTGCTGGTTCAGCTTGAAGGCTCGTATTCCTGTACCGCTGTCTACCTTATCTCACCTATTTTTGTCTAAGGAGTCTGCCAATCTGCCTGTTGCTGATCGCTACCAAGGGTGTCCTGTGCCCTATTCCCCTCTCTCCCACATTTTCCTGTTCTGAGAAATAAACTTCTCTTTTGTTTAAGCATAAAAGTGATTGGTGCCCAACTTCTTTCTTGTTCATCACCCACCATGCCCAGAAACCTGCAACCTGAGAGTGTATGTCAGCCATCCCTATCCCCGGTAGTCACCATCAGGCTCCCGTAAAGTCAGGGCCATGGCTACATTTACATTTGGGAAATAGAAAAGTTACTCTAGGATCACTAGACCTCCTTACAGCTGCCCTTAAAGTGAATTGTTTACTTCAGTAGAGCCCATTCCAGTAGAAAGGTAAGTTAGGGATAAGCATAGTGTAACCCTCTTTTGGGGGATATGAAAAATGGCCCTCCCCAAATAGGATATTGGGCTAAACTTGTTTTAACAACTAACAGTACATACATTCAATATACAAACAGATATTATCAGCAAAGGGCCCGATAGGAGTCCCGGTGGAATTATTCATATATACCCAGGTAAATATAGTTATTAATAGAGAACCCTCCAGATAAATGTTGTGGCAAAGTCCCATTGCAGGGGCTTTGAGGATGATACAGCATCTGTCTTTGTGTTGGAGAGCTGAAGACAAGATCTGCAGTGATGAGGAGACCTTCCAGCAGTTACCGAACCAGCCTGGGATGCAGTCCTAGTTATTTGGCAATAGTCATCTCTTCTGATCTGATATTAGTAGCATGGATATGATGTGTGGTTAAGACCTTCTTTCTCTCCACTTCCTCTTTTCAGTATATTTTCCCAACAACCTCCATTTCAGGAAGTGACATGCACTACATAATTTTACATTACAGTTATCAGGAACCATGAATCAGATCGAGACAGAAGTATAGTTAAATCACACTTGTAAAAGTGTAAAAGACAAGTAGACACCCCAAGCTATTTGCTGAGAGGTATAGTGAGTATTTTGCAGACCTCACTTTTTGTCACAAAGTTTTGAAAATTGAAAAAAGAAAAAAAAATGTTTTTCTGGTCTTTCTTCATTTTCAAAAACAAATGAGAGCTGCAAAATACTCACCATGCCGTTTAGCAAATAGCTTGGGGTGTCTACTTTCCAAAATGGGGTCATTTGGGGGGGTTTTGTGCCATCTTGGCATTTTATGGCCTTCAAAACTGTGATAGGTAGTGAGGAGTGATATCAAAAATTTATGCCCTTAGAAATCCTGAAGGCGGTGCTTGGTTTTCGGGGCCCCGTACGCGGCTAGGCTCCCAAAAAGTCCCACACATGTGGTATCCCCGTACTCAGGAGAAGCAGCTGAATGTATTTTGGGGTGCAATTCCACATATGCCCATGGCCTGTGTGAGCAATATATCATTTAGTGACAACTTTTTGTAAATTTTTTTTTTTTTTTTGTCATTATTCAATCACTTGGGACAAAAAAAATAAATATTCAATGGGCTCAACATGCCTCTCAGCAATTTCCTTGGGGTGTCTACTTTCCAAAATGGGGTCATTTGGGGGGGGTTTGTACTGCCCTGCCATTTTAGCACCTCAAGAAATGACATAGGCAGTCATAAACTAAAAGCTGTGTAAATTCCAGAAAATGTACCCTAGTTTGTAGACGCTATAACTTTTGCGCAAACCAATAAATATACGCTTATTGACATTTTTTTTACCAAAGACATGTGGCCGAATACATTTTGGCCTAAATGTATGACTAAAATTGAGTTTATTGGATTTTTTTAATAACAAAAAGTAGAAAATATCATTTTTTTTCAAAATTTTTGGTCTTTTTCCGTTTATAGCGCAAAAAATAAAAACAGCAGAGGTGATCAAATACCATCAAAAGAAAGCTCTATTTGTGGGAAGAAAAGGATGCAAATTTAGTTTGGGTACAGCATTGCATGACCGCGCAATTAGCAGTTAAAGCGACGCAGTGCCGAATTGTAAAAAGTGCTCTGGTCAGGAAGGGGGTAAAACCTTTCCGGGGCTGAAGTGGTTAAAAGAGAGTCTTTCTCTGAGTCTGGAGTCAATGAGGATGGCAAAAGTGATCAACCTCTCCAGCTCAGTGGGTATATCTCGGGCTGCTATCTTATCCTTGATGGAATCCGAGAGACCATGAGAAAAAGTAGCCACGAGGGCCTCATTGTTCCAAGCAACCTCTGCTGCCAGAGTACGGAATTTAATGGCGTAGTCGGCAACAGTTGTCGTACTCTGTTTGATGGACGTGAGGCACTTGGCAGCAGAAGCGGAGCGTGTGGGAATGTCAAATACCCTTTTAAAGGAGGCCACAAAGTCAGGGTAACTCAAGACAACAGGTTTTTGCGTCTCCCATAGAGGGTTTGCCAAGGCTCTCTCAGAAAGCAAAGATATCACGAAACCTACTTTGCTTCTGTCCATGGGAAACGCCTGGGGCAGCATCTCAAAGTAAATCTCAACCTGGTTGAGAAACCCTCTGCATTGAACGGGATCGCCCCCAAATCGATGGGGAAGCGGAGCGGAACCAGACATACCTCTTATAGAGGTAATACTTGAGGCGGGTGCCTGCACAGAGACTGGCGCAGCAGCAGGGACGGCCTGCAACTCAGGTTGTACCAGAGCAGCCACAGTGGGAGTTTCCAGGTGAGCCGTGCGACTCAAGAGCATTTGTAATGCTATGGCAAACTGATCCATGAGGTGATCTTGCTCATCCAATCTGGAAAAAATATTACCAACAAGTGGATTGACTGTATCTTCTGAAATCATGGCCTTCGCCTACTATCAGGAACCATGAATCAGACCGAGACAGAAGTATAGTTAAATCACACTTGTTGATTAATAATAATAATAAGGTACACAGAGTAAGCGTAGTCAAAACAAGCCAGAGTTCAGTAACCAGATTGGGTAGTCAGCCAAGCAAATGTCAGAGAGCCAGAGATAAACGTAGTAGTACAGCAAGCAGGATCAGGAGCCAGAAGGAACATCAGCCGAGCAAGTCTTCAACAGGAACGCAGGAGAAAGTCTCTGTGATGTTGACAAAGGCGAAGGCAGAGATCAAGTGAGCTGGACGACTTTAAGTAGGCAGGACTGACGAGCAGAATCAACAGCCGGGTAACTGTGGAGAGAGATGGGAGCTGGCAATTAGCCGACAGCTGAGCGGCCAGCTCAGAGAAGAAAGGGCAGAACCCAGCCTTGACAACAGTGTAATACTAGCAGCTAACAATAGTACTTTTTGAGAGTTTGGAAAATTACTCTTTCATTAGGGTTGTTAGGTATGGCCTCTATGCCAATTTTAGGGTACTGGTATCACTTTTAGGCTCCATGCACACTAGTGTTTTTTTAAAGCTCCTAGAAGCTGTTATTAGCATTGTTCCCTACACCTAGAAGCTAAATAGTGTTATCTTATGTGTCCATGCACACTACTTTAGACTATTAGTGAAAACGCAAAAAATACTAATAAAAAGCGAACACTTCTAAACACAACTAAATGCTACTAAAACATGCTATATCCAGCATTTTTTACCTTAAAAAAAATGCTAGTGTGCAGGAAATCTCATGATGTAAAGGCGAAATGCCTAGCCTAGATTTCCTTCCTCAGTTAGGCATCTATGTTCACAAAATCTCATGGCTCTGATTGTCCTACCAACATATATTAGGCCACATGGGCAGCTTAGCCCATAGACTACAAAATGTGTAGAACAGATCATGAACTGTTTTATATCATATGTTTTACCACTGGAAACTTGGAATATCTTTTGAATAATATTTAAACCTCTAACCATAAGTGAGATAAAAATAGTGGCGCTGAAAATAATAAAGTGAAAATATCAATTGCTAAATATGCAACAGAAGATATAAATCACCCTGTGATGAATGTGAACAAATAAAAAGACAAATGATCTAAAAATAAAACTTCCAAAGTTTTCAATTCATAAAACACCGTATGATGTCTTCTTAAAACTTCCACCACACCATTATGTGACAATGATTCCGCTCCCTTCCGATAGCGCACTCACCAGCTCCAAATGCCTTACACTCTCGTGTTTGGCAATAACGCATTTACCCACACACACAAGTGGTTAAGTGAACTTCAGACTCCAGCCATGAGCATCAATCGTATTCTCTCCACATGAAAATAATAATAAAGTGCTCCAGATAGTGTGATAACGTAAAACCAGTTTTAATTTAAAACCCTACAATATCTTCACTCATTAAACTCACATTAAGCAAAAGTATAAAAAGCCAAAAGTGGAAACACAGCATTCCTTCAAACTTGTTATTACAGCGATATATGGTGGTCACGGCGGACCCGAGGTATGCAGATACAGATCCACTCTCACCCGCTCCTCAGGCTCAATACGAGCATCCACTTCCTAGTGCAGTGTGCAGCGTCAAACGTGAGAGTTGATCTGTATCTGCATACCTCGGGTCCGCCGTGACCACCATATATCGCTGTTATCACAAGTTTTAAGGAATGCTGTGTTTACACTTTTGGCTTTTTATACTTTTGCTTAAAGAGGAAGTAAACCCTAATGGGTTTACTTCCTCTTTGTTTCCCTGCAAAGGTAAAGCATAATGGGCTACTATGCATCGCATAATAGCCCATTATGTGTCACTTACCTGACACAGGAGCCTGCGATGTCACCGCTGTCCCCTCTGCTACGGAGCGTCCATCTTCTTTCCGGGTATCGTGGCTCCGGCGCTGTGATTGGCTGGAGCCGCCATGACGTCACTCCCGCGCATGCGCACAGAAGCTGCCACTAACGGCATATCACCGTTAGCAGCTGAATGCTCAGTGCGCCTGCGCGCCGCTGTCTACGGCGCATGCGCCGTAGACAAAGGTGCCTGTCTTTTTGCAAATATCTCCTAAACCGTGTAGGTTTAGGAGATATTTCTTGGACCTACAGGTAAGCATTAATCTAGGCTTACCTGTAGGTCAAAGTGGTCTGTAAGGGTTTACAACCACTTTAAAATGAGTTTAATGAAGATGTTTTAAATTAAAACTGGTTTTATGTTATCACACTATCTGGAGCACTTTATTATTATTTTCATGTGGAGAGAATCCGATTGATGCTCATGGCTGGAGTCTGAAGTTCACTTGACCTCTTGTGTGTGTGTGGATAAATACGCTATTGCCAAACACAAGAGTGTAAGGCATTTGGAGCTGGTGAGTGCGCTATCGGAAGGGAGCGGAATCACTGTCACAAAGTGGTGTGGTGGAAGTTTTAAGAAGACATCATATAGTGTTTTATGAATTGAAAACTTTGGACGTTTTATTTTTAGATCATTTGTCTTTTTATTTGTTCACATTCATCACAGGGTGATTTACATCTTCTGTTGCATATTTAGCAATTGATATTTTCACTTTATTATTTTCAGCGCCACTATTTTTATCTCATTTATGGTTAGAGGTTTGAATATTATTCACTATATTGTATTTTTAAAGTGGCAGCTACACCGTATAAGGTACACAATTTTTTTTTTTTGTCACATAGGCGCAGTGGTGGTGCTTCATGTGTGGGCCTAGGGTACTTGTTGACCATTAGTGTTTTGGAAAATCTTTTGACCATGTGAGATATAATTGCACGCTCTACACTTTTTACACCAGTAGGTACCCTGAATATTAGAGAATGTTGGCATATATCTAATCCTGTGTTCGGATGTTCTTAATTTGCAAGGGGCAATAATACTTTTGAAATTTTTGGCTCTCCAATAAAGGTGGTTTAAATAGGGGTCAATGAGTATGGCAAGCTGCATACTGGTTTTACAGTAATTAATGGACATTATACAAACAACAGGAAGATAAAAAGGGGGGAGGAAGGGTCAGAATACTTTCAAGGGACCCATCCCAAATTGCTCTAATATTGTCAATGTAATGACTTTAATAAATGAGATTTTGCGCAAATGGGTTGTTTGACCAAATGTACTGAGCTTCCAAAAACCTATGAATAGCTGTGCCAACTAGCTGGACACAATCGTTGTCCAGGATGATTGTATGGTGCAATAGATATTGTGAAGTCAAGAGCATAGCTGGAAACTGGTAATTCAGTGTACATCTAGCCTGTGCAAGCTTGGACCATATAAGTATTAATGTGCCTTCCTTGTTGTCACATCTCCAGCAGAGAGATGTAGTGGATATCTTGTGAAGTCATATGTTAAATTTACAGTAGATACAAATTAGGACTTAGTGGAGTGGCTCCTGTCTCATTTAGAAAATGTATAAAAGTAACAAAAAGAGCAAAGAGCAGGCACCAAAAGGTTCCTACAAGTTCTGCTCAGTGCACCCTCTGACCCAAGACAATGGCCAAAGAGACCTACGTTTTTTTCTTCAAGCTTAGCCCCAAATTTGCAGCAATCCAGCACCAGAATCATGGTTGAATAGAGGCTTTAAATCTTCTTGGATAAGATATGGAGGCCTATGTGGACAGTATATCTAGGATTGGGGCTCTATTGGTGCACCAAAAACAATTTTACATGATTTCGGCTTTGTTTTTGACTCCTGCTCTTAACCATATGGCTAGTGTTATACACTTAAAAGGAACTAAACTCTGCATGCTATGCCCAATAAATAGCAGGCAGAGTACAAAGAACTAGTCACCTGTGGATCTGATCTCTCCCCATTACATGTTTACTATACCTTGTTCTGTACGTTATGGAGGTAGTCATCTTGGGGGCAGGACTTTTCTTCCTCTTCTCAGGGCCTCCAGGAGGAAGCAACCAATGAGCATCCAGTACTGTCATTACCAAATCTCCTGAATGACATTAATCCCAAAATTGATTGTTAAAAGCAAGTACTTTCAAATGACATTCATTAAAGTGGTTGTAAACCTCAGACATGAAAATGAAGAAAGCATATCCCTCTATAGTGTATGTCATTTCCGTCTCATTCCTCTGCTATAAGCATGAGTCACTTCTGAAAAGTTTTCCTGACACCAAGAGAAAAAAGGTGACAGGGGGAGGGATCTCCAGTGATTTACAGCCTCATCTCTGTTCCTGTGTGCCAAGCTCTTATATTTAGCATATTAGAGAGAATTGTATTCAGTAGTTTGGGGTTATTAAGAGTAAAAATGAATCTATCATATACAACCCACTTCATAAATGTTCTGGGGGGCATTGAAAGGACGGAGTAACTGTTCTACTGTTTGTCACCCAGTTAAACAGCAAAAACTTACCACGTAGAACACTAAGGATATTAGGTAAAGTTAAGCTACTTTTCTTATAGAGCCCAGGCACATGATTATTTATCCTGCCATAAGCAGATAGTGACATATTAACAAAGGTATTTGCTTCAGTAGTAACCAGACACAGAACACAGGTTAAAACATAACTCAAGGCAAATTAAAAAAAAACAAAACTTTTAGGTGTATGTGTTGTAAATGCTATGTATTAAAAAAAATCAGCTTGCTGCATTTTTGGTGCAGTTTCCATCAAAACACACCTTCTACAGTGATGAATAGTGACACAACTCACTAAATGATACTAAAGCACTATGCCTTATTTATTTTATGATTTTTGTTTCCTCATTTTCATCATCATTTTCATCATTTGTTGCATCTCACTGTTGCTGATCTCCTGCTCTCTCTTTGCAGCTATTTCTTGTCTACTTGCATGCAGTAGTACATTTGGGAATCAGGGGCTGAGCTTTATCACCCTATAACAGGAGACCCTGTTTCAGCCCCTGAACAAGGACTTTCATGGCGTGATCACAAGGTAATATTTTACTAAAAACTGCAGATTTATAAATATTGAAAATTATTTTTAAATGACAGTAACGCATTATATGAGATTTTAGTGATTGTTTTTACACATACTTTAACCACTTGCTATCCGCGCTATAGCCGAATGACGGCTACAGCGCGGACCTGCATTCCCGGGAGGCCGTCATATGACGGCCTCCGCTGTGCACGTGCCCTGCGCGCGCCCTGCAGGGCGCGCGTGGAGCGCGCTGTGATCACCGAGTCACTGAGACTCGGGTGATCACCGATCCGTGTAAGGGGCCGGTCCCGGCCCCTTACCATGTGATCAGCTGTCAGCCAATGACAGCTGATCACATGATCAAAACAAAAGCTCGGTAATCGGTTTTTTTTTCTCCTCGCGCTGACAGTGCGAGGAGAAAAAAAAGCCGATCACCGGCTCAGCAGCAAGGGACATCGGTCCCGAAGAGGAGGAGGCAATAATGCCTCAATTGTGCCCACAGTACCCCCTGCCAGTGCCACCTTACATTGCCACATCACAGTGCCCACAGTGCCCACCAGTGCCACGTATCAATGCCCATAAGTGCCACCTATCAATGCCTATAGGTGCCACCTATCAATGCCCACCATTGCCACCTAACAATGCCCACCAGTGGTGCCAATCAGTGCCACCTAGCAGTGTACAAGATCAGTGCCCATTATTGGCACCAATCAGTGCCCATCACTGCCACCCATCAGTGCCCATCACTGCCACCTATCAGTGCCCATTGGTGCCGCCTCATCAGCGTACATCAATGAAGGAGAAAAATTACCCTTTTAAAAAATTTTATAACAAAATATAAAAAAAAAAAAAAAAATTTTTTAAAAATTCGGTCTTTTTAAATTTTTTTAACAAAAAATAAAAATCGCAGAGGTGATCAAATACCACCAAAAGAAAGCTCTATTTGTGGGGAAAAAATGATAAAAATTTCATTTGGGTACAGTGTTGTATGACCGCGCAATTGTCATTCAAAGTGCGTCAGCGCTGAAAGCTGAAAATTGGTCTGGATAGGAGGGGGGTTTAAGTGCCCGGTAAGCAAGTGGTTAAGCCTTATGCCTGTAATTCTATTATCAAATGCCAAAGTCTTCTACTCACTGAAATTGCAGCATTTGACAGATTAATCCAAACAGGTAGAGCTTACCATCCACAGGAGGTAAGGCTTTAAGTGATTGTAAAACAACCTATTCAGCTTAAAATAGAAATGAAAGGCAAAACATTTTTTTATAGCTATAAAAAAACATTATAAATACCTGTTGTGTTTTTCTTTTTTGTAAGTGATCACATTCCCTCTGTTCTCAGCTGCATAAGAGCTGGGGGGAGGAGAAGCAGCAGAACACTGAGCTTCCCAGTTAATGGCTGTGCAGTGGGGGTGTGTCAGGACAAGTCTGATCATTTGAGGGGTGCACAGGGAGTTCCCAGCGCAGCTAAAGAACTGACCATGATGTGTTCTCCTGCTTAGTGTGGTCAGTTTTTAATAGAAAAGAGGGACTAGCGGGAACACCAGGGATATCACATAAAGGAAGGAATACAAAGTGAACAGGATACTTTCTTATCCAAGTACATTGTACAGCAGGCACATATCAGGAACATGAAGTGTTGGGGTAACAAACTCTTTAACCCCTTCCCACTGCCGTCTCCTGCTTCTCTAAGAGAATCTAAATTCCAGGACATGGAGACGACCATGTGATTCATGTGTGCCAGGAGGTGATCATGTGACCTCTGTGATTGGCTGTTGACGGTGATCACATGATCAGAAGCTCTTGATCACAAGTATGCATCAGGAGATTTCTGTGACATTTTAGTTACTGTTATGGGAGCACACAAGGAGCGTGTATTCAGCACAGAAAATATGTTCAATTTGGATTCATACATACGGCCGCTCAGTGTCCACCCAGAGACCATATATATATATGCATACAGCCGGCAGATAAACAGGTACAACTTTTGTAGGAGGATATGTTTTATCTCTGGGTATCACTTGAAGCCAGTCACTTCACTGGGTATATGTAAGGGTTTACAACCACTTTAAATACACATTGATCTGCTAGTGTATCTAACACTGCCCTCTCCACAGACTGATAATGCTCTGCTGTCCAAAGGTGGATCTGAATAATCTTCCATGCAAAGTGGAGGCACCCTAAGACAGGAGGTGTGTTACTGGTTGGATCACCAGGTGAAAATAAAGAAAAACATCCTATTAAATAAAAAAAAAAAATTAAAAAACAAAGAAAATCACATATACGGACTTGAAAGTTGCAATTGATTAAATTTTTGCTTTTCAGTTTAACCCCTTGGCGCCAGCTGCACACAAATATGGGACCTCTTGGTGGGTGAGCCTTGGCGCCGCGAGGCCACATATTTGCATGAATTGGCATAAATACAGCCCTGCGCGCTCCCGACATAGTTACCGACGACTAAGGCTTCATGTACACGGGACGTTGTTTAACCACTTCAATACCAGGCACTTATACACCTTCCTGCCCAAGCCAATTTTCAGCTTTCAGCGCTATCACAAATTGAATGACAATTTGCGCGGTCATACAACACTGTACCCAAACAAATTTTTTTATCATTTTGTTCCCACAAATAGAGCTTTCTTTTGGTGGTATTTAATCACCTCTGCGGTTTTTAATTTTTGCGCAACAAATAAAAAAAGACCGAAAATTTTGAAAAAAAAACAAGTTTTTCTTTGTTTCTGTAAAAAATGTTTGTAAATAAGTAAGTTTTCTTCTTCAATGATGGGCACTGATATGGCTGCACTGACGGCACTAATAAGGCAGCACTGATGGGCACTGATGAGGTGGCACCAATGAGGTGGCACTGACAGGCACTGATGATGGGCACTGATAGGTGGCACTGATCGGCACTGATAGGTGGCACTGGTATGCGGGATGTGATGGGCACTCATGGGTGTAACTGATAGGTGGCACGGATGGGCAATGATAGGTGGGCACTGATGGGCACGGATGGGCACTGATAGGTGGCACAGATGGACACTGATGGGTGGCACTGTTGACACTGGTGGCACTAATGACATTGATGGGTGGCATTGCTGGGCATCACTGGTTTATAATGATGCCAGTCAGTGCCCATTTGGGGGCACTGATTGGCACAGACTGGGCACATTGGGCACATGTGGATGGCCATGGGGTACATACCTGGCCATCCACATGTTGCGTGCTTCCCTGGTGGTCCTGGCGGCTTCCCTGGTGATTTAGTGCGGGCATCCGAGGGGGGCTGCGCTGATAAACAATCAGCGCAGACCCCCCCTGTCAGAAGAGCCACCGATCGTCTCTCCTCTACTCGCGTCTGTCAGACGTGAGTGAGGAAAAGCCGATCAACGGCTTTTCCTATTGACATCGTGATCAGCCGTGATTGGACACGGCTGATCACGTGGTAAAGAGCCTCCGCCGGAGGCTCTTTACCAAGATCGGTGGAGCGGTGTGTCAGACTGACACACCGATCGCCACGATGCACGCCCCCACAGGCGCGCGGCGGCTGTTATCCTGAAGGATGTCATATGATGCGCAGTCAGGATAACTGAACCACCGCCCGGCCATCATTCTGCTATAGGCCGGGCGGGAAGTGGTTAACCTCTCCTGAACGATTCACCTTGACTTTTTAGAGGTCGGTTTCTAGCTGTCAAGGTGAATCGTTCAGGAGAGGGTAACCACTTCCCGCCCGGCCTATAGCAGAATGATGGCCAGGCAGGAAGTGGTTAACCTCTCCTGAACGATTCACTTTGACAGCTAGAAACCGACCTCTAAAAACGTCCGTTTAGCCTCGTTAACATGCAGCATTTAGCCGCGTTTGCGTCTAAAAGCATTTTTTTTTTTGTTAAAATGAAAAACGTCTGTAAACGAAATGCTGCTAAACGTGAGTTACAGCATTTAGCAGCGTTTACAGGCTGTTACAAGCATTTGGCGTTTCAAATGCCTCTGAACATCTGTCCTGAACGCAACTACAACTGCTTCTAAACTCAACTGCCTAGAAATGACTATAAATGATGCTGTGTATGTACTGATGAGATAACATAGAGGAGAGTTCAGGGGCAGCTAAAAAAAATGCCCAAATGCTCCTAAACGTCCGTTTACTAGCAGCAGTGTATATAAGGCCTAACGGAAAGCCAATCACGGTGGTCACATGATCATAAACGCTGCCCTGCCTCCCGGCATCCTAAGCCAGCGCTGAGAGGTTAACACTGCTTTAATCATAGCTTTGTCAGGAGATAAGGTCCCTTGTACAGTCTGGGCCTAGGAATCCCGGGTCTGAAGCTGAACACAGTTATGTGGTGCCTGCACTTCAGCATCCGTGTTATCTTGAAAACATTTTAGGCCAGCTCAAGTTCAATTTATTTTTCTTAAAAGTTCAACTGTGGCAAGCTGAAATATTGTCACAAAATAAAAAGTTAATAAAATGTTGGAAAGAATAACAGTTCTGCCTACAAATTGCCTTTGTTGCTGAGGGGAAAGGTGAATTTAAAAACAAAGAGAAGTTGCTGAACAAGAGATTATATTTTAGGTTAACAGGTGCAAGGTCTGGAAAATGCTAGATAATACATGAAATAGAATCATAGCACAGGTGGCTGGCACTAAAAACAATAAGTGGATTTAATAAACCGTACAAAATGTAGACTAAATATAAAAGGTCCTTCACCTAGAAATAGTACTCAGCTTCACTCTCTTCTTCCCCTGTTACAAAATCTACCAGTAATAATAGCTGCGCAACACAATATGCACTAAAACCACTAAAAAACAGAGCCAAAAGGTAACACTGTGGGGTTGATTTACTAAAACTGGAGAAAGCGAAATCTGGTTCATGGTAGCCAATCAGCTTCAAACTTAAGCTTGTTCAGTTACGCTTCGACAAAAAACCCGCAAGCGGTTTTTATGCAGAGCTGCTCCAGATTTTACACTCTCCAGTTTTAGTAAATCAACCCCAATGTGTTAAAAGTGTCTGCTCACACTGTGCTGTGTTCCCAAGGCTCCTGATAAGGCAGTACAACTGGTCCTGTTGTACTGGGCCCAGGCCCCATCAGCTAAACAGGGGGGGACAAGGGCAGCTTTATTGTTCATTTCTGCCCAAATAAAGAAATGGATTTTACCAGACCACACCCTCACTGATACTTGCTTACAAGAGCTTAAATTACATTTCTCTGGGCCCCATCAGGTTAACAGAGGGGCCCAGGAGGTGGGAGCAGAGGAGGGACTTTTTTTTTCCATTTTCAGGGTGTAGGCAGATAAAGTCAGTGTTTATTTTCCGCTGCACGAGGGGGGGGGGGTTGTCAGGAGGGCTGTATGGGGTCCCATGATTTTTAACAGCGGCCCTGTGTGTTCCCACATCAACCTTATGTAACAATAAAAAAACAAACCCAATAGTAAACTGTGAAATGTTCAAAAATACCCTCAAAAATATGAAAAATATTGTGTAATCAAACCAATACAATAAGACCAATAAGAATGAAAACCATAATACATATGTAAAAACTAATGAAGATAGTTCAAAATGATGCCAAGTCCTGTGAAATTGTGTGTGTATATGTTATTCCATATATCAATAAGTGAGTTCCACCACCACTAACATGCCACAATTGAAGTTGGTAATGACTGCCAAGGCAATTTCTTGCTTTATACAGTAAATAATATTGTGTTTTCCCACACTTCTCGTTACAGATGAAGGCCAAGTGAGTTCCACCACCATTCACAATCTGTGCTAACCTCAGACCATGGTCAAAGACTACCACCTGGAAGAAGCCAGGGAGAAGATGTTGGCACCAGTGGGGGACACCTTGCAAATGTTGGACTGTTACAGAGGAGATAAATATTGTGACATTAGATCCGCTTTAGGCTCACCTCAAGCTAACACTTATATTTTCACTTAGGGCCCATTTACACCACTGTACTGTGGTAACACAAACTTTCTGTGTGTCGGTGTGCTGCAGTGCCATTCACTGAATTGTACCCCAATGCAGCTTTACAATGCACCCGTGTTATAGCACTCTGCAACACAAGGTAAGGCCCCCACGACTGCCTGAACACATTGGTGCTGCCAAACAGTGACTGCATCTGATAGGTTCTAGTCAGTTTGGTTGATAATTTTCCACCTGACTCCCCTGAGTTGAATTTTTATGAATCAGCTGAAATTCAAGCCCTCTATGGGGAACTTTACTTTACTTTAAAGAAGGAGTGACACATATTTTTCACAGTAGTTCATTCCCAATAGGACAAAGTACATGTAGTAGCTTGTCCCATCTTCCTAGGTGCCCTCCAATGTCAGACAGAGCAACCCCTCTCAGCGCATGGCTGCCCAACAACGCAGCTAGTAAGGAGACAGCTGCTTTGCTTTGTAGTGCCTATCCCCGACTCTCAGCACTTGTCTGAGGGCATACACAGATCAACATTGCAGCCACTGAGAATTACAAAAACCCATCTGTTTTTTTTTTTTAATCTGTGCCCTATTAGGGAGATTTTTCCTCCTCTCCAAAATGAGGGACATGCACTTTTGGACAGTTGTCACCAGAACAAGTGTCCCCATTGGAAGATATAAGCCCTGTACACATGGTCTAAATATCGGCCAAAATCAGTTGTTCAGTAGATGCCGGGCAACATTCGGCCGGTATGTACAGGTCCTTATTTAACAGAAGCCGATGTCATGGCCAGCTTCTGTTGAACAAGCTTTCGGGAAAAACAGCAGGGATCAGCACTCTCAGCCAATGGTGTGTTCTGGTAGAGGGGGGGGGGGGGGCACGCTCCCATCTTCTGCTGCTGGGTCCACTGACACAGGCAGCAGGACTCGGCCACGCCCCCGGCTCCCGCATCATCGGATTTGATTGACAGCAGAGGGAGGCTCTGGGAGGCTGCTGCATCACAGGAGATTTTTCACCTTAATGCATAGAATGCATTAAGGTGAAAAACCTGGAGGGTTTACAACCCCTTTATTAATTATGCTACCAAAATGAGTGTATGCTGTAAATTGCCTTCAGCATTGTTCCTGCTTCTTCTTGCTGGAGGCTGCCATTTTGCTGAAGCCCAGAGTCCCTGAGCAGCCATAAATCTTTAAGCTGTCAGTAGATCGGCCTCTACATTTTTTTAGCACAGTGCTGAAAAATAGAAAGCAACTGAGCATTTGCAGAGCAGGGTGATACAGTGTATTACTTGATTTAGAACAGTATAGGCACTTGTTTTTAATGTTTTACTTAACTATACCTGCAGAAGGGTCCAGGCTCAATTTATCTAGCAGGACTTCCAAAGTTCCATTTTAAGTTTTAGCTTTAGATCCCCTTTAGGTAGATCAGCCATTCCCAACCAGGGTTCCATGGAACTCTACTATTCCTCCAGAGGTGCCTAGGGGTTCCTTGTACTGTGGCTAACTGACCTTTGATCTGATGGTGCCTGCAATGTTTTAAGTCCAATACCACTTTGCAGAGCTGGTAGCATGACTGCAAGAGGAGCATTCTGACCACCACTGTAAGGGGGAGGCATTCTTCCCTCTGACCACCACCAGTGTAAGGGGTATTTTCCCAATGGACTCCTAATGGACTAATCCTGGCAGGGGTTCCTGAGACCTGAAAATTATTTCAACGGTTCCTCTGTGTTAAGATGGTTGAGAAAGGCCAAGGTAGATATGTACATATGTACATATTAAAAGGATATCTGAGATGAACAGATAGAAATCAGAGGGTGTTTGGTTAAAATGTTCTATGTAACAAGCTACTTACTACCATGCGCTGTTGATTTGAATTAATATGAATTAATAGTAGCAGGTTCATTTTACTGTCACATAAAATAGGCTTTACAGAAAAGAGATATTATTTACCTATTGCAGAAATGTCACAGGGGCTTTATGCATGTTCTTGTTTTCAGTAAATATATGTTAAAACCAGACAGCTCAAGCTTATTAAACCAGACAGAGTAGACATTTCAGTGGATGTGTTTTGTCTATAGATTTCTTGTTTGACCTTGCTTTATTTATGACAGTGACCTGCTGTGACATTACTTTAGATTTTTCACTTCTAGCTGTACTGGACTTTTTTTTTTTTTTTTTTTTTGATCGGACAATGACATACAGGAAATACTTCTTCAAAAAGGAAATATGATTGGCACCAATTTTGATGTATGACAAGCTGCCCCCCCCCCAAAAAAAACCTCAGGTCACAGTTGACAAATAAAAACACATTTTTATAATATTTTCATCTAAACTTTTTTTTTCATTTTATTATTTCAATAAAAAGATAGACATACAAAACAGAACCTTTGGACATACCCCAGCTCAAGGTAGTACAACAAGGTATATCAAAACATATAGAATATACAAAAAAAAATAAAAAATCAGCAATCAGTCAATTCCTTACATGCTCACATAAAATATAGGATGTAACCCAAAACCACCAAGGCTGAGGTAGAAGGCATTAAACCTCCACATTCGTTCCCTCTCTCCAACTCCAGCACAATAAATCATACTCGACTACTCGAAAGATATTGGATAATATAACAGAAGGTAGGTAACTCATACCAGGGGGGCCAATATAGGAGAATCCGCTATCCAAACACAAGTTAACTAAGATTAATAATGAGCTGTAGTGGCCACGGAGTCAGATTGATCCACTGTAGTGGCAACTAATTTGAGCCAGATGTCCCAAACCTTGTTGAATTTATTGGGGCAACCGCAAGAGTGATATGTCTCCTTGTATAGGGGGTGACATAATTCACCAATGATTTCCATAAACCCAAAGTAGGGGCAGTAGCTGATTTCCATCTCAGTATAATTGATTTCCTGGCATAAAAAAGTAGTAGACCCAGCAAGGTCCTGCTGGCTCTAGTAGGGGTCAAAGCCTCAACCAACCCAAGGACACGGATGTCCACCTGCTGTGGGATATGGATGGTGGTCAAACAGGTGATAAACTGAAGGACCAGTGTGCAAAAAGTTTGAAGGTGGGGGCAGGACCCAGGGCATATGGAAGTAATCAGCAGGCTCTATCTGAACATTTTTTTTTTTTAATGATTATACAATGGGAAGAAAAACTCAAGTAAACTGGAACTTTCTAAGTGTGCTCATTTCTGTTCAACTTAGATCTTGCTTTGGCATGTTACTGGAATTCTTCTTTAAAACCTAAAATATATTTTTTTTTCCTACTATATGCTGCACAAAAGATTTATGCGGTTGTAACTCACTGCAACAATATAATAAAAATCATAACGTGACCTTGCTGAGTAAGTCTTCCCAAACATTTATCTGACAGTTATTATTGCTGTTTAATCTTCCAAAACAGTGCTGGCCTTGTCCTACCTTTGCAGTCACCAGAAATAATGACTGCATTGTATAAACACAATTTAAATCCATATTACTCACATAATGATGATTAATACATGAAACAATGCACTCCCTTCTGTAAATTGTAGGGATTTTAGGGTTTACTGAGGAGTTCACTGTCAACATAAATGCTGGCCAGTAAACCCATAGCTCCCAACTGTCCCTAATTTCGAGGGACTGTCCCTCATTCGAAACACAGTCCCTCTGTCCCCTTTTCCTACTCATTTGTACCTCATTGTGATCTGATCTATATAGTTGTAAAAAAAAACGCACTACTTATCTATCAAAAAGTGTTTCCCAGTGCTAAACCTTTCATACAATTTCTAAATTGCTGCATTCATAAATTCCAAAAGCCAATATAAAGGAATAGTAGTGGTAAAAAAGCACTTGTGGGTTTAACCAATCATTTTTTTTAACAACTCCCCTTTAAGGGGGTGTGGCATGGGGTGTGTCCTATGCCTACATACTTTTCCTAATAGGTATTCCTTATTCCCATCTCAGAAAGTTGGGAGGTATGGTATACCTGTTAAAATAAGAAACTCCCATACATAGTTAAAGAGGAAGTAAACCTTGATGGGTTTTACTTCCTTCCTTTGCCCCTGCAAACTAAAAGCATAATGTGCTAGTGTGCATCGCATACTAGCACATTATGTGACATTTGCCTGCAAATGAAGCCTGCGCCATCCCTGCTGCAGGTCGCATCCATGTTCGCCCCTCTTTCTTCTGGGGCCGCGGACTTCGGCTTTGTGATTGGCTGGAGCCGCGGGAGCCGCCAGTCAAGGCACTCGCTCGTGAAGAAATGGCATGGGGGGAGTTTCCTCACAGCACATGCACCGATGACATCATCGGCGCAAAACACAGTAAATATCTCCTCAACGGCGCACGTTTAGGAGATATTTACAGTACCTATAGGTAAGCCTTATTTTATGCTTACCTATAGGTACAACTTCCATAGAGAGGTTTACAACCTCCTTTAAGTATAGGCACAACAGGGAGCCTAACACAGGGTAGAGGGCTTCTATGAATGGGGGAGCTGGGTGGAAAAGGAGGACATAGTCTTGATGAGAGCCTTTAACAGCCTCTTAGTTCTATCAACCCCAGGCACACTGGAAGATTACTGTGGCGGTGTGGGGGGGAGCATAGATGGGGGGAGGATTTCACCTAATAGAAGAGGCATCAGTACAAGAGACACATCCTACTGACTGTAAGTTAAAGTGATTGTAAAGGCAGAAGGTTTTATATCTTAATGCACTCTATTCATTAAGATAAAAAGCCTTATGTGTGCAGCAGCCCTTCTAATACTTACCTGAGGTACATATAGATCCAGCGATGTTGTAGGAGTGCCCAGGACTCCCCTCCCTATTGGCTGAGACAGCAGCGCGGCTCCATCTGCTGTCAATCAAAGTCAGTCAGCCAATGAGGAGAGAAAGGGGGTGGGGGCGGACCATGGCTCTGTGTCTGAATAGACACAGGGAGCTGCAGCTTGTCTCGGGTGCCCCCATAGCAAGCGGCTTGCTGTGGGGGCACTCAACAGGAGGGAGGGGCCAGGAGCACCGAAGAGGGACCCGAGAAGAGAAGGATAGGGACTGCTCTGTGCAAAACCACTGCAGAGGGCAGGTAAGTATAGCATGTTTGTTATTTTTAACCAAAAAAAAAAAAAACAAGACTTTACAATCACTGTAAGTCCCTAGTGCTGATTTTTGTGTCCTTCTTTTTGTCTTCATGTAGGCTATAATGTGGAAAGTCACGGCCAATTCAAACCAGTGGGGTGAAATGTTAGGCTCACAGTTGCCGTATAGTAATCCAATTGCAAACCGCCATTTAGCAAAAGGAAACTTTCATTCAGGTTGTGGCAACACCACCTCCTGCATGCCTGACAGTGGCTGCTTAGCCATACTCTGAAAAGCGATCCACTACAGATCACATTTGTATGAACTAGCGTGAACTTAGCATAACTCTGGGATAAATCCCATTATGTGTAATAATGTAAAGGTGTACACTATTACTTATAATAAACTAGAAATCCAATTTACATAAGCTAAGAGGCATAAGTGCAATTATACTTTCAGAGCTGATGTCAGATTATGTAATTTTTTTTCCTGTATAAACAGCACAAAGTGTCATTGGCAATGTGTAAAAAGGAGTGTATTTATTTATTATTATTAATTAAAATAGCAATAATAACTATAATAAATAATGAATATATACAACTACAGTCATTTTAATAGGGGGTAATATTGTATTTAAAAAAAGGTATTGATTGGGCAGTGCAATAGTAGATAAGTTATAAAAACAGAAGAACTCTCTTTGGTTGGATATCTTTAAAAAAATTACACAATCCTTAAAGGATTGATTTTGTTTTGTTTGTAAAAGATATCTCTGTTGTTTTTGATATATATGACAAAATAATTTGCTTTACTTTAACATCTAACTGAACAAGGAGGCTGCTATGTGAACATTATATTGCAGTTATACAACAATCCAGCTGTGTGTAAATTTAGGAAGACTGGCCTTCCCTTCTTATTTATATACTACATGTGGAATTATGAAAAAGAAGGGGTTTAGGACTTTATATGAAGCAATGACCTAGTCATATGCCTCCATCCCTATCATATGAACAAGAAGGAGAAAAAGAAGCGGGACTTTATCTGAAGCAATGACCTAGTCATATGCCTCCATCCCTATCATATGAACAAGAAGGAGAAAAAAGAAGTGGGACTTTATATGAAGTACGCAGTTGCAAATGGATAAGTTAATGAATATAAAATTATTCAGAAATTCATGTGTTTTATTGCAGATTATACCACGTGCTTTCTCCTGAAGAGTGGCTTTAGGCCACGGAACGCGTCGAGCTATCTGATGCTGTGTTCTATTTTTATCATGCGGTTACAGGATTTTTTATATGGAACCCTTTCATATGTACTATGTGTTCCAGGAATTTTACATGATTTTCTCACTATTATGCAATTTATTTTTTATAATAATGTATATACATCAGCAATGACAGGGATTAGAGAGATTATCGGTTACCTGTTGCAGCATGTGTATGAATTTTATTAAATATGTATTACTATTATGTATAATTATTATGTACTTTGATACAGACAAATACAAAGACTATATATACAATTATATGCATTAAAAATATCTTTTTATATTCAACCTGTCCATTTGCAACCGCATACTTCATATAAAGTCCCACTTCTTTTTCTCCTTCTACGTGTGGAATTAAGCCAGTCCTGAAGCTCTGGGCTTGTGCTTACTAGGTTTAAAGCGCATTGTCTTATTTCCATTTTCATATATAACAAGCATTTCATAAGAGCTGATTTAGTTAACATTTTTTAATTTATAACTAGCAAATGTGTGCCTGTTTATGAAGTCAGTTACTTTTGGACTTCAGTAATTACTAAAAAACTAGAAGTCTTTCCTTGCAATGGGGCTGAGCTCACATTACAAGTGTTAATGGATGGTTTAGTCTAAGGAATAGGAAAATCCCTTTTATATACCTGATTCTCAGCTTCCCCAGCAAATGGCTCTCCCCCACACTCTGGTAGTGGACTGCCCCTTGGCGTCCTCATGTACGCTGCAAGGCTACGGTCCTGGCATCAGTCTCGATGATGCCACCAGGGTGCAGGGAAGAAGAGGCTGTGGGGACTGATCTAGCAGCATGGAGGAGCCTGCGGGAATGGAGGATCAGGTAAGTAAAACTGCTTTTCCTGATACCTCTAGACATAAGCACTTAAACCTTGCAGTGCAGCCCCACAACAATAAAGGAATTTTAGTTTTCCCAGAGTTCAGCTTTGAATATTGTAATTGGTAGAATGTGTTAATTCAGTTGCTTACCTTTATATTAGGCATTTATTTGTAATGTGAAAATTGTTAAAGCCCAACTACAAGACAAATACAAATATATAAAATTGTAAATCAAATTGACAAATATCCACTAATACATAGTGCATAATGCATAGTATACTTTTTTTATGTTTTACACCCATATACAAGAATTTTAGAAGTGTAATTTAAGCCTTTTACATGTGTATTTAAGCAATTTTGTTTCAGCCAACGGAAAGCACCAGGGAGAGGAGACTAATTCTTACATGCTAAAACTGACTATAAACACAACTGAAAAGTGTGCAAAAACACTCAACTGGCATGATAATCAGGGCTGTCTTTAAGGCAGGGCAAAAGGGGCAGCTGCCCCAGGCCCAGTCATTGTTGTGGGGCCCAAAGCAGCTGCCCCTTGAGCCCACACTGCCTGAAAATAGTTGACAAGTGGATTTGGGAGGGCCCAAGAAAATGTTTGCCCAGGGTCCAATTAATTTTAAAGACGGCCCTGATGATAATGACACACTCTATGGAACCAAAAATGTCCAATTCTGCCTCTAAAACAGCTCATGTGGGTTTTGGAGCATTAGGAGTCATCTATATGAGCACTCATATGTGAACAATCCCTATTTAAAAACATAGGACTTTGGAGGTTACCTCTTCACGCCGACAGAACGCAAATATGCCACCTCTCGGTGGGTGGGCCTTGATGGCAAGTGTTTGCATATTTGCGTACCAAAATGTAAACAAACCTGTGCCAAGAGCATGAACCTAGTGTGCTCCCGGCACAGTTACCAGCTCCTAACGGAAAGCTCCTGATCGCTACTTGCTTTCTGATCATGTGACAGCCAATCACGGCGTTGATCCAACTTTACATTATTTGGGCCAAAGCTGCATCAAAAGTCGCACCAAAGCAGTGCAGGCACCTTTTAAAAGTCACAATGGTCTGAACGGGTGCCATTGCAAACAATGGGCTGTGACTTGTCGTGTCCAAAGTCGCATGACAAGTCGTACAAGTGTGAATGAAGCTACGAGCTATAAAATGCTCAGGTATGAATGGGGCCTAAGGGCTCCAGGTGTGCTCACTGAGAAGGGTAAATAGAGGTGCAGTCACTTGGAGGTGTTTGCTATTGCATAAAGATGTATCTACTTAAATCTGACCTCTGTTATGTATTTATATCATTATATACTGCAATCACATTCACTTCAGTTTTAACGGCTTCCTCATTCAATGTAGGTCTGCAAAAATATAGCAACTAATAACACCTACGTGGGTGTGCAGTTCTCATTTTCATTTTCCGGCTCACTAATTGGACAAATGCCTGTTGTGTTTCTTTTTTTAAGTTAAACCTCAATTGTGTGTTCAAGCAAAATAGGTTACCTTTTGTTTGTGATACCCAACATTAGCGCTGGCATATTGTCTTATATATATATTGAATATAGCCATAAAGAATAGTTACATAGTTACATAGTAGGTGAGGTTGAAAAAAGACACAAGTCCATCAAGTCCAACCTATGTGTGTGATAATGTGTCAGTATTACATTACATATCCCTGTATATTGCGGTCATTCAGGTGATTATCTAATAGTTTCTTGAAGCTATCAATGCTCCCCGCTGAGACCACCGCCTGTGGAAGGGAATTCCACATCCTTACCGTTCTTACAGTAAAGAACCCTCTACGTAGTTTAAGGTTAAACCTCTTTTCTTCTAATTGTAATGAGTGGCCACGAGTCTTATTAAACTCTCTTCTGCGAAAAAGTTTTATCCCTATTGTGGGGTCACCAGTACAGTATTTGTAAATTGAAATCATATCCCCTCTCAAGCGTCTCTTCTCCAGAGAGAATAAGTTCAGTGCTTGCAACCTTTCCTCATAACTAAGATCCTCCAGACCCTTTATTAGCTTTGTTGCCCTTCTTTGTACTCGCTCCATTTCCAGTACGTCCCTCCTGAGGACTGGTGCCCAGAACTGGACAGCATACTCCAGGTGCGGCCGGACCAGAGTCTTGTAGAGCGGGAGAATTATCGTTTTATCTCTGCAGTTGATCCCCCTTTTAATGCATGCCAATATTCTGTTTGCTTTATTAGCAGCAGCTTGGCATTGCATGCCATTGCTGAGCCTATCATCCACTAGGACCCCCAAGTCCTTTTCCATCCTAGATTCCCCCAGAGGTTCTCCCCCCAGTGTATAGATTGCATTCATATTTTTGCCACCCAAATGCATTATTTTACATTTTTCTACATTGAACCTCATTTGCCATGTAGTCGCCCACCCCATTAATTTGTTCAGGTCTTTTTGCAAGATTTCCACATCCTGCAGAGAAGTTATTGCCCTGCTTAGCTTAGTATCGTCTGCAAATACAGAGATTGAACTCTTTATCCCATCCTCCAGGTCGTTTATGAACAAATTAAATAGGATTGGTCCCAGCACAGAACCCTGGGGAACCCCACTACCCACCCCTGACCATTCTGAGTACTCCCCATTTATCACCACCCTCTGAACACGCCCTTGTAGCCAGTTTTCACTCCATGTACTCACCCTATGGTCCATGCCAACGCACCTTATTTTGTATAGTAAACGTTTATGGGGAACTGTGTCAAATGCTTTTGCAAAATCCAGATACACCACGTCTACGGGCCTTCCTTTATCTAGATGGCAACTCACCTCCTCATAGAAGGTTAATAGATTGGTTTGGCAAGAACGATTCTTCATGAATCCATGCTGATTACTGCTAATGAAATCATTCTTATTACTAAAATCTTGTATATAGTCCCTTATCATCCCCTCCAAGAGTTTACATACTATTGATGTTAGGCTAACTGGTCTGTAATTCCCAGGGATGTTTTTTGGGCCCTTTTTAAATATTGGTGCTACATTGGCTTTTCTCCAATCAGCTGGTACCATTCCAGTCAATAGACTGTCTGTAAATATTAGGAACAACGGTCTGGCAATCACCTGACTGAGTTCCCTAAGTACCCTCGGATGCAAGCCATCAAGTTCTTGAGTTTTGGAGAGCAGCTATACCAATAGCATGTTTTCTTTTTATCATTTGCAAAGCGACAAGGACATTTCTTCTTCCTCATTCCTCAGTGTTTGAGCCAAACCTTTAAATCCTCATTTACCAGCAAGTAGTATTTACTATCTGGGCTTTAAGAGAACCAGTCACAGTTGGCTTTATTTAAGGATAACATATCCAGTCCTAAATTATTATTTCACATGCCAGATCACATAGCTCCCAACTGTCCCTGATTTCGAGGGACTGTCCCTGATTTGGATCAATTTCCCTCTGTCCCTCATTCCTCCTCATTTGTCCCTAATTTTGGTCTGATCTATATAGTATATAAAATGCACTTTTTATATATCAAAAAGTGTTTCCCAGTGCTAAATATTTCATCTGATTTCTAAATTGCTGCATTTGTAAATTCCAAAAGCCAATATAAAAGGAATAGTAGTGGTAAAAAAAGCACTTGTGTGTTTTAACCGATCTTGTTTTTTTAAACAATTCTCATTTAAGGGGGCGTGGCAAGGGGTGTGTCCTATGCCTGCATACTTTTGCTAATAGGTATCCCTCATTCCCGTCTTAAAAAGTTATAGAGGTATGCAGATCAGGTCTCATCTCATTTCATGGTTATGATCATCTTTTAAAAAGGAATCTGTACTATGACCGCACATGGATGAATAAGGAGAAAAGGTTGCAGCGGTTCACTTGTACTATAATCACCATGGAACTGCCAGGATTCAACCTGGGATCCAAGATATTTGCTAGTATATCTTCCCATATCTCATGGCTACCAGGGCCAATGCTAGACGCTAGACTATTTTGAACACTAGGCAAGACCAGCTACTTGTGCACCACCCCCCCACCTCCCCCCCAAAAAAAGATTTCTCTTACCGTCAGTTCAATTTCGGATACATCAAAATTTCCTTATCCGTTGAGGCGGGCGGAGCGCCGCACACTCACGCTCAGCACCTCATTGGCTGGCACGGACCTGTCCTGGGCACACAGTGCCTGTGCCAGCCAAACTGCAGGGATTGACAACGTCTGGCGGGCGGCAGCGACTAACCAATCCTATTTATGCACACAGACAGCGCTGCCCAGATGGACCGTGAAGCCTGCACACTGCACAGTAGAAATGCACACAGTGAGTGACACTCAGTCGGAATCAGCACAGACACAGGACACAGGCAGCACTATTCCGGCGGAGCCGCGCCCGGCTAACTGATCCAACAGGGCCGGCCTGCACCCTCCTGGCTAGGCTAGGCAGCAGTGCACCCCTAGGCGGCTGCCTATTTCTCCTAGCGGGAGCACCGGCCTTGACGGCTAACAGCTGAGCACCTATTTAGATATTTTATACAAGCTTTCTGCTGGTATTGTGACTTTTATTCACCAGTTCTATGTTTCATTTTTCCATTCTTGCTCTGGTGATTATGTGCCCTATTTGACATTCGTAGGGCAGCCCATGTGCTACTCTATGAGTGTAGCATGACAAGATGCCTGGCGTTACCCATCAAAATACATTATACGCTTGACTCCTGCACTGTATACACTGTGTATACAGTGCTGTATCTTACATTGTATTGACCCCTGGACTGTATTCACTATGCTGCATGTGTAACTCCTCAGGGCCGGACTGGGACAAAAAAATAGGAGGGTGGGGGCGGCTGGTGACAGGATATACATGGAGTCAGTCCTCTGCACTGTAATGTAAAGGGGCACTGTATCAGGGCCTGGATTTGAACCCAGAACCTATGCTGTGTCAGGCAATGTCTCTTCTTGCTGAGCCACCTAGAAAGCTGAACACAATGATGCTGTCTTGAACCTTATTTGTCCTCAACCTTGAACTCTTTGCTCCTCCCATGAACTTCCTGATTTAAGTCATGTCTCTGCACTTCCTGTTTGCCAGATTATTGTGCTCTCTCCAGCCAGTATCTTGCTTTTGTCTTTACTGCTGCCGTTTATATCTTTACTATCACTCATTACTGACCCTTGGCTTGTTTCTCGACTATGCTTCAGTTTGATCCCAATCTGCAACTACTTGTTACCGACCTTTGGCTTGTTTACTGACTACGCTTCTGTTTGATCCTTACCTGTTATATCGCTACTGGACCCCAGCTTGCTCACCTGAGGACTGTATCCTGGTACTGACACGCAGCAAAACCCATCTTCACCTGCAGGAGCTCTGGTGAACACTGGTTAGTAATTAGACTCTGCACCTCAGGTGAGCCTGTGCCATCCACCAGGGTGACCTGCTTGCATACATATACTACTGGTCAGTGGGGGTGCCTCTACTGCTATAGCTACTGGTCTCTGAGCCTGACCCCTAACTGTGACACACTGTGATATAAAGGGGACTGAACTGTAATGCTTACAGTACCCCTTTACATTACAGTGCCCCTAGCAATCACAGCCCTCCATCACAGTGCCCCTAGCAGTCATGCGACCCCTCCCCTTTTCTCTTTAATCACAGTGCCCCCTTTTACTCTCTGCCTCCCCTGCATAGTCCTGCCTTTGGCAGGGCAGAGATAGGATTCAGCCTGTGTGTCTTCTCCAGGGTCTCCTGGTGAATAACCACTTGTTAATATGAAAAGACTCCCACTCTCTGTGCAGATCTCCAGCTCCTCCCACCCCCTGCTCTACTGATAGGACGAAATTGTGTTGTGGGGCAGGAGAGCCGGGAGAGGAGACACAGGCATGGCCGCATAGAGGGAGATGAGGGGCAACCGCGGTCTGTGTTAGCCCTGCCCAGACCGTGGTCATCGCTTATCTCCCACCATTAACAGGCCCTGGAATGGTAACAGTCTGCGACCAGGGGGTTGGGGACCCCTGCATTAGCCAGCTTTTAGGACATGATGCGGCCTCGGCCCAGTGGGTGCATACCCGGTATGTCCTATGGCCAGTCCAGGACTGCAACCCTTGCATTAATATCATGTCTGGGAGGCCTAAAGAGAGAGACAGAAGTTCCGGTGCAGCTATTAGGGGGTGAGCAGCTTTCATATCACCAGGCCAAAGCGGTGTTTGGGGTGCAGCATCAAGAGGCAGGACATGTGTGCCTTTCAGTGTTCATTGCTAAAGAAAGCACACCAATTAATTTCATCTGTGGTTGAAGAGGAGAGCAGCGCAAGCATAAATGGAGGGCATAACAGAGAGAGAGAACCAATTGACACTAATGTTTCTGCAGCTGCAGCTCACTTCTAATTTGGCTTTAAAGATGAGGAGTAGGGGAAGATGATGAGGTTTTCAACCTTACCTGGGTAGCAGATATAGTAGAGGAGAAATGTGATGGAGAAGCACAACATCAGCGAGGTAGGATGTCAACCAGTAGCAGCTCACAGATGGGTGGAGGAAACAGCCGCCTTATTCCACTGGATGGCAGATTTCCACATGCGCAGACCACTATTCTCCCCAGTCCACTCCCCAAAGCTGTGTTGACTATTTTCGTTTGAATTAGTTTATTAGTTTTAAGAAACATATAAACCCACACAGGGGGCAATAACATCAGAAACAGCATATGTAAATTTTAAGGGGTGAAACTAGCAAGTTTACAAGAAAGTGTAGCACCCTCTAGTGTGTTAGTGTATATAGTTGTAGTGTAGGAAAATTTGGCCTGGCTGAGAGCCAGACATAGGTTGAATCTGGGTCAGGGCTGAGTGACTCAGGGAGGCTGGATGACTCAGCAAGCAGCAGCTCTGGTGACTCCCCCTTTCTGGAACCTTGGAGAAGCTTCCATAAGTAGAGGGTGGAGTCTAGGAGGAGCTGCTTGGAGTATTGATGAGGGCCTCAGCCAATCCCCAGCAGAATGGGCTGGCAGAGGGCAAGCCACCTCATAAATACTCATAGGTCATGCCTGCAGGGGCAGTCGGGTGGAAGATGGAGAAGGAGTACTGAGGAGGTGGTCAGTGGCCCCTGAGGGTGCCCCCTAGTCTGGGGGGGTGACCTCAGACCTGGGGCTCGAGTACTAGAGGGACCCTCCAACACACGGAGGAATCCTTCCTGGAGGCACAGAAACAAGGAGAGAACAGCAGAGCAGAAGTAGGTCAGCACGCCTGAGAGGTCAGCTGGGTGGGCTGGTGAGTGAGCAGTCTGGGAGAGCTGTGGAGAGAGAGTGTCAGTCTGGGAGGACTGTGAATAATTAGCCGGGTAAGCTAGTGAAAGGGGCAGCTGCAGCCTGAAGAGGTGGTGCTGGGATCAGTAGCCAGAGGGATGAAAGCTGGACACTGACTTTTGCTACACACCTAAAGGGGCCTTGGGTTCCTATAACAGACTTTTGCTCAAAAATCTGACTGAGTGCTGTGTCAGATCATTTTTTTATCAGTGTGCCAGCAGAGTTCTGCAAGCAAGTGTGCTGGAGGAAGCAGAGGAGTGTATATAGACTGTATGTAGGAAAAGTTGTCCCTGCAGTTATCTAAGTCAAGTGGGCATCCCATAATACCCCTACTCCCCATCCAAGTCTTATTTCCTCAATAAAATAACAATACAAAGTCCTGGATTGTTTTCTGACTCTGAGAGACTGTGAAAATTTAGTGTGCTTGGCTGTGCAGGATGGGGGGATCCCATTTCACCTGCAGCTCCTTAGGGGGTGCATTACACAAATAACTCTAATATCGGCAAAGCAAGGGGGCGGAAGGAAAAAAAGAGAGGAAGGGAGGGAAGATCAAGAGAGTGAGAGGAGAGGAACATGGGGTATGATCCCCACAGGCTTATACCACAGATCAGATAGAAGATCTAAAGATAGGTCAGACTTGAGGGATTCAAGGTTGGTAAGGTGATAATAAAGCCATGTTTCCCATGTTTTAATACATTTGGGTTGGGCATCTTTAAAAAATGCTGATCATCTTTTTCGTTGATCAGCATTATGATCATACAATCCTTGATTGCCTGGAAAGGGACAGAAGATTTTTTTCCAGGCACTAGCTATTGTATGGGACTTTTTAAACACATGCTGCAGACAGCATCATAGTCGTTGGCAGTCTCTGTCAGCAGCATCTCTAGTGTAGCAATAACATCAGTCATTTGGGTACCACATGTACAGTATAAGGGGGACACAAAGGTGCTCACAATGCAGCCTGCAGGAAGCAGCACCTGAAGGATAGCTCCATCCAGATCCTTCCTTTCCACACCCCCCCCCCCCCCCCCTCACACTAGATTCCCTATCAGTAGCCCCAAGCAATTGGGATGAAAGTATTTTAAGGAAAGGGGTGTCATAAGTTAACTTTATGGCACTTCTAGTGGGGAAGAGGATCATCATGGCAACACACAAAGTAGGGGCAAGGATAAGCTGCATCCATGTGATGATTATGTCAATCCTATCCTGCCACCTCCAGCTTTGAACAGGCAGGTTTCTCTGCTCCTGCTGCTGGAACAAAACAAAAGTATGCCCCCAACCACCCCCATACCCAGCTTAGTAAAATTGCTGGCTTTACAGCTGCAACCAATATGCCTACTTTCTGCTTCTGAAATTGCCTCCTATTAAAAAAAGATGAAATTCTGTGCAGCAAAGCAGTACCAAAAAAGATGTGCTTCTATAAGTGAGGGGAATGTAGTACAAAAGGTGATGACTGTGGGGGATGAGCTGATGGAGAAGGACAGTTTTTAGGTGGAGGTGGGATAGGCCTTCCTGAAGAAATTACATACCTCCCAACTGTCCTGAATTTTGCAGGACTTTCCTGGGATTTCAAGTAAATCCGGGTGCCACGCAGGTCAGGGCAGGAGTCCCAGGGGGCCAGTGTCCGAACAAAATTCTCAAAAATTCTTCAAAACTTTTGGCCACGGCTGTACATAGAAAAGTATATCAAATGTATTTGTTTTAAACTATTTTTTTACATTTCTTCAGTCACTTCCTTGTTTCTGGCCTAGGCAGTGGCGGCTGGTGCTAAATATTTGGGGGGGGCGGCAAACTAACACCACCCCCTTCCCCCGCGGGGGGAGACAGAAGGTGGCATCACCGCAAGCACAGCGGGAGAAGGACAGCGGACGGGAAAGCGGTGATTGTCACAAGCACCCCCTCCCCCCTGGCGTCAGACGGATGAGAAGGCAGCACCGATCCACTGCCACCCCCCCATGGGAGACGGACCTTACCTTAGGAGGCAGGGGGAAGGAAGAGCCGGGCTGTTGCTTCTCTTCCCAGCTGAACGGGAAGTGTGTCCGGAGACCCAATCACAGTTTTTTCTGCTTTCATCTGATCCATGTTGCTTCTCTTCCCAGCTGAACAGGAAGTGTGTCCGGAGACCCAATTTCACAGTTTCTTCTGCTTTCACCTGATCCATCATGTGTGCCAGGGAGTCTTAGGATTCCCTGGCCAATCAGGTCTCAGGACCTGCTTCCTGATTGGCTGGGAGGAGAATCAGGAAGACCATAGTGAATATTAGTTAGCTATTGTCACATTGTCACACAAGTGGGTAGTGTGCTCAGGATGCAGTGCTCTGTGCCCTGAGCCCACCCTTTTTTGAAGCTAATTAGAGGCTCTGGCTCTAATCACGTGCTTAAAAATAAAAACAAAAACATTGGAATCCATGCGTCCGGCACCCTGCATGGAGATTAGGGGCCAGGCGCATGGATTAGGGGGGCAGCACCCCTTATGGACGGGCACCACTGGGCCTAGGCAAATGATGCCATACATCCCAGGAGTCTTCAGGAGGGGAAGAGGGGTTTTCTCAGCTAGACACGCCCTCCTGCCTGAGCTAAGGGCAGGAAGTAAATGCTCCATTAATCGAGATGGCCATGGCCAGTAATGCTAGGTGGGGGGTTGCTTTGAATTTTTAGACATGAATGGCTGTTGGTTTGTGGTGCTCAGATGCAGTGTAGTGGATGTGTGTGGATTTGGACGGTAAGATCATTATGTAGTGTGACTTTCTGAGCCCCTTTCATGATAGCTCTGTGGGGGGAGAGGGTAAACAGAGCAGCTGATTGGTGGGGGGTAACTAGCCAGACCAATCGCTGTGTGCCCTGAATATCGTGAGTAGCATTCCCCTCTCCATGGTAACCAGCAGTACACCGTGTGGGGGACCAGGGCCGGTCCGTGCTGTAACCTGTACGAGTAGGTGTATTAGAGGTGAGTTTGGTGACAAGTGACTTCCCAAGGTCGGAGTGATGATGATGATGATGATGATGGTGGTGGCGGTGCCCCTCCCTCCTCTCGTGGTCCCCCACCATCCTGCATCCTCCTCCTCATCAGGCGAGCCTCCTCACGCGTCCCCTGTCCCCGGCTGTGTGTGGCTGGGAGAGGCCGGGCTCCACCCAGGGGCGGGGCCTGTCGGGGAACACACTGCCAGGCTGGGCCGGGGAGGAGAAGAGGACGGAGCGGAGCTCACACATCGGACAGGGGAGCTGACATCGGGCCACACATAACGGTACCCGTACTACTCTATGGGGACAACGGGGTGAGGGGCAAGTTGTAGGAAGTGAGGGTGGGATGTCACATGGAGACTATATATGGCCGAGAGCTGAGCCTTTTAGGGGTCCTCCCTCCACCCATTTCCTGGGGCACAGCCCTTCTTCCTCTTCAGGGGACACTGACTTCTGGAACATTCTACATGTGTCTGTACACCCCCCACTATGACCATACAGTATGATTATACACAGCCATCAGTTCTCTGTCCCTATACTCATCACCCCACCACTCACACACCCAACTAAACACTTCCATCCAATGGAGGAGATCGCTCACAGTTCCCTCTGCTCTCACCTGATCCATCATGTGTCTGGTGTCATTACTGAGCACATGTGCAGCACCATGGTAACTGCACAACCAAACCATCAGCCTTCCTTGGCTGTACAGGGCAGGAGGGGTTAGTCAGCGGGGGATTTGGGGTTTGTGCTGCCCCAAGCAAAACTAACATTCTAAATGTGCCCCACCCCTTCCTGTATAGGATCCACACCTAACAATGGTGTGCGGGGTCTCTGGAGACATCCTTACAGCTCAGGAGTCCATGCTTGGACTTGTAGTTATTCACTAGTTGGGAGGGAGGGGGTTGTCATGTCCTCAGCTCTGGGGGGTTCATGCTGAGACCTGTAGTCCTAAACTTTTAGGAGGGTCCCATCTTGAACCCCTGAGATCTAAGGATGTCACCCCCCCCCCCCTAAATTGAAGGACTACAAGTCCCAGCACGAACCTGTGAGATCTAAGGATGTGACCCCTTAGATCTCATGGGGGCATGCTAGGACTTGTAGTCCTTCACTAGTTGGGGGGTGTCACATTCTCAGCTCTGAGGGGCTCATGCTGGGACCTACAGTCCTTCATTTTTGGGAGGGTCCTATCATGAACCCCTGAGATCTAAGGATGTCCCCCCCCCCCTAAATTGAACGACTATAAGTCCCAGCATGAACCCCTGAGATCTAAGGATGTGACCCCTTAGATCTTATGGGTGCATGTTGGGACCTGTAGTCCTTTAACAGTTGGGGGGGGGGGGCATGTCACTTCCTCAGCTCTGAGGGTTTTATGCTGAGACCTATAGTCCTTCACTAGTTGGGGGGGGGGGGGGGGGGGGGGGGCATGTCACTTCCTCAGCTCTGAGGGTTTTATGCTGAGACCTGTAGTCCTTCACTCCTTCACTAGTTGGGGGGGGGGGGGAGGGGCATGTCACTTCCTCAGCTCTGAGGGTTTTATGCTGAGACCTGTAGTCCCTCACTAGTTGGGGAGGCATGTCACTTCCTCAGCTCTGAGGGTTTTATGCTGAGACCTATAGTCCTTCACTAGTTGGGGGGGGGGGGGGCATGTCACTTCCTCAGCTCTGAGGGTTTTATGCTGAGACCTATAGTCCTTCACTAGTTGGGGGGGGGGCATGTCACTTCCTCAGCTCTGAGGGTTTTATGCTGAGACCTATAGTCCTTCACTAGTTGGGGGGGGGGCATGTCACTTCCTCAGCTCTGAGGGTTTTATGCTGAGACCTATAGTCCTTCACTAGTTAGGGGGGGGGGGGGGCATGTCACTTCCTCAGCTCTGAGGGTTTTATGCTGAGACCTATAGTCTTTCACTAGTTGGGTGGGGGGGGCATGTCACTTCCTCAGCTCTGAGGGTTTATGCTGAGACCTGTAGTCACTTCCTCAGCTCTGAGGGGTTTATGCTGAGACCTGTAGTCTTTCACTAGTTGGGGGGGGGGGGCATGTCATGTCCTCAGCTCTGAGGGGTTCATGCTGGGACTTGCAGTTCTTCACTTTTGGGCAGGTCCCAGCATTAACCCCTAAAATCTAAGGATGTGACACCCCCCTCGCAAGATTGAAGGACTAGAAGTCCCAGCATGATCCCCCTTAGATCTAAGAATGTGACTCCCTCCAAAACTGACTACAATTCTCGTCCCAGCATGAACCCCTGGGACCTAAGGATGTGACCCCTTTGATCTTACAGGTGCATGCTGGGACCTGTAGTCCTTCACTAATTGGGGGGGGTGTCACATCCTCAGATCTGAGGGGCTCATGCTGGGACCTGTAGTCCTTCACTTTTGTTGGGTCAAAAAGTGAAGGACTACATGAACGCCTCCTCTTTGTATGAGTCTCTGCAGTGCCCAGCTCCCTCATGACACACATGTTTCCAATCCATCCCTGGTGCCCAGCCTCACCTCAGAGTTTTGACAGTTGCCCCCAACTGAGTCCTAGCAGTTTCCCTTCCCTCTGAGCATGTCGTGGCGCCAGAAAAGATGGAGGAGGTGGGTGGAGCTAAAGCACTAGGCACAGAGCAGCGGAAGAGGAGGAAGTTAAATCCTCCTCCACTTTGAATGTGGGGGCCTCAGTTTCGCTCTGCATTAGGGCGGGGACGTGACATCACTGGTTGCTAGATGCCAGGCCCTAGCAACCAGTGGGCAGTAGAGCCAGCGGTGGAGGTGGAACAAGGTACAGGTCTTAGCCGGCCGGCTGGTATTAATACTGTCAGTAAAGCGGCACTGTCTGCGGCAGCCTTTTCTGGGGCATCAGCCCAGTCCCCCCCCCTGTTCTTTGCAGTCCTCGCTAGTGTCCCTTTTGCCTGGGTGGGCGATACCGCCCAAAGTAAATGCCTTGTTGGTCTTGCTGTAGATACGCCCCTGGGTTTAGTTCCACTATAAGAGCCCTTTCACACCGGGCCGCCCGCAGCATCAATGGTAAAGCGGCGTTTTACCGTCGGATTAGCGTCGTATTTCGGCCGCTAGCGGGGCGCTTTTACCCCCCGCTAGCGGCCGAGAAAGGGTTAAAACCGCCCACAATGCGCCGCAATAGCGGCGTTTTGCCGGCGGTATCCCAGCGCTGCCCCATTGATTTCAATGGGGAGCAGCGGGGGAGGAGCGGTAAACACACCGCTCGAAAGAAGCTGCTGGCAGGACTTTTTTTCCCATCCTGCCAGCGCAGCGCTCCGGTGTGAAAGCCCTTGGGCTTCCGGTGTGAAAGCCCTCGGGCTATCTACAGCCCTCGGGCTTTCACACTGGAGTGAATGGAGCAGCTGTTTGAGGGCGGATTGCAGGCGCTATTTTTAACGCAATAGCGCCTGCAATACGCCCTTGGTGGGAAAGGGGTCTTACTGTTTTACAAAACTGTTTTAGTAAAGCTATGATGAGTGTCACAGTTGCTTGTGCTTTTAACCAAACTGTCTAGCTATGAAGTGTTTGATCTGATAACTGATCATTTGGGCAGCACCATGGCAACCACAGATCAGAGGCTAAGATGGCAGCTTCCTTGGCTGTAAAGAATTGGAGGGGTTAGCTCCACTCTAATGGGGCGTACACACGGTCGGACTTTTCGTCTACAAAAGTCCAACGGACGCCGACGGACTAAAGCTGGCTGGTAATCCAATCGTGTGTGGGCTTCTCCGGACTTTCAGCAGACTTTTTCAGCCTCAAATCCAACAGACTTTAGATTTAAAACATGCTTCAAATCTTTACGTCGTAACTACGACGGACCCCGAAATCCGCTCGTCTGTGTGCTAGTCCGACGGACAAGAACCCACGCTAGGGCAGCTATTGGCTACTGGCTATGAACTTCCTTATTTTAGTCCGGTGTACGTCATCATGTACAAATCCGTCGGACTTTTGTGTGGTCGTGTGTAGGCAAGTCCGTTCGTTAGAAAGTCTGCCGCAAGTCCGCCGAAAGTCCGCCGGAAGTCTGTCGGACAGGCTGTCGGACTTTTGTAGACGAAAAGTCCGACCGTGTGTACGCCCCATTAGGCCCCTTTCACAAGGGGTGGACTTAGTTTTGGTCAGCAGGGGATCTGTCCACTGATCAGAGCATGGCGCATGACAGGTCCAAGTTTGCTCTGTTTCTTCCCACTCTGCTTTAT
Source organism: Lithobates septentrionalis (assembly GCA_037952835.1). Taxonomy (NCBI): domain Eukaryota; kingdom Metazoa; phylum Chordata; class Amphibia; order Anura; family Ranidae; genus Lithobates; species Lithobates septentrionalis. The sequence continues at coordinate 718,014 of JBBDGP010000108.1, forward strand.
GGGTGGCATAAGTAGACAAGCTCTGCTGTCCTTTTACACCCAACTGCCCTCTGATCCGATCTGCTTAGATGGAGGAGGACGGATCCCCTTCCAGACCAGATTGGAGGTAGGTGGGTGTAAATGGACACAAGTCCATTTACTCCCACTAGGTCCATAGGGGGGAATAGACCATCCAGTCAGGTCTGCCTGAAAAACTGATGGGCAGACCTGATTGGACCCTTTGTGTAATAGGGGGCTTACTGTTTCCCAAACCAGGTATATTCAAGGCATGCTATGAATATCTGTCACAGTTGCTTGTGCTCTCAACCAAACTGTCAAGCCATCAAATGGTTGGTGTCATAACTGATCACATGTGCAGCAGTATGGCAACTGCAGATCAAAAACAAATGCTAAGATGGTGGCTTCCTTGGATGTACAAGATAGGAGGGTTTAAGGTGTTTCCTAACGAATGTTCTCCTTGGGGGGGAGGGGCAGGTGAAGCGCTATGATAGTTTGATTGACCATTACTTTGTCATACAACACTGTACCCGTAACATTTTTTAAATCTATTTTTTTTTTAATGGTTATATGGGTTCGTACAAGATCTGGTTGGTAGCAAACACCTGGCATAAAAAGTGCTCTGTACACTCTACACATGTTTACATGCAATGTTTACATGTGTACAGAGTTAGTGGCCTTTTGATGCTAGAACACAGGCGACCCCAATAAAGTGCATGTACACGTCATTACAGATGTTTACATTTGTGCAGCCTAAAATATCCCCTTGACTTACAAGATTTACACCCCTTCAATTCCCTTTTTTTCCACAAATAGAGCTTTTTTGGTGCTACTTGATCACCACTGCGGTTTTTATTTTTTGAGCTATAAACACAACACCCGACAATTTTGAAAAAAAACAAAACATTTTTTTACTTTCTGCTTTAAAACATTCTGGGGGGGGGGGGGGGGGGGAGTTCTCATAGATCTGAGCTCAGCACAAGTTGATAAAGCTGTGTAATTGGGCACATAGAATATTAGACAACTACAACTATTTTGTGGCACGTATCTTCAAACTGGATCCAGAGCTCATTGGTGTGGTATGTTCATGCGACTACTCTAATGACAGCATCTCGCCTCTTATGTCTCAGGGCATTGTGTTCAATGATTACACATTCCTCCTCATGACATTTCATTTGCCTTTACAAGCTTACAGTATACAGTATATGTAGTCTGGTTTATTGCAGTATGACTCCATTCAGAGCTCTCAGTCTCATGCTGTAAGCTTTTGTCTGGTTTTCAATCAAATCTTATAGTGATAAAAGCTACACAGCTGCGTTCAGATCAATAAAGAAAAAACAGTAAACAAATAAAAATGCAGCGTTTTTTATACCCATGTACATAGGACCTATAAAAGGAAAAAAGATTGAAAATTTAGAAAAACAACCTGTTTCGCTTGCATCCTGTTACAAAACATATAACATAGAAATGCTAGAATAATAAAAACACTATGCGTTTCCCTCTTTAGAAAACAGATACTATTAAAGTGATCTCATTTTAGTACAGAGGGGGTTAAAACATGGAGCGTAATTGTGCACTAAATACAGAACATCATTAAAGCGGTAGTAAACTCCACTTTTGAACTTGTACCTACAGGTAAGCCAATAATAAGGCTTACCTGTAGGCACAGTGAATATCTCCTAAATGTGCACTGTTTAGGAGATATTCAGATGTGTAACAGCCAGTGATGTCACCAGCGCATGCACACTGCACTCTGAATGAGTGGCTAACTCCAGCGTGCTGTCCATTGAGGGTGCTGTGCCAGTACTATGACTCCAGCGTGCACACTGCACTCTGAATGGGTGGCTAACTCCAGCGTGCTATCCATTGAGGGTGCTGTGCCAGTACTATGACTCCAGCGTGCACACTGCACTCTGAATGGGTGGCTAACTCCAGCGTGCTGTCCATTGAGGGTGCTGTGCCAGTACTATGACTCCAGCGTGCACACTGCACACTGAATGGGTGGCTAACTCCAGCGTGCTATCCATTGAGGGTGCTGTGCCAGTACTATGACTCCAGCGTGCACACTGCACACTGAATGGGTGGCTAACTCCAGCGTGCTATCCATTGAGGGTGCTGTGCCAGTACTATGACTCCAGCGTGCACACTGCACACTGAATGGGTGGCTAACTCCAGCGTGCTATCCATTGAGGGTGCTGTGCCAGTACTATGACTCCAGCGTGCACACTGCACACTGAATGGGTGGCTAACTCCAGCGTGCTATCCATTGAGGGTGCTGTGCCAGTACTATGACTCCAGCGTGCACACTGCACTCTGAATGGGTGGCTAACTCCAGCGTGCTGTCCATTGAGGGTGCTGTGCTGCTACTATGACTCCAGCGTGCACACTGCACTCTGAATGGGTGGCTAACTCCAGCGTGCTGTCCATTGAGGGTGCTGTGCTGCTACTATGACTCCAGCGTGCACACTGCACTCTGAATGGGTGGCTAACGCCAGCGTGCTATCCATTGAGGGTGCTGTGCTGCTACTATGACTCCAGCGTGCACACTGCACTCTGAATGGGTGGCTAACGCCAGCGTGCTATCCATTGAGGGTGCTGTGCTGCTACTATGACTCCAGCGTGCACACTGCACTCTGAATGGGTGGCTAACTCCAGCGTGCTGTCCATTGAGGGTGCTGTGCTGCTACTATGACTCCAGCGTGCACACTGCACTCTGAATGGGTGGCTAACTCCAAGAAATGAGATATACAGGAGAGGAAGGAGTGAAATGTTTAAAAAAAACAATCTTAAGAATGAATTTAAGCCCTTCATGCATTACCTCTTCATTCATAAACACTCCTTCACAGATTACAGTGTTTTCATTTGTGATCACTGTGATTGGTGATCACAAGGCACAAAACCAGTCTGATGGGCTCTGTGCATTTTGCCTGCGGTCTACACTGTTTAATAGCAGCTCTTTCATAGCTCAGTAGATTGCTTTAAAAAAAAGGCCTGGATTCTTTCCTAAATGTACATAAAATAACTGGGTACTGACATTTATAGGTAAACTTGATCCAGAGAAAATCCGGTTGCCTCTTGGGGGATTAGGAAGACATTTCTTTCCCCTGCTGTAGCAAATTGGATCATGCTTTGCTGGGGTTTTTTCGCCTTCCTCTGAATCCACTGGGTGAAGGCTTGTATATATGGGATTGTATGATTTTTTTTTTTTTGGTAGAACTAGATGAACTTGTGTCTTTTTTCAATCTGACTTATGCCCCGTATACACCATCTGAAAATCGGACGACAGATTGTCTGACTTTTTTCGCTTACTAATCACAAGTAGACATTCAATAGGTTACTAAAGTCACGAAAATTCTTGTACGACAGAAAAAAAAAATCGGAAGTGATATCATGTGTTGTAGTGTATTTTTATTGTATTTTCGGATGACAACTGTACTGACTAAAGGAAAATGGTACGAGAAAATTTTTTGCGCTTGTCTGATCGAATAATATTGGATGAACTGTCGTGATCGGCTCTTGAAAGCTCTGTACTAACGATCCGATTATCCTACGATCGCATTGAAAGCGGTATTTTTCGTCCGATTTTCGGATCGTGTGTACGGGCTATAGCTGTGTATTGGCATTGTTCATGCACAAGATGTAAACAGAACATGGTTTAAAAAATGCGCTTCAGAACACTGCATCCAGTACTCCGCTGTTTTCAAATGTACTGCAGTAGTGAAGTGGTGTCCAGGAAATATGACTAGAAAGGTAAGCAGGGGGTCAGCGTAGTGCGCTATGACACTTTCCCTCCATGCTGATCTTTCTGGGATCCAGCTCTCTGAAAACTGTCACAGAAGTGTGGTGGTCCTGTTAGCTCAGTGCTTGCGGTCCATGTACTTCCTACATCTAGTCCCTGTTATTATATGAATGGATTTAGTCTCGGCAAAGGAGCAGAAGCATTGATCTAACACTGTGCTCCTGTGACAGTGGAGGTAAGTGGTACACATCATCACACTTTCCTTTTTACCTTCAGAAATGAACTGAGAGCCTAACACTTCTCTAGTAAAACTGTTACTGTATGTATCTCTATTGGAGAAGTCCAGCCTCCCAAGCAGGGACAGATGCTGTACCCTTTCCCAGCTCCATCCAAATTGGAAACTGTAAAGTTTGGAGTTGCATTTAAGCTGCTATATCATTAAACAATGCATCCAGTAGGATATGTAATCTGTATGGGGTCTAATATGTGTGCGCATTGGGTTTGATTTACTAAAACTGGAGAGTGCAAAATCTGATACAGCTCTGCATAGAGACCAATCAGCTTCCAGGTTTTATTGTCAAAGCTTAATTCAACAAGCTGCAGTTGAAAAAGGATTGGCTACCATGCACAGCTGCACCAGATTTTGCACTCACCGGTTTTAGTAAATCAATCCCATAGTGTCATATGAGCTCTCCATCAGAATGCATAGCGAGCAGCCATTCTCTATAAGATGGGTCATGTGTCATCCCTGCAGGGCATGGATAAACAGGAGTGTAAAGCCTACACTTCTACTGCTCCATAGCTATGGGGGAACGACTGCTCTCCATACAAGTAGTGCTTTCTTCCATTTGTAGACAGAAGCCTTGTATGGCAATTTTCAGGCACTAGAACATTAAAGCTGTTGGTGACAGGTGGAATCATTTTTGAATCGTCATTGTGGCTTACATTTCCTAACCATTGCTATGTGTATTGTCAGCGTAACCGTAATTTGCTGCCTGCTTTCTGAAAAGAGTAAGGTTTACTTCCTCTATTTAGTTCAGTGAAAGCAGTCTTTATTTTTCTTTTCAAATTTTGTTTTCTTCATAGTGTTTCTAGTATTACTGTATAATAATGGGCATTATACTGTATATTATTACTGTATAATGCTCATTCACACCAGAAGCAAAAATTACCGCCAGCTGCTGATGTGCTCTGTGAAGGTGCCATGCGTTGGTTAGAACACATTGTACTGCTTACATTTTTTTATGTAACTTTATTGAAATGTCACAAAAAGACATTTTCTTCATCTGTATGCTCTGCAGCACATGACAGTGCAGCATAGTACATTACAGCAGGCTGTGCTGTGTAAAAATGCAGCCTGTCCTACTTTTTTTTTTTTTTTAATAGGATAGCATGGGACATAAACAGAATTGCCTTGTCTATGTGTTCAGACTGTTGGGCAAGTCTGCCCAGTACAGCCCAATGCATATGGTGTGAATGCGTCCTAAGTTACCAGGATACCCATCACAGGAAGCTTTGGCAGGTGTTAGGCTGCATTCACACCTACGTGTTTCCTAAACATGGGAATTGTGCGTTTTGCCACGTGTTGGAAACGCACTGCAAATGCGCTGTTAATGGCACGCTGAGCGTGGGTAGCAGATGGGCACTTGTTGCGCCTAGGGCAGCACATTTTCTGCCCTAGGCGCGACATGCAGTAACACGTGAAGAATGCGCAAAAATTAGCGTACATGGAAACGCGTGTTCCTGTTACACTCAGGTGTGAACGGGGCCTTAAAGCTGAATTATTCCCATAATTGTAACAAGTCCCCTCCTTGCAAACTTGCATCTCCTATAGGTTTCCTATGGGACACATTCACATCTATGCTTTTTTCTGGTGCTGCGTTTTTGGAAAGGTCAGGGACTTTTTTAAATGCAAAACAGTGCTTTTTTGGTTCAACAGACCTCAATGGAGAAGCTGCAGAAAAGCGATTTGCGTTTTTTAATCTGCCCAACAACAAATTGGCCAAAAAAACCCCCCAAAGGCATAAAAAATGTAAAACGCATTAAAAAACATGTAAAAAGCGTGTGCAAAAATGCAAAAGCACTGCAGAACAGATCAAATCAAACTGCATGGGTGTGAATTAAGCCTGAAAGCAGTATTAAACCCAAAAACAAACATTTATTATTTTGCAGAATACCAATTCTAAGATGTGATGGCTGCATTCATTTTTTATATTTTTTTAGGCTTTCTTTCTTTTATGCTCACCTGGTGATCCAGCCAGTAAGTCTGTTGTTTTTCAAAAGAACAAGCTCTCCTGCAAATGTTGCAGTCAGTGTTGAGACAAACCTTTTACCACTGATGGGTGCTTACAATGATCAGCTTTTATGTAAAACCTTTATTCCAAAAGGAAAAAAACTGTTTGCTATAACTGCTTGTTTAACTGCATTGTGAGCTGGAGTTTGGCTTTAGTTTGTTAGTGTATCTAAATCACTCCCCTCCCCCCAGACTGACAATGCTGCTGTCCAAATGTGCCCTCTGTGCTCCTTCATCCAGAGTGGAGGCACTCTAATACAGGAGGTGTGTTACTGGCTATATCACTGTGTGAAAACGGAAAGAAAAAAAACATAAAAAAAAGAAAACGGATGCAGCCATCACATCTAATGATTGGTAATCTGCAATATATTACATTTTTGGGTTTAACCACTTGTCAACCGCACTATAGTCGGATGATACCTACAGTGCGGTCGTCCAGATCTGGGAGGGCGTCATAGGACGTCCTCCCGTGATCGTGCCCACTGCGGCGTGCTCTGTGATCTCTGTGTCTCTAGGACACAGCTGATCGGAGTAAAGAGCCAATCACAGCGCCCCTTTACCATGTGATCAGCTGTGTCCAATCACAGCTGATCACGATGTAAACACAAGCCAGTTATTGGCATTCCTTTCCTCGTGCTGACAGCATGAGGAGAGTCGATAACCAGCTTGTTTGAGAAGGGCATCTATACTGATGATCAGGGCACTGATTATCAGTGTCCTGATTATCAGTGCAGTCCCACCAGTGCTGCCTATCATTGCCCACCAGTGCTGCCAGTCTGTGCCCATCAGTGCTTCCTCATCAGTGTCCATCAGCACAGCATATCAGCGCACATCAGTGAAAGCGAAAAATTACCTGTTTGCAAAATTTTATAACAATGAAAAACGTTTTGATTTTATTTTTTTTTTTTCAAAATTTTCGAACTTTTCTTTCATTTATTTAGCAAAAAAAACCCAAACATGGTGATTAAATCAGTTGCGTGGGCGTGCCATTAGGAATGAATAACATCTCCACACATCTGCTAAATAGCAGTGCATTTTGTCTACGGGTGTGGGAATGTATATGATTTACACGCATTCCCGCACCCACATATATGTGAACCTAGCTTAACAATTTCTAGGTAGCAAACAGTTTTTGTTCCTTTTGGGATAAAGGTTTTACATGAATAAATGAAAGCTGATTTGTGTTGTAAGTGTACTATCTTCCCTCATGTTGTAAAGTGATGCGCAAACTGTTGGCGCTATATAAATCCCGTATAATAATAATAATCATTATAAGCACCCCTGTCAGTGGTAATGTTTTGTCTCATGCCTCTAACTGCTATATCTACAGGAGAGCTTATTCTGTTGGAAAACAACAGATTTACTGGGTAAAATAAGGGAAGCAAAGTCTAAAAAAGTAAACTAAAGCAGAGGACTGGTAAGCTGCAATATAACAAATGTTTGCTTTTGAGTTTGAGACTCCTTTCACACTTGTGCGACTTGGTATCCAACGTGTTAGACTCCAAGTCACATGACATGTGAAATTCAATGTATTTCTATGAGTGCCGTTCCTACTGACACTACAGAAGTCGCCGTGACTTCAGAAAAGGTTCCTGCACTACTTTGGTCTGACTTGTGATGCTACTTTGATCCAGAGAATGTTATGTCAGATCAAAGCTGCACTGTAAAGTCGCAATGCAAGTTGCACGACTTTGTTGTCCCACAAGTGTGAAAGGAACTTAATACTGCTTTAATGGTACTTTTTTACACTTTGCACATTCGTTGCCTATGTCTTCCCCATACGATGTTATAGAACTATATTTAAAGCTGAACTCTTAGCAAACAGGTAGAGGTTTAAATGTAGCCAGGGTTAAGGTTTGTCTTTTATAACTTTCTATGAGACTTCCTGTTTGCATGACAGGGTGTCACAAGGGCAGGATATTCTAGAAAATCTCTTCACTGGAGACCAGAGTGTATTGAGGGACAAATCTGAACCCTTGGCTGGCATTCTAAAACTTTAGCCGTTTGCCTTGCTGGGCAGTGAGACAGTGACAGTGGTGTGTGAATCTGAAGACTGGCTGAACAGAACTGCAAATCCTTTGGAAGACAAGCAGCTCACATATACTGACTGTATTCAGCAGTGTATTTAGCACAAGAGCAACTAGAAGAATTTTGGCAAATAAGTCCATTTGTATATGTTGTTAGTAATCATCAGGCAACGAATATTGACTTAAGCTTTGGATAACAGATTATCTGTTTTTGACTCGATACAGAGAAAGTATTGAATATTTTAAACATTATGACCTAAGATGTCCTCCAATATAACTTTCTGTTGGGCTGGTATATAATAAGTAGCAAATGTAAACCATTTGCCGACAATCAGTGAGGTCTTCTGAATCATTGTGATGAATTGGGTAAGTGCTCTCCCTTTGATTCCAGCTCTGAAAGCACTCTTTGAACTGCTATCTTTCCAGCTCATGTCACAGGAGAGTCATTTACACAGAAGGCTATGCTGGAGCTGGTATTGACTTAATCAGCTTGACAAAGGAAATCTGTTCTACAGGATTTCAATTAAAGCCCAACAGTGGGCAAAAAAAATGTTTTTCCTTGCAGTGTGGCTGTGCCCACACTGCAAGGGTTAAGTGCTCCTTTTGTCTAGAGCAGGGGTCTCCAAACTTTCTGAACAAAGGGCCAGTTTACTCTCCTTGAGGCTTTAGGTGGGCCAGACTGTGGCCAGCGGGATTAGAAAATGCACTGAGAGGAAACAGTGCTCTATTATTTGTTTTAGTGGAGGGAATAGTGCCCTGTTGTTGGCATCAGTGGGAGGAACGGTGCCCCATGGTTGGTATTCAAGGTACAATGGTGCCCCTTCATTGGTGTCATTGAATAGCATGGTGCCCCAAGGGCCGGATAAAGGCAAACAAAGGGCCACAGTTTGGAGTCCACTGGTCTAGAGGGCAGAAAGTTGGATAAAAGCCTTATGCCGCGTACACGCGAGCGGACTTTACGGCAGACTTTGCCCGGCGGACTGGATTTCGTCACACAATTCGATGTGTGTGGGCTCCAGCGGACTTTGTTTTTTCTCAAAAGTTGGACAGACTTAGATTTGAAACATGTTTTAAATCAATCTGTCGAAATCGAGTCCGGTGGAAAAGTCCGCTCGTCTGTATGCTAGTTCGATGGACATAAAGCCACACTAGGGCAGCTATTGGCTACTGGCTATGAACTTCCTTGTTTTAGTCCGGTCGTACGTCATCACGTACGAATTCAACGGACTTTGGTGGATTGTGTGTAGGCAAGTCCGTCGTAAAGTCTGTCAAAAAGTCCACCGAGCAAAGTCTGCCGTAAAGTCCGCTCGTGTGTACGCGGCATTATACTCACTTGATCCTCTGCTCCACTGGCAAACAGCGCTCCCCACAATCCAGTGGTGGACTGTTCCTGGAATCCTCATATCAATAGCAGGACTATGGAGCCTACTGTGGGCTTAATGACGTCAGGACTCCAGACTGCTAGAGCGGGGGGTGCAGGAGCTACAGGGACCGATCTTCTGTGGGGGGGATCAGGTAAGTATATCTTGCCTTCAGCTCTCCCCTAGACAAAAACTGGCCCTTAAACCTTACAGTGCAGGCACAGCCCCACTGCAAGGGAAAACTTTTTTTTGCCCAGAGTTTATCTTTAAGAAAATCACAGTGTACAGGAAATGCTTGTGTGATCCTTAGGGCTTGTTCACATTTGCGGCAGCCCTTGCTGCCACTCTGAAAAGGAATCGGCAGTGGACTGCTTTTCAGAAGGCAGTTGACAGGCATCTGGAGGAGGATATGTTGCTTTCTCAGCACCTGTTTTAACCATGAAAGGCCCGCACCACCACCCTGCATGCAGTTGCTGCATAGCCCCGTTCACTCAGTACCGCCCATTAAGTAAATTTCTTTCATTGCTTTCACTGCCTATGACATGATGTATGAATGGTGGACAGTCTTAAGAGTAATAGAATGTTCTCCCCCATTTACAGATTGTGTTACATGCAGTGAAAACAATGAAAAGTTTTTTGAGTGGATGAGAAGGGAGGGGGTACCTGTTAGAAACTTTTTCTGTTAAATTTTGCCTAGGGACCTAAGACCCCTTTCACACAGATACGCTTTTCAGGCACTTTCACGCTAAAAGAAAATGCCTGAAAAGCTCACGAAAACCTATTTCCATTAAAATCAATGAATGCTTTCACACTGGAGCAGTGCGCTGGCAGGGTGGTGAAAAAAAACGCCCCTCTCCATTGAAATGAATGGAAAGCTATTCAAAAGCGCCTGAAAAGCTCTTACAAAGCGCTCAGTATTTTACTGGCAGTTTACAAGCGCCTCAGTGTGAAAGGGGTCTAAAGATATTAGGCCCCTGCACACCAGACACTCAGAGCCAGGAAGAGGACCAGCAGCCCCGCAGTGAAGATTTCTCCAGGATCCAGCTGTTTGCAGGCCTGCAGGACAACACTAAAGTTGTAGGGTGTAAAATCATTTTTAGCTAAACTTCAGCTTTAACCACTTGCAGACTGCCACATGTACATATACGTCGGCAGAATGGCACGGCTACGCAAATGGGCGTACCTGTACGTCCCTTTGAATTTGCCGCCGTGACCCTGCCGCAAGCTCCGTGAGTAGGATCGCGGGTCCTGCAGACTAGATGTCCACGGGGATACCTGCGATCGTCTCGCGGAGATGAAGAACGGGGAGATGCTAATGTAAACAAGCATCTCCCCGTTCTGCCTGGTGACACTGTCACTGATCATAGCTCCCTGTAATCGGGGGCGGTGATCAGTGATGTGACGTAACCCTTATGCCCCGTACACACGGTCGGATTTTCCGACGGAAAATGTGCGATCGGAGCGTGTTGTCGGAAATTCCGACCGTGTGTGGGCTCCATCGGACTTTTTCAATCGGATTTTCCGACACACAAAGTTTGAGAGCAGGCTATAAAATTTTCCGACAACAAAATCCGTTGTCGGAATTTCCGATGGTGTGTACACAAATCCGACGCACAAAGTGCCACGCATGCTCAGAATAAATAAAGAGATGAAAGCTATTGGCTACTGCCCCGTTTATAGTCCTGACGTACGTGTTTTACGTCACCGCGTTCAGAATGATCGGATTTTCCGACAACTTTGTGTGACCGTGTGTATGCAAGACAAGTTTGAGCCAACATCCGTCGGAAAAAATCCTAGGATTTTGTTGTCGGAATGTCCGATCAATGTCCGACCGTGTGTACGGGGCATACCAGTTAGAATCACTCCCTAGGACACACTTAACCCCTTCCTAGCCAGCTAGTGGTTAACCCCTTCACTGCCAGTGTCATTTTTACAGTAATCAGTGAAATTTTATAGCACTGATCGCTGTAAAAATGACAATGGTCCCACAAATGTTTTTGTTTATAGCGCAAACAATAAAAACAGCAGAGCTGATCAAATACCACCAAAAGAAAGCTCTATTTGTGGGAAAAAAAGGACGTCAATTTTGTTTGGGAGCCACGTCGCACAACCACGCAATTGTCAGTTAAAGCGACGCAGTGCCGAATCGCAAAAAGTGCTCTGGTCTTTGGCCAGCCAAATGGTCCGGGGCTTAAGTGGTTAAAGCCATACAGCTTGATCAGCCAGATCTTTATGCATTATGCAATGTAGTTAACCCTGCTTTGTATACAGCACTGCTACTCCTCTCCTTGCTGTACAGGGTATTATAGGATACTGATATAAAGGCTCACTGAGGTACTATTTAAAAATAGTACCTATGATGGGCACCCCCCACAAACGTTGTGTCCACTAGATACAGAAGATTGCGGATCCCAGTACTCGGGCCCAGTGATCACAATGTTAACAAAGCTGTTATGAATAAATTCATTCATAACCGCTGTATTTCCTATGCTGTGATTGGCCCAGGTACCATGTGATAGCTGTGGGCCAATCACAGTACCTTGCACCATGTGATTAGTTGTAGCTAGTGATCACTGCTGTCATGAATGTAACCCAATTATGACAGTTGAAAACTTTGCTGTTACAATGATCTTCATTGTAACAGCAAAGTGTAATCAAAATCTCAATAACCCCCTCCGCCAGAGTAGTACAGTGTTACTATGGTGACACTAAACTACTTCGATGAAAGGATGTAAAAAATATGTATAAAATATTCAATTAAAATTTAAATGTTTTTTTTTTTAAGCGCCTGACTAGTCAGTATCTCTGATCACTACCACACCAGTCATATGATGACACTATACTGCACTGGTGACAGTATGTAAAAAAAAAATTTTTAAAAAAAGTGAAACTTTTTTTTATCCAATTTTTTCCTAATTTTCAAAAAAATTGTAAAAAAAAAAAAATGACATCTTCAAAAAACTTGTCGTCATGCCTTACTAAATACCTCAAATTGTCTACTTTCCAAAAAAAGGTCATTTGGGGGTATTTGTACTGTTCTGGCATTTTAAGGGCCTCAAGAAATTAGATAAGCCATCAGCACATCAGAATTGATCAATTTTTAAATATATATATATATATAATATATATATATATATATATATATATATATATATATATATATATATATATATATATATATATACACACTATAGTTTGTAGAGACGATAACTTTCACACAGACTAAATAATATACACTTATTGGGATTTTTTTTTTACCAAAGACCTGTAGCAGAATACATTTTGGCTTAAATTTTTATGAAGAAATTTTAGTTTTTTTTCATTTATATTGCAAAAAGTAAAAACCCAGTGGTGATCAAATACCACCAAAAGAAAGCTCTGTTTGTGTGAAAAAATGATATACCGTATATACTCGAGTATAAGTTGAGTTTTTCAGCACATTTTTTTTGTGCTGAAAGTGCCCCCCTCGACTTATACTCGAGTGAAGCACTTTTCTGCAGCAAAAAATTTCATTTTCCGAACAGACTTTGGGGCCCCGTATCTCAGGGCCACTTGGTACTAGGAACCCCAAATTTGGCGTGCAAAGCCAGTGGAACTGGTACCACAACATATCCAAAGCTGAAGTTCCTAGCACTAAGTGGCCCCGAGATACGGGGCCCCAAAATCGGTTCGGAAAATGTCCTTCTCTGCTGCAGAAAAGTGCTTGACATTTTCTGAACCGAATTTGTGGCCCCATATCTCAGGGCCACTTAGTGCTAGGAACCCCACATTTGGTGTGCAAACCCAGTGGAACTGGTACCATAACATATCCAAAGCTGGGATTCCTAGCACCAAGTGGCCCTGAGATACGGGGCCCCAAAGCCGGTTCGGAAAATGTCATTCTCTGCTGCAGAAAAGTGCTTGACATTTTCTGAACTGATTTTTGGGGCCCTGTATCTCGGGGCCAGTTGGTGCTAGAAACCCCAGCTTTGGAAATTTTATGGTGCTAGTTCCACTGGGTTTGCACACCAAATTTGGGGTTCTTAGCATTTAGCACTAAGTGGCCCCGAGATACGGGGCCCCAAATTCGGTCAACTGTGTCTATCTGCAGCAATGTCATTTCGGGACCCTTTGGGTTCAGAGACCCCAAATTTTGGCTGCAGGTAGGGGGCATCTAGGAACCCTTAACTACCAAGTTTGAAGTTCAGGGGACCTATGGCTGCAAATGGGCACTGTGAGGCATGCAAATGGGCACAGTGATGCTGCAAATGGGCATTGTTGACCCTCTTTTCCACTTACAGTAGCTGTGCATTTCTCACCCTCGTCTTATACTCGGGTCAATACGTTTTTCCCATTTTTTTTTTTTTTTTGTGGTAAATTAGGGCCTCGAATTATACTCGGAACGACTTATACTCGAGTATATACGCTAGATTACATTTGGGTATAGTGTTGCATGACTGAGCAATTGCCAGTTAAAGGAGCACAATGCTGAATAGCATAAAATGGCCTGGTCAAGAAGGGGGTGAAATCTTCTGGAGCTGAGTTAGTTAAACCACTTCAATACCAGGCACTTAGACACCCTCCCGCCCAGTTCAGCTTTCAGCGCCGTCGCAATTTGAATAACAATTTCGCGGTCATGCTACACTGTACTCAAACAATTTTTTTATCATTTTGTTCCCACAAATAGAGCTTTCTTTTGGTGGTATGTGATCACCTCTGAGGTTTTTATTTTTTGCGCAGCAAATAAAAAAAGACCGAAAATTTTGAAAAAAAACAAGTTTTTCTTTGTTTCTGTTAAAATTTTTTGTAAATAAGTACGTTTTCTTCTTCAATGATGGGCACTGATACGGCTGCACTGATGGGCACTGATACGGCTGCACTGATGGGCACTGATACAGCTGCACTGATGGGCACTGATACGGCTGCACTGATGGGCACTGATACGGCTGCACTGATGGGCACTGATACGGCTGCACTGATGGGCACTGATACGGCTGCACTGATGGGCACTGATACGGCTGCACTGATGGGCACTGATACGGCTGCACTGATGGGCACTGATACGGCTGCACTGATGGGAACTGATACGGCAGAACTGATGGGCACTGATACGGCGGAACTGATGGGCACCGATGAGGTGGCACTGATGGGTACTGATAGGTGGCACTGGTATGCGGCACTGATGGGCACTCATAGGTGGCACTGATGGGCACTCGTAGGTGGCATTGATGGGTACTTATGGCTGGCACTGATGGGTACTTATGGCTGGCACGGATGGGCACTGGCAGGTGGCACCGATGGGCACTGATGACACTGATTGGTGGCACTGATGCCCCTAAGGGTGGCATTGCTGGGCATCACTGCAATGTAATGGTGCCAATCAGTGCCCATTTGTGGGCACTGATTGGCAAAGATTGGGCACTGACTGGGCACATGTGGATGGCCATGGGGTACATACCTGGCCATCCACATGTTGCCTCCTTCCCTGGTGCTCCTAGTGGCTATCCCTGGTGGTCCAGTGTGGTCATCTGAGGGGGGGCTGTGCTGATTAACAATCAGCGCAGCCCCCCCTGCCAGGAGAGCCGCCAATCGGCTCTCCTCTACTCGCGTCTGTCAGACACGAGTGAGGAAAAGCCGATCAACGACTCTTCCTATTGACATCGTGCTCAGCCGTGGTTGGACACGGCTGATCACGTGGTAAAGAGCCTCTGCCGGAGGCTCTTTACCAAGATCGGTGAAGCGGTGTGTCAGACTGACACACCGCTCCACTGATCGCCGCGATGCGCGTCCCCGCGGGCGCGTGGCGGCATGTTATCCTGCTGGACGTCATATGACGCCCAGTCAGGATAACGGAACCACTTCCCGCCCAGCCTATAGCGGATTGACGGCCGGGCGGGAAGTGGTTAAAAGAGAAGTATGCCTTTGCCTCAGTGGATGCAGCATTGGTCCCCCACCGGCTCTAAGACTGAGAACCGAGCGATCAGCTCGGTTCTCACAGCTCCCCTAGCAGAGAGCTGCTGATTATCATTTAGCAGCTCGAAGACGTCGCTGGAAGAGGGAGAAGAGTCAGAGAGGGGAGAAGAAGTCGGAAGAGACCCTGGAGCTGCCTAATAAATGACTTTAAAAACCTGTGAACTGTGTTTTATTTTTGACACTTTTTTTAGGGAAATGGGTAGGGGTACAGTGTACCCCATACTCATTGACATAGGGTGGGGGGGCTGGGATCTGGGAGCTCCCTTGTTGAAGGAGGCTTCCAGATTCCGATAAACTCCCAGCCCGCAAACCCAAACAACCAACGGCCAGGGTTGTTGGGAAGAGGCCCTTGTCCTCATCAACATGGGGACAAGTTGCGTTGGGGTGGGGGGGCGCAGGGCTCCCCTGCCCCAAAGCACCCACCCCCCATGTTGAGGGCATGTGGCCTAGTACTGTTCAGGGGGGGGGGGGTGGCGCTCGCTCGTCCCCACCCCCTTTCCTGGCCTGCCTCGGATAAGGGTTCGGTATGGATTGTGGGGGGGGCCCCCACAGTTTTTTTGGCATGAGGGTTCCCCTTAAAATCCATGCCAGACCGAAGGGCCTGGAATGCTCTTGGAAGGGGAATCCATGCCTTTTTTGTTTTTTACATTGTGCGTGGAGTTCCCCCTAAAGATTCATAGCAGACAGTGCCTGGTATTGGGGATCAAAGTCAGATCCCTGTTTACTGAAGTCGGACTTCAAGTCACAGGGCAAAGTCAGATCCACAGTCATACGACTGTCTTGTCAAAATCGCGGTTGCAAAATTGCGCGGCTTTAAAGTCGCACAATTGTGAAAGGGGCCTTAATGAATACATAACTAGGTGTAATGGGAGTATTTTATATCTGTCTACACTTCTGCTTACAGTAGACTCCTAGTTTTGTAAGGTTGTGCCATCGATTTCACAAGCTACTAAAGTGTACACTGGTATTAGCAAAGGTTTCAACTGACTTCATGTGTGAGCTGTCTTCCTCCAGCAATGCTTGTGTGAACAGAATTGCTTAAAACAGCATTTGTTTGATAGCGTGGTGTTCTCAATACATCATTTATTAATAAATACCCCCAATTTAGTAAATAAATTGATGAAATCAGCTATTCAAGTATATCTTTATCTTCGCAGGTGAGTCTGCAGGTATATTCATTTATTTGTGCTGATTTCAACATTTCTTTTTTTCTTTTAATTTTTAGATTGTAATCATGGAGACCTTGGACAAAGCCGTAAATGGATATATAGATAATTTACTGGGACCAAGAGGTGAGAAGTGTACAGTATTTAAATATTTAATGTGTAATCACATTAGATGTGTGTTTTCCACTAAAGCTTTACAGAAACCAAGAACAAGAATGTCATTAATTCAGCTTACCACTTCTTAGATGTGGTGTGCTTAGGTGCTGCAGTAATTTAGATAGAGCCCATCTCCTACCTGGAGGACATCCAGCATCATCCAGCACTTTCCTCTTCAGCCTTAGGCCCCTTTCACACTGGGGTGGTTTGCAGGCGTTATTGCGCTAAAAATAGCGCCTGCAAACCGACCTAAAACTGCCGCTGCTGTTTCTTCAGTGTGAAAGCCCGAGGGCATTCACACTGAAGCGGTGCGCTGGCAGGAGAGAAAAAAAACTCCTGCAAACAGAATCTTTGGGGCGGGGAAGGAGCGGTGTATTCACCGCTCCTGCCCATTGAAATCAGTGGAGCAGCGCGGCTATACCGCTGCTGTAGCGGCGCTATGCGATCGGTTATAACCCTTTTTCGCCCGCCAGCGGGGGGTTAAAACCGCACCGCTAGCGGACGAATACCGCCGCTAAAACGACGGTAAAGCGGCGCTAAAAATGGTGCTGTTTTACCGCCGACGCCCCCACCGCCCCAGTGTGAAAGGGGCCTAACTGTTCCTGACCCACCCCTTATATGGATTGTATCTCAGTTCTGCCAGCCATGGAGGTTCAGCATAGAGAATCACAGATACCCAGTGATGACATCACATAGTGAAAATTAAGGTATTTAATGAAAACGGGGTTTATTAAAAATGCTGTTAGCTTGTTGAGGGGGGACAGGGAATGCAAAATATGAGCAAATTAAACTTCAGCTGTAAGTCTGGGTAATTGTAGTTATCTTTGCAGCTCCCAAATAAATATTGCTGCTCAGTGAACTACTTATTGCCACCTTCTCTCACTGCTTGCACTACTGCTTCCTGTCAAAACTGTCAGTCCCAGTGAAGGCAGTGGGGTTGACTTAAAAACGACTAATAGACTGTTCACTTTGCAAGGGTAAGATAAAAGTACTAAAGCGCTGATATGAATATCTAAAATTGGCAAAAAATAGCAGATAAATAAATGAATCAAGCTGCAACCATTAAAAATAACGTTCTGACACCATATGAGAAGTGATAAAGAGAAACAACAGTGCGCTAAACTCAACCTCCTATTTGTGATAATAATACACAAAATATATATACTTAGAGTACTGAAATCCTCCGTGACAAAATAATAATCAAATTAATAAACTGAAAGAGTTTAGTGATAAAGTAATTAAATGAATTCCTCCGTGTAAAGGCAATAATCAAAGGAAGCCACCTGAGTGTGGATAGCCTGTGTGTGGATAGTCTGTTCACAGCAGTCCTACTATCAATCAATCCCTCACTCAGCTTCCTGCCGGCGTCTTTCAATTTTCAGTGTTCTTTCAGGGTTTCAGTGTGTAATGGTTCTCACATAAAAACAAGAGAAAAGCACATCATTGCGCAATGCTATCTGTGATGAATTCTCCAAAGGGTAGGTGATTGCACTCACATTTATTGATAAACAACCAGCACATATACAACTATCAGACGCTTGTATCGAGTATCTCCTCACTCCGCATTTAGTATGCACAAGCATCATAGATGTCGTCACTCGGCTCCTCCTGACGCTTTGCTTCACATGTCACGTGACTTTTTCAAGGGTCAAAAAAGTGAAAAAGCCACGTGACATGTGACGCAACGCGTCGGGAGGAGCCTAGTGACGACATCTATGGTGCTTGTGCATACTAGGTGCGGAGTGAGGAGATACTCGATACAAGCGTCTGATCGTTGCATATGTGCTGGTTGTTTATCAATAAATGTGAGTGCAATCACCTACCCTTTGGATAATTTATCACAAATAGCATTGCGCAATGATGTGCTTTTCTCTTGTTTTTATGTGAGAACCATTACACACTGAAACCCTGAAAGAACACTGAATATTGAAAGACGCCGGCAGGACTCTGAGTGAGGGATTGATTGATAGTAGGACTGCTGTGAACAGACTATCCACACACAGGCTATCCACACTCAGGTGGCTTCCTTTGATTATTGCCTTTACACGGAGGAATTCATTGAATTACTTTATCACTAAACTTTTTCAGTTTATTAATTTGATTATTATTTTGTCACGGAGGATTGCAGTACTCTAAGTATATATATATATATATAGATATATTTTGTGTATTATTACCACTGTATCACAAATAGGAGGTTGAGTTTAGCGCACTGTTGGTTTTTCTTTATCACTTTGCAAGGGAAGTTACTCTTTGCGGGGGGGATTTGCCCCAGAATTTAGTGAATGAGGTAAAGCTCCACTAACTTCCATCATCCAATCATGTACAAGTGCAAATGCTGTTTTGATTTACCTTGTACATGATTGGGTATTCTTTGCACAGTAAAACTTCACCACATTCAATTCCATTGCAATTTGCACAACCTTCAGTATGTGCCTTTAGTAACTCAACCCCAGTGAGTAGTCTGATGATAGCAATGCTGGGCTAGAGCTTTATGTTGCTGATGCAAATGTAGGTATTTTACAGACAGGACCCTTTGCTGACTTATTCTTCAGGAAGAAGTACTTTTTAGTTTTGTATTTTTTAATACAGTGGATTAAGGCCTGGTTCACACCTTTTGCAGGTTGCAGTTTGCATATTCCAGGTGCATTTTTTAATACTACACGTTTTTGATCCATTGTAATCTATGGAACCAAAAACCAGAAAAAAAGTCCCTGGCCCTTTCCATAAAATGCACAGATGTGAACGTGACCCATAGGAAACCATGTTAAATGGACTGTAGTGTGTTTCTGCAAAACTGAAAATGCACTTAAAAATGCATAGGTGTGAACCAGGCCTAAAGCAACATTAAACCCAAAACAAAAATGTAATATTTTGCAGCTTACTAATTATTAGATGTGGTGGCTGCATTCATTTTCTTTTTTAGGCTTTTTCCCCTGTGTTGTCACCTGGTGATCTGGCCAGTAACACACCTCCTGTATTAGTGAGACACAACTCTGGAGAAATGAGCTCGGGAGGCACAGCAGACCGCAGCTTTGTCAATCTCGTGTTGTATTGGCTAGTGTACTAGATGTACTACAGAGTTAAATACACTAACAAATTGAATCCAAATTGTTCATTGTAACCCCCTCCTGCTAGTGTTAAATAATTTGTCTCATCTCTGTAACTGATACATTCCGCTGAAGAGTTTATTCTGTTGAAAAACAACATACTTACTAGCTGGATCATCAGAGGAAAATAGAAAATAAACAAAACGAATGCAGCTATCACATCTAAGAATTGGTAGAATAGAATATTCAGTTTAATACTGCTTTAATACAAAGTACTCTTTAGCTTTAGATTAGTTTATGTTGGCTGTTGTGAAGCCTATCATCTGCAGTGTTGATTTATGGAATTGTTTATTGCATTTTGTTTTAGGAAATAATGTGACATTTAAAATCTTGTTCACCTGGTATTTATATTTAAAGTGATCGTTCACCTTAACCACAAAACTGCCTATGCAGATAAGGGGCATGTGTAGATATAAACAAAATGTCTTTTAACATTTATTTTTGGTTGCACAGTTTATGTGCTTTCCCTGCATAATCACACAGGATAGGAAGAGTTCTCCTAGTGTGCTGATAACAAGTATGTCCCCAGTAGTTGAAGAGATGATCATGCTTTCCACATAGAAACACCTGCTTGAACTTTGTCAGACCTGTGTGCTTTGTTCTGTTCTGCTGGTTGCTGGGAAAATGAAGATCCATGAGCAAAGACCAAGCACGAGTGGCTTAGCAGCAGCAGTGCATAGTATGTGGGATGCTGTCCAACATTTGATCATTTTCTTTACTCGATAGGACAATCTGTTTATATAAGTATCAGCAAGCTTAGAGCAAAGTTTTTTCCAACCTCTTTCAGCCAAGGGACCCTTGATTGCACACAATCCTGGGGCATACCAGTCTGAGGGTATCTTCACACCAGGAGTTGCATCTGAGCGCACATGCTTTCTTTGCGTGTTCCCACATGTTGCTTTTTTTAATGTGCTGCTCTATGTGTGTGGAACACGCAAAAGGGTACCAACATGATTTTTAAAATTGCGCAGCACCAAAACACATGGTACTACAGTACCATGCGTTTTACTAGGCATAAGCGTTCATGCATTTGCTAGATGCGTAGGGGGTGTCATTAAATTTAATGGCACCCACGCACATCTGCAAAAGGCAGCATATATTTCTGCAGTATGGGAAAACACGTAATTTCGCACGTGTTACTGCATCTGGTGAATAAGCCTTAAAATGTAATTTTTGGATTCAGTGACCTGTAGGTTGTAACCCCCTCTCTTAGCAAAAACCCTTGCAAATCCCCCCTCAGAGCACAGCCCCCCCAAATCTTACCAAACCCCCCCCCCCCCCAAAGCCAGGAGGGGGTGTGGGTTGTGCTCTCTATAACCCCCAACCTCCCCCCAGCTCCTCTCCTTCCTGTACATTCACGTCTGAACGATCCTCTGGTAACCCCTGTGCTACAGGAGAAAGATAGCAGTCTTAAATCTTGTGTACAGAGGAGGCAGACGCTCAGCCCGTACCTTCCCCACATTCTGCTCCTCTCTGTATTCTTGCCGTCAAGTCCATAGCAACGGATGATGTCATCGATTGGTAGGACGCGGTCGGGCGGCCAGCTTAGCTTTCTGTTTTGCCAGCATGAGTACAGAGGAGGGGCAGAGCGTGGGGGGAGGTGCGGGCACAGCTCTCTGCCTCCTGTATACAAGAGTTAAATGTACTCTCTCACTCCTGTAGCACTGGAGCTAACAGAGGATCGCTCAGATCGGGCTGTTGCCACGGCACCCCTGATTACTCCTCACGACACCCTGGTTCAGAAACACTGGCTTAGAGTGGTGGGTTATGTTAGATTCATCCAAATACAACCCCTGAGGCTCCATTCACACTTGAGAGTTATAAGATTCAACAAACAAAATCCTGTGTAATTAAATGGTGGCCATTCACATATAAGCGCCCAGGTACCTGTAACTTGACGCCTGGCACTCGATAAGCTACAAGAACTACTTTTTGAGACAGATTTGAGCTTTTTTTGGCCCCATAGACTTCAGTGAGAATGCCTGTAAAGACTCAAATCAATCATTTTCTTCAGTCGTATTCGGGCTCTTTTCAGACCTGTAAGTGGACTTCTCCTCCTAGTGCTTTAAATTAGAAATGGGCTAAAACAAAAATATCTGAAGCTTGAATACAAAACACTTGAAATACACTTCCAAAATGCTCATATACATGCACAAAATGCTCAAGTAAAAGCACTTGAAAATTGTTGTGCTCAGATGTAAATGCATCCTTAGTCCTATAAGTAGAAATCTGTGTTTGTCTTGAATATAATGACATTGAAAGTAGGTTTCATCATACACCAGTACCCGCCAATGCTGAAAGTAAAAAATAGGCCTCCAGTCTGATGATTTGCTGAAATTATCAGTTAGCCACCCTGCACCCTGTGGCTCAGAATTCTTCACAAAGTTCTTATCAAAGCTATTCAGCTGTGACCAGGGCATCCAAAATGTCTTTTGGGTGTTCCATTTATTTTCAAGTATATGACCGGATCTCACAGCCCGAGAGGTTCAGCACCACTTGTATACTTTCAGATCTCACTATTCCAGAATGACCCTACAAATGCAGTCTTTTACAACTAGGTTTTCCATCCCACATTTTTCAAAGCAGATAATGATCAACAGGAGGGACTGTTTGTTCTTGTGTCTAGTAAGATTATTGATAAGTTAGGTCTTATAATATAGACAATATGTAGTGACAATTTGGTATACATTGACAAAAAAAAGCACCCAGAGAAGCCTGCTGTCTTACATTATATTAGGAAACACAGGGGTGCCCACCTTTCTGCGTTCTTTTGGTCTCTCTATTGTGTTGTTGCCCATATTACTTGGTAAAATAAAGGCCGTCCCTTGTGATATAATGGCATTCAGTATCTTATTCAATGAGCCAAGATGCATTCAGATTTACAGGTGATTTGTGAAATTTGGACTTCCAATAATCTGTAAATTTGCTAATTAGATTCGATCAGAAGCAGATACAGTCATTGAGGCTTAAGCCTGGTACACATAGGCAGTCTTTTTCCGTTCAACCCAGCAGGCTGAACGAAAAAAACAACTTGCAAACTATGCAATGTTAGAACAGTGTTCTCCCCACTGAGCTAGTGTGTTTTGACAAGGGAGCTACCCCCCGTCCAAAACACACCAGTCAACGCTCACAGCCATTGGCTGCGAGTGCTGATTGGGTCCCAATCGGTAGCTGTTTTTCCAGTATACCCATTCGACAGAGGCTGGACAGGCTGCTGTACAAACGGGCCAAATGTCAGCCAGTTTCTGTTAAACCACCCGATATTCAGCCCCTTTGTATCTGCCATTAGGAGCCTCTTCAATGTATAAGTTCCCCTTTACTAAAAAAACACACTATGCTGTCCCATATGGGTATAGCAGCATAGTGTGTTAAACTTGCCTACCAGTCAGGGCTCCCTTTTAATTAAAACAATGTATACAAAACTGCATTAAAACAGCCTTATTAAAATCTTCTACAGCCTGTGATGGCTCTGTCCTGTGTTATTTTAGTAACAGAGTAGCTGTTGGGACCATTAGTGCCATGGGAGGGATTGTTGTCCTGTTCTTTCAGGCTGCAGTGTATCACCTCTCCTGACGCCTAAGATGACAGTGGCTGTGACATGAAGGCTTCTTTTAAAGGAGAAGTAAGGCTTCAAAGCTCTTTTGGCCCTAGTTCTCCTGTAACCTGTTTTCAGCCGACAGTGGCTAAAGTCCGCTGTCAGCTGACGTCACTCAGCCAATCCAGACTCTGGATTAGTCCCAACTTTAATGTGGGAATCCACCCAGATCCCTGGGCTGGCAGCATGCTGCTGAGAGTCGGAGCCGGCCGCTCCCGTCCACTGTACAGCCCAGAGCTCCAGTGACCGCTTGGGGGGAGAACAGAAAGCGGTTGACTGACAGTCACGGCTCTCTGCTCAGAGCGGAGGGGGAGAACTGAGCGATCAGTAATGACAAAGGAAAATTTTGGCGGGATTTTTGAGGGTGCCGGCAATACTCCACAATATGTATAAAAAAAATAACAAGGTTTTTATTGCTACATACAAGTCATAGTTAAAAAGTTTTTTGGTATGTTTTATATGCACATGTACAAAGAAACATCTATAATTCAAAGCAGATGACCAAATTTAATCACTCGGCAATAGCATTGGAGTGATTGTCCTGTCATGTTTCGCCACTCTGGGCTCATCAGGGGATGTTTTAAAGACAATTAGATTTAACACTGCATAGAACAAAACAAAATTAAAAACATTACATTGACTTTGAATACAATACAAAAAAATATAATAGGAAATAAAAATAATAATGGTACGGTAGTATAGGCTGTCGAATACTATGTCCATCACCAATCTCTCACTCATATGAAGATCTTTTGCCTGTGACTCAATGTCAAGTCAAGAAAAACCGTCACTGTGTAGTGCACATAAGAAGATGCCAAATAGGGCCGAAAAATTTGTTCGGCTGGAATCTAGCCAACAGAATAGTGCAGGAATTAATAAATTAGAAAATCCTAAGTGGAAAAAATGTTTTAAATAAATCTACTATAAAAAATAGTTTAAGTGAAAGGGAGTGTAGGAAGGGGTGGAGGGTGGGGAGGGGGTTTGAAAAGGTGAGTGTGCGGGGTGGAGAGATGAACTGGAGGGGTTGTGAGTAATAAAATAGTGTGGATAGTGATAGATAAGATGGTTAGCATCTGGGAAACGGATGGAAACCATGGGCAAAAGTGATTACTAAAAATGTGCTAATATAAAGTGATAATATATGCCAGGGGAGAACGTGGCTTACTTACATCGATAAGGAGGTTGGTGCCATTTCCTTATCATTGTCACCTACCCATATTGCTACTTCCTATTGAGCGATCAGTTATCTTTGATCACTTGGTTCTCAGTCATAGAGGTGGCAGGGGACAGATGCAGCATCTAACCGATGCTGCATTCACCTAGGTAAGTATAATTGTTTTGGTTTTTTTTTCAATTCCCGAACTTCTCTTTTAATGCAATTTTGGCCTACGTTATATTCATTGAACAGAAAGGCAGCCCTGGCTGGAAAGTAGGTTTAGCATATTATGCTACTATAACTATATGGGGTGCTTTTGGTAAAGATACACTTATGCCGCGTACACACGAGTGGATTTTACAGCAGACTTTGCCCGGCGGACTTTGACGGACTTTACGACGGACTTTCTGAATGAACGGACTTGCCTACACACAATCCACCAAAGTCCGTCGAATTTGTACGTACGACCGGACTAAAACAAGGAAGTTCATAGCCAGTAGCCATTATCTGCCCTAGCGTGGCTTTTTGTCCGTCGAACTAGCATACAGACGAGCGGACTTTTCGACCAGACTCGAGTCCATCGGATAGATTTGAAACATGTTTCAAATCTAAGTCCGTCCAACTTTTGAGAAAACAAAGTCCGCTGGAGCCCACACACGATCGAATTGTCCGACGAAATCCTGTCCGCCGGGCAAAGTCTGCCGTAAAGTCCGCTCGTGTGTACGCGGCATTACACTTTAAAGGAAACCTACCTTGAAAGAAATACAGAGGCTGTCATTGATGACCTCCTCCTGAAAATGCTAATTTCCTGGAGCACATGCTGATTTCTGACTCTTTCCAAGCACGTAGCAAGAGAAATAGCTAGTATTGGTGTCCTCTGTATTTCTCTCAGCTCAGGTTTCTTTTATAGGATTATTGTGTTTGAATGTGTTCACAGAGGATTGGGCTGAGATTGATAAATGGCAGAATTCTGCAAATGATTATTTATTTATTTAGTACACCGGAACCCAAACAAAGATTTGCATGTATGCGCTGCCAAGAGCTGAGCTAATGTCTGGACCCGGGTGACATTAGGATGTCTCTTGGACTTTCAAGTCATAAAATCATTTAATTAAAAAAAAATAATTACAAAAGGATGTGGGTAAAGGGTGCCTCACTTTTGTCACATATTTCCAGTTTGTGAATACATATATATGTGTATACATAATTTTGTCTTACATTAGATTTTTATACCTATTCCTAAGTGAACTTTTTTTTTTAAATGTTTTTGTGCTGCTGTATTACGTTTAGCTTTGGGATTCTTGGGTCCTTGACAATTGGTGAGCAACTTGTATGTGTAGTTTTCACTGCCCACTTGAAGGGTATTTTTAATTTTTTTTTCCCCAGAATTGGACTTGAAATCTGTTGTGAAATGATATGTAGGCTTCCATTTCTGATCTCCTACAGTTTTTTGCCTTGCTGTTGTGCTGATCCTCTGGACATCAGAGACTGCCATACAACTAGCATGTTCAGGAGTGGGTCAGCAATGCCAGCCCATGTACTCCCAAGGCAATCTTCATCTCCAGTTTAGGAATATTATACAGAGATCTTAATTGGATTGCTGGCTGTCCCTTTACCCAAGCTGTTACCAAGCTTTGGTAGGTTTCATCACTTCTTACATATTGTGGAAAGCCAGCTAGAGCCTGCAAGGTGCTTCTTAAAAGAAACAACAGCAGTCCTATCAAGTTAAGATTCTGTTAACCTCTGTTTATTTCCAGGCTGGAGCTGTAGGATGCTTTAACCTCTTGTGGACCGGCTACTATACATATATTGCTGGGTCGTTCCCCTATTATTCCGGCAGGATGTACTGGTACGTTTTCCGGGAGCTAAGCTCCTGTGATTGTACTGTAATTGGACACAGTGGATCACAGGCAAAAGGTACAGAGCCAATGGAAGTGGCTCTGTACCACATGATCACTGTGACCAACCAGAAGGTAGCTAGCAGGCATGTGTCACTTTCTGGCCAATGATCAGAAAGCACAGTTTGCTGTCACACACAGATAAGAGAGATAAGAATGCCCCTTGACCACCAGCCAGTACCAGTTCAATCCAGTACTGCACCAATAATAATAAAATCCACCCCCCACTCCTCCATTTGTCAGCCCCCATACTGTCTCAGATCTGACTTGTATATTTAAGCGATTTTAAAGGTATTAATTAAAAAAAAAACATACATGTCATATTTACTGCTCTGTGCAATGTTTTTGCACAAAGCAGCTCCAATCCTCTTTTTTTTGGGTCCCTCAACTGTGCGAACCAATTAGGAGAGAGAAACCCAGGAGAGCCGCTGATCTCATGCACATCGCTGGATAGAGATGGGGCTCAAGTATGTATAAGGTGAGCTGGGGGGAGAGCTGCATCCAGAAGATTTATTTATCTTGATGCATAGAATGCATTAGGGTAAAAAAAACCTTCTGCCTTTAGAACCACTTTAACCCCTCTTCATCTCCATTTTCCCATTGGGTAACTAACAAATTTAAGTCTCCCAAGACAGTTCGGTGTAAAAGAATCTTACAGAATTACAAGACTGTGCAAACCAACACGACACAGGGTAGTTTTTCTGCATCAAAAAAAGGTCTCACAGGTAGCAATTCCAAGGAACTTGGGTGTTTTCTGGTGTGCTGCCCTAGTACTCCTGCAGAAGCAAGAGAAGCAGGCAACTTTGAGGGTAAAAAATGCAAAACGAAGAACACAGAGTCCTGAAAGTAATAGTATAGACCGACAAAGTCCTGATCTCAACATCAATGAGTCTGTCTGGAATTACCTAAAAAGATGGAAGTAACTGAGACAGCCTAAGTCCACACAAGAACGTTAGTTAGTCAACCTACTGCTGAGTTCACTAAAAAATGGTGTGCATAGGTACCTTGGAGAATTGATGCAGTTTTAAAGGCAAAAGGTAGCCAAACCAAATATTGATTTTATTTAGGATTTTTTCTGTTTATGCATTTTGAGGGTTGTTAATTGATAACTAGAAACTATTCCCCACTTTACATCATATTTCCCACTGTACTACAATTTTGCACAGTACTATTTTTTTTCTTTTCTTTTCTATATTGTTTTTCCAGATATTTTCTGGCAGGTCACGTGACATGCAGGATCCTCTTCCTTTTCTGCAACATTGGGCAGTCCTCAGTGATGCAGAAAATGTTGCCATTCTCTGCATAATTGTACTGTGAGATGTCATGGTGGTGCCACCCCTAAGGGGGCATGTCCATGACACTTGGCACTCACAGGAAATGGGTTGAATGATGCTGTATGTCATTTAACCCAGAGTGCCAATAGCAACCGAAGCAGTGAGTGTGTGAGGAACAGTGCCAGAGAAATGGTATTTTGTAGCTTTATTGTTTATTTTCACTGTAGCATGGCTACTAAAATTTAAAATAAAATGCACATGTGCGAAAAAACACCATGTTTCTAGCCATGTTTTTTTTACAGATCTAACCACAAGTTCATTGTTGTCTATGGGGTAATACACACAGTGATCAGTAATGCAGTATGAGTTCAGGGCTGTAAAAAAAAAAAGACATTTAATGCTTAAGTGCAGTAATTTTCACGCATTTGTGTATACACAAGTATATATGAGTGTATACGCATAAATTGCAACAATGGCAGCTAGAAGAGAATGCAGAAGAATTTTACTTGTGTAAACACATAAGCACCATTATGCGCATGCACACATTACTCTGGATCTTCCTGCCAGCAAGGTCCTGCGTATAAACATCAGTATATTATATCTGAGGCCTATAGTCTATCAACTGACAAGATCAGTTAATGAAAAGTTAACATTATTTTGTTTGTTGGCTAACTGGAACCTTGATATTTTTTCCATACTTGGTTTGTTTGATTTGGAATAATTAAAGATCCTATATTACCATGCTTGAAAATCCTATTTTATGGTGCTTTTTTTAATTTGGTGTTTCTGATTATGTTTCAGACCCGCGGGTGAAAGGATGGTTCATGTTGGATAACTATGTTCCCACCTTTATATGCACTGTCCTGTATTTATTTATAGTATGGATAGGACCAAAGTACATGCAAAACAGGCAGCCCATTTCATGTAGAGGAATTTTACTGGTTTATAACCTTGGACTGACTCTGCTCTCCCTGTATATGTTTTATGAGGTAAGATTTTTAAACATGTATAACTACTGGACAACCATTACTGTGAATTGTATGCGAATTAATGTTATTGAAGTGGACCTTTACTCAAATATCAGTCTTACAAAGATGGAATAAAGAGTAATAAAAGGGCTGAAAAGGAGATCCTTCCTGCATATACGCATTATCAAAACCAACACAAGTAGGTCCCTTTCTGGCTGGGTTCACATTATTGCGATGCCAGATATCGCATGCGATTCGCACTGTATTGCTGTGCACATCACATATGATGTATGTGTGATGCAAATTCAGCCATACAGATTGTATAAGCTCTACTCCAACACTTGGATCTGCTGGAATATGTTTATATTCTCTGATGAAGGAAGCCAGGTCTTTCTTTGGGTGTCCACATCGTTGCCTGCATGACGTAGACACTTCCTATTGGCTGTCCAGCGGTGAGGTCCTCTCAAGATCCGGAAGAGAAATCTTAGTGGTGACATCAGTGTGAAGGGACGATCAGGCATTTTATATCTGGCAGAATCCCTGTCATATGGAGCCCATCTTATGTGGAAAGAGCGCTTGATGTTTGGCATCTGATTGATTCGATTTGTAATAAGCGCAAGGTACCGCTATATTAGGATGTCCACATCCTACGGTAAGAGGCAGTGTGTGTACCTGTTGGTGGAGGATCACAAGATTTCTTTTTCACCACTTGGATATCACATCATCTGGATTCCTCTTATGAACTTTCTATATGAACTTTCTTTTAAACACCTCCCATTAATTAGCTCTGCACCCTTTTGTATTTACATACAGTTTGTATGGCTGAAATCGCATCGCATTCGCACCAAAATGGCACAGGACCCTTTTTTTTGGTCCGCACTAAAAATCCGTCCGATTTGGTCCCATGCTATCCGATTCCACAGTTTGCACTGCGTTCTGCGAACAGATTTAACTTGCGTTTGACATCCACAGCAGTTTGCAGAGAACAGTTTGAAATTCCTGAGTCAGATGCAATGTGGGAATCCGCACAGGAATCGCATATCGCACCAGTGTGAACTGAGACTCACACAGGCGGACCGATCAGGTCCTCCTGTCAGTTGTTTAGGTGGGACCCGATTGGACTTTTTTTGTCCTCTATAGAATGGCCAGAGTCAGCAATGTCTGTTGACACCCGCAAAAAGCAAACGGATGGGGAATCTGTTCCTCATCCATCTGATGTATCAGATTGGATGACAGTTGAATGGAAATGGACAGGCGGTCTGTTTTCGTCCAATCACCTGTAAAGGACAGTGGGCTATGTCTGTGTCCGCTCTGCATAAGCAGGGTGGACACGGATCTGTCATCCTCCTGTTCAGTGGGGATCAGTGGACAGATTTCCCGCAGAACAGGTGGAGTCCGTCTGTCTGAAAGGGGCTTTATTGCCTTGTTTACTAATTTGAGAGAGACTATGGTGTTTATTCACTGAAACTGGAGTGTGCAACATCTGGTGCAGCTATGCATAGTAACCAATCAGCTTCCAGGTTTTTATCAAAGCTTAAATGAACACATTGAAGTTAGAAGCTGATTAGTTACTATGTACAGCTGCACCAGATTTTGCACTCTCCAGTTTTAGTAAATCAATCCCAATATGTAGTCTTTTTAGAAACCCTTTGATTACATAACTCGTAGAGCTTTCTTCTGCAGTCAAAGCTATCATAGTCCATAGACACTAGGTTATATTATTTGCAATGACTGCAGCATAAACATGGAAGTTGGTTTCGGCCAGGTTTCTGCACTAATGGTACTAGCTCAGGGGATCAATGTGATTGAGGAGAATGCATTTTGGACAGTCCTCTTCATTAAGATGGAATGACCTGTGAGTTCTGCCAAGATTGCTTACTGCCCATAGACATACAGTACTACTGTTTCCAAATGCAACAGTCATTTTCCAGATTAGGCATCATTCATCATGTTAATTGACATTTTGCCCTGTGGCTGTTCTTCCTCTGTGGACAGTAGTCCTTTAATGTGTCCCACACCTCTGCTTAAGGGTTCTGTGGCTCTTGTTTAAAGTTGCATTCCATACTTTGGACCCACCTTGTCTGGCATTCTTCAGCGCTCATCGTATCTTTTTAAAAGGGGGTGTAGCCTGAATATTGCCAGCTATTTCAGTGTATCTAATGGCAGCTGTAATAATGAGATAAACTTGTAATTGCAGTCTGAAGATGGCTGCTGAGTTCCTGTTCTGGTCTATCTTTGCTTTAAACCATATCTCCATAAACTGCAAGCGTTGCTAATTAGAAGCACCTCATCCATTTTTTGTAATGCACAGCCTAGGTCATAACCTCTGGCCTGTGTGTCAGGGCAATTACATTCTATATTACACTACATAAAATCCCTACAATTGTCCTCTATGCTCAGCACACTTATGCAGCGTACACACGAGCAGACTTTGACCGGACTGGTCTGACTGACCGAGTCCGGCGGACAATACGATCATGTGTGGGCTTCATCGGACCTTCAGCGGACTTTTCCAGTCAAAAATCTGACGGACTTTAGATTTGAAACATGCTTCAAATCTTTCCCGCGGACTCGAGTCCAGTCGAAAAATCCGCTCGTCTGTATGCTAATCCGACGGGCGAAAACCCACGCTAGGGCAGCTACTGGCTATCAACTTCCTTATTTTAGTCCGGTCATACGTCATCGCGTACGAATCCGTCGGACTTTGGTGGGATCGTGTGTAGGCAAGTCCGTTCGTTCAAAAGTCTGTCGGAAGTCCATCAAAAGTCTGCCGGAATGGCCGTCGGACTTTTGTTGCCGAAAAGTCTGTTCGTGTGTACGCGGCCTTAGCCCCGTTTACTTGTCATCTTGCACCTGAAGTCACACTGACATGCGGGCTTTGAAATCGCGCGATTTCAAGTGAAGTCACGTGATTTTAAAGCCGCATCCAGTGTGACCCTAGACTAAAACGACTGCGTTGGTGTGAATGGACAATGTTTTAGATGTATATAAAAGACAGTTGTGTGTGCATTTATTGATTGAGGTGGCTAAACAGTACACACGTGTGTTATGTTGCCAGTGGATTGACCAGTAAGCGATTGAGCATAGATTGAACTTTATTGCCTTAGCAAGTGGTTATCATACATTTTTTTTCCTCTGTGCGGTAGTGAAGCTTTTCACGCCATTTTACTTTATCATAGGGACACTTGTTGAAATTAAACCATTCCTCCAGGTGCCAGCGGAATGCATGCACTCCAGACAAACAAATATATGTGGAATTTGTGATTTGGAAACACAGTGTTCTTTGTTGCCAGAATACTGAGGACCACATTACTTAATCTGCTTAGCTGTACAGTGTGTGCTCTCTAATCTACGTCAAAAAGATATCACACTGTTTTACATTTAGCAGTAGAAAAAGCTCTGTGCTTGCAGAGTACAACAGATCTGAAACCTAGGCTGTCATTACATTTGTGTAGGAGTCCTTGTATTGTGATGAGCTAGTCTGGATTATGTCATTTTCCAGTGCCAGATAACTGGCATAACACTAGTAGGTTTGTTTACATTGAATGCATCAAGACAGGAATTATATGGAAACTGCTGATGTGGTCTTCTTTTAAAATGTGCATGAGCCTTGGTTGTCATGTTTGTTCATTCTTTGCTGCTTGGTCACTTACCTGGAACAAGTGTTTGTATGTCTGGTGTTTAACACTTAAATTGCATGCACTTGTTTCAATCAAGTACGTTATCCAGTAGTGAAGGAATAAAAAGGATAACAGCCATGCAGCTTGAACCTTCAAAAACATTTCTGCAGTGGCAGCTCCCGTTTTCTATCCTGCCATACTGCTTTTAATAAAGCAGTACAAAAGAAAGCTGTTTATAAATGTTACTTTACTATTGGTATATGTTGGGAGATGATTTCTGGTTGGTAGTTGGTGTTATTGCACTGGGGACTGCACTCCTAGCTCCTAAACATGTAACAATCAATTTCAATAGTTGAATCCAATTTATATTGTCATCTTTTCATATCTGATTTTATACAAGCATCATTTTACTGGCTTTCCTGATGTTTTAAGCTTAAAGTCTTGTTTTATTTTCTATAAAAATAACAAACATGTTAAACTTACCTGCTCTGTGCAGCGGATTTGCACAGAGCAGCCCAGATCCTTCTCTTCTCGGGTCCCTCCTCGGGGCTCCTGGCCCCTCCCTCCTGTTGAGTGCCCCCACAGCAAGCAGCTTGCTATGGGGGCACCCAAGCTGAGCTGCAGCTCAGTGTGTCCATTCAGACAGGGAGCTGTGGTTTGGCCCTGCCCCCCTCTCCTGATTGGCTAACTGACTTTGACAGCAGCAAGAGCCAATGGTGCCACTGCTGTGTCTCAGCCAATCAGGAGGGAGCGTCCCGAATGGCCGAGACACTCGTGGACACCGCTGGACAGAGATGGGGCTCAGGTAAGTATTAGGGTGGCTGCTGCACAAAGAAGGTTTTTTATCTTAATGCTTAGAATGCATTAAGATTAAAAAAAAACAAAAACCTGCCTTTACAACCCCTTTTAAGCAGATCTTGCATAAAAATGCAAGGATCACTTAACAAACCCCTAATAAATAAATAAATAAATATATATATATATATTTAAAAATACAGTAAAACCTTGGTTTACAAGCATTATTCGTTCTGGAAACGTGCTTGTAATCCAAAAACACTTGTATATTAAAGCAAATTTCCCCATTAAAATAATGGAAACTCAGATGATTTGTTCCACAACCAATTATTAATATACAAATGATTACAGCAATACAAAATACAGTATAAAGTGTACTGTAAAAATAAAACAGATTAACCTGCATCTCAGGAGCTACAACGTATAAAAGAGAAGAGGGGCGGTTCACACTGCCGGCCCGACTTTGTAAGACAACTTCGAGGCAACTTCAGGGAATGCCTTGGTAATCTTCAGGTAATGTCGGAACCAAATCACATCAGTTAAGATAAGGATCCAACTTGGAGGCAACTTCCATTAAAGTCTATGGACACAAGTCGGATAGAGGTCGCCTTGAAGTAGTACTAATAGTGCTAATTAAGACATCTCTCATTGACTAAAATGGGATTTCACGTCACACGACTTGGAGTCTCACAAGTTGGACCCCAAGTCGCAGCAGTATGAACCGAGTCTTATACTCAGTTGTGGCGCTATTCGTATTGCAAGACATTGCTCGTTTATCAAGTTAATATTTATGAAAAAATTTTGTAAAACACTCGCAGACCAAGTTACTCGCAATCCAAGGTTTTACTGTAATCACCTTGGACCTCACTTCCTAGTGGCACTGATGATGGCATGGTGCCTCAGTGCTCCTAGGTGCCCAAGATCCCATGAGAATGCACTCCTGCACATTGCTGTGATAAGTTACTGCTCTGACTAAATTTACTGAGTGAATCTCCACTTTAGATATTGAGTCTTCTAAGTAAAAGGTTGTACATCAAAGAAGAAAAAAAAAAAGAAAGAAAAGGATCCTGAAGGGCCACCTACTGGCTTACAAGGAGAATGCAAAATATGAATATACAGTTTTTTCATCTTTACATGACTAAAATTTATATATATATATATATATATATATATATATATATAATTTTTTTTTTTTCGCATAATAAATACATTATGTACAAGAGCTCTATACAGTCCTTTTTAACAGCCATTAACCTGTTTCATAATGTGTGTTCTCATTCACCAACTGAATACAACTGCAACCAAAATACCCTAGTGTTGGTTATTGTCAGGGCCTAGGGAAAATGGTTATGCCCCCCCCCCCCCCCCCCTCCATCATGTGACAGTGCTTGGTCCTAGTGTAACAAAAGAAGATGTGTATGACCGAACTTGGATGCAAGCTACCTTTGTTATACAATATAATAAAATGAAACAAGCTGAAGCATTACAGCATGGACAGCTCACACGTTTCATGTTTACTAGCACCATGGAACATAGATAGATACACTATGGGGTTGATTTACTAAAGGCAAATCCACTCTGCTCTACAAGTGCACTTGGAAGTGCAGTCACTGTTGATCTGAGGGGAAGATCTGAAATGAGGGGAAGCTCTGCTGATTTTATCAGTGCACAATCTGGTGCAGCTCTACATAGAAACCAATCAGCTTCCAGGTTTTTGATGCCAAAGCTTAAGTTAGAAGCTGATTGGCTACTACGCACAAATGTACCAGATTCTGAGTGCTCCAGTTTTAGTAGATCTCCCCTAGTGTTTCTAACACGCATGCAGTAATGGACTGAACACTTCTATTTAGCATTACACTAATGTAAAGCCCCGTCACACTTGTGCCCTGCAGTATCATGCGGTAAAACATGCGTGTTACCGCAGTGTACATACCGTGGTGTGGTGCATCCCAATGCACTAATACAGTAGCGAGCAAAGTATTTACATTGCAGTGCACCACACTGCACATACCATGTGGTATATGGTGAAAAACAAAACAGGATCATTAATGTATTTTCCTGCATTGGGGTACATTGGCTGTGTAATCAAGACAACCCAGGGCAAAAGTGTGAATCTACCCTAAAATATTTGATGAACCTCTAACATGAGTTGGAATATGTAATGTGTTTAAGAGAACAATGGTGAGCACATTTTTAATGTGTGGCAATTTTTTTTTATTAAATCAATTAAAAAATGTTATTGGTAAAAAAAAAAATCACCAACATAACACTTACGCCTGGTAAGTGTTATGTCTAAGTCTAGTAAATGGGTTAAAAAACTGAAACATGAGAATTTTACAAGCTGTGTTAGCATTATTTTTATTAGCAGAGAAAAAGCAATCTCTAGTCTTTCTGCAAACATGCACCAAGTGCAAAATTACCAGAACATATTGAAGACAGAGATCCAGCATGATAGCCAGGCCATCTGCATTTCCAGAAGGAAGTGTGTAGAGACAGCCTGTGTGTTTTTATCTTATCTCTATTCCTTTAAAGAGAACTTGTGAGACAAGTATATGGAACTTGCCTTAAAGTGATTGTAAAATCCCATTTTTTTTCCTCTATAAAAATAACAAACATGTTATACTTACCTGCTCTGTTGCAGTGGATTTGCACAGAGCAGCCTGGATCCTCGTCTTCTCAGGTCCCTCTTCTCTGATCCTGGCCCCTCCCTCCTGTTCAGTGCCCCCACAGAAAGCAGCTTGCTATGGGGCACCCGAGCTGAGTCACAGCTCCCTGTGTCCATTCAGACATGGAACCCTGGCCCGGCTCCTCCCCCTCTCTCCCCTGATTGGCTAGCTGACTTTGTCTCAGCCAACCAGGAAGGAGAATCTCGGACAGCTGAGACATTTGTGGACATTGCTGGACAGGACCTCAGGTAAGTGTGTGTGTGTGTGTGTGTGGGGCTGCACAAAGAAGGCTTTTTATCTTAATGCATAGAACGCATTAAAGTAAAAAATCTTTCTGCCTTTACAACCACTTTAAAGTGGAACTTTACCCATAACAACTTGATAAAAATAATGTTCTTTAGCAAGGAGCATACATTCCACATATTTATGCTACCAAAATTAGTGTATGCTGTTTCTTCTTGCTTGGAGGCTGCCATTTTGATGAAGCCCAGAGCTTATGAACAGCAATAAATCTTTAGGCTGTCAGCAGGTCGGCCTCTACAAATTCAGCACAATACCTAAAAATAGAGAGCAACTAAGCATGTGCAGAGCAGGGTGAAACAGTGTATTACTGTTTTTTTCAACAGTATAGACACTTATTTTCAATGATTTACATGCTATACCTGCAGAAGGGGCCAGCCTGAAGGGATCTAGCAGGACTTAATTTTCTGACTAAAGTTGCACTTTAAGAAGGGCAGAGGGTTGGGCTTTCTTCCTGATCCTGTCTGTCTCTGGCCTGGAACAAGAATGAGACAAGTGAAGCCTGACAATTTTTAACTGCCAGTTTCCACACTTATTTCAGGTCAGTGATTTGCTAGGTATTGATGACAGCTTGCACCTGCACATTTTAGCAGTGATCGCTTTCTTTCAGTAAAGATTTTCTTTGAAAACCTCTCTTAAAAAAGAGAGCGTGCTAATAATAGCAGGGATGCACCATTATCAGCTGCTGAAAATTATCATCCACAAATAGGGTTATCGATGTATTGCCGATAGAAAAAATGCGTCCCAATGACTTCAATGCAAAATCGCGTCCCATTGACTTCAGTGCAAAAATGCCAGCCACATTGATTAAATTGAAATTAAAAAAAAAAAACAAAAAAAAAAAACTCTCCATTTAAGTTTTGGTTTTCGGTCAAGTGCATGCAGAATTTTCATTTTGCTTCACCTCCAATTCCCTGTGGTTTTATTGGCACTTGGTCACACGCATTCAGGTTTGTTGTATTTTTTTTTTTTTTGCCTGACCATCTGTCCTGCTTAAGCAAATGTGACCAGAGACAACCCAGGAAATTAAGTAATAGCGAGAGCACAGCTGGAAAGATGATCCTCCAAGGGTCTAATCATTTATTTCCAAGTTGATTTTGCACGATAGTATGTTGCTTAGTGTGTTAGTTTGTTTTGCATGTCCATTCATAAATTATTTCACAATGCCTGCACAACTTTTGGTGATCAGTGCTGGAATTTTGTATGAAACATGTTTATGCCTCAGCCCTGGTTCACACTAGATGCTATGCAAATTCACAGCGAATTTGCTGCGGATTCAGATTCAGAATCGCAACCCATCCATGCGAACTAATTGCGGAGTGTATGTTAAAGCGGTGTTCCGCCCCCACAGCAAAAAAATTAAAAGTCAGCAGCTACACATACTATAGCTGCTGACTTAATAATAGGACACTTACCTATCCTGGAATCCAGTGGCGTCGGCACCCCAGCCGATGTTTCCATCGCCTCTCGGGTGCTGCCATCGCCTGTAAGGGAATCTGGCCTTGCGGCAGCACAGCCACTTCCCTACTGTGCATGCGCGTAGCAGGCTGCGCCTTCTGAATGGCCTGGAGAGGGGGATCCGAGGGATCTCGCCTGCTTCCCCAACCCCCCAGCCAACCCCCAAATGTGGCATCGGAGGGGGCAGGTAAGCGGAGCTTCCACTTTTGGGTGGAACTCTGCTTTAAGCTAACGACACCCCGCAATTGGTCCCAATCCACCCAAGCGATCCGATCCTGGTGCGGACTAAAAAGGGTCCTGCACGTGTTTGGTGCGATTTGAGCCATACAAATCAATGGCTCAAATTGCACCCAAGAGACACCGCCTGTAATTTTGCACAGGAATGTGCTGTAATTCCTGTGCAAATTACATGCAGTGTCCCGCACCTCATGAGTGTGAACCCGGGCTAAATCTGAAAGATTTCAAGCTTTGCAAAAGACCAAAGAAGCAGTCATATGATGACCGCATACCAATAGAGGTGGAGAACCCTATGGCCTCCTCACCTCATACATTAGTTCTAATATTTCACAATAATCAGTTGATTAGATACAGCTCCAAATTGGAGATAAATTATTACAAAACGGACATGGTCTTTGAGCCATATATGTATCCTTGCAGAGTGCACTGTGGAAGTTGCTCTTTGCTGCTGTAATTCTGGAAGCAGGTCTTTGGATGAGGACAAAAGTGCACTTGGCTGAGCTATTGTCATCATAATGTGACTACTGACTAAAGTACACTTGATCATTCTGAGCAAATATGAACAGGATCAGTCTAAAAAAAATCCAGATTTGTCAACAAATACACAAGTATACATCAAGCTTACAATAAAAATGATACATTATAACTGAGCGCAGTGTTTACCATTGCCACCTCTTTGCCAATTCCTTCACTGGCTTCTGCTCGCACAGTGAATACAATTCACAATTATAAATACATCATACAAAGCCATCCACAACTGCCCTCAGCTACAGCTACATTACCAACCTCATCTCAAAACACCACCCATGCCAAGTTTTTCACTCCTTCCAGGCCTATTCCTTCCTATGTAGCTTCCTGCCCCAATCCCTCTGGCTGTCTCATGCAGTGTCTGCATTTAGGAGATCCCTGACAATCTATCTCTTCAGGGATGCTTATCCCGCCTCTATCCAACAACTAAATTTTACCTTTTCCATCAACTCGTTCCCACAGTCATTTCCTTCTTGCCCCTCCTTTTTTCGATTGTAAGGTCACATGAGCAGGGCCCTCCTAATCCTCTTGTCTTGAATTGTAGTGTAACTGTACTGTCGCTCTTTATATTATATATTATAAGTGAAGAAAACTGCACAAACTGGCTCTATATAAATCCTGTATAATAATAGTAATAATATAATAATAGTAAACTGCAATAATGCACAAAATAGGAAATGGGCAAAAGGATATTTTGAGCACATTTCTCGACAGCCATACAAGCATTACTGAAAGGTGACAGTGCATTGTTTTATTTAAAAAGAACATGTGATGAGACTAAATATATATAGTGCACATAACTTTTGCTTTATTTAGTATGAAATCTACAGTGAATCGACAATACGTTTAGACATGGGAGTCCATCACAGGTAGCTTTCATCTATTAGCTTTGATATGGGGGATGTATAGCTCATGTGTGTAGATGCTTTTTTAAGTTTGGAGGCCAGTCCAAACTGTGGTTTTAGGGCTTGCCAGGCCAAATTTATTGGAATATGGGAAAGTAAAATCAAGTAGGGTAAATCATCAGGTTTTCCGACACAGGGGCTTCAGTTTCACACAGGAAAACAGGTAACAAAAAATGCAGTGCTACCTGGCTCCATCTTTAGCAGCACTTCTGATCTTGCACTGGTTTCCCAGGCCATCTCAACTCTCCTGACTCACCCAGCCCTTTAGTTACAGCTCACTGCTGTATGGGCCTCTTACTCCTCAGAGATTTACTGATTTCTTCAGGCCCCTGGACTCTGCTAGTTGCCTCAGCTCTCCCAGTCTCCCAGCTGTCCCAACTCTCTCAGCCCGATAGACATGGAATTTCTGCAACATGCAGTGCTGTCTCTTGAGTAAAGCACCTCTCTCCCCCTGATATATATAATGACAATCAGCGCAAACACCTAAGCCCTCGCCCAAAATGCAAGCTGAACACTACAGGTAATCACAATAAAGCCTGAAACATGACATGAAACAAAATAAGTGCAGCGCAATGATGTTAAAACAATGAATGAAAAAAGTCCCCAAAGATTCAATCCAGGCAGATGAAATCTGTCAGATCAGATCTTTACATCAATGGTCAAAGGTGATGCGATCCCAGTGTAATCTATTCGCTTACCAGATGCTGTGGACCCCTGCACAGCAGAGGTCAAACTCACGTGTATCCACTCAGGGATGTTGGTATACTGGAAGCTGTCACTGGAGCCGAATCCCGAATCCTGATGTCCACGCATAGGCACGAGTCTCCACAGGAAGGACCCCCAAGCACTATAGGAATCTGGAGCGGGATATCCTCCCAAGTATCCACACAGCCCAGCAGGAGGTAGAGGAGCCACATATCCCGGAGCACCGCCACAGCCCCGATCCGAGTCACCGTGCCCGGCCACAGTCCTCTCCGCTCATTGCAACCGCCTCTACCTCCTGCTGGGCTGTGTGGATACTTGGGAGGATATCCCGCTCCAGATTCCTATAGTGCTTGGGGGTCCTTCCTGTGGAGACTCGTGCCTATGCGTGGACATCAGGATTCGGGATTCGGCTCCAGTGACAGCTTCCAGTATACCAACATCCCTGAGTGGATACACGTGAGTTTGACCTCTGCTGTGCAGGGGTCCACAGCATCTGGTAAGCGAATAGATTACACTGGGATCGCATCTCCTTTGACCATTGATGTAAAGATCTGATCTGACAGATTTCATCTGCCTGGATTGAATCTTTGGGGACTTTTTTCATTCATTGTTTTAACATCATTGCGCTGCACTTATTTTGTTTCACCTCTCTCCCCCTGGCTGGAGCCCTGAGCTATGCCCAAGCCTTCATTATAAAAGGCAATGCACACCTGGACATACACCCTGCTGGTTTTCAAGAAGACCTGGACACTGAGTTGGAGATTTCTTCCTTTCCAAAAGGGAATACCAAAATTTGGAGAAAGTTGTAAAAACTGTTTTGTCCGCTCATTTTACTCCGAAGTCCCTCACTCTGCATCCATGCAAACACTGTGTCCTTTTTACAACCGTTTATACAATAGCAGGGCCCTACAGTGTCACACAGCCTACATCACAGAGAACTAGTGTGCACATTGTAGCTTCCAAGCATATAACTAAATATGAACTCTAGAAATATATCTCCTCCATGCTAAATCGCAGACAAAACAAGATAGAAAAAAGTATATATACAGTATCTCACAAAAGTCAGTACATCCCTCACATTTTGTAAATATTTTATTATATCTTTTCATGTGAAAAAACTGAAGAAATTACACTTTGCTACAATGTAGTGGGTGTAGAGCTTGTATAACAGTGTGAATTTGCTGTCCCCTCAAAATAACTCAACACACCGCCATTAATGTCTAAACCGCTGGCAGCAAAAGTGGGCCTAATTAGCCATTTTCCCTCCCCGGTGTCATGTGACTCATTGGTGTTACAAGGTCTCAGGTGTGAATGGGAAGCAGGTGTGTAAAAATTTGGTGTGATCTCTCTCACTCTCGAATACTGGTCACTTGAAGTTCAACATGGCACCTCATGGCAAAGAACTCTGAGGATCTGAAAACAAGAATTGTTGCTCTACATAAAGATGGCCTAGGCTATAAGAAAATTGCCAAGACCCTGAAACTGAGCTGCAGCATAGTGACCAAGACCATACAGCGGTTTAACAGGACAGGTTCCACTCAGAACAAGCCACGCCATGGTCGACCAAAGAAGTTGAGTGCACGTGCTCAGCATCCTATCCAGAGGTTGTCTTTGGGAAATAGACATATGAGTGCTGCCAGTATTGCTGCAGAGGTTGAAGGGGTGGGGGGTCAGCCTGTCAATGCTCAGACCATACGCCGCACACTGCATCAAATTGGTCTGCATGGCTGTTGTCCCAGAAGGAAGCCTCTTTTAAAGATGATGCACAAGAAAAGCAGACTAAGAACATAGATTACTGGAACCATGTCCTGTGGTCTGATGAGACCAAGATAAACTTATTTGGTTCAGATGGTGTCAAGCGTTAGTGGCAGCAACAATGTGAGGAGTACAAAGACAAGTGTGTCTTGCCTACAGTCAAGCATGGTGGTGGGAGTGTCATGGTCTGGGGCTGCATGAGTGCTGCTGGCACTGGGGAGCTACAGTTCATTGAGGGAACCATGAATGCCAAATGTATTGTGACATACTGAAGCGGAGCATGATCTCCTCCCTTCAGAGACTGGGCCGCAGGATAGTATTCCAACATAACGACCTCAAACACAACTCCAAGACTACTACTGCCTTGCTAAAGAAGCTGAGGGTAAAGGTGATGGCCTGGCCAAGCATGTCTCCCGACCTAAACTCTATTGAGCATCTGTGGGGCATCCTCAAACGGAAGGTGAAGGAGCGCAAGGTCTCTAACATCCACCAGCTCTGTGATATTGTCATGGAGGAGTGGAAGAGGACTCCAGTGGCAACCTGTGAAGCTCTGGTGAACTCCATGCCCAAGAGGGTTAAGGCAGTGCTGGAAAATAATAATGGCCACACAAAATATTGACACTTTGGGCCCAATTTGGACATTTTCACTTAGGGGTGTACTCACTTTTGTTGCCAGCGGTTTAGACATTAATGGCTGTATGTTGAGTTATTTTTAGGGGACAGCAAATTTACACTGTTATACAAGCTGTACACTCACTACTTTACATTGTAGCAAAGTGTCATTTCTTCAGTGTTGTCACATGAAAAGGTATAATTATTATTATTATTATTATTATTATAATACAGGATTTGTATAGCACCGACAGTTTGTGCAGTGCTTTACAACATTAGGGCAGACAGTACAAATATAATAAAATTCAATATAGGAAAAATCAGAGAGCCCTGCTCGTTAGAGCTTGCAATTTAGGAGGGACATAATATAATAAAATATTTACAAAAATGTGAGGGGTAAAAATACACTTCAATGAATAAAAACAAAAAACAAAACAGTTAGCCCAATTTTTTTTGTTTCAATGTGAAAGATGTTACGCCGCGAGAATCATGATCTATCTTCTAAGCAAAAAAATCGTGATTCTCATTTTAGCCAGAATTGTGCAGCTCTAGTTTCTCTACAATGGGAAAGATCCTGCGAGCCACACAAAACTTAGTAAAGCACTACTCAGCTGCGTGCGTTAAACATGTCTCATACGCGTGCAAAATGACAAATGTAAAAAGGATTAAGCTGCGCTAGAGTGTGTTAGACATGCTACTAAATTATAGCATGATAGAACAACTGCGTCTAAATAAACGCATGTGGATGTGGGAAACACAATACCTCTACAAGGTAAGCGGACCTAATAATAGATAAATACTCTGAATACAAATGTGAAAATTGACAAATGCATATAAACGCATCAAAGTATAAATGCAAATTCAAATGTGAAATAAAACAGATTAACACATCAAAGTGCACAGGTACCAATAAGCATAACCGAATCACAGTATTACTAGTGCAATGAATAAATGAATATAAACGCATCAAAGTGCAAATGTGCCAATATAAGAAAGGGAAGGGACCAAAGAGGAACACAAGAAAGTGGTCCTCCTGGGCCCAAAGACAGTTACCGTGGATATAGTGGGCAATGATGGGAGAGTAATGTATAAAAAGATTAACAAAGTTTATTAAAGTAACAAACTCTAAAATATACAATGATATCACCAACAATTGTTTAGGTAGAGTTGGTCCACCAGACACTAATAAATGGGCCTATCGGGTGCAATTTGCACGCGGTATGCCCATTGGCCAGATTCACAAAAATGACAAACAATAACAAACATATAAGAACATATACGGTGCAGGCGCCTATACTCCCACAGACGCACAAGGTCCCTATGGCTATACGCCAAATCAAATTGTAAAAGCCGATATCTAATAACGAAGGGGCATTGTGCGTGTGTGGTCCCCCGGGGAGATGGGGATAGTGGAATTCGACCAAAACTGGAGTAGCCTAACTAGTGAGAATCCCGCTGAATAATTTCACCGTCTACGAAATGTACTTAATGGGGGGATTGGAGGAACTTCAAAGTTATATAATGCATGCGCATGCTCAAAGTATTTCATTCACAAAAGTCCTGGAGTGTGATGAATTATATGTGCCAATATGCATAACTAAATGACAATATTGCTCAAATGTGCAAAATATAAACGCATAAAGTGCAAATAAACATACTTATTACAATATAAATATATATATGAGCATGTAAAAAGTGCAAAGTGCAAAAAACACAAAGCAAAAAGTAATTTGGTGTTACACAGTTCATTTGTAAAAAAGTCCTCAATGGAACCAAAAAATATAGTTCACTATGAAGTCCCACAAAAGGTATAAAGTTGCCTAAACGTGATTTCCACTGGTGATACAATCAACTTGCTAGTGCCACAGACCATGCAATGGTGCGATTCGGTGACCCCAAAGGTAATGCGCTCACCTCAGAGCGTGTGACCAAGTCGCTAGACAAAGTCAAACCACGCTTGTGAACCACCCCGGGTTCTAAGTAGATCACAGGATCCCAGGCTCCAATGCAGTAAAGAGTATATAGATGGGAAGAAAAAAACGACATAGTATAATACCGTTTTAAAATTTATTAAAAGATATAGATACTCTCCCCAAAAGGGGTACTCACAATATATAGGTGTGTCAGTGCACTGCTCTAAACATGGCAAGTATGATATTTTTTGTGAGGGTATGGTGTGCGTCTCCTCAATAGGCAGCTCAGCTGTCTCTCACTCATAGGAAGAAAATTAACGCCAATAGCGTGATACCATTAGAAGCAATCTATTATTAAATTATAAAAATATAT
The DNA here is from genome assembly GCA_037952835.1 of Lithobates septentrionalis. Lineage (NCBI taxonomy): Eukaryota > Metazoa > Chordata > Amphibia > Anura > Ranidae > Lithobates > Lithobates septentrionalis. The sequence continues at coordinate 762,573 of JBBDGP010000108.1, forward strand.
TGCACTTGCATAAATGCAGATGTATGTCATGATAAAACATCACTAGGAACTGCGACTCTCCGTTTTTTTTTACCCCACTTCTGGGTTAGTACCCACACTGGAAGTGATGCCACCCAGCTCTGCCGATATTGTCCTGGATCCCTTGCTATGGGGGCACACAGAGAAGAGGAGATGCCAGGAGTGCCAGAGGGGGAACCAAGTATAGGATTGGGGCTGCCCTATACAAAACCATTACACAGAGCAGCTAAGTATAACATGTTTGTCATTAAAAAAAAAAAAACCTACATTTAATATAACTTTAATGTACTTTCCCTGGCTCCTTTTGCCATGTGGCAGTATGTGTGATGGGATCAGGAATATTTGCATCTTATACTCTATTCTTGCATCAAATTGCAAGTATTGTGAAATTACTATGATTTGCTTTGTATGAGTAGACTGTAATTATGACATAAAGACACTGTAATTAAAGGTGCAGCATGTAGTACCTTATGTTCAGATAAATACAGCTTTGCAAATTAACAGAATGGTTGGTGAGTAAAAAATAAAATAAAAAATAAAATATATAGCTCCAGCATGCTAATGAAGACAAGGTATATTTAGGTAAGTTGCATGCTTTGTCCATAAGCTGGTGGCTACAGAAAAAGGGAGAAAGTTAACTGTGTGGAAAATAGGTCATTTTAGTTTGATATAGTTGTCAGGAACGTCATACAAACATGAAAGATAATTTTTTATGGTTTTTAAAAAATTTAAATGTAGAACAGTTTCCATAGTCAAATTTTAAAATGCTATCTTGACTTTTTACGTGAATATGGCAAGGCATTGAAATCATTACAATGAGGGTCAGTTCACACCAGAATGCAGGTGAAGGAGCTGCCCTTGTGATCTGCATTGCACTTGCAGTGTATTTACGGGAACTAAGTTGCATGGTAGCGCAGTGCCATGCAGTTTGTTGTAGTGCAAGCACTACTTTTTTCAATGTCTAGTGCAAATTAATGGGCTGTCAAAATGCATCGCACAGGAACGCACGGGACCCCGGGGTGAACCGGCCCCCAGTAATTTATTAGCAGACATTCCTGACTCCTAAACTATATTTAGATTTTGATTTTTACTGCTTCAGGCAGAGAAGCTACATGTTTACTCTTGCACACTGCTGGAGTGGCTCAGTTGAAGTTGATATAACTATATATAGCTTTAGGCCAGGGCTGCATAGGTAGTATCTGATTTGCACCACTAAATTCTTCGCTAACATTACAGTATTGAGGACTTATTCACAATGTTGCAGTGAGATAACGTGGGCATTACCGCAATGCACAGTAACACACATTGGTGCAATGCCATGCCTTTCATTCTAAATATACCTAAGTATAGCTGCTCTACCTCCTTAATCCACTTCAGCCATATGGAAATGCCAGTGCCCAGTTAAAGTTCCTGTCAACCCATACACAGTGCAATTAGTAAAGAAAGTGCTGGACAAGACCCTGAGTCCTCAACCTTTTATTAATAAAAAGAGATACATCCCAATAGAAACAGTACACTACGAAGCTTCAGCCATGAACGGACCTAATCACAGCTAACTGTCATAACTCATGATTATACCCTTTCGCGCTATGGTTACAAGGAAACCCTAAATAAAAATCCCAAAAAAGTGCTTCTTTCAACTGCTGCTGTTAATAACTGTAATAACTCTACAAAAAGATAAAAAATAATTTGTACAGCGCTGAAGAATTATACATTTACCCAAATAAACCTTTAAACCCCCAAATATCAATAGGATAATAATGTCCACATCACAAAAAAAAAAATACAATGTAAATCAATATAAGACCACACTCACTTCAATACAGATCAATGTGAAAACGTGACAAAGTTCAGTGGTGTGTGGTCAAAAATTTTCCTCCACCAGACCATACCAGTTCAATACAGATCAATGTAAAGACGTTCAATTGTGTATAGTCTAAAATGTTTCTCCACCACTCCAATATAAATCAATGTGATCCAAAATTTTCCTCCACCAGAAGCCTCTTCAAAAAGCACTCCTAGAATTACACCCAAATGCTCCCTCCAGCATACTCAGGGGTTGCACTCACCAGACATACACTAAATTACCAAAAGTATTGGGACACCTGCCTTTACACATACATTAACTATAATAGCATCCCAGTCTTAGTCCGTAGGGTTCAATATTGAGTTGGCCCACCCTTTGCAGCTATAACAGCTTCAACTCTTCTGGGAAGGCTGTCCAGAAGGTTTAGGAGTGTGTCTACGGGAATGCTTAGGGGATTCTTCTAGAAATGCAATTGTGAGGTCAGGCACTGATGTTGACGAGAAGGCCTGGCTCGCAGCCTCCGCTCTTAGACCCTTCTTACACTGAAGCAGTTTTTAGAGCTAGAAATAGCACCTGTAAAGCGCCTGAAAACTTCCTCCCATTTATTGCAATGGGTGCTTTCACACCCGGGCGGTGCGCTTGTGGGACGTTCAAAAAAGTCTTGCAAGCAGCATCTTTGGGGCGGCCCCTGCCAATTGCATTGAAAAGGCAGCTCTTCCGAAGTGCCTAAAAAGCTATTCAGAAGTGCCACAACATGGGCATTTTTATCCCTTTTTTGGGGTTAAAGGCGCCGCTTGAACAGCGGTAAAGCGCCTCTATAACGAGCAGCGCTTAACCATGAACGCACGGGCGGCCCAGTGTGAAAGGGGTCTAAGTCACCCCAAAAGGTGTTCTACCGGGTTGAGGTCAAAACTCAGGCCAGTCAAGTTCCTCCACCCCAAACTCACTCACCCATGTCTTTATGCACCTTGTTTGTGCATATATATGTTGAACTTCTGGCCGGCAAGTGGTTAAAGGGTAACTCCACTTTCGTGGGGAAAAAATAGCGTATACAATTGCGGCACAAGTCATTTTGCAATTAAATGTTATTAAAAATTACCTTTCCTTTTCGGTCTGCAGCACTGTAATTTTCTGAAAGTGCAATGCAATATGGCTACCTGGAGGTGTTCTGTACACAGAATGTGTACAGAATACCACCCAGAAACATCATTTCCTGCTTGTGTGATTGGCTCACTGATTTTCCCAGAAGTCTACACTAAGATACAAGTCAGATTTTTGGCATCCCCTGCAACAAAAATGTTATTTTTGGTGAGATACTCCCAATAGGAAATCACTAAAGAGATGCAGGCCCAGCAGCTTTCCTCATTAGTGCCCTGCAGGTGCTGCAGCTGATTGATAATTATGAAACCAATCCCAGTAGGTTCACTTTCCCACATGGACACAAACACAAAGGGATTTTTTCAGAATAAAAAAAAAAGGTAGGACTCTGCAACAAACTTTGTTAAAATCCTTGCAATATACATAGATTACCCAGAGGGGATTTTTTTTTCTCAACAAAAATGGAGTTACTCTATAAGAATGTACCATATAAAGCTTTGACGTTGGTGTGCTCAATGGCATGCATTGACATTCAACACAAAGCACATTGCATTGGCATTAGCCTCATTCAGGTGGGCATAGTGCAGTGTATGACCGCGCGAGGGCCATGTTTTCCCACATGGGGATGCACAGGTGTTCCATGCAGTCCCATTCATGTCAATTGGAACGCAGCAGCTGCATGGACAGAGCTGGTGCTCCCTATTGGTCATTCATTTGGGTTGCGAGTGCATTGCCCTGCTCACAGACAGTGTGCTTTCAGGGCCATGCACCCGCTGTCAGATTGGGAGCAGCAGCCGTGTATGTGCAGCCACCATGTCCCAATTGACGTGAATAGGACTGGCTGTGCAATGGAATACCTGTGCATCACTGTGTGGGCAAGAACAGCCCTGGCAGGGTGTACGCTATAGTACTCCCATATAAACGACCCCTTAAATGCTCTGTGTACTAGTAAGTATTTTACCATTTGGCTGGTAGAGTAGGGACTTGGCAGAAAGAGATCAATTTGAAAACAGATGAAAAGCTGGGAAGTCCACTGTAGCTTGATTCTTTTCAGGTGCACGGAGGTATATAGCTTTATTCATAGGGTAAACTAGGCACATTACAGAAAATATATACCTCCAACTGGGATTTTAAGGGCAATGTAATGATAGAGAAATTATTAAAAAAAGGAATTTATTAATACAAAAAACGAATAGAATACAAATCAATGATGCGTGTTTGAAAATACAGGATAATTATAAAAAACATCAGATACATGAGAATAGATGATGCGTCCTGCTGCTAAATACAAGTACCACCAAAATTGATGCGATGGCGTCCCTTCCTCTCAGTGAATGGACGTTGGAGCCACGTGACTCCGACGTCACACACGTCGAATATCTCTCACATGAGAGGTTGCCTCGGTGATTCGACGCACCTCTCTCCCCGCCTCCGGCCGCGCCCACACTCCCTGGGAGAAGTGGAAGGCTTTCAACCTGACATCATGGCCTGGGAGGAGAGAGGGAGGGAGTTAGGCGTCCATCACCTAGACAACAGGAAGCTAGGTGACGCTTCCTTTCAAGATACCATATAAGGATGTTATTCAACACTGACGGCGGCCAATTGAGGCTGCGCCTCTCCCACTGCACCACCAATGATCTAGAGACTATCCGTAGATGTATATTACGCCCATTACACAACCACGCCCATACCCCCTATATTAGGACGCCAGGGACGGCCACAGGCAGCATTCTATAACTGGCATTTCTACAGAGAGGTACTCCAGGACCTGAGCTCTCTGTCACTGACAACCTGGAACTCCTTCCTAACACCAGCTTAAGGTATTGAATTTTTTTCAATTTTTTTCTTTTTTCTGATGGCCTTGGGAAATTTGGTTCCCTAAGAAACACCATCATTATCATTTTTGATTCTTTTGAAAAAAAACTTTTTATTCAATACTTTCTTTATTGTTTATGTCATTTCAGCCTTCTATGCTTTTTTGGCTGCCAAACATTGTTTTTTTTCAAAAATACACCAGGCCGCCCCGTAGAGGATTTTTTGAGCGATACAGACAATGGGTGATTAGGGCCCCTGCCAGCACTGGGAAAGCACTTTTCATAGCTACATGCCTCAATGTAAGTCGCATATGTTATACAATTCTTCTAGCGGAAATGCGATTGTCTTAGATATAGGCGACATGTACATATATATATATATATATATATATATATATATATATATATATATATATATATATATATATATATATATATATATATATATTAGTAACCATATTGTTATTTGAAATTCTAGAAAGTGATGCAGTCCTTCCCTGAGGAAGACTTCATTTTGATATTAAAAGTTGAAACGCGTTGGAATCTGCTATCAGGACGCCATCGCATCAATTTTGGTGGTACTTGTATTTAGCAGCAGGATGCATCATCTATTCCCATGTATCTGATGTTTTTTTATAATTATCCTGTATTTTCAAACACACATCATTGATTTGTAAGTTTATTTGTATTCTATTCGTTTTTTGTATTAATAAATTCCTTTTTTAATAATTTCTCTATCATTACATTGCCCTTAAAATCCCAGTTGGAGGTATATTTTCTTTAAAGTTGCAAGGGATGATGGCAATGACACACCCAACCGTCTGAGTCATATATTTGTATCTATAAACTAGGCACATTACAGTGTACATCCAGTCAAAGCTTTTTTTTTTTACAATAGTGGAAAAGGGCTGGGGGATTTACCGCTATTTGGGACTCCATTCGAGAGATTGCCCCTCATTTCCTATTTGCTGACAGTGGTTCCACCAGACATGAAGTGAAGGCAAATGCATCAATGGCAATACAAGCATAAATAAAATAGATTTTTTTCTGTTGTAGGGGATGGCCAGAACCCACGAGCCTTTTTTTTTGCTGTCTGTGTCGCTGTTACAGATTTTCCTTCACTATCTGTCTGGTGCAGTCATTGTCAGTGGAATGAGAAATGAAGGAAGAACTCTCTAATGGAATCCTAAACAAAATAAAAAAATCCTTTGGACATACACTGTAATTCTGTTCCTGTCTTCACCACCCAGTGAGTCACTGAACAAAACCAGGAAATACTGAACGTCTGATCCCAGTCCTGGATACATGTTTTGGCCAGTGACTTGCTAGATACTGAAAACAAGATCAGGAACAGCCCTGAAGCCAGTACTATTAAAGACAGGTCCGCAGTGGAGACTGCCATGTTTTTATCTTTGCAGGTTCTCTTTTGAAGCACTACTGTCTGTCAGGTTATAAGGAAGCCTTGTTGTGCCTTGAAAGCCATGCAGTGTTTTCTGTTGCAATCAGCTATTAAAGCTTGTTACCATAACATTACGTTTGTTATTTGACTTGCTTATGAAGGCATTCATCAGCCCCTATTTCAGCTAACATAGTATTTCATATCTGTAGAAAGGTTGTAAAGCAGTAATTCTGTTTAAGTTGTCTTCATTCATTTATGTTCCTAAATGGGCTAACTCAAAAATGTTTGTGTACATGTAATACAAGTTAAAGTGGAAGTAAACTTTCATCACTAAATTTTACTTATAGGCAAGCCTATAATAGGGCTTACCTATAGGTAGTGTAAATATCTCCTAAACGTGCATTGTTTAGGAGATATATACTGTACATGCAACCAGTGACATCACTGGCGCATGCGCACATGCAGGGGAGTGATGTCATCAAGGCTTCGGCCAGTCACAGAGCCAGAGAGTCCGCAAACCCAGAAGCAAGACCGCTGAAGATGGGAGCGCCTGCAGCTCTTGACATCTCGGCACTGGAAGGGCTTCGTTTTAAGATAAGTTTAACATACTCGAGTATATACGGTATAAGCCAAGTTTTTCAGCCCATTTTTTAGGCTAAACCCCCCCCACCACCACCACCCTCTGCTTATACACAAGTGAGACGTACAGCAGCCGTACCTTTTGATTACTAAAACAGGGGGTGTCTCCCGCTGTGTTATGCAGTCTGTTCGGCCATCCATTGCAACAAAGCTCCGCCACCTCATCGTCCGTGATAGAGGAACACTGATACAATGCTGGGAAACTGTATCAGTGTTTCGTCTATCATGGATGAGGAGGAGGCGGCGCTTTGTTACAATGGATGACCGAACAGACTGCATAACACAGCGGGAGACACCCGCTGTTTAGTAATCAATGGTACGGCTGCAGATGGGCATTGTTTACCCAGTAGCTACTGCATTTTCCCACCCTAGGCTTATACCCGAGTCAATACGGTTTCCCATTTTTTTGTGGTAAAGTTAGGTGCCTCGGCTTATATTAGGGTCGGCCTATACTTGAGTATATACAGTAATTATAACTTTACCTTGCAGGGCACAAAAAAAGTCCAGCGGTTTATAACCGCTTTATTCAGCCTTGTTCATATCTAACACATCTAGGCCTCATGCATTCAGGCGGCATTCGGAGCGGTTTCCTAAATGCATGTGGAAGCAGGTAATGCTTTCCTGTAGGTATATGCACACCTAGCTTAGTTTATGACACAGACCCCCAGTGATTCCAAAGCATGGTCAGCTTAGATTATTGTGATGCTTATTCTGTTATCAAAGTAGTACTTCATAGGAGCAGTTTATACATAATAGGACCGATTTATATTGCCTACCCACCTTCAGGAGCCAGGGTCAGTAGTGTCGGCTGGTGCCCCCACATATTTTACATAATCAGCTTACAACAAAAGTGAGTACACCCCTAAGTAAAAATGTCCAAATTGGGCACAATTAGCCATTTTCTCTCCCCAATGTCATGTGACTCGATAGTTATACAAGGTGTGTTAAATTTGGTGTTATCGCTCTCACTCTCTCATAATGGTCACTGGAAGTTTAACATGGCACCTCATGGCAAAGAACTCTCTGAGGATCTGTAAAAATTAATTGTTGCTCTATATTGATGCTGTGGCCAAGACCATACAGCATTTTACCAGGACAGGTTCCACTCAGAACAAAGAAGTTGAGTGCACGTGTTCAGCATCATATCCAGAGGTTGTCTTTGGGAAATAGACATATGAGTGCTGCCAGCATTGCTGCAAAGGTTGAAGGGGTGGGGGGGTGGGGGAGTTAGCCTGTCAATGCTCAGACCATACGCCACACACAGTATAAAATTGGTCTGCATGGCTGTCGTCTCAGAAGGAAGCCTTTTCTAAAGATGATAAACAAGAAAGTCTGCAAACAGTTTGCTGAAGACAAGCAGACTAAGGACATAGATTACTGGAACCATGTCCTGTGGTCTGATGAGACCAAGATAAACGTATTTGGTTCAGATGGTGTCAAGCCTGTGTGGCGGCAACCAGGTGAGGAGTACAAAGACAAGTGTGTCTTGCCTACAGTCAAGCATTGTGGTGGGAGTGTCATAGTCTGGAGCTGCATGAGTGCTGCCGGCACTGGGGAGCTACAGTTCATTGAGGGAACCATGAATGGCAAATGTATTGTGACATACTGAAGCAGAGGATGATTCCCTTCCTCGGAGACTGGGCCGCAGAGCAGTATTCCAACATGATAACGACCCCAAACAAACCTCCAAGATGACCACTGCCTTGCGAAAGAAGCTGAGGGTAAAGGTGATGGACTGGCCAAGCATGTCTCCAGACCTAAACCCTATTGAGCGTCTGTGGGGCATCCTCAAACGGAAGGTGGAGCAGCGCAAGGTCTCTAACATCCACCAGGCCCGTGATGTCGTCATGGAGGAGTGGAAGAGGACTCCAGTGGCAACCTGTGAAGCTCTGGTGAATTCCGTGCCCAAGAGGGTTAAGGCAGTGCTGGAAAATAATGGTGGCCACACAAAATATTGACACTTTGGGCCCAATTTGGACATTTTCACTTAGAGCCCTTTCACACTGGGGCGGTTTGCAGGCGTTATTGCGCTAAAAATACCGCCTGCAAACCGACCCAAAACAGCCGCTACTGTTTGTTCAGTGTGAAAGCTCGAGGGCTTTCACACTGAAGCGGTGCGCAGGCAGGAGAAGAAAAAAACTCCTGCAAGCCGCATCTTTGGAGCGGTGAAGGAGCGGTGTATTCACCGCTCCTAAACCGCTCCTGCCTATTGAAATCAATGGGGCAGCACGGCTATACCGCCATGCAAGCGGTTTTAACCCTTTTTCGGCTGCCAGCGGGGGTTAAAACAGCTAGCGGCCGAATACCACCGCAACAACTACGGTAAAGCAGCGCTAAAAATAGCGCTGTTTTACCGCCACCGCCCCAGTGTGAAAGCAGCCTTAGGGATGTACTCACTTTTGTTGCCAGCGGTTTAGACATTAATGGCTGTGTGTTGAGTTATTTTGAGGGGACAGCAAATTTACACTGTTATACAAGCTGTACACTCACTACTTTACAGTGTAGCAAAGTGTCATTTCTTCAGTGTTGTCACATGAAAAGGTATAATAAAATATTTACTGAGATACTGTACGTGTGTGTGTGTGTGTATATATATATATATATAATATATATTATATACACACACACTTCTAATCTTTTTGGCTCTATGCACCACAACAATGGATTTGAAATGAAACGAACAAGATGTGCTTTAACTGCAGACTTTCAAATTTCATTTGAGGGTATTTACATCCAAATCAGGTGAACGGTGTAGGAATTACAACAGTTTGTATATGTGCCTCCCACTTTTTAAAGGACCAAAAGTAATGGGACATATTAACAATCATCTATCAAACTTTCACTTTTTAATACTTGGTTGCAAATCCTTTGCAGTCAATTACAGCCTGAAGTCTGGAATGCATAGACATCACCAGATGCTGGGTTTCATCCCTGGTGATGCTCTGCCAGGCCTCTACTGCAACTGTCTTCAGTTCCTGCTTGTTCTTGGGGCATTTTCCCTTCAGTTTTGTCTTCAGCAAGTGAAATGCATGCTCAATCGGATTCAGGTCAGGTGATTGACTTGGCCGTTGCATAACATTCCACTTCTTTCCCTTAAAAAACTCTTTGGTTGCTTTTGCAGTATGCTTTGGGTCATTGTCCATCTGCACTGTGAAGCACCGTCCAATGAGTTCTGAAGCATTTTGCTGAATATGAGCAGATAATATTGCCCGAAACACTTCAGAATTCATCCTGCTGCTTTTGTCAGCAGTCACATCATCAATAAATACAAGAGAACCAATTCCATTGGCAGCCATACATGGCCACGCCATGACACTACCACCACCATGCTTCACTGATGAGGTGGTATGCTTTGGATCATAAGCAGTTCCTTTCCTTCTCCATACGCTTCTCTTCCCATCACTCTGGTACAAGTTGATCTTGGTCTCATCTGTCCATAGGATGTTGTTCCAGAACTGTGAATGCTTTTTTAGATGTTGTTTGGCAAACTCTAATCTGGCCTTCCTGTTTTTGAGGCTCACCGATGGTTTACATCTTGTGGTGAACCCTCTGTATTCACTCTGGTGAAGTCTTCTCTTGATTGTTGACTTTGACACACATACACCTACCTCCTGGAGAGTGTTCTTGATCTTGCCAACTGTTGTGAAGGGTGTTTTCTTCACCAGGGAAAGAATTCTTCGGTCATCCACCACAGTTGTTTTTCGTGGTCTTCCGGGTCTTTTGGTGCTGCTGAGCTCACCGGTGTGTTTTCTTTTTAAGGATGTTCCAAACAGTTGATTTGCCCACACCTAATGTTTTTGCTATCTCTCTGATGGGTTTGTTTTGTTTTTTCAGCCTAAATGATGGCTTGCTTCACTGATATTGACAGCTCTTTGGATCTCATATTGAGAATTGACAGCAACAGATTCCAAATGCAAATAGCACACATGAAATGAACTCTGGACCTTTTATCTGCTCCTTGTAAATGGGATAATGAGGGAATAACACACTTGGCCATGGAACAGCTGAGCAGCCAATTGTCCCATTACTTTTGGTCCCTTAAAAAATGGGAGGCACATATACAAACTGTTGTAATTCCTATACCGTTCACCTGATTTGGATGTAAATACCCTCAAATTAAAGCTGAAAGTCTGCAGTTAAAGCACATCTTGTTTGTTTCATTTAGAATCCATTGTGGTGGTGTATAGAGCCAAAAAGATTAGAATTGTGTCAATGTCCCAATATTTATGGACCTGACTGTACATATACATACGCATATACAGTCTTTAAAGCCTACATGAGTATTGGGCTGATACAATTTACTGCAGGACACTCAGCTTTGTTTTCCGCAAATATCTATGGACAGGAAGCCCTATTCAAAACCAAAGAAGGCTACCAGCGCACACAGCCATTTGTAGCTGTTTGTATTTAGTCCAGCATGCAGCAATTACCTGTGGATGTTAGGCCCTGGATGCAGACGTATATACCTTTAAATTGTTTTTTATTGCTAGGGTGGTCCTATTTATGTTGTATTCTAGCTGCTGTCTAACCAGCCCCCTCCATCTAGCGCATTGCACAGCGGAATATCTTTATACATTTTTATCTGGCTCTGGCATTTACTTTTCTAGAACTCTGGAAGAATGCTACAAGTTCAAGTAGTTGAACACGTAACACTTAAGCCAGGAAATGATCTAATTATCCTCTTATTGATTAAAATCACGAGATTACATTTTTAAACAGGCTTAAAATAGACGTTTACCACTTCACACCTCGAAGGATTTTCCCCCTTAATGAGCAGGCCATTTTTTGCAATACGGCACTGCGTCGTTTTTACTGACAATTGCGCGGTCGTGCGACGTTGTACCCAAACAAAATTCTGCCATAATACATACCCAAAAAAAAATATATAGAAAAACAAATGGTTTCAGCAGTTTAGGCCAATATGTACTCTTCTACTTATTTAAATGTATGTTGATTGGCTTGCACAAAAGTTATAGCGTCTAAAAAATAGGGGATAGATTTATGGACTTTTATTTAGTTTTTTATGTTTTTACTGGTAATAGCGGTGATCTGCGATTTTTAGCAGGATTGCGGCGGACAAATCTGCCCCCCCAGGTGACACTTTTTTTTTTTTTTGGGGGGACCAGTGACATTACAGTAATCAGTGCTAAAAAAAAAAAATGCACTGATCAATGTATAAATGACACTGGCAGGGAAGGTATTAACACTAGGGGACGATCAAGGTGTTAACTGTGTTCCCTAGGTGTGTTCTAATTGTGTGGGATGGGCTCACTGGGACAACAGAGATCACTGTTCCTGATCACTAGGAACAGCTGATCTCCATGTTGTCCCCTGTCAGAACGGGGATCCACCTTGTTTACATAGGCAGATCCCCGTTTTGCCTGTCTGTGGAGCGATCACGGGTGGTGCTCCCACAGTATCCATTACATGAAAGGACATACAGGTACGTCGTTTTGTGCAATTAGAGCCGATCTGCCGCGGTATATGTACTGTGGCTGGTCAGCAATTGGTTAAAGCTTAAAGCGTTTGTTAACCCATAAAAAAAAAAGATCTTGTTCCTTTAAAGCATGTTATACAGTACAGTGCTTGTGCTGTGTCATTTGGCCTCCTGTAACACCTAAAATACCTGCCTGATCCTGCCAGTTTCTGCCCTCCCCTTTGTAAACTGACCACAGTTCATCATGACTGCTGAGCCCTGACACCGTGGTCAGTTTACATGCCTCCATCATCTGCAGCCCTGCTCTTTGCTCTCCCCCGTCCTCCTCTGTCCTCTCCCCCCTCCCTCCCTGCCTGTCAGCTCGTGACAGTGCTCGCCCCCACAAATCCTGCTGCTCAAAAAACATTTATATTGTCATACTATCAGCGCTGTGTCCTACTCCTGTGTGATTTTATAAAAAAAGCTGATTATACCTCATTTCACAGCGCCTCTCAGTGATCATGTCCCTGGCTGACTTTCTCTCCTCTTCCCCTCCCGGGTGGCGTCAGTGGGGAATCTTGGCCCTGCCCGCTGCAGCTGTCAGACAGGGAAAGGAGAGAGCCAGCCGGTCACGTGTTCGCTAAGAGGCGCCCTGAAATGAGGTATAATTTTTTTCTTTATAAATCACTCACACAGGATTAGGACACAGCGCTGATAGTGTGAAGATGTGAAAGTGGCTTAACAACCACTTTGAAAGCAGAGAGTAGCAACTATATCATGGGAAGAAGGCTGCACCATCCCTAATACACTAGACAAAAGATATCTCCCATGGGACTTTGTTGCAGCAATAGAAATCACACAATTACAAATTGGTGTATAAAAAAGTAAAAAAAACGTTTATTGAACAGATTTAAAATTGGCTGGTCTAGACACTTCACGTCTTGATCTTATACCATTCCTAAAATAAACATATACTGCAGGGATACATGAAATTATTAAAATAAATTGCATATCCAACGCGTTTCAACTTATATAAAGTCTTCATCAGGGAATAAGAAGTGGAAGCAATCCTACATACATCAAAAAAGCAAAAGAAAATGCATAATGAAATTTATATTAAATTTTACCAGATTGTACATGATTTTACTATTTTTTTAACAACCACTTTAAGTTTTTATTGATTTTTCTTTTACATCATCACTAGGATGGTACTTACAATGAATCGAAAGAGTTAATGGTGCTGATGGCTGCTATGTTCGTTAAATAAATAAATATTTATATATTCTTAGCAAGCACTAAGCTTTGGTTCACAACCAGTGCGGCTTTAAAATCATGCTACTTCAGCACAATTTCAAAGTCGCCCGATTAGTACGATTTGGATATCTGATTTCATTGCGACTTCATTTAACAGAAGTCAATGCAAGTCGCAATGAAATGGCAAAAAAGTAGTGCAGGGACCTTTTTCAAAGTCACAGCGAATAGACTGCGACTTGTCATGTGGTTTTGAACTGTCAAATCACATGACAAATTGCATTGGTGTGAATCAGGGCTAAATAATCTTTAAACGCAACATGTCAAAACTTACAAACAGCCTACGTTAAGTCGACAATAGACGGTTAGAATCTCGGCCAGTTCAGCAGGAATTGGCTGAGATTCAAACAATGTATGGACAGGCTGATTGTACCCAAGTTGAGATCAACTTGGGCTCAACCAGCCTGTTGGATTTTACATGCGATTCTTTTTATAGCCGCTAACAATAATCACTGTGTTCTCCTGGCAGGGACAGCTTTCCCACCTCTGCCGGGAGAACACAATAGCTCCACGGGATGCATTTCCCAATCAACACCGACTGTGCTATTGGGGGAATCAATCGCTCAGTCTATGGCTGGCCTTAGTGATTGCAGATACAGCAGCTGTATGGACGGACACAGCCGCACATCTGAGTTTGACACGCATATAAGGGAGGGTGCCCGGCCTTGAACACACACACACTGTCTGTGTTCTGGACACCGTACCCATCCCTGCACTAACTTGAATGTGTCCGTACAGCCGCTGCATCTCTATTCAATGACATAGAATGCCTACACACAGTTCTAGGCATCTCCAAACATGTAAACAAACACCTCAGTACCCGTTGTAACCTAGGGGTCAGGTAGCAGGTACAAAAGCTTCCTGGGACAAGCAGGCTTTTAGGCACAGATACCGGAACAAGTGAAGTAGTGACAAACAGTGAACTGTTTAATGGTGATATTTACAAGTCTATAGAGGTGCTGTACAGTGTTCCAAACAAAACAAACAGAACAAAATAGCCAAACAAAAACCTAGCCGTGTCTCAGCTCTAACTATACACTATGCAGGCCCTAACTACCAGGCCAAGCAAGCCTACCGCTTGTCACTTTCTACATAAACTGCTTAACAGCTTTTTACCAACCTTTTTGCTCTCACAGACCAGTGTTGTCTGTGTTTCCCAGGCAGACCAAAGGCTGTCTGCTCAGGTGAGCTTAAATTAGCCTGAGGAAGAGGACCAAGACCCGAACTGGATCATGGATCAGAGATTCCTGAATGTGTACGAGAGGAGCCTGGGAGACGTATAAACCCTGAACAGGACTTTTCCTGGCTCTCTCTGGAACGCTTTGCTACATATCCCCCCCCCCCCTTGTTTCAGCCCCAGGGTTGGAACACCTGTGGCCCAACAGGAGTGAACACGGGACAGGGCATCTACATTCCCCATCTCAACACCTGGCCTGTGTTTTACAGTGAAGGAGTAATCCGGTGTGACCCAAAAACCACCGGTTCACCTGTCTATTAGTCTCCTTCGTTTGGGCCATCCATTTCAGGGGAGCATGGTCAGTTATTAACTCAAACTGGCGCCCTAACAAATAGTACCTAATAGTGCATCGACGGCCCACTTTATGGCTAAACATTCCTTTTCAATGACTGCATACTTTTTCTCATGGTCATTGAGCTTTCTGCTTAGGTACACCACAGGGTGTTCTTCCCCACTGTGTACCTGTGATAGTACTGCCCCGATACCAACATCAGACGCATCCGTCTGAACCAAAAAATCTTTGGAGAAATCGGGGGAGTACAGTACTGGCTGTGCACAAAGAGCTTTCTTCAGGACTTGGAAAGATTCCTCTGCTACTGAGGACCATTTCACCATTATAGAGCCTTTTCCTTTCGTAAGGTCTGTCAGTGGGGCAGCTATAGTTGCAAAATTTGGGATAAATCTTCTATAATACCCCGCAATGCCAAGAAAGGCCCTGACCTGCTTCTTGTTTGCAGGACGTGGCCACTCCTGGATGGCACATTTTTTTGGATTTGCCGTAAAACCTTCTTTGAAGAGGGAATCAAGGACAGCCTGTACACGGGGCAAGTGAGACTCCCAGTCAGTGCTATGTACCATATGTCATCTAGATAGGCTGCTGCATATCGTTGGTGGGGTCTTAGGGTCCTGTCCATGGCCCTCTGAAATGTCGCAGGGGCATTTTGCAACCCAAAAGGCATTTTTTTATATTGAAAGGAACCCTCCGGGGTCACAAATGCAGTCTTCTCTTTTGGCGCTACCAGTCAGGGATATTTGCCAATAACCTTTTGTCAAGTCCAAAGTGATCAGATAGCCAGCCTTGCCAAGTCGGTCTATAAGTTTGTCTGCTCTGGGCATTGGGTATGTGTCAAACTTTCTCACTGCATTAAGCTTCCTGAAGTCGTTACAGAACCTCCAAGTGCCATACGATTTTGGGACTAACACGATGGGGCTAGACCAGTCACTATTGGATTCCTCAATGACATCTAGCTCCAACATTCTTTTAACTTCATCGCTGATGTCCTATCTCCTCGCTTCAGGAATTCAGTACGGTTTGAGCTTGACACGGACCCCAGGTTCAGTAACAATATCATGCTGAACTGCTGAAGTCGTGCCAGGTAACTCTGAACATTTCTCTCTATTCCTTATCAGGAACGCTCTAGCTTCCTGTTTTTGGGAATATGACAGGAATTGTGACCTCAGGGATCAGAGGGGACTCAGTACCCTTAGGCATTACCGGGAGGGACCTCTCAGTTAACGCCAGTCTATTCTTCCAGGGCATTAACAGGTTTATGTGGTAAATCTGTTCGGGCTTCCTTTTTCCTGGTTGATATACCTTGTAATTGACCTCCCCAACTCTTTCAATTACTTCAAAGGGTCCCTGCCACTTAGCCAGGAACTTGCTCTCAACAGTGGGAACTAACACCAGGACTCTGTCACCAGGTGAGAAAACACGGAGTTGGGCCCCCCTACTATATATACTCTGTTGGGCTGCTTGGGTCTGCAGTAAGTGTTCTTTTACCATCGGCATTATTGCTGCAATCCTCTCCTGCATTTGAGCGATATGCTCAATGACACTTTTATGGGGTGTCTGCTCCCCCTCCCAAGTTTCTTTGGCTATGCCTAAGAGTCCCCGAGGGTGTCTCCCATAAAGCAACTCAAATGGAGAGTACCCGGTAGAGGACTGGGGAACCTCCCTCATGGCAAACATCAAGTATGGTATCAGAAAGTCCCAGTTTTTCCCATCCTTGTCGACAACCTTTTTTAACATGCTCTTTAGTGTCTTATTGAAGCGTTCCACCAAGCCATTCGTTTGAGGATAGTACACCAACTGTGTCACCTTAAATAACTTGTACAGCTCCCTAGTTATTCGTGACATAAATGGGGTGCCCTGGTCTGTAAGGACTTCTTTAGGGATGCCAACACGACTGAACACCATAAACAGCTCTTTGGCAATGTTTTTAGCAGACGCGGTGCGTAAGGGAACTGCCTCGGGGTAAAGGGTAGCATAATCCATGATTACATGGATATGCAGATGACCCCGGGCAGACTTGGGGGTGGACCCACAAGGTCCATGGCAATCCTCTCAAAGGGCACTTCAATAATGGGCAAGGGCACTAAAGGACTTCGGAAGTGGGGTAGTGGGGCTGACATCTGACACACAGGAGGGGATTGACAATAATTCTCAATATCTTTCTGTATCCCGGGCCAGTAAAACCTGCGCAACACCCTTTCAGTAGTTTTCTCAACCCCTAAATGGCCTCCTAGCAAGTGCCCATGGGCAAGTTCCAACACCACCCGTCTGTATGGCTTAGGGACAACCAACTGTTCAACCACTTCATCATTCTTTTTACATACATGATACAGTAAATCCTCATTGCTGCTGAAATAAGGAATACAGGGCCTGTCCCCTGGTTCGACAGGTACATCATTAATCACTATTACATTTTCCCAGGCCCTGGCAAGGGTAGGGTCTTTTCTCTGCTCGGTACCAAAATTTTCCTTGTGCACGTTAAGGTCAGCAAACTCCAACGCAGGCTCAGATTCAGCAGACGGCTGTCCAGCTCTACTGGTTGTGGCCCCCTAGAGCTCCTCCAGCTCTCCTGCCATACCTGAGAAAGGTAAACCCGGGGAGCCCTGAGAGGAGTCCCCTGAACCCACATTGTCAGTAGTAGCCAGGAGTTCTGGCTCTGCCACTGAGTCAGCTACTGCAACCGGGTCGGGATGATCCCACAGTTCCCAAAACTTAGGGAAGTCCCTACCTTTGATGGCCTTGTGCACCAAGTGGGGCACAAGTCCAACCGGATGGGTCACCCTCCCTAAGCCAGTTTTAAACTGAACAGTGTCTATAGGATACTCGCGGGTATCGCCATGTACACAGATCACAGCAACTTTTTTAGCATGAAAATTCACAGTTTCAACCATCTCAGCTGTAACCAGTCACTAGACTTCCAGAGTCTAGCAAGGCTGTAATAGGCTTATTATTAACAGTCATTTGGCACATGTGTTTTCCCATATTTGGCGCTGCAGCGCATGCAACAGCCGCAAACAGACTGCCTTCTAATAGATAGATCACACTGCATTGGTTCATCTGTCAATGGACAGTTTGCTGCAACATGTCCCAGTTCTTGGCAAGGAAAACACCTGATGTTTCCCCAGTTTGGTTTGCTGAAAGGCAGTTGCTTCCCTTGTTTGTGACGCCAACCTTCAGTCCTGGCACCAAAAATCCCCCCCCCCCCCCTATTTCCTTGCCATGCTTACCACCCACTTCCCCTGGAACAGTCTTTTTTTTTCTTTTTTTTTTATTATTTCTTTATTTTATTTTGTCAAATCACATTTCAATATACAAAAGAATAACACAAACTGCACAATACAGTTTTCCTCTTCACAATACACTTAAACCCATCCCCCCGGGCCCTCCTCTCACTGAGTCAAGTCAATTGAATTGCGTCCTTATCTACTTTCTCCCTAATCTCCACAAGTCATAACCTCGACATATCTCCACGTCTTCTTGAACTCCTGCCAACAGTCCCACTTATCCATTGACCCCTCTCTTACTTCCAACCCACTATATCTCAAGCCCTCCATTTCGTATGTTCCTTCTATAGCATTGACCCAGTCCTGCATTGTGGGGCTTCCTTCTTCCTGCCAGTTTTTTGGTATAAGGCTTTTCGCCGCATTCAACAAGTGGGGGGTTATTGATTCCCTATATTGTTTCACTGAGCCCTCTATTCCATGGAATAGACATATCCATGGGTCCTCGGGAACCACTTTACTAATAATTTCCATTATCAGTTGTAAAATTTCTTTCCAATATTTTTTAATTTTGGGACAATTCCACCACAGGTGGGCCATCGTTCCAATGTCCTTACAGCCTCTCCAGCACTCATGTGATTTCTCCGATTGATATTTACTTAGTTTGTCAGGGGTAGCATACCACCTTGTCAAACATTTATAGTTCATTTCGGCCGTTTTAATATCTGTGGCAGAACTATGTGTTAGATTCAAAATCTTCGCAATCTTGTGTTTGTATTCCAGTGGCCCGAATTCTTTTCCCCGTTTTATTAAGAATGGGGGTACCTCCAGTTCATCATTTGCCAATAGCATTTTATAAATCCGAGAAATATCTTTTTTTGCGTTTCCAGCTGTACATAGCCGCTCAAATGGCGTTAGTTTGTCTACTGTTCTTATTGGTTGAGGCAGATTTTCTACAAAATGCTTTAACTGGAGGTAGCGCCATTCATTAATCAACATTAGATCTGTGTTTTGTTGCAACTCGAAACACGTGTTTATTTTCCCTTTATTGGTTATATCCCTTAATTGTGCATTATCCCTTTTTATCCAATTCCCTCCTATTATTATTTTCACTGGTGCAAAGTAATCATTATCTTTCAAAAAAATTAGAGGTGAGTTATATTTCCATTTGCTTTGTTTATGGGTCAAATCGCATATTTTAAATGCATCGCGTGTAATCTCGTGCGTTTTGGCTCCCAGTACCCTGTGTTGTGAGGGATTCCATATTAAACTATTTAACCGTGCTTCACACAAATTCTTTTCTATTTAAACCCATAGTTTTTCACTTTTCTCCCTAACCCACTCCACCACTCGTGATAGAACCACTGCATAGTAATATTTTTTAATGTCGAGGACCGCTAAACCACCTTGTTTTTTCTCCTGTCTCAGAACTACAAAAGAAATTCTAGGATTTTTATTTTGCCAAATAAATTTTGTTAGTATAGATTTTAATGTTTTGAAATAATAGTGCGGTAGTGCTATGGGCAACGTTTGAAACTTATATGTGAACTTCGGAAATAAAACCATCTTGACCGTGATGATTCGCCCCATCCAAGAAAGGGGTCTTAATGACATTTTTTAAATTTTGTTTTTAATTTCATCTAATAGAGGGATATAAATATAATTTACTTTATATATTTTTTTAAGAGAAGTCGCCAACTTTACCCCTAGATATTTTAAACCCTCCTTCTTCCATGGGAACTGAAAGTCCTTTTGTAGGCTCTATTATTCCTGTTTACTTATATTTATATTTAGGATCTCGGATTTATTAAGGTTTATTTTGAAATTTGAAAGTTCTCCATATTGTTTTAGAGTTTTAAGTAAGTTTGGTAATGTAATCCTAGGGTTAGAAATGTAGAATAATACATCATCGGCAAATGCTGCCAATTTGTGTTCTTCATTCCCAATCTTAATACCTCCTATGTCTTAGTTAGCCCGGATCGTTGCGAGAAGGGGTTATAAGGATAATACAAAAAGTAACGGGGAGAGGGGACACCCCTGTCTCGTCCCATTTTTCATTTCAAAGGGGATGGACGACTCCCCATTAATTTTTATAGCCGCGGTCGGATGTTTATATAGAACTTGGATCCACTGGATCATTCTAGGGCCCAGTCCCATGAATTCCAGTGTTTTTATCATGAGTCCCCAGTCTACCCTGTGGAAGGCTTTTTCAGCATCCATCGACAGGAATAGGGGACCCGCTATTCTTTATTTCCTGGAGGAGGAGCAAAGTTCTCACTCCATTGTCTCTCCCCTCCCTCCCCGGGATAAATCCAACCTGATCCGGGTGAACGAGTTCATTCGTCAGAGCTTTTATCCTTGTAGCTAAAACTTTTGCATATAATTTCGTGTCAGCATTTAGCAGGGATATTGGCCTGAGCAGAGTGCTCCATCTTTCCCCTCCTTCAGAATGACTGTTATTGAAGCCAACAGGGCCTCTCTACTCATACCATACTCTACACCCAGTCTGTTCATATATTGACAAAGCCTTGGTATTAAAATACCCTTAAACCTTTTTAGATAAGTCGTAAACCCGTCTGGTCCAGGGCTTTTTCCCGGGGCAGAATCTTGTAGTGGTTTATTAATTTCTTCTTCAGTTATAGGTTTATCTAGCATGCCCCTGTCACTCTCAGATATTTGGGAAAGCCCCGCTCTTGCTAAAAACTCTTTGATTTCACTTGCTTTATCTTTATCTTGTTGCCCCGTATGGTTTGCTGAATACAATGCTCCATAGTAACATTTGAACACATTCGCTATCTCCTTTGTCTTATGTACCATTTCCCCATGTTTATTTTGGATCTTTTCTATGTAATTTATTGATTTTTTTTTAGCATCCTGGCCAGATGTTTGCTCGTTTTATCTCCCCATTGATATGTCTTTTAATATTCTATCAAATGTCCTTTTTGTGTCCTGTACCATAAGATCCTTTAATTCGTCTCTCTTTGCTACCAATTGATGAAATGTATTCTGGTGTTTACCCTTATGTTTTTTATGTACGTGTTCTAATCTATATATTTCATCTATTGCTAATTTCATATTTTTTTTTTCTTTCTTTTTTTTCCCCGCCCCTATGGAAATGATGATGGCCCTAATGTAGGCCTTGTGGGCCTCCCAGAGGGTAGCATAAGAGATATCTTTCGTATCATTGTACCGAAAATAGCTCTCCAACTCCTTTTGGACTATTTCTACTTCTTTATTCTTTTGTATTAGTCATTCATTTAATTGCCAGGTGTAAGATGGTCT
Organism: Lithobates septentrionalis; assembly: GCA_037952835.1. NCBI lineage: Eukaryota > Metazoa > Chordata > Amphibia > Anura > Ranidae > Lithobates > Lithobates septentrionalis. The sequence continues at coordinate 784,107 of JBBDGP010000108.1, forward strand.
TTGTATTCCTGTTATTCTCATTTTCATAGTTACTGGGGAATGGTCAGATAACGTGGATCTTTCTATATTTGTTTCAGTTACCAACTCCAATGCTTTATGATCTACCATTATGTAATCAATTCCAGTGTACGTCCCGTGTACAGGGGAGTAAAACGTGCAATCTTGCGTTTTAGGGTGCATGATCCTCCATACATCTGATAATTGATGTTGATACATTTTCTGTTTAATCATTTTTAGTGGTACTTTTCTAATCCCCTGCACACGAGACGTGCTATCCAGTCCGGGTTCCATGCAAAAGTTCAGATCTCCCGTCATTATCACAATTCCTTTCCTAAAATCCATCAGTTTCTCCATAACCTCTTTCAGGTATTTTATTTGGTTGAAATTGGGGGCTTATATGGCTGCCAATGTACATTCCATTTCCCCCAGGCAGCCCCTCAAAAAGAGGTATCTGCCTTCGGGGTCAGTCATCCTATCCCCCAATTTGAACTGAACCCCAGCGGCGAATCCAATTGCCATCCCTTTAGCTCTCTTTGTTGTCGAGTCGGCATAGTATCGTGTCGGGAAGTCTTTAGAAAATAGTTTATCATTTGTGTCCTGTGATAGATGGGTCTCCTGTAAGAAAACTACTTCTGCGCCATAGGATTTTAATTCTTTCAAAATTTTATGTCTCTTAGTGGCAGTGTTCATTCTGCGGACGTTGTCAGGAATTTATTTGTTATCTTCTACTAGTAAATACCATATTAGGTTGAGAGTTACCCCCCCCCCCGCTTCCCCTTGACCTCACCTCCCTCCTCCATCAACTCCCCCCTCCCTACACCCCCCCCCCCCTTTTTTTTGGCCTCTTCTGGCCTCTGAACTGAAAGTGGAACTGTACTCCATTTCCACCAATGGTTCTCCTCTCTTGAGGTGAGGCTCTGACCCTGTCCCCAGTCCCCCCCCCCCCCACTTCCCTCGAATATAGGGGGGGACGGACAAGAAATGCACCAGAGATCACGGAGTAGCCGTACTCAGACCCCCTTTACTCCACCCCGCCCCCACACACCATAGACCCTTCCCAGTTTTTTAGGAGTTTTGGAACATTTCCTGAGGGGGAAAAAAAAAAAAACCCTTTCAATTGTCCATCGTCCCAAAAAAAACCTTTCTCCCTCTGGCCAGGCTGGTATCTCTGGAACTTGTAAGTCCAACTTAGTACAGAAATCCTGTAAATCTTCCGGAAACCTCAGTCTCGAAGATCTACCATCTTTGTAGCCTATCAGGCATGCCGGAAATCCACAATTATACTTGATGTTTGATGTTCACATTTTCTCTAGCAATGGTTTGAGGAGTCGTCACCTGGCAAGTGTTTCCCGTGCAAGGTCTGCAAAAATTTGAAGCTCAACCCCTTCATACTTTATAGGTGGTCTTCCCCTCATTTTACCCCAAATTTCTGCTTTATCCTCATACTTCTGGAATCTGACTAGGATGTCTCTAGGGCGGTCTGCTGCTATATTTTTGGGTTTTCTCACTTGGTGAATTCTATCGATCTTTAGTCTATCATCAATGCCTTTATCCAACAAGGGGTTAAATATTAATTTCATAATTTTCCTTAGAACTTCACCAGGAAGAGCTCGGATTCTCAGGTTTTGTCTTCTACTTTGATTTTCCTGGTCTTCCAATTTATAGAGAATTTTTCTTTGGTTTATTTGCGTTGTTTTTACTTGTTCTTTGAGCTTATTGAGTTCCTGAGCTTGTTTGTCTGTTTGCTCTTCCATCTCTTCCACTCTAGTCAGCAGCATTCCCAGGTCTGTTCGTAGTGCAGTGATTTCACCTTTAATTGAATTTGCTAATTTCAGAAGCATCTCTGACATTTCTAGTTTTGTTGGAATTTGGGATCCTTCATTCTGAACATCCATCCTGCTTGTCTCTGGTTCACTCTCTGTACTTGTATATTATCTCTGGAGAGGTCAGGGGTCTCTCTTTTCTTTTTTTCAAGTTCTCCTTTCTTATCTTGTTTTACCTGCTGTTATTGCCTGCCAGATCCTAAGCTCTCAGGGCTTGTCTCCTTTGTCAGGTGTTGCTTGATCATACTGGTGTTTACTTTACCCTTAGGAGTTTTAAGATCGCTTCCTTTTGAGGTCCTGCCTTTCATACAGATTTTTTTGGTTGTGGTTTTACGTTTCCCCAGTTTTATGTATTTTAATTCTTCTTTACGAAAGACGTTCCGGTGGTTCGAACTGTAATTGTTCTCTACCTTCCTTCTGATCGTCTGCTCCAGGCAGTATGTTATACGAGTTTATTAAGCGAGAAGCTAGGTCCACAGGTCTGCAGGAGAGCTGAAAATGCCCATACAAGTTACTGCAAGATTTAAAGTATTATTGCGCATAAAACAGGTTGGAGTTAAATCCCTCTGTATAGCTGAGGACTTATAATTAGGTATAGCTGGTCAAACCTGCAAGCCGGCTAGCAGATATGCACAAATACGAATAATTAGGCCAGCTGGTTGTAAGAGTACCTATCATTGAAGTTCCAGATGTTAATGGCCGGTGCACCTGTGTACGGCTCAAGAGAATACTGTGAAACAGGTATATGCTGGTTTCCTCCAATATGTCCAAAAATACACAAGCATATACCGTCTATTGAAGGATTGGGCTAATTATTTGTAGGGATTTACCCCCAAAAAAATACCAGTCCTTACAATTTTGTGCTGGAGTGTACGTTTGCATGCGGTTAAGTCTGAATATTGTGGATATTGGTACTTTAACAAACAAAATACATCCACAGAATCCAGTACTAATCAAAAAATAAACAGGTATTTGCAGATAAATACTAACGTGTACAGAAAAATGCAGAGTTTCACACGTGTATGCAGATAAAAATTGTAACAAGTCCTGGTTCTATTCAAAATGTATGCTGGAACATACAAATGTGCTCCAGGCTCTGCTGGCATACAATGGTATTTATAGGTAAATTCAAACGTCTGTTGGTGTTTATAACCTTATGCTGATTTATATGCAGATATATGCAGGTGTATATATAGAGGTCTGAATATCAAAGTGTCCGTTAGGTTAAGGTCCCTTCAGTCAATCATGTAGACGAGGTTCAAGTCCACATGTGTAACCTGGAACGTGTGGTAGAGAGCGGCTAGTTTACACTGACTTGCAGTCTTTCAGCTATATCTGCTTAGGTGGTATACTGATAGGCAGGTTTAGGAGAAGCAAGCGTCCATGTAGCCATCCAATACACTGACAGTCAGGCACAGGGGGTGCAAAAATATTTTTTTTTGTAAAAATGTATCCCGATGTTTTCAGATATGTACAGGTATATTTTTAGCATCAGCGAATGTGTGATGAAAATTGTAGTTGGGTACAAAAGGGTATTTATACAAGCAGGTTTTATGTTAGTGAGTACTGGAATAAGCGGCTGTTTCAGCTGTTGCAGTTATTTGTTATTATATACAGAGATGTACAGGTATAAACCCTAGTACTTTCTAATGCTGTTAAAGTTGTATTCAGGAACAAACCAATACAAGCAGTAGTAAGCTGGTGGGTGCAGGTATAAGCAGGGCTCTACTCATATGTACAAAGTTGTGCTGATATATGCGGGCCAGTGCAGGTATAAACAAGTACATGTAGGAATATGCTGGAGAAGGCAGGTATGTGCAGGTCTATGCTTTATTGAACTTTAGCACAGTTCACAGTCTACCCTGGAACAGTCTTACCGGTTGCCTGGGGAGACCGTGACTTTGAGTGGAAAGTCCGTGAGGCTGTAGGGGTGGTGACCAGGCTCTCTGCAGCAAAGTACCTTTCAACAAGTTCCACCAGATTGTCCGCCGAGTTGGGGTCTCCTTGACTCACCCACTTCTGCAGGGGAACTGGTAGTGACCGCAGGAACCGGTCCATGACCACACGCTCCACTATTTGTTGCCCAGACAGGGACTCCGGCTGTAGCCATTTCCTCACAAGGTGAATTAGGTGGAACATCTGCAATCTTGGGGGGCCTCTCGGCTTGGAAGAACCAGCTGTGAACCCACTGTGCTCGAACTGCCAAGGTGACACCAAGTTGCGCCAGGATTTCCAGCCTGACCTTTTCGTAGTCTCCCACTTCTGCTGACTCCAGATCATAGTAGGCCTTCTGCGATTCTCCAGAAAGCAAGGGGGCGACCAATCCTGCCCACTGGGTTTTAAGCCAACCTTCCCTCTCAGCGATCCGTTCAAACGTTAGCAGAAAGGCCTCTGGATCATCATCTGCAGTCAACTTAGAAAGAAAGCGACCCACATGGATGGCTGAAGGCTTGTCTCCAACATCATCAACTTTAGCAGGTGACCACTGTGCTAGCGTCTCCACAACCTCAGTCAAGGTTTTCCTATCCGCTTTTGCATCAGTGGCTAACTGTTCAAACAGCCTCTGCAATTGCTCCTGTACAGCACGAATCTGTTGGCACAGCGCCTTGGTTTGCTCCTGTGCAATAGCGTTTGCTTGCTGCTGTGCAGCGTTGGATAACACCAATTGTTTTAGGATTTTCTTCATGTTTAGTCACTCTAGGTACTCTAGGTATGGTGGAGGCTGCAACCAGCTTACTACAGCTGGTTGCAGCCTCCACCATATGTAACCTGGGGGACAGGTAGCAGGTACAAAAGCTTCCTGGGACAAGCAGGCAAGTAAGTAGTGACAAACAGTGAAGTGTTTAATGGTGATATTTATACATTATGCAGGCCCAAACTACCAGGCTGAGCAAGCCTACCGCTTGTCAGTTTCCACATATACTGCTTAACAACTTTTTACCAACCTTTTTGCTCTCACAGACCAGCGTTGTCTGTGTTTCCCAAGCAAAGAGCAAAGGCTGTCTGCTCAGGTTAGCCTGGGTAAGAGGACCAAGACCCGAACTGGTTCATGGATCAGAGATTCCTGAATGTGTACGGGAGGAGCCTGGGAGATGTATAAACCCCAAACAGGACTTTTCCTGGCTCTCTCTGGGACGCTTTGCTACACCGTGTAAATGAGGCCTTCGTTTGTTCATGTCAGTTCTTGACATTCCGTTTTCTCCTTTCTTCTGTTGTACCTGCTGTGTTTACATGTGAGATTAAAAGCCTGGCAGGCTGACATGTCACTATTGGAGGGGAGGGTAGCAGAAGGTGCCAAGTTACTAAAGGGAAACTGAAATACATTTTTGCTCCATTCAGCCTGCAGCTACAGAGGCCAGTGTGGTTTGTTTAGAGGCGAGCCATAGGCGGTGTGAATTTCTTTACTGTAACCACAGGTTGCAGGAAAGAAATACGTACGATTCCCCCATCAACAATACAGTATAGACAATACTGACCGGGGAATCCCTCCTGCTGAGCATCTGTCTACTCCCGGCCGGGAGTATTTATAGCTGCTGTCTAAAGAACCGCGTTAAAGAACACACTTGAAGCCTGTTCGTTGGGCAATGCAAGAGCAGCAGCACACCAATGAGTCAACACTCTGCTCACTTTGGTCCATTAGTCTTGGGTTTTGTTGTTTTTGTATCTAACAAAATTTTATGCAATGATTTCTGTATAATTATTGACATAAACATATACAACTACCGGTACTGAAAAATAAAATTATACTAGAAGGATAAACATTCAGAGTTACTTTAAAACATCAGTTTTTATTTTTTAGTTTTATTATTTGGACAAGAATGATGGAAGCTGTGTTATCTGGTCCTGGTTTTCAAATACTGCCTTGACGCTAATGTGAAATGTTAATATGCTTGAGCTACATACAGTATAGTATGCCTATATCCAAAGGCATTAAGTTATTAATTCATGCTGCCAACGCCTACAGCAAATATAAGATATGCATTCCAAGACTAATGTATAATGTAAAGTTTCTTGTACCTATCCTCCTACGTTACAGAATAAAATAATATTATTTGTTCTGCTCAGATCATGCTTTTCTGTGAATTTTGTATGCTGTGTGGCTTTGCCCCTAGGAGTCAAGTCATTTTCATCTTTAGGGACTTTGACAGAACAGATTTCCCTGTAGAAATAGAACTGATGCAAATTGTACTTGTTAGGATGAATCGGTTGTACAGGGTTTTTGTGAACTCAATGCTTTCAGAGTAGATTTGGCATTAGATTAAGCTCATAACACTTTCATCTCTTTAGTTGCTTTGTCCAGAAAATAATTCTTTTATATATAATAACCCTTAAACTCATTCCACATAAGCCACTCACTGCTTTTTGTTTAGACTCTATTCAGGGCACAGTGACCATGTTACTAGCCCGTTCGCCAACCCACCTATACTTACATACCTCAGTAACCTTTTTGGGAAAAAAATCATACCAGTTTTTACAAAGAAACTCTCTCTGTCTCCTCACTGGAGATGGAGGCAGCAACAGGGGCCGTTGGCTCCTGCTGTTCTCAATCAAATTCTTTAGGAAAGAACTGGGGGGGGGGCAGGGTCGAGCCATTATGTGTGTTTCCAATGGACACACATAGCTCAGCTCAGGAGTAAGCCTGCACAAGTGCCCCCCTAGCAGGTCGCTTGCTAGGGGGGCACTCAGAAGGGATGAGGAGCCAGGAGTGCTGACAGAGGACCCCAGAAGAGGTGGTTCAGGGCTGGTCTGTGTAAAACCATAATAAGCTATTAATAGTTCTAAGTAATTGTTGAATGATGATCCAAAGAGTATCTAATTGCTTTAGGGCAGGGGTATCCAAACTTTCTAAACAAAGGGCCAGTTTACTGGGGCTTTGTTTAGACTTTGGGGGTGCTGGAGTAGCCAGTGGAAATAGAACATGCCCCAGTGTCAGTGGGAGTAAAAAAATTACTTAATGCCTGTAGTCAGTAGAAGGAGGAATCGTGCCCCATCGTTAGTAATAGGGGGAGGAATAGTGCCTAATTGTTTTTATCAGTGGGAGGATATACAGTATCTCACAAAAGTGAGTACACCCCTCACATTTTTGTAAATATTTTATTATATCTTTTCATGTGACAACATGGAAGAAATTATACTTTGCTACAATGTAAAGTAGTGAGTATACAGATTGTATAACAGTGTAAATTTGCTGTCCCCTCAAAACAACTCAACACACAGCCATTAATTTCTATACCGCTGGTAACAAAAGTGAGTACACCCCTAAGTAAAAATGTCCAAATTGGGCCCAATTAGCCATTTTCTCTCCCCAATGTCATGTGACTCGTTAGTTTTACAAGGTCTCAGGTGTGAATGGGGAGCAGGTGTGTTAAATTTGGTGTTATCGCTCTCACTCTCGCATACTGGTCACTGGAATTTCAGCATGGGACCTCATGGCAAAGAACTCTCTGAGGATCTGAAAAAAAGAATTGTTGCTCTACATAAAAATGGCCTAGGCTATAAGAAGATTGTCAAGACCCTGAAACTGAGCTGCAGCACGGTGGCCAAGATCATACAGCGGTTTAACAGGACAGGTTCCACTCAGAACAGGCCTCACCATGGTCGACCAAAGAAGTTGAGTGCACGTGCTCAGCGTCATATCCTGAGGTTGTCTTTGGGAAATAGACATATGAGTGCTGCCAGCATTGCTGCAGAGGTTGAAGGAGTGGGGGGGTCAGCCTGTCAGGGCTCAGATCATACGCCTCACACTGCATCAAATTGGTCTGCATGGCTTTCGTCCCAGAAGGAAGCCTCTTCTAAAGATGATGCACAAGAAAGCATGCAAACAGTTTGCTGAAGACAAGCAGACTAAGGACATGGATTACTGGAATCATGTCCTGTGGTCTGATGAGACCTAGATAAACTTATTTGGTTCAGATAGTGTCAAGCGTGTGTGGCGGCAACCATGTGAGGAGTACAAAGACAAATATGTCTTGCCTACAGTCAAGCATGGTGGTGCGAGTGTCATGGTCTGTGCTGTGACATACTGAAGCAGAGGATGATCCCCTCCATTCAGAGACTGGGCTGCAGGGCAGTATTCCAACATGATAATGACCCCAAACACACCTCCAAGACGACCACTGCCTTCCTAAAGAAGCCGAGGGTAAAGGTGATGGACTGACCAAGCATGTTTCCAGACCTAAACCCTATTGAGCATCTGTGGGGCATCCTCTTACGGAAAGTGGAGGAGCGCAAGGTCTCTAACATCCACCAGCTCTGTGATGTCATCATGGAGGAGTGGAAGAGGACTCCAGTGGCAATCTGTGAAGCTCTGGTGAACTCCATGCCCAAGAGGGTTAAGGCAGTGCTGGAAAACAATGGCGGCCACACAAAATATTGACACTTTGGGCCCGATTTGGACATTTTCATTTAGGGGTGTACTCACTTTTGTTGCCAGCGGTTTAGACATTAATGGCTGTGTGTTGAGTTATTTTGAGGGGACAGCAAATTTACACTGTTATACAAGCTGTACACTCATTACTTTACATTGTAGCAAAGTGTCATTTCTTCCGTGTTGTCACATCAAAAGATATAATAAAATATTTACAAAAATTTGAGGGGTGTACTCACTTTTGTGAGATACTGTATGCCCCATTGCTGGTGTCTGTAGGAGAAATAGTGTCCCATCATTGGAGTCAGTGGTAGGAAAAATGTCCCATTGTTGGTGTCAGTAAGAGAAATGGTGTCTCATCATTGGCGTCAGTGGAAGGAAAATATCATTGTTGGTGCAAGTAAGAGGAATAGTTCCCCACTGTTGGTGTCAGTGGAGGGAATGGTGCCCCCATGTTGGTGTCAGTGGGAGGAATAGTGATCTGAGGGCTGGATAAAGGCAAGCAAAGGGCTGCATTTGGAGACCACTGTTTTAGGGGATAAAGAACTATTTTTGTCCTTGTTGAAGCAATCTGGACCATTTTTTATGAGGGTTTTCTACCTTTCTTTGGAATAGAGTTCTGATGATTTGGGTTTTCAATTTATTTCGATTTGTCTTTTAGTTATACTTGTGTGTTTTCAGCAGTACCACAGATAGAATAGGTAAGATAAGTGCAGTTTATACAAACTTTACATTTGGTTCCAAGAATAGTTGGACAGTGTATTTAGTTGCAGTCATATGAAATAGAACAGACTAGAGCAGAGGTGTTTAGCTTGTGATATGTCAGTTATCTGTAATGGCAGTTTTTCTATTGGATATTTTGTGATATCATGCTGACACTTATGCCCTTTTTATTAAAATGAACATTTCCTATTTATAGCGCTGCTAGACTGACTGCAAGGCAGCATCTCCGAATAAGAGCATTGTTATATGGTGGGGCCGTCTCCCCAGGTTCCCTGGTGTCCACATAGACTGTCTGAAGTGACTCTTGCAGATAGCAGAAGAATGACAGAGAAGATAGAAATCACACTAGGTACTTTGGATTGAGGCTAGTGCACGCTATAGATTAATGTGCATTGTTCGTGTTTCATTTCAGAGGTTTACAACCACTTTAAATAGTAATGGACCCTTTAATGCTTTGTACCACATGTAATGGCAGTGACCCTGATTTAATAAAGGATTTGCATATATTTACACTGCAAAGGGAATTTTCTCCTCCCAATAGAAATTTGACTTTGTAAATGTGGTGAAAATTCAGTTTGCATAGAATACCATAACATACATTATTGCTTGCACATGATTAGATGATTGATGCAATCAGAGCTTCATCTCATTCATTAAGTCAAAATTCACTTTGTAAAGTGAAAATTCTCTACTCCTTTATTAAATCTGGGTCAGTATAGGGAAACTGCCTGCACTGACATTTGTACAAAACTGTAAAGTGGTCATAAAGCCTAAACATGTTTTTTTACTTTATTGCATTCCTTCCATTAAAGTAAAAAATGTTTAGCTATCAGTATCCCCCCTCCCCTTCCTTTCACTTATCTGAGCACTTATTCGATCAAGCACTGTGTCCGTCTGCAGCAGATCCCTCCCCTCACTTCCTGGTCTCACTAGCTTTATGGAGGTTCCCACTGCTGTCAATCAAAGCCTCTGACGAAGGAGTGGGGAGCAGGGCTAAGTCCTGCTGTCTGTGTCAATAGACGCAAACAGGGAGGCTAAGGAGCGAGCCTGCATGAGTGTCCCTGTAGAAAGTGGCTTTCTATGGGGGCACTTGGAAGGAGGGGAGGTGCCAGGAGCGTTGGTGACGGACCCAAGAAGAATAGGTTCAGGTTGTGTTTTCAAATGTGTTCAAATGTTTTTTGTTTTGTTTTTTTAGGACTTTTTGGTGCAATTTTTTTTTCAGGGTGGCCCTCAACTTTAAATCTAATTGAGAATCTGTGACAAGACTTGAAAATTGCTGTTCACAGACGCTCTCCATCCAATCTGACAGAGCTTGCGCTATTTTGCAAAGAAGAATGGGCAAAAATGTCACTCTCTAGATGTGCAAAGCTGGTAGAGACATCCCCAAAAAGACTTGCAGCTGTAATTGCAGAGAAAGGTGGTTCTACAAAGTATTGACTCAGGGGGGCTGAATACAAATACACACCACACTTTTCACATATTTATTTGTAAAAAAAATTCAAAACCATTTATCATTTTCCTTCCACTTCACAATTATGTGCCACTTTGTGTTGGTCAGTCACATAAAATCCCAATAAAATACATTTACGTTTTTGCTTGTAACATGACAAAATGTGGAAAACTTCAAGGGGTATGAATACTTTTTCAAGGCAGTCTATATACCTTTTTGTTATTAAACAAAAAAACTAAGACTTTTACAAACTCTTTAACCACTTGCCAATCAGCCGCCGCAGTTATACTGTGGCGGCTTGGCTCAGCTGCACGAATGGCCGTAAGTATATGCCGTCTCGTACACAGCGATCTGTGGGTGCGCACGTCGCCTGGCCAGTGGGGGGAGCCAATCAGCGGGTCCGGCGGACTCGATGTCCACCGGCCGCCCACGATCGTTCCCCGCAGTAACAAAGCAGGGATCTGCCATAGTAAACAAGGCAGATCTCTGTTCTGACAGGGGATCACAAAGAGATCCTGTCTTCCTGTTATACAGGAAGATGGATCTGTGTGTTGTCCCAGGCAGCCCATCCCCCCACACATTTAGAAACACACTGAGAGGGAACAGAGTTAACCCCTTGATTGCCCCTGATGTTAACCCCTTCCCTGCCAGTGCCATTAGTACAATGTCAGTGAATATTTTTTAGCACTGATCACTGTAATGCCCCGTACACATGGTCGGACATTGATTGGACATTCCGACAACAAAATCCATGGATTTTTTCCGACGGATGTTGGCTCAAACTTGTCTTGCATACACACGGTCCCACAAAGTTGTCGGAAAATCCGATCGTTCTGAAAGCGGTGATGTAAAACATGTACGTCGGGACTATAAATGGGGCAGTAGCCAATAGCTTTCGTCTCTTAATTTATTCTGAGCATGCGTGGCACTTTGTGCGTCGGATTTGTGTACACACGATCGGAATTTCCGACGACAGATTTTGTTGCCGGAAAATTTTATAGCCTGCTCTCCAACTTTGTGTGTCGGAAATTCCGATGGAAAATGTGTGATGGAGCCCACACACGGTCGGAAATTTCCGACAACAAGGTCCTATCACACATTTTCTGTCAGAAAATCCGACCGTGTGTACGGGGCATAATAATGTCACTGGTTCCCAAAAAAGTGTAAAAAATGTCAGTTAGGTTTCTGATCTTTCTTTTGTGGTTTGAGATTAGCACACTATGGGGGTTGATTTACTAAAGGAAAATCCACTTTGCACTACAAGTGCACTTGGAAGTGCAGTCGCTTTAGAGCTGAGGGGAAGATCTGAAATGAGGGGAAGCTCTGCTGATTTTATCATCCAATCATGTACAAGCAAAAATGCTGTTTTTTATTTTCCTTGCATGTCCCCCTCAGATCTACAGTGACTGCACTTTCAAGAGCACTTGTAGTGCAAAGTGGATTTGCCTTTGATAAATAAACCCCTAAGGGGGATTTGGTAAAACTGGTGCACACAGAATTTGGCTCAGCTCTGCATAGCAACCAATCAGCTTCCAGGTTTTATTGTCAAAGCTTAATTGAACAAGCTGAGGTTAGAAGCTGATTGGTCACCATGCAGAGCTGCATCGGATTCGGAATGCATTAGTTTTAGTAAATCTCCCTTTGTGAATTTGAAAGAAAATGCATCCAAAAGATGTAATACTAATAGCTTGCAGCATCAACATTAAAGTTGTACTTGAGATCGGAATCCAAACTGACAGGGCCAGTACACTTAGTTTTTATTACTGGAATTCCTTTTATGATGACTAAGGGCTCTTTCACACGGGGCGGATCAGTCATGATCCGCCCCGTGAACATCCGCTTGCTCAGCGGGGATAGCTCCGCCGATCCCCGCTGAGCAGGAAGATGACAGGTGCATCGCTGCACACTGTGCAGCGACGGACCTGTCAGAGCGCCGCTCTCCCCTATGGGGGGATCGGATGATGACGGTCCGTAGTGTCCGTCGTCATCCGTTCCGATCCGAAAACGGATGGAAAAGTGGGTTTTTCCTCCGTTACACTTTTCGGATCGGAGCGGGTCGGATGTCAGCGGACATGTCACCGCTGACATCCGACGCTCCATAGGGATGAATGTGTGTCCGTTTTTCATCCGAAAACGGAAGGGTGAAAAACGGACATACGGATCCCTCGTGTGAAAGAGGCCTTAGCCATCTCTTGCAATGATGTGGTAAGGTTTGGGATTTGGATGTGATTGGTATTCTCCTCATTATCAAGAGAACATTCACACTTTGCAGGTCAGTTAAGGATTTTATTTGCAAAGCTGACCCTACAAGTGTAAAGAAAACGGGTGAAGTTGACCTTAAACGAATGTAGTACTTTAGCCTACTTGGCACAACAGCTAGCTGACCTCTGAATCTCATTGTGCCGAGTTAGCAGAAGCAACCAGCCATCAAGTGTGGTATAGCAGTTTGTCGGTGGAAGTAAATTTGTGTGCAGAAGAAGGCTGGCAGTATAACTTTTCATATGCTGAAAGAAAAGTAAATGTTGCATGGCTTCGTACAGGGGGGTCATATGCAGGACCTAATAGTTAAAAACTAAGGTCTGCTATTTAGCACTTATATGTAGTAAGGATGTCAGGGCACGACCTAGCTTATTTAGCCAGGCTTTATGGTATTGCACAAATCCACCTCACTCACCATTTTTTAGGTTTTCTTGCTTGCAAGTGGTGTAGGAACAAACGCTGGAGGTTTCTTTTCTGATGTAAAAAAATGTAGTACTAAGATGTTTTTCCAACAGCCACTAATCAAATCCAAAAGAGGCTTGTAAATTTTTATTTATTTTTTTAACATATACTAGCCACCATAATGTACATATTGCATAATTCCAGGGCATATGCCATTACATACATCTCTGTTGCACATATATAGACATTATTGTATTAGGCCACATGCATATTGTGAAATTGTGGCTTTTGAAACTTCCTTGTAACAGTCAATTATACAATATGTGTTGCCTATAAAATTGCTAGAAATCACATACTCATTTCCATAATTCTGTATAGTGAAGTTGATAATAATTGGTTGCTGGGACTGATACTGCTTTAATATATCTTTCTTATATTAGATACATACTATTATCTTCTATCGATGCAATAAATGGGACGCATTCTGAATCTTTATGTAGAAGATATACAGTTTTACCTAAGGGCACTATATACAGTATATGTATGTCTGTATTCTTCTAATTGAAATGTGCTTATCTTTTGTAGCTTGTAACGGGAGTATGGCAAGGAGGATACAACTTCTTCTGTCAAGACACTCGGAGTGGAGGAGAAGCAGACATGAAGGTAGGATCAGTTTTATCATTTTTCAGAAGACTAAAAGGAGGCCGGGCTGATTAAGTATATTAAAATGAGGAGCAATTAAAATCACTAAAAGCAATCCATTAAAACCCAATTCAAGGAAAAAAATGAAATTGAAATAGTGCATTGTGCATCAATTACTGTGCACCTCAGGCTTGATTCCAACGCACCTTTTCCTAAAGTAGAATTCCAGGCCAAACCTAACTAGTCTTAAAAATTCTCCCCTCCTTCTCCTAACATCTATGCTGACTACCATGTGTAAGGCTTCATGTACACTGGCCTACATTTACCGCGGCCGCAGGAAAACGCATAATGCTGCAAAATCGCGGCATGGCGATTCTTCCGTGTTCAGGAGAGGGAGGTTGAAGCTCACCTAAACACAGCAGCTCCTAAACTCTGCTAAAAGCCTATGTGTACATTGAAACATAGGCTTTTATGGAGTTGAGTTTAGTAGCTTTGGAAAAAAATGACAAAAGCCTCTAAACTCAAGTTTAGGAGCTGCCAGTGTAGGCTAGTGTACATGAAGCCTAAAAAAGATGTACTTTAAGCCATCCTGCAGTGTAATGCATCAAATTCATAGTTTCCTGTATGAGCAAAGCTATTGTCCTTCCCTGATAACCAGACATTTTCCCCAACGGGTTATTGTGTTGGTTACCGGTCCCCTCACTGCCCCTGTGAGTTCTCCTGCCTATGGAGCCTATGAGAGAGGGCCTGGCCACAAAAGTGTCACCTCCACCAATAGGAGGTGTCGAATAATGCAGGCAGTGATGTGAATACCCAAAGAAGGAGCCTAGGAAGTAAACAGAGGAAGAAAGAAAGATCTTCATAGGTCATCGTATGATGATGGCTTCAGTTAAATAAAATGGGTATTTGGAGAGGTTTCTTTTTTTCTCTCCATACTTGTGGTTAGTTAGAGGGATGCAGGAGGGGGTGGTTTAAAATACTGGAGGTGGGCTTTAGCAACTGTATCCCATTTCACAGCACAGAACAGTTCATTTGGAGCCACTTACCTGACATACATGTGCGGTTTGCATGCATGCTCACTTGTTCTACTAGGTTTCACTCAGGTTTATTATAGATACGAATGCAGGAGATTTCAGAAAAGTCACAATTTCCAGTTACCATATTTTGGATTTAATAATTACTTAAGAGGAACTTAAAGAGGAACTGCAGTCTGCTCACATAATTTGTAATAAGAACATCTTTGCCATTCTGAAGCTTCCCTCCAACCACTTTGCATATTATTTTATAAATACTTTAATTCTGTACTTGCCAAATATGCTGCAGAAATCTCCCTCCACTGAGTCTGGCTGCAACCATTTTAACTGTGGGCAGCTGAAGCTGCTGCCTGTTCACTTCCTTTATTTACATAGACACACAGAGGCACACCTCCATCTCTGCAGCTCTCATTGGCCCTCTTATGACTCACCCCCCTCCCTTCCTAGAAAACTCGTGAGAGGGAGAGCTGTGCATGATGTCATAAGCCTAGGCTTTTTACCAGACAAGAAACAGGAAGTGGGCTGTATAAGGTATTTACTGGCAGAAGAAAAATGTTTTACTATCCACAGTTAAAACAACAAGGGCAGAAGATTTAATAGATGGAAAGTTAAAAAATGACTGAAGTTACGCTTTAACTAATGACAACACTTTATTCAAATACTTTTCTAATATTCATTTACTGTAGAAACATAGTAACAACAAACACAGTCAGTACAAGGAATATAGCTTACAGTCAGTAGGATATCTCTTCTGTTAGGTAAAATCCTCTTCTGTCCATCCCTTCATCACCCCCTCCCTATGAATGGATGGGGCAGATCTATCAATCGTCTGCCTATATTTCATTCTTGGATTCTGTTTCTTTTATAGAAGCTGTAGTGTGGCTTCTATGATTGGAGCAGCTGGCAGAAAAGGGAAGAATTGGGGGGCGAACTGTCCCTGACTGTTAGGAGCCTCGACTTTCCCTAGGGAGCCATGGGGCATGGGAAAGGTTACGGCCAGCTAAAAACTTTTCAGTGGGGACCCATAATTTAGTAGATACACTGTGGTACCAGTCCAATATCCGTTAAAGGGCAACTGCTTCGTAGAATTTACAAAGATCGGGTACACCCAGGCCTCCCGTCTGTTTAGGGCGCTGCAGGGTGTGAAGAGCCAAACGAGGGCATTTCCCGTTCCAAATATATTTGAAAAACTAGCTGTTGAGGGTCGAGAAGAAAGACCTGGGTAGTGAAATGGGCACCATTTGCAAGTAAAAAAGAATATGGGGTAACGCATTCATTTTCAAAACACTGACTCGGCCCATCCAAGAGAAGGTTGTACGGTCCCAACCGTGTAGGTCAGCGGGGCATAATGGTATATATTTGGTTGCAGTGGGCTGGGAGGTGAACCCCTAAGTATTTTAGGACTGTGCGGCACAAGGTGACTTTAGAGTGTCTTGATCACTTGCGTGATGGGTGTGACAACCTGTTGATCGTCAATATCATCTTTATCCCTGGCTGCTTGAATAAAGTAGGATTCATGCAGGGTTTTACCTGCCAAAGGCACGAGTGCCACAGGCCCAGTTTAGGGAGCGCATGATGCATGCAGATCTGGAGGGGTTTATTGGCAAAAAGCCCATTAGACAGCTTCCAATACGTCTGAAAGAAATCTCCTTTTTCTTTTCTCGGACATCACGGGACACAGAGCCACAGTAATTACTGATGGGTTATAGGGTATCACTAGGTATTGGACACTGGTCACACCCTAATCAGGAAGTTCAACCCCCTATATAACCCCTCCCCTTCCAGGGATACCTCAGTTTTTACGCCAGTGTCTTAGGTGTTGGACGTGCAGAGATGTCCTGTGCTGAAGCTCCAAAAGGAATATCCTAAGATCCTATACTGGGGCAAGCCAGGCGACCGGATCCATTCAAAGTGTCTTTTCATGGCCGAATTGAATGGTACCTGGGCCTCGTGTCCGAAGAAACGAGGTTTTACCTGTAACGCTTCTCTTTTTAGAGAGCTGGACCCGCGGATCAGAAAATGGCTTTAAACTTCCTAATTTCTGGCGAGGTGCTTTACAGGCCCAGAACTGAAGGATCCCCCTACTGATGGGGGCCCCAGTCTGACGGTTTTTTACAAACGGAGCCCACCGTGAGAGGCGAAGGTTGGGTCTGTGTAAACTGAACCCTGCGGCTGGATAAGGTAAGAGGAGATTCCACAGAATTTCAATTCTAGTGGCTTTTCTCCTTTAAGGTAAATGCATGCTATGCCTATTGTGACCACCAGGGGCTGCCAAAAGCACAAACCTTCTCATGCTTGATTCTGTCTCAGCGTCCGCTGCACAGGCTCTCCCTCTGGCTCCAAAGGTAAGATGGTGGGGGGTTTTCTCTGCTGGGATTGTCCCCCCAGGCTAGGGAAAGGCTCAGGTATGCTGTAAGGCGGGTGAGACCGCACTGTCATAGCCGCTGCCGCCGCCGCCACCGTAGCCGCATTGCAATGCAGGGCCCATCACTGCCGGCCTCCTCCTTATTCCCCCACCCCCAGCCTTCCTTCAGGCTTGTCAGGAAGGGTCGGCTCGCGCGGGAAGCGCTCGTTTTTCAAAAACGAGGGGGGGGGAGGGGGGGCGGGGCGTCAGCACAGCGTCAGCTTGGCTATTTAAAAGAATCAAGCAAGAGACTCCTGCGCTGCTAGCGGACTCCTAAACTAACAGGGGGGCACTGCTGCAACACCTATGAGACTGCTCCACACAGACAAAAACGCATAAAAACTAGAGGGGGGTTGGTAGTTGCGCTGTGATGGGGAAGGGAATGGGAAAAAAGGGGGGAAACTACACTAAAGTGTATCTGGCAGACATGCCAAGTGACCTGAAAACAAAAATAATAATAAAAATAGGTATAAAACGGAAACAGCACACTGGTGAGTGTGTATAATAGATAACTGAAAAAGTGACTAGTGCATATAGTAAACAAATAAATTGAAGGCACTAAATGGTGTAGGTATGGAGGCAAAGTGGTACTGAATCACATGAAAGTGAGCAATGCACATGATGAGAAGGGCAATCACACTGATGAAATATAATGCATATCTCACTAAGTGCACAAAGGAACCAGTGAGTAAGAAATAGCGAATGGTCTTAAACATAAATCAGAGACGCTTGACCAATAAAATTGAAAAAAACACAAAGTGCAACCTAAGAGTATATCAAATCAATAAATAATGATGGCAGAAGGAAATATGATTCCAAAACATCTAAAAAACATGGATATAAAAAATATATATATGAAAAATGTATATATATAGAAAATGGTGTTGAATATAAACGACAGTCCCACCACCAGGTGTAATAATGCTGGGTCACAGTTCAAGGAAACATCCAAACAAATGACAGGTGAAGAAGGAGGGTGATCTTCGATGGGGGCACCTCGGTGAACACAGGCCCCTTACCTTACGGCTGTAAGGTATACAGCATATATGGTAGACACTCAGTGGGATATGGAATCCAGAATAGTTGCAGCTGATGGTATGGCTCGTAAATGCAGTGGTATCACATGCGAAAAAAACATATAGACAGCATGTAGTGTGGTACCGTATGACACTGGGGGGATGGGCGAGCTGAAGGAGGAGGGGGGGTTGCACTCACTTTGTGGCAGATGAGCGCAAGCCTCAATCCACGAGTGCCGAACTCGTATAGTCCACACTGCTGGCCGTAGAACCCTCTAGCATCTCACATCTCCTGTGGCTCTCCACCCGTCATCCGTCATAAAGATGATGTAGTAACAAGACAAGAAGACCGCATATAGCGTAATCCCGTACAGTAAACACACTTTATTATGTTAAAAACACTAGTAAACTTACAAAAGTAGACAGCTGGGGGGTAAAACTCCGCGAGCGCCGTGCTCGTAACATCAGCTGTTGTGTGGCAGCGTCCCGTGCTCCTAACGCGTGACGTGATGACACGCGTTAAGAGCACGGGACGCTGCCACACAACAGCTGATGTTACGAGCACGGCGCTCGCGGAGTTTTACCCCCCAGCTGTCTACTTTTGTAAGTTTACTAGTGTTTTTAACATAATAAAGTGTGTTTACTGTACGGGATTACGCTATATGCGGTCTTCTTGTCTTGTTACTACATCATCTTTATGATGGATGACGGGTGGAGAGCCACAGGAGATGTGAGATGCTAGAGGGTTCTACGGCCAGCAGTGTGGACTATACGAGTTCGGCACTCGTGGATTGAGGCTTGCGCTCATCTGCCACAAAGTGAGTGCAACCCCCCCTCCTCCTTCAGCTCGCCCATCTCCCCAGTGTCATACGGTACCACACTACATGCTGTCTATATGTTTTTTTCGCATGTGATACCACTGCATTTACGAGCCATACCATCAGCTGCAACTATTCTGGTTTCCATATCCCACTGAGTGTCTAACATATATGCTGTATACCTTACAGCCGTAAGGCAAGGGGCCTGTGTTCACTGAGGTGCCCCCATCGAAGATCACCCCCCTTCTTCACCTGTCATTTGTTTGGATGTTTCCTTGAACTGTGACCCAGCATTATTACACCTGGTGGTGGGACTGTCGTTTATATTCAACACCATTTTCTATATATATACATTTTTCATATATATATTTTTTATATCCGTGTTTTTTAGATGTTTTGGAATCATATTTACTTCTGCCATCATTATTTATTAATTTGATATACTCTTAGGTTGCACTTTGTGTTTTTTTCAATTTTATTGGTCAAGCGTCTCTGATTTATGTTTAAGACCATTCGCTATTTCTTACTCACTGGTTCTTTTGTGCACTTAGTGAGATATGCATTATATTTCATCAGTGTGATTGCCCTTCTCATCATGTGCATTGCTCACTTTCATGTGATTCAGTACCACTTTGCCTCCATACCTACACCATTTAGTGCCTTCAATTTATTTGTTTACTATATGCACTAGTCACTTTTTCAGTTATCTATTATACACACTCACCAGTGTGCTGTTTCCGTTTTATACCTATTTTTATTATTATTTTTGTTTTCAGGTCACTTGGCATGTCTGCCAGATACACTTTAGTGTAGTTTCCCCCCTTTTTTCCCATTCCCTTCCCCATCACAGCGCAACTACCAACCCCCCTCTAGTTTTTATGGCTATTTAAAGCACACTGTACAGGTGCTCTGAGCCTTAGAGGGACACAGAGCTGACAGTTGCATGTAAGGTGGGACACAGGCATTCCCCTGGGCTGCATTTACTAAAGAACACCGGATTGGGCATTTGGTAGCAAGGCTTTTAGCCAGACTACATCGCTCAGCAGGCAGTGTTCGTTTGATACCTCACACCTTGTTGCTTTGCACTATGGGTAGAAGAGGTTCAGGTACCCCAAGAACCAGAGGCACTAGGGGGTCTCGTTCAGGTTCTGAGGACCCCCTGTCTGCTACACCATCCCCTCCTGAGGGACCAGGGGCAGCTGAACAGGGAGAGCCATTGGGGTTAGGGGCTACACTTGCTGCCGGCACTTCAGCCCCTGTGTACATTACACAAGAAGTTTTTTCCTCAACCATTACTGGATTAGAGAAAAGACTAATGGCCGTGATTACATCTTCACTTAGTGGAAGAAAACGCACAAGGCCTTCCTCTGCTCCCCAAGACCCTCAGACAGAGGAGCTCTGGGATAAAGGAGATGAATCCCTTTCAGAGGATCGGGATGGGACGGATGATTCCTCTTCGGAGGATTCAGGTGGAGAGGGACCCTCTGCGACTTCCCAAGAGGAGAAAGTCTTAGTGCAGATCCTCACTGGTTTGGTCCGCTCCACATTTAAGTTGCCCATACCTGAAACTACTACAGAAACCTCTTCTGCTTTGGGGTCACTGAAACCTTTCCAAGCAGCACATGCTTTTCCTGTTCATAATTTACTTGAAAAGCTGCTTTATTCTGAGTGGGAACACCCAGATAAGCGATTTCTTCCGCCGAAAAAGTTTTCTACACTTTATCCTATGGAAGAAAAATGTATTAAGAGGTGGGGAATACCGGCCATTGATGCGGCCATTTCCTCTGTAAATAGTAGTCTGACTTGTCCTGTAGACAACGCTCAGATGCTCAAAGATCCTGTGGATAAAAAGATGGACTTCTTATTGAAAGATGTTTTTTTCCTTAGCAGGATCAGTGGCCCAACCTGCAGTAGCAGCGATTGGAGTCTGTCAATACTTAAGAGACCATGTTAAGCAGGTCATCAAAGTATTGCCTGAACAGCAGGCCCAGGGGTTGGCTAACCTTCCTGCGGCTTTATGCTATGTTGTTGACGCCATCAGAGATTCTATCGTGCAGACCTCTCGCCTCTCGCTTGGGTTGGTGCATATACGTAGAATCTTATGGTTGAAGAACTGGTCAGCCGAAGCACCATGTAAGAGGCTCCTGGCTGGGTTTCCCTTTCGTGGTGAAAAGTTGTTTGGAGAGGACTTGGATAATTATATCAAGAGGATCTCCTGTGGGAAAAGCACTCTCTTACCTGATAAGAAGAAGAGTAAGCGTCCCTCTTTTAAACGGACTCTTTCCCCAGCGCCAGGGGCATCAGCCTCCAGGCAGCCACGACGGTCTCCTCCGTCTGGGGCAAGAAACAAGAGTCAACCCCAGGGATACAAGAAATCCTGGGGGAAGAAGTCTTCTAGACAAGACACTAAGGCCTCTTCATGAGGGGGCGCCCCGCTCGCTCGAGTGGGGGAAAAGACTGCTGCAGCTCTCAGGGCCCTGGCAGAAGGACTTCCAGGACAGATGGGTAATCTCCACGGTAACCTTAGGGTACAGACTGGAGTTCCAAGAATTTCCCTCTCCTCTTGTCCTCAGATCCGGTGTTCCCAGAGAACCAGAAGAGAAGCAGTCGCTCCTTCTAGCGATAGAGCGACTTTTGTCGCAAGAGGTCATTGTGGGGGTTCCCACAAAGGATCAAAGATTGAGACTCCATTCCAGTCCTTTTATGGTTCAAAAACCAAATGTGGACGTCAGATCCATTTGGGATTTAAAAGATCTGAATCGATTCCCAAGGATGCAGTCCTTCCGTTTGGAATCAATTCGGACAGTAGTCTCCATCCTGCAGGGAGGAGAATCTCTGACAGTAATAGGCATCAGAGATGCAGGCCTACCTGTGCCCATTTTTCCTGCGCGACTGAAGTGTCTGCAGGCAAAGATCACTGCTCTAAGGGAGCTGATTCTGACAGTCAGGGCCAAGAAGGGTCCTCCTGTCCGCCTTTGTATGAGGCTGCTGGGGAAGATGGTGGCTTCATTCGAAGCAATTCCCTATGCGCAGTTCCAAGCAGGACTGTTGCAACACAGTATTCTCTCGGCCTGGAACAAGAGGGTGCAGGCATTAGACTTTCCAATGCACCTGTCGCATGCGATGCGTCAGAGCCTCAGTTGATGGCTCATACCCGAAAACCCGCAGAAGGGGAAATCCTTCCTACCGGTTGCCTGGGATCCTCTTGCAGGCAGGACGGATGCGTTGGTGATCCCGTGGCAGCGGCTCTCACTGATGTATGCATTCCCTCCTATTCTGCTACCGCCACGGCTCCTTCGCAGGCTCAGGCAAGAAGGGAAGTCGGCACTTCTGGTGGCCCCCAGGTGGCCCAGAAGAACTTGATAAGCAGAAATAGCAGGGATGACGGTGGGTTCCCGGTGGACCCTACCGATACGCCCAGACCTGTTATCTCAAGGTCTAGTATTCCAGCCTGCCTTACAAACGCTAGATTTGACGGGTGGGCTATTGAGACCCACGTTCTGAAAAGTCGTGGGCTTTCAGGTCCTGTCATATCTACCTTGATCAATGCAAGGAAGCCAGCTTCCAGAATGATTTATCATAGAGTCTGGAAAGCTTATGTATCCTGGTGTGAATCCAGGGGTTGGCATCCCAGGAAATATGTCATAGGTAGAATTCTTGATTTTCTACAATTAGGATTAGAGATGAAGCTGGCCTTGAGTACCATCAAGGGCCAGGTCTCGGCCTTATCAGTGTTGTTTCAACGGCCGCTTGCTTCGCATTCTCTGGTCCGAAACTTCATGCAGGGGGTGATGCGTCTTAATCCTCCGGTTAAGGCGCCCCTAAACCCCTGGGACTTGAACTTGGTTCTATCGGTGTTACAGAAACAGCCTTTTGAACCAATACGTCAGATTCCTTTAGTCTTGCTGACGAAGAAACTAATATTTCTGGTAGCCATCTCTTCTGCTAGAAGAGTGTCAGAAATAGCAGCTCTTTCCTGTAAAGAGCCTTACTTGATTATACACAAGGATAGAGTGGTACTGCGCCCTCATCCTAGTTTTCTACCGAAGGTGGTTTCAGAGTTTCATCTAAACCAAGACATTGTTCTGCCTTCCTTTTTTCCAGAGCCCTGTTCTTCGGAAGAAAGGTCACTACATTCTTTGGATGTAGTAAGAGCAGTCAAGACCTATCTGGAGGCAACTGCTCAGATTCGCAAGACGGATGTCTTGTTCGTGCTGCCAGAGGGTCCCAATAGAGGACAGGCAGCGTCAAAAACGACCATTTCTAAATGGATTTGACAGTTGATTATTCAAGCTTACGGTTTGAAACGGAAGGTTCCCCCGTTTCAGATCAAGGCACATTCCACAAGGGCTATTGGTGCTTCTTGGGCAGTGCATCACCGGGCCTCTATGGCTCAGATCTGCAAGGCCGCAACCTGGTCTTCAGTTCATACATTCACCAGATTCTATCAGGTGGATGTGGGAAGGCATGAGGATATCGCCTTTGGGCGTAGTGTGCTGCAGACAGCGGTACAAGGTCCTCAGGTCTGATAGCACCCTACCGGGTTGTGATTCCCCCCCCTCAGTTGGCATTGCTTTGGGACATCCCATCAGTAATTACTGTGGCTCTGTGTCCCGTGATGTCCGAGAAAAGAAAATAGGATTTTTTATTACAGCTTACCTGTAAAATCCTTTTCTTTCGACGGACATCATGGGACACAGAGGTCCCGCCCCTCTTCTAATACACCTATATTGCTTTGCTACAAAACTGAGGTATCCCTGGAAGGGGAGGGGTTATATAAGGGGTTGAACTTCCTGATTAGGGTGTGACCAGTGTCCAATACCTAGTGATACCCTATAACCCATCAGTAATTACTGTGGCTCTGTGTCCCGTGATGTCCGTCGAAAGAAAAGGATTTTACAGGTAAGCTGTAATAAAAAATCCTATTTTTTACTTGCCAATAGCTGGCCACAAGAATTGGTTGACAAATTCATGGCTTAGGACAGTAAGCAAACATTTTTTGCAGAAAACTGGCAGTAAGAAATATAAGGACTGAAAATCTAGTTAATCAGTATCAGTAAGAAAGACACTGGCTCCACCCAGCTACTAACCTGCTTTAGAGCAGCTATAGCATAGAGGAATTAGACTGCCAGCTGCCCAAGAATCCATTTATGAAAGGGTTACTAAACCCTTGAGAAACCTAAAGGGTTAATTACCACAAAAGACCCATAGAAGTATTAGCCAGAGAAAGGTAGATTCAGAGCTCACATGTTAAAGGGAAATAGCTGGAAATATTGTAATAGGCCTCTGGGAATAGTCCCACTGATAGCTGGGAGTAACCTGTCTCCACTTCATCAGTAAACCAATGCATGTAAGGGAAATCATCTCACAGAATACATCTGATAGGTTCATGAGGAGGACAAAAATGTACTGGATCAGCCTCAAAATGTATGGGAATGGGGTGCTATAGGGTAGGAGCGAGACAAGGGTCTTCCCAAATGTATGCTGCCATGGAGTCATGCAGAAATACAGGCAGTCCCCAGGTTACAAACAGGATAACGTTCTGTAGGTTTGTTTTTAAAGAGGTCCAGGCTCCTTCAGAAAAAATTAAGTCAGCAGCTACAAATACTGCAAGCACTCAATGGGGTGGGGGGAAGGAGGAGGGGGTCAAAACCAGGTACCCGCTCCCCCCTCCCACGTGAAAGGTGCCAGATGTGGGAGGAGACAGATAAGCAGAGCTTCCCCTTTGGGTGGAACTCCACTTTAAGTTGAATTTGTTTGTAAGTCGGAACAGGTACATTTTTTAAGTGTAACTCCAGCCAAAAAAATAATTCTTACGTTTTTTGAATAGCATAGTGAAGGGTTACCGCCCCTGTAACATTTATTTTGCTGTGTCCCTGTTCAGAAGATTTCACCTCACTTTCTATCCCTATGACAATTGGATTTAGAAAATTTTGGGTTGTCGTGGAAACAAGGTTTGGTGACAAAGCATCAGTGGAGACACATTTTTTCCCATGATAACTCTTAGGCCGTGTACACACGCTCTGAATTTCAGCCCGCAAAAGACTGACTAGAGTTTTTCATCGGAAAATGCGACCGTATGTATGCTCCATCGGTCTTTTGCTGGTGGAATTCCAGCCAGCAAAAGATTGAGAGCGTGCTCTCAATTTTTCGGTCGGGAAAAGTTCCTATCCGATCATCTGTGGCAATTCCGATGCGCAAAATCCCTACACATGCTCAGAAACAATTCAACGCATGCTCGGAAGCATTAAACTTCATTTTCTCGGCTCGTCGTAGTGTTGTACGTCACCGCGTTCTTGACGGTCGTAATTTCAGCGAACTTTTGCGTGACTGTGTGTATGCAAGGCGAACTTGAGCGGAATCCCGTCAGAAAAGCCGTCATATCTTTTTCCGACGAGAAGTCTGATCGTGTTTATGCGGCATAACAAGAGTGAATTTCCCTTCCATGGGGTAAATTTCCTTTCATTACTGTTTCCCTCCATTTGTAAGTAGGAGTCGTTTGTAAGTCGGATGTTTGTAATTAGGGGACCGCCTGTATATATTTACTGACCGCGTATTACGGTAAAAGGCAAATTGAGCCAACTGAATTCAATTAATCATCTGTCAGCATGCAGCTTCCTTCAGGACAGATGAAGCGGAAACCCAGCCAAAAGCAAATTACCTTGTTGTTTAGCAACTGCCATTCCTTTAATCATCAGATAAGATTGCAAGAAAATTATATGCAGCGAACAAGAAAGAAACGGCAAAAGTAGGAGATGAAATTGATAAATCTGTTAAAGCAAAGCATAAGTAAAATCAGCTTTGTTTTGCATCCACCTTGCCGTGTTAATCTGTATTTTTGCAATAAAACATTTTGTATCCTCACCTAACAACTGCTCAAGGCTCCTTCCTTCTGCATGTTTCAGCTCAGGCAGAGACATGCTATTCACTGCTTAGGTTGAGAATAATGAAATGAAATCTGTTAAAGCAGACCTAAATCTCATAACTCCCTCAAGCTGTAGGTATCAGGTCTATGAGGTTCATGTGTCTGCTGTCACAATTCCAGGCAGGAAGTGTCATTGCGTAGGTTGGTTCGGCAAAGAGCCAGAATTTCCACTCAGAAGGAGCCTAGAGGGGTTTCTAGGTGAGTATAAGAAAAGATTTTCTGCCAGATTGCATGTTGGCACAATGGGCAATAAAAAGCAGGGGGCATAAGTTGTTGGCTTTATACGAAAAACGACTTTACTGGCAAAATACTTTTGTTTTTGAGTTACAATAAAGTAGTCGAATTTTAACAAAGCATGCCTTCTCCACCTGATATCTTTAGAAAGATTGACCTGGGGGAAATGGGCTGCTACCCCATCAGCACCTTACTTGTATAGTCTCAACATTCTGCTTGATGAGTTCCAAGCATATGTTCTTACTATTTTACTTGATGTCACCTTCAAAGCCTTATTAACACAACATGTCTTTTTCTTTATCCTACATCATGGGACGCAGGGCAGCTTCAATAACCCTTGCAAACACTTACAAGTGATTGGACAATAGCAAAACAAGACAGGAAGTCTCCGTCCAGGCATAACCCCTCCCCCATTAAGGCTGAAGGGCTTCAATTTTCTTGTAGCGTTTGAAAGTGCTGATCAACTTTACCAGATTCTCAACGGTTCCATCAGGATTCAGGAAACAGGTTCTATATGGATCTAATCCTTCAGCGGTCATCGCTGATAATAATGGTATTCGGACCCCACACCGGACAGAGTACCAGGCTAGCTAGTTGCCCTCCTCGCCTCTTGCCCCCAACCCCCCCCCCCCCCCTTCACTTGGGCAGTTTGATTAGGGAAAATGACCCAGTTAGAGTTGTTTACTTTATAGTTGGGAACAGCTGTGCTGTAGCAGTTGATACTGTGGGTTCTGATTTGTTTACTTTGTGTTCACTGTATATGAAGTGATAGGGTATATGGAATAACTATTTATTTATCAAACATTTAGTTATGATTATCAAAACATGTATTGTGATTAAAGAGGGAGTCCACCCAAACTGCAAAAAAAAAAAATATTAAAAGCCAGCAGCTACAAATACTGCAGCTGCTGACTTTTAATAAATGGCCACTTACCTGTCCCAGGGTCCATCGATGTCGGCAGGGGACGCCGAGAACCCACTCAGTTCTCGGCAGCTGCCGCCGCCATCCTGGGTGAGGGAATCAGGAAGTGAAGCGTTGCGGCTTCACTTCCTGGTTCCCTACTGCGCATGCGCGAGTCATGCTGCACATCGTAAGTGGTCCCCGCTATCTCCTGGGACCTGTGTGTTTCCCAGGAGACAGCGCGAAGGGACAGGAAGAGGCATAGACTCCCATGGGAGTCTATGCCGGAAGTGGGTGCAAATACCTGTCTTAGACAGGCATCTGCACCCCCCTCCCCACTGAAAGGTGCCAAATGTGACACCGGAGGGGGGGAGGGTTCCGAAAAGCGGAAGTTCCATTTTTGTGTGGAACTCCGCTTTAAGCAGAGTTACTTTTTACAAATGTTTAGAAGTCATATGAGTTAACAGCTGTTTTGGTGATCAAATGCCATTCACACCTTCAGCTGTGAAAAATTGTATCTCTGGCTTTCCCACAGAGCTTGGGAAGTGACATGTATATGTTAAATGACCATCTGCATATCAATGAATATCACCAAAGAGTTGAAAGGTACTTCAAAAGAGTCCCATTCAAGGTGCCACCCCCTGTAGAATGTATAAATTGTACTATGAGGCTCTCAGCCATTTCAGAACAATTATTTTGAATGTATGCCATGTACAAAGTTGTTCTCCATGTGGTTAGCTACATGTTTGTATATTAAATACATCATCTTCAATTCGGCTTCAGCAGTCAACGTTTTTGAAAGCCCTTAAGTTCTGGGCTTTCCCCATCATGAAGTTAAATTCCATTCGATGAACGATCTGCCGATTTTCTGATTGTTAGTATGCTGCTTTTGACAGCCGATTACGAATTTTCGTCAGACAAAAATTAGATGTGTAGGCTCAAATTTTTGTCTGATGTGACCACAACGTCTGATTTTCATTAGTATGGTTTTCTGCCCAAAAAAAATCTGAAGAGCAAGACTACGCATGCTCAGAAATGAAAGAACACATACAAAACAATTCAACACATTACGTCACTTCTGACGTTGAATTCTATCGTCCGAAATTTTTCTAATAGTGAGTACCCTCGGGGGGTGGTGGGGGGGATAGTTCAACCGTTGAACAGATTTATATGTGTCATAACCAGATGGTACACCAACCAAAGTTGGACATTGTTGTTGCAGACATTAAACGTTATGCTATACTTAATGCAACGCACGATAAATATACATTACAGACATCTGAGAAGGCTAACCAAAAATCTAGATGTATATATGATGGCTGAAATACGTTGCTGTATAGAAGAGAACACATGGGGACTCTAAAGTTTCTTACCTGGAATGTGCGGGGCCTACGTGAGAAGATAAAACGCTCGGCGGCCCTCACGTTCCTTAAAAAACAACACGCTGACATCTTAGTCTTAGTGGAGACTCATGTGGAAGGGAGATTGCAAATGGCTCTTCGCCGACCATGGGTCGGATGGGCATTTCATTCAACCTACACATCACACGCACGTGGAGTATCAGTTTTGGTGGCCAAATCAGTACAATTTGAACTTATAGAGGTTTCCACAGACCCGCAGGGACGGTATGTCTTTTTATCTGTCAAGCTGTATGGGGAACCTTTTCTTATTTTGGCTTTCTATGTACCTCCCCCATTCTCCATACCCATAATCTTAGAGGGCTTCACATTCATGACCAAACACCCCACAGTCCAGGCGGTCTGGCTGGGGGATTTTAACACCACACTAAACCCCTCGGTAGATAGACTTCAACCCTCGAATCCACAACCAATAACCAACAGAGAAACCAAATTTGCCAAGCTAATTTCCTCCTTTCACCTTGTGGATTCTTGGAGATGCAAATACCCACACAAACAATTATTCTCTTGTTTCTCTTCCTCCCACGGCTCTATGTCTAGAATTGACATGATACTGTTGTCACAAAGTCTCTCACCCCGACTACTAGAGACGGCTTTTTCTCCCAGGCTGTTGTCTGACCATAGCCCATACTGGATTACACTAAGCGTGCCCACTGACAAACCAAAGCGGAATTGGCGATTAAACCCGTTCTGGCTCTCACTACTCCCTGAGGATGATGAACTTATGAATGAGTGGAAGTCGTTCTTCAGGAACAACGACCGCTCAGCTTCCCTGACAACAATCTGGGAGTCTTTCAAATCGCATGTTCGCATGATACTCTCAACCCGCATTAACAGAATTAAAACAGATTCCTCTGGAGAGCTGGATAGAGCGATAACGGTACTGTCCCAATCCGAACAAAACTATATAGATGATCCCTCTCCCGCAAATGCAGACTTGCTTAAACTTCAGGCCAGAGTAGTAGCCCAACTCCAATATGGGAAAGAAAGACACAAAATGTTCTTTGCTAAACAAAAGCTGTTTGAGCACGGGGAAAAGGCTGGCAAGCTCCTAGCATACCTGGTACACAGTGAAGATAGACCCCCTGTGGTAATATCTTTACACGGTCCTGGCGGTGAATCCATCACTAATCCCCTCACAGTAACTTCTATGTTCAGGGATTTTTTTATTGACCTCTACACCTCAAAAAGTCCTGAGGATAAGGGCCCAATGAACTCCTTTTTGGAGGAGACGGCATTTCCCCAGTTAACAAAAGACCAGGTTGACCTCCTTGAGGCACCACTCAATGAGGAAGAAATAGCGTTGGCTATTGCTGGATTTGCCAGGTCCAAATCCCCGGGCTCGGATGGCCTACCTATAGAATTTTACTCCCAATTCGGCGATTTTTTGATCCCAAAACTTCTAACCTTATATAATCACCTATTCGAGACATTTGCACTCCCCGCTTCTATGAGAGAGGCAACAATAGTCCTCATACCCAAACCGGGAAAAGATCCAGGATACCCCGAATCCTACCGCCCAATCTCCCTATTACAAGTAGATATCAAGATATTAGCCAAGGTACTCTCCCTCCGACTCAATCAGGTCATTCTCTCTCTGATACATGCGGATCAGGCGGGGTTCATGCCTGGTCGTAACACCTCGTTCAACCTACGAAAATTGTTCATAAATTTACAGGCCACACATGAAAATGTGGGATCCCGGGTGATTGTGACGCTTGACACGGCCAAGGCATTCGACTCCGTGGAGTGGGGATACTTATGGCAATGCTTGGGAAGATATGGCTTTGGCCCCAGATTCCTTAAGTGGATCAAACTGCTTTATCAAAACCCCACAGCTAGAGTGGTGGCGAACGGATGGCCGTCTCAAGAGTTTGACCTCAGTCGAGGCACGAGACAGGGCTGCCCTCTTTCCCCACTTCTCTATGCCTTAGCTGCGGAGCCTCTGGCTGTGTCGATCCGTGCAGACCCCGAGATTGTGGGTCTACAAATGGGAACCTTAACTGAAAAAATTAGTTTATATGCGGACGATACCCTATTATACCTTGCTGACTCAGGCCCATCCCTTCAAAAAGCACTACAGTTGATCGAACATTTTGGAACGTTTTCCGGTTTAAAGATGAACTGGGAAAAGTCTCAGATACTACCTATAGACAGTTTCCCACCATCTGAATCATGGACAGATACCCCACTAAAAAGAGCAGACACAATCAAATACCTGGGAATCCATATATCCAGAGATCCGGCTGATTATATTCCCCTTAACATTGAACCCCTCTTTTCACTAGTCAAAACCAAACTACGCACTTGGGCCCGCCTACCACTAGGAGTATGGGGTCGCATAAATCTGATAAAAATGGTCCTTCTCCCAAAAATCCTCTACATATTGTGGCATACCCCACTCTATCTCCCATTAAAACACTTTAAGTCTCTTGAAGCTTTACTCAAACCCTTTGTGTGGGGGACTAGCAGACATAAAATCACATGGTCAGCGCTTAAAAACCCGACAGACATGGGGGGAATGGCCCTACCGGATCTGAACCTCTATTACATTGCATCACAACTATCACAACTATTCCACATAGACAAGACAGACAACGTACGCTTCCTGACCCTTCTTTGCTCCAAAAGTGTGCAACTCACAGGTGACTCTCTGTACACAATATCGGCGGGATCCAGGAATACTGAAATGGGGGGAGACAAGAAGTCCTTGCTATACCATTATAGACGTATTTGGGACCTTGCCTCCACCAAATTAGAAATACCAAGACTGCACGATCATACACCGATATGGCACAATAGAGATATGTCAGAATTCATTAACATACCGGACTCGGAGCTGTGGGAGTCTAGGGGAATTTACTATATACATCATCTGCTGTTCAATGGAACTCTCAAAACCTATGATATACTCAAAGAGGAATTTTCTCTTCCACACTTCATGTTTTTCAGATACCTGCAAGTAAGACATGCAACCCAAACACAATTCTTACAGGTTGAGGCTCCTCCTGCTCTTCATCCCGTTATGGCTATTGTTAAAAGTACAGACCCACGTGGACTAATATCCACATTTTATAATATGCTTCTAACTCCCACCTCGTCAAAAATAGCGTTTGATTTGAAGCCTCGATGGGAGAGAGAGGTGGGCCTGATGGAAAATGAGGAGTGGGAGGAAGCCCTCGAGACATGCAAAGCAGTATCACCAAAACTTTCGGACAGACTCTCTCAGATTTACATAACACATAGAACATACCTCACCCCAATTCGAGTAGCCAGATATAAGCGTAATCAGTCCACTCTATGCCCGATGTGTGGCCAAGAAACAGGTACGTTCTTTCATTTAATATGGAAATGCCCCAAGGTACAACAACTATGGAAACAGGTCATAACATTTCTACACGACACCATGGGCTCCCCAATAGCACTAGAACCAAAACAATGTCTTCTAGGGATATTTCCAGACACAGTTGACAAATTCACCAAGGTATTCCTACATGAGACTCTATTCTCCGTCAGAAAAATTATTGCAAGAAAGTGGATGAGACCATCCCCTCCCAGTGTGACGGAGTGGAAAATAGAAGTTAACAACACCTTGCCATACAAAAAACATATTTACATTAACAGAGGATGTCCGACAAAATACAACAAAATCTGGGATCGATGGTTGCAAGAACCTGAAACTTGCACTTAACCATAAACTCGCTCAGTAATACAGCATGTGGATCTCTGTACCTAAAACTCTATTCCAGATACATACAGAGAAAGTATAAACCAAAAGATACCATGGTCCATGTTGTTCTCCCAAAATGGTCATGTCTGTACTAAACACAATATATCCCCTATAGACTTAAAGGTATATAACAGTGTCACATTATGCACATACATATCACGTGTACTAAAATAAAATACAATTAAACCAAATATGTTCAACGGGGGGGGGGGGGGGGGGGGGGTGGGTGTGGGAGGGAGATAATATTACACATTATGATGATAGTAGTTTATGGTGGTATACATTTATTTCTACATTAACATATGCTACCTCTAATGTTGATTATATTAACAATGTATACTGTCCTTGTTTAATGCGCTTTTTTATGTATATGTATATACGTATTGGTAATACTATGTATTTATATGCATCATCTTTGCCTAATAAAACCCTGTTTGATGAAAAAAAAAAATAGTGAGTACCCTCTTCACTTTCGATTTGAGACTAGCATCCAACAAAAACTGATGAAAATTTGTCCAATAATCTGGCTGTATGTACAAGACCTTAGGCCCCATACACAATATTAGATTTTCCTCAATATTTCTGTCTTCATATATACCAAAACCACCATGTACTGCAAGGGCCTGCCTGATTGCATACAAATCTAAACTCTAATGCCGCGCACACACGATCGGAAATGCCGCCAGCCAAACTCCAATGAGAGCTTTTTGTCGGAAAATGCGACCGTGTGTATGCTCCATCGGTCTTTTGCTGGCGGAATTTCAGCCAGCAAAAGATTGTGAGCATGTTCTGTATTTTTCGGTCGGGAAAAGTTCCTATCCGAAAATGCGTTCGTCTGTATGCAATTCGGACGCGCAAAAATCACGCATTCTCGGAAACAATTTGACGCATGCTCGGAAGCATTGAACTTCATTTTCTCGGCTCATCGTAGTGTTGTACGTTACTGCGTTCTTGATGGTCGAAAGTTCAGAGAACTTTTGTTTGGCCGTGTGTATGCAAGGCAAACTTGAGCAGAATTCCTTCGGAAAAACCATCCCAAGTTTTTTCTGACGGAAATTCTGATCTGTGTATGGGGCATTAAGGTTTGATCTCATATTATATGGTTTTGGCAAATCTGAAGACAAAAATCTGCAGGAAATCTAATATTGTGTATGGGGTCTAAGGCTTTGCCTCACTCTATTGCTGGGCTCCTACGACCAGCAGGTCTTTCCTCCCAGGGAGATTGTTGCCAGTCACCACAAGATCCTCAATCGTTTCCTTTACATACTCAGTTTAGGATGATTGGTATGTGGACCTGACAAGGTGTTTATTCCTCCACTTCTTCCTCAAGACATTTCTTTCGTTGCTCTCAGGCCTCAACTTCTAGGCCAAAACCACATTTCCAGTTCCATAAGAAGTCCTGGACCCCCAAACCAACAGTGATTTAGGACATCCCTGTTCAAAAGGACTAATAAAGTTGCTCTGTACAATAAAAAACTGGACTTTTGGCTTTCCTGTAAAATCCATTTCTTGGAGCACATCACAGGACACAGAGATCCCCCCCCCCCCCCCCCGTGTTGTCATGTATGGTTTGCTACAAAACTGAAGCCATTCCCACAGGGGAGGGGTTATGCCTGAGAAAGGACTTCCTGTCTTTTTTTTAGCCAGTGTCCTATCACCTGTAGGTGGCTTATAAGCCAACTCGGAAGTTTTAATGAAACTGCTCAGTGTCCCTGATGTACTCCAAGAAATTCATTTTTCAGGTAAGCCGAAAATCACGGGAAAGAAATGCTTATAAAAGCAAATGCACATAAATGCGTGTGCAATACAAGCCTTTAAGTGATTTTTATGCCGCTTTTTTTCTGCCAAAGGTTCTGCCATTTTTTCGGATGCCTAGTGTGCATGAACCCTCAGTGGTCCTTAAGGCTCCATTCACACTAACGTGTTTTTTGATGCATTTTGCAGAAATGCATGGGAATTTTTTAACATGGGTTCCTATGGAACATGTTCACATCAATGCATTTTTGTACCTCTGCGTTTTTGGAAAGGGTCAGGGACTTTTTTTCATCCAAAATGCAGCGTTTTGCATGTAATAGGATTCAATGGACCAACATCAAAAACGCAAGTACAGCGTTTTTGCGGCGTTTTTGACGCGTTTTGCGTTTTTGGCTTTTTTTTTTTTGACTGTATACAGTATAAAAAAAAAGACGCAAAACGCTGCTGAAAAACGCGGCAAGCACCTCAAAAAAAACTCCAGAAACGCTCAAAAGCAACATGCATAGGTGTGAATCGAGCCTATGGCTCGATTCACACCTATGCATGTTGCTTTTGAGCATTTCTGCAGTGTTTTTCGTGGTGCTTGCTGCGTTTTTGAGCACAGTCTCAAAAAAAAAAAAAAAACCTCCAAAAATGCAAAACGTGTCAAAAACGCTGCAAAAATGCTGTACTTGCGTCTTTGATGCTGGTCCATTGAATTCTATTACATGCAAAACGCTGCATTTTGCATGAAAAAAGTCCCTGACCCTTTCCAAAAACGCATAGTTACAAAAATGCATTGATGTGAACATGTTCCATAGGAACCCATGTTAAAAAATTCCCATGCATTTCTGCAAAATGCATCAAAAAACGCGTTAGTGTGAATGGAGCCTAAAGCTCCAATCTGCTCTCCAGCTAATATCTGTGTATTGGAAAGGTGCTCAAAGATTTTCAAATGGTGACAAGTGATTCCCTTCACAGATAAGGTTATCCAGAAACTGTTAATCTATTTGTGTCTGAATATTTGCTTGAAGATTTATCCAGACTCCTGTTGATGACGAGTGACTGACAGGATTTCATAAAGCATTTTTTTCCACTTTGGATAGAGTAGGGAAGGGTTTAGTCTGTCATCCTTTTTTTTAAAAAATATCTAGGAAACAGAGAAATCAGTATGTCAAGCACCACATGCTGAACAATTACATTAGGGCCTCATGCACACTGGACGTTTTTACAGCAGCTGTTTTTGGCTTCAGACGTTTTTCTTTCTACAGTCAATAAACTCCCCATCATATTATCCTATGTGTTCATGCACACATAGACTGGAGCATTTTTTGGCTTTAAAATTACCCAAAACTAATAGGTTCTGAGAGGAGTTTTTCAGCTGTAAAAACGCTCTAACGTCAAAAAACGCTGATGAACACTCAAAAACGTGGATCACCAGCGTTTTTTTGACTCATTGAAAAAAAAAATGTGGAAAAACGCTAATAAACGCTAAAAATCTTTATTGCGAAAATGTTGAAGAACTTACTGCAAAGCTACTTGCGTTTTTATAACGTTATTTAAACGTCCAGTGTGCATGAGGCCTAAAAAGTATACAAAGAGAGGACACTAAGGGGAGATTTACTAAAACTGGTACATCTGTGCATAGTAACCAGTCTTTATTGGCAGAGCTTAATTGATCAAGCTGAAGTTATAAGCTGATTAATTACTATAAAAAGAGCTGCTGGAAGGTACAAAGTGCAGACACCTACAGGCAAATGTCTGTTGCAGCTTACATCACACCAGAATAGCATTGTGAATGGGTAATGCTTGCTCATTGAGAGTGTCCTGGCATTCGTGGTGTAGAGAAGACAGTGAAGCTGCTGCAAGTGTCTGCATCTATGTGCCTTCATGTTATACTTTCTATCAGCTTTATTTTCTTTATAGTGACAGAGTTTCTTTAAAGTGTAAGTATAACTAAAGGTAAAATATTTTTTTTTAGTTTTGGATTGAGTGGAGAGGGATTAGAACCCCTGTAGGTTTTTATTACTGCCTGTGCCCCCAGAGCAGTAATAGAAGGGAAATCTTCCAATTGGGACACTAGTTCTGGTGACCAGGGGGCCTCAAGGGATTCCCCTCATTTACAGGGATTTCCTCTCACTTCCTGTTTGGCTATGAGACAGGAAGTGAAGGGAAATCCCCCCCAATGGGACACAGATGGCAAAAAAATTCAAAGGGTTATAACCCACCCTCCCTTACTCTATTCAAAATGAAAACAAGGTTTGCATTTAGTTTTACTTTGGTAAATGCTTACTAATTCTGAAGTTCCTCTATCATTTACAAGCTAAGGTTTAAAGTACCCTTGATTTTAGGGCCTTAGTTGAGCAACGCTTTGTAAACCATCACAAATCTGGGTAGTTTAAACTGAGCATATGATGAAAAATGTATGCATGAAAACCACATGTCAAAATGGCAGGTTTAACCTGGATCCACCCTCTACTGTGTACAGATATGTACAGGCCCATGAGATCCTATGTAGCAATTGTGGTTATATATGTGTGAATTTGATTCTACACTTGCGGTTCAAAAAAGGTGGTTGAGCTGTGTTTTTACTACCCCCTTTAGCTGCAGAGACAGCCAAACGGGTTGTACACATGCCATGATCACGATGCTTTGTTTCACGTCGCAGCAAAAATGATACCTCCCATCACATTCAGCAAGCTGTACAGCCACCAAATGCAACCCATTCAAGTAAATAGTGCCATGCCCCAGCCTCGAGCCAAATGCTAGGCTGGCACCTGTGACACAGTATTCCCATTTAAAAAGGCCTTCAGCTGTCAAAAAAAGAATAGGCAGTATCGTCTGTCCACCATGCCTGCATGGCTCTGTGAAAAACGATCCACCTCAAATCACTCTTCAAACAACAATGTAGGTGAAAATAAGCCCTAAAGCTGTATGGTCAATCTGAGCATGAAAAAATAAAGTGGAACTTCAGTCATCTTTTCATCTTTCCATCTATTAAATCTTCTGCCCTTGTTGTTTTAACTTTGGATAGTAAAACATTTTTTTTCTGCCAGTAAATACCCTCTACAGCCAACTTCCTGTTCCTTGTCCGGTAAAAAATCTAGGCTTATGACATCATGCACAGCTCTCTCTCTCACGCTCCTGAGAGTTTGCCAGGAATAAAGAGGGGGGTGAGTCATAAAAGGGTCAATGAGTGCTTCAGGGCTGCAAGTTGGAGGCGTGCCTCTGTGTGTCTGTGTAAATCCAGGAAGTGAACAGGCAGCAACTTCAGCTGCCCACAGATAAAATGGATTCAGCCAGACTCAGTGGAGGGAGATTTCTGCAACATATTTGGCAAGTACAGAATCACAGTATATATAAAATAATATGCAAAGTTGTTGGAGGGAAGCTTCAGAATGGCAAAGATGTTTTTATTACGAATGATGTGAGCACTTTTTTTTACTCTTGCTCTCTGTAGGTTTCATGTATTTTTTGCTTTTGTCACATTCTACCGGTATTTAATTATATAAACACCAATACACTTGTTTGTTTCACAGATAATCCGAGTCCTGTGGTGGTACTACTTCTCCAAACTCATTGAATTTATGGATACTTTTTTCTTTGTCCTCCGCAAAAATAACCACCAAATTACCGTCCTGCATGTTTACCATCACGCCTCTATGCTGAGCATTTGGTGGTTTGTCATGAACTGGGTACCTTGCGGACACTGTAAGTACCTTGAGATTTGTGTTGCAGTACTGAACACTACATGGTTTTTGTCTTCCAACCATTTGTCACAATTATTTGTTATTATTGATATGTTATTGATTATTTCTCATAATTGACATGTACTAAAAGCTTTGCGGTATCAATTTATGTACACCCAGTGTTGGCCCATGGTGATTGTGGTATGACAGTGCAAGATCAGTGTTGTCCTATATAAAAATGTTTTCAACCTAAATGTGCTTATTTTCTGGTAAGAAACTTGGTTAGGTATTTTTGTTTTTAATAACTAAGTGAGAAAAGGAAGCAAAATTGACAGGAGGTGGCAGTAAAGACTAAGTAGCCACAGGTTTGTCGTAGTTTTCTTTGCTTCAGTTCTCAGCTTCAGGCATTGTCATTGAGATGGCAAAAACTATCTTCTAAAATATCAGTAAGCACAAGCCCTTGGTGTATGTCTTTTTTATGAATAAAGAGTTTAAAGTGGTTGTAAACCCTTACGTATACCCAGTGAAGTGACTGGCCTCAGATGATACACAGAGATTAACCACTTCAATACAGGGCACTTAAACACCTTCCTGCCCAGACCAATTTTCAGCTTTCAGCGCTGTTGCAGTTTGAATGACAATAGCGCGGTCATACAACACTGTACCCAAACTAAATTTTTATCATTTTGTTCCTACAAATAGAGCTTTCTTTTGGTGGTATTTGATCACCTCTGCGTTTTTTAATTTTTGCGAAACAAATAAAAAAAGACCGAAAAATTTGAAAAAAATAACAGTTTTGCTTTTGTTTTTGTTTAAAAATTTTGTAAGTAAGTAAGTTTTCTCTTTCACTGATGGGCACTGATAAGGCGGCACCGATGAGGTGGCACCAATGAGCGGGCACTGATATGCGGCACTGATATGCGGCACTGATAGGCACTGGTAGGCGGCACTGATGGGTGGCACTGATATGCAGCACTGATGGGTATTGATAGGCGGCACTGATGGGCACTCATGGGTGGCACTGGTGGGCACTGATAGGCGACACTGATGGGCACTGATAGGCTGCAAAGATGGGTTCTTATGGGTGGCACTGATGGGCACTGATACGCGGCACTGATACACAGTACTGATAGGCATCCCTGGTGGCACTGGCAGTGGTAGGCATTGGAGTGGGCACTGATTGGCAGCTGCCTGGGCATTGATTGGCAGCTGCCTTTGCACTGATTAGTTTTTCCCTGGGGGTCTAGGGGGCATACCTGGTGGTCCAGTGTGGCTGGTTTCCCTGGTGGTCCTGGGCGGCTTCCCTGGTGGTCCTGGGTAGGATCCAAGGGGGGGCTGTGCTGATAAACAATCAGCACAGACCCCCCCTGTCAGGAGAGCAGCCGATCGGCTCTCCTCTACTCGCGTCTGTCAGACGCGAGTGAGGAAAAGCCGATCACCGGCTCTTTCTATTTACATCGTGATCAGCCGTGATTGGACATGGCTGATCACGTGGTAAAGAGTCTCGTCAGAGACTCTTTACCTAGATCGTTGTTGCGGAGTGTCAGACTGACACCCCGCAACAATGATCACCGTGATGCGTGCCCCCGGGGGCGCGCAGCAGCTCAATATCCTGAGGACGTCATATGACGCCCAGTCAGGATATTGAAACCACTTTGCCGCCGTCATTCTGCTATATGGCGGGGGGCAAGTGATTAAACAAATCCTCCTACATAAGTGTACCTAGTGTTTATCCGCAGTCTTCTCTTCTCTAAAGCCATTCAAAGTGCTGAATTGTAATGCTTGTCTGAAAGTTCATTAAAAAAAAAGGAAGAAAGCTGACACGAATGCCCCGTACACACAGTCAGACTTTGTTCGGACATTCCGACAACAAAATCCATGGATTTTTTCCGACGGATGTTGGCTCAAACTTGTCTTGCATACACACGGTCACACAAAGTTGTCGGAAAATCCGATCTTTCTGAACGCGGTGACGTAAAACATGTACGTCGGGACTATAAACGGGGCAGTGGCCAATAGCTTTCATCTCTTTATTTATTCTGAGCATGCGTGGCACTTTGTCCGTCGGATTTGTGTACACACGATCGGAATTTCCGACAACGGATTTTGTTGTCGGAAAATTTTATAGCCTGCTCTCAAACTTTGTGTGTCAGAAAATCTGATTGAAAATGTGTGATGGAGCCTACACACAGTCAGAATTTCCGACAACAAGGTCCTATCACACATTTTCCGTCGGAAAATCCGACCGTGTGTACGGGGCATTACACTTACACTCTGCAGAGCTCAGTGAGGAAAGGCCTGACAGCTGATTGCAGGGAAGGGACACACCCCCTTCACACAAGAACAGAGCTGAGGCTGCCAATCTGAAGGATGTCCCTCCACTGTCACCTCTTTTTTTTTTGGTGTCAGAAAAAGTTGTCAGAAGTGATTCATGTTGATAGCGGAGGAAGGAAGCAGCAGACAAGTGCACACTATAGAGAAAGATGCTTTGTTCATATTTCATGTCTGAGGTTTACAACCACTTTAACCAAGCTTTGTCCCAGCCCAGCCCCCTCTCCCATGGCATCTGAGATGGATCTCCTGCCTCTGAAATATTGAAACTGCTTTTTTGGACGGCAGTGGCTGATGTTAGTCACTTCTTGAACTAATGATTAAACAATAAAGTCATTGCCTTGCTTTTTCCATATCTGTTACTGGGTGATTGATAAAAGCTTCTTACTGTAAAGTAAGCTGCACAGACCATAGTTCTAAAAAATTATATGTTGTCTGTGTCAGTAAAAATTAGAGTGTTGGCAGAACATTACAAAACCAATATACAGTAATGGCCGAAATTGTTGGCACCCCAGAACTTTTTCCAGAAAATCAAGTATTTCTCACAGAAGAGTATTGCAGTACCACGTTTTGCTATATACATGTTTATTCCCTTTGTGTGTATTGGAACAAAACAAAAAAAGGGAGGAAAAAAAGCTAATTGGCCATAATATCACACAAAACTCCAAAAATGGGCTGGTCAAAATTCTTGGCACCCTTAACTTAATATTTGGTTGCACACCATTTGGAAAAAATAACTGAAATCAGTTGCTTCCTATGACCATCAATAAGCTTCTTACACCTCTCACCCGGAATTTTGGACCACTCTTCCTTTGCAAACTGCTCCAGGTCTCTCTTATTGGGAGGGCGCCTTTTCCCAACAGCAATTTTAAGATCTCTCCACAGGTGTTCAATGGGATTTAGATCTGGACTCATTGCTGGCCACTTTAGAACTCTCCAGCGCCTTGTTGCCATCCATTTCTGGGTGCTTTTTGACGTATGTTTGGGGTCATTGTCCTGCCGGAAGACCCAAGATCTCGGACGCAAACCCAGCTTTCTGACACTGGGCTCTACAGTGCGACCCAAAATCCTTTGGTAATCCTCAGATTTCATGATGCCTTGCACACATTCAGGGGACCCAGTGCCACAGGCAGCATAACAACCCCAAAACATCATTGAACCTCCACCATATTTCACTGTAGGTACTGTGTTCTTTTCTTTGTAGGCCTCATTCCGTTTTCGGTAAACAGTAGAATGATGTGCTTTACCAAAAAGCTCTATCTTGGTCTCATCTGTCCACAAGATGTTTTCCCAGAAGGATTTTGACTTACTCAAGTACATTTTGGCAAACTTTAGTCTTGCTTTTTTATGTCTCTGTGTCAGCAGTGGGGTCCTCCTGGGTCTCCTGCCATAGAGTTTCATTTCATTTAAATGTCGACGGATAGTTCGCGCTGACACTGATGCTCCCTGAGCCTGCAGGATGGCTTGAATTTCTTTGGAACTTGTTTGGGGCTGCTTATCCACCATCCGGACTATCCTGCGTTGCAACCTTTCATCAATTTTTCTCTTCTGTCCACGCCCAGAGAGATTAGCTACGGTCCCATGGTTTGCAAACTTCTTGATAATGTTGCGCACTGTGGACAAAGGCAAATC
The DNA here is from genome assembly GCA_037952835.1 of Lithobates septentrionalis. Classification (NCBI taxonomy): domain Eukaryota; kingdom Metazoa; phylum Chordata; class Amphibia; order Anura; family Ranidae; genus Lithobates; species Lithobates septentrionalis. The sequence continues at coordinate 825,639 of JBBDGP010000108.1, forward strand.
TAGATCTCTGGAGATGGACCTTGAGATTGTTGGTATTTTTCCACAATTTTGGTTCTCAAGTCCTCAGACAGTTCTCTTCTGGTCTTTCTTTTGTCCATGCTTAGTGTGGCACACACAATGCAAAGACTAATGCAGCGTACACACGAGCGGACTTTTCAGCATCAAAGGTCCGACGGACTTTCGAAGGAGTTACGACGGACTTTCAAATGACTGGACTTGCCCCCACACGAACGGACTAAAGTACGTTCAAAAGTCCGTTGGTTTGAATGTGATGACTAGAATAATCAAGTTCATAGCCAGTAGCCAATAGCTGCCCTTGCGTCCTTTTTTGTCTGTCAGACTAGCATACAGACGAACTGATTTTTCGACCGGACTTGAGTCCGTCAGAAAGATTTGAAACATGTTCCAAATCTAAAGTCCATCTGATTTTCCACAGAAAAGGTCTGCTGCAGGTCCGATGAAGCCCACACACGGTCGGATTGTCCAACGGATTCGTTCCGTCGGACCAGTCCGGTCGAAAAGTCCGCTTGTGTGTACACGGCATAAGTGAACTTCTCTCCTTTATATCTGCTTTTAGGTGTGATTTTTATATTGCCAGCACCTGTTACTTGCCCCAGGTGAGTTTAAAGGAGCATCACATGCTTGAAACAATCTTACTTATCCACAATTTTGAAAGGGTGCCAAGAATTTTGACCAGCCCATTTCTGGAATTTTGTGTGACATTATATCCAATTTGCTTTTTTTACTCCCTTTTTTTGTTTTGTTCCAATACACACAAATTGAATAAACATGTGTATAGCAAAACATGTGTTACTGCAATACTTTTCTGTGAGAAATATTTGATTTTCTGGAAAAATTTCTGGGGTGCCAACAATTTCAACCATGCCTGTATACAGTAACACATCCTTTAGATAGACCTTCTTATATGGCCTTATAAAGACTGTAAAATGAAAGTGTATGTATAGCCAAAGCTTTTTATATTTAGACCCCTTTCACACTAATGCCTCGTACACACGGTCGGATTTTCCGATGGAAAATGTCCGATCGGAGCATGTTGTCGGAAATTCCGACCGTGTGTGGGCTCCATCGGACATTTTCCATCGGATTTTCCGACACACAAAGTTGGAGAGCAGGAGATAAAATTTTCCGACAACAAAATCCGTTGTCGGAAATTCCGATCGTGTGTACACAAATCCGACGGACAAAGTGCCACGCATGCTCAGAATAAATAAAGAGATGAAAGCTATTGGCCACTGCCCCGTTTATAGTCCCGACGTACGTGTTTTACGTCACCGCGTTTAGAACGATTTTCCGACAACTTTGTGCGACCATGTGTAGACAAAACAAGTTTGAGCCAACATCCGTCGGAAAAAATCCTAGGATTTTGTTGTCGGAATGTCCGAACAAAGTCCGACCGTGTGTACGCCCTATAAGGCATTTTGCTGGCGCTTTTGGGCTAAAAATAGCGCCTGTAAAGCGCCTGAAAAACACTTCCCCTGAAGTCCCAGTGTGAAGGCCCAGAGTGCTTTCACACTGGGGCGATGCGCTGGCAGGACGTTAAAAAAACTCCTGCAAGCAGCATCTTTGGAGCAGTGTAAACACCACTCCTCCACCGCTCCTGCCCATTGAAATGAATGCGAGGCGTCGGCAAAGTGCCGCTGCAGCGGCGTTTCTGTGTTTCATATTAACCCTTTTTCGGCCACTAGCAGGGGTTGAAAGCGCCCCGGTAGCAGCCGAAAACCTCCGCAAAAGCTCCGCTAAAAATAGCAGCGTTTTACCGTCAACGCCCGCCCGCTCCAGTGTGAAGGCAGCCTTATTTATTTTCACCTTTTGGATAGCGTGGGAAAGAATTAGAATGTCTGTTAGATTTTGATTGATGGCTGTGTCACTGCTTTGGACGATTCACTCCTCCTATCTGTCCTGGGGTCCATTGTTAACAAGACAGGTGGTAGAAAATCAAACCTTTTAGAGTTGTTATGCAAACGAGAGGCACGGTGAAATCCTCCAGTTGACATGTTCCGGTGACAACTGTTTAGGAGGGAAATTCTCCTAATTTTGTAGAGATTTCCTTTCACTTCCATTTGCATCTCTGGAACAGGAAGTGGAAAAAAAATCTTCCCTACTGTACACAGTAGAGAATAAAAAGGGTTTTAACCCTGCCCTGCTCTATCCAAAAATAAAAATACAAAAAGTTTGCCTAAACATAAATACACAGTAATGGTATGTTACTGAAGGTAACTCTATGCCAACCGACATGTCATCGTACCACCTACTGTTAATTCAACGGAAAATCCAGCAGGTTTCCCTCTGTGCATTTCTCTGAGATAAACTGCACATGCTGCACAATAGCATTAAAGCAGAACTAAACTCAGTGATACTTATGATTTGTTCAACGATCCGACATCCACCAGGTCCCACGTCAGCATCTTCTTCTGGTTGCCGGTCTTCAGCCATAATGGCTGGCCGTGCAGGATGACATCACTCCCACACATACGCAGGAGTGCAGTCATCCCGGGGCACAGGGGCACTATGCTGGAGTGTTCACTGAACTGCACATGCACAGCTCAGTGTACATTCTACAGAAGACTATGAGTAGGCAGGTAGTTTTATTGTATTGCAGAGAAGACATACCATGTCTCTTTTGCAATAAAGTGTCTGCCTGCTCGCAGTATTTTAATATTAAAGTATAGCTCCACTTTAAGAGGTTTTATCTGCTGAAAAGTAAAGTCCAGGGATAGGCAATTAGCGGACCTCCAGCTGTTGCAGAACTACAAGTCCCACGAGGCATAGCAGAAAATTGTTGGACATGGCGGGACTTTAAATGAGGTCATGGACACGGTGAAGGAAACTGGAATGAATGTACATGTTTATTAAAAAATGAGATGCATAAAAACCCAATCAGAAGGGAAACACATGAAGAAAAGACATTGTAGTAAACATCATTTCAATGGTTCATTGCAAACACATATTTATGTGCATATGCAAAAAACGACAAGAACATATCAAACTTGGCGTCACATTGTGGTCTCATAGATGGATAATAAATACAAACATTTCATATATATAGACATGTAAAATGCAGCAGCACCGGTGGAGGGAAACCAGGTGAAAACAGTAAACATGTTGATAGAATAAAGAAGATGTTCTGGATAGAAGGTGTGTTGTAGACATGTGTCTAGATCCCATGTGCCCGACGCGTTTCGTGTGAAGGACACTCATCAGGGGCAGATATTCAGGGGACATCTAAAACATGAATGAATTCTATGGTGAGTATACTGGTAATTGAACGTAACAGGCAAGCCAGGGTGAAAAACACCCTAAGTACTTACATGGAGTCCATACTTTAGGGTGTGTGGTTAACACAGGACCAGGACCAAACATGTGCATCCGTCCCGGGAGCTGAGGTATGCTGGAGTCAGTGCAGGCGAGGCGGGCTCACACAAGCCTCCCCCAAGACAAAGGTGCCCAAATGGTGGTAGAAAATTGTAAAAAAAAAAAAAATGATAAAAAAGGAAAAAGACAAAGAAGTTGGAGCGCCACAATGGACAGCCTAAAAAGAAAAAAGGTATATTAAAAATGTATCAAAATGTGCTGATACAATAAGGATAAGATAAATTAACGTTGGTCTGATGGGGATGGTGGAACGGATGTCTGTGCCAAGAAAAACATTGATGTCAATTGAAATACAGCCAACTCCATGACCCAGTGGAGTGTAGTATATGTAGAGAGATAAGAAATGCACGGCAGAGACTCTGCAAGACTCTGACAGCCATAAGCGTGACACCCAGAGGCAGAGCATGATGGGACTTGTAGTTTTGCAACAGCTGGAGGTCCGCTAATTGCATATCCCTGGTATAGTCCAACTTTGTGACCCTCTACTATTTCTCTTTTTTACAGGATTATAAAGCTAATGTGCAATGTTATAGTGTATGCTTTACTTTTACAAAAGTACCTGGTCTTGATTTTCTACACATTTACAAGCAATTTCCCTTATCTTAAAAAGAATCTCTTGTAGGAGGAACATAGTTCTTTGACCACTGGCTAAACTGGAAACACCCCACCTACATCATGAAGCCATCTCATTTTCTTTTAAAAACATTTCTAAAACAAATCATTATCATCTAGCTTCTTACAATACAAGATTAGCTACTGTTAGTCATAAAATATGCCTTGATAACCTGATATGATTCTGGTCTTTTCCAGACTTGTTTAGATCACACTAGAAAGCAATAGACATGTAAAACTGAGCTTTAGACAAATCACTAAATACACAGCTAAAATACAGTGGCTTGAAAAAAAGTATTCATACCCCATTGAAATTTTCAACCTTTTGTCATGTTATGACATTGTGAAGTGGAAGGAAAATGATAAATGGTTTTCAGGTTTTTTTTTTACAAATAAATATCTGAAACGTGTGGTGTGCATTTGTTATTCAGCCCCCTTTACTCTGATACCCCTAACTAACATCTAGTAGAACCAATTGCCTTCAGAAGTCACCTAATTAGTAAAAAGAGTCCACCTGTGTGTAATTTAATTTCAGTATAAATACAGTTGTTCTATGAAGCCCTCAGAGGTTTGTTAGAGAACCTTATTGAACAAACAGCATTATGAAGGCCAAGGAACACACCAGACAGGTCAGGTATAAAGTTGTGTACAAGTTTAAAGTAGGGTCAGGTTCTAAAAAAATATCCTAAGCTTTCAACATCTCACGGAGCACTGTTCAATCCATCATCCGAAAATGAAAAGAGAATGGCACAATTGAAAATTAACCAAGACATGGCTGTGCACCTAAACTGACAGGCCGGGCAAGGAGAGCATTAATCAGAGAAACACCCAAGAGGCCCATGGTATCTCTGGAGGAGCCATGTGGGGGACACAGCAAACATATGGAAGAAGGTGCTCTGGTCAGATGACACCAAAATGTAACTTTTTGGCCTAAAAGCAAAGCGCTATGTTGAAGACTAACACTGCACATCACCCTGAACACACCATCCCCACCGTGAAACATGGTGGTGGCAGCATCATGTTGTGGGGATGCTTTTCTTCAGCAGGGACAGGGGAGCTTGTCAGAGTTTATGCGAAAATAGATGGAGCCAAATACAGGGCAACCTTAGAAAGAAAACCTGTTACAGTCTGCAAAAGACTTGAGATTGGGGCGGAGGTTCACTTTCCAGCAGGACAACGACCCTAAACATACAGCCAGAGCTGCAATGGGATGGTTTAGATCAAAGTATATTCATGTGTTAGAATGGCCCACTCAAAGTCCAGACCTAAATCCAATTGAGAATCTGTGGCAAGACTTTAAAATTGCTCTTCACAGACGCTCTCCATCCAATCTGACAGAGCTTGAGCTATTTTGCAAAGAAGAATAGGCAAAAATGTCACTCTCTAGATGTGCAAAGCTGCTAGAGACATCCCCAAAAAAACTTGCAGCTGTAATTGCAGAGAAAGGTGGTTCTACAAAGTATTGACTCAGGGGGCTGAATACAAATACAAACGCCACACTTTTCACATATATATATGCAAAAAATTTTGAAAACCATTTATCATTTTCCTTCCACTTCACAATTATGTGCCACTTTGTGTTCTATCACATAAAATCCCAACAAAATACAATTACATTCTTGATTGTAACATGACAAAATGTGGAAAATTTCAAGGAATATGAATACTTTTTCAAAGCACTGTACATGCAAACTGATTTTCCTAGAAAAAGGTTTGTAATATTGCTGAGCCAGGTTTGTGATTTGGCTACCCCTGTCTGACAACATGGACAGGTTGGTGACCTCACTTTTCTCCACTCCCCCAGTCAGCTTGTTACATGGGAAAGAGACATCAGCACACTAATGAGGATATCAGTATGCATGTTCTTCTGTAATCAAACTAACTGGAAATTTGGATTAAATTGTATCATTACCTAGATTTTATCTTTTAAAAGTCAATGTTGTTAGGATACACGGCTCGACTATGTCATTCCTTCAGAGTGCATGTGCCGGTGACGTCACTGGCTGCTGCTCACTGGAATATCTCTTAAACGGTGCATATTTTAGGGGTTATTCATTTTAAGCTTATAATAAAGCTTACCTGTAGGTAAAAATACCAGAAACAAATTTACTACCACTTTAAATATAAGAATAAGTAATGTGGTGTAATTAGTGTCCACTCTAACATTAGTACGTAGTCAATTTAGAAGTAGTGGGAAATTTCCTCCTTGCATTGGTGATCAGTGAAGGTGGGAGATCAATCCAGCAAAACTCAAGAAACTCCTAGCAACCTCAGGAGGAGCCCTAAGGTTCCACAGAGCACTGGTTGAGAAATACTGCTGTAACCGCTTCACTTAGGATATTAAATGGACTCAATCATTACAAATAGTCATTAGCCTTAAGGCATTTGTTTGGGACTGCCTAAACTTCTTGTTCATGAGTTTCCAGGACCGCACACTCAACACTGGATGCTTCCTGCCACCTGCAGGAGGGAGAGGGGAGGACAATTATATGAGCAATTAAGCATTTATTTGTAAAACCGAGCACAGCATGTTAATGTATTAAGGACCCTTTAATGCATAGCAAGGTTTCTGGTAAAAGTAAGTAAAGGTAAACTAACTCTTTAAAGCAGTTGTAAAGCTTCTTTTTTTTTCTGAAAATAATAAACATGTTAAACCTACCCGCTCTGTGCAATGGTTTTGCACAGAATGATGCTGAACCTCCTCTTATGAGGTCCCCTGCTGGCGATCTTGGCTCCTCCTGTTCTCAGAGTGCACCCACAGCAAGCTGAGAATCTCCAGATTCTTATATATTGCTCTGTAGATGATACAGTTTTTCAAGTTTACGTTGCGGGATATTATTCTGAAATTTTGGGCAATTTTTAGATGCAGTTTTTCACAGATTGGTGAACCTCTGCCCATCTTATTTCTGAGACACTCTGGGGTTGATTTACTAAGGCTGGGTTCACACTGGTCCGACAAACGCTCCGACATTGGGAGCTCATGTCGCATGACGTGTGAAATTCAATGTTTCCCTATGGGAGCCGTCCTAACTGGTCCGACACAAGTTGTTCCGACTTTAGAAATGCTCCCTGTACTACTTTGGTCCGACTTTGATCCTTCTTCAGCCCTTTGACTATCATTGAAGTCGGGTCAAAGTCGGATCGCCGTCTCGCATGATCCGACTTTGGCATGCGACTTGTGCTCAGATGATCTTGACGGGGAACTCCGCGACAAATTTTAAATAAAAAACCGGCATGGGTTCCCCCTCCAAGAGCATACCAGGCCCTTCGGTCTGGTATGGATTTTAAGGGGAACCAACTACGCCGAAAAAACGGCGTGGGGATCCCCCCAAATCCATACCAGACCCTTGTCCGAGCGATATGTCTTTTATTTTCTATTGTGAATAAATATGGGTTCATGAGATTTGCAAATCATTGCATTCAGTTTTTATGTAGATTTTACATGGCGTCCCAACTCTTTTTGAATTAGGGTTGTATTAGTAATACAATAATCAACAAAATAAAATAAATACTTTGTGAAAGAGAGCGAATGCGTGATTGGATAAAAAGCAACTGTAGTCCATACTTTTTAGTAATATGTGGTAGCTTGGTTATAGTATCTGGGAAATATGGTAGTTGTGCTAAAGTTAGAAAGTCCTGTGAATGTACCTTTGTTTGAATTTCCTATGGCTATACCACCCTCATTGAACAGTGCTTTCAGAACAGGGCAGGGCTTGCTATTCATTCTGTGTCGTGCAGCCTCCCTTCTGCATAGATTTATTTTTTGAATGAGACCGTGCAGTTTATTTACTAAAGGTGTCACGTATGTTCACTTTAAAAAATTCGTTTTCACTTAGCTTTTTAAAATTCAAACTTGAGAATAATACCCAACCATATGCAATTTGAGTTGCGAGCAATGTCAAAATTCAGAATTTTTGGGTAAACATGAAAGGCTTATACTGTGGATAGGCTGTCATCCATTTATATCACTCACAGCTATATTTCTCTTTTCCAGCTTACTTTGGTGCTACGCTTAACAGCTTTATTCATGTTCTCATGTATTCCTACTATGGACTGTCCGCTATTCCAGCCATGCGCCCATATCTGTGGTGGAAGAAGTACATCACTCAGTGCCAGTTGGTAAGCTGTTACTTGTCTTCTGTGGTTTTTTTCCTGTGTCCTGGCTGTCTGGGAAAACACCACCTACCCATGTCTCTCCACAGCCAAATTACATTTTTATAGTCCTATATCTTCTTATTAACATCACAAATTCTACCCCTACATAGAATTATCATCAGTTGACATTTTGAAAAATGAGCTCTTAGTAATGCTCACAGCATTTAATTGTTCTGTGTTGGCAATAATTTATATAACTTAAAGTGCAACTAAAGGTAAAACTTTTTTTTTCTTTTAGTTTTGGCTAGAATGGAGAGGGATTAGAACACCTGTCAGTTTTTATTGCTGTCTGTGCCCCCATTTGGGAGATTTACCCACTTTTTTTTGCCTTGTTTACCATTATCATTGAAAGTGAAAGTAAAAGGAAATCCTAAATTTTGGGTTGATACCAGAACAGTAATAGAGGGGGAATCTTCCAATGGGAACACTAGTTCTGTTGACACACCAAGATTCCCTCACTTTGGAGGGATTTCTGCTGACTTCCTGTTTTGGCTATGGGACAGGAAATGAAGGAAAATCTCCTATATGGGGCACAGATGGAAAAAAATGGCAGGTGTTATAACCCTCCCTTACTGTATCTAATATGAAAGGTTTTGCTTTTAATTACGCTTTAAAGGAGTATCAGAGATAAGATACAAATCACTGATAAGTTTACATTGTAGGGTGGATTTACTATGGTAGGCTGTCCAACTGGCAAAGTTGATTTTGGTAAATAAGATAAAGCTGTGTTTCCATACCCAAACATGTGCTAGCAAAAATATGTATTTTGCTAATCCCTTGCTCATGACTGGGTATTTATTGCGAACACAGTTTTACCGTGTTTACCAGCATTCACTTTGCAGTAAGGTACAGAGTTCCAGTTTGGAAGTATAGGTTGCATACACCTTTTGATATTATTATTATTTTTAGTTCTTCTTTGCCCACAGTCCAGTGAAAAAACAGTGTTTTGTATGTGACCCCCTGCAATTTTGTTATTTTTTTGCAGACTCAATTTGTCCTGACAATGACTCAGACCAGCTGTGCGATGATTTGGCGCTGTGATTTCCCAATGGGTTGGCTATATTTCCAGAACTGCTATATGATCTCTCTGATCATCCTCTTCGGCAACTTCTACATTCAGGTAAACCTAGTGCTGCAATAATGTACAGAGCTATTATATGACAGTAAGGTCAATTCACTGTTAAGCCATTTCTAACTCTGTTTTGTATTTTACCTTAGTACAATTTTATTTTTAAAACGGTCAGTTTGCAAACAAAAATATATTAAGGTATTCCTAAGGCTCGGTTCACACAGGGGCAACACGATTTCAGCGCGACTTTGTACGGCGACTTCAACGCGACTTCAGCGCGACTTTAGCAAAGTACAACGCGACTTCAAGTCGCCTCCAGGACAGGTGACTTTGGCTGTGGCCAATCACAGGATAATCAGCTCTCTGGGAGGGAGGGGTTTGCCTGGGCAAACTAAATTTTTTCCCTGCAAAGTCGCTTGACTTTAGAGAGAGATCCGACTTGGAGGCGACTTCCATTGATTTCTATGGTACAGGTCGCCTACCAAGTCGGATCCAAGTAGTACAGGGAGTACGCTCTGAAGTCGGAGCGACTTCAGTAGTGTCTATTAAGACGCTCCCATTCACTGTCATGTGAATATCTTTCTGGGGCGACTTGAGGGGCGACAAGTCGGATCCCAAGTCGTCCCAGTGTGAACCGAGCCTTAGAGAAATCTTGCGAGCTACTAAGTGTGTTCACCAATTAGTAAAATGAATCAAAAGTATTACAGACCAGCTGCTAGCACTAATTACATACCCATAACAATGTGCAAATTGGTTACAATAGTGTTGGAAGGAGTCGTGCTATGTCAATATTCATACAATAAATCAGTGCTAGTTCATGTGCACAGATCAATGTTATGCCACTTGGGATTTTTTTTTTTTACTAGTAATGGCTGTGATTTGCGATTTTTAGCAGGACTGCAGCATGGCGGCGGACAGATCGGACACCTTTGACACTTTTTTGGGACCACTGACATTTATACAGCGATCAGAAATGAAAATAGCCACTGATTACTGTATAAATGTCACTGGCAGGGAAGGGGTTAACACTAAGAGGCAATAAAGGGCTTAGCTGTGTTCCCTCACTGTGTGTTTTAACTGTAGGGGGGGTGGACTGCCAAGGACATGACAGAGATCACTGTACCCGATCACCGGGAACAGTAGATCTCTGATATGTCCGCTGTCAGAACGGGGAATCGCCTTGTTTACAAAGGCAGTTCCCCGTTCTGCCTCTGTAATAGGTGAATGTGGGCCGCCGATAGACATTGAGTCCGCCTGACCCGTGGGCACACAACTGCAGCCACTGCTCCTGTGTGAGCTGCTGTACAGGTATGGCGATTCACGCAGGAGAGCGTACCTGCTGCTAGCAGGTCGGCTAGTGTTTAAAAACACGGGCAGGAAAATCCCTGGAACTACCAATGAGCTACAAAATCCCCAACTTGTCACAATAGATTAAAAATCCCAACTGTAAGCACCTAAAATATATTAATCAGAAATCTTCAATAAAAGAGTCAATGTCAAAATAAATGTTCAACCCTTTCGGTACCCATGTTTGCAAATTATATATACAGTATTTAGATTCCTTCTGACTGAGGGTCCTGACTCTATTATTCCCCCTCCAGTATTTTTTGAATTTTTCAGTTCCCCAGTGCTTCGAGAGATTATGCTTCCTGAAACGTAAAGAAATATCATATACATGTTCCTGTATCCTTCTGGCTGGGGATTTTATCATTTGTCCCACATTCTAAATACAGTATTCAAAGAATACAGTTTTATTGCAATTTAAGATATACTTTTGTAAAAGAAATAGATACAAATAGGCCTCACCAAATAAATGTACATCCTTTAAAGTGCTTGGGTAAATGTGTTTCATCATTTTGTATTTTTTCGAATAACATGGTCTATTTATTAACAGACCCAAAAACCAGAGAAGTGAAATGAAGTTTTGTTGTTTTCTTCCCAGACTTACAGCAAGAAAGCCTCTTCTAGGAGGAAAGATTACCAGAACGGCTCTGTGAGTGCCGTAAACGGTCACACAAATGGCTTTTCATCGCTGGAGGACAATGTCAAGCAGCGTAAACAAAGAAGGGATTGAACAGTAAACCCAACGGCCATTTTGCTATGCCAGAAGATACAACATCAGATTGAAAGCACAGCAGATTCTGTGCAGTGACACCCTTACAGCTACTGTAACGATTCCTAGTCAATATAATGTGATTAACGTAGGTCTTAACAAATTTCAGCCATCTTAACTATGCTGTAGAAGACATGGAAATTGCTCACAAAACTAGCAGCAGTTAATGTTTAGTCCTGCCCTCTTAGCTTTCATTCACACCCGACCAGCTGTTTATGTTGTAGATGTTCCTCTGTGAGCATTGACTTCCCAGCTGTTTCTGCAAACTCCTGGTAGGTAATACTCGGTATTCTTATCTGAAATATCTGAAAGAAGAAATCTTGTTGCCTAAAGCAACCAGATTCTTTCCCTGTATGGAGCATTTGGGGACATTGGACATAGTCCTTGATTGGCAGCTTTAGTTAATGAGAACTTCAGACAACTTTGATAGTGAGAATGGGCTGCTGGAGAACTATAGGCACATTCTGTTCATTCTAGACTATATGGCTTTTACATGAACAATGTTCTTCCAGTTTAGATAGGTAACTTTACCAATAGCAATAGAGCCTGACCCTGATTATAAATCTGGCAGCTATATTTTTCTAGAATAGCTAGTGGGCCTAAGTGTAACAGTGTGCTGGAATAGGCTCCTCTGCAAATGTACCACACGTCTCCAAAGTCCCAGCTTTATCTTAATCACAGACCTGTAAGCTGCAGCCACTGCTCAGTCTACATTCGATTATCCAAAGGGTTTGTTTCTCTAATGCGTTGGGGCACTCACAAATATTGGCTACTTTGCCTTAGATATCAGAACTGTTTGGAGTTATTTCACAATTTTAGTACATTTTTCAATCGATAGATGATATTGTGACTCCCATTCTATAGGTAGAATATTACAGATTCATGAATATGTTTGAAAAAGCCTTTTATGTAATGGAACAAGGCAGCAGTAAGGGCTCCTACTCATAACACTTATGATGCATCCTCCTTCATCTGAGTGTGGCTGAATTTCCCAGCTCCTATACCCACATGTTTACCATAAAGATAATTGCCATCTATGATCAACACTAGTGTGTGTACACACTGACACCCTGTTCATAGAGAAATACATTGAAAATCCTCCAGATCATTTACTTCTTAATGTATTTATGTATGTTGTTTGCAGAGAGAGCCCTGAACAGTAACTGCTGCTTAGTGCCTCTTCAGTGCTCTGAAAGCGAAGGAGGGCAGAGATTCAGTTATTGTGTGCTCATGTGACCTTGTTATAGACCATGGATACACAAAGTATTACTGTAGTATATACCACTGCTGTTGCCTTACTAGTTTCATATAATAGGTGCTGACTAGCAATATTCAGTTACCAAGAATTCGAATTGATTTTCTATGACAGGATACCCTTGTATTTGTAGGTGTCATTTGTATTGTGTAGTTTGAATAAACAAGCCTTAACAAAACAGCATTTAGGTAACAGGGCCTATAGCTTCCTACAGTTTAGGTATACATATGCATCATTTTAGCAGGTTTTTTTTGTTTGTTTTTTTAGACAGTGTATTTTACAATTATTTAAAATGTAACCTCACCTCACACGCACATTGGAAGCAGCCATTTTGTAGTGTGAACAGATGTGGTCTAAAACACAGCAAGTTCCTTTTAAAATTGGTTTGACCATCAAAATGGCTGCCTCCACATTAGTTAGTGACAGGTGCACTTTAAAAAATGAAAGATGACTGCAAAGTAAAGTAAACTTTAGTTTTCTGTTATTTAAATCCATCTGTGGAGTGTGTTGAGGTCCCTGATGAAAAGCTTTCTGCCTTTTTTTTTATTCTATCACATGGTTGTGTGGTGTTTAATTTGTTTTCAAGTTACTTGTTTGTAACTCGTGTAACGATATTGCACTTAAGGGAAGCTTAGGGCCTAAAGCATACAGGTATAACTGAGGTGCTCAAATAATTTGGGCCACAGTGAAATAGGTACCTAAACTAGAGTTGTTAAAATTGACATGTACATGGACGGACTCGTTTAAAAATAAAATACAGGCCTGATTTAGGCCTAATGTAAAGCAATTAAATCCATAGCACTGCTGCCTCCTGTAGGCTTTTGAAGGCACTGCATAATATCCTATGTTCTGCTCAGTTTGCTTGTAGAGTACTTGTGTCCTGCACATGCAAGTGGTAGACATTTTGTGGAACTCTACCATGAGAGAACTACATTAAACGGACATGATAAACACCAGCACATAACATCCTTTTGCAGTGCTGCAAATGCTTACTTTATGTCCTTACAAATTCTGGTTCCACTCCAAAATGGCTGCACTTCCCCTGTGTACGTGACAGGTGCACTTGTAATTCCCATGTGGTCTGCTGCTGAATTACCATTGATGGTTTGTCTTTTTATAGTGGCAGTGTCTTTAAATTCTGTTTTATTGTTTCTCTTTTAATTCAATGCAATGAGGGATGCCAACACATTTGTTGTGATATTCCCTGCAGTGAGCAAGTTAGTAATAATGATGCCAAGGAAGTTGTATGAACATGTTTGTATGTTTTATTTCCTTTAGTTGCCTAACGTCCACCACTGGCAAAGTCATTTATACAGTAATGTCTGTTAATATATTAAAAATATAAAATGCTGATATCATGGTATTGATCCTTTTATTCAAAAGTTTCAGTATATTGAACCAAATCAGGTGGTATTCTGCAGAGTTTATTTCATACTGGAATGGCTAACATCCAAATGCTGGCAGTATAAATATTCATTCTAGCTATATGCCCTAAATATAAATATAACATGAAAAGCAGGGATCAGCAGTTTATGTTCCAAAACTGTTCAATATCTTGCAACAAAGTAATTGAAAAAGTAATTTGTGATGCATACTACAAATAACACATCCTTCAACTCAGTTTTAAAGTATCCCTCTACTCAAGAGTAGTAAATGGATCTACTACCCTACCAGTTCTTTCCTGCTGCCTTTGACCACATTGGAGCAATCATTTCATTTTTCTTATCCAGTCCTTGTATTGCTCAGTATGTCTGGTGTCTGAGCCCAGTATAAGAATAAAGAATTATTACAGAGAAAGGGATCCAAAAAGTTCAGCTTTAAGCAAAGCCATTGCTGCCACAGGCAGGGCTGGAGGCTAAGGGGATATCTACCTGTCAGGCTTTAAAGGGGTTGTAAAGGTAAAAGTTTTTTCACCTTAATGCATTCTATGCATTAAGGTAAAAAAAATCTGACAATACGGGCCCCCCCAACCCCCCCATTTTACTTACCTGACCCCTCGAAAGTCCCACGCACGCTCCCGACATCCTCTTCGCCGCTCAGCCTGGCTGTTGATTGGCTAGAGTGGATGGATTGAAGGCTGCGCAGCCATTGGCTCGCGCTGCTGTCAATCACATCCAATGACGCAGCGCGCCGGGGGGCGGGCCGAGTAATACAGTGAGCGGCTATGGCTGCCGGCTGTATCACGGGGGCACGCCCGCAAGCACTCAACACCATGCGAGGGAGCTTGCATGGAAGTGTTGAGTCCTTACGGGGGGGGGGAGCCGAGACAGCCGCCGAGGGACCCCAGAAGACCAGGTGCGGGGCCACTCTGTGCAAAACGAGCTGCACAGTGGAGGTAAGAATAACATGTTTGTTATTTAAAAAAAAAAAATTAACTTTAGTGATCCTTTAAACATCTTGTGGAGAACCAAACCCTTTTATACACTCTGTCTAAAAGGTACATAAGCAACGGATGGAGGTTTTTATGCTACTATTATGGTGTTCATTATCACATTTAATGTTAAATAATAATAGGGCGAAGAATGGCTTAAACTCTTTCGCTGCCAGACCCTATGCTCCACTTTTAAACCCAGGTGGCCAGACCATTTAGGCAATTTTTCAATTTGTTTTATTATTTTTCCATTACAGCTTTAACAGTTTGTAAAAGACCGACCAACCATATATTTTCTGAAAACACATTACCAGTAGAATAAAAAGAAGGTGCTGCTGATTTAGGGACCTATGATATTTGCGCAAATGTTTATCAAAACAATATATTCGCTAAAAATGCACTAAAATCATTATAAGCTGATGAAAACTTTTACAAAATTCCTACTAAATATAAAAGCTGACCTGTATTGAGTTAATAAATAACAAATATTTGTAAATTTTAAATTGCGTCTTTTTGAGAAATGGTGAAAATTTAATGAACGCAAACCTTTAAATAAACAAATTTCTCTAAACATCTGGAGGTTTTCATTTTTCACTTACAGCTTTCAGAGTTTGTAAAAGACCCCCCAAACCATATATTTTCTGAAAGCACGTGACCAGTAGAACAAAAAGAAGGTGCTACTGATTAAGGCCCGTGATATTTTCTCAAATGGTTATCAAAGCAATATTTTCGCTAAAAATACACTATAATCATTGTTAGCAGATACCAACACAGAAAATTTTACAAAATTCCTGCTAAATTCTTACTAAATATAAAAACTTAACTTGCATGGAGTTAATAGATAACACACACTTGTCAATGTTAAATTCTGCCCTTTTGCAAAATGGTGAAAATCAAACATACGCATACATTCTCTAAAAATCTGAAGGTTTTAATTTTTCACAGACAGCCCCCCCCCCACACACACACACACACACATTACCAGTAGAATAAAAAGATTTTTGGCCCCAAAATAGTTGTACAAATATTTATCAAATCGCTATTTTCACAAAAAAAAACACTAAAATCCTTATTTGCAGACAAAACTACAACATAACTTACAAAATTCCTGCTAAATTCCTACTAAGGCCTCATTCAACGGGGTATGCTAAAGCGTACGCCCATGGAGGACTGTGTTTACCCATACGGGGATGCACAGGTGTTCTGTGCTTCCCTGTGCAGACAGTCCGATTCATGTCAACTGAGACGCAGCAGCTGCAAGGACAGATCTGACATCCGTGCAGGTGTAGGTGCATGGACCCAAATGCAGACAGTGTTCAGGGACATACACCCACATGGATTTTAAGTTGGGAGCAGTGGCTGCATCCAAATTGATATGGATGGGACTGCATGCACAGGAATGCAAGGAACACCTGTGCAATCCTGCGCAGCCACTGTGTCCCAAATTACATCAATGGGATTGCCTGCATGAGCCCTTAGGCCTTGATTTGAATTGCGGTCGGGGCGGCAAAAATGCGCAGTTGAGCTGCGTTCTTGCCGTCTGCCAAACGCCCCCCCAAGCTGCAATAGGCAGTGGACAGGGTGCTAATGCCGTGATGCTTCACGCCCCTGGCAAAGTTGACCCAACTTGTAGTGAAGCCCTGCAAACACCCCACAACCTCGTGCAATGCATGTGGTTGTGGCACTTTTGCTGGTACATTTTTATTTTTTAATATTTTTTTAAATTTTGGGGGGGGGGAGCTTTGGCAAGACATCAAGCGGGTAAACATACCTCAAATGTCTCTTTTTTTTTTAAAGCGAGAAAGGGACTGAAGACAGTCCCTTTCTCTGCAGCCTGAGCTGCATTGTAGATGAATGGATAAGAGTCCATATAGACTCATATTCATTCATAAAATGAAACATGGTTTCATTCACAAACTGACACATAGTAAACACAGTTTACTAAATGTCAGTGATGAAAGAATACAGGAGCGATTTGTACTGATCGCTGACTATATTACTTCAGGAAGGCAAGGGGACTGGTAAACGCATGTTTACCAGCTCCCCATACCCTGCTCTCTATCCTGACAGATCTGTCAACGGCTGCGTCATGCTGACAGATCTGTCAATGGCTGCATCCAGTGGGAGGGGGAGAAGGGAGAGCCAGCAGGATCAGGGAAGGAAGGGGGCACTAAAGGGGGTTTGGAGCAGCAGAAGGTAGGAATCTATTTTGACAAGCAGATCCCTCTGTGGCTGCCCTGCAGTATCCAAAGTCGGTGGGAGGGCAGAGGAGGGAAACTGACAGCTGTAGGGCAGTCACAGGGGGATCGGGTTTGCGAGGGGGGGCATCGGTCCTGGGGGGGGGATCGGAGTAGGTGGGGGAGTGAAGCAGCAGGAAATGGGAGAGTTAGAGGGGGTTGAAGGGCAATTTAGACACAACAGTGAAGTGTCACTGAAAGGGGGGGGGGGGGGGTGACATTTCAGGTAAATAGCTCTGATCAGTGGCTTATCAGTTTGTTCAGCAGCGTCTGCTGAACAATTCTGCTATAAGTTCATAGTCCCTGAAGTGACCATGAGCTTATAGCAGTGGAGGAATGCAGGTCTGTACGGTGTACGGACCTGGCCAGCTGGACCAGCCATACCTGGCAGTGAAAGGGTTAAACCCATCATGTAGAAAGAAGACTAACCCAACTTTAACCAAAGCCACTTTAACCACATTTAAACTCATTCACACAGGCCTACAAGGGTGTACACTCATGCAAGAGCCATTTTTGCCCGCATAGGGAGGCATAGGTGTTCTGTGCATCCCTGTGCAGGCAGTCCTATTTGTGTCAATTGGGATTCAGCGACTGGACAAACAGCTGATGCTTCCATTTTGACAGCCATGCAGGTACACGGCCCCAAACGCAGACAGCGTGCGTTCAGGGCCATGTACCAAACAGCTGTTAAATTGGAAGCCGCAGCTGTGTCCGTGCAACTGCATGCATCCCAATTGACATTGCGCCTGCACTAGGATGCATGGAACACCTGTGCATCCCGGTGCAGGCAAACACAGCATTCGCACGAATGCACTCTGTGTAACCCCCATGTGAATCAGGCCTTTTAATTGCTACAACATGTAAATGTTTGACCTTTTAGGAAGTTTTAGGTTATTGTATCGCCTCAGGCTTCACTAGAAGGTTCTAACGCTTGTTAATTAGAGAAAATTAAAAATTTTTGTGCAGATCCAGCTATATCAGAATTCCAGCCTACAAACATATGAACTAGTAAAGTCACCAGGTCACCTGTAATTGCAGTGTAACGATTGTCTTTACTGGTAAAACTTGTGTCCTGTCGATACAAGTGTAAAGTCAGTTCTTTTATGCAGTCAGGAGTTAGTCTCCTAAATGTAGTCACAGACCGCAATAAGAACCTTGAAGAAGAATAGGCAAAACTTTTTTTTTCATTTTGGAAGAGAGAGGGGGCGGGTCTTTTTTTTTTTTTTGCTATGAGATTTACTTTTACTTCCTGTCCCATAGCCAAAACAGGAAGAGAAAGAAAATCCTTTCAAAGTGAGGGCATCCTTTGTTGTCACCTGAACTAGTATCCCCATTGGAAGATATCCCCACTATACTTGTTCTGGGGACAATTTTCTTTTACTTTGGTATTTGTTGATAATGGTAATCAGGACTGATAGAGAGGTTGAGCCTCTCTAATGGGAGTACTGACACCAAGAAAAGCCTGACAGGAATTCTGATCCCCCTCCACGCTATCCAAAATTTTAAAAAGTAAGTTTTGCCTTTAGTTATACTTTAAGTGAATCATCTTGTTACAACACCATCTGGAAGTCAGTGGGATTTATTAGGCCACATGTTATTCCTGAAGTTGATTAGCTGAAAAAATGGGCATTGCAGTTTGTTATGTATGGAGCTGCGTAGCTGCAGACTAGTCAGGGTGCCCATGCTGACCCATGTCCACGGCCAAAAGCGCCTACAGTGGGCACGTAGGCACACGAGCACGAGAACTAAACCACGGATCAAGGGAAGGTGGCCTGGTCAGATCAATCACATTTTCTTTTCCATTGTGTGGATGGCCGGGTGCATGTGCATCGAGAAAAGATGTCACCAGGATGCACTATGGGAAGAAAGGCCGGCGCAGGCAGTGTGATGCTTTGAGCAATGTTCTGCTGGGAAACCTTGGGTCCTGCTATTCATGTGGATGTTACTTGACATGTACCACCTACCGAAACATTGTTGGTGACCAAGTTCTCCCTTTCATGGAAATTATATTCTCTGATGGCCGTGGCCTCTTTCAACAGGATAATGCGCACCGCCACACATAAAAAGTGGTTCAAGTATGGTTTGAGGAACACAAGAACGAGTTTGAGGTGTTGACTTAGTGGTAGTTGGCGGTAGTCACTGCACCCTGTTCAGTGAAAATCTGTCCTGGTGCTCTGCAGCAGAATAACATCAATAAATGTATATATACGGACAACTAAAATGCAAAATTCAACCCACTCCAAGTGAAAATTATTCCTTTACAAAATTTACAGCATCCCTGTCACAGACGATCCATCTGTCCTATTAGGGAACATACCAGTAAGATCGGTGAAGCCCAGATTCCGAATGTTTATTCTATATTATTATTGCTTGGAGTTCTGGCTGTCTTCAGCTTTAGGCTGGGTTCACAGTATCTTCGCATGCGGCTCACAGCAGTGGGTCCGGTGCGCACCCGTTAACCATTTCAGGTCCGATTTCATCCCAAATTTTTGGCTGAATTCAGACCTGAAATGGAGCAAAATACACACAGGCACCTGTGCAAATTCGGACCGGAGCCGCACCGGAGATATGTGAACCAGCTTCATAGAGAGCGGGCCAAAATCTTCTGCTATTGGGAATTGGATGCGGGGGAACCCGCATCCAATTGCCAATAGTGTGAACCCAGCCTTAAGGTTCTTTTTGCTGTCTGTGACTTCATTAAGGAGACTTCCCCTCACTTATCCTTTAACATTACAATGATAAACGAAGGAAACAGGGGCACCAGGAGGGGACAGCACAAAAGGCACAGTAGTTCAAAATTTTCTCCAGTTTACTGGCCAAAAAGTGTTTTTGTTGCTTGTTATGGTACTTTTAAGACACTCTACACAATCAAATGAATACAAGTGTGTGGGCGCTTCCACCTTCTCACATCCCAGCTCCGCCCAGTTCTCAGACTTACAAGCTGCTGAAGCTTCAGGTAACGCAAATGGCACAAGAGGAGAATTTTGCACTCAGAATGGCATACAACAATGGTTATCCTTTATAGCAAAAACATGTATAACAGCTGTAAAACTGCCAATGCGTTTCGGCCATCAGGCCGCCACAAAGAAAGTCTGATGGGCGAAACGCATTGGCTGTTCTACACGTTTTTGCAATAAAGGATAACCATTGTAAAAGTTACCTTTAAAAAAAAAAAAAAAAGGATAACCATTGTTGCATACCACTCCGAGTGCCGACTTCTCTTGTGATTCACTCTGCTCTCCACAGGATCAGATAGTATTACATGGTTTTTCTTGGAAAAACTTCTGCAATACTAATTCCTAATATGTCTAACAACATACATTCTCTACACAGGACCCACCCCCACAAGCAGACGTGCGAAGTGTTTTGTATCTGCACTGTTTCATTACAGCAACCATCGGTTAGTTTATGTTGTAAATAGGCTTTCTTTTCTATTCATTGAAGGACACATCAATTCAATGACAGACGGGTTTTGTGACGCCACCTGCAGGAGCATCCGTTATGAAGATTGCTATGTCCTTCAATGAACTCAGAGAAAAAGATTTTACAGTGAATACAAAAATTCCATTATTTTAAGCAAAGCAGTTAAACTGAGCTTGAAGGCTGGGGCTCCACCTTCTGGTTGGAAATGGTTAATATGAAAATATTCATATTTAAAAAAAAAAAAAAAAGTTGCCTGACAATTTTTTTTTTTAAATATTCAGTGGTGAGGTGAATCCCCTGAACTGTACCACAGAGTGTCACAGTGCTTGGAGTTGCTTCACAACTGCACATGATTTTTTCAAATGCTGTGGGGGGTGGCTAGTCTCCAGGAAATGTTAAAAGAGTATGAGGGATGAATGTGAGGCAATTATGACCCTACAAAAGGTACCATCCCATATAAAACAATTACAGAATGAGAACAAAAATTGTGGGACTTTACATGTACCTTGCAGGATCTAATAAATACACATACCAAATAGGCTTACAAAAAAAAAAAAATCTTTAATTTCCATATGTAAATGGTTAGATTTAAAGTTGAATACAGCTGGTTAAAACCACAGTTACTGTAATGCCCCGTACACACGGTCGGATATTCCGATGGAAAATGTCCGATCGGAACGTGTTGTCGGAAATTCCGACCGTGTGTGGGCTCCATCGGACATTTTCCATCGGATTTTCCGACACACAAAGTTGGAGAGCAGGAGATAAAATTTTCCGACAACAAAATCCGTTGTCGGAAATTCCGATCGTGTGTACACAAATCCGACGGACAAAGTGCCACGCATGCTCAGAATAAATAAAGAGATGAAAGCTATTGGCCACTGCCCCATTTATAGTCCCGACGTACGTGTTTTACGTCACCGCGTTTAGAACGATCGGATTTTCCGACAACTTTGTGTGGCCGTGTGTATGCAAGACAAGTTTGAGCCAACATCCGTCGGAAAAAATCCTAGGATTTTGTTGTCGGAATGTCCGAACAAAGTCTGACCGTGTGTACGCCCTATAAGTCTATCCAGGATGTGCTGGTCCTGGCTGAAGAATCAAGCAAACTGAGGCAAAAAGGAAGTTCTGGACAGCCGCACTCCGGAATATAGCCTTTATTAGTAAAAAAGTCCAACAGATACAAGCCATGCAAGAAATGCAGACAAGGGGGGTACTGTAGTTGTGCCAGACTCTAATGTAATAGCTATGTCTTTCACTGTCTGTTCTCATTAATAATATTTTTTTCCCTCGTTTCCTCTTTTCTCCCTGCCTGGTTTTTGGTTTTTGTTTCCTTTTTTTTGTCCCCTTTACATTATGCTAGTGTATAGTGGTTCATCTGGTTTTGCATTCATTTATATCCATTTATATAATTGGATTCTGTTTCATGTTGGACACACTTATTAACATTGTCCCATATTTTGTCAAACTGTTTTTACCAGTAGCTGACATCTTGCAATTCTTTGAGGCTTGCGATGCAGGCATGGGTTTTTTTTTTTCACATAGAGGTTTGTTTCTATAGATATCCTGCATGCACATTTGCTTAGATACATTTACAGCCTTATAACAGGGTTTCTTATCCAGCACCTTATCCAGTACCCCATCCAATAGTTATAGTTTCACTATGGTTGCGGTATCGATATCGTTGCAGATTGCTGCATGTATGCCGAGCACCAGCGGCCAGTACACATTAGGACAATTGCGGTATTTTTGGAAAGCGGACATATAGATACCCACTGTCATATTTACATATGTGTATATGGGTATATGGAGGTTTTTCAATACAGTATAATTTTGATCTTGTGGTTTACGATGCTAACTCCTTTTTGAACTTCTCTTTGGATTCTATTTTTTAGCCGTATTGGGTTTTTCTGGGGGTTTCTTTGGGCTTTTTTTTACCTTATTGATTTTTTTGTACTTATGGTATGGTGGCTTTAATGTTTTCGGTTATTTGGCCAGCTACCATTTTTCTTCTTTATTATTACTTATTTTTTCAGTTTTTTTTGCTAAAGGTAGTTCCTGGATCTCCCAAATCGTTATCATATCTAAAATGAGGGTTCTTGCTATACTTTCTCCCCATGACCATTTCTTTTGTTTTGCCTGTTATACATAATGAAAGAACATTCGCAACATAGTCTTTACATTTTAATGAATGCAGTGATTCATAGACTCGATTTGCTCAATAGTTCTTTTGGACATCACTAGAATGCTCATAGATGCATATATATATATATATATATACACATATATTTTTTCATCTGGTGTATATGCTATGATACAGTTCTTTTATATATAAATGAAATATTTTTAAATTTTGTGATAACAATAACATGTATAGAATTTTTCAATGATGATAAGTGTTTAATTGGATAGGAAATTAATCATTTTTTATGTTAATGATGATAAATATTTAAGTGTTCACTTATATTTGGAGTCTACGTCCACAGTTGCAAACAGGGATTATGCTTATATGTGTATATATATATATATATATATATATATATATATATATGCACATAGGCTCATGTATACACCCTTTGGAACATATGTGACTTCATGATATACCTATTGCATATACAACAGAGATCTGGTGGATCCCATATAAAAGTATACACACGAGATATATATATATATGAGTACACGTTCCTTACACACAGTTGGTGTTAGACAGCACTTATTCATTCATTTATTTACATATACCTCTGTGATTAAGTATGTTTTGGCACACCTATATATATATACATATATATTTTTCACTATTATCATTAACACAGATTTATTATTATCATATAGTCACTCATTTTATTTTATTTAAATGTTTTATTCTTATCACATTTTATTTTTATTTCATTTCATTTTTTCACCAACTATTCAGGCGTTCGCATATTTATTGGACATATTTACAGCTCACGGTTCATTTGAACAATTCATTAAAACAAAATAAGTTATTTAGACACTTTATTTTAGTTGGTTTAAATTTAATTTAATTCATTACAAAAGCATTTGCTTCATCTTTGCACTGAATTCACATATTCACGTGTATTCCCCCAACTCACACACATTGAACACGTTTGTTAATCAAGGGTTTCTTTCAATTGAAGATCTAATTGAGTAATTAGACTCAATTAACTACACATGGAGTCACATATTTGAAACATTTTAGTATATATATTGCACTGATTTTGGTGGTAGGGCAGCTATGACTAAGCACTGTAAAATGTGAAACGCGTCAGCTCGTTTGTACCATTTTTTTGCTGTGGCTTGTATCTGTTGGACTTTTTACTAATAAAGGCTATATTCCGGAGTGCGGCTGTCCAGAACTTCCTTTTTGCCTCATGTTGCTATATGCTTAGCTGGCACCTGGTGTTCCAGTTCCGAGGAGAGTTCTATATCCACATTTCAACCTGGAACGGTGATCCCTTTCCCTTCCCCCATTGTTCCTGGATAAAGAATCAAGCAAATTAGCCTTTCGCGGGGTGTCCCGCTTCATCAGAGTCTTAGATTGGAGCACAAATTTGTACAAATACTGCAAGGCTATACAAACATATTATTAACAAATAACGTATATAAACATTAACAAATAATTATATTAACAAGAAATAATAAACATTACAAACTTTAAATATACTGAGTCATGTTGCTTTAAATTTTTGTAATGGTATCCTAATAGAGCTTGTTACATACACCACAGCATGTCATGGGCAAAGAGAGTGGGCAGGGAGGACAAATTTTCTCAAGTACAATATAAGTATAAACATAAACTGTATTCTAACATCTACAGTCATACCTAAAAAAACTACCAAGAAACTGCTGAATCAACTGTGTAGTTTTTGTCAGCCGGTGTTCTGTCGAGAAGTGCCCCCCATCGGATAGTGCCCAAGCGGAAGGGCGCATGCGCAACGCAATGCGCCGTGTGTAACAGCACAACAGCTGATTTTAACATCCGCTGTTGTGACAGCGAGACGGCGCACCATAGCTGCCAGAGTTTTTATTTTCTGTCAGATTGTGCCCTGCGCTCCCATGGCGAGTTCATGTCCATGATGGGCAGCTTTCTACACATTGTGAGCGGAATTAGATGGCCAGTGCTGCAAAAAAATATAACTTTGTGATGGGCAGATTTTTACATTTCTTGTGGGCGGAATATCTAATTCCACCCACAAGAAATGTAAAAATGCACCCATCACAAAGTTATATTTTTTTGCAGCACTAGCCATCTAATTCGACCCACAATCCGCCCACAATGTGTAGAAATCCGCCCCTCATGGACATGCACTCGCCACGGGAGTGCGGGGCACAATCTGACAGAAAAGAAACATTCTGTTGGCTATTGTGTGCCTGTGCCGTCTCGCCGTCACAACAGCTGATGTTAAAATCAGCTGTTGTGCTGTTACGTACGGCGCATGTGTCCTTCAGCCCGGGCACTATCCAATGGGGGGCACTTCTCGACAGAACACCGGTCTGGTGGAGGAGAAGCCTGGGGAGCCCGTGGGGATTAACTCCGTGTCCCCCCAAGAGATAACAGACTCCTATGTGATGATGGTGATAAAATAAACTTAGTGGTGATATCAGAGAAATGGGGCTAGGGAAGGAGAAGGAAAGAGGAAGGGATGGGGGGGGGGAGGGAAAAGGAAAGATGGGAGAGAGAAGGGGAGGGGAAGAGGGGGAGGGAAAGAAGGGAAAATGGGGAAGGGGAAGAAAAATAAAAGGGAGGGGAGGTAAAGAAGGCGGGACAGAGAAATGGATGGGGGGGGGAAAGGGGAATGGCAAAGGCTAGTGGAAAGGAAGGAAGGTGAGGGAAGAAGGAAAGGGAGGAAGAGAGGAGAGGGAAACGAGAAGGCCAAATAGGAAGGAAAGATGGGAAGGAATAAGGGGGTGGGGAGGAAAGAGGGGGGTGGGAGGGAGAGTGGGGGTTGAGGGAAAGAGAAGGGGGGGAGGTGGGGGAGCAAGAAAATCTTACCTTAAACAATCAAAAATGGCCAGAACAGGGTCAAAAGAGTGTCCCAAGTTACAAGAAGCAAGATTGAAGAGTGAATCAAGCCACACCTAAGCTTTTGCATATCCTTGATACAAAAAAGACGCCACTTGCTCCCAGTAAGAAGCATTGGAAGGCTAACAACAGGTACAAACAAGGCCAAGGATAAATCCAAGGGAAAAACCAAGCTTACCACCAGCCCGCAGACAACCAAATAACCTGTCTAACAGTATGCGTTAAAAGCAGGGGTTTAGTCTGCACATATTTACAAATGCATGCGTAAGCCACAGAGCCTCGTCAAGGCACCCCGGTATCTGTGGTACCTAACAGTAATTTATAAGTGTCCCCACAGTGGAGGCACATGCATTCTGATGGATAGGTGAGAGCAGGTAGACTGAAGGGGAGCCACCCCTTCTTAAAGGTACAGGGGTACACTGAAGACCCAGCATATAGCACAATGGCTGTAATGATGTCAATGCGTTGCCTGACCAAAAAACACGACAGTGATACAAAAAAGACGCCACTTGCTCCCATTTATATCTGGCAATCACAGTAAGAAACATTGGAAGGCTAATCTAATGCTTAGCCTTGCAGCATAGATGGAACCATGAAAAAATCTATAAAACCAATAAAAGGCTATTTAAATCACTATAAATAAAGTGAACCCAGAAAGTAGAACACAGAGGAAATGTACTAGAAATGACATCCCTTTTAAAGGGTTCATCACCTATATTAACAGCTTGCTGGGTGTGCATACTTCCTCTGCCTGTGTCTTCAAATGAATGACCAGCCACATGCAAGCAGACATGGGTGAAGGTATTTATATGTATAAGGGAGTCTGTTTCAAGTGCAGGGGGAGGGTGGAGGAATCCCTGAGACCGCCCCCATCGCCCGGATCACAAGTCCAGGAAGGCCATGTTGGATCCAGAGGGACGGGAGCAGGCTCATCTGTCCACTGACCTTCCAGTATGGGGTGTAGACCAAAGCAGCGGTGTATACCCCATGAAAGTCCCTCTCCAGTGCGTACCACCTGCCAAGTGGGCGTTGTGGTGGGTCTCTCCCAGCTGATATGCTCAGAGGGGAGAGACGCCCGAATAGATGGAAGGGATGGGGGACAGGAACCGGCAGTGCACCGGAAATGACGCAACTAAGGAGGTGCGTCTGGGTGCTTGCGTTCCAAATGGGCAGAAATGGATAACCGGAAATGATGCAGACCGAAGGCCGCGTCATGCCGGGATAGTGATGGAAAACGGAAAATTGTATACTCACCTTTCCGTAATTTTCCTTTCCTGTCGCATCTTCGTGGCAGCTTACACGTTGGGTTGTGACTCCGCCTCCACAACCTGATAGGACCACATAGCTATAAATTAGAGAGTAGACACCTGCCCCAGTATTCTCTGTAAATATATACACATGTCACCTCAGATGGTGGGTGATTGTATGCTGCCATGAAGATGCGACAGGAAAGGAAAATTACGGAAAGGTGAGTATACAATTTTCCGTTTTCCTGTCGCATCATGAAAGCATACACGTTGGGGAGTAACTCGCCAAACTGGGTGGGAATGCAAAATCAAATTTATTGACAAGAAACAGAAGAATTGGCCTGTATGACGGCCCTCCCAAATTCAACTGCTGCTAAGCGTGCAGCGTCTATTCTATAATGGGAAATGAAGGTGTTTCTCGAAGACCAAGTGGCCGCTCTACAAATGGTTTCCGCTGAAACTTTACAGTAAGCTGCCCATGAAGTAGCCATTGCCCTGGTGGAATGCGCTCTAAGATCTTCCGTAATCTGCAAGGTGCTTAAGGAGTAGGCCTTCTTGATAGCTTTCACGAGCCATGAGGCGATGGTACGGGCAGAAGCTGCCTGGCCCTTCCTGAACCCATGTGGCATGACTAAGAGGTTCTCGCATTTCCTGAATGACTTGGTTACCGAGAGGTAATGCAGAATGTTGCCCTTTACATCCAGGGGATGAGGAACGCCCTGATCCGTGGTCAAAGCCGGGAGGTCAATCTCCTGGTTAAAGTGGAATGAAGAGGAGACTTTTGGGATAAGCCTGTCTGAAGGCTTCAGGGTTAGCCTGTCTGGGTAAACCATCAGATACGGTTCTTTGATCAGCAAAGCTTGCATTTCTGAGACCCTCTTCGCTGAAGTGATGGCAATTAGGAATGATACCTTTAGAGTCAGGTCCCAGAGGGAGGTATCTTCAAGTGGGGAGAATGGTTCTCCGGATAGAATCTCTAGGACAGTTGATAGATCCCATGTTGGAAATGAAGGCTTTCTGGGAGGCCTTAGCTTCAGGCATGCTTTTTGGAATTGAACCACGAGAGGGTTAAGTGCCCACCTAACCCCTGTCAGAGCAGAGATGGCAGAGACTTGGACTTTCAGGGTGCTGGACCTAAGGCCTTTGTCTAGACCTGACTGGAGGAACTCAAGCACTTGTATTGCTGATGGGGAAGAAGGGTCCCAACCTTGTTCCTGAGCAAAGGAAGAGAACTTTCCCCAGACTCTCTCGTAGGTGCTATTCGTGGAGGATTTCCTGGCTTGAAGCAGGGTCTCAACTACCTTCTGAGAACAGCCTTGATCTAGGAACCTAGACCTTTCAGTCTCCAGGCCGCTAGGTGCAATCTCTCTGGATTCGGATGTAGTAGCTGGCCCTGGGTTAGTAGATCCGTTGTCTCCGGAAGTGGAAGTGGATCCGCTGTGCTCAGTTGCAGGAGGGTGGTGAACCAAGGCCTCCGTGGCCAAAAGGGAATCACGGCCAGGACTAGAGCTGTTGAATGTTTGAGCCTCAGAAGGAATTTGGCTATCAGTGGGGTCGGTGGAAAAATGTAACCTAGGCGAAAGTTCCAGGCGTGCTGGAGACAATCCGTTCCCTCCGCTGAGGGGAAGGGGTTCCTTGACAGAAACCTCTGACACTTCTTGTTCTCTGGTGTTGCTGCGAGGTCTATGTCTGGATGACCCCATGTCTGGCATATGAGGGCAAAGGCCTGCGGGCTTAGACACCACTCGTTGTTGGAAACGAATGTCCTGCTGAGAGAATCCGCCAGTAGGTTCTGAACCCCCGGAATATAGGCCGCCTTCAGGTCCCGCAGGTTCAGTTGAGCCCATCGCATCACTGGACCGACTTCCCGCATCATGGAGATGCTCTTGGTACCCCCCTGCCTGTTGATGTAGGCTACAGCCACTCGGTTGTCCATTTGAATGAGGACCTGTTTCCCTCTCAGAAGTGAGCTGAATGCCAAGAGAGCTTGGGAGGCTGTCTTCATCTCTAGGACGTTTGATACTACATCCCTGGTTTTGAAGTGCCAGCGGCCCTGAGCTGCATAATGTAGGTAGTGTGCCCCCCATCCCTCCAGACTGGCATCCGAAGTTACCACCTCCTGGTGGAGGATGACTATCTGTTTGCATCTGCTGAGGTTGTCGGGGTGGGTCCACCACCGTAGAGATAGTCTGGCTTCCTCTGAGATGCGAATCGATTGGGACATGGACCATCCATCCCACTGGCACAGGAAGGAGGCTTGCAGAGGTCTGGTATTCCATTGCGCCCATCTGACCATTGGAATGGTTGCTGATAGGGAACCCAGAAGGCTGAGGTATGCTCTGGCCGGTAGGCATGATGCTGGAACCACATCCTTCACTTTCTGAATTAGTAGGGACAACTTCTCCCTTGGCAGTTCTACCGTGTTGGCTCGGGTGTCTAGTTCGGCTCCCAGGAAGACCATCCTTTGAGTAGGCTGAATGTTGCTCTTCTGCCAGTTGATTATCCAACCCAGACTCGTTAGGGTGGAAACTAAGACCTCGCGATGTTGCACGAGTGATTCCTGGCTGTTTGAGAGGAGAAGAATGTCGTCCAGGTAATGGTGGACCCTTAGACCCTTCTCCCTCAAAGAGGCTATCACTGGAAGCAGAACCTTCGTAAACGTTCTGGGGGCCGTAGAGATCCCGAAAGGGAGGCTTCGAAATTGGAAGTGCTCCTGACCCACCGAGAACCGCAGGAACTTTTGGAATGCCACGTGAATTGGTATGTGTAGGTAGGCATCCTGGAGATCTATGGAGAGCATCCAGTCTCCTAAGTTTATGGCCTGAAGGATAGACTGTAGGCTTTCCATCCTGAAAGACTCCACTCTGATGGACTTGTTGAGGTTCTTCAGGTCTAGAAGTCCCCTGACTTCTTTTTGACAAGGAATAGTGGAGAATAGAATCCCCTGCCTCGTTGTGCTGGCGGAACCTCTGTTATCGCTCGTTTTTGAAGAAGTTCTAGGACATAATTTAGAAGGGACAAGCTTTTCTCCCCGGGTGAAGGAATACGGGTTGGGCAGAATTGATCCCTTGGGATTTTTGAAGGCCCATCTGTGGCCGAAATTGACAGTGGCCAGGGTCCAGGTATCGTGTATGGTCCCCGCCCAGACCAGCTTGAAACTGGAAAGTCTTGCTCCTACTACTGCTGGCCGGACGGGCGCACCTTCAAAAAGGCTTCTGGTCACTGGAAGCGGGAGTCTTAGGCTTCTGGAATTTCATGAAAGAGGTTTGAGGGTTCTTCCAGTTCCTTCGGTACTCCTTCCCTGGTCTGTACGCTTTCGCGTCCCTATACCTTTCTGGGAGATTCCGCTTAAAAGGAGGAGGTCTCTGTTTAGGCCTCCTATCTGAGGGAATGAGCCCGGATTTTCCACCAGTTACTTTGGAGATGGCCGTATCTAACTTTGTTCCGAAGAGGTGCTCGCCGTCGAACAGAATACGGCACCAGTTAGACTTGGATGCCGGATCCGCCGTCCAGGGCTTCAGCCACAAAGCTCTTCTGGCCATCACTGAGGCCAACATAGATTTTGATGCAGACCTGATAGTGTCGACTGAGGCTTCAGCCACGAAATCACCAGCCAAGCTTAACTCTTGTAATGCCTTCACTATTTTCTCTTGGTCTGCACCCTCTAATACCAGCTTCTCCGTGCTTGAAGACCAGCTTGAGATGGCCCTTCCTACTGCCGCGAGTGCTATCGCAGGCCTGCATGCGCCTCCAGCCGATAGGTAAGCCCGCTTAAGATCCGTGTCGATCTTTCTGTCGAGAACGTCTCTAAACGTTACCGCATCTTCTAGCGGGAGGGTAACATGCCTGGCGAGGCGCATCAAAGATGCGTCCACTACCAGAGGGGACACCAGAGGGTTCACTTTAGGCTCCTTGAGTGGGTATAGTTTCTGGAGTCTGTTGTTCAGACTAGATTTCTTCTCCAGTCTCTGCCACTCTTCTTTGATTAAATCTTCCAGTTCGTCGATGAACGGAAACGTTTCTGGTTCCTTCTTAAGCTGAGGAAAATATTTCTTTTGCTTTGGCTGGACTTCCTGGGGTTCCTCCCATCCTATTGCCTCCTTAACCGATTTAACAAACGGCTCTATCAGACCGAAGTCGAATCCGGCCGACACCTCCAAACCCTCATTATCAGACAGGGAGTCTTGCTCTTTTGATGTGCTGGCCCGGGCTGGAGAGGTAATGGTGGAGAAATCCACATCTGGTATCGAGGCCTGAGGGGCTGAGTCCCCAACTTCCGAGGTTCTCTCTCTTGTGGCCTCTTCCAGGCATTTTTGACAAACCAGTTTATCCGGAAGAGCCGCTGCACCGCAAATCCAGCATGCGTTCCCGGCGGGACGGGAATGGCGTGCAGGGGAACGGTGCCTGCGTGAGGACGACCTTCTGTGGCGGGATCAACCATGTCGGGAATGCGACCTGGAGCGGCTTCTTCTGCGGCTTCCTCTTGAGCGGCTTCTTCTATGGTAGGAGCGGCTCCGTCTATGTCTGGAGCGACTTCTCCTGCGTGAGGACTCTCTTTGTCTTGACGCAGACGTTCTTGAGGACCTGGTAGGGCTGACCAATTTAGGCAGCGTTAGAAGTGCTCTCTTTTTCAATCTTCACTACTTACCCTCGTCTTCCCCCCCCCCCCTTACCTAGCAGGCTGGCGGTGATCTGCTGGGACAGCGGTCTCCATGGTGAGTGGGCTGGAAACCTGCAAGGAAAAAACAAGCAGCAATGTAGAGAGAGAGAGAGAGAGAGCTGGGTTCCTGACACAGAACTGAACAGGAGGAGGGACACCCACCTTTGTAGAGCGTTTTTCCACTATGGTTTGCAGTAACAGGCAATCTGTAGCATGCAGCAACCATCAGCAGCATCTACAGCAAATGCTGGGTTTTTAAATCCGCCGCCATCGGCGTCGGACGTTCGCGCATGCGCAGTAGCGCTGCGAGACACCCGGCGCCTACTTAGAGGCTGGAAAACAGCATAGAAGCGCCCAAAGAGCCGTACTGCGCATGCGCGAGGACGCCGAGAACGCTCGGCGGTCCCACACAGCACTATGTGAACCACAGAGCCCAGCAGAACCTAAAAACGGTATGAGAGGGGAGGGGGGGGGAAGGAGAGGGGGACATGGAGACCGCTGCACACAATTAAGCCTGTTTAAGGCTTATTTCCTGAGGCCATACTGAGGGTTCCCTGGCCAATCCTCCAGCAAGCCTGTTTAAGGCTTTTGTGGGCTGTTGCACTTGAAGCCTGTTTAAAGCTTATCTTCTGGCAAACAGTTTGAGTTGAGATGAGTGCCCCTGAGACCACCAGAGTGGGGCTCCTTCCATTTAGCTCATTTAGAGGCTGTACAAGAAGGACTTCCACCAAGGAGAGGCTAGAACCTGGCTGGGGCGAAGCGGTAAGGGGGTGCTGATCCGTGCGTCCTGACAGGTGAGGAAAAATAAGAGAATACTAGGGGAAGGTGTCTACTTTCTAATTTATAGCTATGTGGTCCTATCAGGTTGTGGAGGCGGAGTCACAACCCAACGTGTATGCTGCCATGATGCGACAGGAAAGTGTATTCTGCCCTGTAAGCGCCTCTGTGGGGTCCCGGATTTTACGGGGATAGAAAGTGAGGTGGATACTATAACCACACCTCCACCAACACCCACAGGCAATGGGCAGACACGGGCAGGGCCAAACCCACCATAACCGGCATGTTGACTAAATAGTTGTAAAGCAAAAAACAAAAATCAAAATTAATCTCAATACATGAGAATGGGTTTAATTTGGGGTAATTGATAACAAAAGTCATTTTTAAGTATGTAACGGCAATGCCATTGCAGCCTACCTGCCCATCTTTCATACAGCCCATAATCTGCCAAAGTGCATTTTGCAGTACAAGCTTTAATACAAACAGTGTAACAAAATATGCAGCATATTAATGTGTAATTTCTTATTAACAATTACGTTTCTGGCTAGAGGGTCTGTTACAGGGAAGAGGGGGGCAGTAAAATAAAAAGTTTTCTCAATTCTACTGCCAGGACCAGCACATCCTGGATAGACGTACAGTAACTGTGGTTTTAACCAGTTGTATTCAACTTTTTTTAAAATCTAAGCATTTGTATATGGTTATTAAAGATTTCTTTTATTTTTTAAGCCTTTTTGGTATGTGTATTTATTAGACCCTGCAAGGTACATGTAAAGTCCCACCCCATTTTTGTTCTCATTTGGTAAGTCTCCAGAAAAACCCTTCCCTCCAGCCTTGTGTTCATGTCCTGTGATTGACCCGCTAGGATAAAACAGAAAGGCAGCTGGAATCTCCCTAACAGCAAACGCTGATGGAGGATCTGACCTCTCCCCACTCTAACAAAATAAAAAGTATTTTGATTGGAGTTTAAACTTAAGGCAGAATAACAAGCCATACAAATGTGACTTGAACCATCTACTCACTACAGCTTGCATAGAGACTCATCGCAGGCTCGATTTTGTTGTTGGAAGGCCATCAAAAGAATACCTAATGTTTCTGGGCCTGCCTTCCAGTACAAGAGCCATATTGCAATGCTGCAACAGAGGTACTGTGGTTGCCTCAATAAAGTAAACCATTATTCCATGCTTATATTTTTAAAAGGAAGTCCTGAGAAAGAACAGAAACTAAAATATACTTGCTTATTACCTTTATTAGTGAAAAAGGCTTTCTCTGTTCTGTTCACTGATTCATTTTTTCATTGTAAGGGCTCCTTTACATGTGTGTTGGCCCTCTAAAGAGCAATATGTAGTGGGTTGCTCTTCAGAGGGCATTTGATAGGTGGTGTGGAGGCATTACTTCAGTTGAATGGGTCATGTTCAGTTGGCAGGACTGGGGATAAATGTTGCCTTGATGTGCAATATGTGCACCACATCCACTGGCTTTGCAGCTTAAAGTGGTTGGTTGTAAACCCTTTCATATACCCAGTGAAGTGACTAGCCTCAGGTGATACACAGAGATGAAACAAATCATCCTACATACGTTGTATCTGTTTATCTGCAGTCTTCTCTTCTCTACTCTACGTCTGTTCAAAGTCCAGAATTTATAAAGCTTGTTTGAGCTGTCAGAAAAAAGGGGCAGAGAGCTGAAAATACACTCAGTGAGGAGAGCTCTGATAGCTGATTGGAGGGAAGGGACACACCCCTCTCACACAGGAACAGAGCTAAGGCTGTCAATTAACTGGAAGTCCCTCACCTGTCACCTTTTTTTTTTGGTGTCAGGAAAACTTGTCAGAAGTGACTCATGCTGATAGCAGAGGAAGGAAGCAGCAGACAGAAATAACACTAATGCCGCGTACACACGAGCGGACTTTACGGCAGACTTTGCTCGGCGGACTTTTCGACAGACTTTACGACGGACTTTCTGAATGAACGGACTTGTCTACACACAATTTACCAAAGTCCGTCGAATTCGTACGTGATGACGTAAGACTGGACTAAAACAAGAAAGTTCATAGCCAGTAGCCAATAGCTGCCCTAGCGTGGCTTTTTAGTCCGTCGTACTAGCATACAGACGAGCGGACTTTTCGACCGGACTCGATTTCAACGGATTGATTTAAAACATGTTTCAAATCTAAGTCCGTCCAACTTTTGAGAAAACAAAGTCCGCTGGAGCCCACACACACGAATTGTCCGACGAAATCCCGTCCGCCGGGCAAAGTCTGACGTAAAGTCCGCTCGCGTGTACGCGGCATTAGTTGAGTGTTAACTTAAGTTGAGACAAGTACACACTGTAGAGGGATATGCTGTGTTCAAATTTATGTCTGAGGTTTACAACCACTTTAAAGGGGAGTGATGTAAAAACGTGCCCCCCCCCCCCCCCCCTCTTTGATCGCAATTGTAGACAAGGCCTGTAGATAATAACTTACCCTGACTTTGCTATTAAGATCCACCAGGCTACTGAGGTAGTCTCATTGGACAATTGAATGCCAGTTGGCAGGATTTATCCATGAAGTCAAGCAAAGTCAAGCCCCAATAATGAAGTAAAAATGAAAAGTATTCACCATCTTGAAAGTTTTAATGTTTTTTTTTTGCCATAGAGCATTTAACCCAGGCAATTTAATTGTGTGTTGTCTAAAAAATCTAGCTGCTGGCTTCAAATACCAGACATCCACCTGTCCAGGAATCCAGCACTATCCTCACCTGGGCTGGTTCTTTGCTGGTCTTCGCCGGTCTTCAGGTCTCCGGTATGTTAACTGTGGGAAGCTGATTGTTACTCCTTGCAGCTTCACGCTACACTTGCATGAGCAACCTTGTAGGACATGTTCCAGACGGTGCAGGCAGGGAAGGGGGGGGGGGGGGCGAACTTCTGCTCAGATCACCTAGGTGGATTTCCTCTACCAACCCGTTTTGGCGTATGTAGAGGCAAAACTTGTTTTCCTAGTTTTCAATAGAGTGGGGAATCCTAAGATCCTCTACCAAGTCTTTAGTAATGTCTGTGCCCCCGCTGTAGAGATTCAAGAATTCTCTTGAGATTTTATTTCACTTTTTGTTGCATCTCAAAGACAGGAATTGAAGGGAAATTCCAATGTTTAAAGGCAGCAAAAAGTATCTTGATAGGGTTTGTAACCCTTCCCTCTTTATCTAAAACTGACACAAAAATGTTTTGGCCATACATACACTTTAATATCTAAGTGAAAACTGTACACAGTGATAAAACATGTGGCGTATTGCTTCCTTGAAGAGGAAAGTGAAGATTGGTTTTCGTTTGCTAGAGGGCAATACCTTCTTTAGGACTCTTGTCAACAGATGATAAAATTGGCAACACTTTGCATCCAGAAAAAGGCACCCTCAGAGGACACATCTAAAAGGATAGATAGTATGCATCCTAACCTCTAGACTCCAAACGACCAAGTACTGCTGTCTGTCCTCCATAAAGGACTACAGGTGCATCTCAAAAAATTAGAATATCATCGAAAAGTTCATTTATTTCAGTAATTTCAGTAATTTAATTCAAAAAGTGGATTCTGTGCCTCTCCACTCTTCCTCCAGACTCTGGGACCTTGATTTCCAAATTAACCACTTCACCACCCGGCCATAGTAATATGACGTCCACAGATGGGATCTCTCATCCTGGGTGGACGTCATATGACGGCCTGGGCTCCCCGGCCATCTAGGGGGCGCGCGCCGCGTTGCTCGGGACCCGGTGCGATTGCCCGTTAACGGGCCGGACCACAAAACACACAGATCCACGTCCTGTCAGTTGAGAGGAGACCAATCTGTGTTCCCAGTACAGAGGAACACTGATCGGTCTCCTCCCCTTGTACGTCCCCGCCGCCTACAGTTATAATCACTCCCCTAGGAAACATTTAACCCCTCGTCTCCCCCTAGTGATTAACCCCTTCACTGCCTGTCACATTTATACAGTAATCAATGCAATTTTATAGCGCTGATCGCTGTATAAATGTGAATGGTGCCAAAAATGTGTCCGATGTGTCCGCCATAATGTCGCAGTCACGAAAAAAATCGCGATTGCCGCTATTACTAGTAAAAAAAAATAAAGAAATATTTTTTTTTTTAAAAATGCCATAAATCTATCCCGTATTTTGTAGACGCTATAACTTTTGCGCAAACCAATCAATATACGCTTATTGCGATTTTTTTTTTACCAAAAATATGTAGAAGAATACGTATCGGCCAAAACTGAGGAAAAAATTTGTTTTTTTAAAAAAAAAATTGGGATATTTATTATAGCAAAAAGTAAAAAATATTGTGTTTTTTTCAAAATTGTCGCTCTTCTTTTGTTTATAGCGCAAAAAATAAAAACTGCAGAGGTGATCAAATACCACCAAAAGAAAGCTCTATTTGTGGGAAAAAAAGGACGTCAATTTTGCTTGGGTACAAAGTCTCACGACCGCGCAATTGTCATTTAAAGTGCGACAGCGCTGAAAACTAAAAATTGGTCTGGGAAGGAAGTGGGTGAAAATGCCCTGTATTGAACCGGTTAAATTCAAAATTTACGTTCATCCGAAAAGAGGACTTTGGACCAGTGAGCAACAGCCCAGTCCTTTTTCTCCTTAGCCCAGGTAAGACGCTTCTGTCCCTGGTTCAGGAGTGGCTTGACACAAGGAATGCGACAGTTGTAGCCCATGTCCTGGATACATCTGTATGTAGTGGCACTTGAAGCACCAACCGTAGTCCACTCCTTGTGAATCTTCCCCAAATTCTTGAATGGCCTTTGCTGCACAATCCTCTCAATCCTGTGGTTATCCCTGTTGCTTGTGCACCTTTTTCTATCACACTTGTTCCTACAACTCAACTTTCCAATAATATGCTTGGATACAGCACTCTGTGAACAGCCAGCTTCTTTAGCAATGACTTTTTGTGACTTACCCTTCTTGTGGCGGGTGTCAATGACTGTCTTCTGGACAACTGTTAAGTCAGCAGTCTTCCCCATGATTGTGTAACCTACTGAACCAGAACGAGAGACCATTTAAAGGCTCAGGCAACCTTTACAGGTGTTTTGAGTTAATTATCTGATTAGATTGTGACACCATGAGTCTACAATATTGAATTTCACAATATTCTAATTTTCTGAGATAATGAATTTTGGGTTTTCACTAGCCATAATCATCAAAATGAAAAGAAATGCTTGAAATATATCACTCTGTGTGTAATGAATCTATATAAAATATATGAGTTTCACTTTTTGAATTTAATTACTAAAACAAATGAACTTTTTGATGATATTCAGATTTTTTGAGATGCACCTGTATATCTGATTTCTTGCTTTACATGCATACATCAGACGGGACAGCAGTAAAGAGTTTACTTTGCCTGTATCATGTGTTGTGAAAGACCATTTGTGCACAGACATTAGTACATCAGTTCAACCAGAACATATTTCTCTCAGCGTTTATTCATGAACTCTTGGGTATTTACTTAGATCCTACCTCTAGAACAGTGTTTCTCAAAGACAGACCTCAAGGTGCCCCAACAGGTCATGTTTTCAGGCTTTCCATTATTTTGCACAGGTGATTTGATCAGTTTCACTGCCTTAGTAATTACCACAGTTGTTTCATCTGAGGGAAATCCTGAAAACATAACCTGTTGGGGCGCCTTGAAGACTGGAGTTGCGAAACACTGCTCTAGAAGGTTGGTCACCAATATATAGAAGACCTGTCTCCTGGATGATGA
Organism: Lithobates septentrionalis; assembly: GCA_037952835.1. NCBI lineage: Eukaryota > Metazoa > Chordata > Amphibia > Anura > Ranidae > Lithobates > Lithobates septentrionalis. The sequence continues at coordinate 863,706 of JBBDGP010000108.1, forward strand.
TTGTGGATGATGTTATTCATATGATCCTTTCAGAGTGTGACAAACTGAAATCAAGGAAAATATTACTCTGAATTTTAAAGTAGGTGAAAGTATTAAGGTTAGACGCTAGTATTGCAATAACAATAAAAATGTTGTTTTAGAGTTTAGTACATGTTAGAATTTTCTCTTAAGATTAAAGATAAGAACAGATAGAGATCAGAAATAACAACATCCTGTATGGTGAAACATTCTTTTATGCTATATGTGAATGCAACAAGCAGAATTTTTATTTTGAACACTTTTTTTTCTCTGCTGTATGTCTTCACATAAAACAAATGTATCTTCCTTATACATTTCATATACGGTTAGTAAAGGCAAAATCTGACTTGAAGCTTAACCACTTCAGCCCCGGAAGGATATTCCCCCTTAATGACCAGGCCATTTTTTTGCGATACAGCACTGCCTCACTTTAACTGACAATTGCACGATCGTGCGATGCTGTGCCCAAACAAAATTGACGCCCTTTTTTACCCACAAATAGAGCTTTCTTTTGGTGGTATTTGATCACCTCTACGATTTGTATTTTTTGCGCTATACACAAAAAAAGACCAACAATTAAAAAAAAATATATATATATATATATATATATTTTACTTTCTGCTATAATACATATCAAAAAAAAAAAAAATGTATTCACCAGTTTAGGATCTATATTCTATATATTTTTGGTAAAAAAAAAATCGCAATAGGCGTATATTGAATGTGCAAAACTTATCACGTCTTCAAACTATGGGATAGATTCAGTACTTTTACTTTTTTTTTTATTGTTTTTACTGGTAATGGTGGGATTTTTAGCGGGACTGTGACATTGCGGTGGACAAATTTATTTATTTCAGGTACTTCTATAGCGCCATCAATTTATGCAGCACTTTACATATACATTGTACATTCACATCAGTCCCTACCCTCAAGGAGCTTACAATCGAAGGTCCCTAACGCACATTCATACATACTAGGGACAATTTAGACAGGATCCAATTAACCTACCAGCATGTCTTTGGAGTGTGGGAGGAAACCGGAGTACCTGGAGGAAACCCACGCAGGCACAGGGAGAACATGCAAACTCCAGGCAGGTAGTGTCGTGGTTGGGATTTGAACCAGCGACCCTTCTTACTGCTAGGCGAAAGTGCTATCCACTACACCACTGTGCCACCCAAATCTGACCCCAAATGACACTTTTAGGGGACCAGTGACATTATTACATTGATCAGTGCTATAAAATTGCACTGATCAATGTAAAAATATCACTGGCAGGGAAGGGGTTAAGACTAGGGGGCGATTAAGGGGTTAAGTGTGTTCCCTAGGTGTGTTCTAACTGTAGGAGGGAAGAGCTTACTGGAACATGACAGAGATCACTGTTCCCGATCAGTGGGAACAGTAGATCTCTGTCATGTCATTTGACAGAACGGAGAATCACCTTGTTTACATAGGCAGTTCCCCGTTCTGCCTCTCTTTACCGCACGTCCGCTATCCTCCTTGCATGGACCGACATACAGGTACGTCGCTTCACGCGGGAGAGCCAACCTGCCGCAGTATATCTGCGTGAGCTGGTCGGCAAGTGGTCAGACCCAAGAATGAAAATGTTATATAATGCAGCTTAGCAGCCCTGAGATGTGATTGTCATATTAGTTTTCTTTTTTCAACGTTGTTTTTTTTGGGGGATCCTACCAATTACACGCTTCCTGTCACTGGGTGACAACACTCATTCGCTGGACTGTATTTATGGGGGGGGGGGGGCACTGTTGTCACCCTCGCACAGGAAATGTATTAGGACTGCAGAACACTTCCCTCACTTATTATCACCATAACATAGGAGGAGGTGTTCTGTAGTGCATAGAACAGTACAGGGCTGATAAAAGAATAAAGAGCTAACAGATTCCTCCATCCACAGAAACAAGGATGATAGAGGATAATGATAGTTGATAGTAGGATATTGTATTCTGACAGTTTCATCCGGCACTGTCAGAGTACACTGGTCAGCACTCAGCAGCTGTAGCCGCTGATTGAGAAAAATCTTCCAGCCTGACTCTTCAACAGAATTAAATCAAACAATCAACTGCTGTCAAGCAGGGACAGCTATACACTAATCAGAATTTGATCAGTGTATGGCTAGTTGAAAGTATTTTTTTTCACTACATGGACCCGCAGGTGGGTTATGCCATAATTTGCTAGTATGCACAATGTATTAGTACAATAGACTGACATGTGATAATGTGTCCTCCAGCACAGCATTGTCAGCTTTAAATAAAATTGTACACAATAGTTTAGGTTCTAAGATACCTTTTACCTTCAGGTTTAGAGAAGACTTGGTCACCAACTGACACATTTAACTCATTTGACTTATGTTCATACTGTGATGTTTAGGGAGGTTAACTCAATGGTGTGGATCTTTCCAGTGAGTTCATGCCAACCAGGAAATGCAGTTTCAGGGCTGAGTGGCCCAGTTTTATTACCAAAAAAATAAAAGTTCAAACTAAACAGTTGCCTTCGCAGTGGTTTCCATCATTGCTTCGAAAAAAGGAAAAAAACAAAATTAAGCCTTGGCCTTTTATCTTGGTCCTGCAGACCAGCAAACAGCACCCTGGTGCTCTCGTCCAACAACTGTACCCTTTTCAGCTCTCCCAGCTCTCTCTCTCTTGCAGGGCTGCTTTTCTGGCCCTCAGGCTAAGGCCCTCTGTCTATTTCTTTACATACTTCCCATGGACTGGGCAGACATGCACACCTCTGGCTGCTCCCTTGCAGCCTTACAGAGTCCTGTGGAAGGCGCAGCGCGGAACTGCTGACAACTTATATTATATATAGATTATAACAGACTTGGAAAACTCAGCCTGCTGGTCTCTGGTAAAACCTGGACACAGGGGTAGAGGTTTCTTCCCTCCTAAACCTCTTCAAAGCCTCTGGTCTCTAGACCCCGATTCGGGAATTACAAAACCCGGAGAAAAACAAAAAAACTGTTTTCTCTGCTCAGAACCAACACTATGGAGCCCTTCACTCTGCATCTGTGAGAACCCTGTGTACATTAGTTACATAGTTACATAGCTAGTCAGGTAGAAAACAAGACACAAGTCCATCTAGTTCAACCAATAAAAAATCATACACTCCCATATACACAATCTTATACCCACAGGTGATCCAGAGTAAGGTGAAAAACCCCAGCAAAGCATGATTCAATTTGCTACAGCAGGAGATAAATTCCTTCCTGATCCCCCGAGAGGCAATCGGATATTCCCTGGATCAACTTTATCTATAAATGTTAGTACCCAGTTACATTATGCTATAGTCTGTGTAATCTTTGACCTTACTAATACAGTGGCAGGGCCCAGCAATGTCCAATATCCCCCCCCCCCCCCCCAAACACACACACACACCAGAGAGCAGAACATCCAGGCCTTTATGCCTTGTCATTACACCATATTCCCTCTTTATGTCTAAATAGGGAATCCCCACTTCTTCCATGTACCCTCAGTCAGGGTTATTTATTCACAGAGACATGGCTTAGAAAAGTAATTGTCTAAGAGACCCTGTGTGTCCTCCTGAACAATTCCCAGTCCTGTGTAGTCATTCCAGGCAGAGATAGGGAGTTCATGCAGTAATGGGTAGCCTGACTGGTTTCGCTGGCCACGCCAGCTGCAACTGCCTACCCTTTACTATCTGGACCACCCTATCTCCACCTGGAATGAATCCACAGGACTGAGAATTGATCAGAAGAACACAGAGGGTCTGGTAACACCCCTCTAACAGAGGTATTATGGAGTTGGGCTAGAGCTGGTGTCTCTGTTTTTGTGGTATATTCATGTTAAGTTATTTGCACCATCCTTTGGGCTGATTGGAGATGGACATTATGATGTGAGTAGTGGTGGAGTGCCCTTGAGTAGGAGACCATGGTTGCACCATATTATTGTATGGACTCTGGCGATACCAAAATGTATGTATGATGAACAACACGCTTCCCTTATCCCTGTATCAGAATCTTCCACCATAATGCCCCTCATGGCCTTTGCTTTGGATCTGTTGTTTGAGGTGGTGACCAGCTATTTTACAAAGTCCTATGTTTAAAATGATATTCTTTTGTTTATGCCCAAATTGGTGGGACTGTTGTTATCATTTTTTCAACTCCCATTGGGTTATTACTCTGGAGAACATAACAATGTTAATTTTTCTACTATGATGAACACAGAGGACCCTAATTGTAGGTAACCATGAACATTCTGGATGGAGCAACCCAATATGGAGGATCTGGACATTGTTGCTTAAGTTTTCCAAGATCATTAACTGTATAAGTGTAGATTTCTGGGTCTCACTTCATTCTTCTTCTTTTTTCATGATACATGAGAGTGGTAAAGAGTGAAACAGTTGCAGATGCTTTTTGTTTTAATAATTGGCCACTTATGGTTTTAATAAAAGGTGCATGCCTTGTGTGGTAAAAAAATCTTTTGCTATTTTGTATTGTTAGGTTATGGAACAATAAAGATACGTGTGCTAATTATTAATTTATATATACCTAACTGTTTATCAGATGTTCATTTTATATAGTAATTTTTGCAGTACAACAGGGAAGTGGAGCCTTAGCCAGAATTTGTTTTGTTTTTTTGGATTTTTTTCAGCAGGCAAGCAGTGGTTTGGCAACAGAAGATCAAGAGGTTCAGAAGTAGCAGGGTCAAGGCAGGCCGGGTCAGGAGAGGAGAAGGCAGCAGTAGTCAAACAAAGCAAGGTCAGGTAATACAGAAGGTACAGGATCAGACTCAGGAAAAGCTGCAGATCAGACAGCACTGTGCCAGAGCAGCTGCTGGCTTTTTAAAGGGGAGCTGGCGCCAAGCCGAGTTAGCGCGCGCGCAAGCGAGCCTGCCGCGTGCTCCGGCGCACGCGCCACGTGTCTCTTCGCACATTAATGCGTGGCTGCCTGATACAGCGCGCTCTCATAGGAACATATGTGCGCACGCGCGCACGGCTGAGTATCTGTCTTGCCACAGGGTATCCCTGACATTGCCCCCCCCCAAGGGGCAGCCTCCGGATGCCCAACAGGTTCTTCTTATCAGGGGGAGCAAGAAAAAAGGCACAAACTAACCTTCTTGCATGGATATTGCATGCGGGTTCCCAGGAATTATCCTCCAGGCCGCATCCCCTCTATTTAACCATAAATTGTACCTGATTTCGCCTTCTCCTGCAATCCAAGAATCACTTCATATTCCTCATTTCCATCAATCAAAACAGGTTCCGGTGGTTTAGGTCCTCTGTCAGGGAAGGGATTAGGTACTGCAGGTTTTAGTAGTGAAACATGAAATATAGGATTTATTTTAAATGAGTCAGGTAAAGACAGTTTATATGATACTTCATTTAACCTCCTCTTCACCAGGAAGGGACCAGTAAATTTGGATGCCAACTTTTTTGAGGGACATTTTAACTTAAGATTGGTTGTAAAAAGCCATACCTGATCACCTGGCTGTAGGTTCAGTTCTCCTCTCCTTTTCCTATCAAAAGCCTTCTTGTTGTCAGCTTGCGCTTTGGCCATTGCTTCCTGCAAGATCTTATCATTGCGGTTGAGGAAATTCATGGTATTTTGCACTGCTGGAACTGTAGACTCTGAAATGAAATCAGGCAAAAATGATAAATAGAAACCATAATTAGAAAAGAAAGGGGATTGACCTGTAGCTGAGTGATTGGCATTGTTGTAGGCAAATTCTGCTAGTGGCAGTAAAGATACCCAATCGTCCTGAGCAAAGGATGTGAAACACCGGATGTACTGTTCGAGCATTTGATTAGTCCTCTCTGTTTGCCCATTAGTTTGGGGATGGTATGCTGAGGACAATGCCAACTCAATTTTCACCACAATCAGACGTGATGTTTGCAGGGACCCCATGCAACCTAACAATCTCCTTAATGAACACTCGGGCTGTCTCCATAGCAGATGGGGTACTCTTTAAGGGCAAAAAATGGGCCATCTTGACTAATTGGTCCACTACTACAAAGATTGCCGTGCATTCCTCGGCAGGTGGAAGTGCCACTATAAAATCCATGGAGATCATCCTCCATGGTTTATCAGGAATGGGTAGTGGTTTCAGCAGGCCCCAGGACTTACTTCTCGCTGCCTTGTTCTGAATACAAACAGAGCATGAGTTCACATATTTCTTACAGAATACTTCTAGGGCGGGCCACCAAAATGTACGTCGTAGGAGTTCAAGAGTCTTATGTATGCAAAAATGGCCTGCCAGCGGATGATCATGGAACATTTTTAAGACCCCCTACTCGCACACTCTCAGGAACAAAAATTTTGCTTCCTTTCCAAAAGTAGGAAGTTCCCTGTAGGCAGGATGGCATCTGGTGCTGACAAGTCCTTGGGGTCATCGTACATACGGGATAGTGCATCCGGTTTTGTATTTTTTGATCCAGGTCAGTATGTTATGTGAAAGGAAAAACAAGTGAAAAACAGGGCCCATCGAGCTTGTCGTGGCTTCAGTCTTTTGGCAGATCTTAAATACTCCAAATTTTTATGGTCAGTATATATTAGTATGGGATGGTTAGCATCTTCCAACAAATATCTCCACTCCTCCTGTGCTGCTTTGATGGATAATAGCTCACAATCTCCTACATCGTAATTTCTTTCTGCTGGAGAAATTTTCCGTGAGAAGAAGGCCACAGGGTGCATCAAGGCTTTAACCCTTTGACGTTGGGAGACAACTGCCCCCACTGCTGTTTTGGAAGCGTCCACTTCGAGGATATAGGGTAAGGACGGGTCAGGGTGGCTGAGGATAGGAGCCGAGGTGAAGAGTTTCTTTAGCGTTTCGAAAGCGCTCTGTACCTCGGAGTTCCAGCAGAATTGCAGGTTTTGTTTAGTTAGTTGTGTTAGTGGGGTGATGATGGCAGAGAACCCTCTTGTCTGTGGGTACAGGCCATTCCAGTATGGCGGACACCTTTTGAGGATCCATTTCAACTCCTGCTGTAGAAATTACTAGTCCCAAAAACTGAATGCTCTGCCGCTCAAATTCACACTTCTCCGGTTTTGCATACAGCTTGTGTTGACGGAGTCGGCCTAACACAATACTGACGTGCTCTCAGTGTTGATCAAGGGAACCAGAGAAGATGAAGATATCGTCCAAGTAGACAATTACGAAGATATCCAATAGGTCTCGGAACACGTCATTAATAAAATGTTGGAAGGTGGCAGGGGCGTTGCAGAGCCAAAAGGGCATGACCAGATACTCAAAGTGCCCAAATCTGGTGCAAAAGGCGGTCTTCCACTCATCCCGTTTTTGAATACGTATCAGGTTATAGGCACCTCTTAAGTCCAGTTTAGTAAAATTGAGTGCAGATCTCAGTTTCTGGAATAACTCAGTCATTAGGGGCAGGGGATAGCGGTTCTTAACCGTAACTTTTTTTAGCTCCCGATAATCCACACAAGGGCGGAGAGAGTGGTCTTTTTTGGTTATGAAGAATATCCCTGCTCCTGCCAGGGAGGTGGATGGGTGGATAAACCCCTTCTTGAGGTTCTCATCTACATATTCTTTCAATGCCTCTTGTTCTCGTTCTGACAATGGGAACACACGTCCAAATTGAATTGCAGCTCCGGGCAAGAGATCGATAGGACAGTCATATGGGCGGTGTAACGGCAAGGTATCAGCTCCTTGTTTGCTAAAGACATCAAGGTACTGGTGATAGGGTTTAAGTACAGATTGAAGAACATCTTGGTCAAAGTCCATACAGAATAGGGTTGCCGATGTACTCATAGGCTCTGGAAGACAATGCTTCTGATGGTGATGGTGATGAAAACTTGATCTCCCCGGACAACCGGGTAATCTGAGGGTTATGGGCCTGGAGCCAAGGTAGACCCAGGATGACAGGAAACAAGGGGGAAGTGATAGCGTCATGGTTCAATAGTTCCTTATGTTGAAAGGAAGAAGTAACGGGTAAAGAAGGCATTTCCTGAGTTACTGGTCCAGATCTGATACGTGAGCCGTCAGCTAAAAAGACAGACAGTCCATGCGTCTTCGGTCGCAAGGGAATATGTTGCTGAACTGCAAAGTTTGAGTCAATGAAGCAACTGCATGCTCCGGAGTCCACAATAAATAACTGGAATTGTCTTTCCTGGAAGCTGGACTACCAGAGGAAGAGTAAGGTGGGTTGACTGGGCAGGTAGCATTGTGAGGTTAGTAGGAGAAAGCTTACTCATCTTTGCAGGACACCCATGAACATAATGGCCGGGTTCTCCACAATAAAGGCAAAGATTCTTCTACCGGCGGCGTGATCGCTCCTCTGGAGATAACATGTGGCACATCGCTCTGAGTTGCATGGCTTTTGGAGCGGCAGATGCGGGGTTGATAGGACTTGAGCCGGCAAGGTGCCGAACTGGAGCTTTTGGTGTCATCCATACAGAGTGGGTCTGCTGGGTGCATTTCTCTGATTGGCGCTCACGGAGCCGCCAGTCAATCTGAATTACTAGACTGATAAGTCCTTCCAAGGTATCAGGTATTTCCACTCAAGCGAATTCATCTTTCAAGTCCTCAGATAGACCCATGCGGAACTGGTGCTGCAGAGCTGCATTATTCCACTGGGTGTCTGCGCTCCAGCATCTGAAGTCCGAAATATAGTCCTCAGCTGTTCTGCAGCCTTACTGGAGCACATGGAGAGCAGCTTCTGCCGTGGAAGTACGTAATGGATCGTCATACAGCTGTGACATAGAATCGAGAAAAGATGACATGGTATGCGTCTGTATCCTTCCAGCAACCGGTGAGCCCAGGCTTGAGGATCCCCTTGTTGTAGAGAAATTATAAACCCCATTTTGGTGGATCCCAGCATGAAAGTCCAGGGTTGCAAAGCAAAATACAGTTGACATGCGTTGCGGAAGGCCCGAAACTTGATGCGCTCCCCAGGAAGGCAAAGAGAGACTGTTTTCACCTGATTGTGTACTCTATTATAATCTGGATGCATTACATACATTACATTTTCTGTTCCATTTGTATTCTTTGACCACATTTTGTAGATAAGTATATATTGGTATAGAGTCCTTTAAACTGTACCTTTATACTATTGTCCTTAAAAAAAAATCCCCTCCACCCCTGTGAGTGCATCCAACTTGTACAACTTCTTCCCTTCAGCCCTATTTCAGTAATCTTCACTGTGTAATCTCGCTCAAAACCAGGCAGCCTTTCTTCCAAAAACGGCCACTTCATACTGTGCAGGCATGTATCGGCCCCATTGCTTTTTTGGGGAAAGCCATAAATCAAACAGCCCTTAGAGGCCCCCATGAGTAGGGTCTTCTGATAGGAATGAATGGGCTGCAGCATGCATACGCAGTGGCCATTTTCAGGAGAAAGGCTATGTGGCTCTGAGCAGGACAGCACAATGAAGATTGTTGGAGTGCGGCTGGAGGTATTTGTCCTAGTTGGATGCACTCAGGAATGTAGCGGGATTTATTAAAGGACAATTGTACAAAGGTACAGTTTTGTTTTAGGTGTATGTATAACTCAAAAATGAGTGGTAACGTGGTAGAACTCTTGTCAAGATTTAAGTGTCATCTGTGACTCCACTAGGTAGATTCACCCTACACAGAAAGTGATGGAAAACCTGAAATGTTATAGCTATCACCACAGAGGTAGGTAAAAATAAATCTTCCAATGGAGACACCTGGTTTGGTGACAGCTGTCCAAAGGGGGAATTCTCATTATAGAGATTTTATCTCACTTTTTGTTGTGACTCAGGGACAGAAAGTGAACAGAAATCCCCCAAATGGTATACAGACAGGAAAAAATAGAGTAACAGGGTTAACCCTTTTCCTACTCTACTGAAAAAATTGTATAGAATTGTATACAGACAGCAGTGAATGCACTTTTTATACAGCAGAAAGCAATACAGCTGGCAGCAATAGAAGCACTATTTTTGGTAGAATGGGGAAGGCTTAAATCATCTGTCAGGCTTCATTGCTATCTGTGTCTATTTTGAGGACACCCCCCCCCCCCCTTTATTTCCTTGTGTAGTCATAAAATAGGAAATTAGGGAAAATCTCCCCAACAAAGATAATGACAGCTACAGTGCCTTGCAAAAGTATTCAACCCCCCCTGGCATTTTCGTGTTTTGTTGTCTCACAACCTGAAATTAACATGGATTGTTTGAGGATTTGCATCATTTAATTTACAGAATATGCTCACAACTTTGAAGATGTTTTATGTTTTTGTATTGTGAAGCAAACAACAATTTGGACAAAATAACAGAAAAAGTCAATGTGCATAACTATTCACCCCCTAAAGTCAATACTTTGTAGGGCCACCTTTTGCAGCTATTACAGCTCCAAGTCGCTTTGGATAAATCTCTATGAGCTTGCCACATCTTACCACTGGGATTTTTGCCCATTCCTCCTTACTGCTTCAGCTCCTTCAAGTTGGATGGTTTGCACTTGTGAACAGCAACCTTTAAGCCTGACCACAGATTTTCTATTGGATTGAGGTCTGGGCTTTGACTAGGCCATTCCAACACATTTACATGTTTCCCCTTAAACCACTCAAGTGTTGCTTTAGCAGTGTGTTTGGGGTCATTGTCCTGCTGGAAGGTGAACCTCCGTCCTAGCCTCAAATCAAAAACAGAGTGGTACAAGTTTTGCTCAAGAATATCCCTGTATTTGGCACCATCCATCTTTCCCTCAACTCTCACCAGTTTCCCAGTCCCAACTGCTGAAAAACATCCCCACAGCATGATGCTGCCACGTTTCACTGTGGGGAGATGGTGTTCTTTGGGTGATGTGATGTTTTGGGTTTGTGCCAGACATAGCATTTTCTTTGATGGCCATAAAGTTCTATTTTAGTCTGATCAGACCAGAGAACCTTCCTCCATACATTTTGGGGGTCTCCCACATGCCTCTTCACAAACTCAAAACGTGCCATTTTGTTTTTTGCTGAAAGTAATGGCTTTCTTCTGGCCACTCTGCCATAAAGCCCAAACTCTATGGAGCGTACGGCTTATTGTCGTCCTATGTACAGATACTCCAGTCTCTGCTGTGGAACTCTGCAGCTCCTTCAGGGTTAGCTTAGGTCTCTGTGCTGCCTCTCTGATTAATGCCCTCCTTGCCCGGTCCGTGAGTTTTTGTGTGCAGCCATCTCTTGGCAGGTTTGCTGTTGTGCCATGTTCTTTTCATTTGGTTATGATAGATTTGATGGGGCTCCTGGGGATCATCAAAGATTTGGATATTTTTTTATAACCTAACCCTGACTTGTACTTCTCAACAACATTATGCCTTACTTTTTTGGAGAGTTCCTTGATCTTCATGGCAGTGTTTGGTTAGTGGTGCCTCTTGCTTAGGTGTTGCAGCCTCTGGGGCCTTTCAAAAAGGTGTGTATATGTAATGACAGATCATGTGACACTTAGATTGCACACAGGTGGACATCATTTCAGTGATTATGTGACTTCTGAAGGTGATTGTTTGTACCAGAGCTTTTTATAGGCTTCATAACAAAGGGGTGAATACTTACGCACATGCCAATTATCAGTTTTTTTTCTGAAAAATAGTTTTATGGATCTATTTTTCTAATTTTACTTCACCAACTTAGACTATTGTGTTCTGATCCATCACATATAATTCAGATTAAAAAAACATTGAACTAAAGGATGTAATGTAACAAAATAGGTAAAAAGCCAAGGGGGTGAATACTTTTCCAAGACACTGTATATAAGCATGAGATAGGCTCTTTCCCTATTCCAATACTAAAAAGCTGCAAAACTACAAGCCAAGTTTACCCTCAAAGACAATATTAAACCATATTCCTAGTGTTAGCCCTAAAACCTCACATTTTACTCAACTTGGTTCACATATATATACTGTCTACAGCATTGCGACATCAGTGCCTTCAAACTCATTCCTATATTCAGGGCCTTGAAAAAGTATTCATACTCCTTGAAATTTTCCACATTTTGTCATGTTAGAACCAAAAATATAAATGTATTTTATTGGGATTTTATGTGATAGACCAACATAAAGTGGCACATAATTATGAAGTGGAAGGAAAATGATAAATGTTTTTTAACATTTTTTTACAAATAAATATGTGAAAAGTGTGGTGTGCATTTGCATTCAGCCCCCTTTACTCTGATACCCCTAACTAAAATCTAGTGGAACCAATTGTCTTCAGAAGTCACCTAATTCGTAAATACAGTCCACCTGTGTGTAATTTAATCTCAGTATAAATACAACTGTTCTGTGAAGCCCTCAGAAGTTTGTTAGAGAACCTTAGTTAACAAACAGCATCATGAAGGCCAAGGAACACAGCAGAGAGGTCAGGGATAAAGTTGTGGAGAAGATTAAAGCAGGGTTAGGTTATAAAAAAATATCCCAAACTTTGAACATCTCACAGAGCACTGTTCAATCCATCATCCTAAAATGGAAAGAGTATGACACGAATGCAAACCTACCAAGACATGGCCCTCCAACTAAACTGACAGGCTAGGCAAGGAGACCATTATTTAGAGAAGCAGCCAAGAGGCCCATGATAACTCCGGAGGAGCTGCAAAAATCCACAACTCAGGTGGGAGAATCTGTCCACAGGACAACTATTAGTCGTGCACTCCACAAATCTGGCCTTTATGGAAGAGGGCCAAGAAGAAAACCATTGTTGAAAGAAAGCCATAAGAAGTCCAGTTTGCAGTTTGCAAGAAGCCATGTAGGGGACACAGCAAACATGTGGAAGAAGGTGCTCTGGTCAGATGAGACCAAAATTGAACTTTTTGGCCTAAAGCAAAACGCTATGTGTGGCGGAAAATGAACACTGCACATCACCCTGAACACACCATCCCCACCATGAAACATGGGGGTGGCAGCATCATGTTGTGGGGATACTTATCTTCAGCAGGGAGAGGGAAGCTGGTCAGAGTTGATGGGAAGATGGATGGAGTCAAATGCAAGGAAATCTTAGAAGAAAACCTGTTTGCCCCAGTCTCAAGTCTTTTGCAGACTCTGAGGTTCACCTTCCAGCAGGACATTGACCCTAAACATACAGCTAGAGCTACAATGGAATTGTTTACATCAAAGCATATTCATGTGTTAGAATGGCAAAGTCCAGACCTAAATCCAATTGAGAATCTGTGGCAAGACTTGAAAATTGCTGTTCACAGATGCTCTCCATCCAATCTGACAAAGTTTTAGCTTTTTCTGCAAAGAAGAATGGGCAAAAATTTCACTCTCTGGATGTGCAAAGCTGGTAGAGACATACCCAAAAAGACTTGCAACTGTAATTGCAGAGAAAGGCGGTTCTAAAAAGTATTGACTCAGGGGGGGCTAAATACAAATGCACGCCACACTTTTCAGATATTTATTTTTTTCAGTATATTTTTATCAGTATGGTTGACACTCAAAAGTGTGTTTTTAATCAAAGTACTGTTTCCTTTCATATCTGATTCAATACAACATTACTTTTGGCATTCATCATATTTGAGTATATACACTGCTTGGCCCAATACACTGTGAAGATAGAAATGTAGAAAACTGTCATTGCTAACTAGTATTTAAAGGTGCAAGCTATCAACCATGTTCTGGCTTCGCTACCTAGTATGTCACTGATCCGGAAAAAGCATGCAGGACTTCAGTGTCTGCATACTGGCTCCAAGCCAGGGACTCATAAAGATAAGATAAAAATGGAAGCCCATCAGTCTGCCCCTTTAAAAGGTTAATGAGCAGCTGCAGCACCCATATTTGTATCCCTACAGGTTCATCATAAGCTTTGTGAAACAGCTTCTAAAACAAGTTTTTCTGGCAAGGCAAGATGTTTTTTTCCCCTTATACTGTGATGTTTGTGTCATTTAATACAGTAGCTTTAGGAAGTGACTTCCTTGTCACAACTGCTTGAATGTGGTCAGATCTAGCTTAAAGTGAGCTGCTCTTGTCCAGATCACCTGCAATAACACTTGAATATACAAAGGATTCTAAAATGGAACAAGAACACTTTCTGTCTCAAACTAACTCTTTTAACTGGGATATCAATGATATGAAACTGCCAAAGGTACGGTATGTTATCAAACTGAATTGCTTTCTTGTTACCTTATATGAATATGTTAGGAGATGTCAAGCTATCAGGCTTGTACCAATGGCTATATTTTGCTTCCTAATTTAGGGTATAACCAACAGTAAGGTCCTGAACCATCTGATAGTGCAAGTTCTTAAATGTGTACATATACAATTTAGGGTTATATATTTAAAATTTACATATATGCCTTTGAAATAGTAGTTTCCTAGTCTGGTCATCAGGCAAAAAGTTAAAAGGATATCTATGGACTTGCTTTTTAAAGGTGCAGACTGTGGAGTTTTTACCTATTGTACATTCACAACTTTGTGAATTACTGATCTGGAACAAGTATGCAGACTGAGAAGTCTGAAATTTTTTTAAATCCATCCTGCATGATTGTTCAGATCACTGAGCTACTGGGTAGTGAGGCCAGGATCAGAATGACAACCCAATAGCATGTATCTGTAAAAAAAAAAACATCGTAGGTAGCTCCCTTTTTTTCTACTCATTCCTGTGAACACATGGTAAATACCATTGTTCCTAGAGAGCATGCTGCACTTGACTTCTGAATCTGAATAAATTATTTCACTTATTATTCAGAAATTTCGAATAGACTCTGTATTTTACTAAAGCCTAGGCTGGTTTTAGAGTAGACCTATTATAAAAGAAATTCAAGGCTGATCCTTTGGCCTTAATACTTATTTGTTGCAGATTAGTGATTCAATATACTGAAAAAAGAAGATCAGCATGGCAGCCAGAAAATTAGATTTTTCTTAAAACAAAGCTAAGCAATGAGGAATCCTTTAATATACAATGTAATTGTTTTGTATTTAGTTAAGCCAATTTTTACTGTACATTGATTATAATGTGCCTATTTGTGGTACATTAAGGTTGCAATCAATGTTTGCCATATATTTAGTCTGTTCAAGCAAAAAAAAAAAAAACTGAACCAAAAGCCAAAAAAGACTACAACACATTCTCGACATGGACCACCACATCTTATAAAATACACTTTGCTGGTATCATTCGGTCCCTGAACTAGTCAGTTTCCTTAAAATTTGTTCCAGAAGATTTTAGGTTTGTAAAAGCTGATATGGCACATACCATATCTAATCACTAAATAAACCCCTTATATAAAGCTTATTGCATTTTTGTTTGTTGCCATTTTCTCCCCCACTATCACTAAAGCCCGAACCATTATGGAAGTTCTTTCATTTCTTTTCTCTAACTTTGCTTCTGTCCTCAATTCACGTAAGCCATAAATCCTTCGTGTGTGCAGACTAAAGGGGGTTTCAGAAAGTCGGTAGGTTTGAAGAGCCTCTCACCATCCAACGATTTTGCTGGAGATAGAGCATTACATCACCATAGGCAGGTGAATAGGTGATAAAGTGAGCATTTGCATATGGCAACAGAAGCAACAATATACAGCAATATCTCAAGAAGGGCACAGCCTGGAAGGTTTTTCATGGTATAAACAAGTATCTATAATCAGATGTTTAAAAGTTCATATACTAAGTTTAATTTACAGGATATGTCCTTTGTGCTGATGCCTCTTCTGTTAGGTTAAATCCTCCTCCGTCCATGCCCCTCACCCTGCCACCATAATCTTCCGGTGAGACAGGGGTTGATAGAAATAAGCGGCTGTCATTCAAAGTGCTCAACTATACCCACCCTTTCTACCCAGCCGCTCTATTCACAGAAGTCATACTACAGCTTCTATGAATGAAAAGCGATCTCTTAGTGGATGATGGGTGGCTGTTGTCAGTCAGATCCTGTAAGGAAGAAGCAGAGGAGAAGAGGATGTTGTGGCCAACCCACAGGTACCCCCTTAGCAGCCGGCTTGCTGAGCACTTGGAAGAAAAAGGAGCAGACATTGCTGGCGGGGGACTGCGAAAGAGGAGGTATGCAACTGCTTTGGGCAATATCATTGCACAGAGTGGGTAAATATGCCATCTTTTTTATGTTAATCAATAAAAGTAACCTTTACTATTTCTTTAATCCCTGCCACAGCAGAAGATTACAGGGGTGGGGGACATGGTTATCCTTTGGGGTTGGGAGGAGGTGAAGTCTTAAGAGGTTAACTGAGTGTTAATTAAGGTTGACGTTAAGGTTAAGGTTGAGGGAGGATGGGGCAAGTGGTAGCTTTCAGTGATATGTTAGGTTTAAGTTTAAACTAAACTTTTATTAAGTGATTGTCAGAAAGCATGAAATCAGACCAAGACAAACGTACAGTTAAATCACACTTGTCTAATAATAAAAGTAAAAAGAACAAACATAGTCAAAAGATAGCCAAAGTTCAGTAACTGAAACAGATAGTCAGCCAAGCCAGAAGTCAGGGATCAATGTAGTGGAACAGCAAGCAGGTTCTGGAGCCAGAAGCGATGTCAGCAAAGCAAGTCTTGAACAGGATCGGAGGAGATAGTTTCTGTGATGTTGACCAAGGCGAAGGCAGAACTCTTCTGGACTGGATGGCTTAAGTAGGCAGGACTGACGAGCAGGATATCATCAACAGCTGAGTAACTGTGGAGAGATAGGAGCTGGCAATTAGCCGACAGCTGAGTGGCCAGCTCAGAGAAGGAAGGGCTGAGCCCAGCTCTGACAGTACCCCCTCCTCACCTCCCCCTCCCCCTCGGAGGAACACCAGGCTTGAGGGGAAAACATCTATAGAAAGCACGGAGGAGGACAGGGGCATGTACGTCCGAGGATGAGACCCAAGAGCGTTCCTCTGGACCATACCCTTTCCAATGCACCAGGTACTGTATGCACCCACGGAACCTACGGGAGTCAACAATTGACTGTAGTTCATACTCCTCATGGTTCTCAACCTGTACAGGGTGAGGACATGGCACCGAGGTGGTAAAGCGGTTGCAGACCAAAGGTTTTAATAAGGAGACATGAAATACATTTGAAATATGCATATTAGAAGGAAGGTCTAATGCGTAAGCCACTGGGTTAATCCCGCGAAGAATACGGAAAGGCCCAATAAACCGAGGTGCGAACTTCAGTGAGGGAACTCGAATTCGGCAACAGTTCTCATACTCTGTTCGATGGACATGAGGCACTTGGCTGCAGAAGCGGAGCCTGCGGGAACGTCAAATATCCTTTTAAACGAAGCCACAAACTCAGGGTAGCTCAAGACAACAGGTTTTTGAGTCTCCCATAGAGGGTTTGCTCAGGCCAAGACTCTCTCAGAAAGCAAAGATATCAGGAAACCTACTTTGCTTCTGTCTGTGGGAAACGCGTGGGGCAGCATCTCAAAGTATATCTCAACCTGGTTGAGAAACCCTCTGCATTGGACTGGATCGCCCCCAAATCGCTGGGGAAGCTTCTTTTTAAGTGTGCTCTCCTCCCCCTTGCAGAATTACCATATAAACTAGAAAAAAAAAGGTCCAAAAGAACATCCATGAGTGTGAAAGCCACCCATTTAATTGATGGATTTTGCACTGCTTTAGGCTGGAACACCACTTCACCTCTACAAGAAAAATTCCAGCTTAGTCAGAGCTCTGAGTGATGACATAACCCCCTTCATACTAATCCTGCAAGCTTAAACTCATCTGAACATACCTGCCTGTGTTATCCCAACTCCATGAAGCTAATATCTACGCTGTTCTCTGCACTAATCTCATATCCCACTAATGTTAGCCCCTCTTATATCAACAGTTGGGAACAAGACCTCACAATTTATCACACAATTTATCAACCTCCAAGAGACTGGAATAAATCCTGGTCCAGAATAGAAAATGCTCTTGTAGTGTACTAACTAGCAACCTTCATTTTCTTAGAATCAAAATAAAACTTGGCAAAGGCTTGGAAAAAAAAGTAGGGTTAACAGGAAGTAAGGAGTCATATGAAATGCACAAAAACTTTCCAAAGTATTGAATGAAACCCAATTCAAATATCTGAAAATCTGGGAGCCTTGGCTACAATATGCTTTACCCACACATTTTTTTTGCTGGGATATCCTCAGAGGCCAGACCAACTCTGTGACGTCATCCAACAGTGGACTTTAGACCACTGTTGGCTGATTCTGGTTAGGGATGGGCTTTATGTTCGGGTCGAACATGAGTTTGACTCGAACATTGGCTGTTCGCCCGTTCGACGAACAGCGAACAATTTGGGGTGTTCGCAGAAAATTCGAAAGCCGCGGAACACCCTTTCAAAGTCTATGGGAGAAATCAAAAGTGCTCATTTTAAAGGCTTATATGCATGGTATTGTCATAAAAAGTGTTTGGGGACCCGGGTCCTGCCCCAGGGGACATATATCAATACAAAAAGAAGTTTTAATTGATTTTTTTAATAATGCTTAAAGTGAAACAATAAAAGTGTAATATTCCTTTAAATTTTGTACCTGGGGGGGGTGTCTATAGTATGCCTGTAAAGGGGCACATGTTTCCCGTGTTTAGAACAGTCTGACAGCAAAATTACATTTCTAAAAGGGAAAAAAAGTCATTTAAAAGTGCTAGAGCTAGTGCCGGCTATAATGAATTGTCGGGAATAAAAAAGTGATTTAAAAGTGCTAGAGCTAGTGCCGGCTATAATGAATTGTTGGTCCGGCAATACACATAAAAGTTCATTGATAAAAACGCCATGGAATTTCCCCACAGGGGAACCCCGAACCAAAATTTTTAATTTTTAAAAAAAATGCGTGGGGGCCCCCCTAAATTCAATACCAGGCCCTTCAGGTCTGGTATGAATATTAAGGGGAACCCTGCGCCAAAATTTAAAAAAAAATGGTGTGGGGGTCCCCCTCAAAATCCATACCAGACCCTTCAGGTCTGGTATGGATTTTAAGGGGAACCCCGCGCCAAAATTAAAAAAAAAATGGTGTGGGGTCCCCCCAAAAATCCATAACAGACCCTTATCCGAGCACGCAAGCTGGCAGGTCGCAAATGTACCCCTACAATTTCACAAAAAATGTGTGAAAATTATAAAAAAAAAGACACTACATGCCTTGGGACAAGTCCTTTATTAAAAAAATAAAAAATAAAACTGTCCCGCGGAGTCTTCTTCGTCTTCTTCTCGCGCTCCGACGGACCAAAAAATAAAAATAAAAAGCTGCAAGCCGCCTACGATCTGCCTCCATGGGAGGGACCCGTCGTAATGACGGGCCTCTCAGGTGACAGTTGTTTTATAAGTGAGGGCGGAGCCACACAATGTCATCGCCGGGTGACCCTGCCCCCTCTGACGTAAGGGGATATCCCTATGGCTTTCCCATAGCGTCAGAGGGGGGCGGGGTCACTCGCACTTTTAAATTACTTTTTTTTCTCGACAATTCATTATAGCTGGCCCTAGCTCTAGCACTTTTAAATTACTTTTTTCCCCCGACAATTCATTATAGCCGGCACTAGCTCAAGCACTTTGAAATTACTTTTTTTTCCCGACAATCCATTATAGCCGGCACTAGCTCTAGCACTTTTAAATGACTTTATTTCCCTTTAGAAATGTCATTTTGCTGTCAGACTGTTCTAAACACATGCGCCCCTTTACATTTTGTGCAGGGACTGTTCTAAGCATGGGAAACACGCGCCACTTTACAGGCGTACTATAGACACCCCCCAGGTAAGATATTTAAAGGAATATTTCACCTTTTTTTTCACTTTAAGCGTCATTAAAATCACTGCTCCCGAAAAAACGGCCGTTTTTAAAACTTTTTTTTGCATTGATACATGTCCCCTGGGGCAGGACCCGGGTCCCCAAACACTTTTTAAGATAATACCATGCATATAAGCCTTTAAAATTAGCACTTTTGATTTTTCATGTTCGTGTCCCATAGACTTTAACGGTGTTCGTGTGTTCGAACAAATTTTTTGCCTGTTCGCATGTTGCGAACCGAACGAGGGGGTGTTCGGCTCATCCCTAATTCTGGTTCACGGGAGTGCAAAAGTAAGTGCACTCCTGTGACCCACATGAGAAGTATGATCAAAAGAGGTTTGGCCATATTTCCTTTTAACCATTCAAATCTAAACTACCTGCATATTAATTTATGTTACCCATTCTTATCAGAAATGCCCTACCCTGCCATCCTTACCTTTTCTTACCTTTCCCTTTCTGCCTGAATCTCTCCCGTATCCTTTCCACCCTTTTCTTACTCTCTCTTCAATTTTTGCTTTATCCACCCTAAATCCAGCCCCATACATTTTAATGATTATTGTCTTACCTCTTTATTAGGAGGCCACCTCACCTCCATCACAGCACATCAACAATAAGCCAGACAGAAGCAGGAATAGTTTATGTTTCATTCTTTATTATTACTCTTTACAACTTTGTTATACCTCTGCTATAAGTAATGTCCTTGAGGACTTATCAGTCTTTCACTGCAACCTTGGACAAAGAAGTGTGAAAAGAGCAGAAGGAATCACTGCTCTGACTTATTTAATAATATAAGTTCCAGCTTGAGCTATTGAGCCTAGTAAATACCAGGCATTTTACAGAGAAACAAAGGTGTCCCTGTAAAACATGAAAATGGGCTTGAAGCTCTACCTGCTAACAAAATAATACTATGCAATGATTCAGATGTATCTGACTGAAAAATATTTTTTAAAGTGGAGGGCCACCCTGAAAAAAAAATTCACTAAAAATCCTAAAAAAAAAAAAAAAAACATTTGAAATTTTTTTTTAAACTTACCTAAACCCTTGTTGCTAGGCAGTCTTCCTAATCTGCCTCTTCCTTTTCCGCGGCGTGTTCTGCTCCTCGGTGAGCGGCCCCCCAGAACACCACGGGGCCATACACAGAGCGCCGTGCCACTTGCGCGTGCGCAGTAGAAAACTGGCAGTGAAGCCGCAAGGCTCCACTGCCTGTTTCCCTTACCTAGGATGGCGGTGCCGGGACCCGAGAGGCCGAGGGACGGGTCGGCCTCGGGTGGCCGACATCGCGGGCACCCAGGTCAGGTAAGTACTTATTTAAAGTCAGCAGCTACAGTGTTTGTAGCTGCTGACTTTAAAAAAAAATTTTTACCGCCAGAATCCCGCTTTAAGTGTTATTTTTTTAGCCCTGACTCCAATAAAAAAAATCTGGAATGTTGAAATTGTCAACTGTATACCAGGTGATCTGCACCAACTCACATAAAAGGGAGACACAAGTTTCAATTTAAGTTTTGTTGGGAAAATTTATCAAAGCTGGAGCAGAATCTGGAGCAACTGTGCACTGCAATCAGTCAGCTTCTATCTTCATCTTTCAATCTAAGATAGAAGCTAATTGGCTGATATGCACATATGCTCCAGATTCTGGCTATTCCAGTTTTGATAAATTCCCCTCTGTATCTTTTAAAAAAGCAAATTCCATAATTTATGCAGGAATGTTAAAGCTTAATGATATTTGGAGAGCAAATACATTTTGAATTGTCTTAACTGAACCTCAAACTGTTTAGAGATATAAAAATGAGGTCATTTTGACAAGTTAAAAACTGTTTTTTTTGCTAGAAAATTACTTAGAACCCCCAAACATTATACATTTTTTTCTAACATCCTAGAGAATAAAATGCTTGAATTACTTTCTGTCACACTGTATTTGCGCAGCGGTCTTACAAGTGCATTTTTCTTGAAAAAATACACTTTTTTGAATAAAAAAATAAGACAACAGCGAAGTTACCCAATTTTTTTTATATTGTCAAAGATAATGTTACACCGAGTAAATTGATACCCAACATGTCATGCTTCAAAATTGCGCTCGCTCGTGGAATGGCGACAAACTTTTACCCTTAAAAATCTCCATAGGCGACATTTAAAAAATTCTACTGGTTGCATGTTTTACATTACAGAGAAGGTCTAGGGCTAGAATTATTGCTCTCGCTCTACCGATCGCGGCGATACCTCACATGATGGTTTGAACACCGTTTTCATATACGGTCGCTACTCACGTATGCGTTCGCTTCTGCACGCGAGCCCGGTGGGACGGGGCGCATTTTAATTTTTTTTCTTATTTATCTTACTTTTTACTTTTACACTTTTTTTTAAAAAAAAAGTGTCGACGGCTCCAGTAAGCGTCGGAGGGCACCGGATCGCAGCGGGAGGGGGGCCCCTCTCCCGCCTCCGATAAAAGTGATCTCGCAGGGAATCCGCCGCAGATACCACTTTTATCTTGTACCAGACCGCCGGCCGAACACGGGGATACCGGGGTTATGGCAGCTAGCTGCTGCTATAACAACCCCAAAGTAGGGACGTACATCGGCGTGCGGCAGTCCGGAAGTGGTTAATGCCCAGGTTTCGGTGGAAGTAAAATGTACTGCATCTGAATACTAAAAGTGTAATAAAAGCACTCCCAGAATTTTCAGTGGGAGTAGTAAAGCTCTCCCCTCTCCAGCTTTGTTGTCAGTGGAAGCAGTAAAAATCCCTCAAGCATTGGTGACAGTGGGTAATAAGAACCCCATCAGCATTGGTGGGAGTAGTAAACCCCCCTCCTTCCTCTAATGGTGTCAGTGGAATTATTAAAAGCCCCCTAGCATTGGTGAATTAGTAAAAGCTCCTCCCCCACTTTTGGTGTGGGAGTAGTTAAGCTTCCCCCCAAGGTTGGTGTCAGTGCCTGTAGCAAAAAGTCTCCCGGGTCTTAGTGGGAGTAGTAAAAGCTCCACCCCCACCTTGGTGTCATTGAGAGGAGTAGAATTCACCCACAGCATTAGTTATAAGTGGGAGCAGTAATATAGTAGTAAAGTAGTAAAGCCCCACCCTAGCATTGGTGTCAGGTCAGAGTTTTAAAAACCCTTCTTTATCTGTTAAAAAAACCTTCTAGCACCAGTATCAGTAGGAGTAATAAAAAAACCCCATAGGATTGGTGTAAAGTCGGAGTAGTAAAAGTTTCCCAGCATTTGTATCAGTGGGAGTAGTAAAAGCACCCCTGGCATTGGTGTCAGGTCAGAGTAGAAAAAGGTCCCCAACTTTTCTGTCAGTGGGAGTAATAAAGGATCCCAGCAACCCCCCGCCCCCCAGCTTTGGGGTTTATTGGTCTCTTGCCTCTCTGCAGGCTCCAAGTCTCACATCGATCTTTATTGTGATATCAAGACCAGAACTTTACAGACATCATTGGGTAGAAGATTACTCCACCTAAAAGTGCCTATAAAAGTTGGGTGCTGGAATGCTTTGTGTTCCAGCTCCAGACACCTGCTGCCAGTCTGCATAGTGGCTCCCTCTGGTGTGCAGTGGCAAAGTTCTGCATGCAGGACCTTCTCATTGTAGGGGGTGGTTTACATGAATCAGTAGACCGTAACTGTTGCTAACTACTACTGTTAGTAGTAGTTAGTAAATCATTAGCAAGACCTCATCTGGAATATGCAGTTCAGTTTTGGGCACCAGATCTCAAAAAGGATATCAGGAAACTGGAGAAAGTGCAGAGAAGGGCAACCAAACTGATAAGAGGCATGGAGGAGCTCAGCTATGAGGAAAGATTAGAGGAACTGAATTTATTCTCTCTTGAGAAGAGGAGATTAAGGGGGGATATTCACTTTGCGGTCAACACAGAGGACAAGGGGGCACTCTTTACGCCTAGAGGAAAAGGGATTTCATCTCCATAAACGGAAAGGATTCTTCACAGTAAGAGCTGTGAAAATGTAGAATAGACTCCCTCCAGAGGTGGTTCTGGCCAGCTCAGTAGATTGCTTTAAGAAAAGCTTGGATTCTTTCCTAAATGCACACAATATAACTGGTACTAACATTTATAGGTAAAGTTGATCCAGGGAAAATCCGATTGCCTCTCCGGGGTCAGGAAGAATTTTTTTCCCCTGCTGTAGCAAAGTGAATCCTGCTTTGCTGGGGTTTTTCTCCTTCCTCTGAATTAACTGTGGATATAGGATTGGATATATGGGATTGTTTGATATTAATTTTTATTTATTTATTTTTATGGTTGAACTAGATAGACTTGTGACTTTTTTTTAACCTGACTAACAACCCTGACTAAGACCTAGCGTGACTGTCGGTGATGGCTGCAATATAAGCCCTACCCCCCAAATAAATCCTAGTTAAAGTCCTTGTAGGTCTTATTTTCAGGGTAGGGCTCATTTTCGGGGAAACAGGGAAGGCCTTTTTTGGGGGGTAGGGCTTATATTGCAGCCATCACTGACAATCACGCTAGGTCTTATTTTCGGGGAAACAGGGTATGTAACTATGTAACTGGCCAGGTAACTAGTTTAGGGACTGCTGTATTAAATGAATACTACAAAGGCAATTCATTACTCTATAGATAATGTTCATCAGAAGAGAATATTCATAGGGAGATGGGTACTTTAAGCTTGTGCTGCTCAGATAGGGGTTATTATTTTATGGTGGAAAGAACATATACAATTGCAGCAGAAAAAGTCTATTCTAGTGTAATGCATGGGAAAAAGACACTTTACCTGGAAAACCTGTTCTTGTGAGTTCAGCCTAGAATTTGCTAAGATTAGAAATGCTGTAAATGTTGACCTATTCTCTTTAATGGCGTGACAAGTGAAAAACATTTAAAAAAGGCATCAGCACTACTATAGTAAGGAAGTATATTAGCTGCCATTCTTTCTTTAATCTTTTTAAAAATACAGTAAATGTGAAAAGAAATCAGGTTGGTACATAGCTAAATGGCAAATCATAGTTTAGCTGCATTTAAAGCTCAATTGTGAACATTTCAGAAGCAATTAATTCCAATTAATTAGCTACTACATTTTCTATAAAAAAATGTATTAAATGCACCTGTGCTCAGACTATCAACATTAAAGTGATTGTAAAGTCTATTTTTTTTCTCTAAAAATAACAAACATGTTATACTTACCTGCTCTGTTGCGGTGGATTTGCACAGAGCAGCACAAATCCTCCTCTTCTCGGGTCCCTCTTCAGCTCTCTTGGCCCCTTCCTCCTGTTGAGTGCCCCCACAGCAAGCAGCTTGTTATGGGGCAACCGAGCTGAGTCACAGCTCCCTGTGTCCATTCGGACACAGAGCCCCAGTTCGGCCCGCCCCCTCTCTCTCTTGATTGGCTAACTGACTTTGATTGACAGCAGTGGGATCCAATGGTACCACTGCTGTGTCCCAGCCAATCATGAGGAGTGTTCCAGACAGCTGAGGCACTCATGGACATAGTTGGAGAGAGATAGGGCTCAGGTAGGTATTAGGGAGTGCTGGGGTGGCTGCTGCACACAGAGGGCTTTTTATCTTAATGTAAAACCTTCTGACATTACCACCACTTTAACCACTTTAAGACCACACATATAAACAAGGTGGATGCCCGTTCTGACAGGGGAGGAGAGAGGGATCAACTGTTCCTAGTGATCAGGAACAACGATCTCTCTCTACTCCCAGTCAATCCGTCCCCCTGACAGTTAGAAAGCACCTTACTAGGGAACACTTAACCCTTTGATCACCCCTAGTGTTAACCCCTTCCCTGCCAGTGCCATTTATACAGTGATCAGTGCATTTTTTTTAGCACTGATCACTGTATTGGTGTCACTGGTCACCAAAAAGTGTCACTTAGGGTCAGATTTGTCTGCCGTAATGCTGCAGTCCTGCTAAAAATCACTAATCCCCGCCATTACTAGTAAAAACAATAAAAAATAAATAAAAAGGCCCTAAATCTTTCCCCTAATTTGTAGACACTATAACTTTTGCACAAACCAATCAATATACGCTTACTGAGATTTTTTTACCAAAAATATGTAGAAGAATACATATTGGCCTAAACTGATGAAAAAATTATTTTTTTGAAACAATTTTTTGAATATGTATTATAGCAAAAAGTAAAAAATATATATATATATTTTTTTTCAAAATTGTCGTTTATTTATAGTTTACAGCACAAAAAATAAAAACTGCAGAGGTGATCAAATACCACCAAAAGAAAGCTCTATTTGTGGGTAAAAAAGGACATCACTTTTATTTGGGTACAGCGTCGTACGTCCACGCAATTGTCGGTTAAAATAACACAGTGCCGTATCGCAAAAAATGGCCTGGTCATTAAGGGGGTAAATCCTTCTGGGGCTGAAGTGGTTAAATAATTTACAAATTGCTAGACAGCAGGAAAAATGCTTATAAACAATGCATTCCTGACTTCATTTGCTCCTTTTAATGTAAAATGATTCCTCAACAATCACACAACTTGTTAGAGCTGCAAAGCTGTAGTCAAGAAGAGCCAGAGTCAGCAGCAAACAAGAAGCAGAGATAGCAAATCAGAAGACAGGAGCAGGGTCAGAAGCCAGTCTGGGGTCCATATCAGAAGAACAGCAGAAGTACCAAAACAGTAAGCAGAAGATAAATTAGATCACAAGACGAGGGCAGAAACAGGGGATCTGGATAAAGCAGGATCAAGGAGCAAGCCAGGTCAAATGCACAATAGCAAGATGCCTGCGTGTCTGGTCACGAGTCACAGGAGCTGATGACCACACAGCAGTTCTCCTTAGTTTTAAACAAAGCTCTAGGCGCCAAAAGCCAGTACAGGATGTGCATGCTACTTCACATACAGATGTACACACAGTCTTGAGTGCACTATGTGCACCTTCAGATCTTCAGGAACAGCCATGCACTTGATCTTCCTGGCAAAAGCTAAGCCTGTGTTGTAAATTTAAAGTTTTTGTTCACAATGTTTATAGATACAGAGCTGAATGAGGGCTTGTTTTAAAGTGCTTTTACTGCTTGTTAATAATATGTCAATACTTTAGTGTGTATTGTGATGATTACACTGTCAGATCCTACTGTTGCCCACAGAATGTGGCAATGCACTCTCAGTCACACCTTGCACAGGGATTGAGCAGGTAACGCTTACACATTCATTAGCCACTAGGGATGAGCCGAACACCCCCCGGTTCGGTTCGCACCAGAACCCGCGAACGGACCGAAAGTTCGCACGAACGTTAGAACCCCATTGACGTCTATGGGACTCGAACGTTCGAAATCAAAAGTGCTCATTTTAAAGGCTAATTTGCATGGTATTGTCCTAAAAAGGGTTTGGGGACCCGGGTCCTACCCCAGGGGACATGTATCAATGCAAAAAAAACTTTTAAAAACGGCCGTTTTTTCGGGAGCAGTGATTTTAATGATGCTTAAAGTAAAAAAAAAAAAAGTGAAATATTCCTTTAAATATCGTACCTGGGGGGTGTCTATAGTATGCCTGTAAAGTGACGCGTGTTTCCCATGTTTAGAACAGTCCCTGCACCAAATGTCATTTTTAAAGGAAAAAATCTCATTTAAAACTGCTTGCGGGTTTAATGTCATGTCGGGTCATGGCAATATGGATGAAAATCAGTGAGACAAACGGCATGGGTACCCCCCAGTCCATTACCAGGCCCTTTGGGTCTTGTATGGATATTAAGGGGAACCCCGCACCCAAATTAAAATAAGGAAAGGTGTGGGGCCACCAGGCCCTATATACTCTGAACAGCAGTATACAGGCGGTGCAAACAAGACAGGGACTGTAGGTTTGTTGTTAAGTAGAATCTGTTTGTAATTTTGAACATTTTTAACGTGTTTAGCTCCAGCCAAAAAATCTTTTCTAAGCTTTTTGGAAAACATAGGGAAGGGTTATCACCCCTGTGACATTTGTTTTGCTGTCTTTCTTCCTCTTCAGAAGATTTCACCTCACTTTTTTGTCCCAATGAAAAATGTTTTTTGAAAATTTGGGTTTTTTTGTGGAACAAGGATTGGAAAGCATCAGTGGAAAGGAGAAATTGTTTTCCCATATTAACTCTTACAGGAGAGAATTTCCCTTCCTAGGGGTAGATTTCATCTCACTTCCTGTTGTCTCCTTCCATTTGCAAGTAGGAGTCGTTTGTAAGTTAGATGTTTGAAAGTAGGGTCCTGCCCTATATACTCAGCAGAAATTTGGGCCTTAGGTGTTGCTGTGGCCACAACACTGTAAGCCCTCACAGGGCCCTGCTGTGAAATATTAGATCAAGAATTGTAATTACATGCCCCTGTTGAACAGGAGCTGAAAAATTAGGCCTTAGGCACTGGTGCTGGTGCCACAACACTGCAACCCCTCACAGACACTCTAGTTGGAACACAGGAACGAGCCCTGCTGCAAAGTATTGCATCAAAAATTGTAATTACACGCCCCTGTTAGACAGGGGCAGAAAAATTGGGCCTTAGGCACTGGTGCTGGTGCCACAACACTGCAACCCCTCACAGACACTCTAGTTGGAACGCAGGAACGAGCCCTGCTGCAAAGTATTGCATCAAAAATTGTAATTACACGCCCCTGTTAGACAGGGGCAGAAAAATTGGGCCTTAGGCACTGGTGCTGGTGCCACAACACTGCAACCCCTCACAGACACTCTAGTTGGAACGCAGGAACGAGCCCTGCTGCAAAGTATTGCATCAAAAATTGTAATTACACGCCCCTGTTAGACAGGGGCAGAAAAATTGGGCCTTAGGCACTGGTGCTGGTGCCACAACACTGCAACCCCTCACAGACACTCTAGTTGGAACGCAGGAACGAGCCCTGCTGCAAAGTATTGCATTAAAAATTGTAATTACACGCCCCTGTTAGACAGGGGCAGAAAAATTGGGCCTTAGGCACTGGTGCTGGTGCCACAACACTGCAACCCCTCACAGACACTCTAGTTGGAATGCAGGAACGAGCCCTGCTGCAAAGTATTACATCAAAAATTGTAATTACACGCCCCTGTTAAACAGGGGCTGAAAAATTGTGCCTTAGGCACTGGTGGTGGCGCCCAGAACCAAAAATGTTCTTACAAGCTATCAGCGTGATGATTGAGGAGGAAGAGGATAATTACTCAGGGATAGTCACTCAGCATCAGCATAGGCAGTCTTTGAAGGGATCTGAGATTTCAAAAAAAATTATTCGGTTACATCAGCATCAGGTGCTTGGTAGCTGGTGGTGATCCAAGACTGATTCATTTTTATGAAGGTCAGCCGATCGACCGAGTCGGTGGACAGACGCACCCTGTGATCGGTTACCACGCCTCCAGCAGCACTGAATGTGCGTTCCGAAAGAACGCTGGATGCAGGACAGGCCAGTAGCTCAATTGCATACTGTGCAAGCTCTGGCCAGTGATCCATCCTCAAGACCCAGTAACCCAGAGGATTTTCGGTGGGAAAGGTGTCCAAGTCTGATCTTGCCCCTAGGTATTCCTGCACCATGTAAAACAGACGCTGGCGATGGTTGCTGGAACCGATCATACCTTGGGGCTGCGGACCAAAAAATTGTCTGAACGCATCGGTCAGACGGCCACCTTCTCCACCGCTCCTTCTTTGACTGACCGAAGCCTCAGCAACACGTTGTCCAGAAACAGGAGTTTGTAACCTCCCAGTCTCTGGGAACGCGTTGCACAGACCTTTCTGCAATCCCTCCCGAAGATGTTTCATCCTCTGCTCCCTCTGCGATGGCAAGATAAGGTCCGCAACCTTACCCTTGTAACGTGGATCAAGGAGGGTTGCCAGCCAGTATTGGTCCTTCTCCTTGATACCACGAATACGAGGATCCTTACGCAGGCTTTGCAGGATCAGGGAGGCCATGCAGCGTAGGTTTGCTGAGGCATTCGGTCCGGAGTCCTCTGGGTCACTAAGGACAACAACGTCCGCAGCCACCTCCTCCCAGCCACGTACAAGTCCATGTGTTCCTTGGGACTGATCCCTTAAAGACTGCTGCTGATGCTGAGTGCCAGGCTCCACCTCCATACTGACACAATCTTCCTCCTCCTCCTCCTCCTCCTCGTCCTCTTCCTGTGTGATCGGCGGGCACGCAGGAACACTGTCTGGATAAAGGGGGCCTTGAGAGCTAAGGAAGTCCTCCTCTTCCTGCCTCTGTTCTGCCTCAAGTGCCCTGTCCATTATTCCACGCAGCGTGTGCTCCAACAGGTGGACAAGGGGGACAGTGTCACTGATGCATGCACTGTCAGTGCTCACCATCCTCGTGGCCTCCTCGAATGGTGACAGGACAGTGCATGCATCCCTGATCATGGCCCACTGGCGTGGGGAAAAAAAACCAAGCTCCCCTGACCCTGTCCTGGTGCCATAGTCGCACAGGTACTCATTGATGGCCCTCTGCTGCGTGTGCAGCCGCTGCAGCATGGCCAACGTTGAGTCACAGATTAGGCGGTTCTTGGGCAGGTTAAACTCCTTTTGGAGGTCCGTCAGCCGAGCACTGGCATTATATGACCGGCAGAAATGCACACAGACTTTCCTGGCCTGCCTCAGGACATCCTGTAAGCCCGGGTACCTGCCCAAGAACCGCTGCACCACCAAGTTAAGGACGTGAGCCAAACAGGGCACATGGGTCATTTGTCCCTGTCGGAGGGCAGAGAGGAGGTTGGTGCCATTGTCGCAAACCACCATTCCTGCCTTAAGTTGGCGTGGCGTCAACCACCTCTGAACCTGCCCCTGCAGAGCTGACAGAACCTCTGCCCCAGTGTGGCTCCTGTCCCCCAAGCACACCAGCTCAAGCACCGCATGGCATCTTTTGGCCTGCGTACTTGCGTAGCCCCTTGAACGCCTACGGAGCACCGCTGGTTCCGAGGAAGAGGCCATGGAGGAAGAAGAAGAGGAGGGGGTGGAGGAGAGAGGTGTGTCACAATCAGCATTTTGGAGGCGTGGTGGCGGAACAACCTCCAACACTACTGCACCTTGTCCTGCATCCTTCCCAGCTGCCAGCAGAGTCACCCAATGCGCCGTGAAACTTAGGTAACGTCCCTGTCCATGCCTGCTGGACCATGAGTCAGCGGTAATATGCACCTTACCGTTGACCGCCCTGTCCAGCGAGGCATGGACATTGCCTTCCACATGCCGGTAGAGAGCCGGAATCGCCTTCCGTGAGAAAAAGTGGCGTTTGGGTACCTGCCACTGAGGAACCGCACATTCCACAAACTCACGGAAGGGGGCAGAGTCTACCAACTGAAAAGGCAGCAGTTGAAGTGCTAGCAATTTTGCCAAGCTAGCATTCAACCGCTGGGCATGTGGATGGCTGGGAGCAAACTTCTTTCGGCGGTGCAGCAGCTGGGGCAGGGAAATTTGCCTGGTACAATCTGACGTCGGTGTACCAAAAGCAGATTGCCCACAAGTACTTGCCTGTGACACACCTAATTCTACACCTTCATTCCTCTCACTGCAGGTCTCAGAGAGGACTGAAGGTCTAGTGGGGTTGGAAATCTCAGCTGATGAGGAGCAAGGAGAGATCCTCTTTGTTCTTTGGTGTGGGTCTTTTAGATACGCTTGCCAATGAACTGCATGGCAGGTCAACATATGTCTGGTCAAGCATGTGGTACCCAAGCGGGAGATGTTTTGGCCACGCGAGATACGCTTGAGACATATGTTGCAAATAGCAGCGGTGCGATCTGATGCACTCGTCTCAAAAAAGGCCCACACCAAAGAACTTTTTGAATAACGCGCAGAGACTGCAGCGCCCTGCACATGTGGAGCTTTGGGGTGTGATGCAGTCAATGTGCTGCCCTTAGGCTGGCCCCTGGAGGGCATCCTGCCTCGTTGGTGATGTGCCGCCTCCTCCTCCTCCTCCTCCTCCTCTCTCCTATCAGGCACCCACGTTGAGTCAGTGACCTCATCATCCCCTCCCTCCTCATCACTGGAGCAAACCTGGCAGTATGCTGCAGCAGGGGGAGCATGACTGCCAGATTGCTGTCCTTCTTGGGCACCCCCTCTGTCCGTGCTCATGTTACTGCCTTCATCGAGCTCAGTATCATCATCAGAGCCTTCCAAACGCTGGGCATCCTCCTGGAGCATGTACCCAACACTGTGGTCAAACAGTTCGAGGGAATCCTCAGGAGGACATGGTGGAGCTAGGGAAGGAGTCACTGATGACATTGAGCTGAGGGAAGAGGCCGCTGCTTTGCCAGACAAAGCACCCTGGGCATGGGTGAGAGAGGATGAGGAGGATGAGGACGGCTTGGTCATCCACTCGACCAAGTCTTCCGCATGTTGCGGCTCAACACGGCCAGCTGCCGAAAAAAAGGCCAAGCGTGTCCCATGGCCACGTGCTGATGAGGATGCACTGTCTCCACGACCAGCACTAGACACAGAGCCTGCTTGCCCTCTCTTATTGGCTTGTGACTGTCTGCCTCTCCTTCTTGGCCTTCCAGACATACTAATGGCCTGTAGCTGCACTAAGCTGGGATAGAACACCTGTAATTTTCTTCAGGTAGCTTTATATACTGTAACCAGACAAGCCTGCCTGTCAGTAGGAAGATAACAGGAACGGATCTAGGTGAACACTGTGAGCAGGACGCACTGCACTAAATGTAAATAGCAGGAACGGATCTAGCTGAACACTGTGAGCAGGACGCACTGCACTAAATGTAAATAGCAGGAACGGATCTAGCTGAACACTGTGAGCAGGACGCACTGCACTAAATGTAAATAGCAGGAACGGATCTAGCTGAACACTGTGAGCAGGACGCACTGCACTAAATGTAAATAGCAGGAACGGATCTAGCTGAACACTGTGAGCAGGACGCACTGCACTAAATGTAAATAGCAGGAACGGATCTAGCTGAACACTGTGAGCAGGACGCACTGCACTAAATGTAAATAGCAGGAACGGATCTAGCTGAACACTGTGAGCAGGACGCACTGCACTAAATGTAAATAACAGGAACGGATCTAGCTGAACACTGTGAGCAGGACGCACTGCACTAAATGTAAATAGCAGGAACGGATCTAGCTGAACACTGTGAGCAGGACGCACTGCACTAAATGTAAATAGCAGGAACGGATCTAGCTGAACACTGTGAGCAGGACGCACTGCACTAAATGTAAATAACAGGAACGGATCTAGCTGAACACTGTGAGCAGGACGCACTGCACTAAATGTAAATAGCAGGAACGGATCTAGCTGAACACTGTGAGCAGGACGCACTGCACTAAATGTAAATAGCAGGAACGGATCTAGCTGAACACTGTGAGCAGGACGCACTGCACTAAATGTAAATAGCAGGAACGGATCTAGCTGAACACTGTGAGCAGGACGCACTGCACTAAATGTAAATAGCAGGAACGGATCTAGCTGAACACTGTGAGCAGGACGCACTGCACTAAATGTAAATAGCAGGAACGGATCTAGCTGAACACTGTGAGCAGGACGCACTGCACTAAATGTAAATAACAGGAACGGATCTAGCTGAACACTGTGAGCAGGACGCACTGCACTAAATGTAAATAGCAGGAACGGATCTAGCTGAACACTGTGAGCAGGACGCACTGCACTAAATGTAAATAGCAGGAACGGATCTAGCTGAACACTGTGAGCAGGACGCACTGCACTAAATGTAAATAGCAGGAACGGATCTAGCTGAACACTGTGAGCAGGACGCACTGCACTAAATGTAAATAGCAGGAACGGATCTAGCTGAACACTGTGAGCAGGACGCACTGCACTAAATGTAAATAGCAGGAACGGATCTAGCTGAACACTGTGAGCAGGACGCACTGCACTAAATGTAAATAGCAGGAACGGATCTAGCTGAACACTGTGAGCAGGACGCACTGCACTAAATGTAAATAGCAGGAACGGATCTAGCTGAACACTGTGAGCAGGACGCACTGCACTAAATGTAAATAGCAGGAACGGATCTAGCTGAACACTGTGAGCAGGACGCACTGCACTAAATGTAAATAGCAGGAACAGATCTAGCTGAACACTGTGAGCAGGGCGCACTGCACTAAATGTAAATAGCAGGAACGGATCTAGCTGAACACTGTGAGCAGGACGCACTGCACTAAATGTAAATAGCAGGAACGGATCTAGCTGAACACTGTGAGCAGGACGCACTGCACTAAATGTAAATAGCAGGAACGGATCTAGCTGAACACTGTGAGCAGGACGCACTGCACTAAATGTAAATAGTCTAGATAGAAGATAACAGGAACGGATCTAGCTAAACTGAATACAGTGTATATATATATATGCAACACCAGTGATGCATATATATACACAATACACTGTAAGTGCAGCTAACTGACTGACTGTTCTGCCTAATCTATCTAACTCAAATCAAATGACACTGTCTCTCTCTCTCTCTCTCTCTATCTCTCAGCACATCGGAACACACACTACACAGGGCCGCCGTGCAGGCGGCCTTATATAGTGTGGGGCGTGTACTAAATCCCCTGAGCCATAATTGGCCAAAGCCACCCTGGCTTTGGCCAATTACAGCTCTCTCTACTGACGGCGCTGTGATTGGCCAAGCATGCGGGTCATAGTGCATGCTTGGCCAATCATCAGCCAGCAATGCACTGCGATGCCGCAGTGAATTATGGGCCGTGACGCGCCACACGAATTTGGCGCGAACGGCCCATATCGTTCGCAATTCGACGGACGGTCGAACAGCCGATGTTCGAGTCGAACATGGGTTCGACTCGAACACGAAGCTCATCCCTATTAGCCACCACATGTTTTAAAGTGAGTCTGCACTGCTCACAGCTTCCACTGTTGCAATTCTGACTTTTAAAGAAAATGCCTGTATCACTTTAAGGGCGGCACAGTGGTGCAGTGGTTAGCACTCTCGCCTAGCAGTAAAAAAGGGCCGCTGGTTCGAATCCCAACCACGACACTACCTGCTTGGAGTTTGCATGTTCTCCCTGTGCCTGCGTGGGTTTCCTCCGGGTACTCCGGTTTCCTCCCACACTCCAAAGACATGCTGGTAGGTTAATTGGCTTCTGTCCAAAATTGGCCCTAGTATATGAATGGGGACCTTGGATTGAGGGTAGGGACTGATGTGAGTGTGCGATGTACAGGGTTAGGGACAAGGGTCAGGGTTGTAGACCCACACTCACTCAGGTTGATCTGGATGGACTGGTGTCTTTATTCAACCTTACTAACTATGTAACTATGTAACTTGCTGCCCTGGCCAGACAGGAATGTTACAGACTTTTATACTACAGTAGCTCTTTACAGAGGTAAAGTTTAATTTTTATTTAGAGAATTCAAAGATTCAGCTTAACGGTTTATTTTGTAATAATCTGGTCTTGGGAAGAAGGGAAATGGAACTAGATTGTGTGCATTGCGGCTGCAGCCAGAGGGTGTAGGGCAGGGGTCTTCAAACTGCGGCCCTCCAGGTGTTCAGGAACTACAATTCCCATCATGCCTAGTCATGTCTGTGAATGTCAGAGTTTTACAATGCCTCATGGGATCTGTAGTTCTGCAACAGCTGGAGGGCCATAGTTTGAGGATCCCTGGTGTAGGGTAATGGGTGCGTTGCGTACAGTTAAATGAAGGAGGCCCAGGGTTTGGGGATGCATCAGCAGAGGTTATGAGAAGCAGAAGGGTGAGGAGGTAATATGGGAGTGTGATTTATATGAAGGGAAATGCCCCAGTGTCCTGGAGTTTTTTTGTGTGTGTGGATTTAGAATTATCAGGAGTTGGTGAGTGCAGTAATAAGGAGAGGACAGAAGTGAGGGTGATATATAAAAGGTGTGGGTTGGAAAAAAGAGGTGTGCAGGAGAGCTAGTTTAAGGATAGAGGACACAGCTGTCAGAAGGGAGTGGTAGACATTGCATTTTAAAGTGGTTGTAAACCCTGTAAAAAAAGTTCCAAAAAAACAAAAACAAAACCTGCAAGACAAATGCATAGTGAGCTAGTATGCATAGCATACTAGCTCATTGTGAATTACTTACCCGAGATTGAAGCCCCCAAAGCAGTCCTCGTTCACTGCTTCGGCGGCCGCCATCTCTCCGGGGGTTACTTCCGGGTATCGGGGCTCCGGCGCTGTGATTGGCCAGAGCCACGATGACGTCACACCCGGTAATGGCACAGTACATCACCACCGGTAACGGCACAGTACAACTGAAGCAACGGCACGTACGTGCTATTGCTTCAGTTTGCTTAAGTGCGCATGTGCCGATGACTTCGGCACATGCAAATACAGGGATATCTCCTAAACCATGCAGGTTTAGGAGATATCCAGTGTAGCTACAGGTAAGCCTAATTATAAGCTTGCCTGTAGTATAAAGTGGTTGTAAAGGGTTTACAACCGCTTTAAAAGGGGGAGAAAGAGCTGAAGGTGTAAACAAGGTCACCTGTAGTCTGTGTGTTTTTTTGCAAAGTATTTTCTTTCTTTTCTATTCATTCAGTTTGTGCAATCGCTAAAGTGTAGAGTCAGAAGTGCTCCCACTTATAGAAATACCCTCACTTTGAGAAGGAACTCCATCTGCAAATGTGCCACCCCTTTGTAAACGTGCCTTTCCCAAGAGATGCTTAGTTATATATACTGCTAGGGATGGGGGTGGTCCTATGCTGCCGCGGCGAGGTACGTCGCTTCCACAGTTGCATCCGGCTCTCCTCCTTCCCTGCGCTGCCTTCTGGGACCCGTGTGAGGCTCAGAAGACGATGGGACCATTCAAAAAGCACCGTGTGACTCCCGCATGTACAGCAGAAAACCGGCGGCCACCCACGATGTGGCGCTTTTCTTCCCACGGACACCCACGATGGGGCGCTTTTCCTCTTGCTCTGGAGCTTCCTTGTCACCTCCTTCCATTCTCGCCTCCAGGATTTCTCCAGAGCTTCTCCCATCCTTTGGGACTCCCTACCCAATTCTGTTCGACTGTCCCCTAATCTATCTATTTATCTTTTTCTTATTGGTGTTGAAAACACACACAGGTGATTCACATATAACATACAGACAACAGAAAGGTGGCCCACGCACAGGTCACATATATTTATATCGGTAAGGAATCAAACTCAACGAAGTGCATGTCACCTTAGAGTAAAGAAGGTGAGGTTCCCTTGGTTAATGTCATGAATGTCAGCGGAGTTACTATCATTCCTGCTCCCACATGAGTCCAAACGGCTGATGCAAACATAAATGAAAAGAAAAACATCAAAAAGGTAGAAAAAAAAAAAAAAAAGAAAAGCGCCCTCCTAGACAGCTATATTGTGGAAAGTAATTGTCTGATTAGGAGTTCATTTGGAAAAGGCTACTACACATTCACCCACAGAAAACCTGAATTATACTGTGGACGGCTCTGCTAACCATTTGGACTACACTTTCTGGTACTTTTTAGGACAGCCTCTGTTGATATATGTGTCCTTGTAGAGGGGTAGGCTCTTATTCGCCAGCTGTTTCCAGAAAGTGCTTTTGGGTGGGGCCAGTTTCTTCCAGTGAAGTGTGATGGCTTTTCTGGCATAGAACAGTAGTAGACTCACCGTAGTGCGCCCCACCACAGTGGGGATCAACTGCTCAATCAGTCCTAACAGGCATACTGACATAGAATGCTGTAGCGGGATATTACTGACTAAGCGAATGTATGATAATACTTCTTCCCTGAACCCAGTGATAGCTGGGCAGGTCCAGAAAATGTGGGTAAAGTCTCCCGGGGAACCTCCACATCTCCAGCACTCCAGGGGGAACCTGGAGCTCATTTTGTGTAGCCTGTATGGGGTGTAGTAGGCCAGGTGGATCAGCTTAAACTGTATTAAGTGGTCTCTGAGGGAAACTAAGGAATGGGAAGTCCCAGATATCATCCCAGTCATCACTGTCAAGTCCTGGGATGTCCTGGAGCCAACAGGCCCTGAATTTTTCCATAGCTGGTAGTGAAACTCTAAGGAGATGAGAGTATATATGGGAAGTTGTTTTTTTTTTTGTTTTTTTTTTGTACAGTCAAGCCTAAGGACATCTTCCAGAGAGGCCTGTATAAGCTGGGGGTTAGAGTTGGGGAATTGGCAGCTGAAGGCATGGGAGAGTTGTAGATATTGAAAGAAATATGATTCTGGAATGTTAAATTTAGAGCGGAGGAGAGATAGCAAAATTAAGGAGTTGTCTTCGACTATTTGGGAAAGTGTTTTAACATTGAATTTGGTCCAGGCGTAAGGCTCTGGTATTGTGTAGAATTGGGCTAGATTGGGATTACACCATAGTGGGGCGTCCAGGGAGTGTGCGTCTTTGGGATATTGTTCAAGTTTTAGACCCGTTCCCCATGCCCGCAAGGTAGTTGTCATAGACAGGGTTAGTGTATATGCAGCATGGGGGGCCACGGAAAAGTACGAATTTTAGGGCCTCTAGAGACTGCACCACGGCAGCTTCCAGTAGCACCACGAAGTTGGTAGCATCTGAGTTTAGCCACCACACCGTCGTGACCAAATTAAGTGGCCAAGAAGTACTTATAAAGATCTGGGAATGCCAGGCCTCCCTGGGTTTTTTTTGTGTAGATTGTTTTCATATGCACATAACCGTAACCTATGAATGAGTGCAGTGTAACTGGTTACTTTGGGAGAGCTACAATCTCCCAGTGTAATCTGCAGGTCTAAGTGGTCAGTGCACAGTGTAGGAGACAGCCAGGCAATGCAGAGGAAGGAGATGCTTCCACCCCAGCTGTGCTCCCCCTGCAGTGCCACTCCCAAGGCAGGTGCTGATTTTGGTATGGTCCGGCCCTGTTTAAAGTGGAAGTAAACCCTTCTATCGTTTTCAGCCAAGGAAGCTGTCATCTTGGCCTCTGTTTGATCTTCAACTGCCATGATGCTGCACATGTGATCAGTTATGACACCAGCCATTGGATGGTTTGACAGTTTGGTTGAGAGCACAACCAATGTGACAGGTATATTCATGGCATGTGCCAGAAATGTAACTGTTTTTTGAAAATGTTAAATTGATGGGTTTAATTCTGCTTTAAGGTGGATGTAAAACCTGAATGGTGATTTAGGTTGTGAACCCACTGTGTATTATAGACGAATGCCCTTTGCCTATGTTGCCTGTGTTGCATCTCAGTATTGCTGATTTTTTGCAGCTTCGTTAAAGTCACTTCCTGTCTACATGCATTGCACCGGCAGCAGGGCATTTCTTAAGACGGTTTTCCCAATAGTGACAACAGTGGACTATGCCTGTTTAATGTGTTTTGAAATGGCCACCTGTAGTCTCCATTAGAAGCCTGTGTGACAGCGTGACAACACCAGAGAAAGTTGGAATACAAATACAGAGATTTATTACCTCGTGGCAGGATCACCAGACAATAATAAGAGCAGTAAATTTAAAAATATATTAACCTCCCTGGCGGTATAATTATGTCAGATTTTTGATGCTCAAAGCGGTACAATGACTTGCATGGAAATTTGGCGTTTTATATTGTAAGCCTGTCATTGATGACGGATCTCCCCACAAATCTCTATCGCTCAATTCTGCGAGTGACTCTAATTTAATATCGCTGTTTTCTAGCTGGTCTAAAACCACTTTTGATGTAAATGGACGGTTTTGGTTGCTATGGACAATCTCCAGTTTCCAGGCAGAAAGAACAGTATATATTATATAAAACTGCATGCAGGACACTGGACAGACCACTAGGGACAAAAGGGATGTGAAATAATGTGATACAGTAATGTAATCTATAGGATTACAGTGTACTGTATGTATTGTGTGTTTTCAACTTTTTGAATTTGGCGCCGTTCTCCGTCCCCGTGGGTCGCAACGCTCGCAGAGAACGGAGCTCGGCTCCGTGATAGATCTGGCGGAGGACAGCTCGCACACACAGCGGGGAGACATCGCAGGATCCAGGGGACAAGGTAAGTAACTTTGCCTGCATCCTGCCATGCGAACCTGAGTGTGGCTCGGGGTTACTGATTTTGGTAGTGAAAATTCACCCCAAGCCACACTCGGGAATACCGCTAAGGAGGTTAAAGTGGAGTTCCACCCAAAAATGAAACTTCCGCTTTAAGGGAGGTGACCCCCTGACATGCTACATTTGGCATGTCATTTTTTTTGGGGGGGGGGCCGGTACCCTCTTTTCAGAGGGTCCCAGCTCCCACTTCCTCCCTGCGCACAGCGGCACCGGAAGGGAGATCACCTCTCCCGCCTCCCTATCAGCAATCATCTGGGACACGTGACAGGTCCCAGATGATTGCCCAGCCAGTTGGAGAGCGGCTCACGCATGAAGCCACAGTCGGGCGCCCACAGTTAGAATGCCGGCGCCACAGAGAGGAGGGGGAGACGATTGGGGCTTCATGTGCGCGCATCGCTGGAGCCTGGGACAGGCAAGTGTCCAATTATTAAAAGTCAGCAGCTGAAGTATTTTTAGCTGCTGACTATTATTTATTTATTTTTTTTTAAGCAGAACTCCGCTTTAAAGTGGTTGTTTACCCATTTTTTAAATTTTTACCTACAGGTAAGCCTATAATAAGGCTTACCTGTAGGTAAAATTAATATCTCCTAAACCTGTACGGCGCATGCGCTGTAAATGCCCGGCTGAAGGTTCCGCAGACTCTGCCGTACTTGCCGGGAACAAGTCTTCCATGCTTATGCGCGGGAGTGACGTCATCGCGGCTCCGGCCACTCACAGCGCCGGAGCCGTGAACCCGGAAGATACACCGAGCGCAAAATGTCAGCTCCCTCAGTGTGGACTGGCCTGCGATACGGGGACCTCGTTCTAAGGTAAGTATTACATAATGAGCTAGTATGCACCGCGGGTATACAACCGCTTTAAGAACTTTTGAAATTACATTAGTATGTGCACAAGGAGAGGTGTAAGGCCGATCATACATGGGTCGAATTTCGAAAATAAATTTCTTTCGAAAATTTTATCTAAGAATTTTCGTTTGAATTTCACACTATTAGTGGGCCGCAGCAACGGACGATTTTCGTGTGGCCATTGAATTTGAGTGATTGGGTATGTTGGACATATTTTGAAAAACTACCAATTTTCTAATTAATGATGGGAGAATCATGTGACAATTATGATCGAAAAAGAAATGCGCATGAGCACAAAAAAGGAAAATTCCCGGAAAGAAAAAAAAAATCCCGGACACGAAAATTACAAATGCATATAAACACAAATATATGCTTTTAATGTGTCAGATGCCGTATGCTGAAATTTTCAAATTGTCTGCAGAAGTATTAGCATGCACACTTAATGCACAAACTGTTTAGAGATGTCCAGCAGCAGTGGGTATTGACAGCTGCAATGACAGCTGACATTAAAGTGGTATTCCGGCCGAAATTATACTTTTTAAATAAAAATACCCATATAATACACAAGCTTAATGTATTCTAGTAAAGTTAGTCTGTAAACTAAGGTCTGTTTTGTTAGTTTATAGCAGTAGTTTGTTATTTTATAAACTTACAGCAGGCCGTGGCCATCTTAAGTGTGGGCATCTGAAGCCAGACTGTATTTCTTCCTGGATCTCATCCTTGCGGATCTCGCACACGCTCAGTGCAGCACAAGCAGTGTAATAGGTTTCAGGTCAGGTTTCCATAGCAACGGCAGTGTCAGAGGAAGTTGCCGCCCCTTCCCAGAAGGCATTGCAAACAGGAAATGATGCGATGGGCCATGGCCAGGGAGGAGGAAGTGAAAAATGAATACAGCAGATATACAGTAGGTGCTGGGAAAAAAAATATCCAATTCGTTTACAGTGCACAGTTTAGTGAGGGATGCTGAAGAGTTGTAAAAGTGGGTGGAACTCCACTTTAACCTATAAATGCAACCAGCAACAGCACTTAACATACCACTCCTAGGCACAAGAGTTCACATCCAACACAGGCAGTATGTATGAGGTTTTACCAACTGTTATAGTTCTATATTACTGTACTAATACAATTTACACCACAGTCAATATTAAGTGACATACTAAAGACTTATGGAAAAATATAATTATAGGTTACAGTGACAGTAATAACTGTCCCTTTTCCAGGACTTGGAGAAAACTGACTGGTTCCAGGAGTGGCCCGATGTAAGACACATCTACAGCTCTACGGATAAACATGCACAGAGACACCTGAGTGGCTGGGCTATGCGTAATACCAACAATCATAATTCTCGCATTTTGAAGAAGTCTTGCCTTGGTGTCCTTGTCTGCAGCAAAGACTGCACAACTCCAGGAGGCAAAAAGGTACACCTGAGACCTGCCATTTGTGACAAAGCACGGCATAAACAGCAAAGTAGGTGAATATGTTTACGCTTTTAATGGTTTTATGATGTCATTATGTTGGGAAAGTTCTTTTGAATTACAGAAATGCAGATTTGCAAAGGGAGCTCTGACATAATAGGTTTATTAAAGCACAGTTCATTGGGTCTCATGTTAAGTTAAATGTTCAGTTGTTTGCTTCATTTTCTGGCCTACACTAAAAATAATGATATAAAAAGAATGATTTATTACTACTGCCTGCTTTAATTATTATACATGAGGGGCACTGACACTGAGCATGTAAACCATTTGGAGCTAGTCAGCCATATGTCTCTCTAAGAATGACAGGTGTGAAGATACACTATATTACCAAAAGTATTGGGACACCTGCCTTTACACAAACATGAACTTTAATGGCATCCCAGTCTTAGTCCATAGGGTTCAATATTGAGTTGGCCCACCCTTTGCAGCTATAACAGCTTCAACGCTTCTGAGAAGGCTGTCCACAAGGTTTAGGAGTGTGTCTATGGGAATGTTTGACCATTCTTCCAGAAGCGGATTTGTGAGGTCAGGCACTGATATTGGACTTGAAGCCCTGGCTTGCAGTCTCCGCTCTAATTCATCCCAAAGGTGTTCTATCGGGTTGAGGTGCAGGCCAGTCAGGTTCCTCCACCCCAAACTCGCTCATCCATGTGTTTATGGACCTTGCTTTGTTCACTGTGCACTCCAAATCATTTGGTGGAGGGGGGATTATGGTGTGGGGTTGTTTTTCAGGGGTTGGGTGTGGCCCCTTAGTTCCAGTGAGGGAAATTCTTAAGGCGTTGGCATACCAAGACATTTTCGACAATTTAATGCCCCCAACTTTGTGGGAACAGTTTGGGGATGGGCCCTGCCTGTTCCAACATGACTGCGCACCAATGCACAAACAAGGTCCATAAAGACATGGATGTGCAAGTTTGGGGTGGAGGAACTTGATTGGCCTGCACAGAGTCCTGACCTCAACTCAATAGAATGGGATTTTTTAGAGCGGAGACCGTGAGCCAGGACTTCTCGTCCACATCAGTGCCTGACCCCACAAATGCTCTTCTGGAAGAATGGTCAAACATTCCCATAGACATACGCCTAAACCTTGTGGACAGCTTTCCCAAAAAGCTGGGATGCCATTAGGGTTCATGTGCGTGTAAAGGCGAGCCTCCCAATACTTTTGGTAATATAGTGTATCTCTGCAGCACTGCCCATTCATTTCAATGGGCAGCCCCAAAGATGCTGCTTGCAGGACTTTTTTTCCAGTCCCGGAAGTGCACCGTCTAGTGTGAAAGCAGTCGGGCTTTCACACTGGGGAGGCATGAAAGGCGCTTCTCAGGAGATACACAGGCACTATTTTTAGCATTAAAACGCTTGAAAAGCGCCTCAGTTTGAAAGGGGTCTTACATAAAAAGGGAAAAAAGGTATAAAACTCTTTTTTTTATATATATATATCTATACACAAGTGTGTTTTATTTCTATTTTAAACTGAATGGGTTGTTCTACAAGGTCGTTTACAATCAATTTAAAGCTGCTGGTTGTTAAACTAGCTGACCAGGCCTTTTCTGGAACTTTGTTTACAAGTTTAAAGCAGGATTTTTTGCTAGAAAATTACTTAGAACCCTCAAACATTATATATATTGTTTAGCAGGGACCCTAGAGAACAAAATTGCAATTGTTGCAATATTTTATGTCACAGCG
Source organism: Lithobates septentrionalis (assembly GCA_037952835.1). NCBI lineage: Eukaryota > Metazoa > Chordata > Amphibia > Anura > Ranidae > Lithobates > Lithobates septentrionalis. The sequence continues at coordinate 907,180 of JBBDGP010000108.1, forward strand.
CAGTGGTTTTTCAAACGCAATTTTTTAGGAAAAAAATACACTTTTTTGAATAAAAAAAAAAAAAACACTAAACTTAGCCCAATTTTTTTGACTAATGTGAAAGATGCTGTCATGTTAGTTAGTAAATAGATACTGCTCATTTTTGGATGATGGATTGAACAGTGCTCCGTGAGATGTTCAAAGCTTGGGATATTTTTTTTTATAACCTAACCCTGCTTTAACCTTCTCCACAACTTTATCCCTGACCTGTCTGCTGTGTTCCTTGGCCTCCATGATGCTGTTTGTTTACTAAGGTTCTCTAACAAACCTCTGAGGCCTTCACAGAACAGCTGCATTTATACTGAGAATAAATTACATACAGGTGGACTCTATTTACTAATTAGGTGACTTCTGAAGGCAATTGGTTCCACTAGATTTTAGTTAGGGGTATCAGAGTAAGGCCCCTTTCACACTGAGGCGGGGGCGGCGTCTGCTGTAAAGCGCCGCCATTGTTTTACCCCCCTGCTAGCGGGCGAGAAAGGGTTAAAAACCACCGCAAAGCGCCTCGGCAGAGACGCTTTGCCGGCGATATAGCCGCGCTGTCCATTGATTTCAATGGGCAGGAGAGGGGAAGGAGCGGTGTATACACCGCTCCTTCCCCGCTCCAAAAGATGCTGCTGGCAGGACTTTTTTCCCGTCCTTCCAGTGCACCGCTCCAGTGTGAAAACCCTCGGGGCTTTCACACTGGAAATAAACCAGCGGTACTTTCGGGTCGGTTTGCAGGCGCTATTTTTAGGGCAATAGTGCCTGCAAACCGCCCCAGTGTGAAAGGGCTAAGGCTACTTTCACACTGGGCCGGTGGGAGGGTGGTAGTGGTAAAACGCCGCTAGTTTTAGCTGTTATAGCAGCGCGTTTAACAAAGGGGCTAATAAAGGGTTAAAAGTGCACGCAAAAAGCCACTGCCGAATTGATTTGCAGGTGCTTGGGCAGCGCTGTCCATTGATTTCAATGGCAGGGGCAGTGGAGGAGCACTGTATACACCGCTCCCACACCGCCCCAAAGATGCTGCTTCCAGGAATTTTTTTCCTGTCCTGCCAGCGCACCGCCCCTCGGGCTTTCACACTGGGGTGGTTTGAGAGCCCCAAAAATGCCTGAAAAGCGCCCCAGTGAGAAAGGGGTCGAAAGGCAGCTGAAAACAAATGCACTTTTCAGATATTTATTTGTAAACCATTTTGAAAACCATTTATCATTTTCCTTCCACTTCACAATTACTTTGTGTTGGTCTATCACATAAAATCCCAATAAAATATGTTTACCTTTTTGGTTGTAATATGACAAAATATGGAAAATTTCAAGGGGTATGAATACTTTTTCAAGGCACTGTATCTGGTTGAAAATACTGTATAAGTGAATGCAGAAAAATGTCACCTGTGCTTTTTTTTCAGTAGATAAACCATGTCCAAATTGCAAAGGGCCATTGAAACACGTGCCTTGTCGTGGCCATGGTGGATTTCCTGTGACCAACTTCTGGAGGCATGAAGGACAATTTATATATTTTCAGGTATGTGACAGCAGAAAATAAGATTCATAAGTGTTGGCTAACCCATGCTAGAAAATATATATCGGCTAATTTTAAATTGGGTGTTGTGCAGGGCAAAACTATAATGCTCTGTACACACGAGCAGAATTTACATCGGAAAAATCTTGGATCATTTTTCCGACGGAATTCCGCTCAAGCTTGCCTTGCATACACACGGTCACACAAAAGTTCTCCAAACTTTCGACCGTCAAGACTGCGGTGACGTACAACACTACGACGAGCTGAGAAATTGAAGTTCAATGCTTCCGAGCATGCGTAGAATTGTTTCCGAGCACGCGTGCTTTTTTGCGCGTTGGAATTGCGTACAGACGAACGGAATTTCCGTCAAGAACTTTTTTCCGTTGGAAAAATAGAGAATCAGCTCTCAATCTTTTGCTGGCAGAAATTCAGACAGAAAAAGTTGGATGGAGCATACACACAGTCGGAATATCCGACCAAACTTTTTCCGACGGAAATTCCGCTCGTGTGTACGGGGCATAATGATCAATACATACACCACCTCAAAACTAGGTTTCATGTAAGGCTTATTTAAAGAGGAAGTAAACACTGCCTCTTTTTTTTTAATTTTTGGTGACCTGCAAAGTAAATGTATAATGTGCTAGAATGCATTGCATACTAGCACATTATGTGAAACTTACCTGCAAACGAAGCCCTCGTCATCCTCGATGCCCTCTGCTATCACTCCTGAATTACATATATATGTGATTTCCCTCTAGGAGAGGTGCTGATGTAAATGATTCAATATAACCTTCTAGGTGTGGCTACATTGAAGATGGTTAAAGTGAGCCTATCAACACAGGGTCATTTAAAAGAGGCTCTATACTATACTTTGTAGCAGCCCGTTTTTTTGAAATGCTTCTGCTTTGGTGATTGCTATTCGCCACAGGTATTTGACTGGCTGGATGAGTGCAATACATGGTTCCCCCATTGCACATAATGGTTCCTCCTGTCAGCTCATAAGTCTTCTTGTGACATAACAGGTCAGTGGGAAAAACCATAATGTGCGGTGGGGGAGCAGGTATTCCATATACTTGGAAATGTGAAATACATGCAGCATCCATCAGCCAGTGAAGAAGCAACATTTCCAGAAATGTAAGTATAGAGCATGTTTTATTACAGGTATGTAGTTATATACAAGTGACCCTTTGGTGACTGAGTCACTTTAAATGGGTAAAGTGACGAGCACTTGCAGTATACAACTTTCAATGCTGCTCCTGCTCTCTCTGTGTTGCTTCCCTTAACTTCTGGTCTTCACAGGAAAGAGTTAACAGTGGATACTGCAGTCACTGGTCAGTCCTTTAGACATACCTCCCAACTTTTTTTGGATGGGAATGAGGGACACCTATTAGCAAAAGTATGTAGGCATAGGACACACCCCTTGCCATGCCCCCCTTAAAGGAGAATTGTACAAAAAAAAAAAAGATTGGTTAAATCCACAAGTGTTTTTTTTAGCACTACTATTCCTTTGTATTTGGTTTTGGAATTTACAAATGCAGCAATTTAGAAATTGGATGAAAGGTTTAGCACTGGGAAACACTTTTTGATAGAAAAATAGTGCATTTTATATACAACTATATAGATCAGACCAAAATGAGGGACAAATGAGGAGGAAAGAGGGACAGAGGGACTTTGTTCCAAAAAAGGGACAGTCGCTCAAAATCAGGGAAAGTTGGGAGCTATGCCATTAATGTGGGGAAGAGATGAGGGAGGAGCAGAGGAGTGCCTTGCCATCTTGGGCTATGGGGCTGTGTGTTTCTATTGATGCACACAGTGTAGGGAGAAACAACACTAGACCCTGCATGCAAGGGTAACTCTATAGGAACTACAAGAGAAAGGTGCCACATTAAAACAGGAAACCTGGGGCAGCGATCAAGGCACCAGCTGAACCTGGAACATGGGCAAAAACTAAAAGATAAACAAGCAGCATAATTAGTGATTAAATCAGCTGCTGAAAAAAAGAGAGTTTAGTATGACTTTAATAATTCTGATATTAACAATGCAAATAAACACTGTTAAAATGTATTGCAATTACAATATTTTGATATAATGATTTGGGCAGAATATCTTACAGGTCTATTAAGTGTAATGGACCTACATTACAGGAATAGCCTGGACTGTATAAGCTTACAGGAATAATGTGTTATTTTATCCACCCTTCTATTGTTCTCATTAACAATACTTGATTGCATTAACATGACACTATTTCCTCTTTCTCTGCAACAATCTGCAAAGAAAAGGAACACTGTTGCATGTTACTTGGTCTACCAGGAGCTTGGAGTATCCTCCATGCAGCCTCTAACCCTACCACTTATCAAGTGTCCAATGTGGCCAGACAATGAATAAAATGTAAAGAAAACAAACATCATTTACTGGATTTCAGGACTGCCTCCCTCAGCCTGCCCAGGAGTACCTACCTAATGGCATAGCTCCCAACTGTCCCTGATTTCGAGGGACTGTCCCTCATTCTGAAGAATGTCCCTCTTTCCTCCTCATTTTGGTCTGATCCATATAGTTGTATATAAAATGCACTATTTATCTATCAAAAAGTGTTTCAGAGTGCTAAATCTTTCATTTAGGTTCTAAATTGCTGCATTTGTAAATTTCAAAAGCCAATATAAAGGAATAGTAGTGGTAAAAAAGCACTTGTGGGTTTAGCCCAGGGGTCTTCAAACTATGGTCCTCCGTTTGTTCAGAAACTACAATTCCCATCATGCCTAGTCATGCCTGTGAATGTCAGAGTTTTACAATGCCTCATGGGATGTGAAGTGCCGCAACAGCTAGAGGGCCGTAGTTTGAGGATCCTTGGTTTAGCCAATCATTTTCTTTAGTACAATTCTCCTTTATGGGGGGCGTGGCAGGAGGTGTGTCCTATGCCTGCATACTTTTGCTAATAGGTGTCCCTCATTCCCATCTCAGAAAGTTGGGAGGTATGCCTAATGGTAAACATTTTTGAGCCAGGTTATATTAACCCCTCATGTATCTATCAATTTTTACAATTTTTTAGATCTGGTGGTTTTTGTATTTTCATTACCCAAAATTAAGCTCTAATTCTCAAACACCCTATAAAACCTAACCTGGACCATTATAGTTAATGTACCCCTTAAAACGCTTTAAACATTTAACACCCCTCTTGAATATAACTTGCTACTTAAGGCATATGTCTAGGAAAAACCTTTTTTTTTTCAGTTTTGGATAGATCGGGGAAGAGTTAGTCAAGTTGTCATGTTTCTACTGCTGTTTGTGTCCCCATTGGGAAGATCCGTCACCCTTTTCTCATGTTTACCATTGTCGCCAAGAGAAAAAATGAGAGCAAATCCAAAAGTTTAACGTTGTCCCCAGAACAAGAGGTGCGAAAGAAATCTTCTAATGGGAAATAGAAGAATTCCTCTTACTTCCTGTCATCGTGACTCTGGGACAAAGACAGCGAAAAATAAAACCCTTCCCTGATGTAACCAAAACTTTAAATATGTTTGGTTATACATACACTTTAACTACTTGCCGCCCACCCACAGTAGTTTTACTGCAGGAGAGCGGCACAGGCAAGCCGGACAACGTACCTGTATGTCGCCGCTTGTCTTCCGGGTTTCCGAGATTGGACACAGCACAAGTTTGCCAGCAGATTTCAGCCAATGATTTTTATTTCGACTGTGTCCAATCACAGACAGAGTTCAGTGTTTACAAAAACGCAGAACTCTGTGTGCATAGGAACAGCAATCTGGCTGTTTCTTCTCCCTGCAAAACAGGGAGAAAAAACAGCCAGATCAGAAAGTAAGTGCAGTACATATTACACACATTACACATTATTAGGCACACTGTTAACCCCTTGATTGCCCCTAGATGTTAACCCCTTCCCAGATCACTGATCACTGTATTAGTGTCACTAACGACGTCACTGTCAGTTATTGATCCTCCCAGATAGTGTCTGTTAGCACTTTATTGCCTGCCACCTTATCACAGTCGCCCTATAGGTCGCTAATCACCGCCCTTACAGTATAGTCTCTATAGCTGCGTAAATACCAGTGTACTGTATATACCATCGTTTTTAGACGCTACAACTTTTGCATAAACCAATTATTATACATCTATTGGCATTTTTTTTTTTACCAAAGACATGTAGCAGAATACAGATTTTTTTTTTTATAACAGAAAGTAGAAAATATTGTGTTTTTCCCCAAAATTTCTGGTCTTTTTTCAATTATATAATAAAAAAATAAAAAACCCAGAGGTGATCAAATGCTACCAAAAGAAAGCTCTATTAATGTGAAAAAGTATATAAATTTAATTTGGGTAGTGTTGCATGACTGCGCAATTGCCAGTTAAAGTAGCACAGTACAGAATAGGAAAAAATGGTCTGGTCAAGAAGGGGGTAAAACCTTCTGGAGGGCAACTGGTTAAACTCCTAAACCAGGGGTCTTCAAACTACGGCCCTCCAGTTGTTCAGAAACTACAATTCCCATCATGCCTAGCCATGTCTGTGAATGTCAGAGTTTTGCAATGCCTCATGGGACGCGTAGTTCCGCAACAGCTGGAGGGCCGTAGTTTGAGGATCCCTGTCCTAAACTCTAAACCTGACATTAACACTGGCAGTTAGACAATATATCTATTCCCTAATCATAATGCTAAACTAACCTAACCTAAACATCAGAGTTTAGAACCATATATTCATTTCTATGTCGTATTGCAATAATTTCTAGCCTACTCCTATTAATTTGATTGATCTTGACGTTTGTAACTTTGTGAAGATCCCCACACATTTACTTCCTTGATTTCTGTGTCACATATTCACATTGCCCTGTGAGTAGGAAGTGCCGTGTCACACATTTCACAGAGCCTGTCTTCTGAACTCTCAGAGGTGCTGAGAGAAGGAGTGTCAGGAGGCGGAGTCAGTACAGGAATCACTGCTTGCAAGCAGCATGGTACCATGCAATTAAAGTAGAACTATAGGCAAAACCTTTTTTTTTTTTTTTTTTTCATTTTGGAGTAATGGAGGGTTATAACCCCTGTCAGTCTATTGTTTTCCATACGTGTCCCATTGCAGAGATTTCACTTCACTTCCTGTCCCATAGCAAAACATGAAGTGAGAGAAAATCCCTGCAAAATTCCTTGCGGACCCCCTGCTCACCAGAACTAGTGTACCCATTGAAAGATTTTGTTTCTATTACTTTTCTGGGGACAACCCCAAAATTTGGGACTTTCTTTTACTTTCACCTTCAATAATAATGGTAAGCAGGACAAACAGAGAGGTTGTATCTCCTTAACAGGGGCACAGACAGCAATAAAAACTGACAGGCGTTCTAATCCCTCTCCACTCCATCCAAAACTGTAAAAAAAAAACGTTTTTGCCTTTACTTATACTTTAAGTATGTAGTCTTTAGAAATGGAAAGTAAACAGCAGAGAAGAAGTGTGCAAGGAATCCAGGAAGTAAGCTAATATTAGATTGTTGAATATAAATGTTGTTTGTATTGCTATTATAATGCTGACGTTAGAAAATAAAAGTGTATTTTGTGACTGTAGATTTCTTTTAAATCGATCCCTAAGGCTAACTGAACCTGTTCTGCAGCATCTTTACCTACCCCACTCCGGGAGCAATGACACCGAATACTCAGTCTAAGATACCAGCATTTAAAACTGATCCAGCTTAGTAATAAAGCTTATCATTATGGTTTTTATATGTTTTGCTTTATTTTTACATTCATATTTTTCTTTGTTTTTAAGACAAAGGGAGGGCATGACCACCCAAGACCAGAAACAAAGCTAGAATCAGACAGCAGAAAGTCAGTGAATAAGAGGCGCATATCAATCAAATCCACCTCTGCAAAATATAGACGCAACAGGAATTCTAAGGTACTTTGCGAATTACAAGTCGCTAAAAAAAGTGCAAATCACAAGATATGTAAAGTTCCGTAACCCAGTGAAACCAATCAGCAATCATTTATTAAGTGACCTATCTGAAGCAAGCTGAAATTTGATTGCCTGCTATAGGTGACTGCATAACTCCTCTTTCCACTTGCATATACCCAGTGAAGTGACTAGCCTCAGGTGATACACAGAGATAAAAATAAATGCTCCTATAAAAGCTGTACCTGTTTATTTACAGTCTTCTCTACATCCGTTCAAAGTCTAGAATTTATAACGCTTGTCTGAGCAGTAGAAAAAAAATGGGGTGAAGAGCTGATATAACACTCTGCAGAGCTTAGTGAGGAGAGCTCTGAGAGCTGATTGGAGGGAAGAGACACAGCCCCTTCACACAGCTTCCTGGAAGAGAGCCAAGGCTGTCAATCAAGCTGGAGATTCCTCCTGTCACCTTTTTTCTCTTGGTGTCAGGAAAACTTGTCAGAAGAGATTCATGTTAATAGCAGAGGAATGAAGCAGCAGACAGAAATTACACTTAGTGTTCTTAATTGAGACAAGTACACACTATAGAAGGATATGCTTTGTTCATATTTCATTTCTGAGGTTTACAACCACTTTAATGCTTTCAATGAAATAAAAGAGGACCCACTGGTGTCTGGTTTTGAAGGTCTCTATACTTGCTTCACACCTAGGGAGGTAGGAAATGCAGGCAGCTTCTGTAATGGCCCGTACATGCGATCGGACATTCCGACAACAAAATCCATCTGATTTTTTCCGACGGATGTTGGCTCAAACTTGTCTTGCATACACACGGTCACATAAAGTTGGTCAGAAATTCTGAACGTCAAGAACGCGGTGACGTACAACAGGTACAACGAGCCGAGAAAAATGAAGTTCAATAGCCAGTGCTGCTCTTCTGCTTGATTCTGAGCAGAGGCGGCTCTTTAATTAGGCAAATTAGGCGATTGCCTTAGGCCTCGCCCCCTAAAAGGGCCTCGCGTGCCGCGGCCGTCTAATTTGCCTGACAGGACATAAGTGTGGGGACTCGGGAGTGGAAAGAAATATCCCCCGTGAGCCATGATCGTGTGTATATGCAAGCCGTTGGGGTGAGCGAGCGCTGCATGACTGATGCCAGCGCCGCCTGTGTGAGCTCATGAGCCTCCACGGACGGCTCTCGGCTCAGTTGGCTGCATCCAATAGCAGGCTCCACCGCCGTGGCGCCGCCCTCCTAGCCTTTCCCCCAAAGTCGGCGGCCCCAGTGCATGGCGGGAGTTGTAGTTTTTCACAGCACAAACAACAGACTTGTCCCTCTGGTGCCTGTGCTCTGCAGAGACTACAACTCCCAGATTGCACTGCAGCCTGCAGGGAGCTCAAAGACAACATCACTCGTCGCCAGCTTCTCATGCTGCCTTTAGTAGGCTAGGGCAGTGTTTCTCAACTCCGGTCCTCAAGGCGCCCCAACAGGTCATGTTTTCAGGATTTCCCTCAGATGAAACAGCTATGGTAATTACTAAGGCAGTAAAACTGATCAAATTACCTGTGCAAAATAATGGAAAGCCTGAAAACATGACCTGTTGGGGCGCCGTGAGGACTGGAGTTGAGAAACACTGGGCTAGGGGACCGAGGAGCAGGTATAGTACATAGCTTGTTACTTAAGACTCCATACTACAAGATAAATTAGCATGACAGGCTCAGGGTGTGTTGATCTGTAAGGCTGGCATTGAACATTTGCATTTTAAAGCATGGCTTGATGTGCTGAATTCTTTTAAAATTCATGCAAAACACACAACACGTGAAAATATATATTTGGGCACAATAGCAAAACACAGTGTGTGCAATGAGAAATAGAAGGTGACAACACCAGGTAGGGGGTACCTTAATGTGTAAAGCCTAGACCTAAAATATGTTTGGATTTCAGCACTTTTGTTAACGTAGGTATTTGATTATCAGATCAGACTCACTTTATGCTTTTACAGTCTTGTTTTTTAAATCTTATAGTATTTAAAAGAATGCAAACTTCAAGCTTTCCCCTTAAAAATAAATCTGTCAGGATAAATAGAAATATGGGTGCTGCCATCTCTTCTCTGACTTGTAGAATGTGTTTTTATAATGAATACAAGAAGTTTTCTATGATTTGACTTTGCATTTTGACAATTCACAAAATGCAAAGTGTTCTCTGAATGGCAGCAGTGCTGAGCAACCGTAAGTGTTCATTGTGCAGAGGGGAAGCTGCTTGAGCAAGACCTGATATATTGTGGGTATAACTGTATGTAGGCTTTCATCGTCTCCAGCAGCCCGTAAAATATGCAATATGGATAATTACATTATGCCAAGCTGGACCAAGGGAAGTTGGCAATAAAGATAATTCCTGGGGTTTCAATTTAGGACTCTTTCAGTGTGCACCCTTACCCCCTTTTCCAATCTTCCCACTGGCTTCTGCTGGCCTAACCAAAAAAATCTAAATACTAACAACAACATGCAAAGCCATCCACAGCTCGTCTCACAATCTCACAGGGGTCACATCGAAATAGTTCACCTGACTGTAATCTACACACCTGTTGTGATCAGAGGCAGCTCTCTAATTAGGCAAACTTTGCCTAACGTGTGTGAGAGGGAATGTCCCTGATCGGTGTCCGCAGGCTGGCAGGGTAAGCGGGTAAAGCCATGCAGGTTCCAGCCTGGGCCAGCTGTAATATCCCCCTCACACAGAGAACAGCTCATGATCACTACCCTCCTAGCCTTCTCAGAATGCTGGCACCAGATCTGGAAGGAGGGGCGTTGGATTGCGAGCTGCGCTATGCTCATTATGTGCGGTAGAAATGGCCTGAGCAGAGGTTGTGTCTGTGCACACTGCGGGCCTCCTCTCTGTAGCTGCAGCCATACCAGTATACATACAGGAGAAGGACGATCCTCCTGGGTTGGCCTGGCTGGATCGAGGCTTGCACAGTCTAAGCAGCAGTAGAGGTGGGTGGAGCAGGTTTAGAAAGTTCATCATACTGCACTGATCTGTTCAGCCCAGCAGTCACCAGAGCTCTCCCCAGACCAGCTCACAAGCTCTTTATTTAGCTCTGCACCCTGTCTGTGTGGCGGGATCATCTGTGGCTATGGCTCTAGTGTTTGGTGCCTGTCTGCACAGTCTAAGACCATCCCCTGTATCATAACCGCACAGTTTCTGACCATCTTCTGTATCATGTCTGCTCAGTCTTTAACCATCTCCTGTATCATGTCCGCACAGTCTCTGACTGTCTCCTGTATTATGGTCGCACAATCTTTGACCATCTCCTGTATCATATCTGCAGTCTCTGACCATCTCCTGTATCATGTCTGCACAGTCTCTGACCATGTCTTGTATCATGTCCGCACAGTCTCTGACCATTTCTAGTATCATGTCTGCACAGTCTGTGACCATCTCCTGTATCATATCCGCAGAGTCTCTGACCATCTTCTATATCATGTCTGCACAGTCTCTGACCATCTCTTGTATCATGTCTGCAGTCTCTGGGGGGGGGGGGGGGGCCTACAGAGGAGTCAAGAGCAGTAGAGCGCTGCCAGGACGGGGGTCACGTGAGGAGTCAGATGTGTGTAGACTTTGGAGAGGATAATATAGGATGAAACTAGAGCCACCAAGCTGAAGTCCAGAGAGGACCGTCTGACTGAGCCCTGCAAGGTGCACCTGAGAGGAGGTCAGGGACAGTGCTGCAAGGATAGTCTGAGGGGGATCACTGATGTAAGGGGGGAGTGAATACAGTAAGGTGTGATGGCACTGATATAAAAGTCCCCTCTGGTATCAGTAACCCCCCTTACCTTAGTGCATTCACTCTGTGGAAGGTGATCTCTGGTCACCAGAGCCCCCCGTACATCGGAGTTCCCCTTTACACCAGTCTGCAGCATTCCCTCTTACATCATGATCTGCAGCATTCCCCTTTACATCAAATTTCCCCTTGCACTGTAAGGGGGAATCCTGCCGACTCTGATGTGAGGGGGAACTCTGTGTTGGGTTATATTAACCTGACCTTCATGTAAATGAAGAAATACGGTTTTTGACTTTTGTTATTACTTAAACACATTGCTAGTAGCAGCTGCACAAATTGTATCTATATTTGTGTGGATGTAATGAAAAAATATATATACATACCCTATGTTTAATGATCTTTGATTAAAGGATAATTGGTTAGAGAAAATTATAGAAACTGTGAATTCGTAGCTCATAGTATTTAAGGCTCTTAATGTAGGCAATTTATACCGGTAATTTTTTATCGATTGAATAATTTTTCCCATTATGAGTGTGAGTGGGGCCTCATGTCTGAGTTTTGCCTAAGGCCTCACAAAGTCTAGAGCCGCCTCTGATTCTGAGCATGCGTCGTACTTTATGCATCGGAATTGTGTACACACCATCGGAATTTACGCAAACAGATTTTGTTGTCGGAAAGTTTTAGATCTAGCTCTCAAACTTTGTGTGTCGGAAATTCCGATGGAAAAAGTCCAATGGAGCCTACACACGGTCGGAATGTTGAAACCCTTGGTCAGTGGAGCATTCACCTTTTGCTATCCATGTTTAATTGTGCAAACATACTACTGAAGTGGGCGTGTATATTTCGATTCGCTGGTTGGATTATTTTAGGTGTTGTGATCACCATTCGCCTGTCCTGATGCACTTAGAACTGGCACATATAAAAGAAAGCTTTCCTCTGCACTATATTTTTGCACACCTATTTTTATAAAGGTTTAAAAAAATAAAATTCTATTCAAGTATGTATTCTTAACTTGAAAAAGTCCCTTCTATTGCTCTGTCTCCTCCAAATCCACTGGTGGGCCGTCCATACGGGGTGCAGGGGCACCCCCCTAATCCATGCGCCCGGCCCCTAATGTACATGCAGGGGGCCGGATGCATGGATTTCGATGTTTTTTTTGTTTTTTTTTAAGCACATGATTGGAGACCGAGGCTCCAATTGGCTTCAAAAAAAGGATGAGCCCACCCACTTGTGTGACAATAGCGAATTAATATTTGCTATTGTTTTCCTGATTCTCCTCCCAACCAATCAGGAAGCGGCCGTGGGTCTTGAGACTCGATTGGCCAGGGAGTCTCAGAACCCACTTCCTGTTCGGCCGGGAGGGGAAGGAATGGCCCCGGAGCGAGGTCTCCATGGGCGGCAGCCACATCCAGCACTCTGGCTCAGACAGTGGAGGGAGGAGGAGGGGAGATCAGTGTCATCTGGTGGACTCATCATCTGCCTCCTAAGGTAAGGAGGCCCTCTGCCTTCCTGTCTGTCCATCCGTCTCCCACCAGGGAAGGGGGGGTGTTGGTGGTGCTGGTGTGCGCCGCCTTCATGTCTGTCTTCCACGGGGGGGGGTCTCCTGCTGGGGGGGGAATGGGTCGTTGGCGGTGCCGGTGATCGATGGCTTCATGTCTGTCTCCCGCTGGGGGGGGGGGGGGTAAATATTGAACACCAGCCGCCACTGTCCGAATCCCTTTTTTTCTTTTTTGCTGTAATCTGACTACCTGTAGCACCGTGGCTAAATTCAGTGTAAGTAGGAATTTTTTTTTGTTTTGTTTCACCGCCACACCCATTATATGATGACGTTGTACTGCACTGGTGACAGTAAGTACAAAAAATGAATACATTTTAATTTCCTAATTTTCCAAAAACTTTTGACAAAAAATGACATCTTCAAAAAACTTGCCATGCCTCTTAATAAATACCTTGGACTGCCTATTTTCCAAAGAGGGGTCATTTGGGGGATATTTGTACTGTCCTGACATTTTTGGGCCTCAAGAAATAAGATAGGCCGTCAGTACATCAGGATTGATCAATTTTTAGATATATACCATAGTTTGTGGACTGTATAACTTTCCTACAGACTAAATGACTTGGGTTATTTTCACCAAAGAAATGTAGCAGTATAATTTTGGCCTCAATTCATGAAGAAAGATTTTTAATTTGCTAAATTTTATAACAGAAACAAAGAAAAACTTGTTTTTTTTTTTTCACAATTTTCAGTTATTTTTCATTTATTTAGCAAAAAAGAAAAAACCCAGTGGTGATCAAATAGCACCGAAGGAACGCACTATTTGTGTGAACATGAAAATTTGGTTTGAGTAGTGTTCCATGACCGCGCAATTGTCATTCAAAGTGTGACAGCACTGAAAGCTGAATGTTGGCCTGGGCAGGAAGGGGGAATAAGTGCCCGGTATTGAAGTGGTTAAAAAAACATAAGTGAGAGGGTGAGGAGAGGTTTGGAGCTTAAGGAGGACATTACAAGGAGACAGAAAAAGGCAGTAAAAAATTTCATGAGAAACAGATTAGAGGGCCATTAAAGAGGTTGTAAACCTCCCTGCAGTATTTGTACCTATTGGTAAGCCTATAAACAAGGCTTACCTAAAGGTACTGTAAATATCTCCTAAACGTGCGCTGTGTAGGAGATATTTACTGTATACTGTGCCAATGGTGTCATCGGCGCCTGCGCTCTGAAAGAATGGCCGCCCATGCCGTTTCTTCAGGAGCAAGTGCCGTGACTGGCGGCTCCCACACGCATGCGCAGGAGTGACATCACGCGGCTCCAGCCAGTCACACAGCCGGAGTCTGCGGCCCTGGAAGGAAGATGGGCAAAGATGGATGCGGCCTGCAGCGGGGACGCGTCAAATATGCAATGCATACTAGCACATTATGCCTTTACTTTGCAGGGAAGGGGGAAACATTTTTTTCCCCACAGAGTTTACTTTCTCTTTAAGTAGTGAACGTGCATGGATTATATTTAGGAGAATTACAAATATTTGGCCATGCATTATACAACTTGTTTAATTTCGTTTAGATTGACCTTCAGCCAGGGGCGTTGCTAGGTCTGCAAAAGATCTGGGGCTAGAGCCCATAGCAGGGGTCACCAAGCTTTTTGCATGCCCGTGCGGGGGTGGGGGGGAGACCGGTGGTAAGCAATTTTTCATGGGCGATGGCTGGTGTTGGCGCTTCAATCATCATGGCATAATGGTTGATATGGTGTCAGGGTGATTTAAGTGCATTATTTCTATTGTTACATTCTAATATATAATGAAGTGGTTCAGAATCAGTGGGAGCCCTGGGTGTGTCACTTGCCACCGTCGCCTGTCACCTGATGTACATTGTCACTTGCCATGTTGCCTGCCACCAGATGTGGATTGTCACTTGCCACTTTCACCTGGCACCATTTGCAGATTGCCACTTGCCACATCTCCTGGCATCATTTGCAGATTGTCACTTGCCACGTCACCGGCCACCAGATGTGGGTTATCACTTTCCACCATTTGTAGATTGTCACTTGCTATGCCAGCCAGTGCCACCAAATGTGCATTGATGCTGCATTGGTGGCAGGCTGACAGCATTGGTCCATTTAGTGAGGGCCGGAAAGCGGTGATGTAGCAATTGAAGCAAGGGGGTCTGGCTGCAAAGTGGAGCTCCACAATGACAGGAAGCACGTGACCTCCACTCCACCGTGCTGTGAGGACGGAAGAGCGCTGATGTGTAGCAGGCAGTGAGAGATGATGTCATCTCTCTGCTGCTCGTCGCACCTCGCTCCCAAATTGAAGGGGCCTGGCTGTGAAGAGCGCAGATGTGGAGCGGACGAAGAGAGATGTAATTTCTGCTTGTCCATCCGCTCGCTTCTCTCCACTCCTCCGCTTATGCAGCCAGCCCACCCGCCGCAGCACCCGCAACCTGCTGGTTAGGCAGGGACCCTGTAGCAAGAGACTTGGGGCTATGGGCCTCAGATTCGGGGCTATAGCCCCAATAGCCACCCCCTAGCAACGCCCCTGCCTTCAGCTATGTAGTCTTACAAGGGCTTGACTGATTGCATACAAATTGAAAGTGTTTAGGTTTGACCACCTATTATAAGGTTTTGGTAAATCCAAAGGAAAGTTGTACAAGAAAATTGCAAAATGTATGACCAGCCTAAGGATATTTTTAATGTCACTTTAAATAAGGATTTGACACTTTTCCTGGTGAAGAAAATATTTTGTTTGCAGAGTAATGTTCTAGAAAGGAGTTAACTACAGCGTTTTGAATCACAGGCAGATCTGCTCGCGATTTGACAGCGCTGATGTGTGAATGACAAAACGCGGAACTCGCATTTGAGATGCCATTGGTTTGAATAAAATAGATTACAGCGCACACATACAAAAATTATATTTAAATCCTGCAAGGCTATTTAACCACTTGCTTACTGGGCACTTAAACCCCCCTCCTGCCAAGACCAATTTTCAGCTTTCAGCGCTGACGCACTTTGAACGACAATTGCGCGGTCATGCAACACTGTACCTAAATGAAATTTTTATCATTTTTTTCCCACAAATAGAGCTTTCTTTTGGTGGTATTTATTCACAGCTGGGATTTTTATTTTTTGCTAAACAAACAAAAAAAGATGGAAAATTTTGAAAAAAAAAGTCACGTTTCATAGTTTGTTATAAAATTTTGCAAACAGGTAATTTTTCTCCTTCATTGATATGCACTGATGAGGCGGCACTGGTGGGCACTGATAGGCTGCACTGATGGGCACTGATAGGCACATTTAAGGCTGCACTGATAGGCACAGTAAAGGCGGCACTGATGGGCACAGATAAGGCAACACTGATGGCAACTGATGGGCCCTGATGGGTGGCACTGATCTGGTGGCGCTGGTGGGCACTGGTAGGTGGCACTGCTGCCTATCGCTAGGTGGCAGTGGCAGAGGGCACAGGTGGGCACTGATGATCTGGTGTCACTCGCCGTGATCGGGACTGATGTCCCTCTCATAGCCGCCGGTGATCGTCTTTTTTTTCCTCCTCACGCTGTCAGCGCGAGGAGAAAAAATAACCGATTACCGGCTCTGTTGATGTCATATGATCAGCTGTCATTGGCTGACAGCTGATCATGTGGTAAGGGGTCGGGACCGACCCCTTACTCCGATCTGTGATCAGGCGAGTAAGGGGCCACGCAGGCCGCTTGTGCACGGGACGACGTCAATGGACGTACAGTCAGGTCCATAAATATTGGGACATCAACACAATTCTAATCTTTTTGGCTCTATACACCACCACAATGGATTTGAAATTAAACGAACAAGATGTGCTTTAACTGCAGACTTTCAGCTTTAATTTGAGGGTATTTACATCCAAATCAGGTGAACGGTGTAGGAATTACAACAGTTTGTATATGTGCCTCCCACTTTTTAAGGGACCAAAAGTAATGGGACAGATTAACAATCATCCATCAAACTTTCACTTTTTAATACTTGGTTGCAAATCCTTTGCAGTCAATTACAGCCTGAAGTCTGGAATGCATAGACATCACCAGACACTGGGTTTCATCCCTGGTGATGCTCTGCCAGGCCTCTACTGCAACTGTCTTCAGTTCCTGCTTGTTCTTGGGGCATTTTCCCTTCAGTTTTGTCTTCAGCAAGTGAAATGCATGCTCAATTGGATTCAGGTCAGGTGATTGACTTGGCCATTGCATAGCATTCCACTTCTTTCCCTTAAAAACCTCTTTGGTTGCTTTCGCAGTATGATTTGGGTCATTGTCCATCTGCACTGTGAAGAGCTGTCCAATGAGTTCTGAAGCATTTTGCTGAATATGAGCAGATAATATTGCCCGAAACACTTCAGAATTCATCCTGCTGCTTTTGTCAGCAGTCACATCATCAATAAATACAAGAGAACCAGTTCTATTGGCAGCCAAACATGCCCACGCCATGACATTACCACCACCATGCTTCACTGATGAGGTGGTATGCTTTGGATCATGAGCAGTTCCTATCCTTCTCCATACTCTTCTCTTCCCATCACTCTGGTACAAGTTGATCTCGGTCTCATCTGTCCATAGGATGTTGTTCCAGAACTGTGAAGGCTTTTTTAGATGTTGTTTGGCAAACTCCTAATCTGGCCTTCCTGTTTTTGAGGCTCACCAATGGTTTACATCTTGTGGTGAACCCTCTGTATTCACTCTGGTGAAGTCTTCTCTTGATTCTTGACTTTGACACACATATACCTACCTCCTGGAGAGTGTTCTTGATCTGGCTAACTGTTGTGAAGGGTGTTTTCTTCACCAGGGAAAGAATTCTTCGGTCATCCACCACAGTTGTTTTCCGTGGTCTTCCGGGTCTTTTGGTGCTGCTGAGCTCACCGGTGCGTTCTTTCTTTTTAAGGATGTTCCAAACAGTTGATTTGGCCACACCTAATATTTTTGTTATCTCTCTGATGGATTTGTTTTGTTTTTTCAGCCTAATGATGGCTTGCTTCACTGATAGTGACAGCTCTTTGGATCTCATATTGAGAGTTGACACCAACAGATTCCAAATGTAAATAGCACACTTGAAATGAACTCTGGACCTTTTATCTGCTCCTTGTAAATGGGATAATAAGGGAATAACACACACCTGGCCATGGAACAGCTGAGCAGCCAATTGTCCCATTACTTTTGGCCCCTTAAAAAGTGGGAGGCACATATACAAACTGTTGTAATTCCTACTCCGTTCACCTGATTTGGATGTAAATACCCTCAAATTAAAGCTGAAAGTCTGCAGTTAAAGCACATCTTGTCCGTTTCATTTCAAATCCATTGTGGTGGTATATAGAGCCAAAAGGATTAGAATTGTGTCAATGTCCCAATATTTATGGACCTGACTGTAGTCCCGGCAAACAGGTCTGCGCTGTAACCGTCATTCGGCTATAGCGCGGATCTCTAGTGGTTAAAACACCTGAACATATTAAAGAATATGGGGATTTTGGTCACACCATATGGCCATATAGTGCTAAGCCCACTTACTGCGTCAAAGTACCCCATTATCAGTGGGTCCCACACTATTCATAGAATGAAAGATCCTGCATCTCAACCATGGAAGACAAACTCCTCTTTATGGGAGAACTAGAAGGACTCCTCCTATAACACAGGTGGACACTAATAAGGGGTGATGGTGGAGGGGTGGGGTGCTCTGGCCCAAGGGATCTGGTCAGGACCCTTTCAATATACAAACAACAGACTTTGGGGGCACACCCTCAAATCGCAGTGTGGGTCTACCGCAATTGTCACGCGATTAAGCGTGCTGAAATCTCTGCAACCCGCATTGTGGGACGCATGTCGCACCAAAGTAACTCCTGGACTATTTTTGGGCGACATGCGTGCCGCAATTGGCGCATGTTTTATCGTGCGACAATCGTGGCAGACCCGCATCGCAATTTGAGGTGTAATTCAAATGAATGGCATCTCAAATGCGAGTTCCGCGTTTTGTCATTCGCACATCAGCACTGTGAAATTGCGGGCAGATCTGGCCGCGATTCAAAAACGCTGTAGTGTGAATGCAGCCTAACACTATGCACATACAGCACAAAAAAAAGGAAAAGAGTGATGATAAATATTCAGAAGGTAATCACAACACTTGTGCTTGTAGAAATGTTTCACTACTATGGGTGTATGACATATTGGGGCTCTACAGGGTTACACATGTACATCATATTCTAAAGAACCGTGATATGACAAGTAACATCTTTGTTCAATGACACAAGCAGAATTTATAGCTGTGGTGAGGCTGCCTCTTAATTATTTTGCAATCGCCTCTTGTGGGATATTACGCATTTAACATTCCACAAGCTTGCATGCCTTGGGCAAAAACACATTTTACCTACAATTCACGGCAACACATTCATCACAATGTGCTAGCATTAATGAAGAAGTCATGCCAACTGGCTCTACAGCATTTCACAAAGTGATTCCTCTGCTCTTTTCTGTCATAACAGGACTAGGTGTCCTGTACCTTCAATGGAGTGGGTGTAAAATATCTCTTTTAATGTATAACTAAAGATAAAAGTTCTTTTTTTTTTTTTTAGCTTTTAGAGCGCGGAGAAGGATTAGAACACCTTTCAGTTTTCTTTATTGCTGTCTGTGGCCCTGTTATGCAGAATCACTATTGATCTGTTTACCATTATCAATGAGAATAAAAGGAAATCCCTAGTTTCGGGTTGTCACTATAACAGGGTTAGAGGGGGGGTCTTCCAATGGGGATACTAGTTCTGCTGACCCTGGTGACAACCAGGGATTCCCTCACTTTAGAGGGATTCCTATCATTTCCTGTTTGGCTATGGGACATGAAGTGAAGGGAAATCTCCCAAATGGGACACGAATAGCAAAAAAAAACTGACAGGAGTTACATTATATCCCTCCCTTACTCCAAAATAGGTAAGGGCATTTACATGGGTAAGGGCATTTCTTTCTAGAACCAGAATTATAGTGTCAAAGTATTGGAAATAAATGAAGGATGGTTAGGCAAATACTGTAGATAAAATCTCATTGATATTATTTTTTTCATTTGCAAAGCATTAAAACCACATTTAGTGTGTAGTACACCCTGCCAAAAGGTAGGCTAAAGTTAGTGTTTGGCTTCACTGTACTCAGTAAAGAAATTATCTTTTTTTTTTTTTTTTGTCTAGTCTGTGTTTCCTTAAGGTCAGTGGTTGACTGCTCCTGTCTGATTCTGGAAAAAGCTTCCAGAAAATAGAAAATTGTGCCAACCACTGATATGTGAATATTTATTAAACCCCTGCCAATTCCTGGGAAGGGTGTACCCAGAAGCTGGCTGGGGAGGTGGTAAATGTTTGGGAGGCCTGCTCAGATTGTTCTTATCCTGGGGTTACTGCCCCAGGGATGTAGCATGTGTACTAGCGTGGCTGTCTGGGCCTCAGCAGGCAGGCTAAGGGCCGCGAAGAAGATATGCCAAAAGGATTTTTGCTGGAGGGCATCATTTTGAGGCCTGGTCTGGAGAAGGATAATTGTCTCCCTCACTGAAGAGTGTCACGTGAAAGCTCAGTGACAGCAGCTGTCCCAGGACATTGTGAATAAGACCTGGCTTTGAACTTTCAGGTGTGCATGTGCTAGAGGGAATTAAGTGTCAGGGATAACTGGATGGACTGGGTCTGCTTCATGCAGAGACCTAGAATACCTGGTAATTTCCTATTACCTCCAGTCAAGGCTGTTTGAAATGGATTCTGTAGGAAATTTGTCCTGTTGATTTCTGCTATTGTCTTTGAGTATCCTGAACCCTTAATTTCTCTCCTGTTCAAGTTTTCTGCAATAAATCCATAAAGGGACAGCCCCTAGACTAAGCTTGTGTAGTTGGTTTACATGAAACTGTGTGTGTGTCTGGCAATCTCTAAACTAGCAAGGGTAATCTACAGTGGCCCCTTCAGGAAAGAGGATCACAGATGCAATGTTCTGTCTTTTACAGACTCTTCCCCCAGCTCAGGTCCATACAGAAGTACAGTCCCCCAGTTAAGGAGCAGGAGGAACTATCAATGGATTACAAGGGTGGTGACTTCACCACGCTTGTGCTACATTAAGAAGTATGAGTCCCTCTGCTGCAGTGAAATAATAGCTACCATTGCTGGGCTCCTACTGTATTTGCTCACAACACAAAAGAAACACAACACAAAAGAAAACTTTACAAACAAGCTTTTATTGGATTGTCAAAATTAGCTATTGTTTGTATTGCTATTACAATGCTAGTGTTATAAAATTAGATCTGATGCTACTCCTCCTTGGTTGTCCTCCTTAAAATGTACCTAAAGGCAAAACTTTTTTAAAAACTTTGGAGTGGAGAGGGATTAGAACATTTGCCAGTTTTTATTGCTGCTTGTGCCCCCATTAGGAAGATTCACTCTCTCTATTTGTCTGGTGTACCATTATCATCAAACGTGAACATAAAAGAAAATTCCAAATTTAGGGTTGACACCAGAACAGTAAAAGGGAGATCTTCCAATGGGGACACTTATTCTGGTGACTTTGGTGACATTCTGGAATTCCCTCTCACTTCCTGTTTTGGCTATGGGACAGGAAGTGAAAAGAAATCTTCCCTATAGGACACAGATGGCAAAAAAAATAAAAAATCTGACTGAAATTATAACTCTCACTTAATCTAGCCAAAATGACAAAAAAGTTAATCCTTTAGTTACACGTAAGGCTGGGTTCACACTAGAACATGCAGTGGCTCACAGCAGGAGTGCAGTGCATCTCCATTCACCGTTTCAGGTCCGATTTCAGCCCGAATTTTGGTCTGAATTCGAACCTGAAATGGACAAAAAGACAGACAGGACTCCTGTGCAATTCGCACCAGAGTCGCTGCGGAGATGTGTGAACTGGCTCCATAGAGAGCCGATCACAATCTCCTGCTATGCAAATTGGATGCAAGGAAACCCACATCCAATTGCAATAGTGTGAACCCAGCCTTAAGTTACTAAATACAGTATATTCAAGACAGGTAACATGTAGCCAAAAGGTTTTCTTATATTTTTTAACATCACTTCTGTCTTAGCCTCTTGCAGGTAAAATACAGAACCAGGA
Source organism: Lithobates septentrionalis (assembly GCA_037952835.1). Classification (NCBI taxonomy): domain Eukaryota; kingdom Metazoa; phylum Chordata; class Amphibia; order Anura; family Ranidae; genus Lithobates; species Lithobates septentrionalis. The sequence continues at coordinate 928,943 of JBBDGP010000108.1, forward strand.
TATCCTGTCCAGTGCAGCTTTTCATCAGGAGGTTTGCCCAACCTACTACGGCTTTAAGGATGTGGAGATAGACCAATCATTATCGGAGCACATGCTGAACAACTGCTTGCCCCTAACAAACACGTACAACTATTTCACTGACACTTTAAACAATCTGGGCTGGAGCAAAGACACTAGAAGTGGCAGCCTCAATGACAGTGAGGACTACAATGAATCTGATCTGATTGCTTCTGCGATGGATTTTGATTTACACAGTGATGATGACCAACAAGCAGGGAATAATTCTCTCTTTGAAAAGGAACAACCACTTGATGATTTGTGCTGGGATATGACATCTTTAATTCATCCCCACACTAGCCAGCCAATGCAAGTTTTGGAGTTTCCATCCAATCTCAGAGTGGCCACCTTAAATTCCATAGCAGATAATCACCTATCACCTGAATAGCAACAAACTCAGGAAGAGTCTTACCTTCACAGATTTACAGATCAACTGTCTCCACCTTTTATAGCATTGAACTACTAGGAGATGGAAAAATAATGGTATTCTTTTAACAAAGGACATAATGTGAGACACACTATTTTCTGTCACTTTGATGTGATAAATATATATTAAAGTGGTATTAACCCCAAAACTAAAATGTAATTAATAATTTCCCTTTGGGATTAATAAAGTATTCTGAATCTGAATAATATATTGCAGCTTACTAGTGATTAGATGTGTCAGGGAAATTCTAAGCTTCTCCCTAAAGGCATATCATTTCTTTACGCTTAAAAGCACAAAAACAGCCCTCTTATATAATGCCGGGCAAGCGAGCTCGTTTATCGCTCAAAGTACCACAAACAGATGCTGGTATCACCTCGAGCTCAGTATAATCCTGAAGAGAAATAGCCAGGCTGCCTTTATTTATACTAAACACATGGATAACAAAAGAGCGTGGTGGCTTCAGAATCAACCAATCAGACACTTGTATTCATTCAAAAGAACCAATCACACACACATGTATATATTCAAATAGAAATGCAGTAGTGACGTGTGCAAATGGTCGTATGCAAAACCATGCGGCAAGCACATGGTTCCGAACATGATTGTGTGCACATTCCCACTGCTACCAATGATGCGAGCCATACTCTATTATGGCTCAGTGGGGCATAATTTTGTATGGTTATGCTATGGTTCCCAAGTACGCAGATCTGCTTACTTAGGAGTTTAAATGTGATCGCCATGGAGTGGCCAGTCCCTTAGTGAGGCATAAACAAACATCCTTAAAAGAGCAAACAGATCTGCTGTGTCCACGGGAAGGTTTCCGCATGCAATGGTCTTCCACCAGCATCTGTATTTGCGAATACCCTTGCATGAGCGTATTGCAACAAAACAGACACTGGGGGAAATCTGACAACATACGTTAATAAAAATTTCCACAACAGATGTGATGGCTGTATAAGTTTTCTTTTCTTTTTCTTTTTTCCCTCTGTTTTCACCTGCTGATCTGGTAAGTAACATACCTCTTGTATTAGCGAGAGACAACTCTGGAGGAATGAGCATTGTCAGTAACAAATTGAAGCCAAAGTCCAGCTCACACTTTATAACCAATTACAGCAAACAGTTTTTTTTTCCTTTTGGGATAAAGGTTTTGCATGAATAAATAAAAGCTGATCATTTTAATCACCTCTGCCAGTGTTAAGTGGTTTGTTTTATCCGTGTAAACTGATACATTCTACTGGAGAGCTTGAGCTTGTGAAAATCAACAGACTAACTGGCTGGATCACCATATATACAGTATATGGAACAAAGAAAGCCTAAAAAGAAAATGAATGCAGCCATCACATGTAACAATTGGGAAGCTGCAATATAATAAATGTTTGCTTTTGGGTTTAATACTGCTTAAAAAACACTGTAAGCGAAATGTCATGGACCATCACATAGAAAAACACATGATTCATAAAATAAGCTTTAGGGCTCCTTCACACGGACGTGTCCATGTACTGAGCCCGCTCTGCTCAGCGGGGGATCGCTCCATCGATCCCCGCTGAGCAGGCAGATGACAGTATGCAGGGACGGACCTGTCAGAGCGCCGCTCTCCCCTATGGGGGATCGGGTGAAGACGGGCCGTAGAGTCCGTCGTCACCCGGTCCGATCTGCAGATGGATGGAAAAGTAGGTTTTTCCTCCATCACACTTTTTCGGATTGTTACTGCTGACATCCGACGCTCCATAGAGGTCTATGGAGCGTCCGTTCAGGTCCGCGTAAAAAACTGACATGCGGACCTGGACTGATCGTCCGCGTGAAAGAGGCCTTACAAGATATTTAAACAACTGTACTAACCCTGCAATATTTGCCATTTTGCACAGGACATGTATTTAGAGAAAAAAAGCTCAAAATATTTACCTAAAGTAATATCCAAAAATGTGTAAAATGAAAAGAAAGGAATGGCTATGTTTTCTGATTGACAAATATCTGCACAAATATAAAGCAAAGCTAATTGTAAAAAGAGAACACTATATTGCCACCACACTGAGGACAGGCAATACAACTTTGTCAGTGGTTCTTTTCTTTTCATAGTTAATCCAGTCTAGAGAAACCGGAGACAACATAATAGCTCCATCTACTGCCAAAGTCAAGTAATGCTAGATTGTGTACTGTAATCTTGTAAAAAGCTACCATATATTGTGATCAGTTTTGTGTACAGTTTTTTTTTCATCTGTAATGGACTAAAAGCTATTTTGTTTGTGTCTTTACAATGCACATCTTAAATAAAAAAAATATAAAATCACCTTCTGTGTGTAGCGATGGCCCCGCGGGGTTGCTACGTGTTACAGTATCCACACATTTCACCTTGCTCCCAGACCTCCATTAGATACACTTCTCAGTCAATGAACAGTCTTTTGCTTGTTTTTGTTGTTTTTATTAGGGGATTCAACTTGGTTGGAGAAAAGGGACATGGTATGCCCATAGAATAAATTGTACTTTGTAGAATAAAAGTACCTGTGCCACACTTCTCAGAAGAACAAGATGGCTGACCCTAAATTTGACAGGCTTTTACCTCAGAACACTTCCTCCAGCACACTACTTCACTGTCCAATTTTAGTAATCCTCTCACACCATCAGAACATGATTAGGCCTCACTCTGAATAAGTCCCAGTGTCTTTACTTGATGGCCCTTTGTAGGCCGGGGCCTGCAGCACCCCTTTGTGGTAGCAACCGATTTACGTGAGAAGAATAAATGTACTTGATGGACTACTGATCCCAGCAAGTCCGACTTGAAAATCCTGCCCTCCCCCATGGCTGCATCAATTTGACACAAACTCCCACAATCTCTCCCTCTGGCTCTACATCCAGCTCCCCTGGCATGTCTCTTCCAGAGCTTTCCACTGTGCTTTCCACTCACTGACACCTGCCCTAGATCCTTATTGAATGACTTTACTCTGGACGTGCGGACGAACCGTATCCTCCAGCTCCTGTTCCAGGACACCTCTCCATGACCGTGTAAGGAGAGGCTCCCTCCCAGTTCCTGAGCCCCGTCTGAGGCACACCTCCCCCAGAAAGAGGGTTCCCTCAAACATGACAGTCTAACACTCCATCATTCAGATCACCCAGCCGACAACTCCTTCCCCAACAGGCTGACCATGGGTATATGTAGAAGGCCTGCCCCCTGCCAGTCCTAGTTGGGGATTGGTCAGAGCTCCTCACATGCACCCCATGTCTCTACAGCTCTCTGCCCTGCCCCTTTTTCAGAACATTCTCCCTGGAAACAGAGGAGGCACCCAAGAGCTGAAGTACATGTCAGCAGACATCCCAACCTGCAAAAACTCATTTCAGGGAGGTGGCAAGCTCATTTCAGGGAGGTCGCGCTCCGTTCCGACAAACCCCCCATTCATAATAAAATACTATAATAAAAAAATACTGTGCCCTTCTGCAGTCTCATCAGTGCCAACAATGCAGCCTCGCTGTGCCCATCTGCAGCCTTATCAGTGCCAACAATGCAGCCTCACTGTGCCCATCTGCAACCTGATCAGTGCAGTCTCAGCCGGGAGATCGTGCTGCATTCGCGGTTGTCCGTGAGCCCGCCTTCAAATGCGTGAGTATCCTGTGAGTCACGGGAGACTTGAGATGTCTGTGTCCGTCACCTACTGCTATACTAAATGATTCCCTGCCTCCAGATCAAAACAAACAGACCTAGCTCACAGAATAGGCGTACTTAAATTTACCTGCGCTGACAGTTTACACAAAAACCTATACTAGCACCTACCTACCTAAGGTAGAGGGTGCTACATGTGTTTCATTTTCATACAACTACCACATACTTTATGATGGGAAGGGAAGGGTAGGATTATTTTCACAACATTATTATTTTTCTAGCAGAGAAGCCATATAAACCTACTAGGATGACTCCACTGCATTAGTTCCACTGAGGACATCATATATCCTGCTAGAAAATAAAATTGCACTTAAAAGGGACATAAAAGCAAACATTTACATTAAATCCAAAGAATTTACAGCTCAAGGTACGATCCCACATACACACCATCCTCGCAGTTTGGAGATAAAGAGTGCTAGCTCAGCAGAAGCAATTAGTGGAAAAAAGGAAAATGGATGACTGCACTCCAATACAACACCTTTATTCTAAAAAAGTGATCCATACACCAACAGAGGCACAGGTACAGTGTGGGTAACTGACGCGTTTAGCACTGTTAGTAGTGTTTAATCATAGCTATAGGACCACTGACCCCAATTTGTCTTTTATATGTATAATCTACTGGTCACCTGACCAACCATATCCCTTACAGATTGTGTTCAGGTGTGGTCCCTCAAGGCTTTCACACACATGAAAGGAGGAATGGGTGTGGAGGTGATCAGTTGTAATCAACAAATTAAAATTAACCCCGGGACGGGAAAAGAGAAATGAAAACTATTGATAAATCTGAGTCCATGCAAATGATCGCCTCACCAACCAACTCCATGTTTCATCCAATACTTGTTTAGCAATAAATAACATATTATGCCCAGTTTCCAAGTGAACAATAAAATTCTAGTGTAATACGGTGGAAGAAGAGTAATGAAACTGATTTAAGAATATATGGACTTAATGTGCAGGATATTCAAGATGAATGGAATTTATCATGAAGGGGTTAGGTCTTCTGGTTCATGTGAGACTGCCGTTGGGGGGGGGGGGGGGGGGAGTCCTTCTGAACTCCAAATACTTAACTTTGCCAATAATTGGGATACCCCAGAGTACCAGCAGCCAAGGAGTCAGTTTCAGTTCCTCCTCAGATCTAGACTTACTGAGATCCAATGCTTGTGTGCCCTGTGTTTGTTGACATCACCTGCCACAAGTCTTCTCTCCCTTGTTGCCCCTGTACAGTACAGCCCCATAGACTATTGCCAGAAGGCGAGTTCCATACACTTCTATGGGAAGGGGTCTACTGTGTAGGCAGGGAAAGGAAGAAAGGACTTACAGCACTGGATGTCAATAAACGCAGGAGATAGCGGGCATCAGATCTTAGTAATATCCATCTGCAAAGAGGAAGGATGGGATCAATTAGATCAGCAGAGGGGGGATTAAAGGATAAGTGCACTTTGTGAGAAATTTTTTGTGAGTATTTTTTAAATCTAAGTGAAATACCTATCCCAAAAACAGGCTCCTACCAATGTAGGAGTGGTAATACAAGAGTGAGGAAAGGCAGCTGAAGGAGATGCCTGACTGACCGGTTCAGAGTGTAAGCTACAGGTGGAAACCTGCGCCTGCTCCAAGGTGTGAGGAGGTAAATTACCAAGGAACCCAGCAGGATGAACAAATACATCCCCACTTGCAAAAGTGGGGATACACCTTTATGGAGAAGGTTGAGCAACTATGACAGGGGGCTTCTGGCTTCAGGATCTGTGGCTTGAGCGGGCTGTAGACTAGGAATAACTAGTCCAAGCCTAGAAGGCAAACTTCATTAAGGATAAGCTAAAAGTTGAGAGTAGCTATGTCATTATAAAATGACACTTTTGTGATTAAAACTAATATAAAAACAAAGTAATAATATCTCTGGACCTGAAGAGAGTGTGAAGGTCACAGTTCTCAAAGGTAACACTCAAAGTTACCTCCTCAGTCTTCATTGGGGTCCAGGTATGGCCTCCAAACCTGTTGCTGAAGATATGATGATCCAGATAGCTGCTGTGTAAAAGTAGCTCAGGCAGTACAATGGAAGCCTTGATTAAAGGCACTAAAGAAGAAGAAAATACCTACGGTGTACCAAGTATCTTGATTGAAGGAAAAAATAAAATGGCTTTCATAAACATGGCTAGATTGACTTTTTATTGTGGCGCCCTCCTAAAGCTAGACTTTCCATTATGGCGCCTACGGTATCCCATTTATTTGCACTTTTGGATCATGTGTGTGACAATCCTGGGTTGGTATCTGACTTCAGTCCCTTAGATCATCTGAATCATAATCCCGCTTTCCCTCTAGGTCTGGACATCGGAGCTTTTAAATGGGGGACGGACAAGGGCCTATACTGTATAGGGCACTTTTATACGCATAGAGGCCCTCTCACCTTGTCTCATTGTACTGCCAATTTAGAGATGCCCCCCTCATCCTCAGCAGAGCCCCCATCCTTAACGGCTAATGAACAGGGGTGTACTAAAGATCAGGGCTCCAGGGGTGGTATCTCCATGGCCTATGCGTCCTTGCTCACCTCCCCTCTGAAACATCCGTACATGCTGGCTTGGGAAAGGGATCTTGATTTTACACTGAAACTAGAGACCTGGTATTTCAGGCTTCAGGTCTCTTACAAGGGCATATTGAGCGTCTCTTTGATAGAGGCTGGTATCAAAGTTTTGACGAGGTGCTACTTGGTCACTACTCGCCTACCCAGGATGTACCCATCTACATCAGCAGATTGTTTTAGAGATGTTCCTTATGGGGCACCATGCTCCACATCTGGTGGGAGTGTCCCCAGATCAGAAGTTATTGCAGTAGGGTATTTTCCATGATTTGTAAAATAGCAGGTTTTGCAATCGCACAGCAGACTTATGTAGCTTTACTCTATGATCTCCGGGTAGGACTACCGCGCCCTATGTGGCGTTTGGTTTATTTTATACTGCTGGCGGCCAAGATCCCCATTGCGGGGTCATGGAAAACACCCTCTGTATCCATTCATCGTCTGAAGCATAAAATGTCCTTAATCATGATTCATGAAAAGGTTGCTGTGTGGTAAATGATAAACAAGCTTTATTTAAACAAACATGAGAACTGTGGGCAGCCTATGTGAAGGTACCTTTGTCTTCCACTCCATGACAAATACAAGATGGTGCTGTCTCTCACTTATCATTTGCATTCTTTCTGAAGCTCATTTCTCATACTGTACTCAGATGTTTAGCTGGTGTTTCCTTTGTCCTACTGTTTTCTATGTATCCTGTAATGTACTACCCTTCTATAACTACATGTATGGTGTCTGGCTTGTTATATGGCTTTGTTTACCATCAATAAAACTCTTTTGAATGTAAAAACATAGTTAGAATATTTCTAAGCAGAGCTGAAGACACTGGCAAAAAATGAGGCATGATATTTTTGAGCTGGCTATTCACCAAATGCACAAAAAATAGACATGTAGCATTTTTTGGAAAACCGAGCACCACACCATACGTTACCATGTGTTGCAACATGTGCAATTCCCTTAGTGTGTTAAGGTTTGATTGAAAGTAAATGGTGCTGAAATGCACTAATGTATGTGTCTTGGAAATTTTAAAGATAGGCAACTCCTATCCTAATATTAATTAGTGGTTCCAAATTAATAAGAAAGTAAATGGTGCTTCAATGCACTAATGTACAGTGCCTTGAAAAAGTCTTCATACCCCTTTTTTTCCACATTTTGTCATGTTACAACCAAAAACGTAAATGTATTTTATTGGGATTTTATGTGATAGACCAACACAAAGTGGCACATAATTGTGAAGTGTAAGGTAAATGATAAATATTTTTCAAATTAAAAAAAAAAATGTGAAAAGTGTGGCATGCATTTGTATTCAGCCCCCCTGAGTCAAGACTTTGTAGAACCGCCTTTTGCTGCAATTACAGCTGCAAGTCTTTTTGGGTATGTCTCTACAAGCTTTGCACATCTATAGGTGACATTTTTGCCCATTTTTCTTTGCAAAGTAGCTCAAGCTCTGTCAGATTGGATGAAGAATGTCTGTAAACAGCAATTTTCAAGTCTTGCCACAGGTTCTGAACTGGATTTAGGTCTGGACTTTGACTGGGCCATTCTAACACACGAATATACTTTGATCTAAACAGGGCTTTTTTTCTCAAACAATAGGTGCTGGAACTTAACCACGGCCCAACAAAACCCCTCCCCCTACACACACCCTCCAAATCACATCAAATAGTGGGTGTGGTCAGTCAAATTTCACGAAAACAGTAGGAGGGTCTTAAAGGGGCATTAAATACCAGGATTGCATTACATACAGAGTGCAGAGCGGTCACTTGTAAACACAGAAACCAGACTTCTGTGTTTACAAGTGATTGTGGTGAGCAGGCACCAAAGGGTGTGAGCCAGAGGTGGTGGAACTGAGTTCCACCAAGTTCCCCCTGAAAAAAAGCCCTGGATCTAAACCATTCCATTGTAGCTCTGGCTGTATGTTTAGGGTCATTGTCCTGCTGGAAGGTGAACCTCCGTCTCAGTCTCAAGTCTTTTGGAGACTCTAACAGGTTTTCTTGTAAGATTGCCCTGTATTTGGCTCCATCCATCTTCCCATCAACTCTGACCAGCTTTCCTGTCCATGCTGAAGAAAAGCATCCCCACAACATGATGCAGCCACCACCATGTTTCACGATGGGGATGGTGTGTTCAGGGCGATGTGCAGTGCTATATTTCCACCACACATAGCACTTTACTTTTACGCCAAAAAGTTAAATTTTGGTCTCATATGACCAGAGCACCTTCTTCCACATGTTTGCTGTGTCCCCTACATGGCTTCTCGCAAACTGCTAACGGGACTTCTTATGGCTTTCTTTCAACAATGGCTTTCATCTTGCCACTCTTCCATAAAGGCCAGACATGTGGAGTGCACGACTAATAGTTGTCTTGTGGATAGATTCTCCCACTTGAGCTGTGGCTCTCTGCAGCTCCTCCAGCGTTATTATGGGCCTCTTGGCTGCTTCTCTGATTAATGCTCTCCTTGCCCGGCCGGTCAGTTTAGGTGGACAGCTATGTCTTTGTAGGTTTACAGTTGTGCCATACTCTTTCCATTTTTGGATGATGGATTGAACAGTGCTTCGTGAAATGTTCAAAGCTTGGGATATTTTTTTTATAACCTAACCCTGCTTTAAACTTCTCCGCAAGTTTATCCCTGACCTGTCTGGTGTGCTCCTTGGCCTTCATGATTCTGTTTGTTCACTAAGGTGCTCTAACAAACCTCTGAGGGCTTCATAGAACAGCTGTATTTATACTGAGATTATATCACACAAAAGTGGACTCTATTATCTAGGTCACTTCTGAAGGCAATTGGTTCCACTAGATATTAGTTAGGGGTATCAGCGTAAAGGGGGCTGAATACAAGTGCACGCCACACTTTTCAGATATTTATTTGTAAAAAATGTTAATAACCATTTATCATTTCCCTTCCCCTTTACAATTATGTGCCACTTTGTGTTGGTCTATCACATAATATCCCAATAAAATACATTTACGTTTTTGGTTGTAACACGAGAAAATTTCAAAGGGTACGAATACTTTTTCGAAGCACTGTACATATATGTCTTGGAAATTTTATAGATAGGTAACTCCTATCCTAATACTCATCAGTGGTTCCAAATTCATAAGAAATACTGCAGTAGAGAACAGATACAAAAGATACACCCAATATCTTTCAAAATAACCATTTTGACCAGTATTTTTTATAAACATGCTTAAGTAGGTATCACATTAATATTACAATTATAAGCAGTACTAGACAGGCTAGTTTCTTATATTATCTGTTTACCTACTTCCATGCCATTGTAATGAGCTTTCAACACCTATTGGTGCTTTACTTGCTATTAAGCTGCTAACTACAGTGTGGGACTGCCGATGTTATGTAGCTCAAGGAATTTGGGATCGCAAATGCCAAGTGGCTATACATTTATATCTACAGACCCCGGATGGTCACTTCTTCCAGCCTCTGTTATAGAGTTATACCAAGATTTCTAATTGGCAGCCACAGCTTTCAGTTTCTTTGCAGCCTCTGTGTGATTTGCCTTCAGTATTTTCTATTTCTACCACTATATTTTGCCAATGAACTGGTTATTGATGTGGAACGGCCTTATTCATATGTCCCATTGAGGCAATCAAAGTATTTGTCACCATGGCAATTAGGTGTATATTTATTTTCACATCATGTACTTTATCAGCTCAGGTGGCAATAATTTACTGTATGTTGAGCATTGACTTTTGCCTTATATGTTTGTTATTCCGCTATATATGCCAGTGAGTATAGCCATTCTAGGCTCATCTGGGTATATGCTAATTTTCAAAGGGTACCTTAGTGATGGTTGGCTGTTTATATAGCCTATTGCGTGCGTTATTTAGAATTTACATTGATATGTTACCCTGAGAAATTATCCCTAGGGGAGCTATACTGATGTATGCTTATTAGCCTGTGTATACCTATGTTTTGATGCATAGTCGAGTTACTTAGCCTTGTTTCCACTTTGAAAGTATGGCTTTTTGACTGCAATAATTCCATAAAAACCTCTGGCCAGAATATTCTAGTATTGTACCTGGGTGTACCTGGTTCCCACTGGTTCCAGCTAGTCCTGTGCTGATGGCACTGCTGGACATCTTCCAATGTCAAAGGGAAGTAAGCATGATGTGTCCTCAAAGTTGTCAGTTTCTATGTGCTTCTTCAAAAGAACAGCACATCTTGAAACCCCAGTCTGCTTGGAAATTCTGGCCTGGGAGAATCCTTGCTAATGTTGCTTAACCGCAACTCCTGGGCTAAACAGTGTATTGGTACATTGTTCCCTTTAAGAGCCACTGGAGGTGCGCGCACACACCTGCTGCTTGGCAGGGCACCCGATGCGCATGGCCGCAGGGCGCCACCGGCCACCCGCGATGAGAGCCAGCACAGGGATTTGTGTGTGGAAACACACAAATCCCTGTTCTGTCAGGGGAGAGCAGACATATTGTTTGTTCCTAGTAAGTAGGAACAGTGATATGTCTCCTCCCCCAGTCAGTCCTATCCCCATACAATTAGAACACACCCAGGGAACACACATTTAACCCCTTGATTGCCCCCTAGTGTCAACCCCTTCCCTACCAGTGACATTTACACAGTAATCAGTGCATTTTTATAGCACTGATCGCTGTAAAAATATCAATGGTCCCAAAAATGTGTCAAAAGTGTCCGATCTGTCCGCTGCAATGTTGCAGTACCACTAAAAATCGCAGATCACCGACATTACTAGTAAAAAAAATGCCATAAATCTTTCCCAAAGTTTGTAGATGCTATAACTTTTGCACAAACCAATCAATATACGCTTATTGCAATTTTTTTTACCAAAAATATGTAGAAGAATATATATTGGCCTAAACCGATGAAGAAATTTGTTCTTTAAAAACATTTTTATGGATATCTATTATAGCAAAAAGTAAAACATATTGTTTTTTTTTTTCAAAATTTACGCTCTTTTTTTGTTTATAGCGCAAAAAATAAAAAAAGCAGAGGTGATCAAATACCACCAAAAGAAAGCTCTATTTGTGGGAAAAAAGGATGCAAATTTTATTTGTGTACAGCGTTGCATGACCGTGCAATTGTCAGTTAAATCGACGCAGTGCCAAATTGTAAAAAGTGCTCTGGTTAGGAAGGGGGTAAAATCTTTTGGGGCTGAAGTGGTTAACTACCGTGTGTTATGTTGCTGTGTTCAGTCTTGCCATGGTGTATGACCTGAGACATGAAACAAGCTTCCCATACAACTGTTTCCATTGATCCTTAGCACCTGCTTGTATAATTGGTTAATCATACACCTGACTCTAATCCTACAAACCCCTGACTTTATGCAAGTTTACAAAGTGTGCAAGTGTAAGAACTGATGCTGATTTGAAGCCAAAAAGTAGTCACACCAAATATTGATTTGATTTAGATTTTTCTTCTGTTTTCTCATTTGCATTTTATAACTTGATAAAAAAAATAAACAATTAAAATATATATTTTTGAAAGCATTCTTACTTTACAGCATTTTTCACACCTGCCTAAAACTTTTGCACAGTAGTGTACATCGTAAAAAAACACAGGTCCAAACAAGTTCAAAAGAAAAATCCACCTGGGTTGCTCTGGTTTTCAAGAACTTAAAGTAGGCTAGTTGACATCTGTTCAAACTGGCCTTGAGTGTGTTTATAATTATATGGGTGTGATGAGGTCATTAGATTGTAAACTACTTCATGAGCAGGGAAAAGTTTGTATGGTCTAATATACACTGTAAATGGAAAAAAAATATATATATTACCAGCCTTTAAAACACATATATTTGTTTTTAAATTAGTACACAGATGAAAACATAAAAAAATAAGGATTTTAAGTAACTGAAATTTTAAAAGGTTATTTCAATGGCAATTTTCTGGCATGCACAATGCAGGCCAGCAGGTAGACATCCCTGTTGTTGACAATTCAAGCACAAAAATTCAAGTTAGACTTACTGTTATCTAGTTTTCCAGAAATCTTTCAGGACAGCATTTGGGCGAGTGGAGCTCCAGCCACTCTTTACAGGAATCACTGACAACTTGAATCTTTAAAAGAAGGCTCCTCCACACAAATCCTCACTTATAGAAGAGAACCTCAGGCTAAGCTAAAAAATAATAGAACAACAAGGCCGTCCAAAGTAATCAGGCAGGCAATAGCTACTGTCCTGAAAGACTACTGGAAAATAAGTTTCCGGTAAGTCTAACTCAGATTTTCTAGCACTTGAGAAGACATTTACCGTTCAGAATTTACCATCTAGGTGGGATCACAACCTGCAAAAACTTTCTGCAAAAGACTGGTCTCTAGTTGACAACAGGTCCAATCTGTAGTGGTAGAAGTTTGTCTAGCTTCAACTAGTAGCTGCCTTTCAAATCTGCTCCGGGGTGGCATTAGCCATTTATGCTCATGTAAACGTCAAAGCTCTAGTAGAGCGTGCATAAATCACTGCTGGGGGTTCCAGATCCATCCACACATAAGATTCTCTGATAGCCATTCTTAGCCTTCTGACTATGGAACTTTTTGAAGCTTCCTGGCCTTTCACGATGCTAATTGCGAACAACACGAAAAGAGTCAGTCCACAGTTATCTGTAGATAATGCAAAACACACCTCAGGGCTTGCAAGATGTGAAAAGCCTCTGCCTTATCACCCCTTGGATTTAGAAAGTAGGAAGGGCAATGTCTTGAGAGTGATGATAGGAGGAAACACTTGGCAAAAACCTTGGATCCGTTTTTAGTATAATTTGGTCTGGAAAGACTGACAAGAAAGGCTCCCTGATAGATAAGGTGAGCCAAAATCACCTCCACTAGGAGCAGTCTTCAGCGTGAGGAGCCTTTAAACTGCCAAATCCAAAGGTTCAAAATAGTCTTTGATCAAAGCCTGAAGAACTACTGGCAGGTCCTATTTTGGAAAAGCTCTAATGGGCACTGGTTAGATCTGGCTAGTACTGTAAAAAAAAAATCTGACAACCAAAGGCTCCTGTAAAAATTCCAAAAATTGAAGAGACATCCCCAAATGGATGTATATTTGAACTGCACCATGCGTTGAATACCTTCAAAATATTGCCATAAATGGCTATGGTGACTTTCTTGTGACTTCTTAGTAAAGTGGAAACCAAGCAACCAAAGAGACTCATTGAAGTAAATTCTTTCTCCTAGTAGGGACAATGGGGGACCTAATACACCTATTGTGGAGTTGCCCGAAGTTACATAGGTACATGATGTGTAAAGTAAAAACCATTGTCAGCGCTTTTCAACTGTCTATACCCTTAGACCCTAACCGTGCCTATTAGGCATTCTCCATTATATAATACAGGATGCTTACATCAGAGAGGCAGTGTCCAGAGCTCTCTTCCAAGCCCATAAGCTTATCTTGCAGCAATGGATTTCACAGTCCCCCCTACATTGGAGATGTGGATAGCCCATATGGGCGTAACATTACGCTATGAATGTCTGACATATCAACATAGGGGTAACCCGTCCCAGTTTGATAAGATATGGGGATGGTGGCTAGCATAGGAGTCGTTAAGGTGGGGCTATTGAGGCTGGAGCCCCGAATGTGGGGCCAATAGCCCCGAGGTGTCTAAGCCCTGGTGTTGTCGAGAAGTGCCCGGTTATCGAATAGTGCCCACGTGTAACTGCGCCGCACGGAGCCTCAGAACAGCTGAGTTTACGAACAGCTGTTGTCTCGCGTTGCCGAGGCACGTTCATGTAGGTGAGATACGGATATTTACATGAAGGGGGCGGATATTTCAATGATGGGATGTGCTAGGGGCGGAATTTGTATAGATGGGCAAAGCCTGAGGAAAGCAGCAGGAGAACGCCGACGCGGCGACACCCCCTTCTCCCTCAACCTCCAGAGTCGTGCTGAATAATGGCTGTGGTGGCTGTGACTGGGAGCGGGACAGAATGACAATTAAAGAAAAAAAAAAAAAGGTTTCACTCTCTCTCTGTGTTTCTCTCTCTCTCCTTTGATGGACACAGTGACTGCATTTGATGGAGCACAGTGGCTGCAATTGACGGGCACAGTGGCTTCATTTGACGGGGCACAGTGGCTGCAATTGACGGGCACAGTGGCTTAATTTGATGGGGCACAGTGGCTGCATTTGACGGGGCACAGTGGTTGCAATTGATGGCAGTGACTTCATTTGCTAATCGTTTTTAGTTCTCCCTTATACTCAGTCTCTTGAAGGGGGGAAGAATTCAACTCAGGTGGGGGGTGTCTGGATCAAGCAAAACCCCCCAAACTTACCAGAGGTCTGCCTGCTAGCCGGAGGAAAAAAGTCTGCTGCTTCTGTGACACAGCGCGACTCTGAGCAAAGCATGAGAAGGTATGTGCTCCATACAGCCCCCAGTGGTGATACTTAGGCATGATAACATTTACTTTAAAAGAGACATTTCATAAGAAAATGTAAAAATTCCTTAGAAAAACTCCACTCACCTTTCCTGCCGCAGGGTTTTCTGTGGTAAAACCAACAGACCAAATCTTCACCCTTCACAGTGGGTTCCGTTAAGAAACCTTCAGGAACCAGGGACCCTCAATCCCGGACCTGTAAAAAGCACCACGCCAGTAAAACTTTATGGCCTTAATACCAAAAGAACTGGATCCCAGGGTCCAGCTCTCTAAAAAGAGAAGTGTTACAGGCAAAACCTTGTTTCTTCGGATACGAGGCCCGGGTACCATTCAATTTGGCCTAAAAGACACTTTGAATGGATCCGGCTGCATAGCTAGCTCCAGCAAGGATTGCTCCAGAGGAGCTCAGCAAAGCACATCTTCACTCGTGACCAACACCTTAGACAATGGCAAAAAAACTGAGATACTTCCAGTAATGGGAGGGGAGGCAACATTCTGTTTAGGGTGTGCCAGTGTCCAGCACCCGAAGGTGGACTATAACCCACATAGTAATTACTATGGCTCTGTGTCCCGTGATGTATGATTAAAGAAAAATAAACTTAGGCTTTAAGGGGCAAGGGCAGGTAGGTCAGTGCATGTCAGTGTGTGTCAGTGTATGTCAGCAAGGTAGGTCAGTGTGTGTCAGCCAGGTAGATCAGTGTAGGTCAGTGTATGTCAGGTAGGTCAGAGTATATCAGATAGGTAGGTCAGTGTATGTCAGCCAGGTAGGTCAGATAGGTAGGTAAGTGTGTCTCAGGTAGGTCAGTGTGTGTCAGGTAGGTCAGTGTATGTCAGGTAGGTCAATGCATGTCAGGTAGGTCAGTGTATGTCAGCCTAGGTCAGTGCGTGTCAGGTAGGTCATTGGGTGTCAGGTAGGTCAGTGTGTGTCAGCTAGTTCAGTGTATGTCAGGTAGGTAACACCCCCTCCATACAACCCCACTGCCCCATCTCCACCCCCCCCCCCCGGTGCCGGGCTCTGACTTCCCCCGGTGCCGGGCTCTGACTTCGCACTGAAGCTCCTGGTCTTTTTGCCACCTAGCAACGCCCCTGGTGACTAGCTATACCAGGACTGGCTCTAGTGAACTTAGTCCTAGATAGATTGTTACTGTAGGAACAATGTACAGTATCTCATAAAAGTGAGTACACCCCTGACATTTTTGAAAATATTTTGTTATATCTTTTCATGTGACAACACTGAAGAATTGACACTTTGCTACAATGTAAAGTAGTGAGTGTACAGCTTGTATAACAGTGTAAATTTGCTGTCCCCTCAAAACTCAACACACAGCCATTAATGTCTAAACTGCTGGCAACAAAAGTGAGTACACCCCTAAGTGAAAATGTCCGAATTGGGGCCAATTACCTTTTCTCTCCCCGGTGTCATGTGACTCCTTATTGTTACAAGGTCTCAGGTGTGTTAAATTTGGTGTTATCGCTCTAACTCTCTCATGCTGGTCACTGGATGTTCAGCATGGTACCTCATCGCAAGAACTCTCTGAGGATCTGAAAAAAAGAATTGTTGCTCTACATAAAGATGGCCTAGGCTATAAGAAAATTGCCAAGACCCTGAAACTGAGCTGCAGCACAGTGGCCAAAACCATACAGCGGTTTAACAGGACAGGTTCCACTCAGAACCAAAAAAGGTGAGTGCACATGCTCAGCGTAATATCCAGAGGTTGTCTTTGGGAAATAGACGTATGAGTGCTGCCAGCATTTCTGCAGAGATTGAAGGGGTGGGGGAGTCAGCCTGTCAGTGCTCAGACAATACGCCGCACACTGCATCAAATTGGTCTGCATGGCTGTCGTCCCAGATGAAGATGATGCACAAGAAAGCCCGCAAACAGTTTGCAAACAGTTTGCTGAAGTCAAGCAGACTAAGGACAGTACTGGAATCATGTCCTGTGGTCTGATGAGACCAAGATAAATTTATTTGGTTAAGATGGTGTCAAGCATGTGTGGCAGCAACCAGGTGAGGAGTTCAAAGTGTGTCTTGCCTACAGTCAAGCATGGTGGTGGAAGTGTCATGGTCTGGGGCTGCATGAGTGCTTCTGGGACTGGGGAGCTACAGTTTATTGAGGGAACCATGAATGCCAACATGTGCTGTGACATACTGAACCAGAGCATGATCCCCTCCCTCATGAGACTGGGCCGCAGGGCAATATTCCAACATGATAATGACCCCAAACACATCTCCAAGATGACCACTGCCTTGCTAAAGAAGCTGAGGGTAAACATGATGGACTGGCCAAGCATGTCTCCAGACCTAAACCCTATTAAGCATTTGTGGGGCATCCACAAACAGAAGGTGGAGGAGCGCAAGGTCTCTAACATCCACCAGCTACGTGATGTCATCATGGAGGAGTGGAAGAGGACTCCAGTGCCAACCTGTGAAGCTCTGGTGAACTCCATGCCCAAGCGGGTTAAGGCAGTGCTGGAAAATAATGGTGGCCACACAAAATATTGAAACTTTAGGGCCAATTTGGACATTTTCATTTAGGGGTGTACTCACTTTTGTTGCCAGCGGTTTAGACATTATTGGCTGTGTGTTGAGTTATTTTGAGGGGGCAGCAAATTTACACTGTTATACGAACTGTACACTCAATACTTTACATTGTAGCAAAGTGTCATTTCTTTGGTGTTGTCACATGATAAGATATAATAAAATATTTACAAAAATGTGAAGGGTGTACTCACTTTTGTGAGATACTGTATATATCTATAAATATGTGTCTATAAGCTGGTACCTCGTTAGGTATTGCGGGGTTGCGGTGGGTTGGAGGCATCTCCTGGCTAACACTTGGGGACAATCCTGCCGCATTCCTTTTACGTGTAAATCATCTATCCAGGAAGCGATACCAAAAGTCCTTATTAATACCGATCAATGTGATGAGAGTGTGTATTCCACTCAAATGGAAACAATCCTCATCACCCTTGATAGCCTTGTGGTTCTTCAAAATCCAGAAGTTATATTCCATCGAAAACCCTATTGCTTTTTGCAATTATAAAAGTGAAGCATTCAGGAAGGTATGGTTTTACTTGGTAAACTTTACCCTGTCTTCAGAGGATAGAGACTCTTATACTGAAGGTTAGCCTTCAAAATCCTCCAGGATTACTAAGATATCCTTTTTAGGGACTGGGATAGTTCTGGGACACATGGGTGCCCCGGATATCCCTTCCCCTTCTTTTTGCTTTTCCCTAATGCCGCGTACACACGAGCAGACTTTACGGCGGACTTTGCCCGGCGGACTGGATTTCGTCGGACAATTCGATGTGTGTGGGCTCCAGCGGACTTTGTTTTCTCAAAAGTTGGACGGACTTAGATTTGAAACTTGTTTAAAATGTATCCGTTGAAATCGAGTCCGGTCGAAAAGTCCGCCGTCTGTATGCTAGTTCGACGGACAAAAAGCCACGCTAGGGCAGCTATTGGCTACTGGCTATGAACTTCCTTGTTTTAGTCCGGTCGTACGTCATCACGTACGAATTCGACGGACTTTGGTGGATTGTGTGTAGGCAAGTCCGTTCATTCAGAAAGTCCGTCGGAAAGTACGTCGAAAAGTCCGCCGGGCAAAGTCCGCCGTAAAGTCCGCTCGTGTGTACGCGGCATAAGCCTATCTGCGTAGCCAAATGTATTTTTTCTGTTTTTTTTTTTTTTTAGTACGCCATTCTGATTTTGAACATTTGGGAGGAGGATGCAGGTCTGCATCACCTCACAGTGATCCTCCTCGTTACTGTTGGAACCATTTACTCATATTGAATTGATTATGGGAGTTGGCTGATGCTATCTTTGACCTTTAGTGACAGATGGGTTCTAACTGCTCCACGTCTATGAATATTTCTGACTCCCCTTGTATAATTTATCTGTCTTGTTATGGTGATCTATGTTCTGTCTTTGTTCATTAAGCTGCTTAAACCCTGCATTGATTTCTGGTATTAAAATAAAGAAATAATAAAAAAAAAAAAAAAAAAAATCGGACACTTTTACATTCTCCTTATTTGCAAAAAGGTCCACCTGTAGACATTCCCATTTGTCTGAAATCATGGAACAAATGTTCCGATTTCAGGTCCATTCTGCTTCTTGCACTTAATGCCAGCTCAAGAGGTCCTCTTGTCCCCCCCTGCTTGTTCACATAAGCCACTGCATTGGCATTTTCCAAAAACACCTGGACATGGTTCCTGATGGAATGCAGATAAAGCTAGCGCAATCCCTCTTAGATCTCTCCAATTGGAGGATTTTGTTGCTACTTTCTTTTCCCAGGTGCCCTGTGCCATCTTCTTTTTTAGGTGGGCTTTCCTGGCCCAAATGCTGACCTGTGGTCAGTCTTTTGTTCACTGGAACGACCCATAGAAGACCCTTTGTTGAGATTTACTTAGTTTCTCTACCACCACAGGGACCTGTCTGTGAATTTTCAAGTTGGAATCCAACTCTGGTCCCAAGCCCAGTAGAGTTCTTTAATGGGACGAGGATGCAGTCTTGTCTACTGGACTGCAAAGTCTGAGGGCAGACAGTAATTTCCTGGAGATAATGCTTGATTGGTCTGCAATAACAGCATGAATGCCTGCAGTTTCATTATCTTGTCCTTGGAAATTTTTTTTTTTATTGCTGGCTAGAATTGATAAAAAAAAGTACCTCTTGGGAAAGTCGAATGTTTGATTTTTGAAAATTGAGAATTCAGCCTAGACTCTTCAAATGCCTCTGAGCCAAAATAAAATCTTTTGCTAATTTCTTCTCTGAGGCGGCAAACAACCTTTGTAAAATACTTAGTGCAGATAAAAGGTCAAAGCTCTTACTGCTGGCTGTAAATGCCAAATTGGAATTTGCATGTATGCATTTGTACATTTTTGGATGGCATCAAACAAATTGGAAAAGAGATAGTTTTTACTGAGAAGATGGCATCCACCCAGAACCACCGGTACAAAATAGTTCTATTTAGGGGCCTTAAAACCACTTCTGGACTGCCCACCGTGGATTTACGTTGCTACTTTGACATTAAATAACGTTGCTATGGTAGCAGTTAGCTGCCATAACCCCAGTATTTTCTTCAATGGCGGTCAGCTTTAAGATAAAAGTGGTCTCCGGTGCGAGATCACTTTTATTGGCGGTGGTAGAGATGCCCATACCCTCCCTCCGCGTCTCGGTCGTCTCCGCCACTTACCGGATCAGAAAAATATTTCAGGGGTTCCCAGGCAACTGCACATTTTTTTCAGGGTTCCCCTTAGGATAAAAAGGTTGAGAAAAGCTGCTCTAGCCAAAACAGTCAAGTTCTTAAAATGTGTTTGAAAAAAACCCAAAAATTACTGCTTTTATTTAAATGGAAAATAAAACACCCTACTACTTTTATTGTATTTGTACTTTCATTTACTAGTATTTAAGTGCTCTGATTTCTACATAGACTGGATGAAACCAGGTGAGTGTGGTGTGTAAGCAAACTAAAGAAAGAACATTGTTAGGTCGTAGGGCACTGTACAGGCCTTTTAACTGGTAACAGATGCAAGGTGTGTTTTGTGTAAATTAGCCACCATAAAACTCATCACATTTTATTACTGTAGCTTTCTTTTACCCATTTATAGGCTTCAGCAGCATTGACATAATGTGCAGCGATATATTTATTTCACTTCGCAGATAAAGTACATTTCTGACTTAAATGTAACTATAAATAAACAAAAAAAGGGTATTTTACATTGGTGTCTCCTTTCCCAGTTGAAGCCAGTTACAGTAACGTGTCGGTCAGAGCCATTATCTGTGACATCCTGTTCGAGCAGGCAGGTGCTGACCGCCGCCGTGTTTGTTTTATGCCGACCTAAAGCTGCTTAATTGTAAGTGTATATTACATTTTTCAATAAATGTTTTAAACATATTGTACTAGGAGGCTTTCCTCGTCTCTCCGCTACTGGATTCCCAAGCATTGGTTGCCTTGGCATTATCACCACCTGTGAATCGGATCTCTTCTCCAGCCTGACCGCTGAGTACATTAGAATTGGATCTCTCCTCCAGCCTGACCGCTGAGTCCATTAGAATTGGATCTCTCCTCCAGCCTGACCACTGAATCCATTGGAATTTAAACAAGCGCATGTGATCTCTATTACCTGAGATCCATTATTTCTGGTAAGAGGTGAGTGTTTGTGGTGAAGGGATATATCAGAACACCGTTTTTATCTGGTTTGCATTAGGAATGACAAAGGAGGGCACTAATTGGAGCCCACCTGCGTGAGACTGTGGCCAGCACACCTTGATAAGGTGTACAGTTAGGATTTAAAAGGTTAACTGTTTGATTAAGGTCTTGTTTACAGGTGTGAAGGATCCAATGGTATCACTTGGAAGGTGCTGGAAGCTGGGACAGCCTGTAAAAGCACAGCTGCAGTGGGGCTCATTCTCTTCCCCCCCCCCTGGACCAGATTAGCAGAAGAAATACTGCCAAATTTTTTCCTACCTTGGCTTCTGTCTGAAGAAGCATGGACTCCTTACTGAAGCAGCTCCTGGAAAAAGCAGGCGAAGAAGGAGGAGAGGCATGGCTGAGACGCTGTCTGGAGTCAGCCACAGGGAGCGAGGAAGACGGAGAGGAGCGAGCTGCGGCGTCACAGCGGAGGAGCGCGGGCCAGTGGGTGGACGAACCGCCCGTCATGCTGCAGCAGCGCTGGAGTATGCTTCCCACGCAATTCAGCCCAGCAACAGGAGGAACAGAGGACCCTGCGCCAGGCAAGAGCGGAGCGGCGGAAGATGGCGGTGGACGCAGCCGCCGTTCAGGCACGAAGAGGCAGACCGGGTCCTTATCGCCTGGAGGCAGTGGACGGCGGGGCGCTGGTAAGAAGCCCGCAGCACGGAACTCGAGGGGGAGGCAGTCTTCTCCAATTGTTAGAGCACTGCACGGTAGCACTCACAATTCTTCCAAAGGTCAAGCACATTTAGTTAAAGGGGTACCAGAAGCCTTTATGAAGGATGCCATGCCATGTGAGATTTCCCCTCTGGGTTACCATTTGAGCATGACCATAAAGGAAAGAATTTTGCAGGGGGAATTTATTGATATTTTATCACTGCTCCCTTTTCATAAGGATTTTGTTTTCAAATCGGATAAGCGGGGGAGGATAAGCAGGATGATGATAGACGCAGACAAGTACCCAGATCATTTAACACTTGGCTACAGGCCTTTTGCCTATATGCAGGGGTGATGGTTGAAAAACACCCAGGAATGGGCGGTGGTTTATTCCAGCATTTAGACCACATTGTGGAAGCGTATAAAAATTTTGGAGGGTTAGGCTGGTTTTTCTATGATGAGTCATTTAGACAAAAATTAGCCAGTCACCCTTCACTTAAATGGGGCATGAAGGATGTGGGCTTGTGGCTCAACTTAATTTCGCCCCAGAAGCTGGCTATTTCTAAACAAAGTACTGCTACAACAGCAGTATTTAGGAGAGGCTGCTGTTTTGCTTTCAACGAACAGCAATGCAGGAGGAACGCTTCCTGCAAATATAAGCATGAGTGCTCTTTCTGTGCAGGCGCACACCCGGCATTTAAATGCTTTAAGAAAAATGCTTCCGTGGCGACGTCTGGGCAGAGGGATATTTTTCCCAAAAGCCTGCACTCCAGTGAGGCTGGAAAACATGCGCCCATGGCTGGCATTATATCCAAACAGGGAGAGGGCTCATGCCCTCATTGAAGGTTTTTCACAGGGCTTTCCCTTACCCCCCTTTACGGGGGTAGGGTGTATGGTGGTGAGCAACCTAAAATCGGTTGCCAGTTTTCCTCAGATAGTGCGGGATAAGGTATGGAAGGAGATTGCTGAGGGGCGAGTGGAGGGCCCTTTTAGGGAACCCCCATTCCAGAATTTTAGATTGTCCCCTTTGGGGGTGGTCCCAAAAAAGGAAATTAATTCGTTCCGCCTTATTCACCACCTGTCTTTCCCGAAAGGTCAGTCATTGAATGATGACATTGATTTGTCATTATGTTCAGTCTCATATGCATCATTCGAAGATGCAATTGACAAAATTAGATTGTGCGGTCCAGGGGCGTTAATGGCTAAAGCCGATATAAAATCGGCATTTCGCCTTTTACCAATTTCCCCTGCAGCTTTTAATTCCCTAGGTTTTCATTTTGATGATTGTTATTTTTTTGATAAGTGTCTTCCAATGGGTTGCTCTTTATCATGTGCCTATTTCGAAGACTTTGCAACATTCCTCCATTGGACGGTTTGTTTTCAGTCGGGTATGGACAGTGTGGTTCACTACCTGGACGATTTCTTATTTGTTGGTCCGGCAAATGATACGCGGTGTGCATTTTTGTTGCGCAAATTTCAGTTAATGACAGTTTTTTGGTGTACCGTTAGCTGAAGAAAAAACGTGTACTCCAGCATCTTCATTAGAATTCCTGGGGATTCTTATTGACACGGAAAAAAATGGAGTTCAGTTTACCTGAAGTAAAGGTAAAGAAGCTGAGATTTTTGTTGACACGTTTTCTGCAAAAGAAGAAGGTGCTCTTGAAAGAAATGCAGTCGCTGCTAGGGCTATTAGCTTTCACTTGCCGGATTATGCCGGTTGGGTGCATTTTTTCACGTCGGCTTTCCTTGGCTATTTCGGGTTTGAAGTCCCCGTTTGCACACATTAGGTTGTCCTGCTCCTTGAAGGAAGATTTACGGATCTGGGCTCGTTTTTTGGAATCCTACAACGGGCAGTCGTTGTTTCAGAAAGAGTTTGTATTTGCTCCGGATTTTAAGTTATTCACTGATGCAGCAGGATCAAAAGGTTTTGGGGCTATCTGGAACACCCATTGGTGTTGTGCTGCTTGGCCGGATCATTGGATACGCCAGGATGCGCCAAAAATATAGTACTTTTGGAGCTGTTCCCTATTTTGGTGGCGTTGGAACTATGGGGTGAGTTTTTTGCTACCCGCCAAATTTTGGTAGAGACAGACAACAAAGGGGTTCTTCTTGCTGTGAACTGCCTTTCCTCTAGATCATTAAGGTTATTAAGGTGTTGCGTCAGATAGTTTTTCTATGCCTCAAGCACAATATTTGGCTGAAAGCTAGATATACACCTGGTAAATTGAACATTATTGCTGATTCTCTGTCACGTTTTCAGATGGATCGTTTTCGGAGTTTGATGCCGGAGGCAGACGAGGTGGGAACCAGATGTCCAGACCACGTGTGGTCGCTGGTATAAAGCTGGCAACTGAGGCTATTACGAATTCAGTGGCCCCCAAAACTTGGACAGGGTATTCAGCATCTTGGAGAAAATGGTTATCCTTTGCCAGCAGTGCCAGTTTCGATGGCAATAGGCCAACTGAAGGCGGGCTTTTGGCTTTTTCAGCATCCCTCATGATGGACGGCTTTTCTTGTAGTTATCTTACAAAATCTCTGGCGGGCATTTCTTTTTTCTGTCGTTTAAAAGGTTTGCCTTCATGTATGTCATATTTTTCGGTGAAACAGGCAATTAAAGGGTACAAAAGAAGGACAGCTGTGGCTGATGGAAGGAGGCCAATTTCTTTGAAATTGCTGGCTGATCTGTGCGCTGCAACTACAGTAGTTTGTTACTCAGCATATGAGGCCTTATTGTTTAAAACGGCTTTTGTGCTAGGATTTTCCGGTGCTTTCCGTATTTCAGAACTGGTGCCATGCTCCAAGTTGGGCTGTACGGGCATCCGTCTTGACCAAGTAGTGTTGGAGCAATCTGCTGTCCATATATGGCTGCAGCGTTCAAACACTGACCAATATGGTAAGGGAGTTTGGATAACTTTACCAGCACAGGTGGATGAAAGGGTGTGCCCAGTATCAGTGGTGCGGCAGTTCATGGGGGTTAGGCCACAAGGAGGGGAACATTTCAAGTTTGCAAGGTTTCAGTTTCTCTTCCCACTCTTTTCGCATAGGGGCAGCCAGAAGGGGCTTGGAGGATTCAGCCATTAAGGATGTGGGGAGGTCTAATTGTTTTAAATTGTACATAAGCCTAATTTGTTTGTTTAATTTTCAGACTTGCAACGGACAGTGTGGATTCTGGGACATTCCTTTGTTCACTGGGCGCGTAAGAGAGCGGCTCAACGACCCTATACTTTGAACTTATCTTTACAGCCGGAAACCTATAAGTTGCTTTGGAAGGGAGTTCGAGGCCTTCAATGGTTTCAATTGTATGCTCAATTATCAAAATTATTTCAGGTATGGCCTCCGCCTTCCATTTTGGTGGTGCACCTAGGAGGTAATGACTTAGGGAATCTCAGGACTTTAGATTTATTATTTATGATAAAAAGGGATCTTCACCGTTTCCATTTTACCTCCCCAAATACGACTATTGTATTTTCGGAGATAATTCCTCGCCTTTCTTGGCTATCCTCGCCTATGAGGAGAGTGATGGAAAGGATGAGGAAACGGGTGAATAGGGCTATGGAGAAGTACATGCCAAGCATTGGCGGGCTGTCGTATAGACATGTAGATTTGGAGGGTGGAATTCCTGGTTTGTACAGAGCAGATGGGGTTCACCTCTCAGATGTAGGTGTGGACATATTTAATCTGGGTTTACAGTCCGGAATTGAAATGGCCGCGGTGGTGGGCCGGTCTTGAGACAAGCTGACTGGTGGGGACTGTTGTTTAATTAAAGAGTATGGTTACTAACTGCCCGAGTTCCGAAAACTGGGCAGAAATTTGGTATGATATTAAAAAATTTGTTTAAATGGTTAAACCAATAAAGTTGCCGCGGCCAATTAATTTGCCAAAAGGTTGTTTGTGTCTTATTTATTTAGATTATGGGTGGTGTAAAGGTGGGTGGGTGTGTGGCCTACGGTCTCATGACAAAGGAGGGCACTAATTGGAGCCCACCTGCATGAGACTGTGGCCAGCACACCTTGATAAGGTGTACAGTTAGGATTTAAAAGGTTAACTGTTTGATTAAGGTCTTGTTTACAGGTGTGAAGGATCCAATGGTATCACTTAGAAGGTGCTGGAAGCTGGGACAGCCTATAAAAGCACAGCTGCAGTGGGGCTCATTCTCCCCCCCCCCCCCCCTGGACCAGATTAGCAGAAGAAATACTCCCACCCTCCCTCCCCTAGTCGCGTGCAATTTTATGTGGTAGGGTCACCCCGGATTTCCGGGGGGACTGTTGTTTAATTAAAGAGTATGGTTACTGGCTGCCCGAGTTTTGAAAACTGGGCAGAAATTTGGTATATTAAAAAATTTGTTTAAATGGTTAAACCAATAAAGTTGCTGCGGCCAATTAGTTTGCCAAAAGGTTGTTTATGTCTTATTTATTTAGATTATGGGTAGGTGTATACAGGTGGGTCGGTGTGTGGCCTACGGTCTCATAATAATTCATCACAGTTTTTTTCCTATCACTGGATTGGGCGTTGTCAATTTTAACTCTTTTTATAAGTCTCTTTAGACCTATGTTATGGACACATGTTTCTTGAAAGATTATTTTCCTTTTTTCACATATATGCCATAATGACCAATAGTTTATTCATATGTGGTTAAGCTATTATTCATTGATTTTTTGATTATCACTATTACCATTGTTTTGGTATCAGATTAGCGGACCTATTTTCTAATTATTACTTGCTTAGTCTTGTGTTAGGACTTATTTGGTTGCAGCTTATTTCTGAATATATTTGCATTCATTTGTTTTACTTGAGTCGTAGAGGGATAAGTGCAGGAATTTTTACTTATTTTACATTGGGTTAAATTGTTTAAAAAAATCTTTACGGATAGAAATAGTGTGCCAAGAAAATATCCCCCACACCATTACTCCACCACCTTTGATACAAGGCAGGATGGATCCATGCTATCATGTTGTTTACACCAAATTCTGTCCCTACCATCTGAATGTCGCAGCTGAAATCGAGACTCACCACACCAGGCAACATTTTTCCAATCTTCTATTGTCCCCTTTTTGGTGAGCCTGTGCGAATTGTAGGCTCAGTTTCCTGTTCTTAGCTAAGAGGAGTGGTACCTGTTGTGGTTTTCTACTGCTGTAGCCCATCTGCTTCAAGGTTAGATGTGTTACTGTTGCCTTTCTATCATCTCAAACCAGTCTGCCCATTCTCCTTTGACATCAACAAGGCATTTTTGTCCACACAAATATCCACTCACGGTATATATTCTCTGTAAACCCTAGAGGTTGTTGTGCGTGAAAATCCCAGGAAATCTGAAGTTTTTGAAATACTCAGTCCAGCCTGTCTAGCACCAACAACCGTGCCACATTCCAAGTCACTTACATCCCCTTTCTTCCCCATTCTGATGCTCGGTTTGAACTTCAGCAAATCATCTTCACCGTGTCTAGTTGCCTAAATGCATGGAGTTGCTGCCATGTGATTGGCTGATTAGCAATTTGTGTTACCAAGCAACTGAACAGGTGTACCTAATAAAGGGGCTGGTGAGTGTATATCACCATAATTTAGGAGTCTAAATGCTACCAAAACTATGTAATTGGAATATACAAAAAAAAACTATGATCTCTGAAAATAATAGTCATTCATAGTTGCTAGTAAAAATACTGTCCACGTGACAAACTATTGCACACCAGTGTTTTATGAAGCATATGTGCCCACTGGGCCCTTGTACTACTCCATCCATTCACATCACTCTCATGGAATCCATTAGATCAGAACATCAGTACATGTACAGGATCTTTTCTGGTGTTATGCACTAATGTCATGTCCAAATAATTGGATATATAAAAATACAAAACTTTACTAACAAAATAAAGCATCTCAAAACAATTTAGAAAATAAAAAAACAGGACTTCGACTTCCCCCAAAATATTTTTCTTGAAGTACATTCCAGGAAACTGAATGAGTATTCAGGTGCATCTGGATATGCTGCTGCCTTCAGGAGACTGGACAATGGCAAACTGGACAGCCCAGTATAAACGCTCCCGTTCCCAGCGCAACTGACCAACTGAGGGGTAGGTAACACAGCAAATGAAAGACTAACATACCCAACAAACCAACAGGTTAACAGAGTTACCTGAAAAACCTTACAACTGAAGCTGGTATTAGTTGAGGCCTGAATATCCCCCTTGTAGAACTTACAAATGTGTGAACAGAAGACCAGAAGGCAGCCTTGCAAATCTGAGAAAAAGATACTTGATGCTGAAAAGTCCAAAAAAAAAAAGTCCATCTGTTCCTGTATCCACAACCACCCGCAGCAAAATCACGCTGCTTTTAGGACACACGGGGCTGCCATTCATTCTGTATTTTTGGGCCCGAAAAGGGAAGATGTTAGGCACTTGCATAGCATCCTTGTTGGCCCCTTTTCTGCCCCTCTCCATCAGATCTGGGATCACATTAGCTGAGTGAGGGGGAAGAAAAATATTGGAATACTAATTAGTACCAGTGTATAAAGGTGTTTGCTTTGGAAGGATAATCTCCTCTAACGTTTGGCGTCCTAGGCACATGGTTGTTGCGATGTTATGTAAAACTATTAGTTTTGTTTTTTAAACTTTAGAATGAGGTGCCTCGAGATTGTGAGGAATTTTAAAGGGTGCTTAGACTGAAAAAGTGACGCTTTAGCCGCGAGCTCGCCGCTCGTCTGGATGCACTGTACTGTTGTTGTTACTTTAATGCGAGTACCTGACCTCCCTTTTTTATCTAAATAAACGTATTGAGTACAAACATACTACACTATAGAGCTTCTTTATATTTCCCCATTTTACCCGGTTTGCCATGTTCTGAGTGGTGCATAGCTTTTCATCTGGTACTGGAAAATGGCATTACCCCCTAGGCTCCGGAACCCCAGGAGGAACCGATGAGAGATCCCCTCTCCCCGCAGAGTGATCATCTATCCTCTTGGTTACTTTGAATGCTGCTTACCTTACAGCAGTATGGTAAGGAGTTAGTACACCTGCGGGTGTCATGTTGCATTGAAGATGCACAGCACAAAAGTCACAATGCCACCTATTGATGCCAGTTAGTACCTTATGGTTTGCACCTTGCGCTTTCTATTGGTTGGAATATTTCATTACTTCCAGACTGTGATTCATTTGCACTTTCATACATATGGACTTTTTTTGAATGATTATTTTTCTCATTGCATTATGTTGTTTTGATTATTCAATACACTACAGTCACCTTATTTGCTTTTATTGCACTGATCACTATTACTTTTCGATTTAATGAAGCATTGGATTTGTTTCTATATATGTCAGTTTGGCATTGAAACAACACATACTGTTATTTACCTCAGCACTTTATATTTATTTATTTATTACTCTGGAGCGCAACACCATTCTTTGATTTTTTTCCAATTACCCTATCTTGTCGAGATTTATTAAATGCACACAAAAAAACCTTCAAATGATAATATAACTAGAATTATTACAACTTATTCGACACAGCACAAACAAGTACTGGCATCTACTAACGAAGGACCCATTACTTGCTCCATTTGTTTCCATCCTGCCAGCCGTCACCTATAGGAGGGCCCCCTCTGTGGGTGATAAACTGGTAGCTAGTGAACACAAATCAATCAAGGGTGACATATGTAAAACCTTGGGAACCTTTGCGTGTGGTGGATGTGGCTACTGCCAATACATGGACAGGCGTAAACACATTGACCTACACAATGGATGCAATTTTCGTCCCATACATTATGTAAATTGCAGGACTCCCGGCATAGTGTACCTACTCACTTGTAAATGTGGGTGCTACTATGTTGGGAAGACCATAAACAAATTTTGGAAACAAATATACTAACATCTATCCACCATACGCAAAGGAGACCCCGATGTCCCCATTGGCTGCCATATGGCATTAGTTCACCCAGAATCTATCCCTAAGGTATATTTCCTGGCACTTGACCATATACATTTTAACCTGCAGAGGTGGCGACTTTAAAAAGCGTCTTCTCCAATGTAAGTTCAGATGGATATTTCATTTACAGGCCTCACCACCTGGCCTAAATGAGGCATTCAATTTTAAGAGCCGGTTCACACTGGGACGACTTGTCAGGCGACTTCCTTTTCGCCGGCGCATGACATTATCACGCCCCGAGGGGTGGGGCTGTGCCGCATGCCTCCACGTCAGGGAGACACTGAGTCCGGCCTCAGCTGTTTCTTATACAGCAAATGACGCCCGACAACCAGCACCACCCCGTGAGGATTGGCTCCCTCATCAGACGATTCCCTATACAATAGCGCTCACACACACCTGGCATGTCTCGGTCTCAGCACGGCCGCTCTGATGTCTGCGCTTCCACCATTATACTGAAAGGTAATGTACTATTCAAATACAAGCAATTCTGGGCAATACATGGCTCTGCTTTGCTGCCACATCCACACTGGATGTGTCTGTGTACTAATTTTAAAACCCTGATTGATTTCTTTTCACTTTTATGGTCTTTTAGACAGTATTACCTCTCTTCTGATGTAGCCATCTGAGTGTCTCCTGTGGATGTGAAGCAGTAGCCGGCCCCAGGTTTGCATGCCTGTCTATCCATGCTGTCTGTGCGGTCTCTCTCACCCAACGTGGAATTTTCGCAATTGTTTTTACCATTACCCCATTTCCTTCAATGAACCCTGTATGCAAGTACCTTTAAGCCTAAAAAAAACATTTAGTTCACCATGTAAAACTACTTGCCTTTTATGCACTATATAACTGTATCCATGTTGCAGATAAAGTCACCCAAATGTAAACCTCCCCTGATGAAGGAAAAAATATATAGCAATACATTTCCAAAACATGTCAGGATGTATGCTACAAATCTTCACGGACTGACCTCAGTTTGACTCTGGCAGTGCCTGGATTATTAGCTTTGGGTTTGATATATATATATATCCATCCATCCATGTATTAACTGGTTCATTGGTATACCTTGTATAATTTAATGTCACTGTTCATGTTTATAAAATTTATTACATATTGCGTACTCAATAAAAGTGGCACTCTGCTGCCTTTTACTTACTACACTACTCCTATTTCTGCCTTAAAAGTCCAAGCTGGCAGCCACTGCTGCACTTGTTGCAGGTTTCCTCTCTTCATGTTTTAAGGATGTTGGCAGTCCCATACACTCAAATCCCAAACTATTTTTTTTTCTTATCTAGAAAACATGCTTGTGTCAAGCATAATGGAAAATACAATATCGTAAAAAGAAAGGAGGGAGATCAGGTAAAGGTAAAATCCAAATCTATTTTTCATCAAGTCTGGCATCATGCCTCAGCAAGGGAGATTTACTGAAACTGGAGCGCTCAGAATCTAGTGCAGCTGTGTATGGTAGCCAGTTTCGAAGTTCAGCTTGTTCAATTCAACTAGTTATCAGCTGAACTTGCGCAATTTCATTCCGGCATGTCAGTTCGACTTCAGGGGCGATTTTAGAGACATCGGTGCACCGATATCTATGCAAATTTGCACCCCGAAGTCGCCAAAAGTAGTACAGAAACTACTTTTGGGAATCAGTGCGTTGCTGCACCGATTCAGACGGTACCATTGCCAGCAATAGCTGCCGATTTGACATGTCAAATTACATCAATGTGTACCTAGGCTTAAGGCTCAAGGTTTTTTTTACCTTCATGCATTCTATAAAACTAATCTGAGCCATATCTTGCTTCAGCGATGTGTCCACAAAAGCCATGGCTCTCCTGGGTCTCTCCCTCCTTATTGGATGAGGCAGCAGCGGTAGCCATTGGTTCCCGCTACTGTCAATCACAGCCAGTGAGCAAATAAGGAAAGCCGGGGGTTGAGCCGTGCTCTGTGTGTGAATAGACACACAGAGCAGCAGCTCAGGAGAGAACCTGCGCTAAGCAGGTGGGACGGGCCTAGAGCGCAGATGGGGGACCTGGGAAGAGGAGGATCAGGGCTGCTCTGTGCAAAACCATTTCACAAAACAGGTACCGATAACATGTTTGTTGTTTAAACAAAACAATTAGGATTTTTCCGTCATACTTACCTGTAAAATCCTTTTCTTGGAGTATCACGGGACAAACAGCAACCAGAATAATAACTATATGGGTTATACACTACCTACTTGTGGATGGACACTGGCAGAAAGTTAAACAGGAAGTCCACCCTTATATAACCCCTCCTACACAGGAAGAACCTCAGTTTTGCAGCAAAGCAATGACAATCCCAAAAAAGATGGGGGGGGGGGCCTCTGTGTCCCATGATGTACTCCAAGAAAAGGATTTTACAGGCAAGTATGACAGAAAAATCTTAATTTCTTTATCGTACATCACGGGACACAGAGCAACCATAAAAATGACTATATGGGATGTCCTAAAGCAATGCCTTTGAGGGGAGGGAGACACAATCACAGAAACTGTCACCTGAGAAGGACTCCTTCTGCCGGCCAAAACATACTGTGGCCAAAGCAGTATCCTCTGTGGCTTTGATAGATATTTGGTAAAATTCTGTGAAGGTATGAACAAAATACCATGTAATGGCCTTAAATCCTGAGCCACTGACACCTGATGGCAGATGGCCCAAGATGTCCCCACACACCTGGTAGCGAGCATTTTTACTAAAAAAAAAAAAAAAGGGGGTGGGGGACCTTGCACTTTCAATTTATAGACTTGAATAATTAACTGGAAAATCCAATGAAAATAGTTAACCTGGATGCCTCCTGCCCATCCTGGGTTCTACTGGCAGCACAAACCAGGATTCCTGACCTGTACCGACAAATTAAGTAATTCTGACCACCAGAACTACCTCCAGAGTATGCAGTGATCCAACTCCTGCCAACTGAGGATCAGAAAAGAAGACAAGTCATTGTCTTGATTCAAGTGAAAACCAGACACCATACTAGGCAGAAAATGGATGAGGACACAACATCACCTTAATATCATGCAAGACCAAAAACGGCTTCTTGCATGAAAGAGCCACCAAAGCTAACACTCCACTTAGTGAAGTGCTAGCAACCAAAGAAGCCACCTTCCGAGATAAAGGACTAACAGAATCTCTTGATTGGTTCAAAAAGTGGCCTCTGCCAGGACAGTCAAGATCAAACTCAAGTCCCAAGGACACAAGAATGGCCTAACAGGCGAGACGGTCTACGTTACACGCTGTATGAAGTATGAATCAAGCAATAAGAAACAGCCCCTGCAAAAAAAAAAAAGTGTATAGGGATGAACCCTGACCGTTAATGATACTTAAGGCCAATCTCCTTTGCCCTACCGATTGGAGTAGAAAGAGAAAATCTCCCACTCAAATATTTTCTGCGGGTGCCACTTCCTGGCTTCACCTCAGGCAAAAAAATAATTTCCAAGTCCTGTAATTGAAGTTCACCGAAGCTGGTTTCCAGGGGCTCAACAGTGCTGAGATACAGGACTCAAGACCATTAGGTCCCACTGGACTGGGAGTGTACAAAGAGCGACCCCAGCAAGACTCGCTATGTCAGTGTACCAAGCCCTCCTGGGCCAATTCGGCCAACATTATTATCAGTGTTACCCCCCTAGCGGATTTTTAACAAAAGATGTGGCAGAAGCCGAAACAGAGGGAAAGCATCAAATAAGGGAGAACTGGTCCCTAAGGTGCTACCAGTAGATCTACCCCTATTGCCAATGTGACCCTCGTCCCGGACACAACCTGTCCCAACTTGTTGTAAAACTTGGAATTTAGTAGATTCACCTGAGTTCCTTTTGCCTCTATTTTACCTGGAATATGCACGGACAATAGTGACAGTCCTTGTGCTGCCCCAGACAGAATGTGGTTCACCTTCTTGAGCCACATGACTCCTGGTGCTGCCCTGGTGGTTGATATACATGCCCCTGCAGAGGCTTTCCTAGATAGAACCTCCAACTAGTTTGTACCATAATCCAGAGCAAGGCGAACTGGTCAAAAGCTCAAAGATATTTATGAGCAGTATACTCCTGTGGAGACCAAGTCGACTGAACTGTAGCCACCCTCAAACCGAATGTAGAAACTGGCATCAGTGGTTATCTTTTAATACCTGAAAGGAAGAACTCAACCTTTCTAGATTCCAAACCATCAGCCACCAATCTTTAGCTGTGCAACACCCCGGGAACAGAGCCCTCCAGCAATCCAATGCCTGGATCTTCAAGTTCGAGGAGAGGGAGAGGGAGAGGGAGAGGGAGAGAGAGATCCTCTCCAAGACCTGGAGTAGGACTGTACATAAGGAATGTGCTTCAACCTAGATACAGCTTCATACTGCAAAATGTATTGAAGGAAAATCTGGACCAACTGCTTCCTGATCAAAAGGTTATTGAGGTATACTGAGATTGACATCCCCCCTGTGTCTTTAGCAAGTCCAGCACCGGAGCTAGGAGCTTTGTGAACCTCAGAAGCTGTGGCCAGCCTGAAGAATGATCACAAAAAAGAAAACAGATGACTTTCTACTGCAATTACAGAAATCTTTGATGAGGCTGGAAACAACCCGGCACATGAAGCTGTGTTTCTCCTGATGATTATGGGCCCCGCAATCTACCTCTTGCAGACAGGTCATCACTAAACAAACCAAGCCCATCTGAAGCAGAAGGATGCCCAGTAGATTGAGATCTAAAGATAGACCTCATGTCCCTATTCAGTTTTGAAGCTGCTACCATTTAATTGTTTTACAATAATGAGCCCTTAACTTTTGCTCCAAGACCCAACGCAAGGCGAAGACCGACCCGGCTAAGGAAGGAGCAACCACCTCAGAGACTGCTCTAAAATCTTATGGTCTGAGATACTCTCAAACACAGCAACCTCAGATGCCCCCTTCACTTAGGAGGGAAACCTGGGCAGTCTCCCATCCAAGTACTAACCAGGCTTGATCCAAGATCAGGCGCCACAGTGGCGCAGATGACCCTGATGCCATTGGTCCAACAGGAGACGTGAACATTGCCAGACCACTGATCCTAAGGGCGGTGGCACCCTTCTAAGTCATTTAGCTAGTCTAACATATACAGTCACTTTATTATGTATTAGACAAACTAATATGCAGTTCCACAAGTATGCAGGCCTAGACAATGTTGGTCTACCGCTATACAACCCCGTAAGTATGCAGGTACTAGAGCTGCACGATTCTGCCTAAAATGAGAATCACGATTTTTTTGCTTAGAAGGTAGATCACGATTCTCTCACGATTCTCGTGGCATAACATCATCTTTCACATTAAAACAAAAAATTTTGGGCCAACTTTACTGTTTCGTTTTTTGTTTTTTTTATTCATTGAAGAAGTGTATTTTTTCCCAAAAAATTGCATTTGAAAGACCGCTGGGAAAATACAGTGCGACATAAAATATTGCAGCAATTACCATTTTATTCCCTAGGGTCTCTGCTAAAATATATATAATGTTTGGGGGTTCTAAGTAATTTTCTAGCAAAAAAAAAATATTGATTTTAACTTAAAGTGGCGTTCCAGCCGAAATTATACTTTTTAAATAAAAATACCCCTATAATACACAAGCTTAATGTATTCTAGTAAAGTTAGTCTGTAAACTAAGGTCTGTTTTGTTAGTTTATAGCAGTAGTTTGTTATTTTATAAACTTCCAGCAGGCCGTGGCCATCTTAAGTGTGGGCATCTGAAGCCAGACTGCATTTCTTCCTAGATCTCATCCTTGCAGATCTCGCACATGCTCAGTGCAGCACAAGCAGTGTAATAGGTTTCAGGTCAGGTTTCCATAGCAACGGCAGTGTCAGAGGAAGTTGCCGCCCCTTCCCAGAAGGCATTGCAAACAGGAAATGATGCGATGGGCCACGGCCAGGGAGGAGGAAGTGAAAAATGAATACAGCAGATATACAGTAGGTGCTGAGAAAAAAAAATAAAAAATATCCAATTTGTTTACAGTGCACAGTTTAGTGAGGGATGCTGAAGAGTTGTAAAAATGGGTGGAACCCCACTTTAAGAAAGAGGTGTCACAAAAAGATTTAGACTTTAAGTGGTTAAACTTCCCGCATTTACACATTGTTGATAACTTGGCAGACTGCCCATTATTTATTATCCCTTTGATCTAAGAATAGGGCTGCAAACTAACGATTATTTTCATAATCGATTAGTTGGCCGATTATGGTTTCGATTAAAAAGTGTGGTGTATAATTTAGTTAATATGTAAAGTTTAAAAAAAGGCAATTTATTCCTAAATATCTTTATACGCAGGGGTAAATATAAATAACCAACTATATGGTTAGGGAGTGAAATCTTTAATCCTCTCTGAGAATAACAGACAGAAGAGATATACTCTATATACTATTAGAGGTTGAATCTGGTAAATATCAGACTCAGATCAAATTTTTTTATTTAAAGAAAAAAAAAAATCTAGATCTAGTTTTGCAGATTTTCAAACAGAATTGTAATATTATATGCTTTTCTGCAGCTTCTCCATTGAAGGATATTGAACCAAAAAAGCACCGTTTTGCATTGAAAAAGGTCCTTGACCCTTTCCAAATATACAGCAGCTGAAAAAAGCATAGATGTGAATGTTAAATGAACTGTAGTGCATTTCTGCAAAAAGCACGAAAAAACACATGGGTGGGAACCAGGCCTAAGACATTTAGTAACATAATGGAGTTAAAAAAAAAATAAAAAATTAGCCCTTAGTTTTTTTTACTGTGCAACAGTGAAAGTAATATTTACAGTAGAGATTATTTGCTCTTTTTGTACTATATAGGGCTAATTTTAGCTTTAACCCCATTATGTTACTGACCGATTAATCGATTACTATTTTCATAATCGATTAGTTGTCGATTAATCGATTAGTTGTTTCGGCCCTATCTAAGAAGGAAGCTTAGTTACAATGTTTCAAGTTAAAGACTTGGCAGACTGCCCAGATGCTTTCTTTTCTCCACTTGTTTATATGAAAGAATCAGCAAAATCTGCAGTAGAGATCGTCAGGGGGGGTGAATCAAGATCACAATTTTTTAACGATTATGCAGCTCTAGCAGGTACCCAGGTATGCAATGCAAACATGCAGGTATACAAGTATTCTTGCCATTCATGCATCTATGTATGCAGTTCAAGGCAATAAGTACATTTGTATGTAGTCCTAGTTAAAAAACAGAAATGTGTGTAGTCCTAGGTAAATAAAGCACATATGTATACAGTTTAATGCAACTAAGCACATATGTATACAATTTAATGTAAATAAGCACATATGTATACAGGTTAATGCAACTAAGCACATAGTTAAACTAAGGATATACATATGCAGTACAAATGAAAACATGCCAGCATGCGTTTAAGCAATATGCATTTATGGAGGCATGCGTTTATGGAAGCATGTAGGTATGTGCTTAAACAAATATGCGTTTAGGCAAAACATGAAAGCGTGTCCATTCAAACACACATTTACATAATACGTGCCCATGGAGACATGCGTTTATGAAAGGAGTTTATGCAACATATATTGCGCAACACGCATCTATGCAAACATGTGTCTATGCACCATGGGTTTATGCTAACATGCATCAACGCAAACACGTACATCTATGCAACATGCATACACACTTGTGCCCACACGTCTATACAAACATATGCTTAAAAAAACTCCTGCGTTTATGCAACATGCATCCACGCAGACACGCCCAGCCTTGGGGGGGCTGCATGCTGGGCGCCACCCGCTTGTCGGGCGTGGCCATCTGCGAACATGTGCCTATGCAGGCTTGTATTCTATGCAAGTAAGCAAGCATGTATACCATGTTGCACCTGGGCCCATATTAGTTATAGTCAAGATTAGCCAAGTAGATAAGCATCCAATGCAGCCTCTATGCTGCTTCAACAGCCTAAGGCCTCTTCCACACCTGTGCGACCCGTCCTGTGGCTTGGGACTGCAAGGTCCCTGACCAGTCGCACCCCATGATTTCCAATGAGTACCCTTCACATCCGTGCGACTTCAAGTCGCAGCGACCTCAAAGCAGCCCCTGCGCCACTCCGGTCTGACCTTGGCATGACTTGAGGTCCATAGACCTCAAGATTACACAGGCACTACTTCACATCGCTGCAAAATCGTGGCCAAAATGCGTGACTTTCAAATCGCACAAGTGTGAAAAGGGAGCCCCAAAACATGCCATTCTGGAGACAACTCCTTCAAGTGCACAGAAGCCCATGGTATTCCAAATGTGCTTATGCCCCATGTATGTATCTATGTATGCATGCAACATCTATGCAAAACGTGTTTATTCAAGCATGCATTTAGGCAATAAGCTTGCAAGCGTGTATACTATGCTGCACCTGCCCAACTGTACTTGGCCCCATACTAGTTTTTTACTAGTTTAGCATGTTGTGCATGCCACCCAACCTTTTCCTGCTTCAACCTAAAAGTAAGCTCCTGCAGACCAAATGCACATTATTCTGAAGTTTGCAGGTATGCACCAGGCCCCATACCATTTTTGTGCCAAGTGCACAGTATTCTGGAGACCCAACACTTTAAAATGCACTGCTAGGGGTGTATCGACTTAGTTGTACAGGCCCCCCCCCCCTGAATTAAACAAGTATGCAGTATAAAATCATTGTCTGGCCACACATTTCCCCCATAGTAAGTACTCACACTTCACTAATATCCATGGGATGGTGTTATGTCTCAAGAGTGGAAGCTGTCGACCACATGGCTTTCTTAACATGGTCGCCCTTCCACTTCCTGCCTACATAAAAATAGGCCATACTGAGTGAGCCTGCACCCTCTAGTGGCTGGAGAAGAAACAGCAGCCCACACGATTAAGTTCACAGCATGATTAAGCAGCAAACTGCCCCCAGTGGCCACTGGGAAAACAGACAGTCAGATCTCTGGTATGCAGACTCATCATTCCCGCTGCAGGACTCTGAACATAACAGAAGTCCAATCTTCACCTATCACGGTGAGCTTTGTCATAAAAGACCTTCAGGGACTGGCCCCCCCCTAATGTAGGGTCCACTCCCCTGGACCTGTATAGCACCTTGCAGGAAAGCACCTTGGTCAGAACAAACACTGTACAGAGTTCCATTATGCAGGGTCCAGCGCCATAAGGCTGCATTACAGGCAAACCTCAAGGAATCTTCTCTCCTTCCTATGAGGCTCGTGTACCATTTTGGCTGATCGCTTTTTCGCATGGATCCGAATGAAGTCCACGATTTTAAATAGAACCTGCCAGACCTTCAAGAATGCTCTAAGAGCACATGTATCA
Source organism: Lithobates septentrionalis (assembly GCA_037952835.1). Classification (NCBI taxonomy): domain Eukaryota; kingdom Metazoa; phylum Chordata; class Amphibia; order Anura; family Ranidae; genus Lithobates; species Lithobates septentrionalis. The sequence goes on from JBBDGP010000108.1 coordinate 968,026, forward strand.
CATCAGTGACCAGTCACTTTAAGCTTTGAAAATAAAACCTGGAAGCTGCCTGCTTTCTCCAGTGTTAGTACCCCCCCCCCCCCCCCCACTGTGTCCAGTTTTCTTAAAGTGTTAATTAGTGTTGTCCGCATTTTGGTGGGTGCTACTTGCACATTATGGCATACCTGCCTACCAAAGCCCCTCCTCCAATGATGTGACTTTTGCAATCTCATTCATCTCCACTGCTGACAGCTTTGGCGGGTCCCTTCTGGATTTGGCATCTTCGGCCATTTTGATTCCCCAGCATAGAATTATGTAATGCCCATGCACGAGCCAAGAGAAATGCATCAACCAAGCACCCACTGTATGCCAAGATTGTACACTGAATTGCGCATGCACAAAATAGCAGTCAGGCAGAAAAGAATCCTATTACAGAGGAGACATATGGAGGGAGAGGTTACTAAAACTGGAGTAGCTGTGAACAGTAGCCAATCAGCTTTGAAAATTAAAGCAGAAGTTGATAGGTTTCCATGCACAGCTGCAAAAATAAAAAAAGGTTAACTTAACGGATAATCGCGATACTAAAACAAAAATGACAATACCCATAAAGAGTTAACAAATTATTCAGTGTATTTACTTGTAGCCTCTTTCCAGAACTTAGTTTTATTTCAATTGGAGAAAAAAAAAAAAAGGAGGTAACAAAGATACATAAAAACACAAGGCTTTTTAGAACGGGTTCCAGGGCAAAGTACATTCCTCATTCCTGTAAGATTTTAAAAATCCAGGATTGTTTTGCCAATGGTTCCCTTTTTAAAAACAGTGGAAATATTGCACACAATTCTCATTTATAGTGAAATAACTTATTAGCATGTTTTCCAGGGATCAGGGATTTGAATCAATCCCAGACTGTTCTTTACAACCAAAGAACTCTATGCAGATAAAGCATTAAATGTAACCATCTTATTATCTGGGAAAGAAGATTGCATTGAGAACTCCATAAGAATGGTAAATTCAGCTTAAGGTGGAGGACGATTACAGCATTTGGCTCATGATATATACTTGTATATGGAATCTAACAGAAAAATCCACCAGTATGAAGTTTCTTTGTCAACTTGCTGCTCTTTCAGCTCACCCTACCTTTAATTCATTCTGAATGCCCAGATGTCAAAGGGCAATCTGCAAGACTGAAAACAATGCAGTACGAGCAGCAAGGGAAGCAGATCAAATGAAGAACTGTAGTGATGTGGCGCTTGCTACTAGGAAAAAGACACAACACTTTCAAGTGTCCTGATCGCCCTGCAAACCAAATCAACTGTTTTGAGTGGCGCTTTCGTCTAATGTTCCATTGTTTTAGATGGAAACATGAGAGGCAAATGTAAAAACAATGCATTCTTCTGTTTCCTCTGGTCTCTCTAGAAACATCAGTGAATATTGTATTTTAGAGTGTAGAGACAACAAGACTGATATCTTACATATGTCATGTACCGCTTTCAGTAGGTGAAGGTCTTGAAGAATACAACATTCAATTATACAGCCATGGGGCAGTTTGTGTAACAGAAAACAGTAATAACATACTGGAAGAAAAGAAAAGAGCAGAGAAAGACTTATACTGATAGAATTATCAAAACTTTTCCGCAAAAAGCACAATGCTTGAAAATAAGGTTTCAAGTTTAGAAAACAATTCTACCCCTACATGCCCCAAAATAAAATCATCTCTTAAAGCACCCACTGTTTGCAGCAGAAGTCACAGATAAATGTATGCCAAAAGCGTCATTGTTTTCTAATTATCCTTAAAAATCATGCAGAAATGAAAGAGAAACTTTAGAGGGGTCTCTCTGATACAGCAGTGTAACTCTTCACACGGGCAAAGAATAGTGGGGTGTACATCTTATCCATGTCAAATGATGTAATCGCTGTCTCTCCAGTGGATCTGTAAGAGAAATGTAATTGAAACCAAAACAGACAATAAAATAACATTAACATACTAAGGTGACAGAATGTAATTCAAACTAGGATTATAAAATTTTTTCTCCTGCACAAAGAATTTATCTTTTGTAGCTGGTTTCCTTAAATTCACACAATCCCTGTTATTTTTAATACATTTATTTATTATTTATTTATTTATTTCAGGTACTTGTATAGCGCCATTTGAAGCCATCATACATGCAATACTTACTAGAAAAAGATGGATAGATAGAAAGATTGAAAAAAAAAGAACTGAATCTATATATGTTAGGCAGGCCATATACGGAGCGCATTTCTTTCCTCTAATCACAGGTTGCAGGAAAGAAATTCACTTGATTCCCCCCATCAACACAGACATTGTTGACAGAGGAATTTCTACCGCCCAGTTATTGTATTCTCCCGACGGGGGGGGTGGGGCGACAGTGAAAGGGGGAAGCCGCCCCCACCAGCAGAACACAGTGATTATTGCTAGCGGCTATACCAGCTGCTAGTGACAATCGTATGTAGATTCCTGCAGGCTGGTTGTACCCAAGTTGATTGACCAACTTTGTACATTCAGGCTACCTATATATAGTTCAGAATTTGTCCGGTTTCTGCTGAACCGCCCGAGATTCGAACAGTCTATGGCCATCCTTAGGCGTTTGCTCCATCTTTAGCATTTTCTTGTTTTCCCCTCTCAAAAAGGAACTGCAGAATATAATGTATGTACTTAAGAGTCTATGCACAAAAAATATTTAAAATGATACTAAACAGAGAAGTGTTAGAGATTGCAAACCTTACATTTTTTTTTAACATGTTATAATTCCCTTCTCTATGCAATGGTTTTGCACAAAGCAGCTCGCTCCTGAGCCAGGCTGTTTGCTGAACTCGCACAATTTCATTCCCACATGTCAGTCTCGACTTCTGGAGTGATTTCAGAGACATCTGTGTGGATTTCTGCACAGATGTCTATTGAAATTGCACCCAGAAGTCGCCAAAAGTAGTACAGAAACTACTTTTGGGAATCGGTGCGGCGTCGCACCGATTCGGACAGTGCAATAGCAATAGCCACCGATTTGACATTCGATTTGACATGTCAAATCGCTGCGATGTGAACCAGGGCTTATTGCCCCAATTCATTCTCATACAACCATATGTATCATGCCTCTTTATCCTGTTTTTTTTTTTTTTTAATCTTCTAAGTACCTTATTCCTGCAGCGCTGTTGTGTGGTTCCATGATCTTTCTCTGTTCTTTGGCATCTGCAGGGAAAAATCCTTGGGAGAGGCTTTTATTGCTCTACTGATGTATGCTCTCTACAGTGCGAGTTTGTGTCTGGTCAGCTCTGATTGGTGCTGGGCCAGTCACATGACTAAAAGAAAACAGTTTCAAAAGAGCAATTCAAATTAGATTATAAATATCAGATAACAGTTTTACAGCTCGCAATGAAATCTTAATTGAACATTAAAAGTGTATTTATTTACATTAAATGTGTATTTATTTGCATTAGATACAATGGATATAAAACGTCTAAACACCCCTTTAAAATGTCAGGTTTCTGTGATTTAAAAAAAAATTAGACAAAGATAAAATAATGTCAGAACTTTTTCCACCTTTAATGTGACCTATAAACTGTACAACTTAATTGAAACACAAACTGAAATCTTTTAGGGGGGTTGGGCTATGGGAGAAAAAAAAAAGAATAATGTGGTTGCATAAGTGTGCACACCCTCTTATAACTGGGGATGTAGCTGTGTTCAGAATTAGGCAATCACATTCAAACTCATGTTAAATAGGAGTCAGTACACACCTGCCATCATATAAGTGCCTCTGATTAACCCCAAATAAAAGTTCTAGTAAATCTTTCCTGACATTTTTTTTAGTCGCATCCTACAGCAAAAGCCATGGTCCGCAGAGTGCTTCCAAAGCATCAGAGGGATCTCATTGTTAAAAGGTATCAGGCATTAGATATACCATGGAACACAGTGAAGACAGTCATTATCAAGTGGGGAAAATATGGCACAACAGTGACATTACCAAGAACTGGATGTCCCTCCAAAATTGATGAAAAGACGAGAAGAAAACTGGTCAGTGAGGCTGCAAAGAGGCCTACAGCAACATTAAAGGAGCTGCAGGATTATCTGGCAAGTATTGGCTTTGTGGTACACGTGACAACAATCTCCCATGTTCTTCATATGCCTGGGTTTTGGGGTAGAGTGGCAAGATGGAAGCCTTTTCTAACGAAGAAAAACATCCTAGCCCGGCTAAATTTTGCAAAAACACATCTGAAGTCTCCCAAAAGCATGTGGGAAAATGTGTTATGGTCTGATTAAACCAAGGTTGAACTTTTTGGCCATAGTTCCAAAAGATATTTTTGGTGCAAAAACACTGCACATCAACAAAAGAACAATAAAACCACAGTGAAGCATGGTGGTGGCAGCATCATGCTTTGGGTCAAGGTAGAGGGAATTATGAACAGTTCCAAATACCAGTCAATATTGGCACAAAACTTTCAAGCTTCTGCTAGAAAGCTGAACATGAAGAAGAACTTCATCTTTCAGCATAACGACCAAAAACATACAACCAAACCAGAAGAAGATTAAAAGTTTTGGAATGGCCCATCCAGAGTGCAGACCTGAATCGGATTGAAAATTTGTGGGGTGATCTGAAGAGGGATGTGCACAGCAGATGCCCTCGCCATCTGACAGATTTGGAGTGTTTTTGCAAAGAAGAGTGGGCAAATGTTGGCAAGTCAAGATGTGCCATGCTGATAGACTCATACCCAAAAAGACTGAGTGCTGTAATAAAATCAATAGGTACTTCAACAAAGTATTAGTTTAGGGGTGTGCACACTTATGCAACCATATTATTTTAGTATTTTATTTTTACTTCCCTAAAACTAAAAAAGATATCAGTTTGTTGTTCAATTGAGCTGTACAGTTTATAGGTCACATTAAAAGGTGGAAAAAGTTCTTAAATTATTTTTTTTGTCTCATTTTTTTACATCACAGAAACCTGACATTTTAACAGGGGTGTGTAGAATTTTTATATCCACTTTATGGTGTGGGCAAAGTGAAATATGCTTTCATTATGGTCAGATGATATCTGCATCCAAAGCTTTTTTTTCTACTTTACAGGTATTAGCAATTACATTTGATATATTTAATACAGATTTATTTTAAAATTAAGCATTTATGAGTTTCTTAGTGAATGCAATCAATCATACTATTACCCGCCCCCATAGTGTTTAGTAATAGGAGAACATGGAGGAAGAGGGAGGGGAGTGTCATTTATCATTGTGTATACATCCACATGTGTGACTATAGTCATGTGGGTTGCACAGATAAGAAAAAAGGAGGAAAAGAAAAAAGGAGGAAATTAAGAGCTTAGAAGTAAACTGAAATTGAGCATGCTCCATAGAGGACACCAGCTAATCCAAACAATATCAACCTGCAGGAAACAGAGAAGATGAGAGGGACATCTGAAGGGGGAACAACCAGCCAGGTATAGGTCAGTCACTTTACACAAAACAAATGCTTTAGTGGCTTTGTGAATATGCACACTCTGGTTTATAGCATGTAATAAGAGTTTATGATAGTCTGAGTTTAATGACACTTTGATATGCAGATATGAAGAGTCAGTTGTGCAGGGTGTCTAAATATGAATGAACAGCACCAGAATCTTGCATTCAGCAATCAACTCAAAAGGCACACAAAACATTTATTTTCCATGGGCCCTATGCACACCATAACACTGCATTCAAGTGCAGTGCGCTGCATATAAATGCATCGTGTCTGCAATTATAAGTATAGAAACTCACTGCACAACCATGTAATGCATTGCACGAGCTTTAAATGATGCCTGCTCCACAGTGCACAGGCATTAAAGTGCCAATAAACCCAGACTAAAAAAAAAAACTCATTCAGTGCTATATAACAGAGCATGCATGCTCACAAGGCCACAAAAGCATTCATTTTGTGTAGAGCGAAAGATACCTGGTTGATCCAGCTTTCAGCTGTCCCTTTCATCTTCTCTGTGTCCCCATTGCAGCCTGAGATTGTGTAGTCCTTGATAAAGCATGCTCTAATTTCAGATTTCCTAAGCTCTTCATTTCCTACTTTTTCTTATCTGTGCAGCCCACATGACTATAGAGCAGGGGTCCTCAAACTACGGCCCGCGGGCCACATGCGGCCCGCCGAGGACATTTATCCGGCCCACCCCACCCAGGGCCGGATTCCCGACAGGCCAGGCTCGGGCCGGGGCCAGGTCGGCTCAGCTTGGGCAAGTTCACTCTGCTTCAGCAGGGAGCATATCCGCTCCGCTCAAGCCGCCTCCCCCACCCCAGTAATGGAGGGCTCCGTGTGCCGCGCTGCATGCTGGGAAGTGCAGTTTCCAGCACAGTCCCGCACGGATTCACGTCTTCCTCACGCAGACAGGAGGCGCGGAGGGTGACAGCAAGAGCGGAGGCTTCAGGCAACAGCCTGCTAACAAGTGAGGACCCCTGTCCATCCCACTGTCCCCCCCCCCTCTGTCCCCCTGTCCACCCCTCTGTCCCCCTGTCCACCCCTCTGTCCCCCTGTCCACCCCTCTGTCCACCCCACTGTCCCCCTGTCCACCCCTCTGTCCCCCTGTCCACCCCTCTGTCCCCCTGTCCACCCCTCTGTCCCCCTGTTCACCCCTCTGTCCCCCTGTTCACCCCTCTGTCCCCCTGTTCACCCCTCTGTCTACCCCACTGTCCCCCTGTCCACCCCACTGTCCCCCTATCCACCCCTCTGTCTACCCCACTGTCACCCCCTCTGTCCCCCTGTCCACCCCTCTGTCCCCCCCTCTGTCCCCCTGTCCACCCCTCTGTCCCCCTGTCCACCCCTCTGTCCCCCCCCTGTCCACCCCTCTGTCCCCCTGTCCACCCCTCTGTCCCCCTGTCCACCCCTCTGTCCCCCTGTCCACCCCTCTGTCCATTCCTCTGTCCCCCTGTCCACCCCTCTGTCCCCCTGTCCACCCCTCTGTCCCCCTGTCCACCCCTCTGTCCCCCTGTCCACCCCTCTGTCCCCCTGTCCACCCCTCTGTCCCCCTGCCCACCCCTCTGTCCCCCTGCCCACCCCTCTGTCCATCCCACTGTCCATCCCACTGTCCCCCTGTCCACCCCACTGCCCCCCCTCTGTCCCCCTGTCCACCCCTCTGTCCATCCCACTGTCCCCCTGTCCATCCCACTGTCCCCCTGTCCATCCCTCTGTCCCCCTGTTCATCCCCTATATATATTATTATTTATTATTCCTTCTTTTATTCTTTTGCACTACAAAAAAGATGTGTGCATAGGAATTTAGGAATTAGTTCATATTTTTTTATACTATAGTGCGGCCCCCCAACAGTCTGAGGGACCGTGAACTGGCCCCCTGTCTAAAAAGTTTGAGGACCCCTGCTATAGAGTCACACATGTGAGAGTATACACAGTGGTAAATGACACTCCCCTCCCTCCCTCTTCCCTCTTTATTGCTAATCACTATGGGGGTGGGATATAGCATGCTGATTGATTACATCAACTCACAAAAGCTTAGTTTAAATATAAATCAATATTAAATATATCAAACAATTGCTAATACCTGTAAAGTAAAAAAAGAAAAAAAAAAGAAAAATGCAGATGCTGTCTGAACAAAATGAAAGCTAGTGTCAATCATCTTTGACTCTGCCTGCACCAAAATAATGCATGGGAAATACACATCTGATGTTCCATAAAGATTAATAGGGATCTGTCAAACAGTTATTTGATATTTAGAATTGCATTTGCTTTTTTTTTTTTTTTTTTAAGTTATATGTTTTACTTACGTGAATGAATTTCAACAAACACTTCTCTGTTTAGCATCACTTTAATGAAGTGTGTTTGTGACACTTCAATAAAGTTGGAAAAAAAAAAGGCAAGTAAAAGGTAAACGAACATTACTCTGCAGTTCTTATACACAACGTACACCAGTGTGCACACATTTCAGTGGTTTGAATGAGCCCCAACAGGCCTGGTCTAACATAACAACCCCCCCCCCCCCCTTTTCCTGCTCTAGAAATCTATGTATAAACAGTCGTGTTGATGGGTATGGCTATTATGCTAGTAGATAACGCCGCAATTTTAGGATAGAAATCTGCAAGAAAGGTATTTTAAAGCATTCTGTAGCAAAAAGTCATTGACAAGTCATAACAATATATTATATATTACCTCAAATATGATCTTTAGAACAAACAATACACTTCCTCTGAAGTTTTGTGGAAAGTGTTCGTTCACACTCATCACATTCTAAAACTTACTTGTAATTAATATGACAAGAATGATGAATCCAAACCAGCTTGTTGAATTTTTGACGACCACTTGAGCACAGCTGAAGCCCCACATGAAAGCTGTGGTCAGTTTCCTGCACTGGGGCACGGCGGAAGTAACGATATTTTTGGTACTCTGTAGGTTTCTGTATAAAGGATAGGTGTGAAGGGATAAAGCCTGCATGGAAATGCCTGTAACCATACATTAGCTCATAATTCTATTATATATATATATATATCTATAAAGTATAAAGGCAAAAAACTTTATTTTTTTATTTTTTAATAAGTATTGGAAGATCTGGACACCAGAGTCCGCTTGCCTCTCAGTCTTAACCTGTCTCCTAAGCAATTTACCAGGTCCTATAAATGGAGATAGATCTATTTACCAGTCTATTTACCTTTCATCCTGTCCTCTCCCCTTCCCTTCCCTCCCATCCCATATACCCTCTCTACCCTTCCTTCCCTCTGGTCCCTATCCCTCTCCCCTCCTCTTATTCTAGTTCCCACCTTCTCTTACTACTACTTTTGTGCACCATGCACCACTGTTGGGCTACTGTACAAAATCTTTTGCTTTTTACATATTGAATAAAACTCTTTGGAATTTGACATCTGATACAAACGTTCAACTTCCTGCTGATACATTTCGCAGCCTATGTTTTTGTGACATGCTCCAGTTTCCCGTGACATCAGAGTGTTTTGCACTGATGGTTATACTCAGTACACCGAATAGTGTCCTCTGTCTGTTAATCTAGACAATGTTTGTTTAGGGCTGATGTGAACTTGTCCTGATCTGTATTGTACTTACAAATTCCTTGACAATTAAATAAAGAATTAAAAAAAAAAAAAACTTTATTTTTTATTTTTTTTTGTTAGAAGAGAGAGTGGAGAGGGATTAGAACACCTATTAGGTTTTTATTGCGGTCTATGCCTCCATTAGGGAGATTTAACCTCTCTATTTGTCCCATTTATCATTATCCCCAAAAGTGAAAATAAAATAAAATCCCATATTTTGAGTTGTCCTCAGAAATATAATAGAGGGGAAATCTTCCAATGGTGACACCAGTTCTGGTGACCTAGGGGTTCCAAGGTTTCCCCTAATTTCCAAGAATTTCCTCTTACTTCCTGTTTTGGCAACGGGACAGGAAGTGAAGGTAAATCTCCCCAATGGGATCCAGATGGCAAAAATAAAAAATAAAAAACCACACACACACGACACCTGTTATAAACCTCCTTTACTCTATCCAAAATGAAAAGGTAAAAAAAAAAAAAAAAAAAAAAAAAAGAAGTTTTGCCTATAGTTATACTTCAAGTCTAAAATGTAACCACTTCCATGCCCACCGTTGTTATATGTCGGTACTTTGAAGAGGTATATCCTCCTCTGTAACTCAAAACATGCAACCTGTGGGATTTTTTAAACATCACCTATGGAGATTCTTAAGGGTAAAAATTTGTCGCCATTCCACGAGCAGGTGCAATTTTGAAGCATGACATGTTGGGTATCAATTTACTAGGCGTAACATTATATTTCACAATATAAAAAAAAAAAGTTGGGCTAATTTTACTGTTTTTTTAAATTCATAAAAAGGTGTATTTTCTTCCAAAAAAGTGCGCTTGTAAGACCGCTGCGCAAATACGATGTGACAGAAAGTATTGCAACGACTGCCATTTTATTCTCTAGGGTGTTAGAAAAAAAATGTATAATGTTTGGGGGTTCTAAGTAATTTTCTAGCAAAAAAAAAACTGTTTTCAACTTGTAAACAACAAATCTCAAAGAGGCTCGGTCCTTAAGTGGTTAATCTCCTTGATTTATTACTGCTACATATACAGTAATAAAGGTCTCTTTTCTTATCAAGTGCTGTCGCTTCCAGAGAGCTGGGTAGATTCCTAAAGTGATTGTAAAGTCTCGTTAAAAAACAAAAAAAACCAAACATGTTATACTTACCTGCCCTATGCAGAGGATTCGCACAGGGCAGCTTGCTATGGGGGCACCCCAGCGGATCTAGCGTTCGGCCCTGCCCCTCTCTTTCTCCTTAATGGCCAACAAACTTTGATTGACAGCCGTGGGAGCCAATGGCACCGCTGCTGTGTCTCAGCCAATCAGCACAGCCGAATGACTCATGGACATTGCTGGACAGAGATGGGGCTCAGGTAAGTATTAGTGGGGCTGGGGAGGCTGCTACACAGAAAGCTTTTTATTCTAATGCATAGAATGCATTAAGATAAGAAATATTCAGCCTTTACAACTCCTTTAAATGTGAGACTCCCATGTGCTGCCAACACATTTTTTAACCTTTGCTACAGCACTTAAACAGATAATTAAAAAAAGTAGAGAGCAACATATTTTTAATTGCACAATCAATGTAGCATGACTGCATTACAGTAATAAATTAAAAAGGGTTCTAACAAAGGAGACCCAACCAAGTATTATTTACAGAAAATTTGCAACCCATAGCAAATAACTAGTATTCATGTTTATAGCGTTTTGTTTATAGATTAATTTACCGGTACTTTTCATGATGTAGTCATGTAAAATGTTTGCATGTCGCATTAACCAACCAAATTAATGATTTTTATCTGCGACTCCAAAGGGGAGATTTTTCCCTCACTTTTGTCCCTCTGGTGCCAGTAAAAATATGAAATAGGTTTTATCTGGAGTTCAATTTATTTGCTTTTCTGAAAAAGTCTGCTGTTAATAGAGCTCAATAGCTCAAATGGCATGCACACCTGAATGATGCAGAAAAGGGCCTCACCCCCTACTTTCCTCAATTGTACAGACTAATGCCCCGTACACACGGTCGGATTTTCCGATGGAAAATGTCCGATCGGAGCGTGTTGTCGGAAATTCTGACCGTGTGTAGGCTCCATCGGACATTTTCCATCGGATTTTCCGACACACAAAGTTTGAGAGCAGGCTATAAAATTTTCCGACAACAAAATCCGTTGTCAGAAATTCCGATCGTGTGTACACAAATCCGACGGACAAAGTGCCACGCATGCTCAGAATAAATAAAGAGATGAAAGCTATTGGCCACTGCCCCGTTTATAGTCCCGACGTACGTGTTTTACGTCACCACGTTCAGAATGATCGGATTGTCCGACAACTTTGTGTGACCGTGTGTATGCAAGACAAGTTTGAGCCAACATCCTTCGGAAAAAATCCTAGGATTTTGTTGTCGGAATGTCTGATCAATGTCCGACCGTGTGTACGGGGCATTACAGTTTGCGAGACAGTCTAAAAGTACATATCCTGCAATACTCTTTAGAAAACCCATAATGCTCTGGAACAGTAGTGCTATAGATGCACCATGTGCTAAATCTTTGCAGATGAAATAAAGTCAGACATTCTTTTAGATTGTTGGTATGTGAGAAATTTTACCAGCAACACATACCTCTTCCTTCTTGGTGGTTACAACTGCAAAAACTTTGGTTTGGTTATCTGTGTCTTGAGTCAGACGATAATGGCCAAGCAGCACAGCATCAATTCTAAGGAACATCAAATATTTCAAAATAAATAACCACAAGTATTGTTTGCTGTGTGTACATGTTTTTACTAAAAAACAGTAGCGGCACATGTCAGTACTCCTGTTGGCAGGGCATACACTTTATAATTACTGATAACTAGATCCTATAACCCGGGCCCAATCATACCAGAAACTGCACATAACTGCGTGTTTTTGACTGAATGTTTACATGCATTTAAAGCACGTTTGAAGCGTGCTTGATGCACGTTATGCTGCATTTTTCTATACATTTTGGGGTTTTGCTTTCTTAGGGCGCAGTGTGGGGTGTTTGAAGAGCATTTGTAGTGCGGAAAACGGCAGCATGCTCTAGTGTTTTTTGTTTTTTTTTAAACTGCGCTGAACTGCACTGCAATGATGTGAGCTGTGCCCATAAAGTTACCTTGATTTTGGAGTTGGAGTACAGTTCAAAATGCAGCCAACTGCATCCCACTGCGCTCGGTATGAACGAGCCCCTAGGCTGTGTTCACACTAACTCCGCATGTGGCTCACAACAGGGGTCCGGTGCGTCCTCGTTCACCAATTCAGGTCCTATTTCAGCACAAATTTTTGGCTAAATTCAGTCCTGAAATGGACCAAAAGACGCACAGGGCTCCTGTGCAAATTTGCACCAAAGCCACAGCGGAGATATGTGAATATTGAATATGTGAACTGGCTCTATAGAGAGCCAGTCAAAATCTCCTGCTATTGCGAATTGGATGTGGGGGAACCCACATCCAATTTGCAATAGTGTGAACCTAGTCTTAAAGAAATCAAGACTTAAAAAAAAAAAAAAAAAAAAAAAACACTTCAAAAGCAACAAAAAGAAGAAGAAAGAAGAAAGAATAAGAAGAAAGAATAAGAAGAAGGGACTAAAAGAAAGATCAGAAATTCAGAGCTCATTTTTTTTCTAGATGCCAATCAAAATGGTACCATTAATATGATTTAAAAGGTGCTTGCAGCTAGGAGTAAGGTAGGGTAAATATATGAAGCAAATACCAGAAATCCTGATATTTTTGCCTAACCTAACAATGTGCCTATGAAAACACATTGCTGGACAGGACTTCATAAAATTAGAAAGTGCTTTACAGGTAAAAATTTGTTTGAGAATGCAAAGAATTAACATGGTGATAAGATACATACTGAGGATAAAGTCAGCAATTTTTCACCCTGAGAATATTTGAGCATGCCAACCCCACTGTGTACAATTCTTTACACTGAATCTGTGGAACAGAGGCAGCACATTGCATACATCGTTTACAAGAGCAGCTTCGCTGTACGCATGGCTGCTTGTGTGCACTGGAAGAAACAGTGCCCATGCGCAGATCATGGTGCACCAAGTTATTTTTTTTGCAAACTTATGAAATGTGACAAAGTGATATTTTGTTAAATTCCATTAGCTGCAATGCAGTGCATTGCACTGAACCACGATGTGCTGGAAAAAGGCACTGCATCCTGTGATTTTTTTTTCAACATACACCACAGTGCCGTGAACTGGCATGATGGGGAACAAGATCCTATGCTCTGTCCAGCGTTGGGACTGCCCAGCACAGTCCCCATGCTCCTGGTGTGCAGTGGTGTCACTAGGGTTGGTGTCACCTGGTGCGGTAAAACATGGCGTCACCCCCCCACCCCATCATCATTTAAAGAACTATGTGTGGAGCGACCCACACCCCCATTTACCCCCTCCCAGCACAATTTCTCTTTCTCCTTCCCCCATCCCCCCGCTCAGCAAAAATTCCCCCCCCCCCCATATGACCCCCTTCCAGTACAAATAACCCCCCCCCCAGCACTACTTCCCCTCCATTTCCCCCCTTCCAGCACAAATCATTACCCTCGTTTCCCCCCTTTCAAAACAAATCCCTCCTTTCAGCACAAATCATCACCCTCATATACCCCCTTTCAGCACAAATCCCCTTTCTCACCACACTATGACCCCCATATCCCTCCTCCCAGTATAAATTCTCCCTAAACCCCTCCTTCCTATACAAATTCTCTTATCACCCCCCCCCCCCTTCAGTACAAATCATCCCCTCTTCTCCCCCCTCCCTGCACAGATATCCCCCCCTCTGAGCATAACAAATCCGCACCCCCCCCCCCATATACCCCTTCCTTCCAGTAATAGACCCCTCTTTACACAATTTCTCTTATTCCCCCACCCAAGCTACCCTCAGCATACATCCTTTTTTCTAACCCCTCCCCACCAAATCCCCCCTACAAGCACAATCCCCCCCACCCCATTACAAAGGCACTCGCCTCCAGATTTTCCCAGCGAAACAAATAAAATAAATATCTTAATCCCTCCCAGTATAAATCCCCCTTCCTCTTCTTACACAAATACTCAGATTCCTGCACAGACTTACCAGTTATTCAGCGCCGGGAGATCTCCTTCCCAGGCTCCCCCTCCTGCCTTGTCAGAAGACACGTCAGAGCAGAGGAGGAACCTGCGGGAAACTTCCCTCGGCGCTCTGACACCATTATAAACATGCAGCTGGCTGGGACAGAGACCGGCTGCTAAAGTGTCGGCAATCACTGCGCTGGAGACACCCCGCAGGAGAAGTGGGCAAATGCTCCATGCTAGTGATCGCCGACACTGCAGTAGCCCACTGCCGCTCTCCTCCACGCTAACACACTGCGCCCGACACTGGAGCCCCTTCCACCTAGTCCCGGCTCCGGGTGTCATCCTTCTGGCGCACTCACACCTAGTCCCGCACCCCCCGCTCCCCCATAGCAAGGCCACTGCTGGTGTGATTAAGTCCTAAAGCTTTTCTCTGTAAACCTGCACGCTTTTATGTATGTTCTCTATAAATGACTCTAGTGGCAGCAAACTATACAAGTTCTGGTATATAAACTATATAGATTTTAATGAAATATGTACACAATAACCTGATTAAGAAAAACTAAAAACAAATGGGTTTGGTACAACTACTTTCCACAATTCTAAATCTTTTAAGACCCCTTTCACACTGAGGCGGTTTTCAGGCAGCGTGTGACGTTCACCAGCTGGTGGCATGCAACCTCGTGTGAACCGTGTGTTTTTTAATTGCTAGGTCCAGGCCAGATTCCAGATAGGTGGCAGCGAGTACTATTTTTGGTCCGTTTTTATACATCTCGGATCCCTACCATATATCCCCCACTCCTTGCAGACTCTGTTTTTGATTGTGGGTGTGTTGGGTTGTTTGGCCCAGCTGGTTTTTCATTTAGTCCCGGGAGTTGCAATGAGCTCCGGGAGCCCTTCCCTTCTCCTCTTGTCCTTTGGCGAGGAGAGAGTTGGGGCAGATGTCCCGTTCCTCATCTACGTCACGCCATCCCGCACTGTGCACCATACATCATTTCCTGTGGCGGTGGAGCATCGGCGCGGTTAGAATTACATCTCTGCGGTTCACACGAGGTTGCGCTGTTCCGCTCCTAGCGCCTTCCTCCTATTGGCCGCCTGCGTGATGTTGGTGGTCATCCCCAGTCACATTGGAGTATATACACTCTACCTCATCCTATGAGACACTCCCTGCATTGTTGTTCCTGTGGACACTGTGCACCTCCGGACTTACAGGAGCCCTAGGTACTTTTTTGGCAGTCCCTTTTTGTATATTAATTTTTATAGTCCTTTCCTTACACTTTGCCTTGGTGGTTGGTCCTTTCTATCTATACACTAGTAGTTCCCACTTTCTTGGGGTACACCAACAGTTTTCCATCACTTATTCCTTTGGTTTTCTTTCTCGGCCCTGCCACACTAGTTACTTAATATTTGGTCACACACCAGCACACCCCCCATCCATAAAATAGTCACCATGTTATACACCTTATGTTGGTACACATTATACGCATTACATTTTGCATAGATGGGCTTTTGTGACATGGTTCACACCACTCTTGATTCCATAGGGGATTCATTTTCGGGGAATGCCCCGTTTTGTTGGTCATTCCAACTGTGTCATGGGGATCACTGCCTCAGCTCCCAGAGCGGATGTTCCTCCCAGCTGGCCCTCAGCCTTCCATGCCTCTGCCTAGACTCAGAGTTGATTTGTAAGTATGAGTGGGAGATATACTTTTTTATTTTTTCTACCCCCCCCTTTGTTTTTTATACATATTTATATATACTTACCCAATTTAATAATTACCTTCAACATTTTTAATACCCAATTACTTTCAACATCTACCCTGCATCTGCTCCTGAAAAGTGGCAAATTAGCCACGAAACGCGTTGAGTTGAGTATTAGATACCCCCTCTTTTTACACCTAAAGACTATTACCATTATTTCCTTATAGTGAAGCGCTGTATGACAACATTCACATATTTATATAAAAAAAACAAAAAACTTAATAATCCACTTTTATATATTCAAAAGAATGATTGATATCCCAGTGAAATCAGTCCATTTGTGTATAACATCTATTGTTGAAAACTGTTAATTTATCACAGTGTATAAAACAATCCACCACTGTGCTGCTTGCCTAACTGAGATCAATACTTGTGTATCCTTCACCAGCCAAATTGCCTGCTCACCTCACAGATTAGTAATGAATAAAAAAACTCATAATGGTCACTCCTTTCCTTTCCTCCACGCCACAACAGCTTATCCTCCTACTCTCTCCAAGGAGTGTGCTCACGCTCACAGCCTCACAGAGCTTAAATCAAGGCAGTTTCTCCTTTCCTCACTGCTTGCAGATCAGCTCAGCTTCTCTCTCAAATTGATCATTAACATATAATCACCGCTTACAGCTCAGCTCCTCTCTCAAATCAATTGTCCACATGTAATAACAAACAAACTCCATAGTGCTCTCTGCTTGTCACTTTATTAAAAACAGCCCCAAAATTAAGCACACTTTCAAGATCAAAAACAGCATAAGAATATATACGTCCACTCGTTCACCACTACCATGGGCTCACGGTGACTGTGTGACGTCACGGGTTCCTCCCCTCTATACGCGTGTCGCCCTCTGATTGGGCTTCATCAGTAGATGGCTTCTACTGATGAAGCCCAATCAGAGGGCGACACGCGTATAGAGGGGAGGAGCCGAGCTTGTGATGTGCATTCTTATGCTGTTTTTATCCTTGGATCTTGTAAGTGTGCCTAATTTTGGGGCAGTTTTTTTTTATAATCACTTTTTCTTTATTAAGACAAATTCCAACATACAACATAGAAATACACAATTCACAATATATCTATATAAATCTTTTCATCAACATACACCACACTAACCCCCCACCACGAGGAAACACACTGGATCCTTGATCATGTCCTCTGCAATTGAGAAAGAAAAAAAAAAAGGAAACCAAAAGTCAATTTGCGTAAAGAGAAAAAATGCGCAACCAAAGAAAAAATATAAAAATGGTAAATAAGGAATTATGTGATGAAATGTGAAGGAAGTGAAAAAGAAGAAATATATATTATCAACAAGGTAGCAAATGGCTACTTGTAACTAAATATATAACTGTGATTAAACACTTAGGGCTCTTTCACACGAGGGATCCGTATGTCCGTTTTTCATCCTTCCGTTTTCGGATGAAAAACGGACATACATTCATCCCTATGGAGCGTTGGATGTCAGCGGTGACATGTCCGCTGACATCTGACCCGCTCCGATCCGAAAAGTGTAACGGAGGAAAAACCTACTTTTCCATTCGTTTTCGGATCGGATCGGATGACGACGGACACTACGGACCGTCATCATCCGATCCCCCCATAGGGGAGAGCGGCGCTCTGACAGGTCCGTCGCTGCACAGCGTGCAGCGATGCACCTGTCATCTTCCTGCTCAGCGGGGATCGGCGGAGCTATCCCCGCTGAGCAAGCGGATGTTCACGGGGCGGATCATGACTGATCTGCCCCGTGTGAAAGAGCCCTAAGTGACAAATTCAGGAAAACAATCCTATACAATATAGTCCATAGACTGCTGTAAGTTGTGGCACACGGACACAAAACTTCATAGGGCATCAAAGAAAAAATGATTAGGCAATTTTTCTCTGTTCCTCAGCAATTAAAGCAAACAGCGCCGCTTACCAGATCAGGTGGATCTCAAAATATAGAGTCCAAATGAGAACACATAGGAGGGGATTATTCGGCAGAGGATCAAACGATCAGCGATAACGAAATCCTTCCTCCTATTCCGGCTCAGCACTGCTGCAATGTTTTACTGGATCTTCCAGGGGGGACACGCCATACAAAGATCTATATAATGGATTAGAAGAGAGGCTTCATGGTGACTCCTTTCCCAGTCGATGCCTTCTACGCGGAAACGCGTCGAGTGGAGATACAGGTTTTGATGTCACCACGCATCAGCTGGCTGGCTTGAGCCGTGGCTGCTTTGAAATTTTTGTATACCGCTCGTGTAGGATGTCAGTGCCGATGGAAAATCTTTTTGAATAAAACCTTGAGTACTGCACCATGAAGCCTCTCTCTTGTATTCCATAATATACATCTTTGTATGGAGTGTCCCCCCTGGAAGATCCAGTAAAACAACATTGCAGCATTGCAGAGCCGGAATAGGAGGAAGGATTTCGTTATCGCTCATCGTTTGATACTCTGCCGAATAATCCCTCCTGTGTGTTCTCGTTTGACCTCTATAATGTGAGATCCACCTGATCTGGTAAGCGGCACCGTTTGCTTTAATTACTGAGGAACAGAAAAAAAAAATTGCCTAATCATTTTTTCTTTGATGCCCTATGAAATTTTGTGTCCATGTGCCACAACTTACAGCAGTCTATGGACTATATTGTATAGGATTGTTTTTCTGAATTTGTCACCAAGTGTTTAATCACAGTTATATATTTATTTATAAGTAGCCATTTGCCACATTGTTGATAATATACATTTCTTCTTTCACTTCCTTCACATTTCATCACATAATTCCTTATTTATAATTTATATTTATTTTTTGGTTGCACATTTATTTCTCTTTACACATTCTTATGAGCTGGATATTCTGTTTTTTTTTAGATGCTGAATTTTTGTCCAAATATTCATTTTTGTATATTTGCATCATATTTTATATATACACAGCTGAGGTTTAGCGCAGATTGATGAGCTTATTGAAGTATGGTGTGTCGCTCCTATCAGCCTTTTAATCTGCTTTGATGTAAAATTATAGCCCAGTTCTCTTTCCCATTCTCGAATGAAATAGGGAGTTGTCATATTTTGGGCGCTCAGAACTAGCCTATACATTCAAGACAACATATGACCCGGCTCTGAGAGGTTAACACACCATTACTCAAAAGTAGTAAGTGGGTTCGCTGGCCTAATCTGGTGTTTCCACTTATTGAACAAGTCTGTTAGCTGACAGTATTTTCATACAGCCATTGGTACTTCCCTCATTATTTGAACCAAATCCACTAATGGAAGCAATTTACCCTGTGGGGCCACACCAGCACAATTACCCTTCCCGTCCATTCCCCAGCGATCTAAACTCCCTGGAAATCCTTCCAATGGTGTTTAAGGGGATATTGGGGGGGGGGGGGGGCAAACTTTCCCGTACTGTTCATTCTATCCCAAATGGATAGCGTTGTCTTCGTGAGTGGTGATGCATATTCCGACAACCCCCTATAAGAAACCGGAATCCAGAGGGCTCCGGCCAAGTTCCTACCTGCTAATGTTTTCTCCAAGGGCACCCAAATTTTACTAGCAGAGTCATGGACCAGTTCATTATACGGACCAGGGCCATGGCTCTGTAATAAAACACTATATCTAGGAGTCCCACCCCACCCTCCCGTTTTGGTCTCCTCAAAATCTTGTGTGCCAACCTGGGATGTTTATCTAACCACACAAAGGTCATAAAAGCCCTTCGTATTTGTTTAAAGAATGTCTGTGGGAGTTTTATGGGTACAGTATGTAAAATGTAAATAAGCCTGGGAATTACACTCATTTTAAGTGTGTTTACCCTGCCAAACCATGTCAGAGTATGACTTCTCCACTTTTGCAAGTTTTTTTATTATGGATACCATCAAGGGTCCATACTTTAGATCATATAGGCGTTTTATATCTATAAGAGATATAGATCCCTAAATAGAATATAGAATCAAGGCGCCAAACAAAATGAAAAGATTGTTGCAAGGTGGTCTTCATCCCCAAAGGCACATGTCTCGGCATCAACACGGATTTCTCAATATTTATTTTAAAATTAGATATAAGGCCAAACTTGTATATTTCCAACATCAGTTCCGTTAAAGACTCTTGAGGAGTGGAGAAGTACAACAGTAGATCATCTGCGTAAGCTGAGATCTTATGCTCCGTTGATCCAATACAAAATCCCCTGGATCTTTCTATTTCTGCTAATCGTGCGCAGAAAGGGCTCCAGCACCATAGCAAATAACAATGGGGACAGTGGGCATCCCTGCCTAGTCCCATTCCGTGTCTCAAAATAATCTGATAGTCTACCATTAACTTTAACCCTTGATCTAGGATCTGCATACAGTGCCATCACCCATCCCATCATCCGCTCTCTCAGACCCATCTCCCTCAAAACTCCGACCATAAACGCCCACCCCACCCTTACGAATGCTTTTTCAGCATTCATTGAAATTACTACACTCGGGGTCTTGTTTCGGTCCATTATTCATCCAATGCAACACATGCAGGGCCCAAATAGTATCATCTCTAGCCTCTCGGCCCTTCATAAACCCTGTTTGATCTGGGTGGATAAAGACAAATTTTCCTCTGGGTGGGACTTTAAAAAGGGGACAGAAAGCAGCTAGGATATCACACAAGTGTTAGAAAAATATATAAATCTTTTAATGGTTTAAAGTTAAAAGGGTAATTGAATACATATACAATACATGAAAGTTTGGTGGGATGCTGATACAGAAAAAAAACTGTTAATATCACAAATAACCACAATTAGATCTATTGAAGTACAAATGAGGACAACAGAAGTAACCAACGCGTTTCAAGTCTGTAAAAATACTTTCTCTTCTTCAGGGGTATGTGGTAACAGTAAAACGTAAAAAATGTCTACAATACATCCTCCCGGGGGATGCCCAGGGCTAGCCCCGTCCAGCCAGGTGTGTGTTGCACGATTGGCCCTTTGGCCTTCATCCTCACACCTAAAACACGTCCTCAGTCTAGCCAGTCCTCCATGCTGCATGGGTGGAGAGACTGAGGACCTGTTCAACTTCCAGCCACATCCCAGTTAACATTTATTTTCCGAATTTCAGTCTTTAGTTTAAAGTACCAGAGCACATTACATATCTACGTAGAGGGGATCTGAGTAATGAGTTATACCCCTTCTTTCTATCAGATCCCTCTGTTTTTGGATACTTTTTTATCTCTTTTACTTTCACCTAGCCAAGTGTTTGGTCCAGTAACCTTATCTGGATTTCTCCATTTTTGTCTCTCTATCAGACTGCAGGCTGTCTTGTCTGGCCATTTGCTTATTTGCTTGGTACCTTTGAATCCTGTGGCTGATATTGTGGACCATGCAGCATCTTTAGGTCCCTGTCCCTCTCCCTGCCTGAGTTTCGTGCACCCGGCTGGGCAGGTACATGTACATTCCCATTTCTATACACAAATATATATTCATATAGTGCCATACATGTCATATATGATTTTGTTGTTAGGACTGTACACCTACCTTCCACCCTTTCAACTCATATTTTTTAGATATGCTTCATTCTTTAAGCTTTGCTCTATATGAGTTTGTTTTACACATTATACCAACGATTACCCTCCCTTTTTCCTGCCAGTGACTATTGTCGCCTGAGGATTCTACGAGGTGAACCCACATTGGGCTGTGCCAGGGCGTCCTTTGTGAGGGACCATTTCCTTTTTCTGGGCCCAGATGCGCCCCGAGCAGTTTTTTCATCCCATCTCATTGAACCGGAACCGATCAGGCATACAATCCCAGCACGTTTTTAATACATTCCCCCGTTTTGGATGCAGGATACTTAGAACAGTTATACAGTCTATACGGTCACTTTATTTACAATTTTGATATAGAATTTGAAATGGCATGACACTATATATGCATGTTTTGTTGCTGTATCATATGCATCCTATACTTATTTGTATCTTCTTTATCAACTGCAGTCGTTTTTTACGTCCTGCCGTTACCACATACCCCTGAAGAGAAAGTATTTTTACAGACTTGAAACGCGTTGGTTACTTCTGTTGTCCTCATTTGTACTTCAACAGATCTAATTGTGGTTATTTGTGATAATAACTTTTTTCTGTATCAGCATCCCACCAAACTTTCATGTATTGTATATGTATTTAATTACCCTTTTAACTTTAAACCATTAAAAGATTTATATATTTTTCTAACACTTGTGTGATATCCTAGCTGCTTTCCGTCCCCTTTTTAAAGTCCCACCCAGAGGAAAATTTGTCTTTATCTATGTAATTTAGAGATGTGGGCCAGTAGCAGTTTATTTTGTGACAATTAGCACCATTTCTAAATAATCTTGTTTTATCTGGGTGAATCAATTTAACTATATATGTTCTTGTAACCTTAGGGCCAGAATTTTAGCCAGGAGCTTAGTGTCAGAGTTAAGGAGTGAGATGGGTCTGTAGCTGGCACAGCACTAAGGGTCTTTCCCTACCTTTGGGAGAACTGTCACATAAGCCAACAGTGCCTCTGGAGGCAATGGGTTAGAGCCCAAGATAGAGTTAAGGTATCTGCAAAGAGGAACTACCACTACCATGGACTCACAGTGACTGTGTGACGTCACAGGCTCGGCTCCTCCCCTCTATACGTGTGTCGCCCTCTGATTGGGCTTCATCAGTATATGGCTTCTACTGATGAAGCCCAATCAGAGGGCGACACGCATATAGAGGGGAGGAACCAAGCCTGTGACGTGTATTCTTATGCTGTTTTTATCCTTGGATCTTGTAAGTGTGCCTAATTTTGGGGCAGTTTTTAATAAAGTAACAAGCAGAGAGCACTATGGAGTTTATGGAGGAAAAAAAAACTGTTCTGGTCCAATAAACAATATGGGTGAACAAGTTCCAAAAAGCTGCAATTAATGTGGGATAAACACAAACATAAATAAAAAAGTAGTAAAAAAATTGCACTAAATAAAGTCCAAAGTGAACAATTTAGATATAAAAAATTAATAAATAGTTGAAAGAAAGTCCCAATTATTGGATAGATAGTGCAGGTAATTATTCGCCAATAAGTGGATCACGTAGAAATATTTAATCACCATGTGAAATGCATGCTTACCAGATTGTAAGCCAAAAGTGCAAATGGCCGTAACCCCAGTCTGGGTTGTAAATCTTGTAAGATGAACCAAGACGTTTGAAATCCTCTCAAAGCAGGTATGTGTAGGTTCCACAAAAATCGGTATATGTTAAACAATAAAAATTCATCATAGCGTGATACTGTAAAAATTATGAATTGTGCACAATAGATACAAGAGCCCTAACATTGTGACCAACCAAGGTTGAAAGGACAAACGTCACCCTGTGAAAAGAACAACTATAAGTGTCCCGTCACCACGCAGAGGGCCTCCTTACCAGATGCTGGAAAAAACAGGCAGATGTCTCCTTTAAGGAGGCAAGATGTCAGCTGAACCCAAACAATCACTTGAATGATGGACGCTGTAGATTGTTTGGGTTCAGCTGACATCTTGCCTTCTTAAAGGAGACTTCTGCCTGTTTTTTCCAGCATCTGGTAAGGAGGCCCTCTGCGTGGTGACGGGACACTTATAGTTGTTCTTTTCACAGGGTGACGTTTGTCCTTTCCACCTTGGTTGGTCACAATGTTAAGGCTCTTGTATCTATTGTGCACAATCCATAATTTTTACAGTATCACGCTATGATGAATTTTTATTGTTCAACATATACCGATTTTTGTGGAACCTACACATACCTGCTTTGAGAGGATTTCAAACGTCTTGGTTCATCTTACAACATTTACAACCCAGGCTGGGGTTACGGCCATTTGCACGTTTTGTCTTACAATCTGGTAAGCATGCATTTCACATGGTGATTTCATATTTCTACGTGATCCACTTATTGGCGAATAATTACCTGCACTATCTGTCCATCAATTGGGACTTTCTTTAAACTATTTATTAATTTTTTATATCTCAATTTTTCACTATGGAGTTTATGTTTGTTATTACATGTGAACGATCGATTTGAGAAAGAAGCGGAGCTGAGCTGTAAGCGGTTATTACATGTTAAATGATCGATTTGAGAAAGAAGCTGAGCTGATCTGCAAGTGGTGAGGAAAGGAGAAACTGCCTTGATTTAATCTCTCTGTGAAGCTGTCATAGTGAGCAGACTGCTTGGAGAGCGTAGGAGGATCAGCTGTAGTGGCGTGGAGGAGAGAGATCGTGGAGGAGAGGAAAGAAGTGACCATTATATGAGTTTTTTACTCATCTGTGAGGTAAGAAGGCAATTTGGCTGGTGAAGGATACACAAGTATTGATCTCAGGACGGATAAGCACAGCGGTGGATTGTTTTAAACACTGTGATAAATGAACAATTTTTTTCAACAATAGATGTTATACACATATGGACTGGTTTCACTGGGATATCAATAATTCTTTTGAATATATAAAAGTGGATTAAGTTTTTAAAAAAAGGTTTTTTTTTATATAAATATGTAAATGTCAAACAGCTTTTCACTATAAGGAAATAATTGTTCAATTGGTGTGGTGGTGAATCACTGAGTGTTACAGCAGCTGTAGGGTTTTTTTTTTTCATATAAATGTTTTTCATATTATTTTGATATCTATATATTTTTATGCACATTAGATCGTTTCTTGGCGAGGATTGTCACTATACACTTTATTACCAACATTATGTTTCTTTGGATCCTACCAATTTCAATTATGCTTTTTGCTGTGGAGACACGTTAGGAGTCTGGTGTTTTTATGATACTATTACTGTGTACTGTCATGCTGCTATACCAATATGCCATTATATTATTATGTATTATGTTATGGAATAAAGTTTTCTTATGTTATTATTTTATATGTATTATGTCATTATGCATGATTTATAGTCATAATTTATGGTATACCTACCAAACACTTTTATGTCGTTGGGTCTCCTTGGCTGCACGTTTCACATAAAGCCTCAAACCTTGCCCCCATTTATTCCAGCGCTTCCAAAGCTCCTGAAAAGCGATTTGAAAACACCGCAACACGGGCACTTTTAGCCCCTTCTTTGGCCGCTAGCGGGGGTTAAAATCGCCCCGCTAGCGGCCGCAAAACGAGCAGCGCTTTTCGGCCAGGCGCTCCAGTGTGAAAGTAGCCTTAGAGACTCAAACCAATTTGACTGTACCAATCATTTTTGCTATAGAAGTACAATAATATTGTGGCAGAAATACTACATCACCATACTGTAAAACGAGATCTGATCTCACACCTGTAAGTAAATCTGCCTGTGCAGTTCATGTACTCAAAAAAAATTATCTACATTTTTGTCCTGAAGGAGGTACAATTGAAACCTTCTGGGATAGTCAACACAATAGCATACCTTGGATTTTTTGTCCTTAAACGAGGTACAATTGTTTGAGGCTCTTCTGGGGTAGTCAGCATAATAATCTGACCATCAGGAAAGAATCTCATATACCTGTGGTAATTGTGAAACAGAAGAAGATTAAGTTGACTGAATAGACACATTATTAAAAAAAACAAAAACAAAAAAAAAAATGCACACTACTTCCAGAGTACAGAATACTATTAAGTGGTGCTTGTTTACAGTCATAAATAAAATACAGTGATAAGAATGATCACAGACCTGTAATATTCCACTTGGTGCCAGGCTCTGTAAAATCCATCCAATGACTGCTCTCCCTGGCGTATATATGTAGTCTTGCTAATATACACACCTATAGGACAGCATATACATACATATTATTACATTCAATATAAAGTATATGGTAAGTACAAATAAAATGGGTGCAAATGCAAAAAATGAAAAAATATTTAACATTTTAATAAGGTTTAATAAGCCTGCCAAATGCAGCCACAAAATATAGGACAAGACATTTTTTGCTGTATAATACTACTATCTCTGAACTAATGTAAACTGTCTCACTGCTATCCCGACACTCTTTTAGATCTACCCTAAATATAGTAGAGTCATTTGTGGTGAATGATTCTCACCTCCTTTTGTGATCAAAGGATCAACCATCTTTGCCATCTTTGATGGCTTTGACCTGTGTCTGGTCTTGACTACCCCCCCCCCCCCCCCCCCCAAAATCATGTGTTCCTTATCAGTTCCTAATTGGGGCAGGGAAAGATTCCTCATTTGATCATCTCCCTATAAATTTAGTTCAGCTTATGGGGGAAGTCACAGGCAGAGCATTTTTTCCCAGCATGAGAGATTTTTCTGTAGAAGTGATCAGCAGTTCAGCTCACCAGTTTATCGAAAGCAGGACAACAAAGGCAGCAAAAAAAAAACCCACAAAGAACTCTGTTCCTCTCTGGACCAACCGCAAAACACCACTTTGGAAATAATTTCTTACAATTCCGATTCCTAATCGCTTTGCCCTTTATTATGCCCCCTTCCTTCTCATACTAGTATCCTCTGTTCTCAAATTGTAATTTCTTTACCCCTCTTCTCCACCCAAACACATGTAAATATCACCCTCACTTCTACCCTCTACTGTTCTCATCCCCTCCTGCTAAAACGTAACCCACCCGCAGACCCAAACACCAGGACACGGAGGTATGCGCGCTCATATACATCCCACTCCCATCTTACCCCTTCCTTCTCCTAACCGCTGGGGATATCTCCCCGAATCCTGGGCCTCCAGTATCTCACCCCCACACCCAGCACCCTGCTTCCTCCAGCATAAGCCACAATCTACTCCTTTAAATCTCGACCCCCTGCTCCCAAAATGCACCCCCCCCCTCTCTGGAATGCCCACTCTGTCTATGACATTTTTTGTCTCCCACTCCCTTAACCGACTTACAAACACAGAAACCTGACTTCAAGAATTAGGCCTCTCACGCGACCCTCTCCTATGGAGGCCTCCACTGGACTCACTCATCCATACCCAGTGGACAGACAGGAGATGGAGTTGGTTTGCTTCTATCCTCACTGAGCACCTTTTAAGTCCTACCCCTCCCTCTCTATCCTCCTCTACTTTTTCGAGACTTCCTGTATTTGTCTGCTTTATCCCACTTCTCTAAGGATTGCAGTGATCTATCAGCCTCCTGGGCGGCTGTCACACTTCCTTGATGACTTCTCTGCCTGGCTATGCTACTTTCTCTCCTCTGAAATACCCTCTATCATTTTTGGTGATTTTAAAATTCCCACTAATGTTAACAGCCCAGCTACATCCCAACTTTTCAACTTAAACTCATCCTTTGACAAAACACAGTGGACACAGTCCTCCACTCATTCTGATGGTAATACCCTTGACCTTGTTTTCTCCCATCTTTGCACCCCCTACAACCTCACCAACATCCCCTTTCACAATGTCCTTATCTCCAACCACCTGTCCCTACAAGCAGCAAACAATTACCCACAGAAACCTTTGCCACGTTAATCCACCTCTTTTCCACTCTGCAACTGATCATCTCCATGACAAAATCTCACCTCTGTCTTGCCCTGACCTGGCCACTTCTGTCTACAACAGTTACTTTCATCCACACTAGACTCTCTTACTCCCCTCACTACACAAAGTATCATGCCCAGAGCAAGCATTCAGCCTATATAAAACCGCCTTCTTAAAATACAATTTCTCCCTACATGCTTCCAAACATGCCTACTTTGTCACTCTCAATAATACTCTGTCCTCCAGTCATCGCATCTCTTCTCTACTTTTAACTTTCTACTTTCTCCACAACCACCTCCACCCAGTAACTCACTCACTGCTCACGAGATTGCCAATTACTTCAACAAGATTGATGCAATTCGTGGGGGCATCTCCACTGCACATCTATCCCACTTAACATACCATGTACAAAACCACCCTCAATATGTTCCTCTTTTGACTGCCAATACCAAAGAGGTCACCAAAGTTTTCTCAGAAACTCGCCTTACCATCTGTCCCTGGATCCTGTTCCCTCACAACTACTATGGTCACCCTCTTATATTCTACGCTCCCTCACACACATCTTCAATCTCTCCCTCTCTACTGGCACCTTCCCCTCTAAAACATGCAATGATTTCCCCCATACTTAAAAAGCCCTCACTGGACCTCACCAGCCTGATCTTAAGAGCCCTCCCCTTGTTCCCGTTTACCTCTAAACTTTTAGAACGCTTAGTCTACAACTGTCTGAGCTCCTAACTCATGAACAAACTCCTTGACCCCCTACAGTCTGACTTTCGCTTGCAGCACTCCACTGGAACTGCCCTACTAAAACTCACTAATGATTTACTAACTGCTAAAACCAATGGCCACTACTTCATACTCCTACTACTAGACCTCTTTGCGGCCTTTAACACAGTTGACCATCCCCCTCCTCAAAAAACTCCACTCTTGGCCTTAAAGACTCTGCTCTCTCCCGGTTGCCTTCCTACCCATCACAGCGCTCCTTCAGTGTTACCCATAACTATTTCCTCCTCTCCACTTACTCTTTCTGCGGCAGTCCCCCCAAGGTTCTGTCCTTGGACCCCTTCTCTTCTTCATCTACACCTCCTCCCCTTGGTCACTTGATAAATTCCCATGGCTTCCAGTACCATCTCTATGCTGACGACACACAAATCTCTCTACTCCTCACCTTACTCCTTCAGTCTCCTCCCACATTATTAACATATCAGCATGGATGTCACACCACTTCCTAAAACTCAAGCTTTCTAAAACTGAGCTCATGTTTCCTCCTGCCCATGCCCCCTCCCCTAAATTCGTCATCAGGGTTAATAATACAACCATCCCCTCATGCCAGGGTGGGATGCTACCTGTCCTTTCAGCCCCAAATCCAATCGCTGTCCAAGTCTTGCAGACTTCACCTTCATAACATCTCCAAAATATGCCCCTTTTTAACCGTTGAAACCACTAAGCAACTTATTCACTCTCGCCTTGATTATTGCAACTCCCTCATCTGGTCTACCTCTCCATAGGCTATCCCCTCTTCAGTCTATCATGAATGCTGCTGCCAGACTCATCCACCTTCCCAACCGTTCAGTGTTCGCCACCCCCCTCTGCCAATTCCTCCACTGGCTTCCCATTGCCCAATGAATAAAATTCAAAAGACTAACATACAAATCCATTTGCAACTCTGCTCTGAGCTGCATCACCAATCTTGTCTCCAAATATCACCCAAACCAACCTCCCAGCTCCTCTCAAGACGTCCTGCTTGCTAGCTCCCTTGTCTCTTCCTCCCATGCTCATCTCCACGACTTCTCCAGAGCCTCTTCCATCCTCTGGAACTCTCTACCCCAATCTGTCCATTTATTTCCTACCCTGTCCACTTTTAGGTATACAGTGAAGACGCATCTCTTCAGGGAAGCCTATCCTGCCTTCAGCTAATAACCGAATTTTCCATTTCTCTCATGAGTTTATCCCACACAGTTATTACATTTTGTTCCACCAGCCTCTCTCAATTAGATTGTAAGCTCGCAAGAGCAGGGCCCTCCTAACCCTCTTGTATTGTCGCTGTATTTTCTCCCTTTATATATTGTAAAGCATTGCGCAAACTGTTGGCACTATATAAATCCTGCATAATAACAATGCAACAGTAAAATGTACCATCAACACGGACACGGGGCCTCTCGAGAAACATCTGCCTCCAGGTGATGTAAGGTAGCATCTTCACACAGTTTCTGCCCCATACTTTCAAGCATGCTAGGCGCCAGATTTCAGGATCCCTGAAAGTTACATCAATATGATATAGTTTAAGTTTTGAAGCATTTTAAACCCATGGAACAATACTCAATAGAAAAGGCAATATAGACATGCTCATACACTAATGTATAATCTGCAGCAAGTGTAGGAAGCAACTGTTGTGTGGGCAAATTTACTTTTAAAAAGTGAACTCAAATGCAAAAGTAAAGAATTGCTATAGTATAGGCCATCTTGAGAGTTCTTCAGGGGTGCCTTGGCAAAATGCCTAGAAATTGCCCAAAAAACTGTATACAAGCCAGTGTGTGGATGAAGCCTGGCTTTTAGTTACAGATTTTCATTGTACACCATTACAAGCTTTTTGCTGCTGGCTTCATAACTACCAATGACATCATCAGTTGATAAGGAGGATGTCAGCTGCCTGCATAACACCCTTGTTTGACCCTCCCCTGCCCCTTTCCATCAGTCTTGGGGTCACATTAGCTAAGTGAGGGAGAAGAGAAACTTTGGAATACTAGTCAGTACCAATTTGCAAAAGTTTATTTGCTTTGGAAGAATAAATCACCTCCAACATTTGGTTTCCTTCGTGTGTGGATGTTGCTGCATTATGTTAAGCTATTAGAATAGTTTTTACATTTTAGAATGGGGTGCCTCAAGAGTGTCCATAATTTTGGAGGGTGCCTCAAGAATGCCATATTTTTTAAAGGGTGCCTTGACTGAAAAAAAGTTTGAGAAACACTGGTATAGGGAACATGCAGGAGATATTTATTGTGCCTAAGCAGTACCTGAACGTTTTCCGTTTTGTCATGAATTCCTCCTGAAAATCAACAGTGCACTGCCTGGTATATGAGGGAGCCTACCGCCCCGCAACTGTGAGATGTAAGGCACGGCTGACTGATTGCTAGTCTCTGAAGATTGGGAGTGAGATTTGGTCATGTCACTACTGTTGTTCAATGTTTTTTTCATTAGAGGCTCTTACATAAAGTAGCAACACCTTGTTCCTACCCAGATGGTCGCCTCCATACAGAGATACAATGTAGAACAAGGCATGGTAAGTCAATACTGGGGAAAGACCAGCTGCAGGCTTTACCAGCACATATATTCACAACACATCTTTATCATTTAGGTAAGCCACGTGTGTTAATCCATCTGTATATTTATTCAACAGAACAGACCAATACCTTGAACAAATATAAAAGCCCTTGCAGACCAAAGATAGTTGCTCTAATGATCGTAGATCAAGCTCACTGGAAACCACCCAGCGGAAAACATACATCAGCACCTCCATAGGGAGCTCTGAAAAACATAAAGCAAATATTTCAACTTGCAGCATCTGTTTCCAGCCATTTCCTGGATGATCCAGGATTAAACCACTGGTGCTTGACTCTGGAATATATTATTTCATGACTACTAGTAGACGAATACTAACATTTTTTCCACCGAGGATCATTTCAGTATCTTACAGTAGTTCGTAAATGGGAATTCTTGTCAGGATAGTATTAACTAATAATTGTATGAATCCCAGGTTATGACCCCTTGCAGTTCCTTTTTGGTTGACTGGAAGCTGCATCAGTGACTTTGAAGGTTAGTCAGAACTGTGTGCGCTCCTTTTTACAGAAGCTACTGAATAAGGCACTGGATCACTAGTGAAACTCTGTGGTCTATAATGGCTACATGAGTAGCTCATGGCATTCAGACATTATTTTTCCAAATACAAACAAGCAGATACAACATAAGATGCCTTAGGGCTCTTTCACACGGACGTGTCCGTGTACAGAGCCCACTCTGCTCAGCAGGGGATCGCTCCGTCGATCCCCGCTGAGCAGGCAGATGACAGGTCTGTCTCTGCACTCTGTGCAGGGATGGACCTGTCAGAGCGCCGCTCTCCCCTATGGGGGATCGGATGAAGACGGACCGTAGAGTCAGTCTTTACCCGATCCGATGACGGATGGAAAAATAGGTTTTTCCTCCGTCACACTTTTTCGGATTGGAGCGGGTCGGATGTCAGCGGACAGGTCACCGCTGACATCCGTCCCTCTATAGACCTCTATGGAGTGTCCGTTCAGGTCTGCCTAAAAAAAACTGACAGGCGGACCTGAACGGATAGTCCGTGTGAAAGGGGCCTTAAACATCAGACTTTTCATTTAGACTTTTCTGTTTTTCCTGCAGATCTGATTTTAAGAACAAATAACTTACAACAGTTTACTCTATAAAAAAGTATATACATGTACATAAATGTTTCTAGAACTTGGCAGAACTAAAAAATGCTATAAGAAAAGTTCTATCCTCAGTATTTCTTGACCTCTTGCACATGATTCTCCTGTTTGAGCATCTACTTTTTCAGACTTTTTTTTTATGCATTTGCACGTAAACGCCTTTGCGCATTTTTGTGTGCACTTGGGTATTTTTGCGTAAATGCATGAAAACTTATTCTCGTGTTCTTTCTGCAATGGGCATTTGGGCCCATTTGTGTGCATTCCTGTGGATGAGGCGTAAATTACTGACCCAAAAAACAGATATTGCTATTTTTTTTTTTTTTTGCTGAAGAACACACAACGTTTGTTTACATGCCTGTGTGCATTGCACATTATAAATTAATGGGCTGTATTTCAGCTCAGAAAAAAAAAAGCATCAGTAGTTGGCAGGTTCACTGGCCTCGTGTGCACAGATACTGAAAATTATATAAAAACAGAAAGAAATGTACAAGCATACCTGAAATATGAGTCTGAGTAGCATCATACTCTGGCTGACACAACTTGAGCGCGGACTCTTGAAATGATAGCTGCTGCTGGAAGTAGGCTAGTAAGTCAGCCATCTTGCTATCATCATTCGCATCTTCCATGCTGCAAGTACAATCAGCTGTTTGTAAATAAAATAGGAACTGCCATCGTTTTTGCCACCCAACCACTCACAACAACATGAAAAACAATTACTTTACAGGTAAATTAGTTTTTGTTTTTTTTTTACCAATACATACACCCAAGCAATATCAACAGTATAAGAATGCCAAGCAAATAGACACATGGTAAAGTCTATCATAAGACAACCTTTGTGCATGATTTACCTGTAACATCAAGGCAACTGTATTGCAAGTGACAGGTTGGGTTGGAAGCAGATCTTTAACGATGAATAATTGGGCCCCACAGCAAAATTCTCTCTAACAGTTTGCAATGTCAACTAAGACAATATGTACCATTGATGTTGACAGTAACTATTCCTAAATCAAAGACAGGCACCAGAGAGCTGTCAGCACAGTAAACATACTAAATGTGACCAATATGCATAGATGTGATAGCAATCATAATAATATTATTATCCATAAAGAAATCAGCTGTCCCATGAGGTTTTAGCTGAGAAGAAACTCTTGAGATCTTTTGACTGTAGGCATTAATTTTACTCTATAGCAGTTCAGAGTGCAATAAACATACACTGCTAACACAGCTAAGATAATGCTTTAGACAGCGCAGAGGGGGATCTGTGATTAGCTGAACATGAGGTCTGACTTCAGTTCTTCTACACCAGCGGTTCTCAACCTGGGGGTCGGGACCCCGTTGGGGGTCGAATGACGATTTGCCAGGGGTCACTGAATCCTGGGCTGTTCCTGAAGCCCGCACTGCTCTCCCAGCCTTTTCGTGGCCGCCCAGCAGGGCTGTTCCTGGAGCCCGCAGCTGCCCACTCGGCCTCTTCGCAGATGCCCATTCAGTTCACGGCATGGGTGGGGGGGGGGGGGGGCAGAGACTAGAGGTCAGCTGACTGGTGAGGATTGTGAAGTGGGAGGGGCTGGAGGAGACCCCATCTCCTGATTTTGGCATAGGTGTCCCTGCTGCGAGACACAACAGAGCTGGAGACACAGTAAAGCCGGAGACATAGTGAGTAACACTACCTGTGATTATAGTTGCCATTAAAAGTCCCCACTACAGTTCTCAGAACAACAGATGACCTTGATCAAGAGCACCCAAGTTTGCTGATCACAACTCCTCCCAGCACTGCTACTCATCTCAACTCCCCGCCAGCCAGCACTGCCACTCATTCCAACTCCCCGCCAGCACTGCCACTAATACCATCCCCCCCCCCACCAAGGAGTAACAGAAGGAATAAAAATAGAGAATACATGGAAGGGAGAGGAAAAGGCGGGGAGGAACGAAGAAAAAGGGAGAGAAAGAATAAGAGAAAGGACAAGAAAGATGGCTAGAGAGAGGGATGGGGGGAAAAAAACCAAGAAATTAGGATAGAGAGAGATAAAAAGGGAAAGAAAGGTGAACAAAGAGAAATAGTGATACACCCTAAAATGTACCATAAGGGGTTTTTAATACTGTACAAGTGGAAGGGACTCAGGGAGTGATAAATGTCCATGGGTTAGGAGCGCAAATTACTTGTCTTGCTTTGGGTGCTGACAACCCACGCTACAAAAATAATTTTACTGTAGGGGTTCCCACAACTTGAGAAATTTTATCAAGGGGTCACGGCACTAGAAAGGTTGAGAACCACTGGTCTACACTGAGAACTTCAGTTTAGTTTTCCTAAACCACCTCCCACTCTGTCAATACACAGCGGCAGCTAGACGGAACAAGCATAGTTCTGGGAGGACGCACCAGGGTGTCCCTGGCTGGTGCTGTTGTCTTTGACAACAGCATGGCTTCATAGTAGAAGAGTCCTGGTGCTTAACTAGCCTGCCTGCAGTCCAGAGCTTTCACCAATTGAAAATATTTAGCACACCTTGAAACGAAAAATACAGAGACTACATGTGAGGAAAGGAGAGTCAGGGCACAGAGAGTACAATATGTATACCGATTATCAGTGCTGCCTCATATGTGCCCATCAGTGAATCCTCATCAGTGAAGAAGAAAAATCACTTATTTGCAATATTTTAGAACAGAAACTAAGAAAAACATTTTTTTAATCAAAATTTTCAGTTTTTCCTTATATAGCCCCAGTGGTGATTAAATACCACCAAAAAAAGCTCTATGCATCTAAAAAAAAAATTATAAAAGCTCCATTTGGGTACAGTGTTGCATGACTGCGCAATTGTCATTCAAAGTGTGACAGCACTGAAAGCTGAAAATTGGCCTGGGCAGGAAGAGGGTAAGAGTGGTTAAAAAAGGGCATATTGTTTCTAGTTTAAACATTTGACATGTTTTCTATTTTCTATTGTGAATAAAATATGGGTTTATGAGATTTGCAAATCATTGCATTGTTTTTATGTAGATTTTACACAACTTTTTGGGAATTGGGGTTATAGACATTCCTGCTTAAAAATAGATTTAGCTGTGTTTAGACACGTTTACATTTAGCATGGTCTAATCGGATTCCGGATGCCGAGATTTTTTTTTTCTCTGATTTAGTGATTAGTGATTGGCACCACTAAAAAATAATAACATATTTATATGCATTTAGAAAGGCCCTCTAAACACATATAAATGTGGTTTTGACATTGCCAGTGTGAATGAAGCCTTAATCCTAATAAAGCTTTAATACAGTATGCCAAGAAAAAAAAACAAAAAGTAACACTTCAAT
Source organism: Lithobates septentrionalis (assembly GCA_037952835.1). NCBI lineage: Eukaryota > Metazoa > Chordata > Amphibia > Anura > Ranidae > Lithobates > Lithobates septentrionalis. The sequence continues at coordinate 1,002,942 of JBBDGP010000108.1, forward strand.
GACACAAAACTATAGTCACAGGAGTAGACACACAATACACATTCGCTACATCAGGGGTAGTCAACCTGGGGCCCTCCAGCTGTTGCAGAACTACAAGTCCCATCAAGCCTCTGGGAGTAATTGTAACTGCCAGCCTTGCAATGCCTCATTGGAAATGTAGCTCCACAACAGCTGGAGGGCCCTAGGTTGCCTACCCCTGCACTAAAGAAACTCACGGCCATCACATAAGTTCAGGCATTATTCCTAAATGGCCTTAAAATCATGAACTTCTAAAAAGAGCAAAGCCTCAACGTGCATAATCATTCTTACTGCAGGAATGTTTTATGATAATCCCTTTCCTTCTTCAAAAAGGCCGATTGTGACCATTCACCACCACCTATGACCTTTCCCCTCTCCTATCACCACTTCCCTTCATTGTAATTTGAGGTTATTCCCTAAATCTCCCCTTCTTGGTCACTTTCTAACTCTACCAAGTCTATATATTGACATTTTTGTACTTCAACAAGACAATCTAAAGACTCATGCCATTATACTGTTTCTGACTGCACTCATTTGGAATCCAAATCTTTTATTGTCCAGCAGCACTTAGCCAGCTAATCCTGCCCCCCTCACAGACTGGCACTCCAGTAAGTGCTGGATGCTATCTAGGTGAGTATTTAGGTTTGTAGGTTTTTTTTTTAATTCACCAACTTCTCCTTTAAATCACTTTGATAGACAAGACAGAATTACATGTGTTATGAACACAACAGTGTTGAACAGGATGTATTTCACTGGACACCAGAAAAAAACAGCATCATAAAGACTTGATAACAAAAACAGATACAGCTTTGTTCTTGATACATACAAGTTTTTCCCTTCTCCATCAGGGGACCAGTTGTAATTTATTTTAAACTCAATGTCAGGCACAAGCTGCATGGCTTGGCGGTAAAATTTGATAGCTGTGGAAAAAAAAAAAAGAAGAAAAAAAAAAGTTTTGTTAACACATGCCTAGGTCTTACCTTTCTGTATAAAGACTACATTTTGTACAGCAAATACTTCCTGGGAGATGGAAAAATGACAAGAGAACTTTGGTCTAGCTATAAAAATGAGAGCAGTACAAACACGCCCACAGTCATGTGGTCGCAGATCATGTGATTCATGAAGAATGAACGTTAAGCAATGCAGCTTCCATGGAAGACAGCATAAGAGCAAGGAACATGTGACATCATATAAAAGTTTTCATGTTGTAACATAAGCAAATTGTTTAGTATGACACTTAGAAAATTATAAAGGAGCATTGGAAAGTTCCTGAAATGTATTAGTTTTAACGTGCATATTAAAAGGACAGTATTGTAGGATTCTTATGATTTACATAAACTTTAGACATTTTCACTGTGGATTTCTAAGCTTTAGTCATAAAAACATCATTGGAAAGGGCAAGATAGTAATATCTCCATTAGCATCTCACCATTTTTACAGACAGGGGTGCTGCACTACTATAGTTTCAGATACTAAGAAATTAGTGGATCAGCAGGTTCCATCTAAAACAAAGAAATCAGTTTTAAAGTGGTTGTACACCCTGTACAACCACTTTTACCTATAGGTAAGCTTATATTAAGGCTTACCTGTAGGTGCTTGAAATATCTCCTAAACCTCCACGGTTTAGGAGATATTTACTAAAAAGCCGAGTGCCGATGACTATGGCGCAAGCGCCAATGTCATCAGCGCATGCGCACTTTAGAAAGGGCACATCGTGCTGTTTCTATTAAGGGTAATGCCGTGACTGGCGCCGCATTCGCGGGAGTAACGTCACGAGACTCCGGCCAGTCACAGAGCCGGAGTTTGCGGCCCCGGAAGGAAGAAGGGTGAAGATAGATGCTCCCTGCTAGTGGGGACAACGGAGACATCGCATGCTTCAGTTTCAGGTAAGTGACACATAATGGGCTACTATATGATGCTTTACCTTTGCAGGGAAATAGAGCGGAAGTAAAACCCACCAGGGTTTACTTCCTCTTTAAAGGGTTAGTTCACCTTCACTTACTTTTCCCCAAAACCATCAGTTGGATTAGACTGGTCTTATGGTTGTAAAGCTAAAATATATTTACCTTAATGAATTCCCTGCATTAAGGTAAAAAGTATTTTATTATGTTTATCACCACCCCCAGTATACTTACCGGAGCCTGATATTTATCCAGCACTATGCCCATCTGCAGTGGCTCTCTCCTCTTCCCTCCCACAGGCCCCACCAATAGCTCCCGCTGCTGTCAGTCAAATACTGTGACGAGGGAGTGGGGCCCAAGTCTCGCTTTCTGTGACTATAGACACAGGCAGTGTGGCTCAGGACTGAGCCCGCAGGCGTGCCACAATAGGGAGAAATTTCCTATGGTGGCAGGCTGAGAAGAGGAGGAGCAAGGAGTGCCAGCGGGGGGACCCAAGAAGAGGAGGATAAGGGTCGCTCTGTGCAAGAACATTGCACAGAGCAGGCAAGTATAACACGTTTGTTATTTTTAAAGAAAAAACATCTTGACTTTACAAACGCTATACATGAACATGCTGTGCTCCATTTTGTAAAAAAATGCCTACTTTTTTAGATGCTCATATAAAAAAAATAGTCCAGCCCTCTCCATTCTGCAGATGGTAGGACATACTCAGCATTAGATACTTGGCCCCGGCAACTCAGGAATGAGCATTACACTTTGTTTCATACCCACACAGGCACACTCCACTCTTGCAGCTTAGTGTTCTGCAAGAGTGAAAGACTGCAGAATGCGCATTTGTGAGTAGGGAATAAAGCTAAGTGCTAGCTTGTGCATTTCCGGGGCTGCACATTCAGCTCTGGGTACATCCTGCCGTCTGCAGGATGGAAAGGGGAGGACAATACTAAGAGCATTTATAAAAAGTAAGCATTTATGTACAAAACAGAGCACAGCATGTTCATTTCTTAAAAACACTGCAATGCATAAGGAGGTATTTGGGAAAAGTAATAGCAAACTAACCCTTAAACAAGAGAGCCAGGAAAAAAAATTAAAAATCTCCCTTCCTAGCTCTGCTTTCTATAGGAGAGTAACCAATCAGTTTTAAAATCAATCTGCTTATTCCTGTTGTAAGTAGTGCCAGTGTCCTTAAGCACTGCTCATCTCCTCCCCATACCCCAAAACTATACCCCAAAATTATATACACACACACACACACACATACAGTGCCTTGACAAAAGCATTCATACCGCTTGAAATTTTCCACATTTTGTCATGTTGCAACTAAAAACGTAAATGTATTTTATTGGGATTTTATGTGATAAACCAAACACAAAGTGGCACATAATTGTGAAGTGGAAGGAAAATCATAAATGGTGGTCAATTTTTTTTTTTACAAATATCTGAAATATGTGGCGTGCACTTGTATTCAGCCCCCTTTACTCTGATACCCCTAACATCTAGTGGAATCAATTGCCTTCAGAAGTCACCTAATTAGTAAATAGAGTCCACCTGTATGTAATTTTCATCAATAAATTAGTATTTTACAATAGAACCATGAGAAAACAATGTATACATTGTACGTCAGATTGCATAGTACGTATGTATATGCATTATGTTTAAACTAACAGAAATCTGAGGTAAAGCTAATACTTTAGATACAAGTATATGTTCACCTGTGTGTAATTTAATCTCAGTATAAATGTAGCTGTTCTGTGAAGCCCTCAGAGATTTGTTAGAGAACCTTAGCGAACAAACAGCATCATGAAGGCCAGGGAACACACCAGACATAAAGCTGTGGAGAAGTTTAAAAGCAGGTTTAGGTTATAAAAACAATATCCCAAGCTTTGAATATCTCACGGAGCACTGTTTAATCCATCATCTGAAAATGGAAAGAGTATAGTACAAATACAAACCTACCAAGACATGGCTGTCCACCTAAACTGACAGGCCGGGCAAGGAGAGCAATAATCAGAGAAGCAGCCAAGAGGCCCATGATAACTCTGGAGGAGCTGAAGAGATCCACAACTCAGGTGGGAGAATCTGTCCACAGGACAACGATTAGTCGTGCACTCCACAAATCTGACCTTTATGGAAGAGTGGCAAGAAGAAAGCCATTGTTGAAAGAAAGCCATAAGACTCATTTTCAGTTTGCGAGAAGCCATGTAGGGGACACAGCAAACATGTGGAAAAAGGTGCTCTGGTCAGAGGAGTCCAAAATTGAACTTTTTAGCCTAAAAGCAAAAAGCTATTTGTGGCGGAAAACGAACACTGCACATCACCCTGAACACACCATCCCCAACTGTTAAACATGGTGGCGACAGCATCATGTTGTGGGGATGCTTTTCTTCAGCAGTGACAGGGAAGCTGGTCAGAGTTGATGGGAAGATGGATGGAGCCAAATACAGGACAATCTTAGAAGAAAACCAGTTAGGAGTCTGCAAAAGGCTTGAGACTGGGGTGTAAGTTCACCTTCCAGCAGGACAACAACCCTAAACTTACAGCCAGAGCTACAATGGAATGGTTTAGATCAAAGCACATTCATGTATTAGAATGGCCCAAAGTCTAGACCTAAATCCAATTGAGAATATGTGGCAAGACTTGAAAACTGATCTGACAGAGCTGGAGCTATTTTGCAAAGAAGAATGGACAAAAATGTCAAAGATGTGCAAAGCTGGTAGAGACATCCCCAAAAAGACTTTCATCTGTAATTGCAGTGAAAGGTGGTTCTACAAAAGTATTAACTCAGGAGGGCTGAATACAAATACATGCCACACTTTTCACATATGTAAAAAAATAAATAAATTGAAAACCATTTATCATTTTCCTTCCACTTCACAACTATGTGCTACTTTGTGTTGGTCTATCACATAAAATCCCAATAAAATACAATTTAGGTTTTTGGTTGTAATATGACTAAATGTGGAAAATTGCAAGGGGTATGAATACTTTTTCAAGACATCAATGCACTGTATATATAATTACATATAATAAAATATGCCTAAAATCACATTGTAATGTCATGTTTGCAAATCTGCTGGTGCACTGAATGTAAATCGACATCCCGTAGTTTTTACAAAAAGAGCAATAGAACATTTAACAACACAGTGGGGAAGATGTATGAGAGCTTGTCTCACTTTCATTGTAACAGCCCCTGCAACATGCAGACATTGACTCAGTATGAATGTAAATACATGTACAAGTGCATGCTCCACTAGGAGAGCCTTTAGCTTCTTCCTGGGTACAGAACTAGATATTATTTATTCGGTCACGGCGTCACAAAGCTCTATCTTTCAGCTACACTGCACTCCCTTTTACTGCAAGGCCATGGCTAGTGTAAAAATACAGCACTGCTACAACATGCATATGAAGCAAATATAGTAATTGTCACTCCGCCTCCTACGGTCAGGAATGACCATAGTGTGTCTATCCTAATAACAGCAGTATTATTAATACTAATAGCAACCAAGCCAAGAATAGCATTTTACAAAAATTGTAACATTCAAACACTACCTCTCTTTTCTTAAAGATAAAGTAATCTACACAAAAAAGGTGGTTTCTAACCATGTTTTTATCAAAGCAAAGTCTCCTTCGTAAAACCTATAACCAATAAACTGGTTTTGTGCATATAACAAAATCCATTACCTTCATAGAGTGCTCCATTTTGCTCCCGCTCTGCAGCTTTAAGAAAAAGCTCTCTGGCCTGTTAAAAAATGCACATTTTAGGTTTGCTGGTCCATTAAAAAAAAAAGTAACTGCTTTAACAATAATATACAACAAAACTAAACAGGAGAGACAATTCATTGCTTTCCTGCATTGTTCACTCAATTAATACATTCAGAAACAATGCATATTCAAAGATAGTCATACTTAACGTCTCAAACATTTAAATTAAATCCACAGCGCAAGTAATACATAGACTGAGGGTGCCAAACGCCTGAAAATTCTAGTTACTGGTCTCACATTTGCCTCTTTATTTTGAATTAGGGTCCTGGAAAAAATCATGCATTTAGTAAAGTTACGCAGACCACACACGGTGGGATTTTCCTTCCTGCAACTATGAGTTGCAGAAAAGAAATTTGCACGATTCCCCCATTAACACAGAATGTGGGGAAGCTCTGCCGACTTCCATCATCCAATTAAGAGCAAGCAAAAGTTTTTTTTATTTTTCCTTGCATGTGCTTGGGTATTCTTTGTAAAGTGAAGCTTTACCTCATTTACTAAGCTCTGGAGCAAACTGCACTTGCAAAAGTGCACAGTCTATTTTCCGTGTGTGTATGTGTGTGTGTGTATACACATATATACACACACCATAGTTTGTAGACGCTATAACCTTCACACAAACAAATATACACTTATTGGTATTCTTTTATTTATTTTTTTAACCAAAGACATGTAGCAGGATACATCTTGGCCTAAATTTCTGAAGAAAGTAGTTTTTTTTTTTTAATTTGTTATTGAATAGGTTTTATAGCATCAAAATAATAAAAAAAAATCCTGAAATTTTCAGTTTATTTATGTAATAAAAAACCCAGTGGTGATCAAATACCACCAAAAGAAAGCTCTATTTGTGTGAAAAAAAATATATAAATTTCATTTGGGTACAGTGTTGCATGACCGCAAAATTACCAGTTAAAATAGCGTAGTGCTGAATAGCAAAAAATGCCCTGGTCATGAAGGAGGTAAAAATCTTCTGGAGGTCAAGTAGTTAATGTGAGTGCAATTTGTGCTTTAAATCAATTTTATGGGTTACACTATGAAGTTTCTGTGTTTTTAAATTGAGCTTTGGTCTGAAGTGTACTTTTACCTGCTGTGAGTACCTGCCTATACATCAGATAGGCACTTGTAGCAGCCATCTTGGATCCTAGATTGTTTTGGGACTTCATTAGCCCTTGGAATAAGGGCCTAGTATTAGGGTGAGCATACACCCATTGGGGATTCACAGAGGTGGTGCCTTTCTAGATGAAAGTGATTGTAAAGGCTCGTTTTTTATTTTTTAAAAATAACAAACATGTCAGTGGCCCCGATCATCCATTTCTGGGATCCCGCGGCGACTCTCGCTGCTCCTCCCCACATCAGATAGCTCCCTGGGAGAAGCGCTCTCCCAGGGGGTTACCTTGCAGGCGCGCTCCTGAGTCCAGCATTTGCGTCCATAGACATGAATGCTGGACTTGGGCCCGCCCCCCCGGTCATTGAATTTGATTGACAGCAGCGGGAGCCAATGACTGCGCTGCTATCAATCTATCCAATCAAAAGCCAGAACCCCGTGGAGAGAGAAACACCGTGTCCCTGCGGAGGGAAATATGGAGGTCAGGTAAGAGGCAAGTAAAACGGGGGGGGGGGGCTAGGGTGCCGGTCACTGCCAGGTGTTTTTTCACCTTAAAGTGGTTGTAAACCCTAAAACAAAAACAAAAAAACCTGCAAGACAAAGGCATAATGAGCTAGTATGCATAGCATACTAGCTCATTATGAATTACTTACCTGAGATCGAAGCCCCCACAGCGGTCCTCGTTCAGCGCTCCAGCGGCCAACATCTCTCCGGGGGGTTACTTCCGGGTATCGCGGCTCCAGCAATGTGATTGGCCAGAGCCGCGATGACGTCACTCCCACGCATTCGCGCAGGAACCGCCAGTAACGGCACAGTACAACTGAAGCAACGGCACATATCAGTTATCGCGGCTCCAGCAATGTGATTGGCCAGAGCCGCGATGAAGTCACTCCCACGCATTCGCGCAGGAACCGCCAGTAACGGCACAGTACAACTGAAGCAACGGCACATATCAGTTTGCTTATGTGCTCATGTGCCGATGACATCGGCACATGCAAATACAAGGATATCTTCTAAACCGTGCAGGCTTAGGAGATATCCAGTGTAGCTACAGGTAAGCCTAATTATAGGCTTGCCTATAGTATAAAAGCGGTTGTAAAGGTTTTACAACCACTTTAATGCACAGGATGCATGGTGCAAGGTGAAAAAACACATGGGTTTACAACCCCTTTAATATTTGTCCTTGGAATTTTAAATCCAACACCGGCCATGGATATGTTTGCATTGATCATGGGTAAACACAAACTCTTATGAACTTGATTTTTATTAACGTTTATCATTTTTTTATTGACTGTTTGTGCACATTAATTGTACTTTTTACATCAATCATTCATAGATAAGTTCACATGGATCACAAGTGAATATGACGTTAGATGTTCATTAATTAATGTTTATTAGTTGAGTTGGCATATTGATCATATGGTTTTACACCGATGTTTTTTATATAATCTTATTATTGATTGTACTTTGCATTTGCATGGAATATTTACACATTAGGGTTGATTTGCTAAAGGCAAATAGACTGTGCAGTTGCTCCAGAGCATAGTAAATGAGGTAAGGCTTCACTTTGCAAAGAATACCCAATCATGTGCAAGGCAAGTGAAACACAAGTTGATTGATCAATTAACTTAGTACATTCAGCCTGCCCATTAATGGTTTGAATCTCGGCTGGTTCCTGCTGAACTGGCCGAGATTCTAACCGTGTATGGCCAGCCTTAGAGGGAAGTTTAAACGTATTATCTTTTTATTGTTTTGGGTAAGTGGCTTAAAGTCTGTCTTAGGATCTATATAACAGCTGAGCAATGAATATTTTTCAAAGCAGAGTTCGTCAAGGAAAGCTTACATTTATTTTAATATTTTCTTTAAAATACTCCTACCTATGTTATCAGACCACTAAAAAAACAAAAACAAAACAAAAAAAAAAACCCACACAATTATTTAAAAGACAAGTGGGAAATAAGAAAAAAATATTACTTGCATACTCACCTATATGAAGGCAGCATCAATCTGATTTTGCAGCTGTCCCCTGGCACCTCTACACGGAGAACTGAGTGATCAAAGACTGCTGATTGCTCAATTCTTGTGCCCACCCTGAGCACAGAGCAGTGACTGTCAGTCACCACTCTCCGCTCTGCCCTTCCAGCGGCAGGTCCAGACTCTCAGGAGCGCACTGAGAAGCTAAGCCAGCTGCCAGTCAGGTATCTAGACGGATCCCAATATGGTTAGGAATCCCTGCAGAGCCTGGACCGGCTCTGTGGCATAAGCAGGCTTTAGCCCGCTATCAGCTGAATCTGGGTCACAGGATAGCAGAACCAAGTGCACTCCTGTGACCCACAGGAGCAGTATGAACAATAGCTTTGGCCATACTTTTCCTTTAACTCTGAGTTGCCAAAAATGTTGTCAAAATTACCATCTCCTCCTTGGCCAGTTCATGCTTAGCTTTGGTATCTGAGACCTTCCCAACAGATCCTCTCAGTACTTTACTAGACTGATTCTCTGCTCCTGAAGAACTCCCTCCTGGAGTAAGTTCGGACATCCAGCAAGCTCGAAACACTTGCAGCTCCTCCTGTGCAAATCAAAATCAAAAAGAATGTATTTTAATATACAATATGTTACAGAAGCACAAAAAAACACTGAGCCTAAATAGATACATCTACAACAAGGTGTAAAGGTACAATAGAGGACCCTACTTCCGGCAACTGCGCCATGGTGCCATCCCTCGGAAGCTCAGCCTTCCTCCGCCGCCGGGCCATTTAGAAAGTACAGCGGGCATGCGCAGTAGGGAACCAGCTATGAAGCCCTAAGGTTTCACTGTCAGTTTCCCTTACCACGAATGGCGGCGGCAGCACCGGAGAGCCCATCAGAAAATTGGCTGGGGTACAGACATCAGGGGCTTCCTGGACAGGTAAGTGTCTTTATATTAAAAGTCAGCAGCTACAGTATTTGTTACAATAGCTTGTAACGTTTAGAGATTTTTACAAAGCTTCTTTTTTGGAAATTGTGATGTTTAATGGTTTCCTGCATGCAAGTTGTTTATTTACATTCCTCAGCACGATGCCCCACACAAAGTATGCGTGAATAAAATACCCTATAATTCTGTAACATAGCTGTATCTCACAGCATGGTTACTAATGATACAATCACTAACAGCTTATGATCATATGACTTTAATTAAAAAACAAGCAGGCACTGAAGGTCACTGTGTCTAGCACTGTGCTTTGACAGAACCTGTTGGCAGAGTGCAGCTATTAGCCCTGGTTCACATTGATGCCACTTTGAAATCATGCTCACTTCACTTAAAGTAGCGCGATTTCGAATTAACAAGGTCAGCTCGATTTCAGGTGCTACTTGATAGACATCTGTGTGACTTCATGCACAGATGTCTATTGAAGTCGCACCTGAAATCGGCAAAAGTAGTGCAGGGACTACTTTTGCAAATCGGTGAGGTGCCGCAAAATCGGTGTCACACCGATTGGAACAGTGTCACTGCCTCCAATAGGCTGCGACTTGTCATGCGATTGGATCTCTTGAATCGCATTACAAATCGCTCCAATGTGAACCCAGGCTTAAACAAACATCCCCCTTCACATTTTTAAATTTTGTTATGTTGCAGCCTACTATAGTTGTTTAAAGTGGTTCTAAAAGCTGAAGAATTTTTACCTTCTATGTATGAAGGTAAAAAAACCTTCAGCATGCAGCCCTCCACCCCCTCCTCAGCCCCCTAATACGTACCTGAGCCCAATGCAGCATTGTGCAGGGGAGCAGCATCTCTCTTGGGTCTCTCTCTCCTCATTGACCAAGACACAGCATGGGGAGCAATTCGTTCTCGTTGCTGGTAATTGCAGCTAGTGAGGATAGAATGGTGTGCAGGTCCGAGCCACGCTCTGTGTCTTATCGACACACACGGCCGACTTGGGAGCAAACACGCATGCTCCCAGAGCAAGCAGCTTGCTTTGGGGGCAGTTGGTGGGGGTGAGGGTCCAGGAGCGCCGGCAAGGGACCGAAGAAGAGGAGGATTGGGGCTGCTTTGTGCAAAATCAGGGCACAGAGCAGGAAAGTATGACATATTTGGTATAAAAAAAAAAAAAAAAAAACCACGACGACACAAAGCGGTGCTTCACCTGCAAATTTATACATTTTTTTAAAAGTAAGCAGCTGCAATCACTGTAGCTGCTGACTTTTAATAAGAACACTTACCTGTCCAGGGAGCCCGCGATGTCGTCCCCCCGAGGCCAATCCGTCCAGCAGATCGGTAGCAGGCATCGCCATTCTAACTAATGGAAACCGGTAATGGAGCCTTTAGGCTTCACTGCCAGATTCCTGTCGCGCGGCACTTTCTGAATGGCCAGCTGTCTTCTGGGGGACACACACACACACACACACACACACACACACACACACACACACACAGGTCCCAGAAGACAGGTGGTGGTGGGGCTCGCCACACAAAAGGAAATTACGTCCTGTGCCGCAGACCGGATGGATCGGAAGTACAGGCTGTACTTCATAAAAAGGTACGATAGAAAAATAAATTCTTTTTTTTTTTTTTTTTTTTTTTTTTTAATATCCAAAAACGAAGGGTGGAGAGGTGGTCTTTTGTTTAAGACCACCTCTCAAAAGTGGGTGGAACTCCGCTTTAAATTCATTTTTTTTTTTCATTAAACTACACTCAGTAACCCATAATGACAAAAGTGAAAACAGAATTTTAGAAATGTTTGCAAATTAAATTTGTATGAAAAGTGAAAAACTGAAATAGCACATTGCCATAAGTATTTAGATTCTTGGCAACAACACTTGACATTTAGCTCACGTGCCTCCCATTTCTCAATCGTTCCCGAGATGTTTATACACCTTCATTGGAGTCCACTTGTGGTAAACTAAATTGATTGGACACGATTTGGAAAGGTACGCACCTCTATAAAAGGCCTCACAGCTGACAATGCATACGGTATCAGAAAAAAAAGGTCAAAAAGGTCATGAGGTCAAAGAAACTGCCTGCAAAGCTCAGAGACACGATTGTTGCAATGCACAGATCTGGGGAAGGCTACAAAAAAAAATGTTGTGCTGCACTGAAGGTTCCCAAGAGCACAGTGGCCTCCATAATTTCCAAATGGAAGATGTTTGGCAGAACCAGGACTCTTGCAAGAGCTGGTCCCCCAGCCAAACTAAGCAATTGGGGAAGAGGGGCCTTAGTAAGAGGTGACCAAGAACCTGATGGTCACTCTGACTGAGCTCCAGAGATCCTGTGTGGAGATGCAACAAAGTTCCAGAAAAACTACCATCACTGCAGCTCTCCAGCAAACTGGGCTTTATGGCAGAGTGACTAGAAGGGAGCCTCTCCTCAGTGCAAAAAACACATGAAAGCCTGCTTGGAGTTTGCAAAAAAGCACCTGAAGGACTCTCAGACTGTGAGGAAAAGGATTCTCTGGTCTGATGAAACCAACAGCGAAGCATGGTGGTGGCAGATTCTGGGGTGGGGGGGGGGGGGGGTTTCAGCAGCATGGACTGGGAGACTGGTCAGGTTTGGGGGGGAAAGGTGCATGGAGCAAAGTACAGACATATCCTCAATGAAAAATGCATCTATATCCTGCATTTTTTTTTTTTAAACATAAAAAAAAAAAATTAAAAAAAAAAAAACACAACCTCTTATGTGTGTAATATTTAACATAATTAAAAACAGCAGTGCTGCCTTCCATAACAATAATTGGCATATACATAAATAAGTCTACTTAGGCTACATGCACACGGCCATAAGAATTGTACTGATCATATACAGTGGCAAGAAAAAGTATGTGAACCCATTGGAATTAATTTGTTTTCTGCAGTAATTTGCCATAAAATGTGATGCGATCTTCAAGTCATAACAATAGACAAACACAATGGGGGAGATTTACTAAAACTGGTGCACACAAAATCTGGTACAACTGTGCATAGTATCCAATCAGCCTCTACTTTCAGCGTGTTCAAATTAACCACTTAACCTTGGGTGGATGTCATATGACATCCTTAGGTTGAAATGGAGATATCCAAATGATGCTGCAGGCATCATTCAGATATTGTTTTTTCCTCACATGTAAAAGCAATTTAATTGCTTTTAGAGGAGGCGGATCACCCCCTTTCTGCCCTCCGATGCTGCTCCTGGCTCGCCTGTGCGATCAGGAAGCCGGAGAATGAATTGACTGGTGGTGGCAGCTTACCATAGAAAAAAAAAACATGAAAGAAAAAAAAAAAAAAAATGTAAATTGTACTCAGCACTATGTTTGGCGCAAAAAGGGCACAGCTTATCAACAATAAAACATTATCCTAACAGTGAGGTATGGTGACGGGAACATCATGATTTGGGCTTGCTTCACTGCCTCAGCCTGGACCACTTGCCATCATCGAAGAAAAATGAATTCCCAAGTTTACCAAAATATCCTATAGGATAATGTCAGCATTGCTGTCTGCCAGCTGAAGCTTAGTAGAAATTGGGTAATGCAGCAGGACAATGACACTAAGTATCGAAGTAAGTCCACCACAGAATGGCTTAAGAAAAAAGAAAACGTGCCTTTTGGAGTGGCCCAGTCAGAGCCCAGTCCTTAACCCCATAGAGATGCTGTGGCATGATCTCAAGAGATCCGTTCACACCATATATCCTACAAATGTGTCTGAGCTGAAGCAATGGTCAAACATTCCTCTTGAACATTGTGCAGATCTGATCCAGAGCTACCAAAAGCATTTCATTTCCATGAAGTCATTGCTGCCAAAGCAGATTTGACCAGCTCCAATGGTTCACTTAAATTTTCCTCCAGCACTGTGAATGTTAACCTCCCTGGCGGATTCTTTCTGATTTTAGGTGCTGAAAGCGGTACAATTATTTTGCATGGAAATTTGGCGTTTTATATTGTAGGTCTGTAATTATTAACAATAACACACTTAAATCTGTCCAAACAAGAGTCTAGTAGATATCCCGGGTATGATAAAGTTTGAAACACAAAAACATAAATTATAATATAATAAAAAAAATAATAATAATTAAAAAAAATAAAAATAAATATTAATAAAATTAATTTCCACACGATTCACTATCGCTCAATTCTGCAAGTGTTCTAATTTACTATCGCTGTTTTCTAGCTGGTCTAAAGCCATTTTTGACGTAAAGGGACACTTTTTGGTTGCTATGGACAATCTCCAGTTTCCAGGCAGAAAGAACAGTATATGCAATATAAAACTGCATGCAGGGCATGGGCCAGAGCACTGGGGACAAATGGGATGTGAAATGATTTCATACAGTACTGTAATCTGTAAGATTACAGTACTGTATGTGTTATGCTTTTTACATTTTTTTGAATTTGCCACCAGGCTCCGCCCCCGTGCGTCGCGACGCTCGCAGGGAACAGAGCCTGGCACAGAAAGGCTTCGGAACAGGACACAGCCCGCGGACACTGCGGGGGACATCACAGGATCCCAGGGACAAGGTAAGTAAGGAGGCACCAGGATCCTGCGATGCAATCCCGAGTGTGGCTCGGGGTTACCGCTAATGGTGCTGAATTTTAACCCCGAGCCACACTCGGGAAAACCGCCAGGAGGCTACTGGGTGTGTTCAATAAAGACACAAGAAATTAGAATTGTTTGTGTGTTATCAACTTGAGTACACTAAAACCGGAGAGTGCAAAATCTGGTGCAGCTGTGCATGGTAGCCAATCGGCTTCTAACTTCAGCTTGTTCAATTAAAGGATAAGTTCACTTTTGCAGGTAAAAAAAATATGCATTTATTACTTTTTTTTGTTTTGTTAGGGACCTGTAAAGATCCTGGATGCAATGCCACAGTCCTGCAGACTGTCTGCCCTTACTTCAGACATAGGCAGGCAGTTACATTATGACATTAAGCTCAATGAGCTACCTAAAGCGATCAATATCGCTCTGGTAGTTCATTATGACTTGGGACTTGTAGTTTTCCTATTCACAGAACACGGTGAATGGATGCCAGGGCAATTCCCCTTTCACCATGAAAACAGGGATTTGTAGGGGTGGGGGATCTGGACCGGTGTATTTGTAACATGTTACACCGTGACTATGGATGTAAAATGTTACAAAAGGTGAATGTATCCTTTAAGATTTGACAACAAAAAAAAGAATTAAAACAGATTGGTTTCTATGTAGAGCTGCCTCAGATTTTGCACTCAATTTTAGTAAAGCAACCCCATTGTGTCTGTTTATTGTTGTGACTTAGATGAGATCAGATCACATTTGAAGGCACATTTCTGCAGAAAACAGGTTAATTCCAAGGGGTTCAAATGCTTTTTCTTGCACAAAAGTAAATGGTCAGAAAAATGCTTGTGTTTAGATGCATTTAAATAGGTAAAGACACGTATGTGTTTAAATGAGGAAAATTCTAGTTCTATATTCTCCTGCTCTCTTTTCAATCCCAGAATGCACTTTTTGCATCTACTGTATATATAAGTGTATACATACAATGACGACATGCATATGCATGCAAATTGCATGTCCTCAGATTTTCTTTTTTTGGTTAGGGATCTGAACACAACGCATATTTATGCGCCTGAGTACACGTCCCCACTGAAAACAATACAACTGCATTCAGATCCATAAACAATTACGCTTTGAATTGCACTTTGTTATGGTCGGGTGAATGTAACCTTATACCTGACATATCAAACTAAAAGGAAAAGGTAAGTGGACCTGAAGATTAGTTTCTCCAGATAGTCCATTTTCATCAGCCTTCAGGATGTCAGGGTAACAATCCTCATCACCTTCCGCCTGCAAAATAGATTAGATAATATAATTCAGTTCTAAATGAATGCACTAGTCCAAAACTTTTAAAACATTTTAACACCTTGTTTTTAAAAATGTTTAAAAGGATAAGTACACTTTCACATAAATGTCACTTTTTCTGCTAGTGCTAGGACAGAGAGTGCTGAGACCTGGTGGGCACCAGAATCAGCCCAATTCCCCTCTCCTCAGGCTTGCACCAACTGCCATTCCATCAAGGTGCCTCCATCAGATGAGACCCACTCCACTCTGCTGCATGGATCCTCTTCACACAGCACTGAAAGTGCTGCTGTGGCCCTCCCTGAACTACAACATACAGGTGAGCCATCAGGCTATACCCTTACTCCATCTGCATCCTTCATGGTCCAGACACCGATCATGGAGGAATGCTCAGCCCCCCAACATGCCCAAAAACCTCAGAGGATCCCTAGATCCAGGGAGAACACTGGACACATCCCTGCAATATAGAACTCCAAAAAAACTCCTAGGTGTAGGTGAAAAACAGTTTGGGAACCACTGTAGTACAATGATGTTAAAGTGATAGTACACTCCCCAGGACAAGTGAGCTTCATGTAAAGTAGTATAAAATGTCAATCAATAGAATGACGTGCCATGTCTTCATCAGCATTACATTGTAAACCCGCGAGATTGCTAACCATTCACCAGTTCCTAGGTCTAACCTTACGGCTCTTTTACGAGATTACTGCGCCGGACAAAGGCAGAAGTTCAGGTGGGAAATGGAGAGAAAGAACTCCACAAAGATGGTCGTGGCTTCAGACAGAAGGGGCTAGAATAATAATAGGCTCAAGAAATAGTAAAAACAATTACATGATGCTTTGGATTATCCCTGTGTGTTTGAAAGTACATTTGTGCTTTTAGTGGATCAGTTGTACTGAGTTTACTACCGCTTTAGGAGGGGTGGGATAAAGCACTTTTTTTGGGGGAATGGGTTGCCATTACCACCCCTTCCAAGAAATTTTAGTTAAACATCTCCTCAACCAGCTTAAAGCCTAGGTATTTTTACCTTAAAGTGGTTGTAGAGTCAGAAGGGGTTTTTTTTGCATTAAAAAAAACAAAAAAAAAAAGCAAACAAGAAGAACCCCAACCCTAATACTTACCCAAGCCCCATCCAGCGATGTTGCAGGAGTGTCTCAGCTAACCAGGACTCTCCATCCTCATTGGCTAAGACAACAGCGCAGCTTCATTGGCTCCCACTGCTGTCAAAGTCAGTGAGACAATGAGGAGAGAGAGGGGGCAGGGCCGAACCACAGCTCCATGTCTGAATGGACACACAGAGCAGCGGCTCGGCTTGGGTGCCCCCATAGTAAGCTGCTTGCTGTGGGGGAACTCAGCAGAAAGGAGGGGTCAGGAAAGCTGGTGAGGGACCTGAGAAGAGGAAGATCTGGCCTACTCTGTGCAAAACCACTGCACAGAGCAGGAAAGTATGACGTGTTGTTTCTAAAGAAAATAAACTGAGACTTTACTAATCACTTTAATGAATTCCTTGCATTAAGGTAAAAATGTTTAAGTAAAACACAATGGGGGAGATTTACTAAATCGGGTGCACACAGAATCTGGTACAGTTGTACATAGTAACCAATCAGCCTCTAAATTTCAGCTGGTTAAATTAAGCTTTGCCAATCAAACCTAGATGCCAATTGGTTAGTACGCACAGCTGCACCAGATTCTGCATGCTCCAGTTTTAGTAAATCTCCCCCATGTGCTTAAGCTGATAAACATACAAAACAATTCTATTGCCCCGTACACACGGTCGGATTTTCAGACGGAAAATGTGTGATAGGACCTTGTTGTCGGAAATTCCGACCGTGTGTGGGCTCCATCACACATTTTCCATCGGATTTTCCGACACACAAAGTTTGAGAGCAGGATATAACATTTTCCGACAACAAAATCCGTTGTCGGAAATTCCGATCGTGTGTACACAAATCCGACGGACAAAGTGCCACGCATGCTCAGAATAAATAAAGAGATGAAAGCTATTGGCCACTGCCCCGTTTATAGTCCCGACGTACGTGTTTTACGTCACCGCGTTTATAACGATCGGATTTTCCGACAACTTTGTGTGACCGTGTGTATGCAAGACAAGTTTGAGCCAACATCCGTCGGAAAAAATCCTAGGATTTTGTTGTCGGAATGTCCGAACAAAGTCCGACCGTGTGTACAGGGCATAAGACTAATTAATATAGACTAATTACTTCAAGGCTGGAATGAGATACAAAGCAATATCAAAGTGTTTAGGCATCCATCAGTGGACAGATAGACAAATTGTCTATGAATGGAGTTTAGTACTGTCGCTACTATTGCCCAGTCAAGATGACTCCCATGACACTACGCAGAATTCTCAATGGGCTAAAGAACTACTCACTGAATAACAGCTAAAGGTTTGAAAAAAAAAACAACACAATATTGCTGCAAGCCTGAAATTTGCCAAAAGGGCACCTTGGCAAACCACAATGCTACTGGTAAATTGTTTTGTGGACTGATGAAAAAAAAAATTGAATTGGTTACTGCTGCTATCAGTCAAATCCTGTGACGAAAGGGCAGGGGGCGGGGCTGAGACACATGGTCTATGTCTATGGGACTATGATTATTCAGGAGCATGTTTATGCTTGCTTTTTCATGTTCTTTAGTTATCACATCAAAAAATTATAATGTGGGAAGCCGGCCAGTCATAGGCAAATTATTACTCCTTAGGAACTGCCTTATCTCATTTGTGTCACCACAAGTTGAATAAAAAGCAAAAATCCTTATTCTTTTCATAATCTTCAGTGAGGAACTCCAGGATAAACAAATGTTGTCTAATGACAAGAAGCATGCATATTGTTACTTTAATCTTGATGTGCTTTGTGTATCTCGCAAAGATCTGTGCAGTAATCCAGTGTGAAACTTTGCCTCTGTGCAGGAGCTTGCTGTAATAAAGACCGGTCACTGCTACTCTCTCCTTGTGCAGAGGGATTGGTCTGCTCTCCTCCCTCTTCAGTAGTTTTCTGTAGGCAGCTTGTAGTGGATGACACCCCTCCAACAGCTCTGCTCACTGCACAGGCTACCTACAGCACAGTGTGGAACTCACCACTACTTTTACAGGGTAATATCTGTGTTTACAAGGGCATTTGGTGCTCACAAAAGTGGATTTATATTATGGTGTGGTTATTGATGAATACATTTAAAATGGAAGTCTTTGCCAGAGTTCAGCTTAAAGGGGTTGTAAAGGTAATTTTTTTTTTTTTTAAATAACAAACATGTTATACTTACCTTCACTGTGCAGCTCCTTCTGCACAGAGTGGCCCCGAACCTGGTCTTCTGGAGTCCCTCAGCGGCTGTTTCAGCTCCTCCCCGAAAGAACTAACCACCTTAATGCGAGCTCCCTCGCATGGTGGTTAGTTCTTGCGGGCGCGCTCCCGTGATACAGCCGGCGGCTATAGCCGCTCACTGTATCACTCGGCCCCGCCCCCAGCGCGCCGCGTCATTGGATGTGATTGACAGCAGCGCGAGCCAATGGCTGCGCTGCTTCCAATCCTTCCACTGTAGCCAATCAGCGGCCAGGCTGAGCGGCGGAATGGATGTCGGGAGCGAGCAGCTGACTTTCGAGGCGTCAGGTAAGTAAAACGGGGGGGCTGGGGGCGGCGGTATTGTCAGAAGTTTTTTCACCTTAATGCATAGAACGCATTAAGGTGAAAACATTTTTACCTTTACAACCCCTTTAAAAGGTATACCTAGGAAAAACTGTTTGTTATTTGAATATAGTAGTGAGGGGTTTTATTATTATACATGATTTATATAGCGCCAACAGTTTGCGCAGCACTTTACAAGATGAAGGCAGACATTACACTTAAAATACAATTTGGTACAAGAGGAATCTGCTCGTTGGAGCTTACAGTCTAACAGTTTTACCCACTGTTAGGTGTTTATTGCTGTCTGGGTCCTTATTAAACTGAATATACACTTTACAATCCAATTGTACAAACTGCTTTAATTTTACCAGATTGTACAGTTTGTGAAAAGTGAACAAAAAGTAAAAATCTCAAATTTAGGAGAACAGGAATAGAGGAGAAACCTAACATGCAGCAGCTGTGCATGGTAACCCATCAACTTCTAACATCAGCTTGTTCAATTAAGCTTTGACAATAAGACCCCATTCACACAGGGGCAACACGACTTGCAGGTCGCCTCACCGAGGCGACCTGCACACAACTGCCCGGGCGACTTGCAAAACGACTTCTATATAGAAGTCTATGCAAGTCGCCCCCGAAGTCGTACAGGAACCTTTTTCTAAGTCGGAGCGACTTGCGTCGCTCCCCTTAGAACGGTTCCATAGCACAGAACGGGAGGCGACTTGTCAGGCGACTAGGTCGCCTGACAAGTCGTCCCTGTGTGAACGGGGTCTTAGGCTGGGTTCACACTGGTGCGACACGACAGCCGTCCTACTTTGGATCCGACTTTGCCCTGCGACATGAAGCCGGCATGTGTCCGACTTTCAATGAACGGGGATCCGACTTAGATTCATACCAAACACAGTGCCGGGCATTGGCGGGGATTCAAGGGGGAACTCTGCGCCAAATTTTAAATAAGAAACCGGCATGGGTTCCCCCTCCAAGAGCATACCAGGCCCTTGGGTCTGGTATGGACCTTAAGGCAGGGCTTGACAAATTTGCTTGGAATCTAGGAGCCAGCTAAAAAAGTTAGGAGCCAGGTTTTTTTTTTTTTTTTTTTTAAACGACCGACAAAGCTTTATTTTCAATATAAAAATTAACCAATCTTAAATTTACACAGAGACGACTAGAACGAATGTGACTGCTTTTATTTCCTGCCATGCGGGGACACAAGACCGCTATATCCCCGCTAAGGATCCAATCAGGTCCGCCTGAAAAACTGACAGGCGAACCTGATCAGACAGCCCATGTGAAAGGGGCCAAGCAGGGAGATGACAAATAATAAATTCATTTTAATTAACCACTTCCTTCCCGCAGGACGACTATATACGTCCTGTCTTTGAAGAGAAATACCATTGTTATGGTAGCAGCTAGCTACCATAACCCCGGTATCTTCTTCAAGAGCCGGCAGTTCTCTTTCAGATAAAAGTGGTCTCTGCAGCAGATTCGCAGCGAGATCACTTTTATCGGCGGCAGGAGAGGGCCCCCCATACCGCCGCTCTCCGGTGCCCTTCACCGCTTACCGTGGCCGTCGGTAACGGCGGAGGTGATCCGGATCTGTCCCTGGCCTGACATGGAGACGAGTGAGAGGAAGATGGCCCCCCCCGCCCATCTCCAAGTCATTGCAGGGCGGAAGCGATGTCAAATTGTCACTTCCACCCATAGCTCTTGAAGGGACATTTTATTATTTTTTTTTTCAAATGACAATTATTTTTTTTTTTTTTAATGCATTTTAGTGTAAATATGAGATCTGAGGTCTTTTTGACCCCAGATCTCATATTTAAGAGGACCTGTCATGCTTTTTTTCTATTACAAGGGATTTTTACATTCCTTGTAATAGGAATAAAAGTGACTTTTTTTTTTTTTAAAGAACAGTGAAAAAATAAAAGTTAAAATAAATAAGAAAAAAAAAAATTTAAATCTGCCCCATCCCTTGTAATAGAAATAAAAGTGACACAATTTTTATTTTTTTTTAAAAACAGTGTAAAAATAAAAAATAAAAAGTAAAATATATAAGAAAAAATAATATTTTTTTTTAAATGCGCCCCGTCCCGCCGAGCTCGCTTGCAGAAGCGAACGCATATGTGAGTAGCACCCGCATATGAAAGCGGTGTTCAAACCACACGTGAGGCATCGCCACGATCGTTAGAGCGAGAGCAATAATTCTAGTCCTAGACCTCCTCTGTAACTCAAAACATGCAACCTGTACAATTTTTTAAACTACGCCTATCGAGATTTTAAAGGGTAAAAGTTTGTCGCCATTCCACGAGCGGACGAAATTTTGAAGCGTGACATGTTGGGAATCAATTTACTCGGCGTAACATTATCTTTCACAATATAAAAAAAATTGGGCTAACTTTACTGTTTTCTTATTTTTTAATTAAAGTATTTTTTCCCAAAAAAGTGCGCTTGTAAGTCCGCTGCGCAAATACGGTGTGACAGAAAGTATTTTAATGACCACCATTTTATTCTCTAGGGTGTTAGAATAAAAAATATAATGTTTGGGGGTTCTAAGTAAAGGGAAGGAGATGAGTGGGCAGTGAAAACAGGTAGGGAAAGCTCCATTAGCATTGGTGGATGTCTTGTCATACCAACGGCCACCACCAGAGGGCGCCCGATTGCAGAAGGAACCATAGGACTGCAGTAGGCCGCAAAGCCGGGGCCTCAATTACCGGCGCGGCCCAACACGATCCCGCCGGGAGGGGGGGTGTCGAACGGACACAGGATACCCCAGCTGTGCCGCCCCAGGCGCCAGGTCGCTAATTCTAGTCGCAAATGCGACCTGGCGCCCGGGGTTTGTCAAGCGCTGCCTTAAGGGGAACCCCCTACTCCGAAAAACCGGCGTGGGGTCCCCCCAAATCCATACCAGACCCTTATCCGAGCACGCAGCCTGGCCGGACAGGAATGGGGGTCGGGACGAGCGAGCGCCCCCCCCGCTCCTGAACCGTACCAGGCCGCATGCCCTCAACATGGGGGGGTTGGTGCCTTGGGGGAGGGGGGGGCGCGCTGCGGGCCCCCCCACCCCAAAGCACCTTGTCCCCATGTTGATGAGAACAAGGGCCTCTTCCCGACAACCCTGGCCGTTGGTTGTTGGGGTCTGCGGGCGGAGGGCTTATCGGAATCCGGGAGCCCCCTTTAATAAGGGGACCCCCAGATCCCGGCCCCCCACCCTATGTGAATGAGTATGGAGTACATGGTACCCCTACCCATTCACCTAGGGAAAAGTTTCAATAAAAAAAAAAAAAAAAAAAAAAAAAAAAAAAAAAAGTACACAGGTTTCAAGATTAATTTATTAGGCAGCTCTGGGATCTTCTTCCGACTTCGGGGGGGGGGGGGTCTTCCGACTTCTTCCGGTGTTCCGCCTCTTCTCCCGGGCCCGCCGCTATCTTCTTCCAGCTCTTTTGCCAGCAGGGGGCCCCGGTCTGCTGCCGCTGTCTTGTCGCCGCTTCTTCTCTTCATCTCTTCTTCCGATGTTGACACGACGCTCTCTCCGGCTGGAATGCTCTCTGTGCGCTCTGCTATGGCTAATATAGGCGACGACCCCGCCCCCTTATGCCGTCACAGTCCCTGGGCATGCTGGGACTGTGACGGCATAAGGGGGCGTGGTCATCGGGTGATGACCACGCCCCCTAAAACGTCACAGTCCCAGGGACTGTGACGGCATAAGGGGGCGGGGTCACCGCCTATATAAGTCAGAGCGGAGCGCCCAGAGTGCATTCCAGCCCGAGAGAGCGTCGTGTCAACATCAGAAGAAGAGGGCAGAAGATCGAAGCCCGGGCTCCTCCGCTATAGCAAAAGAGCGTCAAAAGAGCAGAAAATAGCGGAGGAGCCCGGCAGAAGATCCGGAGAGCGCGGAGAAGAACCGGAGAGACCCCCCGAAGAGAAGAAGAAGGCAGCAGCCCGGGCTCCTCCGCTCTAGCAAAGGAGCGGCAAAAGAGCAGACGATAGCAGAGGAGCCCGGCAGAAGACCCGGAGAGCGGAGAAGAACCGGAGAGACCCCCGAAGTCGGAAGAAGACCCCCGGAGCTGTCTAATTAAATTACTTTAAAAATCTGTGTAGTGTTTTTTTTTTAATTGACACTTTTTCCCTAGGTGAATGGGTAGGGGTACGATGTACCCCATACTCATTCACATAGGGTGGGGGGCCGGGATCTGGGGGCCCCCTTATTAAAGGGGGCTCCCGGATTCCAATAAGCCCCCCCGCCCGCAAACCCCGACAACCAACGGCCAGGGTTGTCGGGAAGAGGCCCTTGTCCTCATCAATATGGGGACAAGGTGCTTTGGGGTGGGGGGGGCTCGCTCGTCCCCACCCCCATTCCTGACCGGCCGGGCAGCGTGCTCGGATAAGGGTCTGGTATGGATTGGGGGGGACCCCCACGCCGTTTTTTCGGCGTAGGGGGTTCCCCTCAAGGTCCATACCAGACCTAGGGGCCTGGTATGCTCTTGGGGGGGGAACCCAAGCTGTTTTTTTTATTTAAAATTTGGCGCGGAGTTCCCCCACAAGATCATCTGAGCACAAGTAGTGTGCCGAAGTCGGATCATGCGAGACGGCGATCCGACTTCAATGATAGTCAATAGGCTGAAGTAGGATCAAAGTCAGACCAAAGTAGTACAGGGAGCATTTCTAAAGTCGGAACGACTTGTGTCGGACCAGTTAGGACGGCCCCAATAGGGAAACATTGGATTTCACACGTCATGCGACATGAGCTCCCAATGTCGGAGCATTTGTCGGACCAGTGTGAACCCAGCCTAAAACCTGGAAGCTGATTGGTTACTATGCAGAGCTGCACCAGATTCTTTGTGCACCAGCTTTAGTAAATCTCCTCCTTTGTGTACATCTTGTCACAGATCTTGCTCTCTTCAGGTCAGCACTTGATTGTAAGACAACACCAAGACGGCTCAATGTATTCTCAGAAGAATTATGTGCCAGGTTGAAGTAACTCCCATGCACATATGTGGTAGTTACAGTAGATCACCAGGGCCCAGACAATCAGGCGGCCAACGACTTTAAACACAGAACACTGGCAGAAGAAGATGAAAGCAACAGAGGTGGAGAGAAGTGATGACATTGAAGCTCTGGAGGGGATCACTTAAAAAAAGGAAGTCTGCCATAAGATGCTAATTTATGCTCCAAGAGGCCCAACATTTTATTTCTGGTTGGTGGTTTACTTTGTGGTGGTTTAACTATTCACCATTCTAGCCAAAACGATGGAAAAAAAAGCTCGGGCTTTAAGCTGACCATAGATAGATCGAATTTCAGCCGGTTCAGCAGGGACCGGCTAAGATTCCATCTATGGGTAGGCTGATTGTACCCAAGTTGATGCATCGATTGACTGTGTCTTGGGTACAACCAGAATGTTGGATTTTGGCATGCGGCTATAGCCGCTAGCAGTAATCACTAAGAACACAATAGCTCCGCAGGAGGGATTCCCCCATCAACACTGACTATAATCTATGGCAGGGCTTGACAAATTTGCTTGGAATCTAGGAGCCAGCTAAAAAAGTTAGGAGCCAGGTTGTTTTTTTTTTTTCTTTAAACGACCGACAAAGCTTTATTCTCAATATAAAAATTAACCAATCTTAAATTTACACAGAGACGACTAGAACGAATGTGACTGCTTTTATTTCCTGCCATGCAGGGACACAAGACCGCTATATCCCCGCTAAGGGTCCAATCAGGTCCGCCTGAAAAACTGACAGGCGAACCTGATCAGACAGCCCGTGTGAAAGGGGCCAAGCAGGGAGATGACAAATAATAAATTCATTTTAATTAACCACTTCCTTCCCGCAGGACGACTATATACGTAATGTCTTTGAAGAGAAATACTGTTGTTATGGTAGCAGCTAGCTACCATAACCCCGGTATCTTCTTCAAGAGCCGGTGGTTCTCTTTCAGATAAAAGTGGTCTCTGCAGCAGATTCGCAGCGAGATCACTTTTATCGGTGGCTGGAGAGGCCCCCCCCTACCGCCGCGCTCCGGTGCCCTTCACCGCTTACCGTGGCCGTCGGTAACGGCGGAGGCGATCCGGATCTGTCCCTGGCCTGACATGGAGACGAGTGAGAGGAAGATGGCCCCCCCCGCCCATCTCCAAGTCATTGCAGGGCGGAAGCGACGTCAAATCATCACTTCCACCCATAGCTCTTAAAGGGACGTTTTATTATTTTTTTTTCAAATGACAATTTTTTTTTTTTTTAAATGCATTTTAGTGTAAATATGAGATCTGAGGTCTTTTTGACCCCAGATCTTATATTTAAGAGGTCCTGTCATGCTTTTTTTCTATTACAAGGGATTTTTACATTCCTTGTAATAGGAATAAAAGTGACTTTTTTTTTTTTTTTTTTTTTAAAAGAACAGTGAAAAAATAAAAGTTAAAATAAATAAGAAAAAAAAATTTTTTTAAACGTGCCTCGTCCCGCCGAGCTCGCTTGCAGAAGCGAACGCATATGTGAGTAGCGCCCGCATATGAAATTCTAGTCCTAGTCCTCCTCTCTAACTCAAAACATGCAACCTGTAGAATTTTTTAAACGTCACCTATGGAGATTTTAAAGGGTAAAAGTTTGTCGCCATTCGCCAGTTTGTCGAAAATTTTGAAGCGTGACATGTTGTGAATCAATTTACTCGGCGTAACATTATCTTTCACAATATGAAAAAAATTGGGCTAACTTTACTGTATTCTTATTTTTTAATTAAAAAAAGTATTTTTTCCCAAAAAAGTGCGCTTGTAAGTCCGCTGCGCAAATACGGTGTGACAGAAAGTATTGCAATGACCACCATTTTATTCTCTAGGGTGTTAGAATAAAAAATATATATAATGTTTGGGGGTTCTAAGTAAAGGGAAGGAGATGAGCGGGCAGTGAAAACAGGTAGGGGAAGATCCATTAGCATTGGTGGATGTCTTGTCATACCAACGGCCACCACCAGAGGGCGCCCGATTGCAGAAGGAACCATAGGACTGCAGTAGGCCGCAAAGCTGCGGCCTCAATTACCGGCGCGGCTCAACGCGATCGCGCCGGGAGGGGGGTGTCGAACGGACACAGGATACCCCAGCTGTGCCGCCCCAGGCACCAGGTCGCTAATTGTAGTCGCAAATGCGACCTGGCGCCCGGGGTTTGTCGAGCCCTGATCTATGGTCTGCTTTGGATATACTTTACTGCCAGTAAACCCAAGAGGCTTTTGTTTTCTTTACCCTGCAGCAGGATCCTCCAGCAGACCAGCACTTACCTTCATATTGTTTATTTTGATTTAAAGAGCAATTCCACCCAAAAATGGAACTTCCGCTGTCAGGATCCCCCCCCCCCTCCGGTGTCACATTTGGCACCTTTCAGGGGGGAGCAGAAACCTGTCTAACACAGGTATTTGCTCCCACTTCTGGCAAAAGATCGGCACAGTATCCGCGGCAATCTACGCCATGTTCGACCCCTCCTCCGTCCGTCCCCGCTGTCTTTTGGGAAACACACAGGTCCCAGAAGACAGCAGGGACCACTCAGAACGTGCAGCGTGACTCGTGCATGCACAGTAGGGAACCAGGCTGTGAAGCCACAAGGCTTCACTCTCCGATTCCCTTACTAGCAATGCCCGCACCTCCACCCAGAGCTGAGGGACGTGTCGGCTTCGGGTGAGGACATCGCAGGCGCCCTGGACAGATAAGTGTCCTTATTTTAAAAGTCAGCAGCTGCCGTATTTGTAGCTGCTGACATGTTTTTTTTTTTTCAGGCGGAACTACGCTTTAAGATTAAGATCCAAGCATAGGACAAAGAAGACAGAAACCCCTTGGTCATCCTTTTAATAAATTGGAAGTCACATTAGGAAAATATTTTTTCCAAATTCTTTTCAATAAATTTTTTTTGCTACCATTATTTAAGACAAGTACAAGGTTCAAAGGACGCCTTTACCACTTCACATGATAGGAGGCTGCACCACGTGCAAATAAACTGAACATATCACCTGCACCTCTAATAGTGCAGGACAGCCCTTGACCATTAAAGTAGACCTAAAACAAAAACAAAAAGGGCTTTTAGTTTGCTGAAGCACTGTATAAAACAAGTGTGCTTTTTTATTTATTAAGCCACTTCCTGTGTATTTAGACTCTTTAGTGTTAGCAGCACATAATTGTTTATGGATTGGGTTCCTTATAGGGCCATGCTTGTGCAAAGTGTATCATTACAACCACTTGTAGGCTCCTCCATGGAGCGCATGTGACAGGGAGGCAGTTGTCACCCCATAACAGGAAATGTCTAGCCAATGATCCTCATGACAGGTCACCATGTATCCTTTAACCCCTTTGCTGCTAGCGATGTGCACCATACATTGTGTCAATGAAAGGGTTGAAACAAGCTTACTACTGCAATATCTCCAGGTTTCCTCACTCTTTGGAGCCTGGGATCACAACTGTTGTCAGGATGACCAGAGAGGTATATGGAGGACATCATATCTGATCTCTCCTCCACCCAATGGACCTGGAAATGCTCTGCTCTGAACACTTCCAGGTTCACAGCTGTCAGATGAAAGCAGGCTGTGCCAACCACATATGGAATTCTTTCGGAACTGCATCTGGTAAAGCAAAGTGTGGGGGTGATGTTAGCAGTCTAGTAAACCCCTAATGTATCGATTAAGGGCTCATGTTCAAAACAGTGGCTGTGTAAAAGAGCAGTGCTGTGCATTTTAATGATGTATAGCATGTTTTATTTTTCCAACTTTGATGAAATGTCAATATTTAATATTCTGCACATCAGTGCTTTGTGATGCAGCGTAGTGCGTCACGACACACTGCATTGAAAAAAAAACACAGCGCATTTTTTTCTAAGGACAGTGGTGTAAACTGAATTCACAGGACTCAAGGTAAATTGCCTTGTCTATGCATTGCGATGAGCAGAGCTATCCATTGTACATAGTGTGGAAGGGCCCCAAGAGGACCAGTCACCTGTACAATGCTAACACATAGGGGGCTTGTAAGCTCTGTGTAAAAAAACATGAATACAGTCAAATAAAAAGAAAAAAAATTCAAAGAACCCCTGAACATATGAAAAAAAAAAAAAAAAAAGATAAAAAAAATAAATAAATAAAAAAGTGCCCAGGACACATGTATATACACAAACTCTGGTATCCATCAAAGTTTACAAAAACCTGGGACTGTATTGTGTTCACTACTAATCAATTAGACTGGGTTCACACCTAAACCGGCTACGGATTGCACAGGAACGCTGTGCATCTCTTTTCTCCGTTTCAGGGACAATTAAGGGTCGAATCTTTGCCTGAATTCTGCCCTGAAACGGAGCCAAAGATGCACAGCGTTTCTGTGCAGCGCGCTCCGCAGCCGCCCCGGAGATATGTGAACTGGCACCATAGAGAGCCGGTCACATTCTCCTGCTATGCGAATTGGATGCTAGGAAACCCGCATCCAATTCACATGGGTGTGAACCCAGCCTTAAGGACCAAGCCTATTTTTGACATTTGCGGTTTACAAGTTAAAATTATTTTTTGCTAAAAAATTACTTAGAACCAACTCCAAACATTAGATTTATTTTTTTCAGATACCCTAGAGAATAAAATGGAGATCGTTGCAATACTTTATGTCACACCTTATTTGCGCAGCGGTCTTACAAACACAAAAAAAAAAAAGTACAGTAAGCCCAATTTTTTACTATATTGTGAAAGATGTTACGCAGAGTAAATTGATACCCAACATGTCATGCTTCAAATTTGTGCCCGCTCGTGGAATGGCGACAAACTTTGGCAATTAAAAATCTCCATAGGCAATGTTTTGTTTTCTACAGGTTACCAGTCTTGAGTTACAGAGGAGGTGCTAGAATTATTGCTCTCACTCTAACGATCGCGACAATACCTCACATGTGTGGTTTGAACAGTTTACACCGTTTATATATGTGGGCACGAATTAGGTATGCACTCACTTCTATGGGCGAGCATGGAGGGACTTTTTATTTTTACACTGTCCCTTTTACCACGTCCATACCGCTAAACGTCATATAACGTCTTCGGCTTTCAGTGGTGATATCTGAATAATAGCTGCAAATATTGTTTTCAGCCGACGATTTCCTACACCATAAGAACAATCATAGCGGCTCCGGTGCAATCGGCGAGCCGGAGAAGGAATCCCCCGGCGCAGGAAGTCAGAGAAATCCGAGGGACAGATGGTGCCCCAGCAATCTCTATGACTCTGAGGCCCGGGCGTAATGTTATGACATCACGTCTGGATCGGTGGAAGTAAACAATGCTGGGGACTTGGCAGGAAAGGTTGAGATCGTTCATATTTTTTTTTTTTATCTCAGGCTTTCCAGCCTGAAGGAGAGATGTGGGGTTTTATAGACCCCACATCTCTCCAGAAAGAGGACCTGTCATGCACTATTCCTATTACAAGGGATGTTTACATTCCTTGTAATAGGAATAAAAGTGATCAAAACATTTTCTTTTTATAAGGGAAAGTGTAAAATTAAGATAATAAAAAAACAAAAAAACCAAACATATATATATGCCCTCGTCCCCGCAGAGGCGAACGCATACATAGCACCTGCATATGTAAACGACATTCAAACTACACGTGAGGTATCACCGCGAACGTTGGAGAACGTCGCCTATGGAGCTTTTTAAGTACCGAAGTTTGGCGCCATACCACGGGTGTGCGCAATGTTAAAGCGTGACATGTGAGGTTATCTATTTACTCGGCGCAACATCATCTTTCAAATTTTACAAAAACTTTTTTTTTTTTTTTCTTTTATTCATTATTTTTTTTCCCCCTAAAAAACTGCTTTTGAAAAATTGCTGTGCAAACACCGTGTGACATAAAAAGTTGCAATGGCCGCCATTTTATTCTCTAGGGCCTCTGCTTAAAAAAAAAAAAAAAAAAAAAAAAAACAACACAAAAAAAACACACACTTAGAAGAAATGTAAACATCCCTTGTTTAAAAAAAAAAAAACAAAACAAAAAAAAAACAGCATGACAGGATTTCTAATGTGAGATCTGGGGTCAAAAAGACCTCAGATCTCACATTTACACTTAACATCAATAAAAAAAAAAAAAAAATAAGGATTTTGGGGCATGTGGCCCTGCTAAGATGGGGGGGGGGGGGGGGGCGCGCTTGTTCCTGCATGCTTGGTTAAGGGTCTGGTATAGATTTTGGAGGGGTGGGGGGCACGCAATTTTTATTATTGCCTGCAATGGTTTTTACTACATTCAGCTGACAGCTAATGAGTCATCCGAGTGCTTTCACACTGGGGTGGTGTGCTTGCGGGATGGGAAAAAAGTCCTGCAAGCAGCATCTGCCCTGAAATGAATGGGCAGTGTTGCCAGAGTGCTTCAGCAGTGTCGCAACACGGGCGTTTTTAACCCTGTGGGCCGTTAGCAGGGGCTTAAAAGTGCCCCGCTAGCGGACGAAAAGTGTCACTAAAATTACGGTAAAGCGCCACTAAAACTAGCAGCACTTTACCGCTAACACCAGCAGTTTCAGCGTGAAAGTAGCCTTAGACCCCTTTCACACTGGGGTGCAGGCCGCGTTAGCAGTAAAGCGCGCTAGTTTTAGTGAAGCTTTTTGGCCGCCAGCGGGGCACTTTTAACCCCCGCTAGCAGCCAAAGAGTTAAAAGTGCCCGTGTTGTGGCGC
This sequence comes from Lithobates septentrionalis, assembly GCA_037952835.1. NCBI lineage: Eukaryota > Metazoa > Chordata > Amphibia > Anura > Ranidae > Lithobates > Lithobates septentrionalis. The sequence goes on from JBBDGP010000108.1 coordinate 1,033,778, forward strand.
TTCGGCATCGCTGCCCATGCATGCCAATGGGCAGAGGCGGTGGAGGAGCGCTGTATACAGTGCTCCCAAACCGCCCCAAAGATACTGCTAATAGGACTTTTTCTAATGTCCTGCAAGCACGCCACCGTGATGAAAGCACTTGGGCTCTCATACTGGGGAGGCAAGAGAAAGGTGCTTTACAGGCACTATTTTGAGCACTAAAGCGCCTTCAGTGGGAAAGGGGTCTTAGAGTAAGGCTGGCCATACATTGTCGAATTTCGAAAGAATTTCCTTTTGAAAATCAGAAAATTAGTGCGTTTTGTGATTGGATGATGCCACCACTGATTTCAAAATGCGACCAACCAAGCCTTCAATTTCGCCATATGTTGCTACAGAAAAGAATTTTCGTGGCTGGGAATCTTTTCTTTCCGGGAATTTTCTTTTCTTCCACATGCGCATTTCTTTTTCAAATACATTTCTCGCAGGATTCTCCCATCATTGATTAGAAAAGTGTTCGTTCTTAAAAAAAAATTCCAACATGATTCAATGGCCGCACAAAAATCTGCTGTTGCTGCAGCCCCACTGATGGTCCGAAATATGAACGAAAATTCTTAGATGAGATTTTCAAAACAAAATTCTTTCAAAACTCGCCCCATGTATGGCCTGCCTTAGGTTTTGGGTGAACTTGTAGTGAGAAGGGATGTCATTCCCTAAACATAGGACACATGACAGTAGAAGAGGGAGTAGCCCACAGACGGGCGTATACTGCACTTCGGGGCCAGTTGATTGGCCCTCCTCCTGTCACGTGATTGCAATGTATTCCGTAAACACGTATCTTCTACCTAATAAACTACAATAACGCTCGGTCATTCCCCCGCTCCGCTCCCCACCTCAGGGCCCCTCCAAATATTACCATGCTGGGCGCTTGTCGGGTCCTCTGAGCTCAGCACAGTTCTCGGTCGGAATAACGCAGGACGCAGCGGGAGTCTGAGCGAGACCTGCGGGCGGCAGCCATGACACAGCGGAGCACCCGGGAGCCGAGCGTGGTGACTGCACTAGGAGAGGCGACAACACGGCACAACACACTGGAGACGGATCACCGGAACCAGCAAGAGGGCAAGCTGACGCAGGACAGATAAGATCACCGGAACAAGCGAGATCAACTGGTGGCTAGAGGGGGAGGGCTGCGGAACCAGAGAGAGGAAAACGTCGGCTAGAGCGGCTGCTCAGTGCATTGAGAGGCGGGACCGAGTTATAGTTAGCCTTCCCTGTCACCTCAGCGTACTCCAGGACCGCTCCAAGAGGGAACGTGAGACCGGGGGAGGAATAACGACACACCGGAACCAGCGAGAGCGGGGAGGAGCGTCTCCTCTCCACCACAGAGGGGAGGGGCTAAGCCAACTCTGCTGCCTAGGACACTTGGTGAGTGCTGCACTTTACACAAGCATTATGTGTGAGCCTCTGTGATTTATTATTGTGCTAGTAAACAAGGCAGTGTGTGTATATGTATGTGCTCTAGTCCAACGTATCGTGTCTGATAATAGAATTTTAAGTTTACATTTCTATAGTCTTACCCTATGGAGTATGTATGTCCTGGTGTGATCAAAATAAATGTATTTCAGGCTAGACTGTCCACACACAGCAACTTTATTTGCTGTGGATTTGTGGGTGTCACCCTTTAGGGATTATGCACACGGGTGACAAATACGCTGCGCTCAGATCCGTAATGCGTTTGTAGTGATACCCCCAGAGGAGCCGCTGAATTGATTTGTGATTTGTCTACACCCCTGAAGATGACATACTTCGCTCACCCAACGCTTCTAGACACACCATGAGACCATGATTTATTTCAAAGAATTTCTTAGGCCAAGCATAGCTTAGACCAGTGATGGCAAATCTTGGCACCCCAGATGTTTTGGAACTACATTTGCCATGATGCTCATGTACTCTGCAGTGTAGTTTAGCATCATGGGAAATGTAGTTCCAAAACAAATGGGGTGCCAAGGTTTGCCATCACTGGCCTAGAAGGAGAGATGATTAGCAAGTATACTTATGCAAACAGTCAAAAGACAATAACGTTACTCTGAGAGATATGGTTAGACAATAGACACCTTCAGTGTTCTATCACAAACAAACAGAACTGAACTGCATTTATCTATTAACAGTATATAAAGACCATTTAAACTTACTATAACAGTCCCAGTTTTGTCACATGGGCCAGTGATTGATGGGGGGGGGGGGGGGGGGGACATTGGTTAGCAAAATTGGGGTCCTTGAAAGCAAATCAGTTCACAACAGATTGCCTTGTATGATGTTAGTCTCTTACCAATTCCAGGGCACCATCTTCTGGGTCTCCGGACATATGCTCTGGTTCAGTAAAAGACCAGTTCAAATCAGACAGAGGTTGCTGGTGATCTCTCTCTTTCAATCCTGCTGAGACAAGTCCCTCTTTTCCTTCCTTCCAAGTGGTGGGAGTGCTCTCTAGTACAGTCTGATCTCTCCATGGCATCCAAATCACACCTCACTGTTCGGTGAGCAATCTCTCCCTATTGTGGTCAGCTAGGGCAGAATTCTGTTCAGCCCAGTGTTTTCCCCACATACCTGCTTCCTTCCAGACAGTTAACAGCCTGCAGACCACACTTCTCCATGCTCTGTTGCATCAGCCACTCTTCTGGATCGAATCAGACTCACCCAAGGTGGCTGCTGCACTGGAGACACTACATAGACAAACATTTGCTTTACAATACAGAACATGCACCACAGCACATCATCAGGGAAATGGCTGCAAGAATGAGGCTCCCAATGGCGGCATGGGACCTGGTAAACGGCACTAGAGCATGGAAGTCCGGGAGAGTGACACAGGATTCACTGTGTGTATGTTTTTACTGGATAATCCAATTGAAAAGGTAAGGGGGGGGGGGGGTCCTTTTTAAGGCCCCTTTCACATGGGGCACGTCCGTTTTGACAGACTCGGCTTTCTCAGCGGGGATTGAGCAGGCGGATGACAGGTCCATCTCTGCTCACTGTGCAGATTTCCGCTCTCCTCTATGGGGAGAACGGATGAAAATGGACAGCCTGTTCATTTTCATCCGATCCGCTGGACGGATGGCAAACATATTGCCATACGTCTCGTTTCAGCGTATTTTGTCAGATTGGATGTCAGCAGAGCAGACACATGTCCGCTGACATCCGGCTCCCCATAGAGGACAATGGGTGGCCCAATCGGGTCCCCCTGAAAAAACAGACAGGCGGACCCAATCGGTCCGATCGTGTGAAAGGGGCCTAATAAAAAAAAAAAAGTTGTTGTTGTTATTGTGATACCACTTATCTGTTTCTCACACATTTTGCAGCAGAAACTCTCGCAGTTTAAATGTCATTGCTTTGTGCAGCAAAAGAATGACACTGTTGTGTAGTTATCACCCAGGTGCTACACTAAACAAGTACTGTACATTATGTGACCTGCAGTTCTTTAGTATATCCCTTGTCACAAGATTTCTATGTCATTGTATGGGGTCTGTTTTTGAATGGGACTTGGTAGCAGAAGACAACACATTGGCGTTTCTCCTCTGTCATGGCTCCTTTTGTTCATCAGGGCTTAGTAGCATGTCTCAGATTTCATCTACTGAAAAGTGATTTCGTAGCTGATCACACTGACACATTCAGTGTTCATTCAACAGGTTTGGGCTTTGCTTGCTGATGCAGCTTGAACAACATTGAGATGAAAATCATGCTGTTATTTGGTAATGGAGACTGTCTTATGTTATCACATGGAGCTGTGGTCTCCAAACTGTGGCCTGGGGTCCAGATGCTGCCCTTTGCTTGCTTTTTATCAAGCCCTTGGGGCAATAATTCATCATCTGACACCAACATAGTCCCTCCCCCCCACTGACCAAAATGAAGGGGCACAATTCCTCCCCAGGACACCAGCAACGGGGGACAGTTCCTCCCAATGACACCAATGATGGGGCATAATTCTTCCCACCAAATGGCACCAAGAATGGGGCACTATTCCTCTCCCTGACACCAAAGATGGGGCATTGTTTACCCCCACTGATGCCGAGACATTTTCTACTTCCAATGGCCACAGTCCGGCCCCTGTAAAGTCTGAAGGACAGTAAACTGGCCCTTTGTTTAGAAAGTTTGGAGATCCCTGACTAGAGCTACACGATTCTGGATAAAATGAGAATCACAATTTTTTTTGCTTTTGAACTTTTTTTTTATTTTAAAGATTTACAACCCATGAACATTAGGTTATCAAACAAGATAGCAATAAAATAAGACCTAGTACTCTGCTTCAATCAAATTTAAAGTGATTGTAAGGGTTCGTTTTTTTTTTTTTTTGTTTTTGTTTTTAAATAACAAACATATACTTCCCTCCACTGTGCAGCTCGTTTTGCACAGAGTGGCCCTGAACCTGCTCTTCTGGGGTCTTCCGGTGGCTCTCGCGGCTCCTCCCATCTTCCTAGGAAAAGCGCCCTCCCGAGGGGGTTACCTTGCGGGCGTGCTTCCGAGTTAAGCATTCGTCGCCCATAGCCGCCGAATGTATGACTCGCTCCGCCCCCCCCCCCCCCCGGTGCCGGCGTCATTGGATTTGATTGACCACAGCGGGAGCCAATGGCTGCGCTGCTATCAATTTATCGAATCAAGAGCCGAGAACCTCGGGCAGAGAGACAGAGCATTCCCGCCGGGTCAAAATCCAGGGCTCAGGTAAGTAAAACGGTGGGGGCTGGGGGGCCGGTCACTGCCAGGTGTTTTTTCACCTTAATGCATAGGATGCATTAAGGTGAAAAAACATGAAGGTTTACATGTAATGAAAAAAAATTTAATGTGTAAAGAAATAAAACCATTATTAAGTTATATTAGGGTCTTTATTTCTATTTCATTTTTTAATTTTGCACGTTTTTCCAAATGTGTAAATATATGTTAAAGCTGTAAAAAATATTAATGAGCAAACCAAAAAAAAGTTTTAATTATTAATAGTTTATAAAATAGAAGAGAATAAAAAAAAAAAAAAAAAAATCAGGAAAATAATTAAATGGAGAAGGAGAATAAGGAGCTAATAAGGCTGATTAGAGTAAATTAAGGAGTTATAAGGGGTTGAACAATTTAATAAAAAAACAAAAAAAATACATTTTTTTTTTAATTGACAAGGTTGCTTTAAACTGACTTCATTTTAGTTCATCCTTTGATCTGTAAATGAATAAACAGAAAGATACAGTGTTTCTGTTTCTTTATCTCTCTTTCAGCGCTGAGCAATGTTGATAAACATTGGCGGCTGCTTTTTTTTTTTTTTTTTTTTTTTTACATCTGTTAGCAGGGAACACTGCTCTACACTGCTCTACACTTTTTACATGAATCATGGAAAAGCTGGATTAGGATCGCATGGGGGGTCGAATCGAGATTGCCATCTTTTAACGATTAATTGTGCAGCTCTACCCCTGACATAGAGGAGTCTGAATCAAGGTTTCAGTTGTGGTAGGAAATGGAGATCCATTTCTGTGGTTGTTTTCAGTATAAAAATCATCACAGCTTCTCGTCACTTGGTTTACAGAAGTGTCAGAATTATAGATATCAGCCGTTGCATCTCCAGAAATGTCTGTTTGCATTCCTGACAAAATATAGAAACATTTTTAGGTCAAAGTATTAGGAAGTGTGTTGTGGTGTATAATGTAGATATGTTTAAGTCAGTCCAATCAAGGATTTGAAACGTGTTATTATAATGAATCTCAGTAATGAGAAAATATGTAGGCTGCTATTTCTGAAAATGCAAGCTGCCTGGCTGTCATGCTGGTTGGAGGGCTGCAATACTTTAAGCCGTTGTCCTGGAAAAATTGGGAGTTCTGAAGTTATGACCTTCCTTGCTATAAAATATTGAGGTTATAGATGGCCAGGAAACAAGCATTTTCAGAAGAATGTCAGAAATGGCAGCCCTATATTCGTCCCAGTGAAGGTTTCCTTTGTGCAGCCAGGTAATATCTGCTCACTTAGGTAGGCACTAGCAATTCATTTTGTTCAGGGGGAACACGGGCATAAGCTACCCAGCACTGAGTGTTTGTCAAATCATGCATGGGTATTAGGTTTTTGTTTTTTTTTTAATAATTTGTATGTTATTTACACAAAGAATATGACGAAATTAAAAACCAGGACAAAGTATGTCATCTAGGCTATCTGTTACACAGTAAGAAAGGGGCCTAAGAGGCCTCAAAGGCTTTCTCTGGAATGCCCACTGCTCTCACAATATTACGTCTGAGTCTGTTTTCCATATCTTCTATGCGAGTGGTATTGCCTGCAGTGTGATATTGCACATGGCGCCACTTTATCCTCCACATTGCTCATTCTCCCCTCTAAAGTGGCTGTAAGATCACGCAGCTTCTGCATGTCATGCCTGACCAAGTTAACTTCAATGCTGTGATTGCATTATTGCAGGAAGTGATTGCAGCCATGATATCCCTAAGTGTATATTTAGGGGCAGTCTCTGCATGAGAGGCAGATATCATGTCTGCAAGGATAGGGGTCTGCATACTCACCGTGTTCCATGCTGTTACATCAGCAGGATCTTCAGTCCAGGCAGACTCCGGATCATCCTCCACACCGTCTGTGCAACCACATTTTTTTTAAATTTCTATACAGTTTATAGGTCACATAAAAAGGTGGAAAAAGTTCTGAAATGATTTGTCTTTGTCTCATTTTTTTACATCACAGAAACCTGACATTTTAACGGGGGTGTGTAGACTTTTTATATCCCCTGTGTATCCATCATTCACACTCCATGTTCTTGTCTACCTCCTTTTTCCAGTTTTGGAGCATGGAGCAACGGTTCTTTTCGCTGCATTTAACAGATGTGGCTTAACACTCTTTTTTTTTAGAATTGGGATTAGAGCACATTGTGGAATAGGTAATGCAGAGGTGTAAACTCTATCGGCATGAGGGTGTTTTTTTTTTTTTGTTTTTTTTTTTTTTTTTGAATGTACGGTAAAATGTCTTGTGTTTTCTAGAACCTCTGTATCATAGGTCATGACCAGCAAAGGTTTACGAAAAAGCCCTGTTGTGAGCAAATCCTCCAGCAAAAGATCAAGCCTGGATACATTTTAGATCTCTTTGCAAAGGTCCTATATCAGCGTGAAAATGGAAGAAGCATGCCTCAACTGGGTAATTGGGCAGGAATGAATTTCCGTTCCAACTCCACCTCCCGCTCTCTCACAAAGTAAGGAGCTCGCTGTGAGCAACGAGACAGTAATAGTTTATACATGGAGGTGGTGGGACTGTTTTGCCGTGCACAAGGTATCCAAATTCCGTCAAAGATGTTGCGGGTCGCAGTTTCAGAGTTAGAAAGGGAGCGTGGCCTGGCTGTGTTTCTGTTTGAATGGATGATGCCGGCCAATAATCCAGGGTGGGGTGAAGTCATTTCCAGGTGATGAAGGCTCTGGTTCTAGACCTCATCCTTAACAAAGGGGAAGGTCCACTGGCGCCTTCATGGTGGTTCCTTCTAGCAGCAGCTCAGGCGGATACGAGTGCCCTTTACACAGGTAAGCTGGAGGCTACTGTACCTACTTACATTCACCTGGGTTTGTTCCTAGGTTTTCCCCTAGCCTGCAGCTTTTGTTTCTGTAGGATAGGCATTCATCAGTTAGTGCTTATTTTATGATCGATTTCTGTAGTGTAGTGTGTGTGTGTGTGTGTGTGTGTGTTTAGAATGCATTTCACGTTTCTTATTCATTTTGGTATGCTTGAGATGCTGTAATATTTTTTTTATTTTTTTTTTTTTCAGATTTACAGTAATGTCTTGTGCTTTATTGACTTTGGCTGATATTCATCCCCAAGGGCATTTTAGTTTTGTCAGTGTATGCGTTGCTTAGTGAGGCAGCACATAATGAGCAATGCTTTTTCCGAAGAGATTTGTTAGACAGGAAGTTGGCTCATTATTATAGCAGACTGCTGAAGGTTCTTGTCGCTGGTATCACAGATGAGGTAAACTTTGGCATCCCTTATGTTCTGTATTTTTTTCCTAATCTAGGAAAGTGGGTACAACTTATGCTGATATTGGTTTATAATATTATCTTTCTCCTAATATTTTTTTTCTTTTTTTCGTTAATCACCTAAATATTATGTGGTAAACACCTGTTTTGCCTTCCTAATTAAATAACATGACTAGAGTTTCAGAATAATGTTAGGCTTCTAAAGTAGCCTACTATCTTCAAAATTGGACTGACTGGTTGCTGCATTCATTTGTCTACTATTGTGGAGATTTTGTAGACTTCCCTGCAAATCCCCCCCCGCATGAAATTTGCTATACAGATTATTTCAGTAACATTGCACAAGGGTTTCAGTACTTCTTTCTTGACATTTCAGTACCCTGAACCAACAGTAGTAGCTTACAGCAACCAATTGGCACATTAGCGCCTTGAGGCGATTTAGTTCGCATTTGCAGCGCTTTACAAATCATTCATTCATTCATTCATTCATTCATTCATTCAATAAAACATTAAGGCTCCATGCACACTGGGCTTAATAAAACGGCAGTTCCCTTGACAGGAAAAAAACCCCTCGTATAGAGCCTTTTTTGTACACCGTTTAGGAGAGTATGGCGTGTTTTCTGCCAGAAAGCATTAATCAGAAACGCAAACTAAAAGGCTTTTTTTTTCCTGCCTCTGAACGTTGAGCTTAAAATATGCCTGTAATCACCCTAATGTACATGGACACTAGGGCTGCTGAAATTAATCGCAGCATCGATGCATTGCGATTCGGGTGTCCCCGATGCGGCATCGATGCATGCGACCCGAAAAATCGATTTCTAGCCCCTCCCGGGAGAGCGCTCCGTGCATAAAGCTGTTACTAGTGTGTGTATATTCCGCTCATGTGACTCTCGGCCGCGCCTCGCTCCTCTCAGTCTCTCCTGATGTCAGCCCCGCCCCGGCTGACATCAGGAGAGACGTGAGAGGAAGGAGGCGCGGCCGAGAGTCACATGAGCGGGATATACACACACTAGTAACAGCTTTACGCACGGAGCGCTCTCCCGGGAAAATTCCCTGCTGACTTCAAGAGAAATGTGACAACCGGCGGAACACCGGCGGCTGGAATGGAGATCAGGGGGAGATGGTGAGAAGGCAGATTGCCCTGCTCATTACAGGTTGCCACCAGCACCGGCAGAGCAGCATGTAAGTACAGAGGGGGAGGGGGGCTGCTGTGACACAAGTCCATATCATAGAATTGTCTTCTATGTGCCTTCATCACACCACAACTCTGCATTATTGTCCGCAGTCTGTGACCATCTCCTGTGCCATGTCCGCAGTCTGTGACCATCTCCTGTGCCATGTCCGCAGTCTGTGACCATCTCCTGTGCCATGTCCGCAGTCTGTGACCATCTCCTGTGCCATGTCCGCAGTCTGTGACCATCTCCTGTGCCATGTCCGCAGTCTGTGACCATCTCCTGTGCCATGTCCGCAGTCTGTGACCATCTCCTGTGCCATGTCCGCAGTCTGTGACCATCTCCTGTGCCATGCCCGCAGTCTGTGACCATCTCCTGTGCCATGCCCGCAGTCTGTGACCATCTCCTGTGCCATGCCCGCAGTCTGTGACCATCTCCTGTGCCATGCCCGCAGTCTGTGACCATCTCCTGTGCCATGCCCGCAGTCTGTGACCATCTCCTGTGCCATGCCCGCAGTCTGTGACCATCTCCTGTGCCATGTCTGCAGTCTCTGACCATCTCCTGTAGCATGTTGGCAGTCTATGACCATCTCCTTTAGTATTTTGGAAGAGAGCCTGGAGCTCCTCTGCTGTCTCTTTTTTTTTTTCTTAAGAACAGATAGAATTAAAAAAATGGAGTTCTCCTGACTACTTGAATTTTTTTTTATGAAAACCATGAGCACTTGCGGACTTGCGCTGTAATCGTGATGCATTGCGGAATCGAATCGAATGGAATCGTTGACTTGATAATCGAATTGAATCGTGAGGCCAGTGAAGATGCGCACCCCTAATGGACACATAGGATAACATTGAGCTGCTTCTACAGGCAGAACACAAAACTCCTGTAAAAGCAGCGATTTATTTTTTTTAAGCCTGTGTGCATGGAGTCTTAAAGTGTTACTAAACCCACAACAGTAAAATCAGTTTGTATATGCAGTAAAGCATGTGTATACTCACAGTGGAACCTAAGGGGTTAAACTTAAAGTGATACTAAAGGATCGTTTTTATTTTCTTTTAAATAACAAACATGTCATACTTCCCTCCACTGTGCAGCTCGTTTTGCACAGAGTGGCCCCAAACATCCATTTCTCGGGTCCCTCGGCGGCTCTTGCGGCTCCTCCCCGCATTAGATAACCCCCTTGGGGAAGCCCTCTCCCGAGGGGGTTACCTTGCGGGTGCGCTCCAGAGTCCAGCATTCGGCGTCCGTAGAGGCCGAATGCAGGACTTGGCCCCGCCCCCCGCTGCGCGCGTCATTGGATTTGATTGACAACAGCGGGAGCCAATGGATATGCTGCTATCAATCTATCCAATCAAGAGCCGGGAACACGTGGAGAGAGCAACGGCGGGGACGCGCCAACAGAAATTCGGGGGCCAGGTAAGTAAAACGGGGGGGCTAGGGGGGGCCGGTGACTGCCAGGTGTTTTTTCACCTTAAAGCGGTTGTATAGTCTTTTTTGTAACTTTTACCTACAGGTAAGCCTATAATAAGGCTTACCTGTAGGTAAAAAAAATATCTCCTAAACCTTTACGGTTTAGGAGATATTCCCCTTGCTATGCGCCGCTGACTGCAGCGGCGCATGCGCACAGGGGATTCTCGGCTGAAGCCCGGCAGCTGCCGGACCTTGCCGAGTAAGAAATCTCCCGCGCGCATGCGCGGGAGTGATGACATCGTGGCTCCAGCCACTCACAGCGCTGGAACAGCGATACCCGGAAGACACGCCGAGGCAACATGACAGCTCCCTCGGCGTGGACCAGGTAAGATACTGACGCCTCGTTCTAAGGTAAGTATTTCATAATGAGCTAGTATGCGGTGCATACTAGCTCATTATGCCTTTTGCTTTACAGGGTTAAAAAAAAAAAAAAAAATTGCGGGTATACAACCGCTTTGATGCGTTAAGGTGAAAAACCACGTTCCTTTACAACCCCTTTAATCATCTGCATTGTGTAAAAAGGCTGTTTGTTCCTGTATTCTCTGATTCCCCCCCCCCCCCCCCTTCTTCCACAATCCCCAATCCATCTCCTGACAGAACAGAGCCTTTGGAGTCACTCTGCACATGATCAGTTTGGTGTGTATTGCTGTGTACAAAGCCACACGTGGGAAAGACCTCCTGTAATAAGTGGTCACAAGGAGCTGGTAAGCAGCCATTCTGATGAGGTGGAGGTTTTCTTTGAAATCCACATATTACTTTGGTGAAAGTGATAAGCACTGAGTGATTCATTGGACATCATATTCTGTGGACTTTCCTTTATGTGTTCCCTTTGTTCACTCATTTTTACATTTTTTTTTTTTTATTTTTTTTTTTTTTATTTTAGCGCAACTTATTTTTGGATTATTGGTGTGTAGTGCTAGAGAGTTTTTTCTTTATTTTTTTTCTTGGGAGGATGCATGTGATCAGCACAGGGCCAATCAGCGCTGTCCAGACAGAGGGTCAAAAATATTTAGCAGTTTATATTTAATAAATAATTGCATTTCCATGTTCTGTGTACTGTGGGAAACCAGCTATAATGTAGGGTCCTGGGTTTAGTAAGTTCCACCCAGATTTGTTTTTTTTTTTCTTTGTAGTTTTGGATCTAGTGATGAAGACTTCCAATGTCATGGCAGGTTTTATTGCTGTTTGTATTCTTATTGGGGTGCTTCATCCTCAAAATGTGACAGTTGTCACCAGAAAAGAGCAGAGGAGAAGTCTTGTGGGAACTTCATTTTCAGTTGACGGCCTAAATGCTGGGAGTTCTGCTTCATTTTGGGGGGGGGGGTTCTCCTTCATCCTACCGTGTCGCCTCAATTGGGGGCATAGACAGAATTTATAATTTTGATAGAGGTTTGACTGGAACTAAACCTGCCCATACTGTACACAGTTGGATTTTTTTTTTTTTATTCAGCCTGCGCGCTAAGAAAATCAAACGCATCTTTCCATCCGTGCTATACAGTAGGTATGGTCTCCCTTGCCAGCTATTGTGATCTAACAGCCGCCACCAGCAGCTATCAGAATATACGAATAGTGGCTGCATCTCATTGAATGCTGCTGCTGTTTGGCTGTCCATTCTTGGTTTTTCTATAGAAGGATTACAGACGGGAGGGAATAGAGCGAATTTTCAGTGTATGACAAGTTTAACTGCAGTTAGCTGGTGTGTGGTAAAACACCACCTTGCTTTCTGACATATGTTCTTAAAAGAGAAGTATGGACTGAAAAAATCCAAATGTTTATACTCGCCTAGGTGGATGCAGCATCGATCCGATGCTGCAGCTGTCCCCTGTCAGCTGTACACTGAAAACAGCGATCAAGCACCACTGGTTGCTCAGTTCTCTGCTCTGAGCAGAGAGCCGTGGCTCAGGCTCTCAGCAATGTCAGTGATGTTAGCGGACAGCAGACTTTAGCCTGCTGTCCGCTGAAAAAGGGTCACAGGAGTGCAGCGCAAACTGCACTCGTGTGACTTACAGGAGAAGTAGAGCCAAAATGGCTTTCTATACTTTGAATTGAATTATTGGATGTCTCATCGATGCTAGAGATTGCAAGGACTTCTTATAGGCAGTAGTGATATCGAGCACCATGTAGCTTTTTAATAATATATAAAAAAAATCTGTGCTATGGTGCAATCCATAAGGTGAACGGCACGGCAGCTTTCACATACAGGCAGTATACATAACCCACATAGATAAATAAATAAAATGTGTAGCGCCACTATCATTTATAAAATATGGTGCAGCAAAAAAACCCAAAGCAAATGTTTATTTGCAATTAAAAACAATCATGTAAAGAAAAAAAAAGAAGTAAAAAGTCCCAATAAAAAGATGAAGTCTTGTGCAAGGATCATGAAGAGAAGATTTGACACCTTCAAAAGTCTAAATAGTTCTCTTCAAAATGTGTACAGAGGCCAGCTATCACCTCCCCTGTGGGATCAACACTCACTGGAACCAATGGCTGCCATTACAACAGCATATGCGCCTGTGACTTTAAGTCAAACATCCACAGCTGGTTTAAAAACTTTACCCAATAACTGCATTAGAATGCACCTCTCTAATAGTGTAGTAATTAATGTGAATTCGTTATAACTTAAAAGCCTGTATAAAAACGGCAGATGACTTGCATAGAAAGCTGCTGCCAGCCCAGGATTGCACAGTGGCGTGACGTCAGCACCAGCAGCTCCACCCTGACATTTTGTCCAATAGAACCTTCACAGTGGATTTGATGACTGTGCAGAATCTAGTATATTTCTGTGGAAGACAGTGGGTCCATTTTGGTTATTGCACATTCAGCATTAAGTCACAACAACCAGAAGCTCAGTATTAAGTAAAAGCATTTTTCTGATTGGTCCAGATTGCACGCCGCTGTTTTGGTAAGGTCTTATTTTATAAGCCCCTGGATCTTGTTCTGTGTTTTAACAAGGTGTTTTTTGTTTTGGTTTTATTCTCAGAATATGACTACATCTGACTGCCTGTAGCCTCCCTGGCAACTTCCAGTTTGACTGTGCTTAGAAGATTCATCGTACTGATAGTGGGATTTCCTCTTACTATTGCAATGTCCCTGCAACCTCTCACCTGCCATCATGAACCGTTATACAACTATCAAACAGCTTGGAGATGGCACATATGGCTCAGTTCTTCTTGCACGAAGCACAGAGTCTGGAGAACTGGTTGCTATTAAAAAGTGAGTACCTCTACACCAGTTTGGTATAGTACTGGTGTGGACCAGAGCAATTTTTAAATTTCTGTTATGGGTCTATTATTTAGCAGTAACTTTTGTCAGTACTTGGCGTAATTCCGGTCAAAACCTAACCAAGCTAAAATCTACTCCCACATCCATTTTAAGCCTATTCTATCTACCCTGTAAAAGGAAAGAAGTCTATACTCTCCTATTTTGAAGTCTCTCCGGTCTGATCACATGACCGCCTTCCAGCGCTAGCTTCAGTGTAAAGGAGGGACGGCTGACAATGGCTGCCCCATAGTAAGCCTATGGGTGATGTCATCTGCAGCCGTTGTTGCTTTTATCACCTCCTCACTGAAGCTGCAGCTGAAGAGTGAGATCACCTGACCGTATCAGAGTGACTTCAGAATAGGTAAGTATACACACATTCCTTTTACAGGCTAGATAGAATCGGCTTAGAATGGGGAAGGGAGTAGATTTAAGCTTAGTTAGGTTTTGACTGGAATTTCGCCTTGCCATAACCATGTAATACATGTACAGTGAGGGGGAAAAAAGTATTTGATCCCTTGCTGATTTTGTACGTTTGCCCACTGACAAATAATCAGTCTATATTTTTTGTGGTAAGTTTATTTTAACAGTGTGAGACAGAATAACAACAAAAATATCCATAAAAACGCATTTCAAAAAAAGTTGTTAGAAATAAATTTACATTTTCATGGGTGACATATGTATTTGATCCCCTATCAATCAGAAAGATTTCTGGCTCCCAGGTGTCTTCTATACAGGAAACGAGCTGAGATTGGGAGCATGCCCTTAAAGGGAGTGCTCCTAATCTCAGCTTGTTACCTGTATAAAAGACACCTGTCCACAGAAGCAATCAGTCAGATTCCAATCTCTCCACCATGGCCAAGACCAAAGAGCTGTTCAAGGATGTTGGGGACAAGATTTTAGACCTACACAAGGCTGGAATGGGCTACAAGACCATCGCCAAGCAGCTTGGTGAGAGGGTGACAAGAGTTGGTGCGATTATTCGCAAATGGAAGAAACACAAAATAACTGTCAATCTCCCTCAGTCTAGGGCTCCATGCAAGATCTCACCTTGTGGAGTTTCAATGATCATGAGAATGGTGAGGAATCGGCCCAGAACTACACGGGAGAATCTTGTCCATGATCTTTAAGAGGAAGCAAACCCTGATGGGTTGGACTTCCTCTTTTGGTTCCTGCAAAGTAAAAGCATAATGGACTAGTATGCGTTGCATACTAGCCCATTATGTGCCACTTACCTGCAAACGAAGCCCGCAATGTCCCCACTGGTGGCCACGTCCATCTTCACCCCTCTTCCTTCTGGAACTGTGGACTCCGGCTCTGTAAATGGCCAGAGTTGTGTGATGTCACTCCCCTGCGTTGGCCTTCGGCCATGGCACAGGCCCTGTAGAAACAGCACGATCGTGCCCTTTCTTCAGTGCGCATGCACAGATGATGTCAGCGAAAGCATATATGGTAAATAGCATATATGGTAAATATCTCCTAAACCTAGCAGGTTTAGGAGATGTTTCCAGTACCTACAGGTAAGCCTTATTAAAAGTGATATGGAAGGGTTTACAACCACTTTAAGGCAGCTGGGACCATAGTCACCAAGAAAACAATTGGTAACACACTACGCCGTGAAGCACTGAAATCCTGCAGCGCCCACAGGGTCCCCCTACTCAAGAAAGGACATGTACAGGCCCATCTGAAGTTTGCTAATGATTGTCTGAATGATTCAAAGGAGAACTGGGTGAAAGTGTTGTGGTTAGATGAGACTAAAATCGAGCTCTTTGACATCAACTCAACTCGCCGTGTTTGGAGGAGGAGGAATGCTGCCTATGATCCCAAGGACACCATCCCCACTGTCAAACATGGAGGTGGAAACATTATGCTTTGGGGGTGTTTTTATACTAAGGGAACAGGACAACTTCCAGCATCAAAAGGACGATGGACGGGACCATGTACCGTCAAATGGGTATTCCAGCATGACAGTGACCCAAAACACACATGGCCAAGGCAACAAAGGAGTGGCTCAAGAAGAAGCACATTAACCACTTCAATACTGTGCACTTCCCCTCCTCCCTTCCTGCCCAGACCAATTTTCAGCTTTCAGTACTGTCACACAATGAATGATAATTACGTGGTCATGCAAAACTGTACCAAAACAAAATTTTTATATTTTTTTTCCCCCACAAATAGAGCTTTCTTTTGGTGGTATTTGATCACCACTGGGGTTTTTATTTTTTGCGCTACAAATAAAAAAAGACCGAAAAGTTTTGGAAAAAAAAAGTTTTTCTTTGTTTCTGTTACAAAACGTTGTAAATAAGTAAATTTTCTCCTTCACTGATGGGCACTGATGAGGTGGCACTGAGGATGAGGCACTTATATGCATCACTGATGGGCACTAATAGGTGGCACTGATAAGCAGCAATGATGGGCATAGATAGGTGGTACTGATGTATAAGTGGCACTGATGGGCACTTGTAGGTGGCACTGGTGGGCGGCACTGATTGATGGCACTGTTGGGCAGCACTGATCAGGAGGCACTGGCAGGCATCACTGATGGGCACAGAGTGCCATCCCTAATGGGCACTTATTGCCATGGGTGGGCATCCTCGATGGGTCTGCACTGATAATCAATGCGCTGGTCGGCTCTCCTCTACTCGTGCCTGTCAGTGCGAGTGGAGGAAAAGCCAATAAACGACTCTTCCTATTTACATTGTGATGAGCTGTGATTTGACCCAGCTGATCACGTGGTAAAGAGCCTACGTCATAGGCTCTTTACCTCTTTACCAAGATCGGAGATGCGGTGTGTCAGACTGACACACCACAACACCGATCGCCGCGCTGCGTGCCCCCGCGACTTATCCTGCTGGACGTCATATGACGCCCAGTCAGGATAACACAACCACTTTCCGGCCATCATTCTGCTATATGGCGGGCGGGAAGTGGTTAAGGTCCTGGGGTGGCCTAGCCAGTCTCCAGACCTTAATACCATTGAAAATATGTGGAGGGAGCTGAAGGTTCGAGTTACCAAACGTCAACCTCGAATGACTTGGAAAAGATCTGCAAAAAAGGAGTGAAACAAAATCCCTCCTGAGATGTGTGCAAACCTGGTGGCCAACTACAAGAAACATCTGACCTCTGTGATTGCCATCAAGAGTTTACGACCAAGTACTAAGTCGTGTTTTGCGAAGGGCTCAAATACTTATTTCACTCATTAAAATGCAAATCTGTTTATAACTTTTTTGAAATGCGTTTTTCTGGATATTTTTGTTGTTGTTCTGTCTCTCACTGTTAAAATAAAGCATAAAATAAACCTACCAATAAAATTATAGACTGATAATTTCTTTGTCAGTGGGCAAACTTACAAAATCAGCAAGGGATCAAATACTTTTTTCCCCTCACTGTATAACTTTTTTGGTAATATCGGCGATATTGTCTTGTAAAAAATTTTTATGCAATCCATACAAAAAAAAAACAAACATACTTTTCTTTATCTTCCATTGAGGGACACAGGAATGTAGTAATTCATAGATATTTGAGTTATACTGCTTGCCTTCAGGAGGTTAGGACAATATCAAACAAAAAAAAATGTTAAGCCAACTCCCATATAACCCTGCCTCCAACAGTCGTGTCTCTGTTTTCTGCTAATGTCCTAAAAGGTTGGATGTCTTTTTCCTCAGCATTGCTAAGAAACACTCATTATACTCGCATTTTCTGCCAATGTTTTTAGTAATTTTTCTTCAACCAAGATACTGCAAAGATGTGTGCTGTTGTTGTTTTTTTTTTCTTCCATGACTTTAATAAAGACTTAAATGAAAATGCTGCTTGAGCTTGTCTGTACACAGAATCTTTCTGGATCAGCATATCCTCAGCAACAGCTGTGGAGGCTGTAGCCCGGACCCCGCAGAACTGAAAAATTTCAGGGTTAGCCAGTATGTGAGCCTGTATTTCAGCAAGTTCCATATGATTTAGATTTACAAAGAGTTTAGGTAACCCCATTGATGCAGTGTCAACTACCCTGGAACCTCCAACTCCCCTGCATTTGGAAGATCAGCCCGCTGTTCCAGGCATAGAACTTGTTACGGCTTCAAAAATCTTTCAGTATGTAAGACACTCCTCTTATGAGAACTTGAAGCAACTTCTGGAATCATGGCTTCCTCCCACCAATGTAAAGAAGCTTTTTCCTTCTGAAGGGCAATTTGATTAGGGGTCTCTCCCCACTGTAGATTCTCCAGTCACCCACCTTCACAGACATACTACCTAGCAGGTTGATGATGATGATCTACCGTTAGGGGTTTTCCTGAGAGAGTTGGATTCACTACTTAGATTTGAGTTATCTGCAGTAATTATTCATCCCTCTTTGTTTGTGCTGCTTAGTATATGAGGTAATTCTAACAGATTGAGAATTGTCTCTTTTTCTTATGGATCAAAGTGTTTCTAGCCTGAATTTTTGTCCTATTGAATGGTTTCTTAAGAATACTGTGAGTGTAGCCTCTCTCACGTCAAGTCACTATCCCTGCTGCAGTTGCGTCGCAGTCTTAGATATTGACTGTAGGGAATACTATTGATCAAGGATTTGGGATGGGAACTTGGTGCATGTAAAACTGCATTGGTTGCTGATGGTTTCCTATATAGGTTAGTACCCAAAGATCCATCAGGTTCCACAAAAATCTGAATATCGAGGAAGTTAACAGATTTTTATTTTTTTTTTGTCACATGACATGGTAAGAGATTGTAGGTATTGTTGCCAATGATGGTCAGAAAGTCCATCAATTCTTACTGGGAGCCTGTCCATCTGTCCATATCATCAGTATGTCATCTATATATCGATGGAAAGTCATCACTTAATCCAAATATTTATTTTTTTTATATCCTCTTTTGCGAATAAGTCTCTCTCCCACCCCCACCCCCCGGTATAGGTTGGCATACGATGGGGCACATTGAGTCCCCATCGCAACCCCCTGCACCTGGAAGTAGTGGGAGGAGCCAAACACATTTCTCGTAAGGATAAATTGTAACAAATCCAATATGAATGTGTTATACTTATCAGCAGTGTGGCCGCGTTCACTCAAATGTTCAGCCACAACTCTGAGTCCAAGTTCATGTGGAATAGTATTGTATAGACTCTCCACGTCTATAGTTACAAGCCATGCATTTTTGGGAACTGTAATACCTTCAATCAGTTTGAGATCAATTGTGTCTTGAACAAATGAAAACAAAGATTTAACGTGGGGGCTCAAGTAAGTGTCTATTAAACTGCTAGCATTTTCCATCAAGCACCCACATCCTGAGATAATGGGCTGACCAGGGCAATTTGTTAGGGATTTGTGGACCTTTAGTAGGGCATAGAAAGTCGAACTATTGGTTCCTGAGTATTGAGCTAAGACCAAGTCTGTTTTATAAATTAAACTTTCAGATAATGCCTTGGCGATAATGTTCCTCGACTCTCTGTAATATGATTCAATAACTGTTTGAGAAATAGGTCTGTACCATTCACAATGTTAGTGTGGCGATCTCCTCCGCTGTCCCCTTGTGTTCTGAAGGGGAACACACTGATCAGCGTTCTCAGCCATTTGGTGCCAGTGCTGATCGGATGCTGGTTTTCCATATAGGTCTGGTCATACAGGACAGCTGTAGACACTGACTGAATGTTGGTTCTTGTTGAACTGGCAGATACCAGCCAATTATGGCCGTGTGTACTTGGTTTAAGCCCTAACACAGATAATCTGCTGCATTATCACCTCAGTCTTCACCTGGAACCTCTACATTGATAGCGTGCTATATCTTGTTACCAGATAAAACTCAACTACAGAAGCAGAGTGATTACTCTTCCATATTTCTTTCCTGAAATAGTTGTCATGCTCTGAAAAGCTGCAGTTGTACATGCCCTGTAAATGCAGGGGACATTTCATAATACAAAATACTGGGGGGTACTATGGAGTTAATTTACTAAAACTGAAGAGTGCAGAATTTGGTGGGGCTCTGCATAGAAACCAATCATCAGCTTCTAACTTTAGCGTGTTCAATTAAGCTTTGCCAAAAAACCTGGAAGCTGATTGGAGACTGCTCGCCAGGCCTTCTCATCCAACATCAGTGCCTGACCCCACAAATGCACTTCTGGAAGAATGGTCAAACATTCCCATAGACACACTACTAAACCTTGTGGACAGCCTTTCCAGAAGAGTTGAAGCTGTTGTAGCTGCCAAGGGTGGACCAACTCAATATTGAACCCTACGGACTAAGACTGGGATGCCATTAAATTTCATGTGCATGTAAAAGCAGATGTCACAATACTTTCGGTAATATAGTGAATATGCTCTGGCATGCATTGATCAACGCATGCCAGCGCATCTGGTTAGAATGAACCCTAAGCCAGCTTCCATTATACATCTTCAGCTGCTCTTTGTAGGGAGAAATAATTCTTTGCTCTGCAAAACAAACTCCTCATTGTAAACATCTGAACTGGAAACGAATCTCAAGGTACTATAGGTGTTGTTGCTACAATAATAGAAGGCTGGTTGTATTAATGAGGAACTGCAGTCTAACATAATTTGTAATAAAAACATCTTTGCCATTCTGAAGCTTCCCTCCAACCACTTTGCATATTTTTATATATTCTGTGATTCTGTACTTGCCAAATATGCTGCAGAAATCTCCCTCCACTGAGTCTGGCTGCATCCATTTAACTGTGGGCAGTTGAATCTGCTGCCTGTTCACTTCCTGAATTTACACAGACACACATCGGCACACCTCCAGCTCTGCAGCTTTCATTGGCCCTCTTATGACTCATCTCCCCTCCGTTCCTGGCAAACTCTGAGTGAGAGAGCTGTGCATGATGTCATACCCCTAGGCTTTTTACCAGACAAACAGGAAGTTGGCTGTATAAGGTATTTACTGGCAGAAAAAAAAATGTTTTACTATCCAAAATTAAAACAACAAGGGCAGAGGATTTAATAGATGGAAAGATGAAAAAATTACTGAAGGTCCGCTTTAATCTCGACACTTGAATTCCTATGCAGCTGAGAACAGAGAGTATGTGATTATAATGTTTTTTTTTTTTTTTTTATATTCATATACAAATGTGTTCCCTTTTGATTTATATTTTAAGGTGAAAGGGGTTGTTTTACGAGGTAAGGATTTACAATCGCTTCAAACTATATCATATACAGTATTTATACATTTTGTTACATTCTTTTCTTTAACAGAATGAAAAGGAAATTTTACTCCTGGGAAGAATGCATGAATCTTCGTGAGCTAAAGGTAAGCTTCCTCTGGAGTAGATGAAATTTGAGTGGTGAAAATCAACCTGAACAATATAGTAGAGATCAAAGATCATTAGTGTGCTAAGAAAAACAAATTAACTAGCAAGGCCCCAACAAAAAGCAGGGAAGAATGAAGAAAATATAGTAAAACAAATGTCACTATAAAAGTATAAACTTTGCCTACCTTAAAAGTAAGCTTAAAAAAAATAATAATTTTGGCACTTGCGTTCACAATTTTTTTTTTTTCCATGTCCATAATATGTAGGGCAGTGTACAGGGGTCAGTAATATGTAGGGCAATGTACAGGGGTCAGTAAAATGTAGGGCAGTGTACAGGGGTCAGTAATATGTAGGGCAGTGTACAGGGGTCAGTAATATGTAGGGCAGTGTACAGGGGTCAGTAGGGCAGTGTACAGGGGTCAGTAATATGTAGGGCAGTGTACAGGGGTCAGTAATATGTAGGGCAGTGTACAGGGGTCAGTAATATGTAGGGCAGTGTACAGGGGTCAGTAATATGTAGGGCAGTGTACAGGGGTCAGTAATATGTAGGGCAGTGTACAGGGGTCAGTAATATGTAGGGCAGTGTACAGGGGTCAGTAATATGTAGGGCAGTGTACAGGGGTCAGTAATATGTAGGGCATTTTCAAGATGGGGAAAAAAAAAATGTAGGTTAATATAAACCTATTGCTCTAAAAAAAAGATTGCAGTAAATATACAAAGGTTGTGATTGAATGTTTGATCCCTCCTTTACTCCTTTTTTACATGGTTATGTTTGCAGGCATACTATGCAACTTATGGTAATAACTGTGAAATGTTTATGCCTTTTTTTTTTTTTTCTAGTCACTGAGGAAGCTTAATCATCCAAATGTTATTAAACTTAAGGAAGTTATCCGAGAAAATGATCAACTGTACTTTGTATTTGAATACATGAAGGAAAATCTGTACCAGCTAATGAAAGACCGGTATGTGCTTCAGTAACCTGATACAGCCTGTTCTTTAGACACTTGAAAGCCTAGGCTAATGTTTTTCCTACAATCAATACACATTAAATGAATGTGATAAGCTTAAAGCTGTTTTGTGGTAGAATACAAACACTTACCTGAGACTTGTCAGCGATCCAGTGATGTCCAACCTGCAGATTTTCTCCCTTCACTTCCTGGTCTCACAGGAGACACAGGCGGAAGCCATTGGCTCCCGCTGCTGTCAATCAAATCATGTGAGGAGGGAGCAGGGGGCATGGACGAACCTCACTGTGTGTGTCCATGGACGCAAACAGCCCGGCTTGGCAGCATGCCCGCACTGGTGCCCCAATAGTACACAACTTGCTATGTGGGCCCCTGCAGGAAGAAGGAGTAAACTGCGTCAGTGGGGGGACTTCAGAAGAGGAGGTAAGGGACTGCTCTATGCAATACTATTGCACAGAGCAGGCAACTATAACCTCTTTTTTTAATGTAATAAAAAGGCTTTAATGGCCCTGTAATCTGTTTTCCATGAATGGTTTGTTACGTCCGTGGGCTCTCAAACCTCTCCTTTTCCCCCTCCCCGTTTATGTGAAATCAGCAGTGCACATGAGTTGTGTGTGTGTGTGTGTGTGTGTGATGAACTCAGCGTCAAACCCTGGCCACCTTCACCAACTTGTGACAAATGGCTGGTCAAACTCGCACCGCACTGTCACTGATATGCAATGATGGCACTCTCCGCCTCACCCTGCACAAAGTTTCCCCAGCTCATGGACAACAATCCTAAATGCCTGCAACTGAGAGCAATTATCGCTGGGTTTTATTAACTACACAGTTAACTCTTTATTCTGCAAAGCCCCGCCTCCTCCTCGTCTGTAATAGATGGAACACTGATACAGTTTCCCAGCATTGTATCAGTGTTCCGTCTATCACGGACCAGAAGGAGGGGGGCTTTGTTACAATGGACGGCTGCACAGACTGCATGACACAGCAGGAGACACCCGCTGTTTTAGTTATCCGAGGTACGGCTGCAGTTGGGCACCCTCACTCTAGCATAGCCGAGGGGGGGGGGGGGTTCAGCCTAAAAAATGTGCTGAAAAACTCCAGTATATACGGTATATAACCTCGATTAGGTGGATGGAGGAATCTGACTGAACATAAAAACGGTCTGTGGCCAGCTTAAAACTTTATCTTGTGTTTTTTTTTTTTTCTTCCCCTTTTTGTCTTGGCTACAATAAGAGATCTGCAGCTTAAAGCAGGTCAAGTAAGCCTGTGTTGGTAACTTGGTATTTCTCTGTGCTTCCCCACAGGAATAAACTGTTTCCAGAAACCACTATCAGAAATATCATGTTTCAGATACTTCAAGGGCTTGCTTTTATACACAAATACGGTAAGATTTTTAAACGGCAAAGTCCATATTTATTTGATATTGGATCTGCCCAAAAAAAGCCTTTGGTATGCATTCTTTAGGCAGGGTTTCACAATGGTTTATTCATAAACTACAAAGATACTGCATTCCAATGCTTGTAGGAATACATTTTTCTTCACTTATTTGAAATATAAACAAGACCAAGGATAAATGGAACATGTGCAGGATTTAGACCTAATTGTATATTTAATAATAAACTGGTAATTTTGATTGCTATCCCATTCTGCCAAAATTGTTCATGTGTATGAGTACCCTAATCACCATAATTCCTGACGTCGGAGAACCTTGCTTACACTATATATGCTAGGCTTCTAACCTCTTACAGTTCCCAAAAGAAGCAATACATAATTTACTTACAGTATATTATCTACTTGTAGTCTTGGCACTTTCACCTCCGTCAAGTCCAGGCCATTTTTCCTTTTTCAGTGCTGTCACACTTTGAATGACAATTACTCAGTCATTTATCCCTGTAACCAAATGAAATTTTTTGCATTTTTTTTGTGACCGATAGAGGTTTCTTTTGGCGTTGTTTATTCACCACCGAGTTTTTATTTTATTTTGTGCTGTATGAATTAAAAAATGCTGAAAATATTTCTGTTATAAAATTTTGCAAATAAATAATCTTTCTTCATAAATACATTTCTTTAGTAAAAATAGCCCAAATCCATATATATTAGTCTGTGTGAAAATTATAGTTTCCAAACTATGGTGTGTGTGTGTGTGTGTGTGTGTGTGTGTGTGTGTGTGTGTGTGTATATATATATATATATATATATATATATATATATATTATAAATTTCTGTATCATTTGAAAAATTATAAATCCTGATGTACTGACTGCCTCTCATTTCTTGAGGCCCTAAAATGTCAAGACAGCACAAATACCCCACAAATGACCTTTTCTAGAATGCTGACAGCCCATGGTATTTAGTAAGAATCCATAGGGAGTTGTACTTTTTTTTTTTTTTTTTTCTCACAATTTTTTTGGAAAATGAAGAAATTAAATACAATTTTTTTTTTCACAAAGTTGTCATTTTAATAACTTATTTCTCACACACAGCATAGGCATACTTATAATTACACCCCATAATAATAATATTGTTTACAGGGTTCTTTCACAGAGACCTAAAACCTGAAAACCTCCTTTGCATGGGTCCAGAGCTTATTAAAATAGCAGACTTTGGACTAGCACGAGAGACCAGATCAAGACCCCCTTATACCGATTATGTGTCAACTAGATGGTAAGTCCAGTTTAGTCTTCACCTCTGCTAGTACATACCTCCAAACGTTTGAAATTTTATGAATGAGGGACACTTCAGGGAATATAGCAAAAAGTGGGTGTGGTTAAATTATGGCTAGGAGGTGGCAATTTGGCACCCCCCTGGGTGCCTTAACCGATATCCCCTTTAGCTGCAGAGGTAGCACCTGGGGGTATTCAGATGCTGGACAGTGATGGTTCGCTTCACAGCCGCACCATGACTTATACCCTGTCGACTTATTAAAGTGAATGGTGCTGATCTGCAAGTGCCCTGCAACTGCGTGCAATGTACATGATTGTGACACGCTAGTGTGGGGTTTAAGGGTTTTTGTTTTGTT
The DNA here is from genome assembly GCA_037952835.1 of Lithobates septentrionalis. Lineage (NCBI taxonomy): Eukaryota > Metazoa > Chordata > Amphibia > Anura > Ranidae > Lithobates > Lithobates septentrionalis. Next base: position 1,058,860 of record JBBDGP010000108.1, read on the forward strand.
TTTTTTCTGGGGGGGTTTTAGAGGTATGGGGTTTTTTTTTTCAAATTTTATTTTACATTTTTAACAGCCCTGTTGGGGGGGCTTTGGGGAAATGTAAAGGGTCTAAACAGACACCTGATGTGTCACTTTTGAGAATGAGAAAGGGACTGAGGACTGAGATTCCTTAGTTTCTTTTCTCTGCAGCCTCAGCTGCATTGCACAGTTAATGGATGGGAATCGCTCTGTGCTGAGCAGCTTCCTATTCATTAACTAAAGCATGGTAAACAGTTTGTGCTTCAGTTATGAATGCACACAGGAGAAATCGGTACCAATCGCTTATTGTGTTCATTCAGGAAAGTAAGGGGATGGTATATATAAAACTTTTACTGACCCCCTGCTCTCCATCCTGAAACTGATTGTCCTGTGCCCCACAGCAGCTACAGCCAGCCATGCTGAGGGATGTAGCAGGGGGCACATAGGGGGATCGGAGCAGCAGGGGAGGCGCACAGAGCACCGAAAATTATAGCAGAGGGGGCACTGGGTGAAGACACTATAGATCCCCCTGCAATGCAGCTGGCAGAGGGAGAGGAGGAGAAGCCAGCTGCACTGCAGGGGGATCAGAGTCAGATCGAGGCAGGGGGTTAGCCTGGATCTGTAGGATGCTGGGATTTCAGTGAAATGAAACTGTCCATGCCCATCCCGGGACAATTGGGAGTTATGTACACCGTATAAATATAAGGTGCACACATTGATGATGTTGTTGTGCTATGTTTACAGGTACCGAGCTCCTGAAGTGCTACTTAGATCTACAAATTATAACTCTCCCATCGATGTTTGGGCTGTTGGCTGCATCATGGCTGAAGTTTATACTCTACGACCTCTCTTCCCAGGCTCCAGTGAGATAGATACAATATTCAAGATTTGCCAGGTTCTTGGGACACCTAAAAAGGTATGACATGGTTTATGTATTCCTGTAGGTCACTAACTTCAGCTATGTACGTTTTAAATATTTACTATGTAAGAACTAAAAACCTCCTGTGGTTTTATGGCTTAAGCATTGTTCTAGTTTTACTTTAAAGTGGAACTTTACCCATAACAGTTTAAGAAAAATGAATGTTCTTTAACAAAAGAACATACATTCCACATTTATTATTTATGCTACCAAAATTGCCTCCAGCATTTCTACTGTTTCTTCTTGCTGGAGACCACCATTTTGTTGAAGCCCAGAGAAGTCACTTCCTTACTGAAAACTCTCCCACTCTCCTTAGGCTGACCATAGACACATCAGAATTCAGCCAGTTCAGCAAGAACTGGCCGAACATCAATCCATCTATATGCAGTTTGGTTGTACTGAAGTCTATCTGTTGATCGATTTCAGTACAACTAGCCTGTTGCGTTTTTCTTGTGCTTTCAATGCCGGCAGCTATGGTCACCAGCAGTGATCATTATATTCTGACAGCAGGGATAACGCCAGCTGTCAGAATACAATACCGCAGCGAGAGAGATTTCCCTATCAACGCTGACTGTGTTGATGGGAAAACCGACCAATTTTCTTTCCTTCAACCCGTGGTTGAAGGAAAGAAAATTGCATAATCTGTGGCTTGCTTTAGTCTCAAATTATATGTCACTTTCTGCAATTAAAATGTGGCTCAGCTAGAGAAGATAACTGATATTGCTTGTCTCAGCCCTGCAGCTGAAAGGAGATAATAGCAGGGAGACAAGACACTATCCTTGCAAGTTTTACTTTTTTTTTTTTTTTTGTGTCTCCCTGGCATCAAAGTTTGTCCTGTCACCTCTCCTGCTTTTCTTTTCTCTCTCCCTAATCTCTCTAATCCTTAATCTTCCTAAGAAAGTCCTTCTTCAGCACTGTTTGTGTGATTCCTGTTCCTTCTTTCCTTACTCTGAAGCAGTAAATCTTTAGGCTGTTGGCAAATTGGCCTCTAGTAACGTATTTAGGCACAGTGCTTACAATACAAGACAGATGATTCTGTGCAGAGCAGGATGAGACTGCACATTACAGGATTTTAAACAATGTGGGCTCTTATTTTAAATGTTTTACTTGGCCATAAGTGCAAATGGGGCCAGAATAAAGTGATCTATCAGGACCTAATTTTTCAAATAAGGTTTCACTTTAAGTAAAACAGTACCCCAAAAGTAGGGAGCAGGCTACACCGCTGTAATGCTGGGACCTTTTGGCTCCTGTATTTACTTTCTCATTCCCTTTCCTGCATAACAGGGGCCCCTAAATACTGGGTTTCTCTAACATGCACATTTCACCACATTCTGGTATCAAGAGCACTCCCATCCTTTAGTTTGAGTTCACACCTATGCAAATTTGCGAATTGAATGTGGATTTTCCCCGCATCCAATTCGCATGACAGGAGATTGTGACTGGCTCTCTATGGAGCAGGTTCACATATCTCAGTTGCGGCTGCAGAGCGGCTTGCACAGGAATGCTGTGTGCCTTTAGCTCCGTTTCAGGGCCGAATTCATGCAAAAATTCGTTCCTGATTCGTTCCTGCAACGGAGAGCAGGGACGCACCGTACCCTGGCTGCGAGCCGCATCCATCGGAGGTGTGAACCCAGCCTTAGGCAGAAGAACCACGGATGATACACTCGGGCCTAAGGGAGCATGCAAGTGATAAGAGGAGATGAGCGCTTGACACTGTCAGGACATGGAAAAATGTGCATGTTACAGCATGTTGAGGGCACTCAGATTGCTGGGTAGAGCATCCAAATATAGGCGCAGTGCATTCATTGTAGTGCTGTAGCCTGTACACCCATTAAGGTTCATAAAGGCTTACTTTAATATTCTCTTGTATTATTTTATCATTCTATTACTTTGATATTCTAATGCTATCATTCTCTTACTCAGACTGACTGGCCTGAAGGCTACCAGCTTGCCACTGCAATGAATTTTCATTGGCCCCAGTGTGTTCCTAATAACCTAAAATCATTAATTCCTAATGCAAGTAGTGAAGGAATCCAGATCATGCGAGATATGCTTCAGTGGGACCCTAAGAAACGGCCAACAGCTAGCAAGGTGGGTACTGTAAGTCACGTTAGACTAGCTAACTTGAGTAAAATTAGGTTATTAACGGAATTGAGAATTGAGGTTTTAAATATGGGAATTTCAAGAAAGCTGAGAAATTGCTGCTTTTCCTGGATCGTCTTCCAAGATTGTTCTTTTCCTCCCCAATTTCAAGTGTCTGGGATTTCTTGGGACAGGGGCTGATAATCATAGAGCTAACATGCACCTATTGCTAATGAAATGTGGTATTGCAGCACAGCATTAAGGTGAAATCTAAGCAGCCTTTTAAAGTACATTTATAATACTTTCCAGTACTAATAATATTACAGCTGATCTTTGCTCTCATGCAGAGCTACAGACCCCTCCATAAGTTTCAGCATCCCACGCTTCTGGGGGTGTGGAATGCCTGCGTCTTCATGTCCATGTAATCTGGCAATTGCCTTCATATCCATGCTGTGGCTCCTTCCCAGCCTTTATGTCACCCTACAGACCACCCTAAAGTTTAAAATTAAGCAATACACAGCCCTATGGAGCCCTCCAATATATCTAAAATTGCAATAAATTGTGCAGAAAATGTTACATTGTGGGAAATAATGATAAAATAATTGGGCCATTTTTTTTCTCATGGCTCATGCTTGTTCGAAGTCTGTGGTTCAGGAAGTAGTGAAGGAAGAATAAGAATAAAAGCCCCAGAACTTCCGACTGAATGTATTTGAGATAAAGGCTGTTTAGTGTTGAAGGGGAATTTTGACTTATTATCCTTACAACACTACTATTGATAAACCCCTTAAATGGCTATTAAAGTAGAACAGCAAAATTCAGAATAAAGTTAAATTGTGTGAAAAAACAAAACAAAAAAGAAAAAACCTGGTTGTGCGTAATTTGTGTGCTCGTACATATATAAAAACATCCAATTTTGGATGTTTTTTATATTTTATTTCAGTAAATGTTTGAGTTATTTTTAAAGCAACATACTGTATTTTAAATGCTTGCTCTTCCATATTCGTGTTGTTGTGTTCAGTGTAAAGATCTGTAGATTAGGTATGAAAGGTACACTAGTACAATCTCTGCCTGACTCCTTAAAGGGATAGTTCACCTTTCTGTACTTTTTCCCAAAACTCTCCCATGCTTTCCTTTACCGCTTAGCACATTTTAAAGCGCTGTTCAGATTTTAAACACTTGCCTCCCAAGCCAATTCTGACACTTCTCTCCTACATGTAGAAATCATGTTTTTTGCTATAAAATTACTCAGGACCCCCAAACATTATATATATTTTTTAGCAGAGACCCTAGAGAATGAAAGGGGGGTTGTTGCAACTTTTCACATGGTATTTGCGCAATATTTTGGGGAAAAAACACTTTCATGAATTAAAAAAAAACAAAAAAAACAAAAAAACACAATATTTACCCCAATTTTTTTTGTATAATGTGAAAGATGTTACGCCAAGTAAATAGATACCTAAAAATGTCATGCTTTAAAATTGCGCACACTCGTGGAATGGCGCCAAACTTCTTTATTTAAAAATATATAGGCTACGCTTGAACATTTTTTACATTTTACCAGTTCAGAGTTACAGAGGAGGTCTAGAAATATTGTTCCTACTCCAATGTTTGCGGAGCTACCTGTGTGTGGCTTGAATGCCGTTTACACATGCGGGTGCGACCTACGTATGCGTTCACTTCTGCATGCGAATACACGGGGACGGGGGAGCTTTTACATTTTTTTTTTTTTATTATTTTATTTTTACACTTTCCCTTTAATTTTTTACTTTTTGATCACTTTTATTCCTATTACAAGGAATGTAAACATTCCTTGTAATAGGAATAGGGCATGACAGGTCCTCTTTAAGGAGAGATCTGGGGTCTATAAGTCCCCAGATCTCTCCTCTATGCTGGAAAGCCTAAGATCAAAAAAAAAAAAAAAATCAATCTCAGGTTTTCCAAAAAAAAAAAACGGCAGTGTTTACATCTGCCAGCGCCAGAAGTGACGTCGCTTCCGTCCTCAGAGGGTCATAGAGATGGCCGGGGACCAACTGGCACACGGTCAGGTCTATGGTAGACTTCCACCCCTGGCGGGTTCATTCTCTGGCTCGCTGATTGCACGGGTAAGATCGGACAAGCACTGGAGGGCCTGTAAAAGCAATCAAGCGGCGAAAAGGCCGTTATGATTGTTTTCACTGTGCAGGGAATCGCCTGCTGAAAACAAAGATATCTGGATGAGGCCTGCAGCTGCAGGCCTCATTCAGATATCGCCACTTCAAGTCCCCGACCTCATATGACAGCGACCTGGGCGAAGTGGCTATTGTTGCCCCTTTCCCATTGCGTGCCTGAAAAGTCCTGACTGTCTGCAAAAAGTTTTTGGGGGTTGACCCCCCCCCCCCCCTCTCCTTGCTTAACAACAGAATGGGCAAAATAATAGAAGTGCGTCCCTAATGGCTGCTCCCAACTCGTTCAAACTCGCCCAACACAGATTACCGAGTACAATCCTGTTGACGGACTGCAACATATATGTAATTTTTTATTTTGCCCCCAGTTTCCCTTTGAAGCGTATATCAAAGCAAAATTTAAAAAAAAACTTTATTTTTTATATTTCATACTTCTCTACAATGCATTCACATTATGCTATATTTTATCTCTTTAAACATGCTGAAAGTACAGTAAAATAACTGTTGCTGTGGCAGAAATAGTGTGCTCCTTCTTCCTCCTTGACCTGACAAGACATTATATTTTGTCTCTGAATTCCAAAGCTTGTGTTGTAAGCCTTGCCAACTTAATTTATGATGCATTACAAAGAACACAGACCCCTCTTTATCTCAATAAGCACTCCTTGTTCTTGGGAAGAGAGCAGAGGAAGTTATCAACTCGCAAGGTTTTAGGTAAAATTGACAGGTATTTTTTGCACAAAAAATCGGTAAATTTAACAAACCAAAAAGGAGCAACTAAAAAGTTCATTGTTGAGATTTACATACATTTTAACAGCTCCTGAAATAAGATGTTGGCCACATAGAAAAATGATTTGTGTTTAACAAGTCAACTTAGACTTGCATTGTAAGAAGGAGCAGTAAAGCCTTAAAGTAGAACTTTACTCATAACAGTTTGATCATAATTAATATTCTTTAACAAAAGAACATACATTCCACATTAATAATTATTGCTATAAAAAAATGGTGTATGCTGTAAATTGCCTCCAGCATTGCTCCTGTTTCTTCTTTCTGGAGGCCGCCATTTTATTGAAGTCCAGAGGAGTTACTTCCTTATTGGAATCTCTCTCCTTTGTCTCAAAAGCTATATGTCACTTTCTTTAATTAAAATACAATAAAACCTTAGTTTGAGAGTAACTTGGTTTGAGAGCGTTTTGCAAGCCAAGCAAAATTTCTTAATGAATTTTGACTTGATATACAAGCATTGTCTTGATATAAGAGTAGACACAACTGAGTATAAAAGAGAAGAGAGGCGCCTCTAAGTGTAGCAATATGGTTACATTTAATGAAGGTACAACATTTAGCAACCTACATGGTTGATGATTAAAAGAGGCACATCTAAGTATGCAGGCATCTGGGATAAAGCGGTAAGTGGTCTCCAAACTGTGGCCCTGGGGCCAGATGCGGCCCTTTGTATGTTTACTTCCACTGATACCAAGAAAAATGTCCAGTCCCACTGGCCAGTCCGGCCTCCCCGTAAAGACTGAAGGACAATAAACTGGCCCTTTGTTTAAAAAGTTTGGAGACCCCTGGCATAGACCAACCTTCTCTTTTATCCTCTGTAGCTCCTGCTGGATTTTGCTTCTAATACCCTTGTGGAGGCTGCCATTTGTGGATGGATATTTTATGGTTACACAACCTGGTCACATTGCTATAATCTTTTTTTATATAGACTATAAACTGAAGGACTTATGGTGGTTGTGGAACGAATCATTTGAGTTTCCATTATTTCTTATGGGGAAATTTGCTTTGATATATAAGTGGTTTGGATTGCAAGCATGTTTCCGGAACTAATTATGCTCGCAATCCAAGGTTTTACTGTATGTATGTATGTTTCTAGCAGAGTTTGTCCTATCGCCTCTCCTTCTGCTTTTATTTTCTTCCTCCAAAATTTGGGGCCCTTCCACACAGTCTTTTTTGTGTCATTCTTATTGCTTTCTTCCCCCTTAATATTAACGCTGTCAGCAGATCCGCCTCTAGTGGCCCTGATTTTAAAGCGGAGCTCCAGGCTCCTTCAGAAAATGTTTTTAAAGTCAGCAGCAACAAATACTGTAGCTGCTGACTTTTAATATCAGGACACTTGCCTGTCCACAAATCCAGCGGTGTCTTCACCTCAGCTGCCCTTTGTGTATGGCCTGACCGGCGGGGGATGGAGGAGGGGAGGCTGAATTTTCTGCTGACTTTACCGTGGGGTGGGAGCGGGTAACCACCCCCCCCACCCCCCCCTCTGAAAGGTGCCAAATGTGGCAGCAGAGGGGGAAGGAGGCAAATAAGCGGAGCTTCTCCTTTTGGGTGGAGCTCTGCTTTAAGCACAGTGCCTAAAATAGCAACTGAGCATATGCAGAACAGAGTGAGACGGTGCATTACTGGATTTTGATCAGTACAGGCACTTATTTTTAGTTTAATCTTATTTTATTGAAAGGAACAAGGTGAACAATGCAGTCCACATATAAAACATAAGTAACAGTAGTAAGTAGGGCTGTTACTGATTAAAATTTTCGTGTTCGATTAATCGATTTTCTTTTTTTTTTTAAATCGATTAATCGACTAATTTCGATTAATTATAACGCACATACAGATCCAAATACTTTTAGCTGATTTAGCACCATTGTTATGGCAACGTCTGAAGCCGGACATAGCGGGGCATGGCTAGGACGTCAGATTTTTTTTACCAAAACTATGTAGCACAATACACATTGGCCTAAATTGATGAAGAAAATCTTATATTTTTATAAATATTTATTTTTATTTTTTTACACATTTTGTTTATTGGCTATGTTTTATAGCAGATAGTAAAAAATGTTTTTGTTTTTTTGTTTTTTTGTTTTTTTTTTCAACATTTTCAGTCTTTTTTTTGGCTATTGCACAAAAAATTAAACGCAGAGGTGATCAAATACCACCAAAAGAAAGCTCTATTTGTGGTAAAAAAGGACATACATTTTATTTGTGTACAGTGTCGCATGACCACGCAATTGTCAGTTAAAGTAACGCAGTTCCATTTCACAAAAAATGGCCTGGTCAGGAAGGGGGGGGGGGTGTAACACTTCTGGAGGTGAAATGGTTGAAGTGTATCTATGGATTTCAAGATTGAATTTCAATTGTTTCTAACCTGCCCTTATTAATCTGAATAAGCTTGAAGTTTGTAAACATACTTTATAAAGCTTCCCACGTATTTACTTCCTTGAATTTTGTGACACTATGCCCTGTCAGTACAGAAATTACTGCTTGCAGGCAGCAGTGTACCATGGGACATGTAGTCCTCAGAAATTGAAAGCAAATAGCAGAGGAGAACCTGCAAAAGGAGATTTGGGGTGCTCTGTGCAAAACCATTACATAGAGCAGGTAAGTAGAACATGTTTGTAATTTTAAAAAAATGAGCATTTACAATCACTTTATCATCAAGCTGTTTCTGTTATGTGTATTTAAAATGTAATTGTAAAGAGTGTATTCAAGGCTAACCTCATGCATACTTATTCATGCCTGTTTGAACTACACCTATAAAATATGCGTGGCTTTATTATGCATTTTACATTATATAAATTCATTGCTATGTTTTTTCAATGGTAGGCTCTCAGGCATCCATATTTTCAAGTGGGTCAAGCTCTTGGAACACCTCAAAGAATTCAAGAGTTAACAAAACCACAGAAGGACATCCTGGAGAAGCCAATTCCATTGCATATCAAACCTGTACCACCTGCTCAGCCTCCTCCAAAATTTAATACTAGACTCTCAACCCGAGCCCTCCAGCAAAGCCAGTCAAATGGACATCCTGTTAAAATGAGTACATCCACAACAGATTCTTTAGAAAGTTCCCAAGAAAGAGGCTCCATCATCCACCCACTGCTACCAGCAAGAAGCAACCAACCTTCATTTGTAAGTAACAAGGATTTCTCGACAACTGGGGCAAATTTTAGTAAGCAGTAGTAACATAAATAGTCAAATTTTAAATCTAAAGTGATTCATAAGGTTGCATAGCTTTGAATATAGACCTAATCTTCTGTTTTATTAATTTCCTTGCCGTAATGAACCTAGTTCATCTGTATGCTTGCCCCCACTGGCATCAGCCTGGCAGTTATTTACTATGCGATAACAATATAAAAGTCCTATTCCTCTGTCATCTTCTGCTCTACCCCAGTCACATCTACAAACTACATACATAGGCTCCGAATGCTGCATTAGACACAGATTGACAATGAAATGTAAATCTGCACTTCTGCAGTGTGGCGGTACTTTGATATATATATTTGTAAAGCCCATACTATGCTTTATTTGAGTGAAGGTGTGGGAGGTGTGCAAAGTAAACATATTTTTGACTTCAAAGAAGAGCACCCACAGAGCAGAACAATCTAGTGACCCAGATTTTAGGCAGAGTGGCAAGAATAGAGAGCAACTGAGCATGTGCAGATTTGTGTCTGCTTTTTGCTTTTAAAGTGATTGTAAAGTCTCGTTTTAAAAAACATAATAACAAACATGTTATACTTGCCTCCTCTGTGCAGTTGGTTTTGCTTTTTGGGTTCCTCTTTGCTGCTCCTGGCCCCTCCCTCCTGTCGAGTGCCCCCACAGCAAGCAGCTTGCTATGGGGGCACCCGAGTCGAGTCAAAGCTCCCTGTGTCCATTCAGACACAGAGCCCTGATCTGGCCCCGCCCCCTCTCCCCTGATTGGTTCACTGACTTTGATTGACAGCCGTGGCAGCCAGTGGCACCGTTGCTGTATCTCATCCAATCAGGAGGAGAGTCCCGGATGGCTAAGACACTCGTGGACATCGCTGGAGAGAGATGGTGCTCAGGTAAGTAATTAGGGGGTGCTGGGGAGGCTACTACACACAGGTTTTTTATCTTAATGCAAAGAATGCATTAAGATAAACCTTTTGCCTTTACAACTCCTTTAAGCCTAACTCCAGGTTTACTTTCACCTTAACCACTTGCTGTCCAGAGTAGTTTTTTTTAATTTTTAACACACATGTTAAATCAGCATTTTTTGCTAGAATATTACTGAGAACCACCAAACGGATCTATTTTTTTGAAAAGCAGAGGCCTTGGAGAATAAAATGGTGGCTGTTTGTCACACAATATTTTCAGTTATTTATCAAATGCACATTTTCAGGAAAAAATACACTGAAATGGATTTTAGTGCACACAAAAACAAAATAATACCCAATTTTTGGTAAAATATAAGATGATTTTGCTTCCAGTAAATATATAACAGACATCCGAGAAATGGCAACAAACGACAGTACCTATAATAAAAAAAGAAAAAGAAAAAAATTTAAAACTTGTATTTTAATTATTCATTTCAATTATTATATTAAAATGTATTTTTTACTCTTTAATTTCTTTTTCATTTACTTACCAAGACCCCCATTTGATAAATTGAGGCTTTGATAGGTGCTCTTTCTGAAGACATCGGAGTCTGTTAAACCCGTGTCTCCCCTGTCGACCAAATCAGCTGATCAAGCATACACCATGCTTGATTAGATGCTTCCTTGGCTGTAACAACCAGGGAATGACCGCTCTGAAACTGAAGATGACAAAATAATTGTCACTTCTTCTGGCTTCATTTGTCTCGGAGGAGATTGGAAAAGCATGTTCCTCCCCCTCCTCTGTGTGAGGGGCCAGGATCCCAGCTGTTTACTGCGGTCCTAGTCTCTCCTGTTTCTCCATGGGCAGTGGCATCCCTTATTTCCCTGAGACATTATCTCACAGAAGTAAGTACACTCCTCACATTTTTGTAAATATTTTTTCTTTATCGTACATCACGGGACACAGAGCAACCATAATATTGACTATATGAGTTATATACGCCACCTACTGGTGGATAGACACTGGCAGATAGTCAAACAGGAAGTCCCCCCCCTATATAACCCCTCCTACACAGGAAGGACCTCAGTTTTTTTTCGCCGGTGTCTAAGGTGGAATGCTCACTGATGTGATACAGGTGCTCTTGGAGCATACTTGGAGGTCTGGACCAGTGTTAATGTTAGTCTTGGGACTAAAATGACATTTTAGTTTTAGTCCCATTTTAGTCTTCTGCAATTGTTTTAGTCGTATTTAGTTGACTAAATCTCCAGTACATTTCAGTAACTGCAATTTAATTTTAATCATAGTCTTTTGACTAAAATGGCTTTTTAGTTTTAGTCTCATTTTAGTCTTAGGACTAAAATGACTTTTAGTTTTATTCGTATTTTAGTCATCTCAGTTGTTTTAGTTTGTCGACTAAAATAGTATTCATTTAGTCGACTAAAATATTTTAGTCGACTAAATTAACACTGGTCTGGACGGTTCTATTTAGAATCATGGACTTCATTCCGATCCATTAGAAAGAGCTGTCAGCCAAAATGGATGGTACCCGAGCCTCATAGGAAAGAGAGAAGATTCCTCTAGGTTTGCCTGTAATGTAGCCTTATGGCGCTGGACCCTGCGTAATGGAACCCTGTGCAGTGTTTGTTCTGACCCAAGGTGCTTTCCTGCAGGGTGCTATACAGATCCAGGGGAGTGGACCCCACATTAAGGGGACCCAGTCCCTGAAGGTCTTTTTTGACAAAGCTTGCCGTGATGGGTGAAGATTGGACTCCTGTTATGTTCAGAGTCCTGCAGCAGGAATGGTAAGTCTGCATTTGTTTGCAGTTTCTTTTTATAAAGATCTGACTGGTGTTCTTTCAGTGGCCCTAGGGGCAGTGTGCTGTTTAAAACATGCTCTGTGTACTTCTTAGAGGAGTATGGGCTGCCATTTCTCTTCCCGCCACTAGAGGGCGCAGGGGCCTATTTCTATATAGGCAGGAAGTGGAGGGGCGGCCATGTTGGCCATGTGCTCAGCTAATTCAGCTGGCCTCTTCAGACATAACAGCAGCCCATGAATACTAGTGAAGTGTGAGTACTTACTATGGGAGAACTGTGTGGCCAGACAAGTCATGATTACTACATACTTACTGCCTAATCAGTGGGGTCTGTACAACTGTAAGTCGATACACCCCTAGCAGTGCACTTTAAAGTGTTGTGTCTCCAGAATACTGTGCATTTGGCACAAAAATAGTATGGGGCCTGGTGCGGTAGAACAGGTGCCTACTTGCAAACTTCAGAATAATGTGCATTTGGTCTGCAGGAGCTTACTTTTAGGCTGATCTGAAGCAGAAAAAGGCTGCATGACATGCACATGTGCTAAACTAGTAAAAACTAGTATGGGGCCAAGTGCAGTTGGGCAGGTGTAGCATAGTATACATGCTTGCAAGCTTGTTGCCTAAACGCTTGTTTGAATAAACACATTTTGCTTAGATGTTGCATACATTCATGTGGCATAAGCACATGCTTGGAAGAACATGGGCATCGGTGCACTTGAAGGAGTTGTGTCTCCAGAATAGCATGCATTGGATCTGCGGGAGCTTAGTTTCGGGCTCCTTTTCACACTTGTGCAACTTGAAAGTTGTGCGATTTTGCCGCAACTTTGATGTGATTTTTCAGCGACGTGAAGCAGTGCCTGTGTAATCTCAAGGTCGGACGGGGGTAATGCAGGGGCTGCTTTGAAGTCGCTGCGACTTGAAGACGCACAGATGTGAAGGGAAATCATGGGGCACGACTTGTCAGGCGACCTTGCAGTCCCAAGTCGCAGGACGGGTCACACCGGTGTGGAAGAGGCCTTAAGTTGTTGAAGCAGCATGGAGGCTGCATTGGTTCCCATTGTACTTGGCTAATCCTGACTGTAACTAGTATGGACCAGGTGCAGCATAGTATACGTGTTTCATAATGCTTGCTTACTTGCATAGGCACATGTTTGCATAGACGCGTGCTTGCATAGGCACATGTTTGCAGAGGGCCCATGGCCCCTGCCCCCCGAAAAGCGGGCGGTGCCCAGCATGCAGCCCCCCCCAGGGCTGGCGGCGGCGCATTTGCGTGGATGCGTGTTCAGTAGATGCAGGTTTTTATAAGCATGTGTTTGTATAGACTTGTGGGCATAAGTGTGTATGCATGTTGCATAGATATACATGTTTGCGTGGATGCATGTTGGCATAAACACATGGTGCATAGACACATGTTTGCATAGATACTTGTTGTGTAATATATGTTGAATAAACACATTTCATAAACGCATGCTTGCTTATTCCGTAAATGCATGTCTCCATGGACACGTATTGCATAAGTAAGTGTTTGCATGGACATGCGCTTTCGTGTTTTGCCTAAACGCAATTTCCATAAGCACATACCTACATGCTTTCGTAAACGCATGCCTCAATAAATTCATATTGCTTAAACGCAGGCTGCCATGTTTTCATATGAACTGAATACATATGTGCTTACTAAAATCATTTAAGTTAATTTTTTTCCTCATTAATGTACACACAGCACCCCATATTGACAGAAAAACACAGAATTGTTGACATTTTTTGCAGATTTATTACAAAAGAAAAACTGAAATATCACATGGTCCTAAGTTTTCAGACCCTTTGCTCAGTATTTAGTAGAAGCACCCTTTTGATCTAATACAGCCATGAGTCTTTTTGGGAAAGATGCAACAAGTTTTTCACACCTGGATTTGGGGATCCTCTGCCATTCCTCCTTGCAGATCCTCTCCAGTTCTGTCAGTTTGGATGGTAAACGTTGGTGGACAGCCATTTTTAGGTCTCTCCATAGGTGCTCAATTGGGTTTAAGTCAGGGCTCTGGCTGGGCCATTCAAGAACAGTCACGGAGTTGTTGTGAAGCCACTCCTTCATTATTTTAGCTTTGTGCTTAGGGTCATTGTCTCGTTGGAAGGTAAACCTTTGGCCCAGTCTGAGGTCCTGAGCACTATGGAGAAGGTTTTCGTCCAGGATATCCCTGCACTTAGCCGCATTCGACTTTCCCTCGATTGCAACCAGTCGTCCTGTCCCTGCAGCTGAAAAACACCCCCACAGCATGATGCTGCCACCACCATGCTTCACTGTTGGGACTGTATTGGACAGGTGAGGAGCGGTGCCTGATTTTCTCCACACATACCGCTTACAATTAAGGCCAGAAAGTTCTATCTTGGTCTCCTCAGACCAAAGAATCTTATTTTCTCACCATCTTGGAGTCCTTCAGTTGTTTTTTTAGCAAACTCCATGCAGGCTTTCATGTGTCTTGCACTGAGGAGAGGCTTCCGTCGGGCCACTCTGCCATAAAGTCCCGACTGGTGGAGGGCTGCAATGATGGTTGACTTTCTACAACTTTCTCCCATCTCCCAACTGCATCTCTGGAGCTCAGCCACAGTGATCTTTGGGTTCTTCTTTACCTCTCTCACCAAGGCTCTTCTCCCCTGATAGCTCAGTTTGGCCGGACGGCCAGCTCTAGGAAGGGTTCTGGTCGTCCCAAATGACTTCCATTTAAGGATTATGGAGGCCACTGTGCTCTTAGGAACCTTAAGTGCAGCAGAAATTTTTTTGTAACCTTGGCCAGATCTGTGCCTTGCCACAATTCTGTCTCTGAGCTCTTCAGGCAGTTCCTTTGACCTCATGATTCTCATTTGCTCTGACATGCACTGTGAGCTGTAAGGTCTTATATAGACAGGTGTGTGGCTTTCCTAATTAAGTCCAATCAGTATAATCAAACACAGCTGGACTCAAATGAAGGTGTAGAACCATCTCAAGGATGATCAGAAAAAATGGACAGCACCTGAGTTAAATATGAGTGTCACAGCAAAGGGTCTGAATACTTAGGACCATGTGATATTTCAGTTTTTCTTTTTTAATAAATCTGCAAAAATGTCAAATGAACTTAAATGATTTTAGCAAATGACTGCAATATAACAAAGAGTGAAAAATTTAAGGGGGTCAGAGTGTGTGTGTGTGTGTATGTGTATGTATATATATATATATATATATATATATATATATATATATATATATATATATATATATATATATATATATATATATATATATATATATATATATATATATATATATGTATGTATGTATGTATGTATGTATGTATGTATGTGTATGTATGTGTGTGTGTGCTTATTTGCCTAGGACTACATACAAAAGTGCTTATTGCCTTGGGCTGCATACATAGATACATGAATGGCAAGAATACTTGTATACCTGCATGTTTACATACCTGGGTACCTACATACTTACAGGGTTGTATAGCAGTAGACCAACATTGTCCAGGCCTGCATCCTTGTGGAGCTGTGTATTAGTTTGTCTAATACAGTCACTTTATTATGTATCTCTTAGACTAGCTAAATGACTTAGAAGGGTGAGGCAGGCACACCGCCCTCAGGTTCAGTGGTCTGGCAATGTTCATGTCTCCTGTTGGACCAATGGCATCAGGATGATCTGAGCCACTGTGGCGCCTGATCTTGGATCAAGCCTGGTTAGTACTTGGATGGGAGACTGCCCAGGTTTCCCTCCTAAGTGAAGGAGGCATCTGAGGTTGCTGTGATTGAGAGTATTTCAGACCATAGGATTTTAGAGCAGTCTCTGAGATGGTTGCTCCTTCCTTAGTTGGGTCTTGGAGCAAAAGTTATGGGGTCATTATTGTAAAACAATTAAAGGTAGCAGCTTCACAACTGAAGGTCTATCTTTAGATCTCAATCTGCTGGGCATCCTTCTGTTTTTAGATAGGCTTGGTCTGTTCAGTGATGACCTCTCTGCAAGAGGTAGATTGCGGGGTCCATAATCATCAGGAAACGCACAGCTTCATGTGTCGGGTTGTTTCCAGCCTCATCAAAGATTTCTGTAATTGCAGTGAAAAGGCGTCTGTTTTCTTTTTTGTAACCACCCTTCGGGCTGGCCACAGCTTCTGAGGCCACAAAGCTACTAGCTCCAGTGCTGGACTTGCTAAAGACTTGCTAAAGATGCAGGAGTTTTCAATCTCAGTATACCTCAATAACCTTTGCGCAGAAAGCAGTTGGTCCAGATTTTCTTTCGATACATTTTGCAGTAGAAAGCTGTATCTGATAACTGATATTTCAGTTTTTCTTTTTTTAATAAATCTGCAAAGATGTCAATATGGGGTGCTGTGTGTACATTAATGAGGAAAAAAAAATGAACTTAAAATGATTTTAGCAAATAGCTGCAATATAACAGAGTGAAAAATTTAAGGGGGTCTGAATACTTTCCGTCCCCACTGTGTGTGTGTGTATGTATATATATATGTGTATATATGTGTGTGTGTGTGTGTGTGTGTGTGTGTGTGTGTATGTATGTGTGTATATATATATAATATATATATATATATATATATATATATATATTTATATATATATATATATATATATATATATATATATATATATATATATATATATATATATATATATATATATATATATATATATATGTATATATATTTTATATATATATATATATATATATATATACACACACAGTATCTCACAAAAGTGAGTACACCCCTCACATTTTGGAAATATTTTATTATATCTTTTTATGTGATACACTTTGCTACAATGTAAAATAGTGAGTGCACATCTTGTATAACAGTGTAAATTTGCTGTCCCCTAAAAATAACTCAACACCGCCATTAATGTCTAAACCGCTGGCAACAAAAGTGAGTACAACCCTAAGTGAAAATGTCCAAATTGGGCCCAAAGTGTCAATATTTTGTGTGGCCACCATTATTTTCCAGCACTGCCTTAATCCTCTTGGGCATGCAGTTCACCAGAGCTTCACAAATTGCCACTGGAGTCCTCTTCCATGACGAAATCATGGAGCTGGTGGATGTTAGAGACCTTGCGCTCTTCCACCTTCTGTTTGAGGATGCCCCACAGATGTTCAATAGGGTTTAGGTCTGGAGACATGCTTGGCCAGTCCATCACCTTTACCCTCAGCTTCTTTATTAAGGCAGTGGTCGTCTTGGAGGTGTGTTTGGGGTCATTATGTTGGAATACTGCCCTGCGGCCCAGTCTCCGAAGGGAGGGGATCATGCTCTGCTTCAGTATGTCACAGTAAATGTTGGCATTCATGATTCCCTCAATGAACTGTAACTCCCCAGTGCCGCCAGCACTCATGCAGCCCCAAACCATGACACTCCCACCACCATACTTGACTGTAGGACACACTTGTCTTTGTTCTCCTCACCTGGTTGCCGCCACACACGCTTGACAACATCTGAGCCAAATAAGTTTATCTTGGTCTCATCAGATCACAGGATATGGTTCCAGTAATCCATGTCCTTAGTCTGCTTGTCTTCAGCAAACTGTTTGCGGGCTTTCTTATGCATCATCTTTAGAAGAGGCTTCCCTCAGGGACGACAGCCATGCAGGCCAATTTACATAGTTAGTAAGGTTGAATAAAGACACCAGTCCATCCAGTTCAACCTGAGTGAGTGTGTGTCTACAACCCTGACCCTTGTCCCTAAACCCTGTACATCGCACACTCACATCAGTCCCTACCCTCAGTCCAAGGTCCCCATTCATATACTAGGGCCAATTTTGGACAGAAGCCAATTAACCTACCAGCATGTCTTTGGAGTGCAGTGTGATGCAGTGTGCAGCATATGGTCTGAGCATTGACAGGCTGACGCCCCTCACCCCTTCAACCTCTGCAGCAATGCTGGCAGCACTCATACGTCTCTTTCCCAAAGACAACCCCTGAATGTGACTTTGAGCACGTGCACTCGACTTCTTTGGTCGACCATGGCGAGGCTTGTTCTGAGTGGAACCTGTCCTGTTAAACTGCTGTATGGTCTTGGCCACCGTGCTGCAGCTCAGTTTCAGGGTCTTTGCAATCTTCTTATAGCCTAGGCCATCCTTATGTAGAGCAACAATTCTTTTTTTCAGATCCTCAGAGGGTTCTTTGCCATGAAGTGCCATGTTGAACTTCCAGTGACCAGTATGAGAGAGTGAGAGCGATAACACCAAATTTAACACACCTGCTCCCCATTCACACCTGAGATCTTGTAACACTAACGAGTCACGTGACACGAGGGAGGGAAAATGGCTAATTGGGCCCAATTTGGATATCTTCACTTAGGATTGTACTCACTTTTGTTGCCAGCGGTTTAGACATTAATGGCTGTGTGTTGAGTTATTTTGAGGGGACAGCAAATTTACACTGTTATACAAGCTGTACACTCAATACTTTACATTGTAGCAAAGTGTCATTTCTTCAGTGTTGTCACAGGAAAAGATATAATAAAATATTTACAAAATGTGAGGGGTGTACTCACTTTTGTGAGATACTGTTTATGTGTGTGTGTGTGTGTGTGTATATATACATACATATATACATACATACATACATACATACATACATACACAAATATAATCTTTTCTAATTTTATGGGCTCTTTGCTTTGTTTTTTTAAACATAGATTTAGGGTACGTTTTTTCAATAGTTTGAAATGGATTCAAAGTGAAAATCTGGTTGATGTGGTTCCATCACTTCTGCACCATACAGCATGTCTTAAGAATAACGGCTTCTCTGTAGAGGTTTTTACAGAAGGCTATGCTCATTTGCATGTACTTTTAACAAAACCTAGCTGGCAAAGATGAAGCATTAACAGTATAATAAACATGTTGAAGCTGTAAGGTCTGAGAACAGCAAGAAAATTTATAGAAACCAAATGTCTTATGGATCTACAGTATATCTAAATATAAATTCGTCCCTGTTTAGGAGTTGTAGCTGAAAATCTCAAAATAAAATGCCATTTTTATTTTCAGAAAGTCACCACCAATACAGAGATACATAATACAGATTTTAATGCAAAGAATAGGAGGCGATGGGGACATATTACAAAAACACTTAAGGTATCTGATGAGTTGGATGACTTGGAAGATCTCGATGTGCATTCTTCAGTCACTAAAACTGAATTAAAGAATGAAAAACGCAGACCAAGTGAGGATGATCTTTGTAGGTAAATTGAAGTCTTCTTGTTATTTAAAATTGGCACAGGAGGACTGAATCAGTTATATGCTATTTCTGCTGAGAGGAATCCATGTACCATTTTATTTATTTTTGTTATTCTAAATGTAGACATATATTATACTATTTCTGAAAGGTGGAATTTAAAGTTTACACATTTTAAAAGGGAAAGTATTTTTTTTTTTTTTTTTTGTTTACAAACTTTTATTAGCACTTTAATTTTTTTTTTTCTTAATGAGGGAGTCCACCTAAACCGCCTAAAAAAAAAAAAAAAAAAAAAACTATCAAAAGCCAGCAGCTACAAATACTGCAGCTGCTGACTTTTAATAAATGGCCATTTACCTGTCCCGGGGTCCAGCGATGTCGGCAGCCGACGCTGAGAACCCGCTCGGTTCTCGGCAGCTGCCGCCGCCATCCTAGGTGAGGGAATCGGGAAGTGAAGGGTTGCGGCTTCACTTCCCGGTTCCCTACTGCGCATGCGCGAGTCGCGCTGCGCATCGTAACTGGTCCCAGCTATCTCCTGGGACCTGTGTGTTTCCAAGGAGACAGCGCGGAGGGACAGGAAGAGGCATAGACTCCCATGGGAGTCTATGCCGGAAGTGGGTGCAAATACCTGTCTTAGACAGGTATCTGCACCCCCCTCCCCCCTGAAAGGTGCCAAATGTGACACCGGAGGGGGGGAGGGTTCTGAAAAGCGAAAGTTCCATTTTTGTGTGGAACTCCGCTTTAAGTACATATGTTGAGTTATTATTAGTCTTTTTGCCTTTTAGGTTGCATTAAAAATGATGCTTTGTGGTTTCCCCACACCACGTGTGCAATGTAGCGTACCCATGGGTTCTGTGTGAATTACAGGCATACCCCACTTTTAAGTACACAATGGGGTTTATTTACTAGAGCTGTAAAGTGCAAAATCAGGCTCACTTCTGCATAGAAACCAATGAGCTTCCAGGTTTTATTGCCAAAGCTTAATTGAACAAGCTGGGGTTAGAAGCTCATTGGTTTCTATGCAGAAGTGAGCCTGATTTTGCACTTTACAGCTCTAGTAAATAAACCCCATTGTGTACTTAAAAGTGGGGTATGCCTGTACCTGCACCTTGCCATAGATTTCTATTACATGGGGCAGTTGTGGTGCGTTTTCTGCTTGAATCAGTGTGAAAGTGACCTTAAAGTATCTATGTGCTCAAACTATGGTCCAGAAAGTGTTTGCATATTATTATCAAGCAGTAAAAGAGCTTTAAGGAATGCCTTTCCTGACCTCTATTGTGATATTTAAGAATGATGCTGCATACACACGAGTGGAATTTCCGTCAGAAAAATCTTGGATGGTTTTTCCAACGGCATTCCGCTCGAGCTTGGCCTGCATACACACGGTCACACAAGTTCGCTTAACTTTTGACTGTCAAGAACGCGGTGACGTACAACACTACGATGAACCGAGAAAATTAAGTTCAATGCTTCCGAGCATGCGTCGAATTGTTTCCGAGCATGCGGAGGAATTTTGCACGTCGGAATTGGTACAGATGATCGGAATTTCCGATCGGAACTTCTGCACATACTTTGTGTGCAGTGTACCTCTGTTGGAGAGGAGCATTGGGGTGGCATTCAGAATGAATGGCACCATTGTAGGAAGGGTGCAGCACCTCACGTTGCTGTAACGCACATTGGAACATGCACGTTAACACAACACAGTATTGTGGACATAGCCTTAGTTTCTTTCATCTTAGAATCACCTGCTGTATGTTTACATTAGAGGGTTGGCAGGCTGCCAATATTCTGATACAATAGAAAGTAATGGCAAACATAGAGTTTTTAGTGCCTCTGTTTGAAGATAAATATCTCCACAGTGCCTATAGCTACCGGCTTGCTTTAAAGTACCTTTGCTGTCTGTTCAGAATATGTAAATACTTTAATATTCATAGGCTTCGCATTTTTTACAAGCTTCCACTTCCTCTTTTAGCCATCAGAGGCAAGGTAAACTAGCTACTGCAATGACTTTGCATTACTGCCTAGCAACTTTATAAAGCTCTAGGTGCCGTTCAAAGGTTGTACAGTAGGAACTGCCTCTAGTATGCCAATGCACCAGAAGAAGCATTAATAATAGGATGGAGGGGAAATGCTTTAGCGGAGGTACAAAGTTAGTACAATTTTTAAACTTCCAGTATTACAATGCATCGGAGGAAGCATCAACAATGAGGAGAAAAACTTTAGGGGTGATACAAAGTAGTACAGTTGGAGCCTCCTGATATTACAAGGCATCAGAGGAAGTATGAATAGTTGGCATGCAAAGTATCAGTTGCCAACAGCACTGAGGCAATATCAATTTGCATGCAATCGATATTGAGTTGTTGGCACCTAAACTGACAGAATCAACAGGTAATTAGTATATAGTAGGAGTTGCAATAAAACATTAACATAACATGGAAGGGTGTTTACGGTTTTTAAACATGCAAAGACGATAGTTTAATTTTTGCCTAGAGATCACTTTAAGACAGCTTAAGACCCCTTTCATACTGAGTCACCCCGGGCGTTGGCGGTAAAGCGGCGCTATTTTTAGCGGCGCTTTACCAACGTTTTAGCGGCGCTATTCGGCCGCTAGCGGGGCGGTTTAAAACGCCCGCTAGCACCCGAAAAAGGGTTAAATCCGCCTGCAAAATGCTGCTGCAGCGGCGCTTTGCAGGTGGTATGGTGGCGCTGCCCCATTGTTTTAAATGGGCAGGAGTGGTTCACCACTCCTCCACCGCTGCATAGAAACTAGATGTGTTGTGTGTTTGTTTTTTTTTTTGTTTTTTTTTTTTGTTTAAAGCCTATTAATGAAAAAAAAAACAAGTTTTATATATTTGTGAAGGTTTTTTTTTTTTTTTTTTTTTTGCTTTTTATTGTATGTTAATTTTCTTTGAATCGACATGATTTATAACATTTTAGCTGGGGGGGGGGGGGGGGGGTTAAAGGAATTGTGCACTTGTTTAGCTGCTAATTGTTTCAATATTTGCCAAATGCAGCTTTGAACGCATTTTGGACTTTAAGCGGGAAGACCGTGATATACCTAGACCTGTGCAGTCCTCATTCTCTAGACAGGACAGTACAGCATCCAGGAGATTGTCTGCAAAACAGCATTATTTGAAACACACCAGATATTTGCCAGGTAAGTTTCATATTCTTTCATTTTGATGTTTATTTTTTGTTTATGGAGACCAGTGCTATTTAACATACTTGGGTTTAGCAGAAGATTAACCCTTTGACTTTGTTTCAAATTTATAAAATCCAGAATGTAAAAAGATATTCAAAAGATGAAAATATATGTAGGGAGGGCTTTGTGATTTCTGTATCAGTGATAATTGAAATGAGTTTCAGGACCTCATTGGGCAGGCACAGCGTGCTTTTGACATTTAGTTTGAGAAGCTTCTCTGGTCACAAACTGGAACTGATTTTTATTGTAAACTCACACAGAATATATACCATATAAAATCAGGCAAGCGCCTGATCACATTATCCTAATCTATGCAAACTGTAAACAGAAATATCGGCACATCTAAGGAACCTACAGTAATCTAATTAACAGTAAGCTAATTAACAACTAGTCATCTAGACAAGCCAAGTGACTCAGGTTAGTGCCCACCCAGACAGTTTGGCATCAGTTCACCAGAAAGAAGACTCAGGGCTGTCCAAATCTCATTAACCAGCTTTCACTTGTGTAATTTGTCCATTAGACAAGTCATCATAAGACAAAACTCATAAAATTTTCCAGCAGTCTGAAAAAGTTAAATTTAATTTATCGTCATAGATTTCTTGTGGGAGGTTGATAATTATTTCTGTCCTAAGTGGAGGAGCTTCTCTAACCCAGTCTACAGGAGGGCCACCATATTTGACCATTAACCATGTACAAGATAAATATTACACCTTTCCATCCACTCCCGAAGGGAAGCTTTATGGTCTGTATTCAGAGAAATAATCCAAGCCTCACTCTCAGCATTCATCATGTTGTTGTCCATCATTAGAAAATGATCTGCTTTCTCCACGTGGTCAGAGGCTCAACTGAGCTCTTTTCCATAGTCTCACTGGGAGAAGCAGACAAAATCCCTGGTCTCCATGGGCTATAATCAGTGGGTAGAAGGCTAGCCCCTGGTCCTCTCCAAAAGCCCCTGTCCCGGTTTGGTTTGTCACAGCTAGTTTTACACATGTCCGGATGCAGTTTTGTTCACCTGTTAAGGTGCAAATTCACACCTGAACCTGTCTTAATATCGCACAGGACCCTTTTTAAAAATGGTCCATGGCCGCCCCGGACATGTGAGAACTGGCTCCATTGCAAGCCACTCCCGGTTCACATGTTATGTATGCATCCTATTGGCATATATGTGAACCAGGCCTTAGTGCAACTTGTTGCTCCCCCTGATCATGAGGGCTCCCCCTGATCATGAGGGCTTAGATCGCCCTCCGCCATTCCTAGATGTGGGGGAGATCCTACCAGCTGCATTTCAAGCTCTAGCTGTTTCACCAAAACTGGTTCTTTTCAAATTTAGGCTCTGCGTTCTGCTTTAAAGTTGGCGGGTTCAACTCAAAGACCTAAATGTTCCACTAAGGTGTTCTCATCCCCCCCCATCGGATGATTTTATCTACAAAGTTTGATAACACCCTGACAAGCAATTTCTTGACAAAAATTGTTCCTGATCCTCTATCCTTTTGCAGAGTATTTTGTCACAGCGTGAACTGCCCCTCCTGCTGTTGACCTACAAGGGCTAAGTTGACCTTGTTATCAAAATTACCTGTGCAGACTAAGATCCCCTTATAGCTTAAAAGATAAGTTCACCTCTGTACAAAAAATAATAAATGCACAGGTAAAAAAATGTGCATTTGTTATTTTTTGGATTAGGAGCCTGTCAAGCTTTGCAACAGCAATCAGGAGATCGCTGATGCCATGCAGATCTCATGCACACTGTCAGTGTATCTGCTTACCCCTGCATCCCATACAGGTAAGCTGATACTTGCTGACAGGAAGATTCAATGAACTACTACAGTGCTCCACAGTGCCGTGGTAGTTGATTGAGAACTACAAGCCTGCAGCCGCTAAGGCTGTCAGGATTTGTAGTTCACTCATACACAGAGCTCTGTGTATGAATGACGCAGCTGTGTGGGTGGAGCCCTGCACAGCCACACTACTTTAAAAAATGGACAGCTAGGAAGGGTGAATGTCTATATAGGCATATATTGATTGGTTTGCGCATCTACAAACCTATGGGATAGATTTGGGTTTTTTTTCCATTGTTTTTACTGGTAATAGCGGCCTTCTGCGATTTTGTGGGACCGCGATATTGCGGTGGACAAAGGGGCGATCAAGGGGTTAAATGTATTCCCTCTGCGTGTTCTAACTGTAGGGGGGATGGGCTGCCTGGGACATGACAGGGATAGCTTTTCCTGATCAATGGGAACAGAAGATCTGAGATGTCTCCCTTGTTTACAATAGCAGATCCCCGTTCTGCCTCTGTATACAGCAATTGCGCGCCCACAATCTCACATGCATGGACTGGCGTACAGGTACGTCGGTTCGCGCAGGAGAGCTGACCTGTCGCAGTATGAGCCCTTTCACACTGGGGCGGGGGCGTTATCGGCGGTAAAGCGCTGCTATTGTAAGCAGCGCTTTACCGCCGGTATTCGGCCGCTAGCGGGGCAGTTTTACCCCCCTGCTAGCGGCCGAGAAAGGGTTAAAACCACCGCAAAGCTTTGCCGGCGGTATAGCCGCGCCGTCCCATTGATTTCAATGGGCAGGAGCGGTGAAGGAGCGGTATACACTCTGCTCCTTCACCGCTCCGAAGATGCTGCTAGCAGGACTTTTTTTCCCGTCCTGCTAGCGCACCGCTCCAGTGTGAAAGCCCTCGGGGCTTTCACACTGGAATTAAAGCAACAGCACTTTCGGGTCGGTTTGCAGGCGCTATTATTAGTGCAATAGCGCCTGCAAACTGCCCCAGTGTGAAAGGACCCTATAAGTACGGCAGCTAGTCTGCAAGTGGTTAAAACACACTGGGCTTTATGAACTAAAGCTGCATGTTGCAAAATCCTGGTGCAGCTCTGCATAGAAACCAATAAGCTTCCAGGTTTTATTGTCGAAGCTTAATTGAACAAGCTGAAGTTAAAAGCCGATTGGCTATCAAACACAGTTGCACCAGATTCTGAGTGCGCCAGTTTTAGTAAATCTTCCCTACTGTGCAGTTTGGTAAGCAGTATTGCCCTTACGACTTGTTATTGAGGCAGACACAGAAGAGAAGGAGCAGAGAGCACTAGCAGGGGACCACAGAAGAGGACAGGTGCTTTGCAAGACCATTACACAGAGCAAGTAAGTATACCATTTTTTTTTCGGTATCCTTTAGAACCACTTTAATCTGTGATTTTTTTTATTTTTTATTTTTTTTTGTGTATCTTCTTTAAGGAATTATCACTATTTTTTTACATTATTTGGTTGCTAAAGGGACAGAGTACATTGGGGTATTTTGTGTCATCTTCCTAGGTGCCCTAAGATACTAGCGAGAGCTAAAACTTTAGCAGGGCGAACCCCCCACCCTCAGCTTGGCCCACTGTTGCTTGACACTGTAGCTAGAAAGGAAATGGTTGCTTTATAGTGCCTATCTCTGTCTCCCAGCACTTGTCTGAGGCAAGCAGCAGCACGAAGAATGGGGAGAGAGAGGTGAGGCTGTCATGTCTTGTGCTGGTGTTTGCATTTACTGAATCTTCTTAAAATAGCTGCTGAAAGTGTATATCCTTGTGTTTTTGTGTCAGATGCATTTACCCATGTACTTGCTGTATATGCTTATATACGGCAGATTAACTTACTTTGTATATCTTGCTTCCTTAGGAATCACAATTAAGAGCAATACTGGAATGAATCCAAGCAAAGATATTAATGACTTTGACACGTGGCCAAATATTAAGCAGCCATTTAAACCTGTTTATTTGCCTGCAGGTAATTTTTTTTAATTTTTTTTTTTTATATATAATTAAATTCCTAATACTATTTAGATACCTATTCAGCGCTTGGTAGTATTTATGGTATTTTGTAAGCTGCTCCTAACCCATTGCCGATGGCGCGACTTCCCCGCCTTTTATGAAGATCCAAATGCTGAGAGGTGGTCTTTTACGCTCATGTGATGTGCTGTGATTGGCTGTCACAGTGGCCACTTGATCAGAAGCTCCCAATTGCAGGTCTGTATCAGGAGCTGCCCATGACAGCTTAGTTACTGCATTTAGAGCACGGTTTAGCACAGAAAAGCCGTTCCCCATGGAAGCATATATGCGGCAGCTCAACATTAAAGCCAACCCACCCAACCGCCACATATATGCGTACAGCCAGTGGGAACAGGTTAAGCTTTGCAAAAACAAGTTCTTTGAAAATACAAGTGTTTTTTTACGGTAAATTATGATTGAGGATTACACTTACTACTCCCACTATTTTTAGGGCACTCTGGAGTTAATGGAGCTGCTGGCAGTTACAGTTCATCTTTCTTAAAACAAGAACCAAATTCTATTGGACCAAAGGCACGTCTGCCACCACTTACGGATCCACTACCCAGTAAGTTTCATTTTGACCCTTGGATTATTAGGCTCTGAATTACTATAAACATGGACACTGTTTTGTTTTGTATTTTAGGTGTTTTTTAGTGCAGCACATTGGGTGATTTAAGAACTAAGTTCTTTTGGTCTAAAGGCATGTCTGCCACCACTTATGGATTCACTGTCCACTAGATTTCATGTTGACCCATGGTTGATCTGTTGATCGCGAGTGCAAGGCTTTTCTTCCTACAAAAAAAAAAATAGTAAATGCACATATTTTTTACCTGCAAAAAAATGTGCATTTAATATTTCTTTTAAAAAGGTGAATTTATCCTTTAAGTGGTAGTAAAGCCTGCTTTGTGATTTTTACCTACAGGTAAGCCTATAATAAAGTTTACCTGTAGGTAAAATGAATATCTCCTAAACGTGCACCGTTTAGGGGATATTTGGCCTGCATGCAGCCAGTGACCTCACCGGTGCATGCGCTCTGAAGGTCCGGCATACCTTGCCGGAACTTCAGAGCTTAGTCTTGGAACCGAGGGCTCCCGCACGCATGCACCGGAGTGACGTCATCGTGGCTCTGGCCAATCACACAGCCAGAGCGCATGAACCCAGAAGAAAGACCGGGGGAAGATGTCAGCCCTCTCAGCGGTGACAGTTCTCCATGGGAGGGCTTCGTTTTTAAGGTAAGTATTCCATAATGTGCTAGTATGCGAAGTCCACTGGCACATTTATACAATTGCCTTACAGGTGTTTTTTTTTTTTTTTTGTTTTTTGTTTTTTGTTTTTTTTACCAGCCGTGGTTTACAACCACTTTAAAGGACAGTGGGAATGTAGTGAGTGGCCCTCCTTTACCTGCACATTTCTCCCATTAACTTTACAAGCTCCCTTGGACCAGAGATGGCGCACATCCTCCTACAGCTTCTTATTGTTTTTTTAGCTTGGTCAGACTGGGCATCCTCTGAGCGGTCTCTGCGTGAAAATTAAATAGAAAAATGATTACCTTAAAATCCTAGTATTTTGCTCTCATAGTCTGGATTTTTTTTTCTCTATGCAGGAGAACATTCTGCAGGAACAGTGTTTATTTGAAGAACAACAAATAGCACATTGAAATTGGAAAATAATTATTGTGTATTAATGTAGTATACTACAATCTTTTTTTATAAGGAAACAATATAAGTAGGTTTTTTGTCTTTGTTTTTGTTTTTTTTAGATTTTGGGTCTCTAAAATCGGGTTCGTATCCAAGACAGTCTACCTTCAGCTCGTCATCCAAAAACTCTCCTGTGATCCCCCCCAGACCACCACCTACATTTCAACCAGTCCATGGCAGGACAGACTGGATATCCAAATATGGTGGTCACAGATAGCAAAATAAAGCACTTTGGTTTATGGTCCTATTATTGGCTATGCAGTGCCCAGACACGGACAATTTAATGTTGCACATTTAAGCAATCTAAAAGGCCAATTTGTGGCTAGCATACTGTATATAAAAATATAACAATACCTGACAGTACTGGGGTATATGATTAAGGGATAACTAAACACAAGAACTAAAATTGATATTTTGCAGCTTACAGTCTTTAGATATGGTGGCTGTGTTAGCTTTTACTTTCAGCACATCTAAGCACATCTTTCAGCAAATACAGAAAAACCATGTTGATCTTGCCAGAAATGCGGGGTCAGTTCCTGTGAGCTACACTAAAGAATATCTTTCGTCCTAGCCATCTTATATAAAATATCAATTGCCCTGCCCTCCATGTAATGGGGATGAAGAGATGTGAACATATATGTGTAGTCCATGCCAGGGGAAAAAATCTGCAATATATTAAATTTTTGGTTTTGGTTTAAATATCATTATCTAATGAAGTCCTAGTAATGCATGCATTATTACAGAATTGAGTGCCGGAAGAGTTAATAGCTCACATTCCCAATAGCATAGGAATGCAGCTCATAGAACTGAGTCTAAAGGCTCCTTGAAGTTTATATGCTAAGTCTTTATTTTAGTATAAACATTCCAGAATTGGGTTCATAATTTCTTTATATCCATTAGACTCCAGCAACGTTTTTTTTGCTCATGTGTTTTTAGGTGTAATCATATGAGCTCAAATTTGACAGTGTGAAAAAAAAGATAATTTTCTTTCTCGTCCATTGATGGACAGAGGAATTCATCCACCTCTGGGTTATACTGCCACCTACAGTAGGATTGGACACTGGCAAACAAAAAAAACTGTGGGCTGGCCTGGGATAACCCCTCCCACTACTACCATGCCTCCATTTTTTAAAATCCATTTTAATCCCAGGCTGTAATGCAACAAAACTCTGAGGGCGGTGAATACTTTTAAAAGGCACAATATTTGTTTGTGGAGGATTTTAGACTACAGTTGTCTACTCCCACTGTTAATCTGAAGGTGTCCTACTTTAACAAAGGGACAACTGAACCAGTGGAGAATGCATCTGTAAGGACTCAATTGATATGCAGTTGGAAGCCCTCTCTAGAATGCTGCTCTCAATGGTGGGCCCTGCTGTTCACCCCATCTTTCTTTTTTTATGACTTTACTTTGCTCAACTATAGCTGACTGGTCAAAATACATTAATGGGGGCCTCACTACTCCTGAGGTTGATCCCTTGCTTATAAAATGCATGTAGCAAATGGCTGCAGGTGGATGCTCAGACCTCATTTGATGTAAGCTTTGAGCGTAAGATCTTCAGGCGGCTCTTTTCAGTCCCTAGTTCTGTCTTTTCTACTAGGCCCTATTAGTGTTTAATTGCAGTTTTGCTCGCTTTTAATTTGGACTGCTTTTGGATCTAAAGATGAATGGCCTCTCATGTTCCTCAATGGACGAGGAAGAAAATAGTATTTTTTTTACTGACTAAAGTCCATTGAGGGACGCATGCTCTCAGCATTGGTTTGCTACGTACCTGACAC
This sequence comes from Lithobates septentrionalis, assembly GCA_037952835.1. Lineage (NCBI taxonomy): Eukaryota > Metazoa > Chordata > Amphibia > Anura > Ranidae > Lithobates > Lithobates septentrionalis. The sequence continues at coordinate 1,088,370 of JBBDGP010000108.1, forward strand.
ATGGTGTTAGCGCGAGGAGTTATTTTGGGTTGGCCCACAGGGTTTTTTTTTTTTTTTTTGCCTGTGTCCAGTCCCGTTGTATGCAGCAGTATAACATGAAGGTGAATGACTTCCTCCATCCTTCAATGGCCACCAAGAAAAGGATCTTGCGGCACGTAATACAAAATCTTATTTATATTTGATATGCAATGCCAGCTCCCATATTTGTGCCTTGACAGAATCTCTTTTCCCTCCATGTCACTGCTCATTCTAAAGTAAAGGAAGCCAATAGAGCCTGTAATATGACAATATTCTTTCCTGTTTGTCACATGGTGTTTACAATGAACCTTTTTTTTTTATGTTTGGGTATTGTCTATGTAGTAAGCACATTCTGTAATTGATATGCATTCTCTTTTTTGAGACTTTGTTTTTCTTTTTATTTAGTTCTGTACTAAATATGCAAGTATTTTCTATTTGTTAGGAGCTAGTTAAAATATATTTATTTATTTTTTGTTGTCAAAATAACTATGAAATAATGCCTGAAGTACTTTAACGTAACCATTTTTAAAAAGCGTACTTTGCAAATTACATGTGCAGTTTGTTGTCCTGAACAAGCTATCTAACATTAGTTATGTGGCAGATGAGGTTTAATGTTGATTAATGTAAAGTTATGTACTTGGGGGCTAAGAATATGCATGCATCATACATACTAATGTGAGTACAACGGGGGGAATCAATGGTGGCGAAGGATCTGGTAATTTTGGTAAATCACAAGCTCAATAATAGCATGCAATGCCAAGCTGTGATTTCCAAAGCGAGCAAAGTCCTTTATTGTATTAAGAGAGGTATGGACTCCAGAGAGAGATATCATTTTGCCCCTGTACAAATGATTAGTAAGACCTCATCTGGAATATGCAGTTCAGTTTTGGGCACCAGTTCTCAAAAAAGATATCGGGAAACTGGAGAAAGTGCAGAGAAGGGCAACCAAACTGATAAGAGGCATGGAGGAGCTCAGCTATGAGGAAAGATTAGAGGAACTGAATTTATTCTCTCTTCAGAAGAGGAGAATAAGGGGGGATATGATCACCATGTATAAATATATAAGGGGTCCATATAGTGAACTTGGTGTTGAGTTATTTACTTTACGGTCAACACTGAGGACAAGGGGGCACTCTTTACGTCTAGAGGAAAAGAGATTTAATCTTCAAATACTCAAAGGTTTCCTCACAGTAAGCGCTGCGAAAATGTGGAATAGAATCCCTCCAGAGGTGGTTCTGGCCAGCTCAATAGATTACTTTAAGAAAGGCCTGAATTCTTTCCTAAAATGTACATAATATAACTGGTACTAACATTTATAGGTAAAGTTGATCCAGGGAAAATCCAATTGCCTCTCTGGGATCGGGAAGGAATTTTTTCCTCTGCTGTAGCAAATTGGATCATGCTTTTCTGGGGGTTTTCCACCTTCCTCTGGATCATCTGTGGGTATAGGATTGGGTAACTGGGATTGTATAATTTTTTTTTTTTTTTTTTTTTATGGTTGAACTAGATGGCCTTGTGTCTTTTTTTCAACCTATGTAACTATGTAACATTCTAAACTAAAGTAAATTGATATTGAACCTAAATACCTGTCTAAAGCCATGGACCGGAAATTCAGGCATTCCGGAATTCTGTAATATACATGGACCGGAATTCAGCTGGTTCAGCCGGGTCCGGGCGGCACTGTGGATGTACAGAAGTCAATCTAACCGCCAACCGCACCTCAGGCTATAACCTGCAGCTCTGATCAGGGTATTCTGATGGCAAAGAAGTATCCCCACTATCCGAATACAATGACACAGCAAGGCGGACTACCTTCTCCACCTCAAATATGTAGAATCGCATCCATTTTTTTATTTTTTTTTCGTTCCACCCGCTGATTAATGTATGGACTGTCTAAAAAGTCTTTTAAGGAATCGGCTTTCCCCTGGCTTACAGTCTTTGGAAAAATTCCAGGATAGTGTGACTTTACTTGCAGTGAAGCTAATTAGGTTTAGCGTCGTGCCCTGGAATTAAACTGCTTCCCTCAAAGGCTTTTGAGACACTGGTTGAGCTTTGTGACCGATTCTTTTAATAGCATACTTTACACCAGCATTAATATGTGTAGTATCTTTTGGTCATGGTAAGCACTGAATACACTACATTTCTATTAGCATAGAACCCTGACTATATTCTTTGACTGCATTGAGTGCACTGCTGGCCACAGTCACAGTGAAGGAACTGTATCATTCCCAAAAGCATTGTGTGAGATTACAGGATCGTTGTGATATTTATACATTTAGAACCCTCATAAATTGAGCATTTAATTTCCTAACTGATTCACTATTTTATTGATCATTTAAATAATAGTAGTGATATCCAGAAAAAAATCTGAATGCTCTATAGGTCTCCACTCTCATTTAATGAGTTCTAATGCTGTTGGGTTGACAGCGGCAGATAATGAATTTAGACCCGACCTTTAAAGTGGTTTTCAGTTTGCACAGGTTGGTTGAATAGCATGATGGGGACTTTATTAATAGGGAGATGTCTTAGTTCGTACTTCTTTAATGAATGAGTTCTTAGGCCACTGGTCACACTACACATGCTTGCTCTAAACCTCAGTCCCTGTGATCAATGCCCCCTCTACACAGTTAATCTCTACTGTTTGATTCTTTACAAAAATAACTCTAACACATAACTAAATTGCACATAAATATCTTGAGACAGTTTGTCACCAGATGACAGAAGCATTGTACTTGTGCCTGACTCCAGTACAATATCCCTAACCTATTGAGGTACATGTATTTTAGCAAGTGACAGTCTCTTGAACTGCACTACTAACTAAACTGGAGGATGACAACTCTCTGTTGCGGAGCTACAAGTCCCATGAGGCATTGAAAGGCTGACAGTTACAAGCATGACTCCCAAAGGCAGAGGCATGATGGGATTTGTAATTCTGCAACCGCTGGAGGGCTGCCAGTTTGACACTCCTGCGTCTAAACTGATTAGAACACTTACCACCTCTCTTCGCTGACAGTCTTGGCTACTGAATTGGTTTTGGAGGAAGTCTGCAAACTTGTGAATGTATCCAGTCACATAGTGTTACTGAAATTCTGCATATTTGAAACCCTAATGCTTGCAAGCAAATACAGTCCTGCTTGAATAGGGACCATCTTGTCAACCTAAACAAGTGCAGTGTGAGTATCTACCATCCCAGTGTGTTTGGCACTCATATGACATCTATGATTTCCATTCCAGACTACCTCCTTACATGCGCAGCCTAAGCAGCTGATATCATCCAATAGTAGGTAGGACTTGTGTGGTGCTTTGAAGTCCCTCTCCACATATTTATGCCTGATCTGTCACCAATTGGAGTACCAACTTACAACCTTTTCGTCTCTACCCCACCAGATAATTAATTTGTCAGTCTCTTGTGCCTCAAATATTGTTTTGCTTTAATATTTCTTTAATTTACATTTTGGAGAATTTATCACAGAAGCATGATTCCATTGTGTGCTATTGTCACAATTACCTTTTTTATAGAAATGGGCTTTAAAACCCGTAACGTCTAAATTGCTCACCTAGCTTCTGAATTACTGTATTTACGTAAGTGTGGAGGTTACTGAAAACTGAGCGTGTAACACAAAGGGACTCTATGTAGCCCAGTTTGCAGAAATTGCCCTATAAGCATTTTTCTGTAAAAAAATAAAAATCACAGGCATGAAAAAAAACACTTCTCTAAACCAAGCCTAGGGCTTGGATACTCATCCATGTTCAAATTCTGTGGAATGCCTATCCTGCTAGGTCCTTTAAACAGTTAACAATATTGCTGAAAACAGACGCATTGTGGTGGCTGGAAGTACCTATAACTATTAATCAGACCCTGCGGATGCCCTATATTTAGTCCTAGACTGTACGTATTGACATGGTGGATGCCCTATATTTAGTCCTAGACTGTGCGTATTGACATGGTGGATGCCCTATATTTAGTCCTAGACTGTGCGTATTGACATGGTGGATGCCCTATATTTAGTCCTAGACTGTGCGTATTGACATGGTGGATGCCCTATATTTAGTTCTAGACTGTACGTATTGACATGGTGGATGCCCTATATTTAGTCCTAGACTGTGCGTATTGACATGGTGGATGCCCTATATTTAGTCCTAGACTGTGCGTATTGACATGGTGGATGCCCTATATTTAGTTCTAGACTGTACGTATTGACATGGTGGATGCCCTATATTTAGTCCTAGACTGTACGTATTGACATGGTGGATGCCCTATATTTAGTCCTAGACTGTATGTATTGGCATGGTGCCAATTTGGGCGGAGCGCCAGAAGGGGACCCCGAGAAGTGGAGGATCTGGGCTGCTCTGTGCAAAACCATTGCACAGGGCAGGTAAGTATTGACATGTTTGATCTTAAAAAAAACAACCTTTTAATATCACTTTAATTTCAAGATTATGGCAGCAGTCTGCACTTTGGCAGTAATATTGGCTTTGACAGTTTTTAGCACAGATGCCATTTGGAATTTAAATTGTACATATTTGTTAATAGTAAAGCCTGGTACACATGGGCTGAAAATGAGCACGTTCAGCAGGAACTGGACTTCTTTTGGTCCATATGTACAGCTGTCTGTTCATGCCTGTTGAACGGGCATTTTGGAAAACCAGCATTTGCAGCAAATGGCTGTGAGCGCTGATCAGTGTATCCTGGAGGAGGGGAATCCCCCTCATGGGTTACAAAGCACAGCGGGAGAGATCCCTACATCAACTTGTGTTGACGCAGGGATCCGTCAGGTTTTTTGTTTTTCCTTCAACCCTTTGGTTGAGTGAATAAACTGCCTGTGTGTACCCAGCTTAAAAATAATATTTGGAAACATATGACAAAGCTGGCAAATTAAAAACTAAACGGTTTAGGGAGTACAGGGTTAAGTTTTATTTCCCACTGTGCTTTAAAGCTAATCTCCAGACAGATATAAAATGCATTTTGTATTTCTTATAATAGAATTACATGTATGAAACTAGTGTGATCACCTGTATTTGTCTTTATCTGCTCCCTGTAATCTGCTGCACAGCAGCACTAAGACTGGGAAGAGAGGGGCAGCACTAGAAGCCAAACGGGCTCTGCTGCAAACTTACTGAAAGTCAGTTTTGAAAGTCTTTAGGAACCCAGTGGGAGTAACTATTATAGATCTTTATCAGAATATGCAAAATTTGCCTTAACCTATAATGCTACAAGCCCAGCTTAGTTGACTTGACATGCTGAGAGAATTGGGAATCTTTCTATAAGATGGGAGAACAAGCTCCCTACACTTTGCCTAGGTTGCAATAGGATCTTGGGTACAGTAGTTGCCAGCTGCATAAATATTTAATTTTGTTGTATATAAGGACATGAAGAATTTTACATTGTGCCAATGTACTGTATGTGTTAATACATTGTTTTTTCTCCATTCCTAAAATATGTTTACGCCATTGTAATGGATGAAACTTGTGCATTTTTACCAAAACCTTTGGTAGCTGCATCAAATACCATTGGAGGTATTTGAACTGTCATGGTTTATTTTTTGATAGATTAAGTTAATTCACAAGAAATTCCCTTTCCGTTTTTAAAGTGTGAATTTCATCTGTTACTTGTAATTTCATCATGTTGAAAGATATTTACCTATGCATTATCACAATAACTGTTGTACCTTTTTATGAAATATAGGCCCAGTAGACTGACATTTAGGCAGGGTGTCAGTTTTTAGGCCTCATGCACACTGGACGCTTTGGCCATCTCACCTAGACGCCTTTCCTCCTGGCAGCAACATTTGGCAGAAAAAAACACTAGACGTTTGTAAATCAATGTAACATGTTTAGGTACATCAAGCGATTGGGTATTTATTCATTTCATTGGCCAGAATAATTATCTATTCTGGCCATTGAAATGAATCAACACTTAAGCGCTAAATGCACCTAGCGTTAATGTGTGTTTAGGTACCGCAAGCATTTTTTTTCTGACAAAACGCTGCTGCCTCTAAATGCCCCTGCCTTTAAACTCCTCTACACGCCTATGTGTGCGTGGACACATAGGCTAACATGCAGGGGCATTTAGAGGCCAAAAAAATAATAATGCTAGATGCTCCTAAGAGCAGCGTTAAAAATTCAATGTGCATGAGGCCTTACAGTTTACAATTAGTAGACCTCTTTCAAAAATATCCAGCTTAAAGAGTAAGTAAACCCTGATGGGTTTTACTTCCTCTTTGTTCCCCTGCAAAGTAAAAGCATAATGGGTTAGTATGCATGGCATACCAGCCCATTATGTGGCACTTACCTGCAAACGAAGCCCACGCTGTCCCTGCTGGTGGCCGCATCCATCTTCGCCCCTCTTCCTTCCGGGGCCGCGGACTCCGGCTCTGTGACTTGCCAGAGCCACGTGACGTCACTCCCGTGCATGCGCTCGGGAGCCGTCAGTCAGGGCACTTGCGAGCGATGAAACGGCATGGAGGTCCGTTTCTTCACAGCGCATCGGCGCACTACAAGGTAAGTATCCTGCACGTTTAGGGGAGATTTCCACTACCTATAGGTAAGCCTTATTCTAGGCTTACCTATAGGTAGAAGTGAAAATCAGTGTTTACAACCACTTTAGGGTTTCCATTTACAGCCAAATCAAAGTGACTTCCCTACACTTGTAGTCTATTGATAGTCACTCCAGCTCCAAATCTGAGGAGTCTGCACTTCTTTATGGACCAGGGGCTAGAGAAAGAGTCTGCAGGAGCCAGAGCATTGCATTAATCCACTGATCGCAATTGTAATGCTTTAAAAATAAATGCAAAATAAATAAATCAGCTCCCTGGTAGTTCACTTTGAACTACAAGCTGTCTGCTGCATTGCAGATGGGACTTGTAGTTCGTTCATTCATGGATTCCTGTTAATGAATGACGCAAATGCTTGAGCAGGGCCCTGCAGAGCCATGCGGTTTTTAAATTGTGACAGCGGGTGTGGGGAGAAGAGCCTCCCCTCTCTGGTCCATAGTGACTATACCCTAAATATAAGTGCAACATGTTACTAAAGGTGAACTTAGCCTTTAAGTACTTTCCACCACCTCTTTCCAAACCACATTCTGGAAAGTTGGAATATTTACCTCTCCCCAGCTAAAATCATATGAGATCTGTGTGCTTGTAATGCTACTGATTGGCTGCTTTTCTTTATCATCCCCCAACAATACAGTTAATGTTCAGCACCGTAGTTGCACATTCGTGTCGTCATACTCCAAGATGTTACACATTTAGCATAGTATCTTTGTACCGTTTTTTTGTTTGTTTTTTTCCTCATTTATATACTCTAAATCATATTTTAATTATTATTCTGTGCCAAATCTTATTAGTTATGTCGGTGCACTGATCATTATTAAATTGTGTTTCCATGTAAATATGAGAATATACACTATATATTTTACTGATATCATTTTATTACTGGAATAACTAATGGCATTGATATTAGTGGGCCAAACTGTATAACAACACTTTCTGCCTTTGTGTTGTACACATTTCTAGGCAATGCTTCTGTTTACATTTTTTATTGTGTTTGTCACGTTCTACAAATCTAACAATAAATATTTTTTCTTAAATGTGTGCTTTCAATATGGTGTATGTTTAGAAGTACATTAGCCCCCCCCCCCCCCCCCCCCAAAAAAAAAAAAAAATATGTGGGTTAACTGTCTGATTTATACACAGACACAGATTTTGTGTCTGGAACGTGAAATGATAGTAAATTAAACATGTCTAATAGTATTGGTAGCTGAATTTTGCAGCTAAAAATAATTGAAAGAAAGCAGTGAAAATGGGTATTTTTAAAAATCTGAATTTTTACCTTTTGTATTGTTAAAGTGCAGCTTTACCTCTCAGACATACAATGTGTATAGAAAAAGAATCACCCCCTTTAAAATAAGTGTAAGGCTGACCGCAGGTCAGCCTGTAATTGTAGGAGGAGTCAGGCTGCATAAAGCCTGTCCTCCTTTTTCTCCTCCCTGTGGTCGTAGGATCTCGTGTCGACATGTCATTTCCGGGTTAGGGCAGGTCACGGCAGATCACTTCCTGTTTCGGCTTGCAGGGCGGCAGCATGGTCGGCTGCAAGGTTCTCTTTGGTTCTCTATCCCGGTGGTCGCGGTTCCGGTAGGTGTGGGCGGGTGGCATCAACTGAGGATCCACATCAGATGCCACCCGTCCCGCTCAGGTGCCGGCCTGGGCTGGGGGGGGGGGCAGCCTGTTGCAGGGGGCATGTCGGCTCTGGGGTAAGCCTTTGTGCATGTAAGGGGTGGTGATGGGGGTGTTCGGCCACCCTCTGCTCCTCTCCTTATGCTGCTCTGGTTTTTAAGGGGACCGCTTGTCCGCTCCTCCCGGTGCTGACGTGGGGGGTGATCGGCCTCCTGTCTGCTCCTCTCCCTGTGCAGAACCACCTCCACTTGGGAGCCGCCATCCCGGTACTCGCGCTGTGGGGGAAGGGGGATCAGCTGTGGTATTGCTAGGTATTTAATGTATTAATGCGGATGGGGGTGTCCATGGTACAGTCTGCTGACAGGGCAGCCTGCGGGTGCTGCCTTTTCACCTGCATGGGGCCACGCTACTAGCATCCGGTTACCTCATGCCACGCATGCATAAACACAGGGTTCAGGGGTTAGTTCAGGCTGTGGGGTTGTCATGACACTTGCTCATCGCCTGTCATCTCATGATATTCTGTGGGGGTCCTTTGGGGGCATGCAAATTACGATTTCTCATGTAATTTATGGTTTCTCATGCAATTTACGGTTTCTCATGGAATTATGGTTTCTCATGTATTTTACGGTTTGCATGCGATTTACGATTTCTCATTCATTTTACGTTTTTTTCATGCAATTTACGGTTTCGCATGCATTTTACGGTTTTCATGCGATTTACGCTTTCTTATTCATTTTACGGTTTTCATGCAATTTACGGTTGCTCATGCATGTTAGTTTCGCATGCAATTTACGGTTTCTCGTGCATTTTTTACGGTTTCTCATGTGATTACGGTTTCTCATGCATTTTACGGTTGCCCGTGCCTTTTACGGTTTCTCATGCAATTTACGGTTTCTCATGCAATTTACGGTTTCTCATGCAATTTACAGTGTTCTCATGCAATTTACAGTGTTCTCATGCAATTTTACAGTGTTATTATGCAATTTACGGTTTTCTCATGCAATTACGGTTTCTCATGCAATTTGTCACTTCTTATGCCTATTCATCTTTTCTTACATTCCTCATGTTTTTACGTTTTTCCCTTGGTTCTCACATTTTTCCCTTGGTTCTTTCGTTTTCCCATGCTTCTCTCGTTTTCCCATGCTTCTCTCGTTTTCCCATGTGTCTTACGTTTCATGTCATATGTTTTTTATGTCACAGCCTTTAGTTCGCTGCATTTCCGTTAGCTAGTGCTCACATTCAGGGTCTGTCACGTTTACAGATCCATACGGGCTGAGGTTTCGTTTTAATTGATTGTTGTCCCACAATCTTCTCGCCTGTTTTCCATACGTCATACGTGCACGTTCACCATTACACCTTTACTTCTACCCACCACGGCCTGTGGGTACCTTAGCCCTGAGTGTTCGTTTTTAATTTCCTGTCCTGGCGCTGCAGGTTGCTCGGGCTCGCTCACTGCATACAGTAGGGGGGTGTCGTCATTAGGTTCACATTCTTGCGCTCTTGGTCTTGTCATTTCTGCACCCACATCATCATACTTGTCAGGTACCAGGGGTGTTATGTCTTGGGCTGGTTGTCTGTAATGTTATCTGGTTGCTTTCAAACAGCTGGGTTGTTCATGTTCTGCCACTGCAGATTACCCATCACGTCTATGGGTTTAACAGATTGAGGTGATCGTTTTTAATTGGCTTGTTCGGTGGCAAGTCTCCTCATCTGTTCTTACGCTGCTTATGTATTTCGTACAAACTCACGTTTCTCATGTAATTTACGTTTTCTCTTGCAATTTACGTTTTCTCATGCAACTTTCGTTTCTCATGCAACTTGCGTTTCTCATGCAACTTGCGTTTCTCATGCAATTTTACGTTTCTCATGCAATTTTCGTCTCTCATACTAGTTACGTTTCTCATGCAATTTGTTATTTCTATGATAAACTCACATTTTTATGTTTCTCTCGTTTCCCAGGTTTCTCATGTTTTCCCAAGGTTACCCTCGTTCTCATGTTCTCACGCTTTTCATCAATTCACGTTCTCGTGCTACCAGCTCCAGCTGGTTGGGTCGGAGCACAGTAGCTCACCCTCTCTCAGAACCTGGTCCGTCCCAAGGCTTAAATTTTTCACACTCGGCTAGCTTCAATTCTTGACCCGAGGGCAGTATCCCTACGCAGTGGATTGCTTTCCTGGCTTCGGCATGGAAAGCCCAGTTTTTAAGTTACTGTTCCCTTGCTCGTCGAGCGCAAGTGCGGTGTAGGTTACCCAGGGGACTGCGGTTTCTTCCCTGTCCAAATGCACACGACCTTTTATTTCCTAGCTACGTCTGGCTAGGATTGGCAAAAGTATGGAACTTGGTAAGTCAGCCATGGCAGCTCCAGCAGCCTTTACGGGCTCAGGGGCTTTAGTGGATTCCGAACTTTCTCAGTCCCTAGGCCAGTATCAGTAGGCTTCCTACTTGGTTTTGTTCTTTGCCTCTTTTAATTTATATCGGCACAGCACTGTCGGGGCGAATCTGGTTGTGACTCAGCATTTCATGTTGTTGGTAGACCCCAAAAGGTCTTTCTTTATTTTCTGTGCACTCTATTTAAGCCATCCTCAGGGATCCTGAAGAGTAGCCCTCATGCTGTGCTCAGCAGACTTCTCATCATGGGTCATTTTTCCGTGTCATATCTGTCACGTTCTCATGGTCTCCTTTTGTGTTGGCTACCAGTTCGGTGCTCAAGGCAGCGCTATACCTGGCCTTTTGGGGGTCCTGAGGACAGGGATATTGCTTTTGGCCGAATCAACGGGTTTGCACCCCGGCCCTTTCTGTTTACATCTCCATGCTCGCAAGACGCAATAATCGGGTGGCGGCACTGTCATCAGGTTTGGAGCCTGGCAAGGCGTGGTACCCGGTGTTGGGTTAAACTAGCTCGGCAGTGCTATATCTGATAAACCCAGGGATGGTCCCCGGTTGCCTTTTCCTAGCGCTCCCCTCTCCATAGCTCAATGCATACTTCATTTCCGCCCCTGTTTTTTGGCCAATCGGGGTCTGGACCCTAAGGTATACTCTGGCATTCATAAGGGATAGGAGCAGCTTCTGCGAATTTGTGCCAGGGGCCCCAGCCCTTATTTGGTATTTGGGTAAGTGGAGGTCCTCTTGTTTCTCTGGGCATGTCCCAGAGCCACTTTTTGAGATGCCACAAGCGTTTGTCAATTTGGTAGATTGTACGTAATTTCAGTGGGTAATAATCTGGCAAATATTCCTCCTACTGGTCATTTTTGCCCCCTTTTAGGCATACTGACCACGTGACCCAGGCACAACTCAGGTCTATGTTCTCTGTTGCTCTTTGTTCCTTTCCTACACTATCCACAGATTGACTCCGAGTACAAGTGTAAGGCTGACCGCAGGTCAGCCTGTAATTGTAGGAGGAGTCAGGCTGCATAAAGCCTGTCCTCCTTTTTCTCCTTCCTGTGGTCGTAGGATCTTGTGTCCCACCCACCCATTCCCTTTTTTCTTTTTCATTTTATTTCATTTCATACTTGGGTATGCCCCCTTTTAGGTATACTGAACACGTGACCCAGGCACAACTCAGGTCTATGTTCTCTGTTGCTCTTTGTTCCTTTCCTACACTATCCACAGATTGACTCCGAGTACAATAACATTTTGTTGCTTTGCAACTGGAAATTAAGACATTCACAGTTTTTGTTTTATCCAGCTGTATTTACTAGTGCAATTTATAACATCCAAATGAAAGATATAACACCAACATGTCAGAATTTTTTTCAAAAAAAATTCAAAAACAGAATCACGGAGTTGGAAAAAGGAGCACCCTCTTTTGTCTGTCAGTATTTTGTTGTACCATCTTTTGCTTTAATTACAGCCTTTAGTCTGTTGGAATATGTCTCCACTAACTTTGCACATCTAGACTTTGCAATATTTGCCCACTCTTCTCTGCAGAACTGCTCAAGTTTAGTTAAATGTGATGGTGACCGTTTGTGGACCGCTGTCTTCAAGTTATTCACACAGCACAGCTCTGCAAGTCTCTGAAGAGGGGGTGTGTGCCTTTCCTCCAATCAGCTGTCTCATAGTGTATGGCAAGAATCCACACCCACAGGTGAATCGGGAAGAGAAAATTCTAACGCGACGTGTACTTTCTAAACCGTATATAAAGCTGAAGACAGCAGATATACATGTAAAACTTATGTAGGGAGATTTATTTCATCCCTGTGTATCATTTGAGGTTGTTCACTTCACTGGGTGTATGGTGAGGGTTTACATCCACTTTAAGTTACAATGTGCTAAATCCCTGGATCACCATTTTGTTATGTATTCTTATACATATGACCAAGTCAGCTAGAACACCAGCTCTATTAAAAGCTAACTTTATTTCTAGCAGGCAAACAATTTTTCAGACAACTCTGTCCTCAGTCATGGTTTAAATATAACAGAACAAGGTTTAAATAGCATCGAATACTGGCATATTATTTGTAAGAGGCAAAACATCTACAGAGTTTAGGTAGTAGGCTAGTGGCAAGAGAGAAATAGATACTGGTAACCTAATATGTACCAATATTATTACATCTCACACAGATGTAACATACATTCATGTGGGTCTGTAATCATTAATACATTACATGTTTTTTAAGGTGAACCCAGTGTAAATACCTGAATATGACCTGGTTTTGGCCTCTTCCAATCCACTGATCAGCAGACAACGGGAGGGAGATGCAGCACAAGAAGCCAATTGTGGTATAATGCAGGGAATATGATGGTGGGAGGAGAGATGAGCTCGGTGAGTTTCTTTTTTCACGGTTCAATAACCGTAAAGGGAGATATAAGACCTGTAAGTGAAAATGAAAACCTGCAGCAAAGAAAGAATGGGTTCTCTTCTTTGCCAAATAGGGCTCTGTTGGGTGGCAGAACCGTGTAGATTTCAGGACTGGATGGACAGAAATACAAATATTTTGGTAAGAAAAATGGCTCCCTTAGAGCTCATTTACATTTGTACATTGCATTAAATTGAACAGACTAGACACCAAAGTGTACAGAAAAATGTCTTGTTTTTAAATCCAAGCACACCACAACGCACAGTAGTGCAATGCGGTGCCCTACAATGCAGGTACTTTTCTGAATGGCTAGCAAATTCTTAATAGTAACTCCATTGTAATTATGGAGATTTTTGGTGGTCAAATATAAAGATAAATCTTTCTAATGTGGACACAAAATGAAACAAATACAAATGTGCTAAATCCCTGGATCACCATTTTATTATGTATTCTTATACATATGACCAAGTCAGCTAGAACACCAGCTCTATTAAAAGCTAACTTTATTTCTAGCAGGCAAACAATTTTTCAGACAACTCTGTCCTCAGTCATGGTTTAAATATAACACATAAGTGCTTAGCAGAGTGGGGAGAGATTAGAATCGCAGTGATTTTATTGCCGTCTGTGCCCTTTCCTGGGAACACCCATTCCTGTCAATTTTTGTCTTGACACCCAGGGACAGCAGTCTGTAATATTTCTCCAATCATTAACAGTTCAATGCAAGTGTCCTTTATATCCACTAATGTGTGAAGTCACTTCTGCCAAAGTGCCCATTTCATACACTATATTACCAAAAGTATTGGGACGCCTGCCTTTACATGCACATTAACTTTAATGGCATCCCAGTCTTAGTCCATAGGGTTCAATATTGAGTTGGCCCACCCTTTGCAGCTATAACAGCTTTAGCTCTTCTGGGAAGGCTGTCCACAAGGTTTAGGAGTGTGTCTATGGGAATGTTTGACCATTCTTCCAGAAATACATTTGTGAGGTCAGGCACTGATGTGAACGGGAAGAGGAATCCTATGTGTCTTTTGGTCTGTTTCAGGTCTGAATTCAGCCCAAAAATGTGGGCTTAAATAGGACCTGAAACAGTGAACAGGGGCGCACCAGACTCCTGCTGTGAGCCGCAATAGTGTGAACCCAGCGTTAAAGCGGATCTTTACACATTTTCTAAAGTTCAGCTCAGTGGCTTCTAAATATAGCACAGAGTGCTCAATGGACCGTTTTTTTTTTTTTTATTTTTTTTTTTTCCTACCTTCAGATATGTGGCCCAGCCTGTGTTCGGTCCCTGCAGCTGTGGGCGGGGATTTTGCGGGTATACACATCATTTCCTTTCATCGCCGCACTGTCTCCTGGGATCTCGTGTCATTCATTCCAAGAGTCAGTGCGGAGAGCCGCCGCGAAATCTTGCGGGATTTTTACGACACCGCCCGTTGTGATGGCAACCGGAGCTGTTGGCGGCGCCCCGATTTGAGTTTACTGCGCATGCGCAAGATAGGGGATAGAACAGGCGGGGCATGCTGGTCGATCAGAAGCATCGTATCCCGGAAGAGGATGCCTGTGGGCTTCACATGCCCACAGGCAAGATGACAACCGGCAACATTAAAATTTATAACTTTTTTTTTTAGGAGAAAACAGACAGCAGTAAGCACTAAAAACGGAACAAGTAAGTTCTATATTTATATATATTAATCATTGTCATTTTGCAAAAAAAAAAAAATAATAATTTTGGAGACCAGAGAAACCCCGCTTTAAGGAGAAGTTCAGCTAAAGCTCGTTTGGCTGTGCTTCTCCTATGGATCACAAGAGTGCAATTAGTTTAGTACTCCTGTTTGTACCTGTTTTTGACTGAAATCCGCTCTCTGCTGAAGTCACGGATATCAGTCCAGGCACTGCGTCATCCCGACAGCGGAAGTCTGGATCCGCCAGGTGCCTGGACTGATACCCATCTCAAAAACTTATAAAAACATATTTGGGGGGCACACCCTAAAATGCATTTAAATTCAAGATGGTGCTGCTATAAGACCAACAAACAGTACAAAACAGATTACAGCGCACACATACAAGAATTACATTTCCTGCAGGGCTAGTTAAAAACACCTGAACATATTAAAAAATACGGGGGTTTGGTCACACTATATGGTCATATAGTGCTAAGCCCACTTACTGCGACAAAGTACCCCGAATTAGTGGGTCCTACTCTAGTAATAGAATGGAAGATCCTCTGTCTCATGTGGGAGAACTGAAGGGATTCCTCCTATGCACTGGTGGCCACTAAATAAGAGGTAATGAGGAGGGGGAGGGGTGCTCCAGCCCAAAAAAACCTGGTCTATTACAATATACAAAAACATATTTGGGGGGCACACCATACAATGCATTTAAATTCAAGATGGTGCTGCTATAAGACCAACAAAACAGTACAAGACATATTACAGCGCACACATTCAAGAATGACATTTCCTGCAAGGCTGGATGTATCCCCTTATAGTGTGACCAAATCCCCGTATTTTTTGAATATGTTCAGGTGTTTTTAACTAGCCTTGCAGGAAATGTCATTCTTGAATGTGTGCGCTGTAATACAGTGGGGACGAAAAGTATTCAGACCCCTTAAATTTTTCACTCTTTGTTATATTGCAGCCATTTACTAAAATCATTTAAGTTCATTTTTTTCCTCATTAATGTACACACAGCACCCCATATTGACAGAAAAACACAGAATTGCTGACATTTTTGCAGATTTATTAAACAAAAGAAAAACTGAAATATCACATGGTCCTAAGTATTCAGACCCTTTGCTCAGTATTTAGTAGAAGCACCCTTTTGATCTAATACAGCCATGAGTCTTTTTGGGAAAGATGAAGCAAGTTTTTCACACCTGGATTTAGGGATCCTCTGCCATTACTCCTTGCAGATCCTCCCCAGTTCTGTCAGGTTGGATGGTAAACGTTGGTGGACAGCCATTTTTAGGTCTCTCCATAGATTTTCAATTGGGTTTAAGTCAGGGCTCTGGCTGAGCCATTCAAGAACAGTCACGGAGTTGTTGTGAAGCCACCCCTTCGTTATTTTAGCTGTGTGCTTAGGGTCATTGTCTTGTTGGAAGGTAAACTTTCGGCCCAGTCTGAGGTCCTGAGCACTCTGGAGAAGGTTTTCGTCCAGGATATCCCTGTACTTGGCCGCATTCATCTTTCCCTCGATTGCAACCAGTCCTCCTGTCCCTGCAGCTGAAAAACACCCCACAGCTTGATGCTTCCACCACCATGCTTCACTGTTGGGACTGTATTGGACAGGTGAGGAGCAGTGCCTGGTTTTCTCCACACATACCGCTTAGAATTAGGGCCAAAAAGTTCTATCTTGGTCTCATCAGACCAGAGAATCTTATTTCTCACCATCTTGGAGTCCTTCAGGTGTTTTTTAGCAAACTCCATGCAGGTTTTCATGTGTCTTGCACTGAGGAGAGGCTTCCGTCGGGCCACTCTGCCATAAAGTCCCGACTGGTGGAGGGCTGCAGTGATGGTTGACTTTCTACAACTTTCTCCCATCTCCCGACTGCATCTCTGGAGCTCAGCCACAGTGATCTTTGGGTTCTTCTTTACCTCTCTCACCAAGGCTCTTCTCCCCCGATAGCTCAGTTTGGCCGGACGGCCAGCTCTAGGAAGGGTTCTGGTCGTCCCAAAGTCTTCCATTTAAGGATTATGGAGGCCAATGTGCTCTTAGGAACCTTAAGTGCAGCATAATTTTTTTTGTAACCTTGGCCAGATCTGTGCCTTGCCACAATTCTGTCTCTGAGCTCTTCAGGCAGTTCCTTTGACCTCATGATTCTCATTTGCTCTGACATGCACTGTGAGCTGTAAGGTGTTATATAGACAGGTGTGTGGCTTTCCTAATCAAATCCAATCAGTATAATCAAACACAGCTGGACTCAAATGAAGGTGCAGAACCATCTCAAGGATGATCAGAAGTTAAATATGAGTGTCACAGCAAAGGGTCTGAATACTTGGGACCATGTAATATTTCAGTTTTTCTTTTTTAATAAATCTGCAAAAATGTCAACAATTCTGTGTTTTTCTGTCAATATGGGGTGCTGTGTGTACATTAATGAGGAAAAAAAATGAACTTAAATGATTTTAGTAAATGGCTGCAATATAACAAAGAGTGAAAAATTTAAGGGGGTCTGAATACTTTCCGTCCCCACTGTATGTCTTATGTCATCTCAGTCTTATGTCGGTATGTCATCTCAGCCTCTCAGCTCAGCGCTCCAATGAGTATGGAGGGAGAAGAGCAGAGAGCTGTGACTGACAGTCTACAGCTCTCTGCTCACAGAGCTGTGAAAACCGAGTGATCGGCGGTGTACGATCACTTTTTTCAGTGCAGAGGCACAGGGGGGGACAGATGCAGCATCCACCTAGGTAAGTATAAATCTAAAAAAAACAAAAATGAAACCCATTCTTCTCTTTTAACTCTTCTGGAAAGGCTGTCCACAATGTTTAGGAGTGTGTCTATGGGAATGTTTGACCATTCTACCAGAAGAGCATTTGTGAGGTCAGGCACTGATGTGGAGAAGAAGGCCTTGCTTGCAGTTTCCATTCTAATTCATCCCAAAGGTGTTCTTTCAGGTTGAGGTCAGGACTCTGTGCAGGCCAGTCAAGTTCCTCCACCCTAAACTCGCTCATCCATGTCTTTATGGATCTTGTGCACTGGTCCAAATCATTTGGTGGAAAAGGGATTATGGTGTGGGGTTGTTTTACAGGGGTTGGGTGTGGCCCCTTAGTTCCAATGAAGGGAACTCTTAAGGCATCAGCATACCAAGATATTTTGGACAATTTAATGCTTCCAACTTTGTGGGAACAGTTTGGGGATGGCCCCTTCCTATTCCAACATGACTGCACACCGGTGCGCAAAGCAAGATCCAAAAAGACATGGATGAGTGAGTTTGGGGTGGAGGAACTTGACGGGCCTGCACAGAGTCCTGACCTCAACCCAATAGAACACCTTTGGGATGAATTAGAGCGGATACTGTGAGCCAGGCCTTCTCGTCCAACATCAGTGCCTTACCTCACAAATGCGCTTCTGGAAGAATGGTCAAACATCCCCTAAGGCTGGATTCACACCTATGCAGTTTTAGTGCTTTTTGCATTTTGCAGATTTGTACTACAGTCCATTTAACATGGTTTCCTATGGAACATGTTCTGTAGTGCAAATCTGCAAAATGCAAAAAGCACTAAAAATGCATAGGTGTGACTCCAGCCTTAGACACCCTACTAAACCTTGTGGACAGCCTTCCCAGAAGAGTTGAAGCTGGTATAGCTGCAAAGGGTGCGCCAACTCAGTATTGAACCCTATGGACTAAGACTGGGATGCCATTAACCACCTCAATACCGGGCACTTTCACCCCCTTCCTGCCCAAGCCATTTTTCAGTTTTCAGCGCTGCCGCACTTTGAATGACAATTGCGCGGTCATGTTACACTGTACCCTAATGAAATTTTTATCATTTTTTCCCCACAAATAGAGCTTTCTTTTGGTGGTATTTGATCACCTCTGCGGTTTTTACTTTTTGCGCTATAAACAAAAGAAGAGGGACAATTTTGAAAAAACACAATATTTTTTACTTTTTGCTATAATAAATATCCAATTTTCTTTTTTTTTAAACAAATTTTTTACTCAGTTTAGGCCATTATGTATTCTTCTACATATTTTTGGTAAAAACAAATTGCAATAAGCGTATATTAATTGGTTTGCGCAAAAGTTATAGCGTCTACAAAATAGGGGATAGATTTATAGCATTTTTATTATTTATTTATTTTTTACTAGTAATGGCGGCGATCTGCGATTTTTATTGTGACTGCGATATTGCGGCGGACACATCGGACACTTTTGACACATTTTTGGGACCATTCATATTTATACAGCGATCAATGCTATAAAATTGCATTGATTACTGTGTAAATGTGACTGGCAGGGAAGGGGTTAACACTAGGGGGCGATCGAGGGGTTAATGTATGACCTAAGGAGGTGATTCTAACTGTGGGGGGAGGGGACTGACTGGGGGAGGTGACCGATCTGTGTCCCTATGTACAAGGGACACGCCATCGGTCTCCTCTCCTCTCTGACAGGACGTGGATCTGTGTTTACATGCACAGATCCACAGTCCTGCTCTGTTACCCGGCAATCGCGGGTGCCCGGCGGACATCGCGGCCGCCGGGCACACGCACCGGGTCCCGTACGACGCAGCGGGCACGCGCGCGCGCCCCCTAGTGGCTCGGGAGGGCGAGGACGTCATATGACGCCCGCCCAGAACAACAGAAGCCTCGTCCAGCCGTCATATGACGGTGGGCGGTGGCTTAGTGGTTAAAGTTCATGTACGTGTAAAGGCAGGCGTCCCAATACTTTTGACAATATAGTGTGTGTACATTTCGCAGTCTGTGTTGTGGTCAAATCTGCAGGAAAACCTAATCAGGGAAAAAAAAAAGACTATCAAGTAGTATGTGCTGGGTTAAAGAGCTCAGAAAAACATTGCTAGATTTTTTTTTGCCTTAGAGACAACCGTTAATCTAACCTTTCACAATGTAAAGCTTAAATGAAAATAAAGAAGTTTGTGTGTAAATTGCACTTTATCCTGCTTTCCCTGTGTAGCGGATGTGACTGGTAATTGTTTTTTTTTTTTTTGAAAAGATTTTTTATTGCGCACATAGGAGAATAAACAGACATTACAGTGGTTGGGATTACAGTTTCCAACAAGACATAAGTAAAAAAAACATGTCCATCAGATTATTATCACAGATGTATGTGTCCATCTTTTTTTTATAGCTGTGCATTTTTTTTAAACAAAAAGAAAAACCAAAGAAGGGGGAGAAAGCCCCCCCCCCCCCCCCCCCCCCCCCTCTAATAGACAAAACAAAAAAGGAAGGAGAACCTCCCATAACAGTAAAACAGAACACATTTCCCCCTGAGATGTCCGCACCCGGTGTCTCCAGCACTAGTCAAGAAAAATCTCATGCTCTAAACTCCGCAAGAGAGAAAGGCAACCCCACTCCCCCCTCCTCCCCCCACCATGGAATTGATAACATAACAACACAACAGTCGTCCTTACTGTCCGCCATTCAATGACTCTCCCTCATCTAATGTGTTTTTCGAATCCACCCATCTAAACCAAACTTTCCTAAATTTTTTGGGAGCTCCCCTGGCCTCATATGTCATTTTGTACATGTGACTGGTAATTGTTATGTGCTGGTTATGCTGAGCTGTCCGGAATGATTCTATAAAGTGATGGACACTCCCCCCTCACCCCTTCTCTGCCAGTATAAAGTAACTGATTGGAGCTCGGCTTCTATTCACTACACTGCAGCTGCTGTTTATCCAAAGGGAAGCCTGGATTTGTCAATCTGCTCTTTTGTAAGTGCTTATGATTATTGTTTTTCTTACAGAGGGTACCATTGTATAATGCATTGATCCAAGAGCAGACATGAATGTGAATATGTTCTTTTCTTGGAAACAAGACATACTGTATTGTAGGGGGCCCCACTAACTGGCAGGGTGGAGTAGGGAGGTCTTATGGTGCTGCAGTTTTTGGAACATCGAATGCATCTTCCTAACGTTTACAGTTTTTCCAATGAGCCCCGCTTTGTGCCTATTCGGTAACATTGTGCATACTGCAATAATCCTTGTAGCAGTTCAGCTGTAATGTATTTGGATTCAGTAAACTCAATGGATTGTTCTTTCGGGTTATGCAGCGTACACATGGTCGGACTTTTCGACCGGACTGGTCGGTCTGGCGGACAATCCGATCGTGTGTAGGCTTTCTCAGACCTTCAGCTGACTTTTCCAGTTGAAAATCTGACGGACTTTAGATTTGGAACATGCTTCAAATCTTTCCGACGTAACTACGCCGGACCCCGAAATCCGCTCGTCTGTGTGCTAGTCCGACGGACAAGAACCCACGCCAGGGCAGCTATTGGCTACTGGCTATCAACTTCCTTATTTTAGTCCGGTGTACGTCATCACGTACGAATCCGTCGGACTTTGGTGTGATCATGTATAGGTAAGTCCGTTCATTTGAAAGTCAGTCAGAAGTCCGTCAAAGTCCGCCCGTGTGTGCGCGGCTTTAGGCTATCAACAAACATAAAGCAAAGACTTGCTCATAAAACATGTAGATGACTGATCCATTGCACAATTTTATGAGAACAACCATTCTGTAAACACAAAGGGGGTTATTTACTAAAGGCAAATCCACTCTGCACTACAAGTGCACTTGGAAGTGCAGTCGCTGTAAATCCGAGGGGAAGCTCTGCTGATTTTATCATCCAATCATGTACAAGCAAAAATGCTGTTTTTTTATTTTCCTTGCATGTCCCCCTCAGATCTACAGTAACTGCACTTGCAATGCACTTGTAGTGCAAAGTGGATTTGCCTTTAGTAAATAACCCCAATGTGCTCTTGTAGTGCCCCCCCCCCCCCCCCCCCCCCCCCCATTACTAAGGTTAAATGCTCATTTAATCTAGGAATCTAGGAGTGCAGGGATGAGGTCTATTACTTATCCTATACCTTGATCCAACAGGCTTTAGAGCTGCTGTCTTCCACCTGAAGCTCCAGGCTTAATTATGAATTTAAAGCGGAGTTCCACCCAAAAATGGAACTTCCGCTTTAAGGGAAGGTGATCCCCTGACATGCCAGATTTGGCATGTCATTTTTTTTGGGGTGGGGGGGAGGGAAACTCTCTCTTTTTAGAGGGTTCCAGCTCCCATTTCCTCTCGGGGCACCGGAAAGAAGATCACCTCTCCCCCCTCCCTCTTGGCAATCATCTGGGACATATCACAAGTCCCAGATGATTGCCCGGCCAGTCGTAGCGCGGCTCGCTCATGCGCACTGCGTGCCCGGCTGTGAAGCCACAGCCAGGCGCCCACAGTGACAATGCCGGCGCCGCAGATAGGAGGGGGAGACGAGTGGGGCTTTGTTCCCCTGCATCACTGGACCCTGGGACAGGTAAGCCCCGGTTCACACAGGGGTGACTTGTCAGGCGACTTAGCCGCTTGACAAGTCGCGTCCCATTCTGTACTACGGAACCGTTCTAATAGGAGCGACGCAAGTCGCGCCGACTTAGAAAAAGGTTCCTGTACTACTTTTGGGGCGACTTCAGGTGACTTGCATTGACTTATATACAGAAGTCGTTTTGCAAGTCGCTGCTGAAGTCGTGTGCAGGTCGCCTCTGTGAGTCGGCCTGCAAGTCATGTTGCCCCTGTGTGAACCAGCAGTAAGTGTCCGATTATTAAAAGTCAGTATTTGTAGCTGCTGACTTTTATTTTATTTATTTTTTTAATTGGAACTCCGCTTTAAGTTGCACCTAAATGAATGGCAATACAAAGTGCCATGCATTACAGTAACACGTGGTAAAATGTGTTTTATCGCAGCACAAGTCTAAATAGGTCCTTAAAGTGATTGTAAAGTCACGCGTTTGTTATTTAAAAAAAAAAAAAGCGTTATACTTTCTTGCTCTGTGTAATGGATTTGCACAGAGCAGCCCAGATCCTCCTCTTCTCAGGTCCCTCTTTGCTGCTCCTGGCCCCTCCCTCCTATCGAGTGCCCCCACAGTCGGCAGCTTCCTATGGGGGCACTGGAGCCGAGTCACAGCTCTGTGTGTCCATTCAGACATGGACCCCTGACTCAGCCCGCCCCCTCTCTCCCCTGATTGGCTGACTGACCTTGACAGCCGTGGGAGCCAATGGCACCGCTGCTGTGTCTCAGCCAATCAGGAGTCTCCCAGATGGCTTAGACATTTGTGGACATCGCTGGAGAGAGATGGGGCTCAGGTAAGTATTAGGGGGGCTGAGGGTGCACACAGAAGGCTTTTTATCGTAATGCATGGAATACATTAAGATAAAAAAAACCTTCTGCTTTACAACCGCAACTAGTGTTGCACCGATGCCGTTTTTCCATCGGCAAATACGAGTACGGATACTTTTTGTCAGGTGCTCGCCGATACCTTGCAATGAGATTTGGAACTGCATGAGATTTGAGCAGGAATGCAGTGTGATTCCTGTACGAATCACATTTTATTTCCCCCACTGCTTGTGTGTGTGTGTGTGTGTGTGTGTGTGTGTGTGTGTGTGTGTGTATATATATATATATATATATATATATATATATATATATATATATATATATATATATATATATATATATATATATATATATATATATATATATATATATATATATATATATATATATATACATACATACATACAAAGAGGTTAAAGTGCCATCTAGTCAGGGTAAACAATGTTACAACTCACAGTACATATCTGGTAGCAAATCAGCAGACCACCACTACATCTCCAGCCCTGTGAGCCCCTCCAGCACCCTGATTTGCTACCAGATATGTACTGTGAGTTCTAACGTTGTTTAACCTGACTAGGTGGCACGTTAATACCTTTGTATACACACATGGAAATCGCATGTGATTCAGACAGGAATCGTACTGTCTTCCTGTTCAAATCGCATTCGATTCTTTGCATTGCAACTTGCGCCTATTCATTTTGTATTAATGCAAAGTATCGGTTTCGGTATCGGGAGCATTTGGGCGAGTACCGATACTCGATCAAATGCTTGGTATCAGGGCATCCCTAACCACAACCGAATCTCACTTTCTATAAACCACTTAGTGTTACTAAGCCCACAACAGAATCAGTCTGTATATGCAATAAAGCATGCCTGTTACACTCACTGTGGAACCTAAGGGGATAATTCTTTGTATTGTGTAAAAAGATTGTTTGATCCTGTGTTACCTGATCCTCCCCTTCTTCCACAGTCCCCAATCTATCTCCGGATAGAACAGAGCCCTTGGAGGCACTCTGCACATGCTCAAGTTGGTGTGTATTGCTAGAGAGTTGGCAGGGTGCTTTAACCAGTGCTCAGCTCGACACTTATAGACGTCACAAGACTGCTATATACTGCTGATGAGAAAAGGTATTTAGCAGTTTATATTTACTAAAATAATTGCATTTCCACGTTCAGTGTGCTGTGGAAGATCAGATATAGTGAATGCAGGGTTCTGGGTTTAGTAACACTTTAAGTGTCATCTAAGTGAATGGCAATACAAAGTGCCATTCTTTACAGTAACCAGTGCTAAATTGTGTGTTTTATTGCAACACATAAGTCTAATTAGGTCCCTAAACTGCAACAATATCTCACTTTCTATAAACCATTTAAGTATCTGACAAGTCCTATACTGTAAGTAGTGGAGCAGCATCTGAGCTGAAATAAAGCCATGCGTATTTTCTTCATTGTTAGATTTTGTCAAACTACAACTCAATGAATCCATTGAATTGTGGTGCACTGACATACACGCAATAGTTCATGGCTTATTCATTTTGACTGGACTGCTCATGCATCACAACTTGTATAAACACACCAGCGGCATTTTTTCACTACATTGCACAAATGGTTCACATCTCTGCCTTGTGGTGTCCTTCCATACATCCAATGATCCATTAAAAATCTTCATCTTGCAGGCAATTCCTATATATTGATATGCAAGTCTAATTTTTTTCATTGTAATTGTATGACAGTTCATAAAGTTTATATACATTTATTGTACCCAAATGTATTTGTCAAGTGCTATTGCTACCTACATAAACCACTGTTTAGCCAGACCCCGTAGCTGTCACAAGCTCTGCTATGGCGATAATCTTTAGCAGGACATTTTACAAGTCCACGTTTGCAATTCAGTTGTGAAAACACCGAACAGCAAGCCTGAATTAAAACACACTGAAATTGGTTATCCCAATGGGCAAGAATATAGTATGTAGTTAACTACAATTAAAGGTTAAGTCCACCTTTCACACAAAAAAAATAAAATAAAGCAAATGCACAAAATTATATTTTTTGCAAATTAGCCTGCAAAGCATTGCAACCGTGATCAGTGGATAGCAAGCACAATGACAGGCTCCAGCATGCTCCTTCTCCAGCTCTCTGTTCGTTCCAAGGTACAAACTTTCAGTTAGAGAGCTGGATGACGTGTCAATGGACTACTAGTGCAGCCGTCTGCCTCAGTGGGTGGTTTATTTGTTCAGAGATCTTCACCCACACAGCTGTGCAAAGTTCAGAGGTGAAGAGCCCCTGCACGCTGTTCGGGAAGGGGGTGTAACATGGAGCAAAAGGTGGCATTCTCCTTTAAATATACTGTATATTGTGTATGTGCCTGCACATTTTCCTGTAAGTGTTAGTACAATTAGTAATTAAATCGGTTCTAAAGGCACATTTTTCCTTAAAAAAAAAAAAAAAAATACTATATATATATATATATATATATATATATATATATATAGTATCTCACAAAAGTGAGTACACCCCTCAAATTTTTGTAAATATTTTATTCTATCTTTTCATGTGACAACACGGAAGGAATGACACTTTGCTACAATGTAAAGTAGTGAGTGTACAGCTTGTATAACAGTGTAAATTTGCTGTCATAGAAAAGAAAACAAGGGGTTCAAAAAGGACCTCCTGAGCGGACTTTAGAGGCACAACAAACCTGAGAAAGCATAATCAAAATAACAATATAATAAATTTTATTAAATATAAATGCATACAGTACAAAGACAATGACAAAAGGTAATAAAAGATCATCTATATAGAAATATACATGATACAAGCCCTGATGTGTCTACGCGTTTAAAAGGTAATAAAAGATCATCTATATAGAAATATACATAATACAAGCCCTGATGTATCTACGCGTAACACACGACCACTGCCTTGTTAAAGAAGCTGAGGGTAAAGGTGATGTACTGGCCCAAGCATGTCTCCAGATCTAAACCCTATTGAACATCTGCGGGGCCTCAAATGGAAGGTGGAGGAGCGCAAGGTCTCTAACATCCACCAGCCCCGTGATGTTGTCATGGATTAGAGCAGTGGTTCTCAACTCCTGTCCTCAGGACCCACTAACAGGCCAGATTTTAAGTATTACCTTGCGGTGATGCAGACCAGAATACTGCAATCACTGAGCAGCAAATTATATCACCTGTGATGTGTTTTGGTTATCTTGCAAACCTGGCCTGTTGGTGGGTCCTGAGGACAGGAGTTGAGAATCACTGGATTAGAGGAAGAAGACTCCAGTGTCCAAGAGGGTTAAGGCAGTGCTGGAAAATAATGGTGGCCACACAAAATATTGACACTTTGGGCCCAATTCGGACATTATTACTTAGGGGTGTACTCACTTTTGTTTCCAGAGGTTTAGAC
This sequence comes from Lithobates septentrionalis, assembly GCA_037952835.1. Lineage (NCBI taxonomy): Eukaryota > Metazoa > Chordata > Amphibia > Anura > Ranidae > Lithobates > Lithobates septentrionalis. The sequence goes on from JBBDGP010000108.1 coordinate 1,114,592, forward strand.
ATTAATGGCTGTGTGTTGAGTTATTTTGAGGGGACAGCAAATTTACACTGTTATACAAGCTGTACACTCACTACGTTACATTGTAGCAAAGTGTATCACATAAAAAGATATAATAAAATATTTCCAAAATGTGAGGGGTGTACTCACTTTTGTGAGATACTGTGTGTGTGTGTGTGTGTGTATATATATAATGAACAAGTATCAATTGCACAGAGCAGCCCTGAACCTCCTCTTCTGGGGTTCTTGGTTCCTCCCCTTCGGTATCTGACACCATAGAGAGCCACTTGATCCTGAGTCAGGCTGTGTGCGTCCAATGGACACACACAGCACGGCTTGGCCCCGCCTTCCTTCCTCACAGCATTTGATTGACAGCAGCAGGAGACAATGGCTTCCACTCAGTGGCGTATCCAGGGTATGGCAGATATGGCAAGTGCCATGGGCGCCATATGAAGGGGGCTCTCCTGAGTGACTGGGCAGCAAGGAACTTACAGAGACCTCTTCTTAAAATGGCCCTGGTATCGCCACTGTTACTCACTGTCAGCCTGGGGTGGGATCCTGGCCGGCGAAGACTGCTTTAGGCCCTTCACCACTGGCCCCTGGCTCACGGCCCGCCTGGCTTCTAGCTACCAGTGACGTCACGAGGAGAGAGGCAGAGACCCAGCATTCAGAGCGGAGGAGGATTTAACTTCCTCCGCGCCCACTGCTTAGTTCCACCCACTTCTTCCTTTTCCGATGTGCACAAGAAGCATGTAAGGCACAGGCACTGACTGCAGTGCACAAAGGGAGAGAGGAGTTTAGGCAGTGGTGTCCCGGCGTCCCCCTAGGTTATTTGCAAAATAGGCTGCCTTGCAGGAAAGGGGAAAGGAGCCGGGAGTTGCGCTGTGCTCTCCCTCTTCTCCAGCTTCACAGTCCTGACATTGCAGCTCTTCTTACCCAGTGGCTCTGTGTGTATAGCAGCGCCCTGCAACTCCCCCCCCCCCCCCCCCCTCCTGTCCTGTCATTGACTATAGAAGCAACAGAAAGGAACCAGCAGCCTCACACTATAGAAACGGCTACTGGCAAACCACAGGACAAGAAAGAGTTAACAGCAGGAGCTGATCCGCCTCCCGCTGCTTACTGAGCCAATGGGCGCTGTTGTAACCCCGCCCTCTTCTCAAGCCACCACCTTTGATTGAGAAGAAGAGTACTGGAGCTATGCTGGAGCCTGGAGAAAGAACCCAGCTTCCCTGGGGAGGGGGCAGAGAAGGAGGAGAAATGAGCAAAGGGAAGCAGAAGAATGCAATCTGGAGAATGTGCACAGGAAGAGACATTTACTGCAAGGGCTCCTCTCTTTATTCTCTCTGTACTCTCTGATGTATTCTAGATTCCTCCTTTCTCTCTCTCTCTCTCTCTCTCCTCCCTTCGCCCCCCACCCCCCCTCCAGTTCTCTTTCTTCCCCCTTCCATCTTCTCTCCCCCCCCTCCCTTTTTTCCCCTCTTGCCATAACCAGTATAAACACCTGTAAATATTACAATAAAATATACAATGCTGTGCTTTCTTCTTCACCTAATGTTTAAATTTAAATGTAATTGCATAATTTAAAGCGGTTGTATACAGCTGGAACTTTTTATTTATTTATTTTTTACCCTGCAAGGTAAAGGTATAATGTGCTACTTGTAGTATGGATCGCATACTAGCACGTTATGTTAAACTTACCTTAAAACAAAGCCCTCCCGCACCCAGAAGTCAGCGCAGCAGGCGCTCTCACTTTTACTCATCTTGCTTCCGGGTTCGCAGGCTCTGTGACTGGCCGGAGCCACGATGAAGTCACTCCCGTGCATGCAGGCGGGAGCCACCGTTCATGACACAGGGTTCTAAAGGAACAGCACCGGTGGCCGTTCCTTCAGAGAGCATGCACCGGTGATGTCACTGGCTCCATGTAATGTAAATAATGTATATGTAATGTAAATATCTCCTAAACTGTACATGTGTAAGAGATATTTACTGTACCTATAGGTAAAAGACATAAAATTCCACTTTAAGTGATGGTGGAGCACTCCCTCTGAATACCATATACTGTATATGTGGTTATGTGGTGTCCTGTAAACCAAATATATAACTTTATATCTTTCAAACAAATAATAAAAATATCAAAATATAAAATTGCAGCATATTAGTGATATTGACTACCCCTCAAGAGATTTTTGATAACAAGTTGCAATATATAAGCAATGGTAACACCCTCTCAAGAAATAAAATAACTCCACTTACTATAGGGCGTGTCACCATCACTATACATACTACAATTTTATATTTTGAAATTTTGACTTGTCTGAAAGATGGATTTCAAATGTTTTGACAGGGGCGCAGTTTCAGTGCTTGCCATAGGCGCCATTTTCACTAGATACGCCTCTGCTTCCACTGCTGCTTCAGTCCCTGTGAGTAGTAGGAGATGGGAGAGAAGAGATGCAGATAGCCACAACACTGGACTGATTTAGGGCTCAGTATTTAGGGAGGCGGGGGGAGCATACCAAGTTGTTAAACTTTTTTCACCGTTAATGCCTGGAATGCATTAAGGTAAAAAATAATTTTAGTTTTAGAACTACTTTAACCACTAGCTGACCAGCGCACGACGATGTACTGCGGCACAATGGCACGCCTGGGCAAATGGGCATAGAGGTATGTCCCCTTTAAATCGCGGCATTGGGGGCCCACAATCGAGTCCCAGAGCGGAAGAACGGGGATAAACAAGGCATTTCCCTCTTCAGCCTAGTGACATGACAGGGATCTACTGCTCCCTGTGATCAGGAGCAGTGATCGCTGTCATGTCAGTGGTAGCCCATCCCCCCACAGTTAGAATCACTCCCTAGGACACACTTAACCCCTTGATCAACCCCTAGTGTTTAACCCCTTCCCTGCCGGTGTCATTTACACAGTAATCAGTGCATTTTTATAGCACTGATCGCTGTATAAATGACAATGGTCCCAAAATGGTGTCCGATGTGTCCGCCATAATGTCGCAGTCCTGATAAAAATCGCAGATCACCGCCATTACTAATAAAAAAAAAATTATAATAAAAATGCCAAATCTATCCCCTACTTTGTAGACGCTATAACTTTTGCGCAAACCAATCTATATACGCTTATTGTCACCTAATTAGTAAATAAATATAGTCCACTAGTATGTAATTTAATTTGAGTATAAATACAGCTGTTCTGTGGAGCCCTCAGAGAACCTTAGTGAACAAACAGCATCATGAAGGCCAAGGAACACACCAGACAGGTCAGGGATAGAGTTGAGAAGAAGTTTAAAGCAGGATTAGGTTATATAAAAATATCCCAAGCTTTGAATATCTCACAGAGCTCTGTTCAATCCATCATGCGAAAATGGAAAAAGTATGGCACAACTGCAAACTTACCAAGACATGGCTGTCCACCTAAACTTACAGGCCAGGCAAGAAGAACTAATCAGAGAAGCAGCCAAGAGGCCCATGGTAACTCTGGAGGAACTGCAGAAATCCACAGCTTAAGTGGGAACATCTGTCCACAGGAAAACTATTAGTTGTGCGCTCCACAAATCTGGCCTTTATGGAAGAGTGGCAAGAAGAAAATCATTGTTGAAAGAAAGCCATACAAAGTCTTGTTTTCAGTTTGCGAGAAGCCATGTGCGGGACACAACAAACATGTGGAAGAAGGTGCTCTGGCCAGATGAGACCAAAATTGACGTTTTTGGCCTAAAAGCAAAACGCTATGTGTGGCAGAAAACTAACACAGCACATCACCCTGAACATACATCCCCACCGTGAAACATGGTGGTGGTAGCATCATGTTGTGGGGATGCTTTTCTTTAGCAGGGACAGGGAAGCTGGTCAGAGTTGATGGGAAGATGGATGGAGCCAAATACAGGGCAATCTTAGAAGAAAACCTGTTAAGCTTCGTACACCTGATCAGACTTTCCAACGGGAATTGTTCGATGACAGGCTGTTGGCAGTAAATCTGACCGTGTGTATGCTCCATCTAACAATTGTTGTCTGACTTTCCACAGACAAATGTTGGCTAGAAGGTTTTGAAATTTTCCCTGGACAAATTTGTGTTGTCAGATTTTTCGAGCGTGTGTACACAAGTCCGTCGGACAAAAGTCCAAAGTACGAGCACGCATGCTCGGAAGCAAGGACGAGCCAGAATCGTCCGGTTTTGTAAACTAGCGTTCGTAATGGAGAATTAACATGTGTGACGTGGCAAATTATGAAATCTCAAAATGTAGCGCACAATTCTCTTCTTTAATGGGATAATAATGAAGCTGCTTTGCTGGTGATACTGATGGAGTTATTGCAAACAAATTTTCAAAGGCTTTTTTTTTCTAGTGATATCAAGAATAATATTATTATCCTTTTTTTTTTATTTGGGCAAGTTACTACAACACCATTATCTCATAGTTTTGAAGATCAAAGATACAACTATGTTGGTGTCCTTTGTCAATTTTACATTTTTTTAAATGTAACTGCCTACTCCCAAACTTTCACTTGAAGTAAAACACATAGCCAAGTATTATTCTCCACAATTTTTTTATTGTGCATTAAAAATAGAAAACAAATAAAATTAGACATGCTATCTACCAATAGAACTTCACCAAAAAGTGCATTCTATGCATCCAAAAATATAGAAAATATACCGAATCAAATCATTATTATTCAACCAAAAAATTAATTTCAAAGCAATAACTCCAAGGCCAATAATAAATAACACGTGATCTCCTCCGATTCCGCAACATGGCTGGTTAACGAACGGCCGTTCAGAAACTAACTGAAAAGCGCGAATCAACACTCACCAAACTTCTACTAACACGAAATTAGCAGAAGGAGCCCAAAGGGTGGCGCTAAAGAGCTGAAAAACAACGTAGTACGTCACTACGTTCATAATTGTTGGCCAACAATTGTGTGCCGTGTGTATGCAAGACAAGTTTGGGCCAACGCCATTCAGACAAAATTCCACGGTTTTGTTGGGCAACAATCCAATCGTGTGTACGAGTCTGCAAAAGACTTGAGACTGGGGCAGAGATTCACCTTCCAGCAGGACAACAACCCTAAACATACAGCCAGAGCTACAATGGAATGGTTTAAATCAAAGCATATTCATGTGTTAGAATGGCCCAATCAAAGTCCAGATCTAAATTCAATTGAGAATCTGTGACTAGACTTGAAAATTTGCTGTTCAGACGCTCTCCATCCAATCTGACAGAGCTTGCGCTATTTTGCAAAGAAGAATAGGCAAAAATGTCACTCTCTAGATGTGCAAAGCTGCTAGAGACATCCCCAAAAAGACTTGCAGCTGTAATTGCAGAGAAAGGTGGTTCTACAAAGTATTGCCACACTTTTCACATATTTATTTGTAAAATTCCTGTAAGAACTCTCCCTGAAGAGGAAAGATACCCAGAGCCTCCCAAATATTTATCACCTCCCCAGCCACCTTCTGAATACCTCCTTCCAGGGATTGGCTAGGGCAAGATAAATATCCATACTGGTCATCTGCATATTTATGCCCTATATTCTGGAAGCTTCTTCCAAAGACAGGTGAGAGAAATCAAACACCCAGCTTAGGAAAACCTGAATAGACAGAAAATAATCAATCACTGCTCCACTCACTACAGTGAAGCCAAAAACTAAATTTACCTAGCAGCCTAACTAGGAGGACACTACAAATATCTTACGAAACAAGTATTTTTCTTTACCACTATCTCTAAACAAATTGCTGGTACCAATCTTCCTGACAAAATACGTTTTTGGGTTCTGTTCATTGTCACTGCTGAACTTGTTTTCCTGCCAGATCTCAACAAAATATTCTTTGTTTCAACTCAGGGAAAAACATCATGGGAAAGACCGCAGAAACAAGTATCACTGTTACTCTAGCTTGGATTTATGTCAGTATTGAAAAAATGATTGTGTGGGCTGCATATGCCAGTACGCCTCTAAGACCAGGCCTTACCTCGGCAAATAACAAAAACACTGAATATTTTGTTAAATACTATTTTTCTTCCCAATTAACATAAATGGATTTTTGCAAGCGTGGAGCAATACAGCACTCTTTCTATTTCAATGGCTGCATACGCACAGTTGGGCAAACCCTTCACGAAGTCAATCGGATTAGAAAACACCTATATTGATTTTCATTGCACCTCAAAGAAAGAAAACAAAATTATTAGTATAATGTCATTATACAGCAGTGGCGGTGCGTCCATAAGGGCGCACGGGCGGCGCCCCCTCTCTCCAGCCACCCCTCTATCACCGATAGATAGATTCATCCATTGCATGAATCTATACATGGCCGCCGCTGCCACTCCCTATTCAGGCGTCCGACCCCTTTTCGGGCACCGGGCACCTGAATTACAGTGGCGGGGTATTTATTTAAGCACCTAATTAGAGCCATAGGCTCTAATAGCCATCAAAAAAAGGTAAACAGTGAGCGCCATGCCTGCCGCTTGCAGTTCACTCAGCTGTGTTAGGAAAGTGAATGAATATTCGCTTTCCTAACACTGAACCGCCTCTCCGCCAATCGGGTGCTCAGGTCTGTTACCCGTCACCTGATTGGCTGAAACGACGGGCACTATTACAGGCATCCAATAATAGGAGAGGACAGGAAAAGACATCAAGGACATGGAGGAAACTGCTCGCTGCCGTCACCCACTGCTCCACCAAGACAGGGTAAGTGCCGGGTGGGTGGGGGGGGCACAGTGGGAGCATTTGATTGGCACAGTGGGAGCATTTGATGGGCACAGTGGGAGCATTTGATGGCACAGTGGGAACATTTGATGGCACAGTGGGAGCATTTGATGGCACAGTGGGAACATTTGATGGCACAGTGGCAGCGTTTGATGGGCACAGTGGCTGCGTTTGATTGCACAGTGGCTGCGTTTGATGGGCACAGTGGTGGCAATTTATGGGCACAGTGGCGGCGTTTGATGGCACAGTGGCGGCGTTTGATGGCACAGTGGCTGCGTTTGATGGTACAGTGGCTGCGTTTGATGGCACAGTGGCTGCGTTTGATGGCACAGTGGCTGCGTTTGATGGTACAGTGGCTGCGTTTAATGGCACAGTGGCTGCGTTTGATGGTACAGTGGCTGCGTTTGATGGTACAGTGGCTGCGTTTGATGGGCACAGTGGTGGCAACCTATGGGCACAGTGGCTGCGTTTGATGGTACAGTGGCTGCGTTTGATGGTACAGTGGCTGCGTTTGATGGGCACAGTGGTGGCAATTTATGGGCACAGTGGCTGCGTTTGATGGCACAGTGGCTGCATTTGAAGGTACAGTGGCTGCATTTGATGGGCACAGTGGTGGCAATTTATGGGCACATTGGCGGCGTTTGATGGCACAGTGGCTGCGTTTGATGGTACAGTGGCTGCGTTTGATGGTACAGTGGCTGCGTTTGATGGTACAGTGGCTGCGTTTGATGGTACAGTGGCTGCGTTTGATGGGCACAGTGAGGCTGCAATTGATGGGTTTTTTTTTTCAGTTCGTTTGCGCCCCCCCCCCCCCCCCCCCAAAAAAAAAAATTTTGAGCACCAGCCGCCACTGTTATACAGTATTATTGCAGTATTGGGAACTGGGTATGAGGCAATGACCTTTACTTTTCTTTGCTGTTGTATAGTGCATTTAGGGGTATCATTACAAATAGGAGCCTCATTAGCACGTTATTTGCTCATTTCATCCAGTTAAAAATAATAAGATGATTTTTGACTTTTAAAAAAGAAGCCACTTTTTCTGCTAAAATACACCTTGCCCCAAATAAATAAGCACAAGCTCTCTGGCAATCCACTGACAGCATCATAAACATACTATTAAGAAGAAAAGAAACCACTCTCTATTGTAAAAGCCTTAGCAGGGATTTCATTAATCCACTCAGTGAACTGACACATCCACTTGCACCTGCAGCCTCTAATCCTTTTTTAAGAAATACATCCAGTATACATACACTACATTAATCCCATGTATATATCAAATTTATATAACCACAGTATTCATAACTTTTCATGCAGATTAGCCTCAGTATAGGCACACATTTGCACCCACACAATTATGATCTCTACCATGACCTTTACAATAGAAAGCAGCTCTTTATCTTCCTCTCAAGTAGTATGCTTAGGGTGTTTAAATAAACACAAAATCGTTTCCTTGGAGTTCATTAAAGCAGAATTAAAGTTTCATTGTATTTTGCTGTAAGCAAGCTGCTTGCAATGTCTGTTCTGCAAAAAAATATATATATATATTTACCTGCCTGATTGCAGCAACCCCTTTCATGTGAACTGAACTGAGCTGTGCATGCACAGCTCAGCTTACTGTGCCTGGCCCAATACTTGTGTTCTGGAATGACAGCCTCCTGCGTATACACAAAAGTGATGTCACTTGGCGCTGACCAATGAAGGTGGCCAAAAACTGACACACAGGAGAAGATGCCAACGCTTGCAAGGGACAGGATTGTTGGAGGAAAGGGGAGTATAAACTGCCTTTAGTTCCACTGTAATGGACATATTGAGGTTGATTAACTAAAGGCAAATATACCATGAACTAAAAGTGCACTGCAAGTGCAGTTGCTCTAGATCTGATGGGAAGCTCTGAAAAGATGTGAAGCTCTGTTGATTTCTATCATCCAATCATGTGCAAGCAAAAATACTGTTTTTTATTTTCCTTGCATGTTCCCCTCAGATCTAGAGCAACTGCACTTTCGGTGCACATGAAGTTCACTTGTGGGTGCACTTGCAGTCCACAGACTATTTACCTTTAGTAAATAAACCCCATTGTCAGAAGGAATTCTTAGATGACTGTGCTATGCAGCTGCCCACAGGAGAACTGGACACTAACGAACAAAAAAGCTGTTTGCTGGCCAAATATAACGCCTCCCACTCCCATCATGCTTCAGATTTGTGGAAAAGCAGTAGTAGGAGTAAACTTTGGAATTTTAAAGGTTTGAATAGTGAGCAAGCCTGAGCCACCTAGAAATGGTGCAACCAGAGGCAATTTTTCCCTTATGGGGAGCTTCTGAAATGACTAAGGAGAGAATCAGTCAGTCCAAGAGAAGATGTAACTGAGAGGTAAATTCAGACAGCTGCTCATATCACATCTAAACAATGGAGGGAGGTCTCCTTGGGATGCATTAGAGAAAACAGAGGGACGTTAGTAATGTTCTAATTAGAGTTAAAGGAAGAAACCCCCTGAAGCCTGCCATACTTAAAGAGAATTTCCTGAACCATCTGAAATTTGCTGGACCTGTAAAGCGGTCTGCGGCTAATGCAGTACTCTTGGTGCCAGGACAGCGCCACAATCAGAGCCCAAAGGTCACATTACAGGCAGGTCGTCTTTATCACGGCAGGGGTCTGGGTAGGGCCTCCAAGATGTTGCCGAGGAGGAGCCGATCCAGAAAGCTGCAATATAAAACCCTCTTTTTGTCAAATTCATATTTATACAACCTCATCTTTTCATAAAGATAAGAGCAGTAATGTAAAAACCATGGCAAAAATAAAAGTGAAAATCTCTGCGCAACCTAAGAAGTACCAACTCTCTTCCAAACAAACCTTAAAAAAATGTCTTTCGATCTACTTATGCCGCGTACACACGAGCGGACTTTACGGCAGACTTTGCCCGGCGGACTTTTCGACGTACTTTATGACGGACTTTCTGAATGAACGGACTTGCCTACACACAATCCACCAAAGTCCGTCGAATTCGTACGTGATGACGTACGACCGGACTAAAACAAGGAAGTTCATAGCCAGTAGCCAATAGCTGCCCTAGTGTGGCTTTATGTCCATCGAACTAGCATACAGACGAGCGGACTTTTCGACCGGACTCGATTTCGACGGATTAATTTAAAACATGTTTCAAATCTAAGTCCGTCCAACTTTTGAGAAAACAAAGTCCGCTGGAGCCCACACACGATCGAATTGTCCGACCAAATCCCATCAGCTGGGCAAAGTCTGCCGTAAAGTCCGCTCGTGTGTACGCGGCATTAGTGTTGCTGCAATGCACTAAAATGTGTTCTCACATCCAACTTCAGATTTAGGCTTTTTTTTCAAGATCATAATCACCACATTCAAAACCAAAATTGTGTTACATTTAATGCATAAAGACTCAGTAAAGCGTGTCCAACATTCAAGTAAATGTATTTGAATCAATCAGTCCAATGTGTAAGTGGGAAGGTTCCACCATCACTGTAATGTCGCTAATCAAATGCACAGTTCATACATTTTCAAATGGTGCTCTGATAATAAATGCAGGATATTCTACGTGCACCAACGTGATCCCTCCTCAGTGTGAACCACCACTAATCACTCTCTGTGCTCACCTTATCTCTTGGACCTTATAAAGGTCACCATGTGGTTTCCCATTTAAGGGTCACTAATGGTCACTCCAATCCTCCAAACCGACTATTTCTCCAGAAATCCCAATATGTATCCAATAAGCCAAGTAAACTCTCCACCATCAAATGTCAAATGTTAGTGCACTAGCTATCAGCAGTGCACCACCCTAAAAACAAATGGGTACCATTGCAGGTACATGCCCCCTTAAGGGAAAAAGATCCCAGCATCACCAAACTCCAGTATTTGGGTCGCTCCTTTTTGGTGGCATGATGACATCATTCCTGGAGAAATATTTGGAGGATTGGAGTGACCATTAGTGACCCCTTAAAGGGGAAAGCACAGGGTGATCTTAATAAGGTTAGTGCGGAAAGTGATTGGTGGTGGTTCACACTGAAGAAGGATCAGGTTAGTGCATGTGGAATATCCTGCATTTATTATCAGAGCACCATTTGGAATTTACAAACTGTGTATTTGATTAGTAACATCACAGTGGTGGTGGAACCTTCTCACTTACACATTGGACTGATTTGATTGATTGATTGAAATACCTTTTCAATCAATCAATTCTTGTATTTTGGACACACTTTATTGAGTCTTTATGCATATTTATTACATGTAACACAATTTTGGTTTTAAACGTGGTATTTATGATTTAATGTAGCACATCACTTTAAAAAGCATTTAACCTCGGCAAAGGTACTATAGCCATTGTAGAAGCGGACCCTCTCTAATGAAATTAACACTTAAATAAATATCAGGAAAAACTGGGGTTTATGGACTGTGCTACAGTACGACTCCAAGGTTTTAGCCTTCAGACAGACCCCTGCAGACAGAGCTGACCAAGCAAAGAACCAGAATGAAGTACTAAATCATAAAGTGATCTTAGAAATGGGGACAGGCCAAAGGTCAGGACAGGAAGCGGACAAGTGTGGTTGATACAGTGCTAGGGTTGATGACAACAGAGACAGAAACATGGGAACTAGAGGATTACCAGGACACTGGACTTAAATACATTGGAGCACTGAGATGCTAGAATCCAGGAACATAGGAGTGCATTTCTCTTACAGCACTAGGGTGCTGAAAAACAGGAACAAGAGAATAAAAGAAGCACTGGGGTCACAGGGGTGCTCAGGAACATAGAAACCGTAAAGCCTCGTACACAATCGGATTGTTGACCAACAAAACCGTGGAATTTTGTCCGAAGGGCATTGGCCCAAACTTGTCATGCATGCACACGGCCACACAATTGTTGGCCAACAATCATGAACGCAGTGACGTACTACGTGGTTTTTCAGCTCTTTAGCGCCACCCTTTGGGCTCCTTCTGCTAATTTCGTGTTAGTAGAAGTTTGGTGAGTGTTGATTCGCGATTTTCATTTCACGCTTTTCATTTAGCGCTTTTCAATTCGCACTTTTCATTTCGTGCTTTTCAGTTTGTTTCTGAACGGCCGTTCGTCAACCAGACATGTTGTGGAATCAGAGGATATAATGGGTTATTTATTATTGGCCTTCGAGTTATTGCTTTCAAATTATTTTTTTGGTTGAATAATGATTTGATTTGGTATATTTTCTATATTTTTGGATGCATAGAATGCACTTTTTGGTTAAGTTCTATTGGTAGATAGCATATCTAATTTTATTTGTTTTCTTTTTTTAATGCACAATAAAAAACATTGTGTAGAATAATACTTGGCTATGTGTTTTACTTCAAATGACAGTTTGGGAGTAGGCAGTTACATTTTACATTTACGTTTGCAATAACTCCATCAGTATCACCAGCAAAGCAGCTTCATTATTATCCCCATTAAAGAAGAAGAAAATGTGCGCTGCATTTCGAGATTTCATAATTTGCCACGTCACGATTGTTAATTCTCCATTACGAGCGCTAGTTTACAAGACCGACCACTTCTGGCTTGCCCTTGCTTCCGAGCATGCGTGTTTGTACTTTGGACTTTTGTCGGACGGACTTGTGTACACACACTCGGAAAATCCGACAACACACATTTGTCTGCGGAAAATTTGAAAACCTGCCATCCAACAACAATTGTCCGATGGAGCATACACACGGTCGGATTTTCCGCCAACAGCCTGTCATATATTTCCCGTCGGAATATCCGATCATGTGTACGAGGCTTTAGTCTGGACAGCTCAGAAACACTAGAGGGTCCTGCAGCACAACCTGTTATTCAGGCACCTAAGAGCACCCTGAGCACAGTTTCAATAGAGAGGAAGATTGGAAGGCTGGACAGTAAGTGGCCATGAAGCAAACTGTAATAATCAGCAGGTGAGATGTGGCAACACCTACATCTTCCAGTCCTGTGTAGCAAGGAGGTAAGACCAGACCATATTTTTGTAGAACTACAAGTAACAGGTCGGTTTTGCATTTTGGGGAACTACAAATGATTAGCAAAGCTGATTTGTGACACATTGTATTGTATCTGTGGGGGAGCAGAGTTGTAACTCTAGGATAGGAAGTGTGTTAAAACTGCAGAACACCTCCCGTTCTCATTTCTGTAACATGTGAGGGAGGTGATATGTCGTCCACAGAAAGAATTGCGAAAGACTGTTAACATTGGTAACGGACAACAGTGCTGCACAGACAAATTGTACAGAAAGTTGTACATTCACTGAATTTTTGGCAGGATCAACAAGTATTTTTTGCATTGAACTGAACAGATATAACAAACTGTTTTAAATGGTATATAAAAGAGCAAATTTATACCCTACACCCCTTTAGGCTGGTTTCACACTGCAGCATGGAGAGGCTCTCAGCAGTGGGTCCGGTGCATCCCTGTTCACAGTTTCAGGTCCGATTTCAGCCCAAATTTTTGGCTGAATTTGGACCTGAAACAGACCAAAAGAGGCACAGGACCCCTGTGCAATTCGCACCAGAGCCGCTCCGGAGATGTGTGAACTGGCTCCATAAAGAGCCAGTTACAATCTCCTGACATGCGAATTGGATGCGGGGAAACCCACATCCAATTCGCAATAGTGTGAACCCAGCCTTAAGGATGCCAAAGTTATTACATGGCTCTCCATGGTCAAAATATTGTATTAGGACCACTGTCAGCCACATAGTTTAGACCAGTCGCATGCTATCCTCTTATTGGGTGTTCTGAGATTGCAACTAGGACTTGTTACTATACTTACCTACAGTTAGAACCCAACAGAGTTTCTGGGTAGGGACTTGTGTATGTTTTTTTTTTAAATTTATTTAGATAGATGGGTAAATGAGATCGGCTTGTTGTACCTAATACATATAAAGACTTTACAAAATCCTCCTTCAATGAATAGTTTGTAATTACATAGGTACATAGGGACAGGATTCCTGCTTCACTGTGCTGTACAATGGTTCTGCTTAGGGCTCTATTCACACTTGTATGACTCCAAAGTAGTGCTGACTTTGGAGTGCAACTTTAATGCAACTTGGAGGCAACTTTGGATAGGTGCATCATGGGTACGACTTTGGTTTTGACCAGCGATAATGGACAACTGTTGCACACAAGTTGCATTGTATAACATTTAGGTACGACTTTCATGCAACTTCTGGGGGTTAACATTGAAGTCTTTGGCCCTCAAGTTGCATGAAAGTCGGACCAAAGTAGTGCATGAACTACTTTGAAGTTGCTGCAACTTTAAGTCGCGTATATATGAATGGTTATCATTGGAAAACATGGTCATGCAACTTTGATGTCCAAAGTTACATGACAATTTGCAGTGTAAAGTGTCAAGTGTGAATGGAGCCTTACTGACCCGTCACACAATGCAAGTCTATGGGTTGGCTGACTCATTTAAAACTATGTACTCCCTATGTGGCTATTTTGTTTCCACGGCCATTAAGCAAATAGGCAGAATGAGGCTCAGTCAAAGAAGTTAATTTACAAGTCTGAACAGTTATGACAAAAATATACCCTGTTTCCCTGAAAATAGGACCTAGCGTGATTGTCGATGATGGCTGCAATATAAGCCCTACCCCCCAAATAAGCCCTAGTTAAAGTCCTTGTAGGTCTAATTTTCAGGGTAGGGCTTATTTTCGGGGAAACAGGGTAGGGCTTATTTGGGGGGTAAAGCTTATATTGCAGCCATCACTGACAATCATGCTAGGTCTTATTTTCGGGGAAACAGGGTAGAAGGGAAAGCACGCAGAAATGTGAGATTCATATAGAAAATGATTGTATACACTGCAAAAGCAACTGAAAATATGTGATTGCTAGAAATAAACTCTACTTTCCCTTTAAGGCCACCTGTGCTGCCTGCATATATTTTCTCTGTAAAGATCTTTACATGTTGCAGGCCATCTATGTGTTTCTCGTGCTTATTATCTATTCACATAGCTCCCAACTGTCCCTGATTTCGAGGGACTGTACCTGATTTGGATCAATGTCCCTCATCCCTCCTCATTTGTCCCTCATTTTGGTCTGATCTATATAATTGTACATAAAATGCACTTTTTATCTTTCAAAAAGTGTTTCCCAGTGCTAAACCTTTCATCCAAATTCTAAATTGCTACATTTGTAAATTTCAAAAGCTAATATAAAGGAATAGTAGTGCTAAAAATAAAGCCCTTGTGGATTTATTTAACCATTTTTATTGGTTAATTCTCCTTTAAGGGGGTGTGGCATGGGGCGTGTCCTATGCCTACATATGTTTGCTAGTAGGTGTCCCTCATTCCCATCTCAAAATGTTGGGAGGTATGTATTCCCTAGAACAGATGTTTACTTGTGTTCATGTAAGTGATTACTGGTAGTTTGAATTTTGTACATTATTATATGATTTTACTATGACTTACCCAGAGATGATACTTATACACAGTGAAAGAACTGAAAGATGTCTGGAAAACCCAAACTTTATTACTTTGATGGCAGAGGTAGAATGGAATCCATCCGTTGGCTGCTTGCAGCAGCTGGAATTGAGGTATGTGTGTTTTATATTATTTATGACTGATGATTTCATAACTACAAAGTTGTTAACGAACTTGCATTTTTCTGCAGTTTGAAGAAGAAATGTTAGAAACAAGGGAGCAGTATGAAGCCTTACTCAAAGGTATGATTAACTAAAAATGTTATATACTAGAACAAAACCATATTTAATAACACTGACATACAGTACATAACGATTTTATGATCACAAACTCAATCTCTAGCAAAATTCGTATTTGTTTGCTACTACTACATTCCTCTCAGTGAGATGACCTTTTGATTTTAAAAGCTAAAATGTTATGACCATGTTACATGCACAGCATGAACCAGAGTCACAGTCTACATCCCCCACCCATTGATCACAGTTGCAATGCTTTGGATGAAAAAAAAAAAATGACATGTGTAGCAAAGTCTTTAGTCTCTTCCAGTCTAATGAGGACCTCCAAGGCCAAAGATAGCTGACATCCTTCCATATGTGGTGGGTTGTGAGGCATAGTGGGTGCAAAAATGGTAAAAGTCATTGGGCGCCAGACACTTTTTGGATGTAAAAGAGGTTTTATTTCTTTTAACAGTCCCTTTTGTATTTTTGGGGGAAAGAAGGTTAGGGCCAGGACACGTAGTTGTAGATTCAATTGGAATACTCCGAGACCTCAATAGGAGGACAGCCGTGCAAGGAAGAGCCCCAGCAAGGTGCCACATCTGCACATGCAGGAATGCTGTCTCCTATGGCAACAGTCTTTAACAGTTCCTAACACAAATGTAACAGTTCCTTCGGCTTCACTACAACTGCTTCTTGTAGTTCTTCAACACTAAGCTCCCGGTCTCTCACTAGACCCTCTGATTCACTGACTCTGAATCCCTTGAGCTCCTTCAATCTCCCTCAGGCCTCACCCACGCTTCCCTGCTGGGTCCCTAGCTTGGCACTCCAGATACCCCTCAAGCTTCACCCATGCTGACCAGCTCGGTCCCTGGCTTGACACACAAGGCTGCTCTGCAAGCGTAACCTCCGCTGGTTGGGTCCCTGACTTGATCACCGCATGAAGTTTTCCGGTTCTCCATCGTGCCCGCTTCATGAGAATACTGCTCCGGTACTTGCTTCAGTTACTTACTGTAGTCCCTAGTAAAGGTGGTTGGTCCCTTAGTGGTGACAGCTCCCCTTCTACCTCCGACCACAACAGGTTCTCCGGCCGGCAGAACCGTCACTTTTGGTTGGAATCCCAACCCTGTGCTGCCCTCTTACTTCTGGATAGGCCCTCACACAGTCTGGCAGCTAGATGTCCCCGGGATAGGCCCAATCTCTGGCCTAGCAGCCCGGGACATATGACACACGTCCACCCAGACAGCTGTCCAGGCGGCACAGATCACCTGACTCCACCTAAATATATAGGTGCTCCCTGCAGGCCAAGGGATTCAAGAAAACCCCTGTCCATTGGCTGAGATACCCCATATACCCATAACCTGACCTCGGGTTGCCCTTCTCTAATCCAGTACCAGCAAGTACCCGGCCACCTAGTGATAGAAGAGAAAAGTGCAACAAGCCCAAACTTAGGGAGAAATCAATAGATCTCTATCAATCAACCAGGATAACTACTCCTGGCAAGTAAATGTGTGAGGAGCTCCCTGCCTAGGCTACAGGGTGTTACTCATGCAATTTTTTTTTTCAATATGAGTGTATTTATTACTTTTTTTTGCAAAAGGTGGAATTAGCCTTTAGCCCCTTACTGCCCAGTCCCGGCATCCCTTTAACAGGGTCTTTACGCCCAAGGGCGGGAAGGACTGGGTAATCACATAACCACTGTGATTGGCTGTCACAGTGGTCACATGATCATTAGTAGAGTAAGCGCACGCTCTCAACACAGAAAGCTCTGCCACCCATCGTATTGGCATTAAAGCCCATCCTCTTTGCTGCTAAAAATATGTGTTACAAGGGCAACAAGAGGTTAAGATCACTTCTCCTGTTTAGGTCAGTAGGATTGAATAATTTGGTCCTAAAGGCCAATTGTTAATAAAAGAAAATGTTTCCTAATGACCAAATGATTTCTCCTTTTTGACATGCCAGGAGGTGCCAAATATCTGTAAACAATCACATTTATGCCCGCTGAGCTGTTTTATTTGTTCATCCTGGCAAACCCGATGTGGCCACAAATAAGTTTTTGACTGATTATTACTTTGACCTTTGTAATTTACCCATTATTGTACTGGTGATGCATATTTTAACCTGTGTTTTATATTTTCAGAAGGGGCATTACTTTTTGAGCAAGTCCCAATGGTGCAAATGGATGGAATGAGGCTTGTACAATCAAGAGCCATAATGCAGTATATTGCTGCAAAATATGACCTGTATGGGAAAAACCTGAAGGAAAGATTGCTGTATGATTTTTTTTTTTTACCTAGGAAAGTTTTAAGTTAATGACTAACCATTTATCATTAACTGTGGTAATGTTACAAATTAGTATTTTTAATTTTTTACATATTGTCTAGCCAGTGTGCTAGTGATTTTACTGTCACTTTTACCAAACCATAAAGAAACTATTATTGGCTATGGGGGTGCAATCTCACCTGGATCTCTAAAACAAAACTAGGCCTGAGCTGAGACCCTTAGGGCTCACGTACCCAGGTAATTTTTGGCATACAGCATATATTATAGGCTTTGTACCTCCCCCGTGAGACATGGCTACTGTATACAGCTGCCCATACTAATGAATTAGCTGTATGCAGCTGTATTAGGGAAAATCCTGATACTTGCATAAACCGCGCTCATGTACGAGTGTTCAATCCGGGATGCAGACCAGTCTGCATTCAAGGGTATACCACTTTACACATGCCTAGGTTCATGTAAGTACTGGCCTATTCCCTCATACAGTTGTATACAGCCATTATTACTATGAGCAGCTACTAAACAATAGCTGTGTCCCCAGGTGGGGAAATATGCCAACAATTTATGTTGTAGAGCCCCAATGCACCCGTGTACATGGGGCCTTATTGTCTCCATTGAGATTGCCCTGTTTTGTTTTGTTTTTTGTTTATTTTTATGTTTTGTTTTTTATGTTTCTGAAAAAATGTGACTGCTGTGATTATCACAACTCTCTCTATGTAGAGGATCAATATATGCATATAATAACCTCATCTGAACTCGATATGATAACATCATTGTTTGGGTATCAAAAAATATATACAGTATTTGTGATGTGACCTACTATAACAAATAATATAGAATCATAAGAAGACAAACAAAAAGATGTCAAACAGCACTTTCATTTTTTATTATTATTATTATTATTATTATTATTATTATTATTATTCAGGATTTATATAGCGACAACAGTTTGTGCAGTGCTTTACAACATGAGGGCAGAAAGTACAGTTACAATTCAATACAGGAGCATCAGACCAGAGGGCCCTGCTCGTTAGAGCTTACAATCTAGGAGATAAGGGATCAAAAATGAAAATTTCCAAAAATATACATTGGTATGTGTAAACAAAAATCAAGTCCACCTCTTCTTTAACCGCTTGCCGACCAGCCGCCATCATTATACTGCGGCAGGTCGACACGATCTCGCGAGCCATCATAGCTATACGTTGGCTCCTTTAAGCGGGAGAGCAGGCGCGTGCTGCACTTGGGGTATGCCGATGCTCGTGGCCGACAGTCGCGATGACCGCCGGCCACGAGCGATCGCGGGCACGAGAAGCAGAACAGGGAAATGTGTGTGTAAACACACAAATCCCTGTTGTGTTCTGTGAGAAGAGACAGATTGTGAGTTCCTAATATCTAGGGACCACGATCTGTCATTTCCTCTAGTCAGTCATCTCCCCCTACACTTAGAACACACCCAGGGAACACAGTTAACCCCTTGATCGCCCCCTTAACCCCTTCCCTGCCAGTGACATTTACAAAGTAATCAGTGCATTTTTATAGCACTGATCGCTGTATAAATGCCAATGCTCCCAAAAATGTGTCAAAAGTGTCCAATGTGTCCGTCATAATTTCGCAGTCCTGATAAATATCGCAGATCGCCGCCATTACTAGTAAAAAAAAAAAAAATAGTAAAAATGCTATAAATCTATCCCCTATTTTGTAGACGCTATAACTTTTGCACAAACCAATCAATATATGCTTATTGCGACTTTTTTTTACCAAAAATATGTAGAAGAATACATAGCGGCCTAAACTGAGAAAAAAATTGCTTTTTTGAACAAAAATGGGGATATTTATTATAGCAAAAAGTACAAAATATTGTGTCTTTTTCAAAAAAATTTTTGTTTATAGCGCAAAAAATAAAAACCGCAGAGATGATCAAATACCACCAAAAGAAAGCTCTATTTGTGGGAAAACAAGGAAGTCTTGTTTGGGTGCAGCGTCGCACGACCGCGCAATTGTCAGTTAAAGCGGCGCAGTGCCGAATCGCAAAAAATGGCCCAGTCATTCAGCAGCTAAATCTCCCGGGGCTGAAGTGGTTAATTAGAGGGAAGTATAAGGCCTCTTTCACACGGGGCAGATCAGTCATGATCCGCCCCGTGAACATCCGCTTGCTCAGCGGGGATAGCTCCGCCGATCCCCGCTGAGCAGGAAGATGACAGGTGCATCGCTGCACGCTGTGCAGCGACGGACCTGTCAGAGCGCCGCTCTCCCTATGGGGGGATCGGATGATGACGGTCCGTAGTGTCCGTCGTCATCCGATCCGATCCGAAAACGGATGGAAAAGTGGGTTTTTCCTCCGTTACACTTTTCGGATCGGAGCGGGTCGGATGTCAGCGGACATGTCACCGCTGACATCCGACGCTCCATAGGGATGAATGTATGTCCGTTTTTCATCCGAAAACGGAAGGATGAAAAACGGACATACGGATCGTCCGTGTGAAAGAGGCCTTAAAGACGCTTACCAGAACAAAAAGGAGTTACATTACTCTTGAAGCCCCTTTGTATATGTGCACAATGATTACTGTAGTCTAGCAAGGGTAATGTTTGTACAAGACATTACATTTTGCAGGAAATTATAATATACATATGTATCATTTTATCTGCATAAAAAAATTATAATAGAGCTACTAATTGTTTAAACAGTATATGGATACATTTGTAAATTTGTAGTAGCAGCATTTCCTAGCCTTATTCCTTTTGGAGGGACTGCCTATTATAACAGAACTGGTGGCAACAAAGAATGCCAGAATGATTTTGGCACTTGGCACAGTCAATTAAAGTGGCTTTGTTGTGAGGGGAGTACAGTGGCTGATGTTCCTGGCCTCCTGGCCTACTTTTGAGTCACAGACCCAGATCAAGCAAGCTGTAAATGAGTATCAGAAACGGTTTAGAATTCCTAACCTCTAAAATGGTTCTGGGTCAGTGATTCAA
Organism: Lithobates septentrionalis; assembly: GCA_037952835.1. NCBI lineage: Eukaryota > Metazoa > Chordata > Amphibia > Anura > Ranidae > Lithobates > Lithobates septentrionalis. The sequence goes on from JBBDGP010000108.1 coordinate 1,135,188, forward strand.
AGCCTTGAAGCCATAGCTGCAGCATGACAGCCAGGGAACTAGCACTCTCTAAAGAAGAGTGTATTAAAGGCAATTCTCACAAGATAGAATCCCTTTAAAAGTTGTTTTGTTTGTGTAGTTATTTATTTTGGCAGGTGCAGTGGGGATGGAAAGTATTCAGACCCCCTTACATTTTTCACTCTTTGTTATATTGCAGCCATTTGCTAAAATCATTTAAGTTCATTTTTTTCCATATTAATGTACACACAGCACCCCATATTGACAGAAAAACACAGAATTGTTGACATTTTTGCAGATTTATTAAAAAAGAAAAGCTGAAATATCACATGGTCCTAAGTATTTAGACCCTTTGCTCAGTATTTAGTAGAAGCACCCTTTTGATCTAATACAGCCATGAGTCTTTTTGGGAAAGATGTTGTGAAGCCACTCCTTCGTTATTTTAGCTGTGTGCTTAGGGTCATTGTCTTGTTGGAAGGTAAACCTTCGGCCCAGTCTGAGGTCCTGAGCACTCTGGAGAAGGTTTTCATCCAGGATATCCCTGTACTTGGCTGCATTCATCTTTCCCTCGATTGCAACCAGTTGTCCTGTCCCTGCAGCTGAAAAACACCCCCACAGCATGATGCTGCCACCACCATGCCTGGATTGGACAGGTGATGAGCAGTGCCTGGTTTTCTCCACACATAACGCTTAGAATTAAGGCCAAAAAGTTCTGCCTTGGTCTCATCAGACCAGAGAATCTTATTTCTCACCATCTTGAAGTCCTTCAGGTGTTTTTTTTTTTAGCAAACTCCATGCAGGCTTTCATGTGTCTTGCACTGAGGAGAGGCTTCTGTCGGGCCACTTTGTATAAAGCCCCGACTGGTGGAGGGCTGCAGTGATGGTTGACTTCCTTCAACTTTCTCCCATCTCCCGACTGCATCTCTGGAGCTCAGCCACAGTGATCTTTGGGTTCTTCTTTACCTCTCTCACTAAGGCTCTTCTCCCCCGATAGCTCAGTGTGGCCGGACGGTGTTAGAATATCAGAATTTATTTTCACTTACCCGGTGAGGCGGGGGGGCGAGCCCCGAGGGGCTCTCGCTTCTGGCTCCAAGCGCCCGGCGCGCGTCGGGCGCGACCCGCTCCGAGGACAGTGGCAGGTGGGGAGTTTGACTGGGGCGGTACACCTGTCAAACGGTAACGCAGGTGTCCTAAGGCGAGCTCAGGGAGGACAGAAACCTCCCGTGGAGCAGAAGGGCAAAAGCTCGCTTGATCTTGATTTTCAGTATGAATACAGACCGTGAAAGCGGGGCCTCACGATCCTTCTGACTTTTTGGGTTTTAAGCAGGAGGTGTCAGAAAAGTTACCACAGGGATAACAATGTTAGAATATCAGAATTTATGAATGGTTGAGTTCTTATGATAATTGAATTATATATATATATAAAAATATATATATAAATATATATATATCTTCTATGTTGGGAAAAGGTGAAGTTATATAGGTTTTTATACTCATATAAGTTTATGCTGGTATAGGCTTTGTATGCATTGCTTGGGAGAGATATCACATATGGATACAATTTAGTGTAGACCATTTCACCTCCCCCATCATAAGAGATAAAGTTACAACCTTTCCCAAAGACACAAAGTTTCAGTATGTTAAGAATATAAGCTGTTTCTTTACATCACTATATTTCTTGATTAGGATATTAATAAGAACATTGCATTTTACATATATGTATACTGATATGTAGGATTTTATATGTTTAAAGATAATGTATATATTGTAAGTTAAATGATTCTTAAACGATAGGAAGGAGTAATTCAAATTTCCCGGTCTTTTCTATGGGACTATAACGAACCTTTTTTAAGCCAGCCTCTATGGAAAAAGGTGGGGGTTAATGGAAGGAGGACAGACAGGCTGTGGGGAGAGGGACAGATACACTGCAGCTCTCCATCAAGACACACTCACACAGATCTCAAGATATACACACAGACATATCTGATTTAAACTTTATTTTAAGAATAATCTATTTTCGTATTTTACATTTTGACATTGTTTTTGTAACATTTTGCTAATTGATCATTAAATCAATTTTGGAGGTTTTACACGAGAACTTAACAGATTTTTCTTGGAACTTTTCTCATCAATATGAATTATTGAAATATAGTTATTAATACAGTAAATAACTCGATTTCTTCAGACGGCCAGCTCTAGGAAGGGTTCTGGTCATCCCAAACGTCTTCCATTTAAGGATTATGGAGGCCACTGTGCTCTTAGGAACCTTAAGTGCAGCAGAAATTTTTTTGTAACCTTGGCCAGATCTGTGCCTTGCCACAATTCTGTCTCTGAGCTCTTCAGGCAGTTCCTTTGACCTCATGGTTCTCATTTGCTCTGACATGCACTGTGAGCTGTAAGGTCTTATATAGACAGGTGTATGGCTTTCCTAATCAAGTCCAATCAGTATAATCAAACACAGCTGGACTCAAATGAAGGTGTAGAACCATCTCAAGGATGATCAGAAGAAATGGACAGCACCTGAGTTAAATATATGAGTGTCACAGCAAAGGGTCTGAATACTTAGGACCATGTGATATTTAAGTTTTTCTTTTTTAATAAATCTGCAAAAATGTCAACAATTCTGTGTTTTTCTGACAATATGGGATGCTGTATGTACATTAATGAGGAAAAAAAATAAACTTAAATGATTTTAGTAAATGGCTGCAATATAACAAAAAGTGAAAAATGTAAGGGGGTCTGAATACTTTCCGTCCCCACTGTATATACTTGGTATCTACTGTATAAAGTGCATGCCATTGTTTATTTATGCTTTCAGAATCGATATGTATGTTGGAGGCACTACTGATCTTATAGAGATCATCATCCCACATCAATTTTTATCACCTGAAGACAGACAGAAGCACATTAAGGTTATTGTGCAAAAGGCTAAAGAAAGATACTTTCCTGTTTATGAAAAGGTAATTTATTTTATCCTGAGTTTCTTCTGCCAGCATTTAATGGGGCACTTCTGCAATAATATTGATTTTTTTTTTAATCCTGCAAGGCAATGCCATAATATGTATCGCATACTAGCACTTTATGTGAAACTTACCTTAAAATGAAGCCCTCCAGCGATGCGTGTCACTGCTTAAGGCGCTTCCATCTTCACCTAGTCTTCCTTTTGGGTTAGTGGACACTCCGGCTGTGTAAGTGGCCAGAGCCACAATGACACTGCAGTTCACTGCACAGGACTCTGAAAGAATGGCACGGTATTCCGTTCCTTCAGAGCGCATGCGCCGGTGACATCACCGGCTGCATCGTAAGTAAATATCTCCTAAAGTTTGCAGGTTTAGGAGATATTTACTGTACCTATAGGTAAGCCTTATTATAGGCTTATCTATAAGTAAAAGTCATGCATAGGAGTTTACTCCCACTTTAACCACTTGCCTACTGGGCACTTACACCCCCTTCCTGCCCAAGCCATTTTTCAGCTTTCAGCACTGTCACACTTTGAATGACAATTGCGCGGTCATGCTACACTGTACCCAAACAAATTTTTTATCATTTTCTTCACACAAAAAGAGCTTTCTTTTGGTGGTATTTAATCACTGCTGGGTTTTTTATTTTTTACAAAAAAAAGACCAAAGATTTTGAAAAAAAAACTTTTTTTTTTTACTTAGTTTCTGTCAGTAAATTTTGTAACTAAGTAATTTTTCTCCTTCACTGATGTGCGCTGATGAGGCGGCACTGATGGGCACTGATAGGCTGAACTGGTGGGCATTGATTAGGTGGCACTTATGGGCACTGATGAGGTGGTACTTATGGGCACTGATTAGGTAGCACAGATGAGGAGGCACTAATATGCTGCACTTATGGGCACCAATAGGTGGCACTGATATGTGGCACTGTTGAGCACAGATAGGCGGCACTGATGGGCACTGTTAGGTGGCACTGATGGGCACTAATATGCTGCATTGGTGGGCACTGATAGGCGGCACTGGTGGGCACTGATAGGAGGCACGGATAGGTGGTACTGATGGGCACTGATGGGCATTGATGGGCGACACTGATGGGCATTGAGCGACAGCAGTGATGGGCATTAATGGGCAGCACTGATAGGTGGCACTGATAGCCAGCACTGACTGGCATCGCTAATTGGCACTGATTGGTGGCACTTGTGGACAGTGGTGGGCACTGATTGCTGGCACTGGTGGGCACGGCATTGGTGACACTATTGGCACTATATTGTAATCAGGGCACTGATGATCAGTGCCCTGATTACATGTATAGATGTCCCCCTGCGTGGAGATATCGCTGATCGGCTCTCCTCGCCACACACTCACACAGTCAGTGTGAGGCGAGGAGTGCCGATTACCGGCATCTCCGTGTTTACATGTGACTGGCTGTGATTGGACACAGCCGATCACATTGTTAAAGAGCCATGGACGTGGCTCTTTACAGAGATCGGGGTTGCGCCGTGTCCTAGCAACACAGCGCGGCCGCGATCGCCGCGCTGCACGCCCCTGTGGGCACGCGAGAGAGCGGCCATTCTGAGACATATGACGGCGTCCCATCATTTGACGGTGGGTGGGTGGCAACTAGTTACAGAAGAACTATAGGCAAAACTTTTTTTTTCATTTTGGATAGAGTAATTGAGGGATATACCCCTGTCAGATTTTTTTTCGCCATCTGTGTCCCAATGCCGAGATTTCCCTTTACTTCCTGTCCCATACCCAAACAGAAAGTGAAAGGAAATCACTGCAAGTAAGGGGAATTCCTTAGAAACCCTCAGATCACCAGAACTAGTGTCCCTATTGCAAAATTTCCCTCTATTATTTTTCTGGGGACAACCCAAAATTTGGGGTTTTCATTTGCTTTCACTTTCAATGATAATGGTAAATAGGACCAATAGAGAGGGTGAATCTTCCTAACGGGGGTACCGACAGCAATAAAAACTGACAGGGGTTCTAATCCCTCTCCACTCTATCCAAAACTAAAAGAAAAATGTTTTACCTGTTTAGTTATAGGTTAAAGGGGTTGTAAACCCTGATGTATTTTCACCTTAACCACTTCCCGACCGCCGCACGCCGATGTACGTCCTAAGTTTGAACGGGGATATCGTTGTTATGGCAGCAGCTAGCTGCCATAACCCCGGTATCCCCGTTTTCGTGCGGCGGCCGGCTTTCAGATAAAAGTGGTCCCTGCAGCGGATTCGCCGCGAGATCACTTTTATCGGTGGCGGGAGAGGGCCCCCCCCCCTCCCGCCGCGATCCGGTGCCCTCCGCCGCTTACCGGAGCCGTCGGTAGCGGCGGAGGCGATCGCGTCCTGCTCTCTGGTGTGTCTGGAGACGAGTGAGGGGAAGATGGCGCTCACTCGTCTCCATGACACTGCTGGGCGGAAGCGACGTCAAAACGTCACTTTCGTCCACGCCTCTTAAAGGCATATTTTTTCAAATGTCATTTTTCTAAATGACTTTTTTTTTTTTTTTTTTTTTTTTTATTGCATTTTAGTGTAAATATGAGATCTGAGGTCTTTTTGACCCCAGATCTCATATTTAAGAGGTCCTGCCATGCTTTTTTCTATTACAAGGGATGTTTACATTCCTTGTAATAGGAATAAAAGTGACACAATTTTTTTTTTTTTTTTAAACAGTGTAAAAATAAATAAAATATTGTAAAATAAATAATAAAAATAAAAAAAATTTTTTTTAAAACCCCCCTGTCCCGACGAGCTCGCGCGCAGAAGCGAACGCATACGCGAGTAGCGCCCGCATATGAAAACGGTGGTCAAACCACACACGTGAGGTATCACAGCGATCGGTAGAGCGAGAGCAATAATTCTAGCTCTAGACCTCCTCTGTAACGCAAAATATGCAACCTGTAGAATTTTTTAAACGTCGCCTATGGAGATTTTTGAGGGTAAAAGTTTGACGCCATTCCACAAGCGGGCGCAATTTTCAAGCATGACATGTTGGGTATCAATTTACTTGGCGTAACATTATATTTCACAATATAAAAAAAAATTGGGCTAACTTTACTGTTGTCTTATTTTTTTATTCAAAAAAGTGAATTTTTTCCAAAAAAAGTGCGCTTTTAAGACCGCTGCGCAAATACGGTGCAAAAAAAAGTATTGCAATGACCGCCATTGTATTCTCTAGGGTGTTAGAAGAAAAACCATATATAATGTTTGGGGGTTCTAAGTAATTTTCTAGCAGAAAAACCTGTTTTAAACATGTAAACACCTAAAATCCAAAACGAGGCTGGTCTTAAAGTGGTTAATGCATCCTATGCATTAAGGTGAAAAAACTTCTGACACTGACTGGCTCCCTAGCCCCCCTGTTTTACTCACCTGAGCCCATTCGTTCCCACGGCGGAGATGCGCTCTACCTCTCTGCTCTTTGTCTAGGCTCTTGATTGGATAGATTGATAGCAGCGCAGCCATTGGCTTCTGCTTCTGTCAATCAAATCCAATGATGTGGGCGCTGGGGGGCGGGGCATAGCCCTGCATTCTGTGTCTATGGACACAAAAGCCGAGCTTGGGAGCGTGCCCACATGGTAACCCCCAGAGAGAAGGCTTGTCCTAGGGGGTTTACAGATGCAGGGAGGAGCTGATAGCGCCCCTGGGGGACCCTAGAAGAGGATGATCGGGGCCACTCTGTGCAAAACGAACTGCACAGTGGAGGTAAGTATGACATGTTTATTTAAAAAAAAAAAAAAAAATGAGGGTTTACAACCCCTTTAAGTTCTAAGCAATCATTAGGCCATTTACATTTATTGCATATTTCTGTGAAATCAATCTTAAATAAACATATTTCTAAGAGTGTATACTGTACAGGTTATGTTTGGGAAATTACATTCATTCCAAAAATCGAATGGTAAAAACAAACTGGGTTTTGAAGTACTTTGGAACATTCATCAAAGCTTCAAATGTACTGAGAATGTTTGTATATAGTGACTTGAAAAAGTATTCATACCCCTTTAATTTTCCACATTTTGTCATGTTACAACCAAAAACGTCACTGTATTTTATTGGTATTTTATGTGATAGGCCAACACAAAGTGGCACATAATTTCGAAGTGGAGGAAAAATGATAAATGGTTTTCCAATTTTTTACATATAAATACCTGAAAAGTGTGGCATGCATTTGTATTCAGCCCTCCTGAGTCAATACTTTGTAGAACCACCTTTCCCTGCAATTACAGCTGCAAGTCTTTTTGGGGATGTCTCTACCAGCTTTGCACATCTAGAGAGTGACATTTTTGCCCATTCTTCTTTGCAAAATAGTGCAATCTCTGTCAGATTGGGTGGAGAACTTCTGGGAACAGCAATTTTCAAGTCTTGCCACAGATTCTCAATTGGATTGAAGTCTGGACATTCTAACACATCAATATGCTTTGATCTAAACCATCCCATTGTAGCTCTGGCTGTATATTTAGGGTTGTTGTTCTGCTGGAAGGTAAACATCCATTCCAGTCTCAAGTCTTTTGCAGACTCTAACAGGTTTTCTTCTAAGATTGCCTTGTATTTGGCTCCATCCCTCTTCCATCAACTCTGACCAGCTTCTATGTCCTGGACTCCATCCATCTTCCCATCAACTCTGACCAGCTTCCGTGTCCCTGATGAAAAAAAGCATCCCCACAACATGATACTGGCACCACCATGTTTCACGGTGGGGATGGTGTGATCAGGGTGATTTGCAGTGTTAGTTTTCCACCACACATAGCGTCTTGCTTTTAGGCCAAAAAGTTCAATTTTGGTCTCATCTGACCAGAGCACCTTCTTCCACATGTTTGCTGTGTCCCCCACATGGCTTCTCACAAACTGCAAACAGAACTTCTTATGGCTTTCTTTCAATAATGCCTTTCTTCTTGCCACTCTTCCATAAAGGCCAGATTTGTGGTGTACACGACTAATGCCGTGTACACACGATCGAAATTTCATCCCGCAAAAGACCGATGAGATTTTTTTCGTCTGAAAATGTGACCGTGTCTATGCTCCATCGAACTTTTCCAGCCAGCAAAAATTGAGAGCATGTTCTTAATTTTTCGGTCAGAAAAAGTTCCTATTCGGAAATGCGACCGTCTGTGGCAATTCCGACGTGCAAAATCCCTACACATGCTCGGAAACAATTCAACGCATGCTCTGAAGCATTGAACTTCATTTTCTCGGCTCGTCGTAGTGTTGTACGTCACCGCATTCTTGGTGGTTGTCATTTCAGCGAACTTTTGCGTGACCGTGTGTATGCAAGGCAAACTTGAGCGGAGTCCCGTCAGAAAAGCCGTCATATCTTTTTCTGACGAGAAATCTGCTTGTGTGTATGTGGCATACTAGTAGTCCTGTGGACAGATTCTCCCACCTGAGCTGTAGATATCTGCAGCTCCTCCAGAGTTACCATGGGCCTCTTGGCTACTTCTCTGATTAATGCTCTCCTTGCCCGGCCTGTCAGTTTAGGTGGACAGCCATGGTTTGCAGTTGTGCCATCCTCTGTGAGATGTTCAAGGCTTGGGATATTTTCTTATAACCCTAATCTTGCTTTAAATTTCTCCACAACTTTATCCCTGATCTGTCTGGTATGCCCCTTGGCCTTCATGATGTTGTTTGTTCACTAAGGTTCTCTAACAAACCTCTGAGGGCTTCACGGAACAGCTGTTTTATACTGAAATTAAATTACACAGAGGTGGACTCTATTTACTAATTAGGTGACTTCTGAAGGCAAATGGTTCTACTAGATTTTAGTTAGGGGTACTTAGAGTAAAGGGGGCTGAATACAAATGCACACCACACTTTTCACATATTTATTTGTAAAAAAATTTGAAAAACATTTATCATTTTCCTTCTACTTCACAATTATGTGCCACTTTGTGTTGATCTATCACATAAAATCCCAATAAAATACATTTATGTTTTTGGTTGTAACATGACAAAATGTGGAAAATTTCAAAGGGTATGAATACTTTTCTCAAGGCACTGTAAATGTTCATAGGAAAATCTACTAGTGTATGGCCATTTTAAGGCAACATGATGAATTATTCTATCTCTACATTTACTGCAGATCTTAAAAGAACATGGTGGGAAATTTCTGGTTGGAAATCAGCTGAGCTGGGCAGATGTTCAGCTGCTGGAGGCCATCCTAATGGTAGAAGAAAAATGTACCGACATCCTACCTGGCTTTCCACGACTGAAGGTAGTGCAGTGATTAGAACTTGTAAAACATGCTGCTTATGTGGATTTTTTTTGCCATAATAGCTTTATAGACAATGTCTTCATGTAACCTGTAGAATTATATGTAATTTATTATTAACTACATTGACATGAACATCTACATAAACCCTGCCACAGGCTGTGCCATACAGAGACCCTGCCAGAGGTTGTGCTATACAGAGACCCTGCCAGAGGTTGTGCCATACAGAGACCCTGCCAGAGGTTGTGCCATACAGAGACCCTGCCAGAGGTTGTGCCATACAGAGACCCTGCCAGAGGTTGTGCCATACAGAGACCCTGCCAGAGGTTGTGCTATACAGAGACACTGCCAGAGGTTGTGCCATACAGAGACACTGCCAGAGGTTGTGCCATACAGAGACCCTGCCATAGACTGTGCCATACAGAGACCTTGCCAGAGATTGTGCCATACAAAGACCCTGCCAGAGATTGTGCCATACAGAGACCCTGCCAGAGATTGTGCCATACAGAGACCCTGCCATAGACTGTGCCATACAGAGACCCTGCCAGAGATTGTGCCATACAGAGACCCTGCCATAGACTGTGCCATACAGAGACCCTGCCATAGATTGTGCCATACAGAGACCCTGACAGTGTTTGCCCCATACAGGGACACTACCAGAGACTGTAACATACGAGTCTGCCATACAGGGACACTGTGCCATACAGCTACGCTGACAGAGACTGTGCCATACAGATACACTGCATACAAAGACACTGCCAGCGGTTGCACCACAGTGGCGTAATGTGGGTTGTCAGCGCCCGGGGCAAGGCAAGTAATTTGTGCCCCCTAACCTGTGGACTTTGATACTCCTACCCTGATCACACCCCCTAGATACCCCCCAGATTCATCCTCTGTGGTCACACTTCCAGATTACCCGCCCCCAGATTCCCTCCACTTGTGGACTTTGATACCCCCACCCTGATCAAACCCCCTAGATACCCCCTTCCCAGATTCCTCCACTCTGATCACACCCCCTAGAAACCCCCTCCCCCATCACGCACACATAATTCCCCCACATCTCACTGGTCCTGCAGCACCAGGGACAGGAGGGTTGACTGTGTCCCACACAGGCAGGAGAACATCTCTAGCAGGATTTCAGCACAGCGCATGGTGCCCACCGCTCCACCCTCCACTGCATGCTTGGATCTATTCTCCATGCTTTCTCGATGACAGCAGCTAAACAGCAGCTAAACTTAAACGTCCATGTTGAGCCCTCTGTCCTACTAGGCATAGCATGGAGGTTTTGGTTTGCCTGCTGGGGGGGACAGGTATTTTAAAAATCCAAATCCCCAGCAAGTGGCCTGGGGATTTGGATTTTACCGACCCAAACCCCCCTACCCCCACCCAAACTGCCACTCTAAGGCGGCTGCCTGGGCTGCCTTATGATGGCATCAGCCCTGTATGCAACCCCCTCTACATGTTGTGCCTGGGGCAACTTCACTGGCTGCCCCCCCCCCCCCCCCCCACACACACACACACACACACACACACGCTACGCCACTACTGCAACACAGCTAGGGACTGAGCCATGCAGGCACACTGCCAGAGACTGCACCACACAGCCACCCAGGGGTGTATCATACAGAGACAATGACTGCACCATACAGGGACATTGCCAGAGACTGTGCTTTATAGGGGCATTGCTAGGGACTGTGCCATATAGGGGCACTGCTAGAGACTGAGCCATACAGTGACACTGCCAGATGCTTTGCCATACAGAGACACATAATATAGAGACACTGCCATATGTATGCGATATTATGCGATAGTTAAATCTGCCCTCAGGATATTAACTAACCTAATTTCTGTTTTTCTAGGAGTTCCAGCAGAGAATAAGTGAAATACCTACAATCAAAGCATTCCTGCAGCCTGGTAGTAAAAGAAAACCAGTGCCTGATGATAAATACGTGACCACAGTGAGGACAGTTCTGCAGGCCTACTACAATGTAAAATTAAATTACATTAATTAGGGTAAATTAGTGTGGAATCAGGATCCACATGCATAAACATATTTACAGGCCCTAAATGATCAAGCTTCAAATAGTGCTTAGGGTACCTGAAAAGTGTGCCTTGGCATGGTACGGTTTCCTCAGTCAAAGCTATTTCAGCATTCTTTACGCACACCTTAGGTTCCTTTGCAGACAATAAAAAAAAGGATTTTGTGCAACTTTTAGATGATGCATCATAACATTATACATGTATTTTGGTATATAAATGTATGATTTATTTTTCTATTACCTATCTATACCTTCAGCTTCTGGAATATATCTAAATTTGATATTTGCATACTGGTCAGATTGTATTGTCTTTACTTATAAGGAAACCCATACTGAAACATCTTGGGCTACCCTTCCTACGATGTTAGTTGTCTAGCTGTCTCAGGCTTCATTCCTTTTTGAGTCATTGACCTACAACAAGCATGCAGACAGTGAAATCATAACTTTTGATGCTCGTAGTTGTTGCAGCGCAACGCAGAATGCATTGAAGCTGTTTAATCGGTATGACAGACAAACAAATATCATTTTTAGAGAAAGATGTAATTGGTGACAGCTCTGACATTTTTTTTAGATTAGGTGTTTTTGAAGTACTATACTGTAACTGAAGAGCCATTACTCTTCTGATTAGGATTACTGATTAATCCAGAGATGATGCCATGAAATTCAGCAATTTAACAGGTATGGTTATACTGACTGGACTAGATTAATGGTGAAATGGCTAGTTCTCTAACCAATCTTCTGTTGTACACCACCCCTTTTGGATAAATAAATGTTCTCTTGCCTTGTGTTTGTGTTATTACTCACTATAAGCAGCAGCATAAAGGACATCGGGTCAAGTCAATAAGAGTTAAATAACGGCTCATAAAATGTGGTAAAATACCACATGCAGTAACAATTGTGTAAGTGTTCCATTTATTAAGAATTTTGTGTTAAATACCGAATGCGGTATTTGTTGAATTTAGTGGTAATTACCGCAATATATAATGCAATAATTTATGACATTGAGCGGGTTCCCCACTGACAGCTGAATGTTAAAAAAAGCAGACAATTAAAAATGATTTAAAAAAAAACAGCACGGGGTCCCCCGATACATACCAGGCCCTAGGGTCTGCTATGGATTTTAAGGGGAACCCCACACCAAAATTGGAATACAAAAGAAAAACGGCATGGGGTCCCCCAAAAGGACTTGCCCTCAACATGGGGGGGTGGGTGCTTTGGGGCAGGGGGAGGGCTCATCTCCACAACCGTGGCCAGTGGTTGTGGGGGTCCCCTTTAACCCCCTATGTGAATGAGTATGGGGTACATAGTACCCTTACCCATTTACCAAAAAAGTGTCAAAAAGTTTTTTATTAAAAAATAAAAAAAAAAACTGTGTCCCCCCGATGTGAATCCATCATCAATCAGGGCGTCGCCGCCAGTGTCAGACCCGAAAAATAGAAAAAATAAAAACGCTCCCGCCGTCTATGGAGGCTGACCGCCTATTGCAGGCTCTCCTGTTTACATTTCTTATTTAGGTAAGGGATGGGGCCTGGTCATAGTCCACCTAGCTAAAAGGCCTGGTGGACCATTCTCCTCATGGTCCACCAAAACTGACCACCAAGTACTAGGTGAGGGGCTCTTCTAAAGAGAGACCCCTGCTTCAGGGGAGGAAGGAACCTGATGACCACACATCCTCCCCCTGGACTGGGGTGACACATGTCACAGCCAAATCATCCTTACATCCAAGTACACACAGTGGGCTGACTATTTTTATCTGGTAAAATTAATAAATCACCGGGACCAGATGGCTTGCATCCGAGGGTACTTAGGGAACTCAGTCAAGTATTTGCCAGACCATTGTTTCTAATTTTTACTGACAGTCTACTGACTGGAATGGTACCAGCTGATTGGAGAAAAGCCAATGTAGCACCAATATTTAAAAAGGGGCGAAATAAATCCCTGGGAATTACAGACCAGTTAGCCTAACAGCAATAATATGCAAGCTTTTGGAGGGGATGATAAGGGACTATATACAAGATTTTAGTAATGAGAACTGTATCATTAGCAGTAATCATCATGGATTCATGAAGAATCGTTCTTGCCAAACCAATCTATTAACCTTCCATGAGGAGGTGAGCTGCCATCTAGATAAAGGAAGGCCCGTAGACATGGTGCATCTGGATTTTGCAAAAGCATTTGTCACAGTTCCCCATAAACTTTTACTGTACAAAATAAGGTCCGTTGGCATGGACCATAGGGTGAGTACATGGATTGAAAACTGGCTACAAGGGCAAGTTCAGAGGGTGGTGATAAATGGGGAGTACTCGGAATGGTCAGGGGTTGGTAGTGGGGTTCCCCAGGGTTCTGTGCTGGGACCAATCCTATTTAATTTGTTCATAAACGACATGGAGGATGGGGTTCAATCTCTGTATTTGCTCATGATACTAAGCTAAGCAGGGCAATAACTTCTCCGCAGGATGTGGAAACCTTGCAAAGAGATCTGAACAAATTAATGGCGTGGGCGACTACATGGCAAATGAGGTTCAATGTAGAAAAATGTAAAATAATGCATTTGGGTGGCAAAATATGAATGCAATCTATACACTGGGGGAGAACCTCTGGGGGAATCTAGGATGGAAAAGGACCTGGGGGTCCTAGTAGATGATAGGCTCAGCAATGGCATGCAATGCCAAGCTGCTGCTAACAAAGCAAACAGAATATTGGCATGCATTAAAAAGGGGATCAACTCCAGAGATAAAACGATAATTCTCCCACTTTTCAAGACTCTGGTCCAGCTGCACCTAGAGTATGCTGTCCAGTTCTGGGCACCAGTCCTCAGGAAGGATGTACTGGAAATGGAGTGAGTACAAAGAAGGGCAACTAAGGTAATAAAGGGTCTGGAGGATATTAGTTATGAGGAAATGTTGCGAGCACTGAACTTATTCTCTCTGGAGAAGAGATGCTTGAGAGGGGATATGATTTCAATTTACAAATACCGTACTGGTGACCCCACTATAGGGATAAAACTTTTTCGCGGAAGGGAGTTTAACAAGACACGTGGCCACTCAATAAAATTAGAAGAAAAGAGGTTTAACCTTAAACTCTCTAGAGGGTTCTTTACTGTAAGAGCGGCAAGGATGTGGAATTCCCTTCCAGGCAGGGGAGCATCGATAATTTCAGAAAACTATTAGATAAGCACCTGAACGACCGCAACATACAGGGATATACAATGTAATACTGACATATAATCACACACATAGGTTGGACTTGATGGACTTGTGTCTTTTTTCAACCTCACCTACTATGTAACTATATAACTATGTAATGATATCAGGCACACACAGTGATTTTGTGGTAAAAAAAAATACATTTTAGCCATCCTTCATTAACTTTTTGTTCCAACTAAGAAAATGTTGAAAACATTGTGATTGGACACTTATATTTGACTTTCGCAATCTGCTATACCAAAATCAACATAATAATAAGACTTATTCTTCTGACCCATGCAAAAGGCAACTCCACTGTGATTGCTTCATACATATCATCCCACCTCTTCCGCTTGTCTTCCTGTGTCTGTGGTGTGAGGGAATGTGCTGTTAGCCACATTGGGCAGGCTCAGTTTTTCTGTGCAGGAGACTGCAGATAGCACTGGTTTAGTTTCAATGACAGAGTAAAGATAAGAGGAGTTGCTGGCCCAAGTCATTCTATGTAGGAGACAGAAGGGGGCACTGGCTCACTCATTCTATGCCGGAGAAGGGAATAGGAGCTGGCTTGGTTATTCTATGCTGGAGATGGAAGGGTCACTGGCTCAGTTTGATACAGGAAATAGGAGAGGGAGCTGGCTCAGTTGTTCCATGCAGGAGACATTAGAGGGCGCTCACTGCTCAAACAGTATATAGCTGTGATCTGCAAGCTAAAGTTCTCGCTGTAGAAACGTATTCTGTTAGGGGTGGGGGGTCAGCCTGTCAGTGTTAGCATCAAGTGCTCATTATATGTGTTCCATAATAGGTTGAAGAATGCGAGCTTTAGTTTACTTTGGTTTTCTGTCAGTGCACTGTGGACAGATATGCTATGTATCCATGTTTTTACAGCTGAACACTGCAGGGCTATGTTTATGCTTGAGGTGGTGGGTAGGTAAAACCATGTCTTAACTACCTGTTTTTACTAACACGCACACACACACTTGCTGTGGCCACGATACTTTGTTTCGTATGTACCCCATGTCCAATTCATCAAATTCAAGTTAATAAGATCACGCCACAACCATGCATAATGCACCCAGTTGCAGAGCGGTGCTGGGGTCTTTTAAGGGTTAAAAAAGGAGATGAGGAGGTGACACGGTTAGGTGGATTTACTAAAGGCAAATAGACTGTGCGGTTGCACTCATTTTCCCCAGAACTTACTAAGTGTAGTAAAGCTCTGCTGATTTCCATCATCCAATCATGTGCAAGCAAAAATGCTTTTTTTTAAAAGAATTATTGCAACTGAATGTGTATTTTTTACAAAGTAAAGCTTTACCCCATTTACATTTACTAAGAAAAATGAGTGCAACTGCACTTATACAGCGCACAGTCTTTTTGCCTTTAGTAAATCAATTCCTATGAATAATCAGTAAAATGCCTTGGTCAGCATACTTACAAAGACCTTTGAAATCTTACCTAGTGCATTGCTGCTACTAAACATTATTCATGTACAGTAGCAGACCTTGATTGACCAATTACACAATGAAATTTTGCAATTGGTCAATCCAATTGACAAATTTCTCAATGCAGACAGAGCTTGGAAATTGGATTTTGATCATGTTGGCAGATTGACCCGAAACAATAAAATAGAAAACCTATCTTCACCAGTCTGCTCAGTTTATAGTTAGTGAATGAGCTTCGGACTTAGTCAAACTCAGCATAAGTTCAGGAGCTTTGTGGAAAAAATGTCTCGCATGTGAGATACTTTTCTGTAAACTCACTTTAAAGCCAAGAACAAAAAAGAATATATCACAGCTTACCAGTCTGTAGATGTACTTGCTTTTTTCCTTATTTTCACTCTGTGTTTCCAGTAACACACTGACCTAAGGTGACAAAGCCCACCACCACAAGCACCAGTTCATGTACTCCGGCTTTAATAACTCAGTCTAGAGGATGTCCTTTTGAAATTTCCCTGCTTGCAAAACTTTAAACAGGAGAGGGGTTAGGGCATGGGATACTCCAAAATGCCGCACAGTGACAGGGGACATCTTTCTCTAGGCTCCCACTCTAGGATTCTGCTAAGGGCAGGGGATTGGCCAGTACTCTGAGACCCTATGAGAGCTGTTTTAGTCCACAGCTACCTCTGGCACTTACATCCCAAAAGAACAAAGTCACCAGGGATTACAATTCAGGGTCAGTACTCACAATTCCCCAGGACAGCTGCACACCTTTGAGCTATCTCTGTACATGGTCCAGTGAGAGAGACAGTCCTCTTCCAGAACCGAATCCCTTATTGTGAAGTTTTACAGCCGGATCCTCAGAAAGATCAAATCAGGTCCTTAGCTCTGCCATAGCTGAGACCTCAGAGAACAGCTACTGTACTTAGAAGCTCATTGGTTTCTGTGCAGAAGTGAGCCTGACTTTGCACTTTCCAGCTTTAGTGAATAAACACCATTGTGTACTTAAAAGTGGGGTATGCCTGTACTTAGTCCACAGGTTGCCTCAGGGGCCAGCAACCTCAAAGGCTTTGAATTCCCTCCCAATGAAAGAACAATTTCTCCAGGGTTTCAGATTATTTATCACCTCCCTGGCCACCTTCTGGGCACTCCTCTCCAGGGATTTGCTAGGCATGATTAATATTCTGGCTTGACACTTCAATCTCCCTTTCTATGCTCTGGAAGATTCTTCCAGGGTCAGGGGGAAGCAATCAAAGACCCAGCCTGTGAAACCCTGAACACACCATAGCAAATAATCACTGCTCCCTTGACTTCAGAAGGAGCCAAAAGCTAAATTAGCCTAGCACCCTAAACTAGGATGATTGAATTAAAAAATGAAAAAAATCAATAAAGTTTGGGAATAAAAATCATTTCAGCAAGCAAAAAAAAAAACCATGAGGTTATTTGTTCTGACATCAACTTTTATCATTGAATTGTATGTCAGGGTAAAAACAAACATGCAGTGCTCTTCTGCAATACATGCACATTCACCATGTTTTGTCCCTTTAAAGACCCTGCAAGTTAATATAAATATACCCGTTGAAAATCTCCTAACTGTTCCTCATTTGGTGGGACTGTCCTTCTTTTGAAACCAAATCCCTCTGTCCTTCGTCAGCCTTGGTTGTCCCTCTTTTTGGTCTGATATGTACATCTGTATACCAATTGTACTACTTTACTACCGAAAGTGTTATGTTGCACTAACATTTTTATCCAACCTCTATATTACTGCATTTGCTATTTTGAAGAGCCAATATAAAGGGAAAATAGAAGACAAAAAGGCCTGTGGTTTTGCCAATCAATTTTAGCATGTAGCACACCCCACGTAGAAGCTGCAAATGAACAGGGATCCCCACCCCTGTACAGCCAGGCACACTGAATCTCCACAGGCACACAGAGTCAGTGAACAGTCTGTAGCTTTGTTTTTGTGGCTTATTAGGGGAACAACTTGGATAGGGATAGGATGATTATGGGATGCCCACTTGACTTCAACAGACTTCAGGGACAACTTACTACATACAGGTATATACAAATTCCTCTTCAACCTTCCTCGTGCACACACTTTGCTTCTCTCAGCTCAGCCTTTGCTGGTTCACTTCCTGGGGGGGGGGGGGGGGGGGGACTTGACAGACTCATGTCAGTTCAGTAGCGGTCCATTACAGGCAGGAACTCACAGTCCCTTAACTGTAGCACATGTGGCGTGATACAGTATGTAACCTTTCCTTCTGCTTCCTCTGTGGCCATCCCAGCATCACTTCTTCAGGCAATGCCAGCCCACCTGGCTGCAGCTGCCTCTTTCACCAGCCCTCCTGGCTGTGTCTACACCAGCCCACCCGGCTGACTCTCTGGAGATATCTCAGGGAAAGGTAGAAGACTTAAGCCCACCGATGTCTTCAAGGAAGACTCGCTACATGTGGCAGTCTCCCCCTTCGTTAGTTCCCACCTGTGTTGAATTACTCACTCTGTCATCTCTTTGCTCCTGTGTCTCCAGGAAAGTCTCCTCCCTTGTGTCTTTGGCAGGATCCTCAGACTAGGGGGTATCGCTCAGGCCTTCTCAACATTGTATTTCCATCTTCCAGCTGACTGCCCATGCTAGCATGGCCCATGTCTATTTATGGGGTAATCTCTGCCCTCTGCCAGCCTCACAAATATTCATGACAGCCCCTCCTAACCCCCTTGTTCTAGAGGGTTCTCCAACCTTCCAGACCAGGGGAAAAAAAACTGACTCCTGCGCCCAGGAGCAAAAAGGGTATCCCATAAGAAAAAGGGGAAGAGGAAGATGGGAAATAACTTGGGCAGGGGTTTTGTACAAATAACTTAGAGCCCTTGCACACTGGGGCGGGGGGTGGCATCGGCGGTAAAACGCTGCTATTATTAGTAAAACCGCCCCGCTAGCGGCCGAGAAGGGGTTAAATACCACCGCAAAGCGCCTCTGCGCCTCTGCGGTATAGCCGCGCCGTCCCATTGATTTCAATGGGCAGGAGCGGTAAAGGAGCGGTATACACACCGCTCCTTCACCGCTCCGAAGATGCGGCTAGCAGGACTTTTTTTACCGTCCTGCCAGCTCATCGCTCCAGTGTGCAAGCCCTCGGGGCTTTCACACTGGAATGCAAGGAGTGGCACTTTCTGGGCGGTTTGCAGGCGCTATTATTAGCGCAATAGCGCCTGCAAACCGCCCCAGTGTGCAAGAGCTCTTAGCAAAAATAGAATAAGTACAATTTTCTTTTCCAGAACCACAGACTATATATATACTGTGTGTATATATATATATATATATATATATATATATATATATATATATATATAGTATCTCACAAAAGTGAGTACACCCGTCACATTTTTGAAAATATTTTATTATTTCTTTTCATATGACAACACTGAAGAAATTACACTTTGCTATAATGTAAAGTAGTGAGTGTATAGCTTGTATAACAGTGTAAATTAGCTGTCCCCTCAAAATAACTCAACACACAGCCATTAATATCTAAACCGCTGGCAACAAAAGTGAGTACACCCCTAAGTGAAAATGTCCAAATTGGGCTCAAAGTGTCAATATTTTGTGTGGCCATCATTTATTCTCCAGAACTGCCTTAACCCTCTTGGGCATGGAGTTCACCAGAGCTTCACAGGTTGCCACTGGAGTCCTCTTCCACTCCTCCATGACAACATCACGGAGCTGGTGGATGTTAGAGACCTTGCGCTCCTCCACCTTTCATTTGAGAATGCCCCACAGATGCTCAATAAGGTTTAGATCTGGAGACATGCTTGGCCAGTCCATCACCTTTACCTTCAGCTTGTCTTTGTACTCCTCATATGGTTGCCGCCACACATGCTTGACACCATCTGAACCAAAGAAGTTTATCTTGGCCTCATCAGACCACAGGATATGGTTCCAGTAATCTATGTCCTTAGTCTGCTTGTCTTCAGCAAACTGTTTGCGGGCTTTACTGTGTATCATCTTTAGAAGCGGCTTCCTTTTGGGACGACAGCCATGCAGACCAATTTGATGCAGTGTGCGGTGTATGGTCTGAGCACTGACAGGCTGACCCCCCCACTTCTTCAACCTTTGCAGCAATGCTGGCAGCACTCATATGTCTATTTCCCAAAGACAACCTCTAGATATGACGCTGAGCACGTGCACTCAACTTCTTTGGTTGACCATTGTGAGGCCTGTTCGGAGTGGAACCTGTCCTGTAAAACCGCTGTATGGTCTTGGCCACCGTGCTGCAGCTCAGTCTTGGCAATCTTCTTATAGCCTAAGTCATCTTTATGTAGAGCAAAAATTATTTTTTTCAGATCCTCAGAGAGTTCTTTGCCATGAGGTGCCATGTTGAACTTCCAGTGACCAGTATGAGAGACTGAGAGCGATAACACCAAAATTAACACAATTAAAACACCAAATTTAACACACCTGCTCCCCATTCACACCTGAGACCTTGTAACACTAACGAGTCACATGACACCGGGGAGGGAAAATGGTTAATTGGTCCCAATTTGGACATTTTCACTTAGGGGTGTACTCACTTCTGTTGCCAGCGGTTTAGACTTTAATGACTGTGTGTTGAGTTATTTTGAAGGGACAGCAAAATTACACTGTTATACAAGCTGTACACTCACTACTTTACATTGTAGCAAAGTGTCATTTCTTCAGTGTTGTCACATGAAAAGATATAATAAAATATTTACAAAAATGTGAGGGGTGTACTCACTTTTGTGAGATACTGTATGTAGGAGTACCCTCTTGAGGGCTGCTGAGTATTGGGGTCCGTCTTTCACCCTGCCCAGCCAGGCACACAGTTAACATTCACCCTCAAGCAGAAAACCAGTCCTTGAACTTTGTTTTTTTATTTTATTGAGGGGTATTAAACTTGGATGGGGTAAGGAAGTATGGGATGCCCACTTGATTGAAGCACAATGTACATGGGATTTAACCTATATACACTCTCTGTATATACACCTCCACACTTCAGCTCCAGCACTTCACTTGCTTGCAGACCATCTCTCCTTAACACTTCCAGCACTTCGCTTGTTTGCGCTTCCAGGACCAGCTAGCATTGATTTACAGGCCTAACACTGGCTCAGCCAGGCCTAAATTGAATGCCCTTTGCAGGCAAGGACCGCAGGCCCCTTTGGTGTAGCAAAAAATGTAGAAAGTCCCAGTGCTAGCTGTCCTCATGGATACTGCTCCCAGTACCACCTCTTCAGTCCCTGCCAGCCCTCCTGGCTGCGGCTGCTGCCCCTCTCCACTGCCCATGCCACCACAGTCCACTCCACTGGCTTAGCACCAATCCCAGACTGCAATCTCCCAGTCCTCCCAGGCGTGCCTCCCCAGTCCTCTCTTGGCTGCGTCACTCACCAGCCCTCTGGGCTGCGACCTGTTGTTCCTCTCCTGGAGACTTTGCCTGGCAGTGCTCTCCCACTGTCTTCTCCTTGCTCCCGTGCCACCTGTTCATAACACCTCTGTGAGAAGGGTCCTGTCTGCACCCGAGCCCCAGGCCCAAGGTCACCAGAGAGCCAAGCCTGAAAATTTACTGGTTTACATAATTTGTATGACTCAGAGGGTTGGCTGTGTCATTGCCATCATCCCTTGTAAGTTTAGAACTAAATATATACCTCAAAAGTGGGATTTTAAGGGCAATGCAGTGATTGGAAGTATTGAAATATCATAAAAAAGTAGTTTATTTATACAAAAACAAAATAAATATACATGAACATACACATTGGTCTATAATTGAAAATATTTGGATGGTTAAAAAATATCAGACATATGACAATATATGATGCATCCTACTGCTAATTTGACAAGTATCACCCCGGATGGGTATGATGGCGTCCTGATAGCAGATTTCCAACGCGTTTCAACTTATTGTAAGAATAAAGTCTTCCTCAGGGAGGGACTGCATCACATTCTAAAATTTCAAGTAACAACATGATTACTAGTATATATTTAAATTTAAATATTTTTATGTTGCTTAAATCTACAAAAAATCGCATCTGCAACAAAATAGTATATGCGACTTACGTTTGCATTTGGCTGCGAAAAATCGCTTTCCAGTGCTGGCCGAGGTTCTAACACGTAATTGTCAGTACTGCTCAGATATCCTCTACGGGATGGCCTGGTATGTTTGTAAAGAGACCAGTATTTGGCAGTGTGATATTTAAACAACTGAAAAACATGAGTGGTATGGGAGAAGTGTTAGTAAAATTAAATCTCAAAGAGGTCAAGAAGGTGGAGATAATGATGGTTCATAGGAGGGGTGAAGTTCCCCGGAGCCGTCATTGAAAAGAAAAAAGCGATCCAATACCTTAAGTTGATTGTATCAGGTGGGGGGTTCCATGTATCAGGGAGCTTCGTTCCTGTAGTACCTCTCTGTGGCAAAGCCAGTTGTGGAATGCTGCCTATGGCCATCCCTGGCGTCCTAATATATGAGGTGTGGGCGTGGCAGAGTAATGGGTGTCACCCTAAATTGGCTAAGATCTCACATTCATTGGTGGTACAGTGAAGGGGATGTGGCTTCAATTGGCCGCCGTCACTGTTTGTATTGTGAATTGGCCGGAAGCATCCACAAGCTACCCTGTTGCCTAGGTAGCGGACGCTTATCCACCTCCCTCCCTGTCCCCTCCCCTTGACGTGAAGCCGATTGCTTACACGTAGCCCATATAATATGGGCGCGAGGTGAGGCAGGGAGAGAGGAGCGTCCGGTTGCCTGGGCAACATATATAAAACGTCGGGGTCACATGGCCCCGACGTACGTTCCCAGGAAGGGGAGAGGCGCCGTGTGACTCCACAGCGCTGTTTACACAATCCTGTCACTGTCTGTATCAAACATGTTGGTGTCCTGGCTGTCACTCAGACAGGCATGACAAAGAGTAACAGTTATGTTCTCCTTCGTTTGGGAAATTTTTTGGAAACTAATTTAAATAAAAGTAATACTGATGCATTTATGGTATTATGTGGGATGAGGGAATGTGAGAAAAATCTGAGGGGAAATTAATTCTTGAATATTGCCCAACCTCTCTATGGCGATTACACCGCCATTTAAGACAATGGCAGGACATCAAAATTAGGGCTTATAACCACCGGCACAGAAAGAAACCCCGGGGCATCGGAATGAAATCCGACGTCTTCGGGGTATTCGGGCCATGATACAACATCATGGCCCCCCCCTGTGCCGGGTAGGGATAGGGGGCAGAGTGACAAGGGTGTCATTGGCTCTCGTTTCAACACTGGGGAGCAGAATCATATAGCACAGCCGCATAAAAACGCATCTGCAGAGATAGCAACAATTAACAAAATACTGTATACAAAACGATTATACACAAAAAATTACAGTAATTGCAGTAAATACAATTTAATTAAAAACTCTCCTATGTAGTTTCTGACTGAGTAAAGTGTATGATCTTAGCAGTTTACAACATGGGATAATCAGGGGAGATGATAGGCCTGTGGTGTTATGGAAGGGGCCCTCTGTTGGAATATAACTACCATAACTATCCAATCTTGAAAGGATTAATTGGTCCAAAACCCCAGATTACCTACAGAAACCCTTCCATAACACCACAGGCCTATCATCTCCCCTGATTATCCCATGTTGTAAACTGCTAAGATCATACACTTTACTCAGTCAGAAACTACATAGGAGAGTTTTTAATTAAATTGTATTTACTGTGCTATATGATTCTGCTCCCCAGTGTTGAAACGAGAGCCAATGACTCCCTTGTCACTCTGCCCCCTATCCCTACCCGGCACAGGGGGGGGCCATGATGTTGTATCATGGCCCGAATACCCCGAAGACGTCGGATTTCATTCCGATGCCCCGGGGTTTCTTTCTGTGCCGGTGGTTATAAGCCCTAATTTTGATGTCCTGCCATTGTCTTAAATGGCGGTTCAATCGCCATAGAGAGGTTGGGCAATATTCAAGAATTAATTTCCCCTCAGATTTTTCTCACATTCCCTCATCCCACATAATACCATAAATGCATCAGTATTACTTTTATTTAAATTAGTTTCCAAAAAATTTCCCAAACGAAGGAGAACATAACTGTTACTCTTTGTCATGCCTGTCTGAGTGACAGCCAGGACACCAACATGGAACGGTGCCTTGCGCAGTTCTCTGATGTCTTCTGTCTGGCAGTGAGGCTATTGTGCTCCTGTGTTTGATACAGACAGTGACAGGATTGTGTAAACAGCGCTGTGGAGTCACACGGCGCCTCT
Source organism: Lithobates septentrionalis (assembly GCA_037952835.1). Lineage (NCBI taxonomy): Eukaryota > Metazoa > Chordata > Amphibia > Anura > Ranidae > Lithobates > Lithobates septentrionalis. Next base: position 1,159,257 of record JBBDGP010000108.1, read on the forward strand.
CCCCTTCCTGGGAACGTACGTCGGGGCCATGTGACCCCGACGTTTTATATATGTTGCCCAGGCAACCGGACGCTCCTCTCTCCCTGCCTCACCTCGCGCCCATATTATATGGGCTACGTGTAAGCAATCGGCTTCACGTCAAGGGGAGGGGACAGGGAGGGAGGTGGATAAGCGTCCGCTACCTAGGCAACAGGGTAGCTTGTGGATGCTTCCGGCCAATTCACAATACAAACAGTGACGGCGGCCAATTGAAGCCACATCCCCTTCACTGTACCACCAATGAATGTGAGATCTTAGCCAATTTAGGGTGACACCCATTACTCTGCCACGCCCACACCTCATATATTAGGACGCCAGGGATGGCCATAGGCAGCATTCCACAACTGGCTTTGCCACAGAGAGGTACTACAGGAACGAAGCTCCCTGATACATGGAACCCCCCACCTGATACAATCAACTTAAGGTATTGGATCGCTTTTTTCTTTTCAATGACGGCTCCGGGGAACTTCACCCCTCCTATGAACCATCATTATCTCCACCTTCTTGACCTCTTTGAGATTTAATTTTACTAACACTTCTCCCATACCACTCATGTTTTTCAGTTGTTTAAATATCACACTGCCAAATACTGGTCTCTTTACAAACATACCAGGCCATCCCATAGAGGATATCTGAGCAGTACTGACAATTACGTGTTAGAACCTCGGCCAGCACTGGAAAGCGATTTTTCGCAGCCAAATGCAAACGTAAGTCGCATATACTATTTTGTTGCAGATGCGATTTTTTGTAGATTTAAGCAACATAAAAATATTTAAATTTAAATATATACTAGTAATCATGTTGTTACTTGAAATTTTAGAATGTGATGCAGTCCCTCCCTGAGGAAGACTTTATTCTTACAATAAGTTGAAACGCGTTGGAAATCTGCTATCAGGACGCCATCATACCCATCGGGGGTGATACTTGTCAAATTAGCAGTAGGATGCATCATATACTGTCATATGTCTGATATTTTTTAACCATCCAAATATTTTCAATTATAGACCAATGTGTATGTTCATGTATATTTATTTTGTTTTTGTATAAATAAACTACTTTTTTATGATATTTCAATACTTCCAATCACTGCATTGCCCTTAAAATCCCACTTTTGAGGTATATATTTAGTTCTAGCCTGAAAATTTACTTACTTTACTAAAAAACAACACTGTCACTTCTGCTACACTGACCCCCCCCAACATCCAGCCAGTCCCTTGGCTGGGAAAATTAAAAAAATCAGCTCCTGGACCCAAGAGCAAGGGCATCCCATAAAAATACCTTTCCCTTTGGAAAGGGAAAGGTAACAAACTGGGACAGGGCTATACACAAATAAATATCAATGTAAAAAAATAGAGACATTTGTTTTCTATTCACATATTTACATCAGCTGGCAGCCAAGCCTGGAAATTTACTTACTTTACCAAAAAAACAACACTATAACTTCTAGCACACTAGAGGGTGCTACATTATATAGAAAGTTCAAACTTGGATAAACAGATACCAAGATACAAGATGACTCCAAAGGGAAACACACTGCGGTGTAAGACCCCATTCACACAGGGACGACTTGTCAGGAGACCTAGTCGCCTGACAAGTCGCCTCCCGTTCTGTGCTATGGAACCGTTCTAAGGGGAGCGACGCAAGTCGCTCCGACTTAGAAAAAGGTTCCTGTACGACTTCGGGGGCGACTTGGGGCGACTTGCATAGACTTCTATACAGAAGTCGTTTTGCAAGTCGCCCGGGCAGTCGTGTGCAGGTCGCCTCGGTGAGGCGACCTGCAAGTCGTGTTGCCCCTGTGTGAATGGGGTGTAAATATCACAAGGTAAAAGTGTTTATTGATACAATTGGAAAATTCCTCAAATAAGAACTTTTTTCTTTTTAATTGATTTTTGACAACGTTGTCTTGAATAGTTTTATTATTACACCGTTTCTTTTTTTCAAGTGATGATCTTCCCTTTTTTATACATATTTTTGTGCTACATATATAATCTTTTTTTTCTATTCAACTGCACGGAATTGATTGCTTACATATTATGATATGTGAATCACAATAAAATTAGATAGCCCCCAAAAAATTTATTGTCAAATTTCTAACAGCATTACTGTATTAGTAACACTTTAGTAATTATATGTGTCGACACATGACCATATTGTATGACAGGAGCAATAGGGTGGATTTACTAAAGGCAAATAGATTGTGCAGTTTGCAATTGCAGTTGCACTCATTTTCCCCAGAACTTAGTAAATGTAGTAAAGCTCTACCAAGGCCGGATTAAGAACATCATGGGCCTGGTGCTGAGGATTTTGGTGGGGCTTTTAATTAAAAATAAATAAATAAAAATGCAATTTTTTTGTTATAACAAATTAAATTAAATAGAGAGAGGGAGGATGAGAGAGAGAGAGAGGATGCGCATGAGCATGCGTGGGAGTGACAGCAACGCAGCACAGCCAAGGCAAGTGCCCTAAGGCACAGAACCCGGAAAGAAGACTGGGTGAAGATGAAAGCGCCTGGGACCTGCCAGATTGATCACAGCGCAGCACTGGAGGGCTCAGTCTGACAGCAGAGGACAGTGGGCAGTATGCACAGCAGAGGAGTGGGCAGTATGCACAGTGGGCAGTATGCACAGCAGAGGAGTGTTGAGGGTTGACAGTGGGCACTATGTACAGGAGAGGAGTGTGGAGGGTATGATGGCAGAACACAATACTGGCAGAACACAATAACATTGCGGGATTGATTCCCACATCCACAGGTCAGCAGGTGAGAGGGTGTGTGGGGATAGTCTGGGGAGAGAGGTCTGTCAGCAGGGCGGTGTGAGGTCGTCATGGAGGGATATCAATCAGTGGGTGGGGGCAGTGGCGTAGCGTGGGTTGTCAGCACCCGGTGCAAGGCAAGTAATTTTGCGCCCCCCCCCCAACCTGCGGACTTTTAGCTATCCCTGAGTCCCTTCAAATACAATAGTACTGACCTACCTGATTCCTATACTGACCACTACACTGAGAACTACACTGTCCACTACACTACATTGTCCACTACACTGACCACTATACTATACTCACCACCATACTACACTGACCACCATACTACACTGTCCACTATACTGACCACTATACTACACTACACTGTCCACTATACTACACTGTCCACTATACTACATTACACTGTCCACTATACTACACTACACTTGACCACCATACTACACTGTCCACTATACTACACTATACTGACCACCATACTACACTGTCCACTATACTACACTATACTGACCACCATACTACACTGTCCACTATACTACACTATACTGACCACCATACTACACTGTCCACTATACTACACTATACTGACCACCATACTACACTGTCCACTATACTACACTATACTGACCACCATACTACACTGTCCACTATACTACACTATACTGACCACCATACTACACTGTCCACTATACTGACCACCATACTACACTGACCACCATACTACACTGACCACTATACTGACCACCATACTACACTGACCACCATACTACACTGACCACCATACTACACTATACTGACCACTATACTACACTGTCCACTACACTACACTGACCACTACACTACACTGACCACTACACTGACCACCATACTACACTGACCACCATACTACACTGACCACCATACTACACTGACCACCATACTACACTGACCACCATACTACACTGTCCAACATACTACACTGTCCAACATACTACACTGTCCAACATACTACACTGTCCAACATACTACACTGTCCAACATACTACACTGTCCACCATACTACACTGACCACCATACTACACTGTCCACTAGACTACACTGTCCACTAGACTACACTGTCCACCATACTACACTGTCCACCATACTACACTGTCCACTATACTACACTGACCACCATACTACACTGACCACCATACTACACTGTCCACTATACTACACTAACCACTACACTGTCCACTATACTGAGCACCATACTACACTGTCCACTATACTACACTATACTGACCACCATACTACACTGACCACTACACTAACCACTATACTACACTACACTGACCACCATACTACACTGACCACCATACTACACTGACCCCCATACTACACTGACCACCATACTACACTGTCCACTATACTACACTATACTGACCACCATACTACACTGTCCACTATACTACACTAACCACTACACTGTCCACTATACTGAGCACCATACTACACTGTCCACTATACTACACTATACTGACCACCATACTACACTGACCACTACACTAACCACTATACTACACTACACTGACCACCATACTACACTGACCACCATACTACACTGACCACCATACTACACTGACCACCATACTACACTGTCCACTATACTACACTATACTGACCACCATACTACACTGTCCACTATACTACAATGTCCACTATACTACACTATACTGACCACCATACTACACTGTCCACTACACTACACTGACCTCCATACTAAACTACACTATACTGACCACTATGCTAACCACCATTATTTAGTGATAAATAATAAAGAATTATAGTCCATATAGTAATCAAAAAATCTTCAAATCCAATGTTGAGAATTTCCAAAACTGTGACTGGAGTGCTCTCAGATGATAATAATAATATCATCTGAGAGCACTCCAGTCACAGTTTTGGAAATTCTCAACATTGGATTTGAAGATTTTTTGATTACTATATGGACTATAATTCTTTATTATTTATCACTAATTGATTTGTACACATTTTTGGACTGAGTGTATGGGACATAGGGAATATTATTGTTTTGCACATCTAGGAATATGCTCACTGGCATATTCTAAGGTATATGTGTGGTTTTTGCGAACAAGCCACTGCACGTTGGCTTGGGGGTGAAGATCTAACATATATCTAGGGGTTCAGCACCTTAACCCCCCTTTTCTTCACTTAAGGGTGGTCACATGTGTGATTTATGTTCTAGTTTTGTTTTATATTTTAATGTGACCACATTTATGAGGAATGAAATGTCTCACTGAAGACTGCACTATCGCACAATAGGTTTTCCACACCTTTAGGGTTGATGGTACTCTGTACCACCAATAGGGGTATAATTGGAGGTACAAATTGGTTCTAGGAGTTAGGAACCACACACCCATCCTCCCCTACCACACCCTACCATACCATCCCATTATCCTAAAGGGAGCGCCATACCCCATATATAATTCAAACAGGACCTTATATGGTGGGCACAGCACATGACATGGCAGGCACAGCTGAGCACATTACATGGTGGGCACTGGACATTACAAGTGGGCACTGCACAGAACATTATATGGTGGGCACAACACATTATATAGTGGGTACTGCACATAGCATGGTGGGCACTGCACAGCACATGACAAGGTGGGCACTGCATGACACAGCACAGCACATTACATTGTGAGCACAGCACATTAAATGGTGGACACCACACATGACATGATGAGCCCTGCACACCACATTCCATTGTGGGTACTGCACGGCACATGCCATGGTGGACAATGAACAGCACATTACATGGTGAGTACAGCATATTACATGGTAGGCACTGCATGGTGCAGCACATGACATGGTGGGCACAACACAGCACATGACATGGTGGGCACTGCACAGCAATTTACATGATGGGCACTGCACATGACATGGTGGGCACTGCATGACACAGCACATTACATGGTGGGTACAGAGCATTACATGGTGGGCAATGCATGGCACAGCACATGACGTGGTGGGCACAGCACATTACATGGTGGGCACTGAATGGCACATAACATTACATGGTGGGCACAACACATTACATGGTGGGCACTGCATGGCATAGCACGTTTCATGGTGGGAAATGCAACTGCACATTACATGTTAGGAACTGCACATGACATGGTGGGCACTGTTGAACAGCACAGCACATTACACAGTGGGCACAACACACTACATGCTGGGCACAGCACATGGCAGGGTGGGCACAGCATAGCACATGACATGGTGGGAAGTGCACATGACATGGTGGGCGCTGCACATTACACGTTGGGCACTGCACATTACATGGTGGGATCACTGTATGGCACAGCACATGACATGGTGGACACTGCAAATTACATAGCGGGCATTGCAAGGCACAGCCATGACATGGTGGGCATTGCACATGACATGGTTGGCACTGGATGGCACATCACATGACATGGTGGGCACTGCACATTACATGGTGGGCAATGCAAGGCACAGCACATGACATGGTGGGCACTGCACATTACATGGTGGGCACTGCAAGGCACAGCATGACATAGTGGGCACTGCACATCAAATGAAGGGCAATGTAATGCACAGCACATGACATGGTCAGCACAGCGCATTACATGGTGGGCACTGCAATGTACAGCAAATGACATACTGGACACAGCACATTACATGGGGGGCACTGCAAGGCACATGACATGACATGGTGGGCACAGCGCATTACATGGTGGGCACTGAATGGCACATAACATTACATGGTGGGCACAACACATTACATGGTGGGCACTGCATGGCATAGCACGTTTCATGGTGGGAAATGCAACTGCACATTACATGTTAGGAACTGCACATGACATGGTGGGCACTGCAAGGCACAGCATGACATAGTGGGCACTGCACATCACATGAAGGGCAATGCAATGCACAGCACATGACATTGTTCAGCACAGCGCATTACATGGTGGGCACTGCAACGTACAGCAAATGACATACTGGACACAGCACATTACATGGGGGGCACTGCAAGGCACATGACATGGTGGGCACAGCACATTACATGGGGGGCACTGCAAGGCACATGACATGACATGGTGGGCACAGCACATTACATGGGGGCACTGCAAGGCACATGACATGACATTGTGGGCACAGCACATTACATGGGGGCACTGCAAGGCACATGACATGACATGGTGGGCACAGCACATTACATGGGGGGCACTGCAAGGCACATGACATGGTGGGCACAGCACATTACATGGGGGGCACTGCAAGGCACATGACATGACATGGTGGGCACAGCACATTACATGGGGGGCACTGCAATGCACATGACATGGTGTGCACAGAACTTTACATAGTGGGCACTGCAATGCACATGACAGGACATGGTGGGCACAGAACATTACATGGGGGGCACTGCAAGGCACATGACATGGTGGGCACAGCACATTACATGGGGGCACTGCAAGGCACATGACATGACATAGTGGGCACAGCACATTACATGGGGGGCACTGCAAGGCACATGACATGACATGCGGGGCACTGCAATGCACATGACATGGTGGGCACAGCACTTTACATAGTGGGCACTGCAATGCACATGACATGGTGGGCACAGCACATTACATAGGGGCACTGCAATGCACATGACATGGTGGGCACAGCACATTACATAGGGGCACTGCAATGCACATGACAGGACATGGTGGGCACAGCACATTACATGGGGGGCACTGCAAGGCACATGACATGACATGGTGGGCACAGCACATTACATGGGGGGTACTGCAAGGCACATGACATGGTGGGCACTGGGCACAAGAGAGCACATTACATGGGGGGAAGCAGCAGTCTGTCCCCTAGCACAATAATTACACAACATCACCCTAACAAATGTACTGACCTTATCATAACAGCATGGGAGATGTCCTTCCTCCCGGGCTCCTGCTGGTTAGGACATCAGCGCCCCTCCCCCAGACACTGAGGATCTGTGTGTGTGTGTAACAGATCCTGTGATAGGGGTCAGGCATCGGCAGAGACAGGACTCAGCTGCACTGACTTGTCTCCTCCATGTGAGCACAGAGAGCTCCTCTTCCTTCAGGAAGGCACACAGGAATTGACAAGCCACTGCCATGGGCCTATATTGAGGGAGGGGCCTGGAGCTGCAGCTCCACCAGCCCCTATGTTAATCCGGCCCTGACTATACTGTCCACTACACTGCCCCTCATAGTGACACTACACTGACCTCCATAGTGACACTACACTGACCTCCATACTATACTAAACTACATTGTCCTGCCTACAGTCTCTCTCTCTTGCCCCCCTCCCTCCCTCCCCCTCCCAGTAACAAGACTCTCACTTACCTTCTTCTCCTGGCTGCATCGATCCGGAGGAGGAGGAGAACACAGCGGCGGCTCACTTTCTTCTCTCCCCTGCGCTCTGCTTGCTGCCATGTTCAGTATCCAGCGCCCTGTGATTGGGTGTATGGGGGTCATGTGCGGAGGCGGGGCGCCTCACATGACCCCCATACACCCAATCACAGGGCGCCGGACACTTAACATGGCGGCCGGAGCCCGGGGACACAAAATTAGAAATTAGGAGGAGGCAGCCAGTGACACATACTGGCGCCCCCCTAAATATCGCGCCCGGGGCCACGGCACCCCCTGCACCCCCCACGCTACGCCACTGGGTGGGGGTAACTGGGAGTGATATCTTTTGGAGTAGGGTCTGTCATCTGCAGGTTGGGAAACGGTCACATGTGATATAAGTTGAAGGGAGGTGGCTAACATGGGAAGGGGCTGGGGAGTGACCTGGTTGGTGGGGAGTGTGAAATGGATGATGCGTTTCAAGTTTCTTTCTCATTTGCGGTAATGCTTACTGCCCTCTGAAAAGTGATCTGTGGTGGATTGCTTTTCAACAAGTGGCATTCATAAGGTGCTACTGCCTTGTTTTTTTTACATTGCTGAATGGTAGTTTTACATTGTTCAACTATGCTGCTACTGCAAGCGAGTTTGGCTTGCAGTTGCATAGTGGCCCCATTAAAATCAATAGGCAAGTTTGACAGGCGGTGCTTCCGGTCAAACTCTGCAGGCTCCAAGCTGTCCATTGAGCTCAGTGCCTCTGACAAAAAGTGAGAGGCACTGTGAGTTCGTCCTCTCAGTCTGCTGCAAACAGAGTTTGCCAGCTTGTATTTAAACTAGCCGTGCTGTAGGTAGCTTCTGACAGGCTGCACAAGGAGCCCCATATCTCTGGAACCATATATTATAGGACCCCCAAATTTTAACCAGTGGTGGGGTAGGTCTTCAGCTACCCCTGGTCACCAAGCCACGACCCTTTCGATCATTTTTTGTTTTGTTTTTAGTGATTTTTTTTTTTGGCAAATATCTTAACCACTTTTCACCCGCCATATAGCAGAATGACGGCGACAAAGTGGTTTCAATATCCTGACTGGGCGTCATATGATGTCCTCAGGATATTAAGCCGCTGCGCGCCCCCGGGGGCGCGCATCGCGGAGATCGTTGTTGCGGTGTGTCAGTCTGACACACCACAACTCCGATCTAGGTAAAGAGCCTCTGACGGAGACTCTTTACCACATGATCAGCCGTGTCCAAGAGCCGAGAGCCGATCGGCTGCTCTCCTGACAGGAGGGGTCTGTGCTGATTTTTTATCAGCACAGCCCCCCTCAGATCCCGCCCAGGACCACCAGGGAAGCTGCCCAGGACCACCAGGATGGCCACCACACTGGACCACCAGGTATGCCCCCTAGACCCCCAGGGAAGTATTAAATTGTGCCCAGGCAGCTGCCAATCAATGCCCAGGCAGCTGCCAATCAGTTCCCACTCACAATGCCTACCACTGCCATTGCCACCAGGGATGCCTATCAGTTCCGCGTATCAATGCCCATCAGTGCCGCCTATCAATGCCCATCAGTGCCCAGCAGTGTTGCCCATCAGTGCCCAGCAGTGCCGCCTATTAGTGCCACCCATAAGAACCCATCTTTGGAGCCTTTCAGTGCCCATCAGTTATTAGCCGCTGTCACTCCAACCACTGTCTCGGGTCCTCATTGGATAGATTGATAGCAGCAGGAGCCATTGGCTCCTGCTGCTGTCAATCAAATCCAGTGACACAGGAGTCAGGGGCGGGGCCAAGTCCTGCTGTCTGTGCCGATGGAAATAGCAGCGGGACTCGTGAGCGTGCCCGCATGGGTGCCCCCAGGGAAAGCGACTCTCCATGGGGGTCATCTGATGAAGAGGAGGAGCCAGGAGCGCCGCCGGGCACCCCAGAAGAGGAATATAGGGGCCGCTCTGTGCAAAAACCCTTGCACAGAGCAGCTAAGTATGACATGTTTGTTATTTAAAAAAAAAAAAAACGACCTTTACAATCACTTTAAATTAACGCTATTGACTAATCATTAAAATGCCTTGCTCAGTAAACCTACAAAGACCTTGGAAATCTTATCTAGTGCATTTCTGCTATTAAACATCATGACTTGGGTAAGGTGCTCTGATATTTGACCAATTTCATAATCAAGTATTTCTCGATGCAGATGGAGCTTAGAACTTGGATTTTGATCATGTTGGACAATTGATAAAGCAAAGATCAGTGGCACTAAATTTCAAAACATTAAAATAGAAAACTTACCTTCATCAGTCTGTCCAATTCATAGTTAGTGAATGAGCTTCAGACTTATGCCGTGTACACACGGGCGGACTTTTCGAATCCGTCGGACAATCTTCATCGGACCTGCAGCGGACTTTTTCGGTCGAAAATAAGCCGGACTTTAGATTTCAAACTCGAGTCCGGTCGAAAAATCCGCTTGTCTGTATGCTAGTCTGACGGACGAAAACCGACGCTAGGGCAGCTATTGGCTACTGGCTACTGGCTATCAACTTCCTTATTTAAGTCCAGTCGTACGTCATCACGTATGAATCCGTCGGACTTTGGTGTGATCGAGTGTAGGCAAGTCCGTTTGTTCAAAAGTCAGTCGGAAGTCCGTCAGAAGTCCGTCGAAAGTCTGTCTGAAAGACCGTCGGACCTTTGATGCCGAAAAGTCCGCCCGTGTCGGCATAAGTTCAGGAGCTTTGTGGAAAAAATGGCTCGCATGTGAGGTATTTTTCTGTAAACTCACTTTAACCACTTGCTTACTGGGCACTTAAACCCTCTCCTGCCCAGACCAATTTTCAGCTTTCAGCGCTGACGCACTTTGAATGACAATTGCGCGGTCATACAACACTGTACCCAAATGAAATTTTTATAATTTTTTTCCCACAAATAGAGCTTTCTTTTGGTGGTATTTAATCACAGCTGGGATTTTTATTTTTTGCTAAACAAACAAAAAAAGATGGAAAATTTTGAAAAAAAAAAAAATCATGTTTCATCGTTTGTTATAAAATTTTCCAAACAGGTAATTTTTCGCCTTCATTGATATGCGCTGATGAGGCGGCACTGGTGGGCACTGATAGGCTGCACTGATGGGCACGGATAGGCACAGTTAAGGCGGCACTGATAGGCACAGTTAAGGCGGCACTGATAGGCACAGATAAGGTGGCACTGATGGGGACAGATAAGGCGGCACTGATGGCCACTGATGGGCGCTGATGGGTGGCACTGATGGGTGGCACAGATGGGTGGCACGGATAGGTGGCACTGATGGGCACTGATAGGTACCACTGATGGGGGCACTGATGGGGGGCACTAATGGGTGGCACTGATGGGCAGTGATGGGCGGCACTGATGGGCACTTATGGGCACTGGTAGGTGACACTGATGGGCACTGATAGGTGGCACTGATGTGCAGCACTGTTGTTGTGGCACTGATTGTGGGCGCTGATGGGTGGCACTGTGGGCGCTGATGGGTGGCACTGTGGGCACTGATGGGTGGCACTGTGGACACTGATGGGTGATGCTGATGGGCACTGGTAGGCGGCACTGCTGCCTATTGCTAGGTGTCACTGGCAGGGGGCACAGATGATCGCCATGATCGGGACTGATGTCCCTCTCACGTCCGCCGGTGATCGGCTTTTTTTTCCTCCTCATGTTGTCAGCACAAGGAGAAAAAATAGCCGATTACCGGCTCTGTTTACATCACATGATCAGCTGTCATTGGCTGACAGCTGATCATGTGGTAAGGGGTCGAGACCGACCCCTTACTCCGATCTGTGATCAGGCGAGTCTCATAGACTCGCTGATCACCGAGCACGCCGCGCGCGCCCTGCAGGGGGCGCGCAGGCCGCTCGTGCACAGGACGACGTCAATAGACGTCGTCCCGGCAAAGCAGGTCCGCGCTGTTGCCGTCATTCGGCAATAGCGCGGATATGAACTGGTTAAAACCAAGAACAACAAAGAATATATCACAGCTTACCAGTCCGTAGATGTGCTTGCTTTTTTTCTTTATTTTCACTCGGTGTTTCTTTCCAGTAACACACTGACCTAGGGTGACAATTGTCATTTAGTGTACTGCATCTATGCAGGAGCAGCATTGTCACCCTTGGCTGCTTGAACACATACCTCCTCTTTCCTCATCTTCATAACATGGGGGGATGCTCTATAGCAGTGATAGCCAATCCATACTTGGCGCAGGGGCGCCGTCCCCCTAATCCATGCGCCCGGCCCCTAATCTACATGCTACTGTAGACAGCTGTCTCACGCCAACCACATATATAAATTAATTTCTTCACTGGAATTCACTGATTACTTCAATATTTTGATCACACCTATAGCAAATGTAGCACTACCACTATAGAGGCTACAGATAAAAGCTGGTTCTTCCCTGATAATACAGACACTGCCCACCACCACAAGTACCAATTCATACACTTCCGCTTTAATAACTTATTCTAGAGCAGCGCTTCTCAACCTGGGGGTCGGGACCCCGTTGGGGGTCGAATGACGATTTGCCAGGGGTCACTGAATCCTGGGCTGTTCCTGAAGCCTGCACCGCTCTCCCAGCCTTTTCGTGGCCGCCCAGCAGGGCTGTTCCTGGAGGCCGCAGCTGCCCACTCAGCCTCTTCGCAGACGCCCATTCAGTTCACGACATGGGTGGGGGGGCAGAGACTAGAGGTCAGCTGACTGGTGAGGATTGTGAACTGGGAGGGGCTGGAGGAGACCCCATCTCCTGATTTTGGCATAGGTGTCCCTGCTGCGAGACACAACAGAGCTGGAGACACAGTAAAGCCAGAGACATAGTGAGTAACACTACCTGTGATTATAGTTGCCATTAAAAGTCCCCACTACAGTTCTCAGAACAACAGATGACCTTGATCAAGAGCACCCAAGTTTACTGATCAGAACTCCTCCCAGCACTGCCACTCATCTCAACTCCCCGCCAGCACTGCCACTAATACCACCCCCCCCCCCCCCCAAGGAGTAACAGAAGGAATAAAAATAGAGAATACATGGAAGGGAGAGGAAAAGGGGGGGGGGGGGCGAAGAAAAAGGGAGAGAAAGAATAAGAGAAAGGACAAGAAAGATGGCTAGAGAGAGGGATGGGGAAAAAAACAAGAAATTAGGATAGAGAGAGATAAAAGGGAAAGAAAGGTGAACAAAGAGAAATAGTGATACACCCTAAAATGTACCATAAGGGGTTTTTAATACTGTACAAGTGGAAGGGACTCAGGGAGCGCTAAATGTCCATGGGTTAGGAGCGCAAATTACTTGTCTTGCCTTGGATGCTGACAACCCAAGCTATGAAAAAAATTTTACTGTTAGGGGTTCCCACAACTTGGGAAATTTTATCAAGGGGTCACGGCACTAGAAAGGTTGAGAACCACTGTTCTAGAGGATGTCTTTTTGAACTTTTCCTGCTTGCAGGAGAGGGGTAAGGCCATGGGATACTCCAAAATGCTGCACAGTAACAGGGGACACCTTTCTCTAGGCTCCCACTCCCAAGATTCTGCTGAGAACAGGGGAATGGCCAGTGCTCTAAGGCCCCATACACACTATTAGATTTTCTGCAGATTTTTGTCTTTAGATTTACCAAAACCATGTAGTGCAAGGGCCTGCCTGATTGCATACAAATTTAAATTCTTAAGGTTTGACCTCATATTATATATTTTTGGTAAATCTGACAATAATCTGCAGAAAATCTAATAGTGTGTATGGGGGCTAAGGCTGTATTCACACTACAGCGTTTTGAATCGCGGGCAGATTTGCCACGAATCTGCCTGCGATTTGACAGCGCCGATGTGTGAACGACAAATCGCGGGACTCGCATTTGAGATGCCATTCATCTTAATGACACCTCAAATCGCGGTGCCGGTCTGCCGCGATTGTCGTACGATATTTCTTGGTGCCAGCGCGGCAATCTGCATCGCGGGAAGCATGTTGCCCCAAAGTAGCTCCTGAACTTTTTTTTGGCAACATGCTTCCTGTGATGCACATTGCAGCGCGAATTATCGCACAACAATCGCGGCAGACCCGCACCCAGGGCCGGTGCAACCACTAGGCAAACTAGGCAGCCGCCTAGGGCGTACTGCTGCCTAGGGGCGCCCGGCCGCTGGTTTCCCTCCGCATCTGCATGCTCTGCAGGCTGCAGCATGTAACTAACTAAGTCCCAGGCAGCTGCTCCATCCAACTGGTAGTGTAATTAGAGGCGCAGCGCAGCACTGGAGCCAGCACTAGAGGAAGAAGATCCAATGCTTCCTGTATAACGACACCTTCTGTAACATGGGCAGGGCAAAGGGGGTGGAGTCAGGGGTGGAGCCAACGGGGGAGGCAAAATTAAGTTCCACCTAGGGTGTCAAAACTCCCTGCACCAGCCCTGCCCGCACCGCAATTTGAGGTGTCCTTCAAATGAATGACATCTCAAATGCGAGTCCCACGATTTGTCATTCACACATCGGCGCTGTCAAATCGTTGGATTCCCGCGATTAAAACACTGTAGTGTGAATGCAGTCTGAGACCCTTAGAAAGCTGTTTCATTCCACAGCTACCTCTGGCACTTAGATCCCAAAAGCACAAAGTCACCAGGAATCACAATTCAGGGCCAGTACTCACAAGTCCCCAGGACAGCTGCACACCTTCCAGTTTCCTCCGGACACGTTTCAGTGAGGGAGACAGTCCTTCTCCAGACCTGAACCCTTATGGTGAAATCCTACAGCCAGCTCCTTAGAAAGATCACCTCAGGTCCTTAGCTCTGCCAATGCTGAGACCTCAAAGGCCAGCTCTCTGTCAAGAAAAGAACAATCTCTCCAGGGCTTCAGACTATTTATCACCTCCCTGGCCACCTTCTGGACACTACTCTCCAGGGATTGGCTAGGGCATGATAAATATTCAGGAAGGACATTTGAATCTCCCTTTCTGTGCTCTGGAAGATTTTCCCAGGGGCAGGGGGAAGGAATCAAACTCCCAGCCTGTGAAACCCTGAACACACCGTAGCAAGTAATCACTACTCCCTTGAATTCAGAAGGAGCCAAAAGCAACATTTGCCTAGCACCCTATACTAGCAGGGCCGACTTTAATATTGATTGGACCCTGGGCAAAAAGAAATGTTGGCCCCCCCACCCCTCCATGCAGTTTCGCTCTCCACCTGCTTTGAGACATACAATAAAAAGCAGCTAGACTCAAAATCTGTTTACTAAATCAGATCAGACAGCAACTGTGATTGGTTGCCAGAGGTTACAGTGTATCATTACCACTCACTGACTGGTTGCTAGAGGTTACAGCACATAATTTATGCTTGTTGATTGGTTGCTAGAGATTACTGTACATAAATACTGCTCACTGATTGGTTGCTATAGGTTACTGCACATCATTACTGCATACTGATTGGTTGCTAGAGGTTACAGCACATCATCTCCTCACTGCCTGCATACCATGGACTGGGGAAGTGAGGGGGCCCATTAATAGACAGAAAACTCCTAGGGATCCTAGGACTCCTTGGCTCAGTAGCAGTGCTGGGGGGAGGGGAGAGTGTGATCAGTGGCAATGCTGATTTTTTTTATACTGACTACTAATATAAAGAGGAGTTTCAACACTGGCCACCAATGTAATAGGGGTTTACACTGACCACTAATGTAATAGAAGCATTTACAGTAACCACCAATGTAAGGAGGGATTTATACCAATGTAAGGGGGACATTCACACTAACCACTAGTGTGAATGAAAGGATTCTACACCAAGCACCAATGTAATGAGAAGATTTACACTGACCACCAATGTAACTGAGACATTTAGCCTGCTTTCACATTTGTGTGTGTTGGGAACGCATGCAAAATCGCTTTCCTGACACCACAGAAACGTGTTGCCCTTTAGCAGATACACAGCAGTGCCATTAATTGTTAATGACACCCTCACGCATCTGCTGACATGTGCCTTGGCACCGTGTGATTTTGGAAAAGGGTTTGGGAGTTTCTTCCGCATTTGTAGCGCATAGAGCAGCCCATTGAAATGAATGGGCTGCCCTACACATGACCTACATCTTTATCTACCCTGTCAGTACACCTTTGCATCCTAAAAACCATGCTAACCTCTGCACACCTTCCAAACCTCCCCCACCCTCTCCACTCCAATCCAATCCCCTTCCCCTTTAACTCTACCTGCCTCCTCTGCTCATCTTTGCACCCACCTTCCTTACCTACATACATCCCCTCCTTGCTCACCTGTGCACCCCAAACTGTAATTCCTTCTCTGCCTACCTCTGCACACACCACACTACCCTCCTCCCCACTAATTTGCTTACCATTTCAGAACAGGCTGATGGTAGGCTTAATGACCACAATTGTAGGCAGGACTTTCAAGCATGCCCCTTTACCTCCCCAGTGGGCAGCATCCAGTATAGGTGATGGTGGATATGACCTCAGGGGGGCATGATATACATATGAATACCGCCTCTATTTACACAGGAATGCTGCCGGTTCAACGCTATTTACATATGAATGCCGTCGCTATTTACATATCAATGTCGGTATTTACATGTAAACACAGGTTCTGCAGGTGAGTAATTTGTACACAACAATAGGGCAGAGCTGAGCAGCATTAGTAACAGAACTTCACACTGAGATATCAGGACACAGCACGGGACTAAAACCTCAAGGGACAAGGGAATTATGCGAAGTATGAGGCAGCTGCTTTGGGCCCCACAACAATGACAGGGCCTAGGGCAGATGCCCCTTTTGCCCTGCCTTAAAGACAGCCCTGTATACTAGGATGATCTAATTTCAAAAAATGAAAAATTCTGATGGGTTTGGGAATTTCAGCAAGCAATAAACTAAGAGGTTATTTGTTCTGACATCAACTTTTATCCTTAAATTGTATGTCAGTGCTCTTCTGCAATATATGCACATTTAACCATGTTTTGTCTCTTTAAAGACCCTACAAGTACAGAAATGCTCTTCTGCAATAAATGCACATATCACCATGTTTTGTGCCTTTAAATACCATGCAAGTACAGAAATATACCCGTTGCATAGCTCCAAACTGTTCCTCATTTGGTGGGACTGTCCCTCTTTTGAGACCAAATCCCTCTGTCCTTCATCAGTCTTGGTAGTCCCTCTTTTGGGTCTAACATGTACATCTGTATGCAATATATACTACTTTGGGAATGAAATTGAGGGAAACCATACTAGTGTGCAATGGATACTGCCATCATCCTGAATAATAATTGGAGGAATTGGTATGCAGCGGAGTGTAGGGGACGCCCCTTAGGATTTTTATAGGCAGAAAAAAGAGTAAGGAAAGTATTAACCGTAAAAGGCACCAACAGTGCCAACTTTATTGGTATACAAAAATAGATTAAAAATGTCCAGAGGGACAAGACAAACATGTACAATCAATAATTGGTATCTGTATAAATGACAAAGACAAGTAGAGCATATAGAAATGATATCACCCAGTGCCAGCAACCCCAAACCATCCACCGAGGTGCGGTAGGTCTGGTGGGGGGTAGGTGGCTAATGCATATTTCCCAACATGTTTCGGAGAGGACCGTAGTCACACTGGTATATTCCTTCTTCAGGGGAATTGTTTAACATACAGATGGGTGGATGAAAAATGTTTCTTGTCTCTAGAACATAGACATAGACATCAATAAGTAACATAGCAGAAAACAGAACCATATACATGGTTTATGTTATAGCCATTTGTATATCACAGGAATCATCAAAAAATATATCATGATACTTACATAATAAAGCTCATGCCATGAGAAAAAGGAAAGGCAAAAGAAAATGTCAACGTGCTGGTTGTAGGGGTCCACAGGTGACAGAAGGGGCCAGTGATGACCCGCAGAGCCGTAGAGGCACCTTCACAAGATACGCCTGATCCACCCTGTAGCGAACAATGTCAGCGTTAGGGGGAAAAAAGATTGCACACAGAAGAGAGGCCAGGGGAACTGGTAATTTTGAAAAAAATTCCATGTATATATACAAGCCAACCCTTTAGGGCTTCAGTTTCAAGGGAGGCATATATTTCATACCTGAATTGAGGGGTAGATCAGAAGCGTTAGCTGCTGACAGTTTGAAGTCTATCAGGTGAAGATGTTGGAACAAGAGTATCTGCTGCTGACAAGCCGGTGTCTGCCACTGTGTTGGCACCTGACATCAAGATGTGAGCCAGAGCAGTAAAGTATATATAGGGGAGTGCATGATTGGGGACAATTGCTGACCGCAGTACAGCTGTGTATAAACCCAGCTGAGAAGATTGGAATCGAGGGTGTGTGCGGGGTGGCCAATCAGAGGCAAACCTAGGGGCCGTCACGGCCGCCGCGTTCTCACGCCTGGTGGGCGGAGACATGCCTCGAGGGGCGTATCTCAGGCACAGGGGCGCGCGGCCGCGCCAGAGACTGGCGCGATCGCGTCACGCGTCGACGTGCCACCGGCGGGAAGGCTTCACCGTCGTCATGGAGACGGCGGCGAAGGCATGTAAGCGCTCCACCCCCCACAGCCTGTCCAGGGACGGGAAGGCAAAACCGTCACCGTCCTCGGCTGCGGCAGGGGGAGCCCACCCGCCGGGTGTCAGTGCTCATGCAGCACCGCGGGGACCACATAAGCCCAGACATATCACCCAGCGGGAAAAGGTGAAAGGAACAACCAGCCTGTTGAACAGAGAGAAAGAGGGTAGTCACAGTGTGTCATGGAAAACAAAACATGACTGATGGAATGGACACTGTTAACCAAAATTAAGAAATAAAGAAAATACACAATATGAAGTGTATACATGGTGAAAAATTTAAAGTACAAAGAAATGTAAAAATGAAATAGCATACAATAATACAGTATGAGGGGAGGAAAACAGAGAGAGCGAGGCAACATATTATATGCAAGGGAAATGAACAGGTATACAATGTGGGGAGAGGGGGGGGGGGGGAGGGGGAAGGGAGGGCAAAGCGGGCCAAGGATAACCAAACTCAATAACTGTACAGGGCAAAGAAACAGTGATGGTACATAATTAAGCTTCAATCAACAACCAGGAGGGTTACACCAACGCTATATTTAGTTGTATATAATTGAGAAGTAGAATAGAATAAAGAGTTGAATAAAAATAAATGTAAGTATAAAAGTAAATATTAAGAAAGTCTGAAATAAATTTATTTCAGACCTTCTTAATATTTACTTTTATACTTACATTTATTTTTATACTGTTCATTTCCCTTGCATATAATATGTTGCCTCGCTCTCTCTGTTTTCCTCCCCTCATACTGTATTATTGTATGCTATTTCATTTTTACATTTCTTTGTACTTTAAATTTTTCACCATGTATACACTTCATATTGTGTATTTTCTTTATTTCTTCATTTTGGTTGAACCGCTGGCAATAATCGCATGAAAAATCTGACATGCTGATTTTACCCAAGTTGATCGATCGATCAACTTAGGTACAGTCAGCCTGCCCATACATGGTTCAAATCTCGGCCAGTCCCTGCTGTACCAGCTGAGATTCCAACCATCTATGGTCGGCTTAAGTCCTGTTGTGGACTGACAACATGCAGCATTCTGTGGACTGATTGGTGTCAGTCCTGCCCAGTTTTCTCTTTCCAAAGTACTCAGACCCTTGTACCCCACAAAATAAAGGTCAATTGTTTACCATTATGTAGTCCAAGAGGGGCCAATTACTCACTTTGAGATAACACAGGACTTAAAGTGATAGTGACACTCTACCTCTGCTCCACACACCCAGCACCCCCCATAGTCCTGACAAGGCACCCCCCACACTCAGTACCCGCCTCATAGCCCTGACACTACCCCTCAACCCCCCTATCCCCCACACCCAGCACCCCCCATAGCCCTGATACTGGACCCTCCCCACACCCAGCATCCCCTAAAGCCCTGACATTGCATCCCCCCCACACCCAGCAGTCCCCTAGCCCTGACATACACCCCCTCCCCCCCACACACACAGCATCCCCCACAGCCCTGACACTGCACCCCCTCCTCTCCATAGTACTACCCCCATTCCTGGTCACCCTGTAGCAGTGACATCTCCTGTACCTCATTAGTTCTCTCCTGACACCCCCATGACGCCATGTCATCCTGTAATGATAATATTACACCCAGGTCTGCCCAGCCCCCCTTCCGGTATATGACAGTTGTAATAGTAAATTCTGTATGCGCTTATCTGCCAGAGAATATCCCCCGCCATCAATGTCCCCACTACATCACCAGACACTCCCCTCCCAATCTTCATTATACCAATACTCTTGCCCCCATTTTTATGGTGTATTTCTATGCTCTGATCCCTTGGTAATGATGCAATCTGGCCTTTTTCCTGCTTATAATGTTCACACACAAAATCCATAAGCCTCCCTTTGCTCCCTGTATCCTATTTCCACTATTTCAGCTTAGTCATGATGACTTGATAACAATAAATACGATGTGTCTTGTCTCTGGACTGAACATATGTGATGTTTGTATGCCTGGTTTCATTTAGTATTTCTGCCTAGTGTAAGGATGCAGCATTTACAGGCCGAGAGAGCAAGAATTATAGAGGTATGCTGACCACAAATGTCCATAATAAACATCTTTTTCTAAATGCCAACTCATGCTGTATTTTCAAAATAGTAGACAACAAAGGCAGCTTTGCTGCACACTAGAAAAAGTGTGCTCAGTTATGAAAAGGAATGAAAAATGTTTTATGGGTTGTGAAAAAATAATCCCTTGTTGGTGAATTGAAGGAATGTAATAAATGTTTGATCTTGCAGATGTGCGTCAGTTTAGGGATTGCAGGTTGCAGTAATCTGTCTGATGGGTAAGGGGGGGTTGTTTTTCAGGTAATGGGGTGTGGGCAGTGCGTGGGGTGTACATGGTCAGCCACCGGAGAGGGATGGTGGAAATGTGTCTATTGTGAGCAAGAAGTGGCTTAGTTCAGGGAATGTAGTTTGTAGTGTAGCGGTACCCCCGTGAGGGCTGCTGATTGACTCTATACCCCACTAGCTACCCCGACTCTGCAGATCCTCTCTTACCTCAGACACTTTGGGTTCCGTTCTGCAATGTGACGTTAGCAATAAGAAACTCACACAATATCACTGAACCACTTAGAAAAGTTTACTAAAATATGTAATCAAACACAATGAAGGACGTGAATGAACACAAATTATGATTGGCAAGTGTTATCACTTAATGCACATATGCAGAAAGTATAACCTTGTAATCACTTAAAGGAGTATATGTGAACAGGTGCACAGAGGAATAGAAACTCGATATCTTCAAAACATATATTAAATACCTTCCCACTGAGGCCTCAACACACAGACCAAAATGCAGTATATATTCTTTACATTCAAGAACACAGTGTAAATTCTCGCATGTACTCTATGGCTCCCCCTAGGTTGTAATTCAGAGTTCAACTTATGAGTGTAGCAGCAATGCTTGGTGAAAGAGGAAAATGATTAAAGTTCTTTTAACTCCGAATATCTACAGCTAGCCTGATGTTTAAACTTCAGTATTTGTAATCCACAAAGGAAAAGGAAAAGAAATAACTGTAGAACAAAAGATATGCTGATGACTGCTTAACTGAAGAAATATCACCACTGTAGATTCCTCCTTACGAGTGCAATACAGTACTGACCTTACAGCGCAGGGGAAAAGACAAGGCCCCAAAGTCCAGCTGCAGGATGCCTGTGAAGAAGTAGATCTGCCTCTGTGGAACTACAAGTCTCACCAGCAGTCTGTAGAAAGAACTCACTCAGCAATACTGTACTCTCTACTGGAATGGGCAGGTGTCCTCTCACCTCAATGGACTCCAAAGGCTGTGAGGCTCCGTTCGGAATCCCCTCCTGGTGTCTCTGTCAGGTGAAGATGGCGCCGCCTTGTCGTGCTGCAACTCCCGATGGGCTGAAGTGCAGGGCTTCCAGTTGCTCTGAAGCGCAGGCCAGTCCACTTGCTAGGATGGCAAGGCTGTGTTTCGAGATCCCTCAGAGGCGGGCGATCCTGCTCTCCGGTGTATAGGCCAGTCTCTCACTCCTGGTCACACACACAGACCTCCTGCTGGCAGGTATTGAATGGCGCCCTGAGAGGCTGAAAACAGGCCACGCTGGTCCTTTTATTACCGCTCCCAGCAGGCAGTTCTGTGGGCTTTGCATTGTCTGTCATGTAGTTCAGGGCTGATCCAGCTTACAGAGTCACTTCCTCCTCCAAACTACATCTACCACAATACTTTGCTGCATTCCCTTTCAAGGAATAAGGAAACAACTTAACAGAGCCCAGCAGCCACTAGTGGGAGCCAAACTAATTTGAAACAACAAGAACTGTTCAACTATAATAACTATAGTAGCAAACCCTTGGCTACAGTAGTAATAGTCTAGGTCAGCGATGGCGAACCTATGGCACGCGTGCCACAGCCGGCACGCCGAGCCCTCTCTGTGGGGCACGTGAGAAAATCCTGTATCTCTGAGAAAATCCTGTATCTCGTGCACAGCTCCTCTCCCCATAGAACTACATCTCCCACAAGTCTCTGGGGCCAGGGGTGATGTGTCTAGGATGGGCGTGGACGAGATGAAGGGTTGCTCCGGGTTGGATGGCAGGCGGAACATGTGGTGGGGATTGAGCCAATGGGGAGCCCTGTCTAGGATGGGCGTGGACGAGAAGAAGAGTTGCTCCGGGTTGGATGGCAGGCGGAACATGTGGTGGGGAGATGCCCAATCACAGGCTGTTCTTGTACCCGGGAACTGAGTCGGCTGATAGATGTATTATTGGAGTTCTGTGGCAAGCGTTGTTAAAGTAAGTGTGGGGAATACATGTGTTTAGCTGTGTACACTGTTTCTGTGCCTCTTCAAATAGAATCTATTCCTTGGGGACCTTTTTTTTTCTTCTTGTTCCCAACATTGCCACAAATATGGAAGGGTATGGTCAGAATAATGTTGTGTATATGCTGTCTGTGTTACTCTCTATTAAAGCTGTCAGAGAAGCATTTTCTGTAGGATCTGCATACCTCCCAACTTTTTGAGATGGGAATGAGGGACACCTATCAGCAAAAGTATGCAGGCATAGGACACACTCTCTTGCCACGCCCCCTTAAAGGAGCATTGTGCAAAAAAACAAGATTGGTTAAATCCATAAGTGCTTTTTTTTACCACTATTATTCCTTTATATTGGCTTTTGGAATTTACAAATGCAGCAATTTAGAAATCAGATGAAAGGTTTAGTGCTGGAAAACACTTGATAGATAAAAAGTACATTTTATATAAAGCTATATAGGTCAGACCAAAATGAGGGACAAATGAGGAGGAATGAGGGACAGATGGAAATTGCTCCAAATCAGGGACAGTCCCTCGAAATCAGGGACAGTTGGGAGCTATGGATATGAGCTTTGATGCCATGTTGCTTTGTGTTGGCTATTCAGGTTTATCTGGCTGGGAATGCCTTCTAGATTTAGCAGAGAACACTTCAGTACAGTGAGATGTAAATACATATAGTTTTTGTCCCTGCCTTCCCCCTGTATTTCATGACACCAGAGTCACATGACAGACAGTGCAGAATCACTGGCATTATACAGGAAGGAGGTGTAGAGCTGCTGCTGGGAGTTTGCATTCGACATGCAATGATCTGCACAGGCATTGTGAGTGAACCCCATTGGTAAAGCATTGCTACAGTTGTCCTTGAGTGTTCACCTTCAGAAGGATGTTTCCTGGACATATAGGACTGTGAACTGTGAACATAGTCAGGAATGAGAGATTTTTCAAGTAGTCTTCTGTTCTGCTACAGCAATGCAGGGCAACCAGTACGTCTTCAGCTGGAGTAGAACTACAGATCTCAGCATACCTTGTCAAACAAAGAGTGCATAATGTGCCCCAGCAAGGCATGGGGGGACTGGAAGTTCTGCTGCAGCTGGAGAGTTGCTGGTTGCATGTCACCCCCTGTAACAGGATTTCTTTATCATCCAGCCAGTGCTTCTACTGAACAACTAGTAATTTAAAGTGCACCTGTCATGCAACTTGCGTGTATTGAATATTAATGTATAGTTAGTAGAATAGTGATACTGGAATTTGATTGCACAATGCTAGGACAGCTTCCAAAAAATGTAACTTTTGTCAAAATGTGTTCTAGTTTTAGATCTTCTTGTACAAAACACTATGACTACATAGTGAATACACAATGATTTCTGATGTGTCCCATGTTCACCCCCAGACCTCATAGCACACGCCCATCAAGTTCTGTATATGTTGGCACTTTGAAATGAATACGTTGGTTTTGTGTTGCAGTTTGGGCACTCGGGCTCAGAAAAGGTTCGCCATCACTGGTCTAGGTGGTTACAGACAGTCATTGGTCTTGGGTTTATTTAACATAGCCATCAGTATGGAGTCGGGGATTTCTTCATAAATTCTGCTGGTGCTTGGACAGGAATACATACAGGTAGGCTGCAGATTATACCACAGTAGGGCAAAGAATTGTATTATATCTATTTACAATGCGGTGTGAAACTGTAAGGCCTCTTTTACATGAACGATCCATTCAGGTACGCCTGTCAGTCTTTTAGGCGGACCTGAACGGACCCTCCATAGACCTCTATGGAGCGTCGGATGTCAGAGGTGACATGTCCGCTGACATCCGACCCGCTCCGATCCGAAAAAGTGTAACGGAGGAAAAACCTACTTTTCCATCCGTTATCGAATCGGGTGACGACGGACTCTACGGTCCGTCATCATCCGATCCCCCATAGGGGAGAGCGGCACTCTGACAGGTCCGTCGCTGCACAGTGTGCAGCGACGGACCTGTCATCTGCCTGCTCAGCGGGGATCAGCGGAGCGATCCCTGCTGAGCAAGCGGATGTTCACGGGGCGGATCATCATGGATCCGTCCCATGTGAAAGGACCCTAAAGGGTTATTTATTTATGAAAAAAGATTATTTCTTTTCAACATCTTATAATAGAAGCTAAGTAAAATCTGGGTTTTTTTCCCCAAATTTTCTGTATTTTTTTCATTTATATAGCAAAAAAGGAAAAACCCAGTGGTAATTAACCGCTTACAGACCGGAAGATTTGGCTGCTTAACCACTTTAATACAGGACATTTATACACCCTTCCTGGAAAAAAAAAAAACACTTTTTTTAGTTTCTATTGTAAAATTTTGCAAATAAGTCATTTTTATTCATAAGTTTGGGCCAAAATGTATACTGCTACATATCTTTAGTAAAAATAACCCAAATTAGTGTATATTATTTGGTTTCTGTGAAAGTTATAGTCTACAAGCTATGGTGCAAATCATTGAAAATCGATCACACCTGATCACACCTGATGTACTGAAGGCCCATCTCATTTCTTGAGACCCTAACAAGCCAGGAAAGTACAAATACCCCCCAAATGACCCCTTTTTGGAAAGCAGACATTCCAAGGTATTTAGTAAGAGGCATATTGAGTTTTTTTAAGCTGTAATTTTTTCCCACAATTCTTGGGAAAATTAAGATTTTTTTTTTTTTTTTTACACAAAATTGTCATAATAAAAAGTTATTTCTCTTACACCGCACATGAAAACTTACAATGACACCCCAAAATACATTCTGGTACTCCTCCTGAGTATAGCGATACCACATGTGTGAGACTTTTACACAGCCTGGCCACATACAGAGGTCCAACATCCAAGTAGCACCTCCAGGCGTTCTACGAGCATACATTGCACATCTCATTTGATGACAACCTATCACACTTTTGAAGGCCCTGGAGCACCAGGTCAATAGAAACGCCCATAAAATGACCCCATTTTGGAAAGCTAACACTCCCATATTTAATCTATAAGGCATAATGAGTCTTTTGAATGGTTAATTTTTTTTCCAGAAGTTTTTGGAAAATGTGGGAAAAAAATTAAACGCATTTTTTTTACACAAAGTTGTCCATTTATAAGATATTTCCAACACATAGCATGTACATAGCAAAAATGACACCCCAAAATACATTCTGCTACTCCTCCTGAGTATGGCGATACCACATGTGTGAGACTTTTACATAGCCTGGCCACATACAGAGGCCCAACATCCAAGTAGCACCGTCAGGCGTTCTAGGAGCATAAATTACACATATAATTTCCTGACAACCTATCACACTTTTGAAGGCCCTGGAGCACCAGGACAATGGAAATGCCCACAAAATGACCCCATTTTGGAAAGCCAGCACCCCAATGTATAATCTATGAGGCATAATGAGTCTTTTGAAAGGTTCATTTTTTTCCAGAAGTTTTTGGAAAATGTGGGAAAAAAATGAAAACGCATTTTTTTTACACAAAGTTGTCCATTTATAAGATATTTCCAACACACAGCATGTACATAGCAAAAATGACACCCCAAAATACATTCTGCTACTCCTCCTGAGTATAGTGATACCACATGTGTGAGACTTTTACATAGCCTGGCCACATACAGAGGCCCAACATCCAAGTAGCACCGTCAGGCGTTCTAGGAGCATAAATTACACATATAATTTCCTGACAACCTATCACACTTTTGAAGGCCCTGGAGTACCAGGACAATGGAAATGCCCACAAAATGAACCCATTTTAGAAAGCTAACACCCCAATGTATAATCTATGAGACATAATGAGTCTTTTGAACGGTTCATTTTTTTCCAGAAGTTTTTGGAAAATGTGAGAAAAAAATTAAAACGCATTTTTTTTACACAAAGTTGTCTATTTATAAGATATTTCCAACACATAGCATGTACATAGCAAAAATGACACCCCAAAATACATTCTGGAACTCCTCCTGAGTATGGCGATACCACATGTGTGAGACTTTTACACAGCCTGGCCACATACAGAGGCCCAGCATCCAAGTACAAAATCACATGGGGAGCAGGGGAAGGGAAGAACCCAATAGGGTGGGTTCAAGAAAGGGGTTACTTAGTGCAACACTAAATTAAAGTGTGGATATAGTGGTAAAAACAATTTTATTAAACTTCGCATAAAATTGAAACACAATAAACTTACTATTACTAGAAATAGATAGTGCAATCAGGCCTTGATGAACCAGACAAGACAGACTGGACAAACATTACATATAGAAAACACTGAACTGAACCTACAAGTGTTCCTTGAACCCTAAACTAGGTTAGACTATACCATAGTGTGTATCTCTTTTAACACACTATATGGTGGGTGCCAAAAAATCCTATGTGTGTTTTTTAGTTCAACTTTAACTATCTATTATTCTCACAGCGAAACCATCCTCTTAGACCACAATGTTTCATGGACAAGGTATAGGCTACCCTGTACCTTGCCATGATAGGGCGCCATTTAAATTTTGAATAGGGATTAACTCCCCTAGGGGAATAATTATAGTATGATCACTGAATAGACGTCACCCCGCCGCGCTAAAACTGATGTGTATATCCGTACATGTGCACACTCGGCATGACACTTGGGTGCTCTCTCCTCTATTCTATTCTATTCTTTACTTGGTACCACTTAATAACTATGGTTTTGGTCCCTATTCTTTCCGTCTCTATGTCTGTTCCCCTCTTCTCACCCACTTCAGACCATGTTCTCCCTATTACCTCCACTAAAAGGCAAGGAGGTCTTTAATAAATGCTAGGAAACTTTCCTAAAGAGAAATGATTGAGCATTCGTTGCATTTAAAATAGATCACATTGTTTACATTGGCAGACAGGCCATTATGAACAACCAGCCACCTACGATTGGCTTAAAATCCCTTCAATCACTTTACAATTTTCCATTGGCGGCGATCCTCAGCGAAAGACACTATAAGAAGGGTGTGAGGCAACCGACCAATGAACGTCCAGAGATGAAGCTACGTCATTGAATCACGGCGAAACGCGTTGACGTCACTGCGCCACCCGGTCCGTGCGCTCAGGGCAGTGAGGGTGATACTCAGCGAAGAAGCTGATACGAGGAGGACACATCCGCTGCTCCGAAAGGGGTAATCTAAAGGTTTACCAAGCGCATCCGTGAGACGGGACCCCCCACCTACACTGACAAGCGGAGCACCGCAACTTACAGCAGGATTCTGTGGATATCCCGTGCCTAAAATAGGAACGCAACGGCGGTCTTGGCAACTAGGACTAATGGACTACAAGCACCCCTGAGATAGAGCAGCGTGGAAGGCAGTGGTAATGTACAGCCAACACTAACATCATTAAATACCAACAGCAATTGTGTAACGACCACACCACAAGCTTACGATATAAGCGATTACACTGCCACCTGAACACCAATTAAGACTGATTATTGTCAACTTATGGTACCATTGCACATTTGGCATCTCCAACATTCCTATAGGTTACCAAGGACTTCCGGATAATCATATAGGAGTAACACAGTTACAGGACTAGTTGCATACATTGCCCTATATCTAACTCAGAGGAACACTTCACTCCTAATACCTAAACTATAACGGTATCCCATCCTGCCTCATCACACTACAGGTGTCTCCTCTCTCACTGCATCCAACTCTCTCCTATTGCACCATGCCACATGGGCCTATACATTAATCTAAACACTAAATTGGAATTCCCATTTGGGTGTAAATAAACGATATAATTTGACAGATTGATCTTACCAATAGGCCAATGTGGCAACTTGCAATATGCCCTGACCGGGTGGCAATAAATGTTTTCTATATGTAATGTTTGTCCAGTCTGTCTTGTCTGGTTCATCAAGGCCTGATTGCACTATCTATTTCTAGTAATAGTAAGTTTATTGTGTTTCAATTTTATGCGAAGTTTAATAAAATTGTTTTTACCACTATATCCACACTTTAATTTAGTGTTGCACTAAGTAACCCCTTTCTTGAACCCACCCTATTGGGTTCTTCCCTTCCCCTGCTCCCCATGTGATTTTGTACAAGTTATGGTTACAGCAACAACACCCCAATGGGTAAAAAGTGTCTAATATATTTAGCAATTTAACTAAGGTGTACACACGCCTTTCCCCTTTTCCCTTCCCTCCTCCTCCCCCCCCCCCCCCTTTAATTTTTGATGCCCAGCATCCAAGTAGCACCGTCAGGCGTTCTAGGAGCATAAACTACACACATAAATTCCTGCCAACCTATCACATTGTTGAAGGCCCGTCATATTTCTAACACATAGCATGTACTGTACATACCAATTACAAACCAAAATACATTCTGCTGAGCAAAGGGTAAAGAAAAGATTACCTGCGGTTTTAGTAGTGCAGTGGTCCACAGAGGAGAGCATCGGTCCAGGCAGCAGGCAGGAACGTGGACAGCGACAGCAAAACAGGCAGCAGGCAGGAATACTGTCCATAGTTAGTACAGGCAGAGATATGGTCAGCACAGTCAAAGTATTTGTCCAGGGAGCAGGCATGACCATCAAGCTTAAGGCATCGGTCAGGAAAGAATGGGAACAGGGGTAGAGGCTTCTCCCACCCAAATCTCTTTGAAGCCTCTGGACAACCAGACCCTGTACTGGTAACACAGAAAACCAAAAACTGTTTTTCTCAACTCAGAACACTATTCTGGAGCCCCTCACATATGTGAGACCCCTGTGTAGCAGGGTAAAGATCAGTCCAAGGGGCAGACAAAAACATGGTCAACGGGCTGAGGTCAGTACAGGTAAAGGGCAGAAATAGACGGTAGGCAGAGGCATAGTCAATGGTCCAGGGTCAGTTCACGTGAAAGGCAGAAACATGGCGGATAAACAATGCAGACGGCAGGCAGAGGCGTAGTCGATAAACAGGCCAGGGTCAGTTCACATGGAAGGCAATGATATGGTTGGTTGAGGCATCAGGGAAATATTCAGGACAGGAATTGAAAACGGGGAAATATGGGCTAATGGTTTACAAGAGTGTGATAGTGTCTGAAGCATTCTCTGATGCAAAGGCCAGGTTGGGAGGGACATTGGGGACAATGAAAACTGGTGTCTTTCCTTACTCCTCTTTTGGTGTACACCCGACATTTTTTTTGGCGTCGTCTTCTGAATCCTGATGGTGGAATATGGTCAGGAAAATGGCGCTCATGTAGTCTGCTGACACAATCGGAGCGAATGCTTTCTGGGGGGGATACTTGTTGATATATCAGGGCAGTGACAATCTCTTCAGTAAACTTTTCGTGTTGATAAATAGGGCTGCAACATTTGATCATTTAAATCCACCCCCCCCCCCCCCACCATGAATTTATTGTACTCGAGGATACAGGAAGGCTTTCGAATGGGACCGCGTCTTCTGCGAAGTTCCACTGAGGTGTCATCATGGATGGTGGACATGATGTACACATCTTTCCTATCCCTCAACTTCACAGCCAATACTTCCTCGTTCCTCAAGCTAGTCGATTCCCCCCTTTGTAGCGTTGTGATGACTAGATTCTGTGGGAAGCCCTTTCTGTTTTTCCTTGCTGTACCAGGCCAAAGTATTTTTTAGGTATAGGTGGCGGAAAAGGGGCAAACTGGTATAGTAATTGTCCATGTAAATGTGATACCCCTTTTGGAGGAGTGGGAATGCCAACTCCCAGACAATTTTTCTGCTTATTCCCATGTACGGTGGACACTCGGTTGGCTGGAGCTGGGAGTCTTTGCCTTCGTACACGCGGAATGAGTGCACATATCCGATGGAGCTTTCACAGAGCTTGTTGAGCTTCAGCCCATACCTCGCCTTCTTACTGGGGATATACTGCTTGATTCCCAGCCGGCCTGTGAAATGGACCAGGGGTTCGTCCACAGAGATGTTCTTGTCAGGGATATACATTGATTGATTAACAAATCTTTTGGAGAAAAAATCAATTAGGGGGCAAATTTTATATAATTTATCTGAGTCTGGGTGATTTCAGGGGGGGGGGGGGGGCACTGTAAATTATTGTTGAAATGCAGGAAGCGCATTATAATTTCATATCGGGACCTGGACATGACAGATGAAAAAATTGGCATGTGGTGCATAGGATTGGTCGACCAATATTTATGCACTTCTTCATTTTTTTTGTAAGCCCCATGTTGAGTGTTAGGCCTAAAAACAATTTAAGCTCCTCCACTGTTAGGGGTCTCCATTCAAAAGGGTGGGTATAGCTTGAGCTGGGGTTATTTTCAATGAATTGCTGGGCAAAAAGGTTGGTGTGGTACATGATGCCTTGAACTAATTCGTCAGTGAAAAATAAATTAAAAAAATACATTTCGGAAAAACCTTCTGTGTTGACTTGCACGCCTGGCTGTGCTGCGAAAGGGGGGATCGTGGCTGACCCTGTGCTAGAAGGCAGCCACAATGGGTTTGCCAAGGCATCTGGAAGCTGGGTTTGGGCCCTAATTCTTTGGCGTGCAATTCCTGCACTTGTACTGGGCCTTTCCTCCTGGGGTCTAGCAGCGCTTGTACTGGGTCTAGCGCCGTTGGCACTGCTTGTGGCTGCCTGGTGTTCAGACCGTCTTCTTTTTGGACTTTCCTTCAGGGGACTCATATTCCGAACCAGAATCGGAATCAGAACTGGGCGGTAAGAGTTCCCCGTTGCTCTCATCGGTCAGACTTCAGAATTTGATATGCCTCTTCTGGCGTGTATACCTTTCTGGACATAGTGGCTGTATGACGGGTGACACTGATGGGCTGCACGTCAGGGACTAATAGGCTGAACGTCAGGTACTAATGGGCCGCACCTTGGTAGTAAATGGCTCCAGACAGGTACTCCTGATGGATCACGGGACAGGTATTCAGACGGGATGAATGGATGACAGGTACTCTGACGGGATGGATGGCAGGTACTCTGGTGGCGGGTACTCTGGTGGCGGATACTCCTGGTGACGGGTACTCTGATGGCGTGTACTCTGGTGACAGGTACTCTGATGGCGGGTACTCTGGTGACAGGTACTCTGATGACAGGTACTCTGATGGCGGGTAATCTGGTGACAGGTACACCTGTGACAGGTACTCCGATGACAGGTACTGTGGTGAAGGGTACTCCTGTGACAGGTACTGTGGTGACAGGTACTCTTGTGACAGGTACTGTGGTGACAGTTACCCTGGAGGACAGGTACTGTGGTGACAGGTACTCCTGTGACAGGTACTCCTGTGACAGGTACTCCGGTGACAGGTACTGTGGTGACAGGTACTCTTTATTGGGGGTGGGGCAATCTGGACACTGTAGAATAATCTGTAACTGTAATCTGTAACACACTGTTAGCTGATCTTCTCCTCACACTGGATCGGTGTGTGAGGAGAAGAACCCAGCAGCCATTACACTGCGGTTTGTTGACATTTGTGACCGGCTGTGATTGGACACAGCCGGTCACGTGGTAAAGAGCCAATTTCATTGGCTATTTACCCTGATTGGGGCTGGGCTTTGTCAGAGGAAAAAGCCTCAACCCTGATCGCCGTGCTGCGCGCCTACGGGGGTGCGCACGAGCGGCGTGTACGTTGCTCTGCATAGTGTCTGGCTGTGATTGGATACAGCCGGTCACCATGCTTCTCACACTCCACCACCTGCTCATTACCCACTTTGGGGAACGGCTGTTTCTTGAGGGGCACGGCGGATCCCTCGATCGCCACGCTGCGGGCCCCCGGGGGCCTGCAGTAGCAGCGGAAAGCCCAGGACGTCATATGAGGCCCGCCCAGGATGGGAGATCCCACCTGCGACACCATATGACTATGGCTGGGTAATACAGTGGTTAATGACCAGGCCGTTTTTTGCGATATGGCACTGCGTCACTTTAACTGACAATTGCGCGATCGTGCGACGCTGTACCCAAACAAAATTGAAGTCCTTTTTTTCACGCAAAAAGAGCTTTCTTTTGGTAGTATTTAATCACCTCTGCGGTTTTTATTTTTTGCGCTATAAACAAAAAAAAGCAACAATTTTGAAAAAAAAACAACATTTTTTACTTTTTGCTATAATAAATATCCCCAAAAATGTTTTTAACCAGTAACGAATGACGGCTACAGCGCAGCTCCATAACTCTGGGAGGGCGTACATTGACGTCCTCCTAGAATCCCGCTCCCGCGCTCCCCCTGGGGCGTGCACCTAGGAATATCCGTGACCGCCGTGTCCACAGGACCCGGCACATCACGGATCACAGTAAATGGCCGCTGACAGCGGGCGTTTACCATGTGATCGGTCCGTCAAACAAAACAAACCGGTGTCACGTCCAGTTCCTCTCTCCCCTCTCCGTACTGATCGGTACAGTGTGAGCGGAGAGGGGAGAGATCGGTGGCAGCAGTGCTGTGGGCTGGATCTGTAGTGCCCACAGCACTGATATGTGCCCATTGCAGCCTCATCCAGCCTTTCATCCATCCATGCTCAGCCATCCATACTCAGCAATACTCATCCATCCATCCATGCTCAGACATCCCATCCACCCCATCCATACTCAGCCATACCCAGTCATACTCAGCCATACCCAGCAATACCCAGCCGTACTAAGCCGTACCCAGCCGTACTCAGCCGTACCCAGCCATCCCATCCATACCCAGCCATCCCCAGCCATACTCCGCCGTACCCATATAGGTACAGCGTTGCATGACTGAATAATTGTCATTCAAAATGTGAGAGCACCGAAAGCTGAAAATTGGTCTGGTTAGGAGGGGGGTTTAGGTGCCCAGTGGTCAGCTTGGTTAAAAAACAAACGTCTTCATCAGTTTAGGCCGATATATATTCTTCTACATATTTTTGGTAAAAAAAACCCGCAATAAGCTTATATTGATTGGTTTGCGCAAAAGTTATAGCGTCTACAAACTATGGGAAAGATTTATGGCATTTTAATTTTTTTACTAGTAATGGCGGTGATCTGCATTTTTTAGCATTACTGCGACATTGCGATGGACAGATCGGACACTTTTGACACATTTTTGAGACCATTGACATTTATACAGCGATCAGAGCTATAAAAATGCACTGATTACTGTGTAAATGTCACTGGCAGGGAAGGGGTTAACACTAGGGGGCGATCAAGTGCTTAAATGCGTGTTCCCTGGGTGTGTTTTAACTGTATGGGGATAGGACTGACTGGGGGAGGAGACAGATCGTTTGTTCCTACTTAGTAGGAACAAACGATCTGTCTCCTCTCCCCTGACAGAACAGGGATTTGTGTGTTTATATCGTGCCAACCACATTTGTGTGTTTATATCGCGCCAACCACATATATAAATTAATTTCTTCACTGGAATTCACTGATTACTTCAATATTTTGATCACACCTATAGCAAATGTAGCACTTCCACTAAAGGGGCCACAGATAAAAGCTGTTTCTTCCCTGATACTACAGACACTGCCCACCACCACAAGCACCAGTTCATGCACCCCCGGCTTTAATAACTTGGTGTAGAGGATGTCTTTTTGAACTTTTCCTGCTTGCAGGAGAGGGGTTAGGCCATGGGATACTCCAAAATGCTGCACAGTAACAGAGGACGCCTTTCTCTAGGCTCCCACTCCAAGATTCTGCTGAGGACAGGGGAATGGCAGTACTGTAAGGCTGTATTCACACTACAGCATTTTGAATCGCTGGCAGATTTGCCACAAATCTGCCTGCGATTTGACAGCGCCAATGTGTGAATGACAAATCACGGGACTCGCATTTGAGATGCAATTAATTTGAATGACACCTCAAATCACGGTGCGGGTCTACTGCGATTGTCGTGCGATATTTCTTGCTGCCAGCGTGGCAATCCACATCGTGGGAAGCATGTCGCCCCAAAGTAGCTCCTGAACTTTTTTTGGGCAACATGCTTCCCATGATGCAGGTTGCAGCGCGAATTATCGAAAGAACAATCTCTCCAGGGCTTCAGACTATTTATCACCTCCCTGGCCACCTTCTGGACACTCCTCTTCTGGGATTGGCTAGGGCGTAATAAATATTCAGGATGGACATTTGGATCATCCTAGTATAGGGTGCTAGGCAAATGTTGCTTTTGGCTCCTTCTGAAATCAAGGGAGCCATGATTATTTGCTGTGGTGTGTTCAGGGTTTCACAGGGTTTCAGGAAGATTTTTCCAGGGGCAGGGGGAAGGAATCAAACTCCCAGCCTGTGAAACCCTGAACACACCATAGCAAATAATCATGGCTCCCTTGACTTCAGAAGGAGCCAAAAGCAACATCTGCCTAGCACCCTATACTAGGATGATTTAATTTAAAAAAAATGGAAAAATTCTGATGGGTTTGGGAATTTCTGCAAGCAATAAACTAAGAGGTTATTTGTTCTGACATCAACTTTTATCCTTAAATTGTATGTCAGGGTAAAGAAAAAAGAAAAAATATGCAGTCAGTGGCGGCTGGTGCTCAAAATTTTTTTGGGGGGGCACAAACAAACTGAAAAATTCTGAAAAATACCGAAAAAAAACATCAATTGCAGCCTCACTGTACCCATCAATTGCATCCACTGTGTCCATCAATTGCATCCACTGTGTATATCAATTGCAGCCACTGTGCCATCAAATGTAGCCACTGTGCCATCAATTGCAGCCACTGTGCCCTTAATTGCAGCCACTGTGCCCATCAATTGCAGCCACTGTGCATATCAATTGCAATCACTGTGCCCATCAAATGCAGCCACTGTGCCATCAAATGCAGCCACTATGCCCATCAATTGCAGCCACTGCGCCCATCAAAAGCAGTCACTGTGCCCATCAAATGCAGCCACTGTGCCCATCAATTGCAGCCACTGTGCCATAAATTGCAGCCACTGTGCCATCAAATGCAGCCACTGTGCCCATCAAATGCAGCCACTGTGTGATCAATTGCAGCCACTGTGCCCTGAATTGCAGCCACTGTGCCCATCAATTGCAGCCACTGTTCCATCAAATGCAGGAACTATGCCCATCAAATGCAGCCACTGTGCCATCAATTGCAGCCACTGTGCCCATCATTTGCAGCCACTGTGCACATCAATTGCAACCACTGTGCCCATCAAATGCTGTCATTGTGCCCATCAAATGCAGCCACTGTGCCCATCAATTGCAACCACTGTGCCCATCAAATGCTGTCACTGTGCCCATCATTTGCAGCCACTGTGCACATCAATTGCAACCACTGTGCCCATCAAATGCTATTACTGTGCCCATCGAATGCAGCTACTGTGCCCATCCATTGCAGCCACTGTGCCATCAATTGCAGCCACTGTGCCCATCAAATGCAACCACTGTGCCATCAATTGCAGCCACTGTGCCCTCAATTGCAGCCACTGTGCCCATCAATTGCAGCCACTGTGCACATCAATTGCAACCACTGTGGCCATCAAATGCAGCCACTGCGCCCATCAATTGCAGCCACTGTACCAATCAAATGCCATCACTGTGCCCATCAAATGCCGCCACTGTGCCTTCAATTGCAGCCACTATGCCCATCAATTGCAGCCACTGTGCCTTAAAATGCAGCCACTGTGCCCATCAAATGCAGCCACTGTGCCCATCAATTGCAGCCATTGCAGCCACCGTGCCCATCACATGCTGTCACTGTGACCATGAAATGCCGCCACTGTGCCCATCAAATGCAGCCACTGTGCCCATCAATTGCAGCCACTGTGCCCATCAAATGCAACCACTGTGCCATCAATTGCAGCCACTCTGCCCTCAATTGCAGCCACTGTGCCCTCAATTGCAGCCACTGTGCCCATCAATTGCAGCCACTGTGCACATCAATTGCAACCACTGTGCACATCAATTGCAGCCACTTTGCCCATCACATGCAACCACTGTGCCATCAATTGCAGCCACTGTGCCCATCAATTGCAGCCACTGTGCACATCAATTGCAACCACTGTGGCCATCAAATGCAGCCACTGCGCCCATCGATTGCAGCCTCTGTGCCAATCAAATGCCGTCACTGTGCCCATCAAATGCCGCCACTATGCCCTCAATTGCAGCCACTATGCCCATCAATTGCAGCCACTGTGCCATCAAATGCAGCCACTGTGCCCATCAATTGCAGCCACTGTGCCCATCAATTGCAGCCACTGTGCCCATCAATTGCAACCACCGTGCCCATCAAATGATGTCACTGTGACCATCAAATGCCGCCACTGTGCCCATCAAATGCAGCCACTGTGCCCATCAATTGCAGCCACTATGCCCATCAATTGTAGCCACTGTGCCCATCAAATGCAACCACTGTGCCATCAATTGCAGCCACTGTGCCCTCAATTGCAGCCACTGTGCCCATCAATTGCAGCCACTGTGCCATCAAATGCAGCCACTGTGCCCATCAATTGCAGCCACTGTGCCCATCAATTGCAGCCACTGTGCCCATCAATTGCAACCACCGTGCCCATCAAATGATGTCACTGTGACCATCAAATGCCGCCACTGTGCCCATCAAATGCAGCCACTGTGCCCATCAATTGCAGCCACTATGCCCATCAATTGTAGCCACTGTGCCCATCAAATGCAACCACTGTGCCAAT
This sequence comes from Lithobates septentrionalis, assembly GCA_037952835.1. Classification (NCBI taxonomy): domain Eukaryota; kingdom Metazoa; phylum Chordata; class Amphibia; order Anura; family Ranidae; genus Lithobates; species Lithobates septentrionalis. The sequence goes on from JBBDGP010000108.1 coordinate 1,196,769, forward strand.
CAAATGCCGTCACTGTGCCCATCAAATGCCGCCACTATGCCCTCAATTGCAGCCACTATGCCCATCAATTGCAGCCACTGTGCCATCAAATGCAGCCACTGTGCCCATCAATTGCAGCCACTGTGCCCATCAATTGCAGCCACTGTGCCCATCAATTGCAACCACCGTGCCCATCAAATGATGTCACTGTGACCATCAAATGCCGCCACTGTGCCCATCAAATGCAGCCACTGTGCCCATCAATTGCAGCCACTATGCCCATCAATTGTAGCCACTGTGCCCATCAAATGCAACCACTGTGCCATCAATTGCAGCCACTGTGCCCTCAATTGCAGCCACTGTGCCCATCAATTGCAGCTACTGTGCACATCAATTGCAACCACTGTGCCCTTCAATTGCAGCCACTTTGCCCATCAAATGCAACCACTGTGCCATCAATTGCAGCCACGGTGCCCTCAATTGCAGCCACTGTGCCCGTCAATTGCAGCCACTGTGCACATCAATTGCAACCATTGTGGCCATCAAATGCAGCCACTGCGCCCATCAATTGCAGCCACTGTGCCAATCAAATGCTGTTACTGTGCCCATCAAATGCCGCCACTATGCCCATCAAATGCAGTCACTGTGCCCATCAATTGCAGCCACTGTGCCCATCAAATGCAACCACTGTGCCATCAATTGCAGCCACTGTGCCCTCAATTGCAGCCACTGTGCCCATCAATTGCAGCCACTGTGCACATCAATTGCAACCACTGTGGCCATCAAATGCAGCCACTGCACCCATCAATTGCAGCCACTGTGCCAATCAAATGCCATCACTGTGCCCATCAAATGCCGCCACTGTGCCTTCAATTGCAGCCACTATGCCCAGCAATTGCAGCCACTGTGCCTTAAAATGCAGCCACTGTGCCCATCAAATGCAGCCACTGTGCCCATCAATTGCAGCCATTGCAGCCACCGTGCCCATCACATGCTGTCACTGTGACCATGAAATGCCGCCACTGTGCCCATCAATTGCAGCCACTGTGCCCATCAATTGCAACCACCGTGCCCATCAAATGATGTCACTGTGACCATCAAATGCCGCCACTGTGCCCATCAAATGCAGCCACTGTGCCCATCAATTGCAGCCACTATGCCCATCAATTGCAGCCACTGTGCCCATCAAATGCAACCACTGTGCCATCAATTGCAGCCACTGTGCCCTCAATTGCAGCCACTGTGCCCATCAATTGCAGCTACTGTGCACATCAATTGCAACCACTGTGCCCTTCAATTGCAGCCACTTTGCCCATCAAATGCAACCACTGTGCCATCAATTGCAGCCACTGTGCCCTCAATTGCAGCCACTGTGCCCGTCAATTGCAGCCACTGTGCACATCAATTGCAACCATTGTGGCCATCAAATGCAGCCACTGCGCCCATCAATTGCAGCCACTGTGCCAATCAAATGCTGTTACTGTGCCCATCAAATGCCGCCACTATGCCCATCAAATGCAGTCACTGTGCCCATCAATTGCAGCCACTGTGCCCATCAAATGCAACCACTGTGCCATCAATTGCAGCCACTGTGCCCTCAATTGCAGCCACTGTGCCCATCAATTACAGCCACTGTGCACATCAATTGCAACCACTGTGCCTATCAAATGCAGCCACTGCGCCCATCAATTGCAGCCACTGTGCCCATCAAATGCTGTCACTGTGCCCATCAAATGCCGCCACTGTGCCCTCAATTGCAGCCACTATGCCCATCAATTGCAGCCACTGTGCCATCAAATGCAGCCACTGTACCCATCAAATGCAGCCACTGTGCCATCAATTGCAGCCACTGTGCCCATCGATTGCAGCCACTGTGTCCATCAATTGCAGCCACTGTGCACATCATGTGCAACCACTGTCCCCTTTAAATGCAGCCACTGTGCCCAACAATTGCAGGTACTGTGCCCATCAAATGCTGTCACTGTGCCCATCAAATGCCGCCACTGTGCCCATCAAATGCAGCCACCGTGCCATCCAATGCAGCCACTGTGCCCAATAATTGCAGCCACTGTGCCCATCAATTGCAGCCACTGTGCCATCAAATGCAGGAACTGTGTCCATCAAATGCAGCCACTGTGCCATCAATTGCAGCCACTGTGCCAATCATTTGCAGCCACTGTGCACATCAATCGCAACCACTGTGCCCATCAAATGCTGTCACTGTGCCTATCAAATGCAGCCACTGTGCCCATCGATTGCAGCCACTGTGTCCATCAATTGCAGCCACTGTGCACATCATCTGCAACCACTGTGCCCATCAAATGCAGCCACTGTGCCCATCAATTGCAGGCACTGTGCCCATCAAATGCTGTCACTGTGCCCATCAAATGCAGCCACTATGCCATCAAATGCAGCCACTGTGCCCATTAATTGCAGCCACTGTGTCATCAAATGCAGGAACTGTGTCCATCAAATGCAGCCACTGTGCCATCAATCACAGCCACTGTGCCCATCATTTGCAGCCACTGTGCACATCAATTGCAACTGCTGTGCCCATCAAATGCTGTCACTGTGCCCATCAAATGCAGCCACTGTGCCCATCAATTGCAGCCACTGTGCCCATCAAATGCTGTCACTGTGTCCATCAGATGCCACCACTATGCCCTCAATTGCAGCCACTGTGCCCATCAATTTCAGCCACTGTGCCCATCAATTGCAGCCACTGTGCCATCAAATGCAGCCACTTTGCCCATCAATTGCAGCCACTGTGCCCATCAATTGCAGCCACTGTGCACATCAATTGCAACCACTGTGCCCATCAAATGCAGCCACTGTGCCCATCAATTTCAGCCACTGTGGCCATCAATTGCAGCCACTGTGCCCATCAAATGCAGCCACTGTGCCATCAATTGCAGCCACTGTGCCCTTAATTGCAGCCACTGTGCCCATTAATTGCAGCCACTGTGCCATCAAATGCAGGAACTATGCCCATCAAATGCAGCCACTGTGCCATCAATTGCAGCCACTTTGCCCATCATTTGCAGCCACTGTGCACATCAATTGCAACCACTGCGCCCATCAAATGCTGTCACTGTCACTGTGCCCATCAAATGCAGCCACTGTGCCCATCTATTGCAGGCACTGTGCCCATCAAATGCTGTCACTGTGTCCATCAGATGCCACCACTGTGCCCTTAATTGCAACCACTGTGCCCATCAATTTCAGCCACTGTGCCCATCAATTGCAGCCACTGTGCCATCAAATGCAGCCACTGTGCCCATCAATTGCAGCCACTGTGCACATCAATTGCAACCACTGTGCCCATCAAATGCAGCCACTGTGCCCATCAATTTCAGCCACTGTGCCCATCAAATGCAGCCACTGTGCCCATCAATTTCAGCCACTGTGCCCATCAACTGCAGCCACTGTGCCATCAAATGCAGCCACTGTGCCCATCAAATGCAGCCACTGTGCCCATCAATCGCAGCCACTGTGCCCTCAATTGCAGCCACTGTGCCCATCAATTGCAGCCACTGTGCACATCAATTGCAATCACTGTGCCCATCAAATGCAGCCACTGTGCCCATCAATTTCAGCCACTGTGTGCATCAAATGCTGTCACTGTGCCCATCAAATGCCTCCACTTTGCCATCACAGCACCCCCCATAGCCCTGATAGGGGACCCTCCCCACGCCCCCATAGCCCTGGCATTGCACCCCCCCCACACACACACACACAGCATCCCCCCCAGCCCTGACACTGCACCCCCTCCACTCCATGGCACCCCACAAAATCCATAAGCCTCCCTTTGCTCCCTGTATCCTATTTCTACTATTTCAGCTTAGTCATGATGACTTGATAACAATAAATACGATGTGTCTTGTCTCTGGACTGAACATATGTGATGTTTGTATGCCTGGTTTCATTTAGTATTTCTGCCTAGTGTAAGGATGCAGCATTTACAGGCCGAGAGAGCAAGAATTATAGAGGTATGCTGACCACAAATGTCCATAATAAACATGTTTTTCTAAATGCCAACTCATGCTGTATTTTCAAAATAGTAGACAACAAAGGCAGCTTTGCTGCACACTAGAGAAAGTGTGCTCAGTTATGAAAAGGAAAGAAAAATGTTTTATAGGTTGTAAAAAAAATTATCCTTTGTTGGTGAATTGAAGAAATGTACTAAATCTAAAATGTAATAAATGTTTAATCTTGCAGATGTGCGTTAGTTTAGGGATTGCAGGTTGCAGTAATCTGTCTGATGGGTAAGGGGGGGTTGTTTTTCAGGTAATGGGGTGTGGGCAGTGCGTAGGGTGTACATGGACAGCCACCGGAGAGGGATGGTGGAAATGTGTCTATTGTGAGCAAGAACTGGTTTAGTCCAGGGAATGTAGTTTGTAGTAATAGTCTAGGTGGTTACAGACAGTCATTGGTCTTTTTTTTTTTTTTTTTCTTAAAGCCAGTGGAGTTCAAAACACACCCAAAAACTTCCACCCGGTGCCCAAAAAAAGTGCACACACATAAAGAGTGACACTAAAAAACGTGCAACGGGTGTAACACTGGTCCTCCACTAGGGAAGGACCTTACCCTGATCCCACAGGGCGTTAGGCTCCAGACGGGGACTGAGGTACTTCACATGGGACCATCTGGCTGAAACCAGATGGACCCCCATTCTCTGGAAGGTCTGCCGAAACAGACCCACCCAAGTACCAACCCACCCAAGGAGGTTTTGGGTGGTCGGTGTGGTGGGTCTTAATGTTAAAAAAGAGTGCTTGGACAGGAGTACATACAGCTGGGCTGCAGATTATACCACTGTAGGGCAGGGAATTGTATTAAATCTATTTACAATGCGGTGTGAGACTGTAAAGGGTTATCTTGGGGTGGGTGGTGAAACCTTGGAGATTGGTAACAGTCCATACCAGAATGTGAAGATTTAATGAAAGGTATGCTTTGTTCTCCATTTTAGTTTATATGCCTATTAACAACAGGTGCATTTCTTAGTAATGGAAATAGTTCATTTGGGCCAGTTTGACCTAAACAAACTATTTAAAGTGAAATGAAACCTGAAGTTAGTCTTTAAATCTCTACTTCACTTTATTCTATGGAATGGAAACCCCACACATAACTCCCAGCATCAGAACTTGAGATACTTGAGATGCTACAATCTGATTGTTTAATGGTAAACTGAGGGAGAGAGAACTGAGCAACGGGGGTTGAATAAGGGAGGGGGGGGGGGGGATTTTTTTTGTAATTATTATAGGTAGTTAAGATACTGTTGTTAGTTAGACAGTGTATATCTTGGCCATGTTGGTCTATTCTAGCTCAGGAAAGCTGAGTTAGTTATACGTTTATTTTGTTGCTGAGTTGTTGTAATAAAAAAAATTAAAAAATAAAAAATAAAATTTTAAAAAACTAAAAAAACTATGGGTGTACTGTGTACACCACCAGAAAAGTAGTAGCAACTGCACTATGGGTGCTTAGTACTGTGTACACCGCCTGAAGTATATTAGAAAAAGTATATATATTAACCACTTCCCGCCCGGCCTATAGCGGATTGACGGCCGGGCGGTGGTTCAGTTATCCTGACTGGGCGTCATATGACGTCCTTCAGGATAACATGCCGCAGCACGCCCCCGGGGGCGCGCATCGCGGCGATCGGTGGAGCGGTGTGTCAGTCTGACACACCGCTACACCGATCTTGGTAAAGAGCCTCCGGCGGAGGTTCTTTACCACGTGATCAGCCGTGTCCAATCACGGCTGATCACGCTGTCAATAGGAAGAGCCGTTGATCGGCTCTTCCTCACTCGCGTCTGACAGACGCAAGTAGAGGAGAGCCGATCGGCGGCTCTCCTGGCAGGGGGGGTCTGCGCTGATTGTTTATCAGCGCAGCCTCCCCGCAGATCACCACACTGGACCACCAGGGATCGCCACTAGGACCACCAGGGAAGGGAAACATGTGGATGGCCAGGTATGTACCCCATGGCCATCCACATGTGCCCAGTCAGTGCCAAATCTGTGCCAATCAGTGCCCACAAATGGGCACTGACTGGCACAATTATGTTGCAGTGATGCCCAGCAATGCCACACTTAGGGGCATCACTGCCATCAATTAGTATCATCAGTGCCACCCATCAGTGTCCATCGGTGCCACCTGTCAGTGCCCATCTGTGCCCATCTGTGCCCACCTATCAGTGCCCATCCGTGCCTATCTGTGCCAACTATCAGTGCCACCCATAACTACCCATCAACGCCACCTACGAGTGCCCATCAATGCCACCTACGAGTGCCCATCAGTGCCGCCTATCAGTGCCCATCGTGCCACTTATCAGTGCCCATCAGTGCCACCTACCAGTGCCACCTATCAGTGCCCATTAGTGCCACCTATCAGTGCGCATCAGTGCCGCCTATCAGTGCCCGTCAGTGCCACCTCATCAGTGCCACCTCATTGGTGCCACCTCATCGGTGCCCATCAGTGCCGCCGTATCAGTGCCCGTCAGTGCAGCCATATCAGTGCCCGTCATTGAAGAAGAAAACGTACTCATTTACAAAAAATTTTAACAGAAACAAAGAAAAACGTGTTTTTTTTCAAAATTTTCGGTCTTTTTTTAAAAACCCCAGAGGTGATCAAATACCACCAAAAGAAAGCTCTATTTGTGGGAACAAAATGATTAAAAATTTGTTTGGGTATAGTGTAGCATGACCGCGCAATTGTCATTCAAATTGTGACAGCGCTGAAAGCTGAAAATTGGGCTGGGCGGGAAGGTGTCTAAGTGCCTGGTATTGAAGTGGTTAAATACACTGCAGCTAACTGAATAACCTGCCTGCCTGAAGTATATTAGAAAAAGTACACCAGGAACGGCCTGCAGTCAGATATAGCTAAACTGTATGCAGTGGATATATATATATATATGAGGCTGTCTGTATATATATTAAATATACTGCAGCTAACTGAATAACCTGCCTGCCAGAAGTATATTAGAAAAAGTACACCAGGAACGGCCTGCAGTCAGATATAGCTAAACTGGATACAGTGGATATGAACTAACTGAATAACCTGCCTACCTGCTCAATCTAAATGACACTCTCTCTCCGTCCACGTCAACAACACACTACACGGGGCTGACGTGCAGGCAGCCTTATATAGTGTGGGGCGTGGACTTAGTCCCTCTGAGCCATGATTGGCAAAAGGCACCCTGCCTTTGGCCAATTATGGCTCTCTTAGCTGAGGGCGCTGGGATTGGCCAAAGCATGCAGGTCATGGTGCATGCTTTGGCCAATCATCATACTGAGGTATAGGGGGGGAGGTGCTGCGTTAACCAGAAGAAAGCTGTAAATCTCTGTCTGTGGTCAATTAATAAAATGACATAAAATCGCATAATAAATCGCATAAATCGCATAAATAAGTGTTGACACTAAAAAACATTCAAGTCTTAATAATCAGCATCATGTGTATGTGAAAAAAAGTGCATAAAAAATCCTTTTCAATTGGTATATACTAAATGACAAAAAAATCGCATGTAAAATCGCATAAATAAGTGTTGGCACTAAAAACATATAAATCTAGATAATCATGTGTTGGTGCACAAAGGGACATAAACCCTCATCATCATACAGCAATGCACTGCGCTCCCGCAGTGCATTATGGGCCGCTACGCGCCGCTCCAGTTTGGCGCGAACGGCACATAACGTTCGGTTTTTGACGAACGGGCGAACAGCCAACGTTCGAGTCAAACTCATGTTCGACAGAAAGCTCATTCCTAGTCCTTAGTAATTCTTGTACATCCACACAGACATGCACTTAAAGTCACTTTGGTAGTGTAATCATGATGCACATTCAATACACCAAAAATATATCACCAATGTTATCAAATATAATTTTTATCACTTATAACATGACAGATAGCTTATTAAAACTTCCTGTCAGATATAGATAAATAGAACTTTTTGATTGAAAATGTATACTTTATTTTGCAAGAAAATATACAAAAAACAAATACTTAAACAGGATACATTCCAATCTGTACTGCGACGCAGCGCATAAATACACTACATAACAATACATTGCCAAGCATACAAATAAATTACCGTACATTCATCCTGCAGTATGATGCCTAATGTGTTGTGCAGAGTAATAATACCCCGAAACATCACATCATGCATGACGCCGCATTACCCTGAAAGCAGTACTTCGAAAAACATTTCACAAAAAGTCCGGTCATACAGTCAAATAACATTCAAATGGGCAACGGGTGTGATGGGGGGGGGGTGGGGGGGTGGAGAAGGTGGGGTAGGGGAGGGAGTAAAGAGTTCACAGGCCCGAAGCTTTATTTGAACTGCCAAAGGATACACGGGGGAGAGGGGGGGGGGGGATGGGGAAATCTTCAGACCTCCTCTTCCTCCTTGAAGTCCATCAAGTGATAGTCTCTGAGCAGACTGTGAACCAGTCTGCGACAGTCCTCGATGGACATCCTCTCCCGCTGGTGGATGAGGCGCTTTGTGGCACACCATAAAGCGTCCTTAAAGCAACACAGCACCCGCCAGGCACCGTCAATGTCCTCCTGTGAATGAGTCCCACAGAAGAGTCCGTTCAACACACCAAAGTGTGTGATGGCAGTCTGTGGCACAAAGTCTTTGAGTTCAGGTTCCAAGGCCCTCAACAGGTCCTGTGCAAAGGGGCACTCCCAGAAAACATGCAGAGCAGTTTCCTCCTGGATGATGCAAAAGGGGCAGTGCCTGTATCTGCACAGGTTTCTGGCATGCATGAATGTCCTGAGTGGCAACCCCCCTTGGATTGCCATCCATGCCAGATCTTTGTGCCTGTTGGTGAGTCTCTTTGAAGAAACATTCCTCCAGACCACTTTACAAGTGGCTGAAGGGAGGCCTGGAACAGTCTCAACAATGTCCGATGCTCTGATCAACTTATGGATAGTTTTTGGCTTCCACAAGTCGGGCTTCACTCCATGTAGCCCCAGCTCCTTAATAAACTTGAAGGTGTCCAAGTAGTACCAAGGGGTGTCCCAGTTGTAGGGGATGGAGCTGTCCCATTTGTCCCATCCAAGGGTCCTCCAAAGAGGCGGGAGGAAAAAACGGGACATGGAGTTACCGCCAGAGTCCACAGTTCTGTCAACCAATGTCCTGCGGATGCAGTTACAAGCAAAGCACACCCTCAGTAAGGTAGCGATGTCGGGCACGCCCTTACCGCCCTTGAGGGGTTCCTTGAACATAACCGCCCGCTTCACTCTGTCCATTTTGGAGCTCCAGATGAAGTGAAACACCGCCCTGGTGATGGCCTTACAGGTGTTAACCAGAGGGGGCCAGGCCTGGGCGAGGATAGATAAATAGAACTAGTCTATCTGTGGGACACTTGTTGGATTGAAGAATGGTGTCACTAACTTTTAAGCTTGTTTGTATAGCTGATTTCAGCCAGATATCAGGTAAGACATGATACTTAAAGCGGATTTCTGCTGAAAAAAAAAAAATTAAAAGTCAGCAGCTACAAATACTGCAACTGCTGACTTTTAATATATGGACACTTACCTGGCCAGGGCAACCGTGATGCCCTCACCTGAAGCCGATCTGTCCCCCTTCTTCAGTAAGGGAATCAGGAAACGAAGCCTTGCTGATTCACAACCTGGTTCCCTACTGTGCATGCACGAGTCGCGCTGCGCGATCTCACTGGTCCCTGCTGTCTTCTGGGACCTGTGTGTTTCCCAGAAGACAGCGGGGCGGGGGGGGGGGGCGGATATTGCGTAGATCGCCACAGATACTGCGGCGATCTATGCCCGGAAGTGGGAGCAAATACCTGGATTATACAGGTATCTGCTGCCCCCCCCCCTGAAAGGTGCCAAATGTGACACCAGAGGGGGGGAGGAATCCGAAAAGTGGGAGTTCCATTTTTGGGTGGAACTCTGTTTTAAGCTGGCCACACACTAAAGCCCCATACACACGGGCAGAATGTTGGGAGACATTTGCCGATTGCCGGTTAAACAAAAACGGCCGATATTCTGTCCGTGTGTATGTTGGACGTGCATTCTGGAAAAACAGCAGCTGACCGACTCCCGATCAGTGCTCTCAGCCAATGGCAGAGAGCGCTGATCGCAGTGTTTTGGCGAGGGAGCCGTCCCATCAGAACACAACAGCTCAGCGTGGGAGATCGCTGGCCTAACCTCACATGGATAGTACAATGTAAGTTGCATGAAAAAAAACTGTTATGTCGCGTACACACGATCACACATTCCGACAACAAAATCCATGTTTTTTTTCCGACGGATGTTGGCTCAAACTTGTCTTGCATACACACGGTCACACAAATGTTGTTGAAAATTCCGAACGTCAAGAACGCGGTGACTTACAACACGTACGACGAGCCGAGAAAAATGAAGTTCAATAGCCAGTGTGGCTCTTCTGCTTGATTCCGAGCATGCATGGAATTTTGTGCGTCGTAATTGTGTACACACGATCGGAATTTCCAACAACAGATTTTGTTGTCGGAAAATTTGAGATCCAAATCTCAAATTTTGTTTGTTGGAAATTACGACGGAAAATGTCTGATGGAGCCTACACATGGTCGGTGTATGCTGCATTAGTGTGTACCAGGCTTAACTGAAATACAGCAGGTTCAGCAGAGACCAGTCTAATTTTGTTTAATGTGTGGCCCTCACCGCTCGACGGAAGTCGATCGTTTGAGTCAAGATCAGAGAAAGTATTGATGTTACGTGATCACTTAAAAAATAGATGGGTTTTCTACTAGCCTAGAAGATGTCTGTCCATGGCTACCTTACAGGATTACTTCACAAATAATGGGCAACAGAATCAAAGATGGTTATGTTTCAGCGCATGTTACAAACTTTTCAGTATTGCTTTTAATCTGACGGAGAACACAGAAATGTGTAAAAACATAATAAAATAAAATACATTCCACTTTTACTTGTAATGGTATTTATTGTTAACAGACATAAAGAATTAGTCATAATATATAGGTAAGATAGGCCAACAAATAGAAGAAACATTGCCACCAATAGCATTTTGACCTACATGTTACTGTTTTTTGCAGTAAGATTTTTTGCAGTCAATTGATCCTTTTTTTGTAACAACAGACACCATAGCTAAGTTTAGAATACATAGAACAGTAATGAAAATGTTGCATATGATGTCCTCCTATAAGGCAGTCAGATTCAAGAAAGCACATCCACTTGGCATATATATCAGTCCAGGGTATATTCGATTTATCCTCACCAGACAACATGAAATCCACATTGTCTTCTAAGGGAGGAAGCTGCTCCTAGACAAGTAGGTGAATGAAAAATACTAAACTCGCCACCCTGCTTGTCCACTTCTAAAATCCACATTTTGATAGATTGAGGAGTGGCAAGAAGGGAATTTTTACAGATGTTAAATACAATGTAAATACATCTAAACACCTAAACAGAGTTCTGATTTTCACTCATTTGTAATTCTTTTGTTGTTTAAATGTCTTGTGATTAAACAATGGGAATGCAAATATGGCGGTAACACATGCGGTAAGAACATCAGTACAGAGATACCTGGGAAAGAGGTGCAACATTTTGCTTTCCTTAAAAAAAAAATACTACACAGTTTCTTATTGCTTTTAACAAACACACAATGGGGTTGATTTTATAAAGGCAAATAGACTATGCACTGTGCAAGTGCAGTTGAACTCATTTTCCCCAGAGCTTAGTAAATGTGGCAAAGCTCTGCTGATTTCCATCATCCAATCATATAGAAGCAAAAATGCTGTTTTCACATTTTCCTTGCACCTGATTGGGTATTCTTTGCAAAGTATAGCTCCGTTCACTAAACTCTCAGGGGAAATTAGTGCAACTGCACTTGCAAAGTGCAGAGTCTTTTTGCCTTTAGTAAATACATCATAAAGAAAATCATTGTTTCTATGTGCCCTGTTTACATTGTACATAAAAATGCAGCATGCCTGCATTTTTATGCAGCGCAACACACAACAACACGTTACAGCACATGACAGCTCCTCACAGTGTTTTCTTGTGCATAGAGTTCAACAAACTGTTGTTTTTGTTAACTTTAAAAAAAAAAAAAAGTAAACACTGCGATTCAGTGTTACATTGCATTGCACCGTGCCTGTACAACGCACACCAGTGCACACGAAGTATATGGGCCATAACGTGCGCCTGCTGTGTGAACAGGCCATAATGCTTCACTGTATAACATTTTATTTGCAGAACATATCAGTGTGATTCTGTGTGTTTCTGGTTCCGCTGTTTTGGAGAAAATTAATAAGGGAAACTTGAAATTTATAAAACACACCTAAATACATATACATATAGACATGGAAATATACATTCCTCTTTACAGAGCTTAGGGGTCAATTCACTAAGGGCCCTTTCACACTGGACGGGGGCGGCGTCGGCGGTAAAACGCCGCTATTGTAAGCGGCGCTTTACCGTCGGTATTCAGCCGCTAGCGGGGCGGTTTTACCCCCTGTTAGCGGCCGGGAAAGGGTTAAAAACCACCGCAAAGCGCTTTGCCGGCGGTATAGCCACGCTGTCCCATTGATTTCAATGGGCAGGAGCGGTGAAGGAGCGGTATACACTCCGCTCCTTCACAGCTCCGAAGATGCTGCTAGCAGGACTTTTTTTCCCGTCCTGCTAGCGCACCGCTCCAGCATGAAAGCCCTTGGGGCTTTCACACTGGAAAGACAGCAGCGGCTGTTCTGGGTCGGTTTGCAGGCGCTATTATCAGGGCTACAGCACACACATGAACAGATGTGAATTTCTATATTAGTTCATTTAAACCTGGAGGAGTGTACATGATACGAGAATATTAATTTAAAATGAAAAATAACCATGATAATGTCATAATAAAATGCATTGTGAATGAATAAAGAACAAACATGAATTCAAAATACATGTAAACTATACAAACAGTCTCGATATCCAAAGTGCAACAATTAGCAGCTGAACAATAACGCAATAGCGCAGTGCTCTAGAGTGTAACTTGTGAGGTAAAAAAGTAACCAATAATAAAACATAAATAAACCTCTAAAACTGACAGAGTTCATGGATAACTGAACTACATTACTGTGTGTCATAGATATGACACTGCTGAAATTCCTATTGCAACAATGTGTATTTTGGGTGAATACATTAAACGAAATGCTGAGGTAACTGATAATGGCCATGACCAAGGTCGGCCATAGATAGAGAGAATTTCTTTCCTGCAACCACCTCGATTCCCCCATCAACAAAGACAGGGGAATTCCTCCTGCGGAGCCATTATGTTCTCCCAGTGGGGGGGGGGGGGGGGGGGGGGGGGCGTTCCTGCTAGGAGAACACAGTGATCCAATCTCAGCTGGTTCCTGCTGAAGGGCTTGAGGCACAATTCTGTGTGTAATCATTAAATATTTGCACTGAGGGACTATAAATCTCTGTTGTAACAATGTACTTATATCATGAGTGGACACATTAAAAGCTGAAGTTTATGTACTGTATGGATGTTTTTGCATAGTTACATAGGCCCAGTTTGGTATGTACTATACCTTTGAGATCACATTGGAAGCTGGAAATATCTGTAATAGGCATCACACTACTATGATCATGGCCAGCTTCCAGGTCCTATGCCCAGTGGCTGCCTTCCTGCTTAGTGAACACAGGAAGTTGCTTGTTTGGCATATGTGACATTCAGGGAGCACTTTGCATTTTCTTAAAAGGTTAGTTCACCTTTAGGCCGGGTTCACACCTATGCGAATTAGATGTGCGTTTCTCCGCATCTAATTCGCATAGCAGGAGAATGTGACTGGCTCCCTATGGAGTTGATTCACATATCTCCGTTGCGGCTGCGGAGCGCACGGCACAAAAACGCTGTGTGTCTTTGGCTCCGTTTCAGGGCCGAATTCAGGCATAGAATCAGCCCTGATTCGTCCCTGAAACGGGGAACAAGGACACACAGCGCTCCTGTGCGATCCGCAACCGGTTCCAGTGTGAACCCGGCCTTAAATAAAAAATTGAGTGTACACCAGGGCTCAAAATTTCAAGTCCTGAGCTACTAGCCAGGCCTTAAGAGTTACTCGCCACCAGTTGCCCCACCCAACCCCTACCCTGCCCTGCCCATAATTTTACCCCTAAACACGCCCTAGTAAATTATCTCACAAAATGACACTGTTAAATGTTTTATGCATAATTAGGTTACAAAAATAAATATTAACAACAACAACTTTAACAATATTAACATAAAGCATATCAGTACCCATCAGTGCAGCCTCATCAGTGCCCATCAGTGCAGCCTATCATTGCCCATCAGTGCATCCTCATCAGTGCCCATCAGTGTGCAGCCTCATCAGTGCCCATCAGTGCAGCCTATCATTGCCCATCAGTGCAGCCTCATCAGTGCCCATCAGTGTGCAGCCTCATCAGAGCCCATCAGTGCAGCCTATCAGCACCCATCAGCGCAGCCTCATTAGTGTCCATCAGTGCAACCTCATCAGTGCCCATTAGTATAGCCTATCAACGCAGCCTATCAGTGCAACAAATCAATACCCATCAGTGCAGTCTCATCAGTGCAGCCTAACAGTGCCCATCAGTGCAGCCTCATCAGTGCAGCATATCAGTGCCCATCAGTGCAGCATATCAGTGCTGTCTTATCAGTGCAGTCTCATCAGTGCCCATCATTGCCACCTCATCAGTCCTGCCTCATCAGTTGCCAATAGTACAGCCTATCAGTGCTGCCAATTAGTGCCCATCAGTGCAGCATATCAGTGCCTATCATTGCCACCTCATCAGTTCTGCCTCATCAGGGGCCATCAGTGCAGCCTATCAGTGTCCATCAGTGCAGCCTATTAGTGCCGATCAGTGCAGCATATCAGTGCATCCCCATCAGTGCAGCTTATCAGGGGCCATCAGTGCAGCCTCATTAGTGCCCATTAGTGCAGCCTATCGGTGCCCATCAGTGCAGCCCATCAGGGGCCATAAGTGCAGCATATTAGTACCCATCAGTGCAGCCTCATTGGTGCCCATCAGTGCAGCCTATCAATGCCCATCAGTGCAGCTTATCAGTGCCCATTAGTGCAGCCCCATCAGTGCAGAATATCAGTGCTGTCTTAGCAGTGCAGCCTCATCAGTGCCCATCAGTGCAGCCTATCAGTGCCCATCATCGCTGCCTCATCAGCCGGATCACACAGAAAGAGGCTCTCCCGCTGTGACACAGCTTGGATCTGAAACGTCGGCCACTATCAAACAAAGTCCTGCCTCCTGGACTGGCTTCTATGATAGACAGCACACTGAATACATTTCCCAGCATTGGACCAGTGTGCTGTCTATCATAGGAATCGGTCCAAGAGGCGGGACATTGACAGTGGCCAGCATTTCAGATCTAAGCTGTGTCACAGCGGGGGATCCTCTCTCTGTGTGATCTGGCTGGCTCTCCTCCCGACAGTTTCCTGGCTGATTGCTTCTGACAGAAGTGGCGCAACCTTTTTTACACAGCATCAAAGTGGGCTGGGGGGCATGGAGGCAATTGCCCCCCAGGCCGTTCTGATGCCCTGTAAAAAAGTCCGCATCGCTTCTGCCAAAAGCAATCAGCCAGGAAACTGTCAGCCCAGTCGGTCCAGTCTGCCCCTGCTCCACACTCACCCTCATCTTATTTCTACTTATTTCTACTTGCCAAATGTGAGCGGGCAATGGGAAAATTTTGAGGGCTGCTATACACCCTCCCCACCTCTCAGTCTCCTCTGTACTTACCCCTGGGGTTACCATGCTGTCAACACCCCCCACAGACAGTCTAGTCCAGGGATTTAAAATCGCTGCCCTTCTCTCTTTTTTCCGTGCACTGTTTCTGGGACAGATAAGATTGATTTTGATTGGTCAGCGCCCTCACAGTCAATTGGTCTGGTCCACCCCAGAAGAGCTGCACAGAGAAGAGCAGAGATTTCAAATTTCAATACCGGCTTAACAACCCCTGAGGTAGGTACAACGTGGACCGGTGTGGTGGGGAGGGTGTATGGTGTTAGTTCGCATTTACATTTTTTCTGCAATGATGAAATAATCCTTTAAATAATAAAAGTGACATCAGCTTTGTCTAATCAGAGAACACTTTGCATTTATGGAGATATTTTCTGAATGGTGCTGGTGCTGTGCATGGGACCTAGAAGCTAGCGGTGAGTACTGTAGTAGTGGTGCATACTACAGTGATTTTCAGTTTCTGAGAGAATCAACAAGGTATTGCACATACATACTTTCATTGGTCCAAGCTGAACCACTGTAACTATGCAAAAATATGCATACCTCATTTTCAGCTTTAACCACTAGCTGACTGCACACATTACATTTACTGTGGGCAGCCAGCATGGGCAGTCTGCATCACGTACATGTACGTGATCCAGCTTGTTCCAGGTTAGGGGCGCGCAGCATGCCACTCCCACAACCACTTTGTCCACATGATCATAACAGCTGTGTTTCCTATTGAGTGATGATGTGAGTGGCCCACAGCTATCACATGGTACCTGGGCCAATCACAGCACACTGTACTATGTGATAGCTGTAGTCAATCACATATCAATAAATGACAGCCATTTTAAGTTTAACATGACAGTTCAATACATTGCTGTTACAGTGATCATTATTGTAACAGCAAAGTGTAAAAATACCTGATCACCCCCAGAGTACTACAGTGTTACTATGGTGCCACTAAACTACTCTGATGAGAACATGTTAACAAAATAAAATAAAATTGAATAAAAAATTATTTAACATTTTTTGTTTTTTTTACATCTTCAAAAAACTTGCCATGCCTCTTACTAAATGCCTCAATCTGTCTACTTTCCAAAAAGGGGTCATTTGGGGGGAATTTGTACTGTCCTGCCATTTTAAGGGCCTCAAGAAATGTTATAGTCCATCAGCACATCAGGATTGATCAATTTTCAAATAAATATACAATAGTACTTTGTAGATGCTATAGCTTTCACACAAACCAGTTAATATACAGTACACTCACTGGGATTTTTTTTTTACCAAAGACATGTAGCAAAATACATTTTGGCCTAAATTTATGAAGAAATTAAATTTTATCGGATATGTTTTATAGCATGAAATTATAAAATATTGGTATTTGTTTTTAAATGTTCAGTTTTTTTTAGTTTATATCACAAAAAATAAAAAAACTCAGTGGTGATCAAATATCACCAAAAGAAAGTTCTATTTGTGTGAAAAAAATTTATACTAATTTTGTTTGGGTACAGCGTTGCGTGACTACGAAATTACCAGATAAATTTGCTTTATAGCAAATAATGGCCTAGTCATGAAGGTGGTAAAATCTCCTGGAAGTCAAGTGGCTAAAAAATGCTGCAGCCATTATTATGTGATTAAAAGTTTGTATCACCACAGAGTGGTGCTGTGGATATGATCATTTTTTATATAATGCCACGTCCTGATAAGTTAGATTTTTAGAGAATAGATTTGTGGATGATGGACTTTATAGGTATAACACAAGTATATATTAAAAATAAATTTATTACAAAAATAGAAACAAGACAATTGCATATTTTTTTTAATGCAATTGTCTTATTTCTATTTTTGTAATAAATTATTATAACTTTTATTATACCTTTTTTTTCATTAGTATACTACCTGCTTAAAACTAGGGATGAGCTTTTTGCTTGGGTCGAACATTGGCTGTTCGCCCGTTCATCGAAAACCGAACATAGGGTCGTTCGCTCCAAATTCGAGCGGCACGTAACGGCCCATAATGCACTGCGGGAGCACAGTGCATTGCTGTATGATGATTGGCCAAAGCATGCACCATGACCTGCATGCTTTGGCCAATCTCAGCGCCCTCAGCTCAGAGAGCCATAATTGGCCAAAGGCAGGTTGCTTTTTGCCAATCATGGCTCAGGGGGACCAAGTCCACGCCCCACATTACATAAGGCTGCCTGCATGTCGGCCCCATGTAGTGTGTTGTTGGCGTGGATGGAGAGAGAGTGTCATTTAGATTGAGCAGGCAGGCAGGTTATTCAGTTAGCTGCAGTGTATTTAATATATATACAGACAGTCTCATAGATAGATATATATATATATATATATATATATATATATATATATATTTTTTATATATATATATATATCCACTGTATCCAGTTTAGCTATATCTGACTGCATGCCGTTCCTAGTATACTTTTTCTAATATACTTCTGGCAGGCAGGTTATTCAGTTAGCTGCAGTGTATATAATATATATATACAGCCAGTCTCGTATATATATATATATATATATATATATATATATATATATATATATATATATATATATATGTGTATATATATATATATATATATATGTATATATATATATATATATATATGTATATATATATATATATATATGTATATATATATGTATATATATATATATATGTATATATATATATATATATATATATATATATATATATATATATATATATATATCCACTGCATCCAGTTTAGCTATATCGAACTGCAGGCCATTCCTGGTGTACTTTTTCTAATATACTTCAGGCGGTGTACACGGTACACAGTACTGCGCACCCATAGTGCAGTTGCTACTACTTTTCTGGTGGTGTACACAATACAGTACACCCATAGTTGTTATTACACTTCTGTTAGTGTACACTGTACCGTGCACCCTTAGTGCACTTGCTACTACTTTTCTGGTGGTGTACACAATACAGTACACCCATAGTTGTTATTACACTTCTGTTGGTGTACACAGTACCGTGCACCCCTAGTGCACTTGCTACTACTTTTCTGGTGGTGTACACAGTACACAATACATACAGTACACCCATAGTTGTTATTACACTTCTGTTGGTGTACACAGTACCGTGCACCCGTAGTGCAGTTGCTAGTGCTACTACTTTTCTGGTGGTGTGCACAGTACACGATACATACAGTGCACCCATAGTTGTTATTACACTTCTGTTGGTGTACACAGTACCGTGCACCCCTAGTGCAGTTGCTACTACTTTCCTGGTGGTGTACACAATATATACCGTGCACCCATAGTTGTTATTACACTTCTGTTAGTGTACACAGTACCGTGCACCCCTAGTGCAGTTGCTACTACTTTATTGGTGGTGTACACAATACAGTACACCCATAGTTGTTATTACACTTCTGTTGGTGTACACAGTACCGTGCACCCCTAGTGCAGTTGCTACTACTTTTCTGGTGGTGTACACAGTACACAATACATACAGTACACCCACAGTTGTTATGACACTTCTGTTGGTGCACGGTACACAGTACCGTGCACCCCTAGTGCAGCTGCTACTACTTTTCTGGTGGTGTACACAGTACACAATACATACAGTGCACCCATAGTTGCTATTACACTTCTGTTGGTGTACACAACACCGTGCACCCCTAGTGCAGTTGCTACTACTTTTCTGGTGGTGTACACAGTATACAATACATACAGTGCACCCATAGTTGCTATTACACTTCTGTTGGTGTACACAGTACCGTGCACCCCTAGTGCAGTTGCTACTACTTTTCTGGTGGTGTACACAGTACACAATACATACAGTGCACCCATAGTTGTTATTACACTTCTGTTGGTGTACACAGTACTATACACCCCTACTGCAGTTGCTACTACTTTTCTGGTGGTGTACACAAAACAGTACACCCATAGTTGTTATTACACTTCTGTTGGGGTACACAGTACCATGCACCCCTAGTGCACTTGCTACGACTTTTCTGGTGGTGTACACAGTGCACAATACATACAGTACATCCATAGTTGTTATTACACTTCTGTTGGTGTACACAGTACCGTGCACCCGTAGTGCAGTTGCTAGTGCTACTACTTTTCTGGTGGTGTACACAGTACACAATACATACCATAGTTGGTGTACACAGTACACCCATAGTTGTTATTACACTTCTGTTGGTGCACGGTACACAGTATCGTGCACCCCTAGTGCAGTTGCTACTACTTTTTTGGTGGTGTACACAGTACACAATACATACAGTACACTCATAGTTGTTATTACACTTCTGTTGGTGTACACAGTACCGTGCACCCGTAGTGCATTTGCTAGTGCTACTACTTTTCTGGTGGTGTGCACAGTACACAATACATACAGTGCACCCATAGTTGTTATTAAACTTCTGTTGGTGTCAACAGTACAGTGCACCCCTAGTGCAGTTGCTACTACTTTCCTGGTGGTGTACAGAATACATACAGTGCACCCATAGTTGTTATTACACTTCTGTTGGTGTACACAGTACCGTGCACCCCTAGTGCAGTTGCTACTACTTTTCTGGTGGTGTACACATTACACAATACATACAGTACACCCATAGTTGTTATTACACTTATGTTGCTGTACACAGTACCGTGCACCCGTACAGTTGCTAGTGCTACTACTTTTCTGGTGGTGTACACAGTACACAATACATACAGTGCACCCATAGTTGTTATTAAATTTCTGTTGGTGTACACAGTACCATGCACCCCTAGTGCAGTTGCTACTACTTTCCTGATGGTGTACACAGTACACAATACATACAGTACACCCATAGTTGTTATTACACTTCTGTTGGTGTACACAGTACCGTGCACCCGTAGTGCAGTTGCTAGTGCTACTACTTTTCTGGTAGTGTACACAGTACACAATACATACAGTGCACCCATAGTTGTTATTAAACTTCTGTTGGTGTACACAGTACCGTGCACCCCCAGGTGCAGTTGCTACTACTTTCCTGGTTGTGTACACAATACATACAGTGCACCCATATTTTTTATTACACTTCTGTTGGTGTATACAGTACCGTGCACCCCTAGTGCACTTGCTACTACTTTTCTGGTGGTGTACACAATACATACAGTACACCCATAGTTGTTATTACACTTCTGTTTGTGTACACAGTACCGTGCACCCCTAGTGCACTTGCTACTACTTTTCTGGTGGTGTACACAGTACACAATACAGTGTAGTGTGGTTTTGCTAAACAAAATTTACAGCATGTCCGGAAGGCCACCAAGGAGAGGCAGACGCACACAGACCACTAAAAGAGGGCAAGCAGGCTCTGTGTCTACAGTCGACAGTGCTGGTCGTGGACAGGGTGCATCCTCAGCATGTGGCCGTGGGGCACGCTTGTCCTTTTTTTCTGCAGCTGGCCGTGTTATTGAGCCACAACATGCACAAGAGTTGGTGGAATGGATAACAAAGCCCTCCTCATCCTCCTCATCCTCTGTCACACAGGCTCAGAGTAGTTTGCCTGCCAATGCAGCTGCCAAAGCGGCCTATTCCGTTTGCTCCATGTCAACAGTCACTCCTTCTATAGCCCCACCATCATGCACGGAGGAGTCCCCCGATATATTCGACCACAGTGTCTGGTATATGCTGCAGGCGGATTCGCAGCGATTTGAAGGCTCCGATGATGGCACCCAGGTTGAGGAAGGGAGTAACGTGAGCCTAGAGAGAGGGGGTGCCCAAGAAGGTCAAGAAACTGGCAGTCATGTTCCCCAAGCTGCAGCATACTGCCAAGTTTGCTCCAGTGACGAGGAGGGAGGGGATGATGAGGTCACTGCCTCTACTTGGGTGCCTGATAGAAGAGAGGAGGAGGAGGCACATCTCCAAGGAGGCAGGATGCCCTCCAGGGGGCAGCTTAAGGGCAGCCACCCTATTGCATCACACCGCAGAGCTAAGTAGGTGGAGGGCGCTGCTGACTCCCCACATATTTTGAAAAGTTCTTTGGTGTGGGCCTTTTTAGACATGTGCGCAGCAGATTGCACCATTGCTGTTTGCAACATATGTCTGAAGCGTATCAAGCGTGGCCAAAACAGCAGCCGCTTGGGCACCACATGCTTGACCAGACATATGACGACCTCCCATGCAGTCCATTGGCAACAGCACTTAAAAGACCCACATCAAAGAACAAGGTGGACCTCTCCTTGCCCCTCATCAGCTGGGATATCCAACCTCACTATACCTCCAGTCCTCTAAGAAACCTGCACTGAGAGGAATATAAATAGGTGTCCCAAGTAGTTGCGGCCAATCTGCTAGTGGTACACCAACATCGGATTTTAGCAGGCAAATTTCCCTACCCCAGTTGCTAAACCGTCAAAAGAAATTCAGTCCCAGCCATCCACATGCTCAGCGTCTGAATGCTAGCTTGGCCAAATTGCTAGCAGTGCAACTGCTGCCTTTTCAGCTGGTAGACTCTGCCCCCTTTCGTGAATTTGTGGAATGTGCGGTACCTCAGGTTCCCAAATGCCATTTCTTTTCACGGAAGGCCATTCCAGGTCTCTATAAGCCATGTGGAAGGAAATGTCTTGGCCTCGTTGGACAGGGCGGTCAGCAGTAAGGTGCATATTACTGCTGACTCATGGTCCAGCAGTCATGGACAGGGGCATTACCTTTCTTTCACGGCGCACTGGGTAACTCTGCTGGCAGCTGGGAAGGATGCAGGACAGGGTTCAGTGTTGTTGGAGCTTGTTCCGCTACCACGCCTCCAAAATGCTAGTGGTGATTCTGCCACAGCTCTCTCCTCCACCCCCTCCTTCTCTTCTTCCTGTATGGCCTCTTGCTCTGCAGATTTCTCCTCTGAACCAGTGGTGCTCCGTAGGCATTCAAGGGGCTACACAAGCACTCAGGCAAAAAGATGCCATGGGGTGCTTGAGTTGGTCTGCTTAGGGGACAGGAGCCACACAGGGGCAGAGATTCTGTCAGCTCTGTCAGCTCTGCAGGGGCAGGCTCAGAGGTGGTTGATGCCACGCCAGCTTCCAGGAATGGTTGTATGCGACAATGGCACCAACCTCCTCTCCGCCCTCCGACAGGGACACTTGACCCATGTTCCCTGTTTGGCTCACGTCCTGAATTTGGTGGTATTCCTCCATTCACAATCAGCCAGCAATTTAATAACTTGAGTGGTGTCCTTTAAATATGAAGGAGTTGCTGCAATCAAGGGCTGGAGGAATTCATCCACATATCTACCTTATCTATATACATATATATAAATATACATATCTATATTCTAGCCATTACAGAATCTATACCACTAATAATAGGGTGCTTAACTAGGGCCCTTAGTTAAGATGGCGCCGCGGCACTATTTAAATGGTGTGCGTGATGACACAATCACAGCAGCCAATCCCCCGACGATGTCCTATCGTGACGAAACACGTAGGGTGGGCCTGTGATACTGACGTCATCACGTTTTGTCTCTTCGGAGATTGATGGTACAGTAAGCAGTAGGCAGAGGCAGCCAGAGGAGATGCCAATACTCTGATCCATTGTGTTACACCGCGCATTTAAGATCTTTGTCCTGTAAGTGCAATCTATTTGAGCATATTAAATTATTCTCTTAAATACTACACTATGGGCGCATTTCTTGTTTGTGTCTCTGAGTGACACGGAGCCAGCAGTTTGGGACATTCTTATAGGTTTTTGGGAGACCAAATTCCCTGAGCTTAATGAGACCGCTTTGGTGGTCATTTTTGCGGGTAAGGAGACTACATACTCACTTTGGGTGCAAAGCCTTTTGGAGGAAGGGATCTTTTCTTCACGATTTCGTGTTAACATCTTGTCTCCACACCTGCACGGACATTCCTTGGTTCACCTTCCAATTCATTTGGGACTGTGTTCCAGTTTTACTTTTACTTCTTTTTTTTTTTTTTATCTTTATATCCTTTTGGGATTTTGCCTTTTGCCTCTTTTTCTTTTATGCTTTTGTGAATTTTCTTCATTTATTTATTAATATATACTGAGTTAACTCATATAAGCACCTTTTTAGGTTTCACACAATAAATTTTTTGTGTTTATTATCAATTAATTTTAGTTTATGAGCACATTAATTTGTTGCTATTAACGTTCACCATTGTTAAATTGAGTTTGACACTAATTTTGATATAATTTTTAAGCAGTTTTTTCAATTTTAACGTATTTGAACTCTGCCTTAGTTTTTGACTTTTAATTTCAGGTTTTTCACCATTTCTGAATATTTGAAAGTAATTTTAATACTTTTTTGTTTTTTATTATTGGATATATACACTGCTATTAGCGCTGCACCCACACCCTGTTTTTCACTGTTTTGAGTTTTGTATTTAGGACTTTTGGTGCTGGTAGCTTTTCTAATTTGATTTATTTTAAACTTTATATTTTTTTATTTCTAGCGCAGCGTTAACCGTTTAGGTTCTTTTACTATTCTGTTTTCTATACATGAACGTTGCAGCTGAAAGGTCATCATGGACATTTTTAATTATAGATCCCAGCATAGTATTAATACTGAAGGAGTATTTGATGGGAATGTTGAACAGTCTGACGAAATAGGTGGCCTGTTCCTTAGACTTAAGAATCTTTTGGTCTCTGAGTTACTTACCAGCTGGGATGTGGCATATCTTGAGCAATATGTCGCACAGAAGATGGTACCTCGCAGTTTGAGGTGGGAAGTGAACCCCCATTGTCTATTTCAATTAAGCTGGAGTTAGCTTTCTCCAGTTTTTATTGGCTAAAAACACAAAAAGCTCAAACCGCTTAATGACGAAATCACCTTGGTTAAAAATAAACTCAGTCCATTTAAGGATCAAGAAACCTATAAACAAAAGTCTGATCAATTAAGACTTTTTCTTGAAAAAGAGGATCATGATCAGAAAACCAAAAAAAAGAAAAATACAATCGGGATTTTGCTGACTACTCTAATAAATTGGTTTTCAAATGGCAGATTAAAGTTGATGACCCTATGGATGGTAATGATGGAAGTTCACTCCCTACATCTTCATCTACACAACTTCCCCCCTTCCATCCCCTTATGTGATGTTACCAGATTCGTCACAAACTAGGGGAACTAATTTACAGAGGGGAAAAATAGTGCTAAATAACCAGAGAAGACACACCTCTGTTAAAACTAATACCAATAACAAAAATAAAAATAAATGTAAAAATGAAGGTAACCACTTTCTCAACAGTCTCGCCAAACTGGATCATTTGGTGTTAATGCTAACGGGAGGTTTTCAACAGTATAGGACAACCTATACAAATGATTACAATTATCAAAATCAAAGTGAGTATAGAGAAGGTCCTAGGGATTATATAAACCACTATGGGGTGAATTCTAATAGACAGACCCCTAGAGGTAATCAAATCCCCCCCCTCCAAAATGGATACGCTCCCCTTTCCTATCATCAGGATGTTAAAGCGGGGTTCCACCCAAATTTTGAACAATATCTGTATGTATTCTCTTCCTTGCCTAGATGCTGACATGCCGTTTAAAAAAATTTAAATTGCCGTAATTACCTTTTATTTTTCTATTCTTTGCACTTCCTGGTTCTCCTCCCATGGGAGTAGGCGTGTTTCTAGCCTCTCCCAGACTCCTGGGAGCTAGTCTCAGGCTTCCCAGGATGCCACTGAGCATGTGCGGGAACGAGCGGTGAATGCTGGGAGCACAGCATTCACCACATCCAGGAAATAAATGCTTGTGGGCTTCAAATGCCCACAATGAAGATGGAAACCGCCTGCAGTGAATAATATAAGTTATTCTTTCCGACGAAATCTGACACAGGCGGACATATTACACACAATATGTGAGTATGTAATGCTGAGAAGAAAAGTTTGTGAATTAACTCAAAAAAAAAAAACGATAGATAGGTGGACCCCCGCTTTAATTATGAGGCAGAATCTGTTATCACTAGACATCCTAGTCAATTTGTGGATTATCCACTAAGACAGAGACAAGATCCACTCGAGTCCCCTGCGGATTTTGGGAGAATGGAACAGTCTCATTTTTTTCCCATGGGCAACAACAGATCCAAAAGGGGACACGAAGAAAGAGAGGCATTAGAGGGGGGAGGAGGGTCAGGTCCAAAGAAAAGAAAACAATAAACATCAGTGGCGTTTTCAAGAAGGTGAGCAAAGAGTTCTTAGTCATGGACTTAAATTTGCCCCTCCCCGCTGACACAATAAATTTGAGACATTTATTGATGTCCACAAATTCATCCATAAGATGATTATAAAAAGGCATTATTTACTTGACTCTATGGGGAATCGGAGTCAATTGACTACTACCAGTGTACCCCAGGTTAATAATTTGGTGTCTACTGCCAATTCTCAGAATAACAACCAAGTAGCTAACACCCCTTCCCAGGTTGGTGGAAGTGGAAATAATACGGCCTACATTCAATATACTAAGTTATCGAATGCCTCGTTATTTAATCCCCCTGGTTTTGTTGCTCCATCCATAAAAGTTTTTAAAGAGATGGTAGTTAAAGATTTGATGGCTCTTAAAACATCTAGACCGAGAGGTAATAATGACTTTCAATTGAGCTTGAAACAGATTTGTGCACGTAACGATATTGTTATACGCCCTGTGGATAAAGTCGGTGGTGTTGTTATTCTAAATAAGAGTGACTATCAGGAATAGATGAATAGACTTTTATCTGATAATATGACGTATACGCAATTGGCCTCAAACCCTACTGCTAAATACAAAAGAGAGCTTTTGTCTATAATTAATGATGGTTTTCAGCTAGGCATTGTCAACAAGAAAGATAAAGCATATCTGGTGCCCTCTGCACCCAGGATACCGGTTATGTATTACCTGCCTAAAATCCACAAGAATCTAAACCACCTGGCTGCCCTATTATTAGTGGTATAGATTCTGTAACGGCTAGAATAGGTAGATATGTGGATGAATTTCTCCAGCCCTTGGTTGCAGCAACTCCCTCATATTTAAAGGACACCACTCAAGCTATTAAATTGCTGGCTGATTGTGAATGGAGGGATTGTTGCATTCTGGCAACCGCAGATGTTGGTTCTTTATACACCATTATATCACATCAGCACGGTTTGGAGGCTGTGAAATTTTATTTGGACCAGGATTTTACCTTTTACCTTAACAGCAATACAGAGAGATTTTATTATTAACCTTCTGTTTTTTGCTACGAGCCACAATTATTTCTGGTTTGGAGGTAACTTTTTCTTACAGGCATATGGAAAAATGCAGCGCATGTACAAATGAACGTAGGTCTTTAAAATGGTGAAACAGTGAAGAAATCACTAATTGACCACAGGTGCCTTGAAACACAAACGTCCATAGATGGATGTGAATGTCCAACCGCACAGGAGGTGTAAGTACTCCAAGGGGTAGTGATGGTCTGATGGTTGTCAGAAAACACCTGGAATCATACAGCGACTTCCCAACCGAGAAACTGGGTCCCAATGGGTCATTCAGAGAAAGTGCAAAAAAGCCTCTTACCAGATCCTGTGGATTCCCATGTCAGCGACAGGGAATCGCATGCGCAGTTTGTCACAAATGACGTGGAATGGGAGCTCAGGAATCGCCAATCTCTTGGATTGTGGTCTGTATGGATCTCGGCCGGCAACCGGATGGGTCCTCACAACGAACCGTCCTCACACCGAACCGTCCCAGCATGCATCAGAAGTTTCACAAACGGTCCCCCGAAAAGAGCAGTTGGAGGGACTGGATCTCATGCGGTAAATGTGGAAACAAAAAGAATGTGCCTCCACATGGTGCAGATAAAAAAGGGTGTTTTTATTGACAAAAACGACCATACACAAATAAAAGCGTGATCACGGTGGATAAAAACAAATGGGCAACAAAGAGAGTGGTGTATGTCGCTGACATGGGAATCCACAGGATCTGGTAAGAGGCTTTTTTGCACTTTCTCTGAATGACCCATTGGGACCCAGTTTCTCGGTTGGGAAGTCGCTGTATGATGCCAGGTGTTTTCTGACAACCATCAGACCATCACCACCCCTTGGAGTACTTACACCTCCTGTGCGGTTGGACATTCACATCCATCTATGGACGTTTGTGTTTCAAGGCACCTGTGGTCAATTAGTGATTTCTTTACTGTTTCACCATTTTAAAGACCTATGTTCATTTGTACATGCGCTACATTTTTCCATATGCCTATTTTGTTGTTTTTGTCAAACTGTATGCAGCAGCTTTTATTTATTTTACTGGTTAGCGCGGTGTTTTCTATTTACCTCTAACTTTTTCTTACAGACTTGTGGCATTGCCATGGGTGCCAGGTTCGATCCGAGTTTAGCGAATTTAGTCATGGCTTGTTGGGAAAAGGAGGTTATTGATGCTGACCCCCCCAAGTGAGTTATGCCTCTGGAGAAGGTAAATCGATGATATCCTTCTCCTATGGGAAGGTGATCGACCCTCGCTTGAGGCCTTTTTTGCTAAACTCACTACCAACGATAGAGGAATCTCCTTGCAATATGAGATGAGTGAATTGCAGATCCACTTCCTTGACCTCAACATTATTGTTAAGGATGGATGTTTGACCACCACTACCCATTTTAAGGAGACCGACCAAAATGCCTTCATACCTTTAACCAGTTGCCATCATCCAGCATGGCTTAATGCGGTCCCTAAAGGACAATTCCAAAGGATTAGGCACAATTGTACCTCCATTTTGGATTATCATCAGCAAGCTCTGGTTTTTAAAATCTAGATTTTTGGACAAGGGCTATAAGGAAAAGGATATTGATGAGACTATTAAAAATGTTGGTGATATGGATAGAGACCTTATGTTGAATGGCCCAAGTAGAGCCAATCAAATGCCAGATAATAAATTTGGCTTCTCTTTGATCAGTAGGTCTTCCAACCAGCATTTTTCTGTTAAGAAAATTTTTAATAAACATTGGAGCATATTAAAAAATGACAAAATACTAGGCCTTGTTATCCCTGATTGACCAGTAGTCATTTACAGAGGTGCTCCCATTTTGCATCACAGCATTGCTCCTAATGTTATAGATCCTCCTAAAACAATATTGTTTTTTAAAACCATGACAGGCTTTTTTCCTTGCAGAAAATGCAACATTTGTCTAATTAACTCTTTCAGAGGACGTAAATGTGAAAATTTCCATTCCACTCAGACGAATAGATCCTATAATATAGAGTCTTTCATCACATGTTCCACTGAGTGTGTGGTATATCTTATCCAATGTCTTTGTTCCAGACAGTATATTGGGCATACGAAAAGAGCTTTACATGTACGTCTAGATGAGCATGTAGGAAATATTAAACGTGGATTTACTAAACATAACCTTTCCAGGCATTACGCCAAACACCACGATAAAAAACTTGAAGGGACTCTCTTTTTGCCCATAGATAAGATCCAACCAGATTGGAGGGGCGTTAATAAGATTAGATCAATTTCCAGGCTTGAAAAAAAATGGATTTTTGACATGAAATCCTATGTGCCCTTTGGCTTAAACGTTGATTGGGATATAAATTGCTTCATTAACAATGCATAATCCATTTGAGATTTTATTTATTTTTAATCCAATATTTTATGATTTTATTTATAAATTATTAATTAAATGTGGAATTCTGTTATATAAGCTATTTAGATTGCAAATAAATTAAACTATATTTATAAATATTGATGATATATATGTCATAATGCATATTGTGGATCTATTTTAATTCTATTCAGATGTATTATTTTTGCGTTATCTCGGCTTCCAATCCTTGCTCCTTGCTGTGGCTGTTGTTAAATGTATGTTTTGTAATACCTTATTCCGCAACTAGATGGCGGAGGTGTTCATCATATATAATTTTTTGTGGCTTCCCCGATGACGTCCTATCATGACGAAACGCGTAGGGTGGGCCTGTAATACTGACGTCATCACGTTTTGTCTCTTCAGAGATTGATGGTACAGCAAGCAGTAGGCGGAGGGAGCCAGAGGAGATGCAGATACTCTGATCCATTGTGTTACACCGCGCATTTAAGATCTTTGTCCTGTAAGTGCAATCTATTTGAGCATATTAAATTATTCTCTTAAATACTACACTATGGGCGCATTTCTTGTTTATGTCTCTGAGTGACACGGATCCAGCAGTTTGGGACAGCCTTATAGGTTTTTGGGAGACCGAATTCCCGGAGCTTGGTGAGACCGCTTTGGTGGTCATTTTTGCGGGTAAGGATACCACATACTCACTTTGGGTGCAAAGCCTTTTGGAGGAAGGGATCTTTTTTCACGATTTCGTGTTAACATCTTGTCTCCACACCTGCACGGACATTCCTTGGTTCACCTTCCAATTCATTTGGGACTGTGTTTCAGTTTTACTTTTACTTCTTATTTTTTATTTTTTTTATTTTTTATATTTTTTATCGTTATATCCTTTTGGGATTTTGCCTTTATAGATCTTTTTCATTTATGCTTTTGTGAATTTTCTTCATTTATTTATTAATATATACTGAGTTAACTCATATGAGCACCTTTTTAGATTTCACACAATTCATTTTTGGTGTTTATTATCAATTCATTTTAGTTTATGAGCAGATTCATTTGTTGCTATTAACGTTCACCATTGTTAAATTGAGTTTGACACTAATTTAGATATAATTTTTGTGCAGTTTTTTCAATTTTAATGTATTTGAACTCTGCCTTAGTTTTTCACTTTTAATTTCAGGTTTTTCACCATTTCTGAATGTTTGAAAGTAATTTTAATTTTTTTTTGTTTTTTATTATTGGATATATACACTGCTATTAGCGCTGCACCCACCCCCTGTTTTTCATTACATTACAGCAGCAAGCAGTTTTAAATGACTTTTATTCCTTTAGAAATGTCATTTTGTGCAGGGACTGTTCTAAACACAGGAAAAATGCGCCACTTTACAGGCATACTATAGTCACCCCCAGGCACGATATTTAAAGGAATATTTCACTTGTATTGTTTTACATTAAGCATTATTAAAATCACTGCTCCCGAAAAAACGTCTGTTTTTAAAACTTTTTTTGCATTGATTCATGTCCCCTGGGGCAGGACCCAGGTCCCCAAACACTTTTTATGACAATAACTTGTATATTAACTTTTAAAATTAGCACTTTTGATTTTTCACGTTCGAGTCCCATAGACTTTAACGGTGTTCGCACAAATTTTTTGTCTAATCGCGTGTTCTGCCGCAAACCAAACCAGAAGGGGGGGGGGGGGTGTTTGGCTCATCCCTACTTATAACAAGGGAAGAGCTCATCATTCACATCAAAATTTTAACTCTGGGTCAGCATATTAGCCAGACAAAAAGCATTTTTAAAAGGAGATCAGCAATGGCAGCCCTCCCTCATGTTTCCGTTAAGCCTGCAGATGTCAGCGGTGCCGTCTGCATTTGGAAGCACATTATTATGCCTGGATGCGCTGTTTGTCATGCAGCATTTATCAGATGGCTAACGTTCATAGCATGAAATAAAAATGCAATGACAATACAAATTTATAATGTATTTAAAAAAGGGCATACTGCTACTTGCCGTGCCACAACTTGGATGTGTTTGAAGAACTCTGCACCCAGGATTTATCTACTCCTCTACAGGGAACCCCGTTTTGCTCTACACCACTGAGCGCATGGCTTCAGGAGAGCTATGTGGATGAGGGGGGAAAGGGAACACCAGCCTAGACAATCAGATCTGCCCATAATCAAACTCTAGCGATCAATGAAGTGACAGATATCACACCAAATCACCCGCACATCCATAGTAAGAAGCTGCCTTATTTTTTATTTAAAGCTTGAAAATTTTGTTCTCCTCAACTTATGGAGAGAACATTTTTTTTTTTTTTTTTTTTTTTTTTTTGCTGTCATTGCAGGTGATATCTACTAAATTATTACTATTTTTATTCTCCCCCTCCCATCATTGTTTTTTTTTATTTATTACTTAGAAAATTTAAAATTTCAAGGAATCAACGTGCTTTCCTGAAACATGCAAATCCAAAAAAAACAAGCAACAGGATTGGTAGGACAGTCCCCTCCCCCATATGTTAATACTATACATAGGCAGCTGTGTCTTTAGTGTGTGAGCAGAGGGCCATTGATATCTGAATTGCTGGGCTTTCTTTTGTCTGGAGATAGGGTAAGACTTTTACTGCAAGAAGAAAGAAAGAAAGAAAGAAGGGATTTTTACTAGAAAACTTGTAATTGCAGATTGCTAATTTACTAGAGTTTGTGTGTATTCTGTTCTACTATGTGTAAATAATTATAATGTGTATCTTTTTATATATACATTTTTATTGGTAGCTGCCTTTAATTTGGATTGCTTTTTAAAATGTACAGCATTTGGGGTACAACCAATGGGGAAAAAAGTAATGTATTACGATTAGCAGAGTTTTGTGGGGCTGCCTATATGTTTTCTTCTTTTTAATCCACTAAACTAACATTTGAATTGATTTACAAATGTCCATTGCAAAGTTCTTGAAAAGGGTTGTAAATTTACTGACAGTTTGTAAAAATCTGTGATTTTTTTCACAACTGCCAGTAAATATCAGGGGCAGATAATTTTCATGCTGTGTTGACTTTTTAAGTGTAAATTAAGTAAACTGCTTTGTTATAGGTAGTCAGTGTCTCCATATCATGTTTATACTGTTCAGATATTCACTGTTAGTTTTCAATAGGAGTTCTGTAATTACTCAGGTTGCCAGTAAAAAATGTGCTCCGCCAGAAAATTTTCCATGTTTTGTCAGTAAAAAATGCTGCGGGAGGTTGGCAACCCTTTAACTGCTTGCCGACTGCATCATGGCAGCAAAGAGACCTCCCTGCGCTGGATCACGTACCTAGTACATGATTCAAGCGCGCTGGCAGGGGGCACACGCAAGTGTGCTGGCCCGGCTGTGCTGTGATTTGTCACCAATGATTGTCCGCCGGCAGTTAGTCCTCCCCAGTGTCAGTTAGTGTCAGATTGGTCGCCGCACTATTGTAGTCTCATTATAAGTTGCTGATCACTGCCATTACTAGTATAGAAAAAAAAATTCCAGTGTGTGTATGTATATGTATATATATATATATATATATATATATATATATATATATATGTATATATATATGTATATATGTATATATATATATATATATATATATATATATATATATATATATATATATATATAAACTATAACTTTCACACAAACCAATCAATACACACTTATTGGGATTTTTGTTACCAAAGACACATAGCAGAATATAGTACATTTCCATCAAAATTATTTAAGAGATTTTCTTTTTTTTAATTTTTTATGGGATATGTTTTATAGTAGAAAGTAAACTTTTTCAAAATTGTCAGTCTTTTTTTTTTTCGTTTATATAATTAAAAAAAAACAAGAGGGGGTCAAATACCACCAAAAGAAAGCTTTATTTGTGTGAAAAAAATGATATGAATTTAGTTTGGGTACAGCATTGCATGGCCACGTAATTGTCAGTTAAATTTGCGCAGTGCCGCATAGCAAAAAATGGTCTGGTCATAAAGGGGGTAAAACCTTTCTGGAGCTGAAGTGGTTAATGGTCCATTCACATGCTGCAATTTAAAGTGGTAAGAATCTGCGGATTCCTGCGACTGGAATGGACAGGGGTCAGGGTGTATGATTAGTTGAGCCAACAAAATGCAATAACAGGCTGCTGGCGGCCGCCGCAGCTATTTGTGACTGTTTGCCCAGCCATTAATTACCTGCACTGGTCATGGTGGATGCACACAAAATGCATCCAGCCGCAATCACTGCAGGTAATTACTGGCTGTGCGAACAGTCACAACAGCCTGTCATTGCATTATATGGGCGCAGAGGCCGCAGCAATTACATAGTTACATAGTAGGTAAGGTTGAATAAAGACCATCCAGTTCAACCTGTCCATTCTAGCCGTAAGAAGGAATCCTCAGATTCTTGCTACTGGAAATCGCAGCATGTGTAAGCGCCCATGTGGATGGACTCAAGGCTGGCTTTGCATCTGCTCTTTGCAATTACATAGTTACATAGTAGGTAAGGTTGAATAAAGACCATCCAGTTCAACCTGTCCATTCTAGCCGTAGGAAGGAATCCTCAGATTCTTGCTACTGGAAATCGCAGCATGTGTAAGCGCCCATGTGGATGGACTCAAGGCTGGCTTTGCGTCTGCTCTTTGCAGTAACAGGCTGTAAAACATGTATTACCACAATACACAGTAGCACACAATCAATGGTGCCGTGCGTTGCTATTCAATTTAAATAGCAGACCTACTCAGCTTTCAAAAGCCCCTCAAGGTACCATCTGTGTGTTGTGGTGCAGTGTGTTTTAAAAAAGCGACACATTTAGTTTTAGGTATATTGCGGTGCGATGGCAGCCTAATTAAAAATAAATGGGCTGCCTAAACACAACGCATATGAACACGTGGTATCCTGCACATAAAATTCTGAATCATATAGCACTGCAGAGGTATAAAGGTGCCCATAAAGTATATATAAACCCTAACAATGAACTTCTCATATTTGCTCCTTTCGTGTCTGTTAATTATACCATAGAAAGTGGTTTATTATAGCTGTCCAATAAGTGCAAAAAATACCTGCTAGGCTTCATTTAGATGTGTGGTTGAGCCCCATTTTTGCCGCCTGCCAACTGCACCCCCTTAAACTGCAATAGGCAGCGGATGGGGTGTTTACATGCTGAGGGTGTGAAGTATGGTGCCTGCAGCAAAGTTTACCCATATCAGCCGGCGACCAGCCCAATGAATGCTACACATTCAAGTGAATAGGGGAGTCCCACAAACACTGCCCCAACAGCGTGCAATGCACACTGTTTCCGCACATTTATCAGCTAGCATGGGGTTAAAACAGGCAGTGAGGAGGCGTCACATTGCTTCCTCACTGCCTGTCAGTAGCCCCTGGAGAATGATCCGAACGTGGATTGGGCTTCAGAGACAATGAAGATTTAGACACATGTCTAAATCTGTCCTCAATCAAGTCAGAACTTCAGTGCCTAAGTCCTGTGTTATCCCAAGGAGAGTAATTAGCCCCCTAGTTCTTATCTTGGATTACATAATGTTGTAGGGTACGAGGGTCTGAGTAGTTTGTCAATGGAAAACTGGGCAGGGCTGACACCACTCAGCCCACAAAATACTGTGTGCTGTCAGTCCACAACAGTATTTAGAAGTTGAGTGCATTTCTCGCTGATCAACAGCATACCTCCTAACTTTCTGAAACGATAAAGAACACTTTTTAGCACACACTAGATAGGGGGAAGAACACATCCTGGCCATGGACCTGGTTAAACAGACCATAAAGATCTAATATGCAGAAATTGATTGGCTAAACCACACAGTGCCTTTTTTTTTATTCTTTTTTTTCCAATTACCGTATATTGTCTTTTTAAAACAACAAATGCAGTAATATAATTGGATATAAAATTTGGTGCCGCATAACACTTTTGGTAGTAAAGTAGTACATTTTGTATAGAGATGTAGATATCAGACCAAGAAGAGGGACAACCAAGGCTGATGACAGAGGGATTTGGTCTCAAAAAGAGGGACAGTCCCTCCAAATGAGGGACAGTTTGGAGCTATGCAACGGGTATATTTCTGTACTTGTAGGGTCTTTAAAGGGACAAAGCATTGTGAAAAGTGCATATATTGCAGAAGAGCACTGCATGTTTTTTTCATCCTGACATACAATTTAATGACGATAAAGATAAAAGTTGATGTCAGGAGAAATAATCTCTTGGTTTATTGCTTGCTGAAATTATTTTTATTCCCCAAACAAATTTTTCCATTTTTTAATTCAATGGTATACAATTAGTCTAATGGGATCAAAATTATGGCGAAAACAAATTTGGTGTAGGTGTGATCAAAATATTGAAATAATCTGTGAATTCCAGTGAAGAAATGAATGTATATATGTGGTTGGCTTGAGACAGCTGTCTAGGGCAGTATGAGTGTTTCTCTGTACATCCAACTTGTAAGCCCACCTTCTAAAATATACTTCTAATAAACTTATATAGAGAATGTGTAGTGGCTCTTTTTTTTGTGTCTATAAATTTGAAGGACTAATGTTAGTTTTGAGTTAGATCTTATGGAGTAGTCTACACTTCTATTTTTCAGTAATATCTACAGACTGGTAAGCTGTGATACATTATTTTTTGTTCTTGGCTTTAAAGTGAGTTTACAGAAAAGTATCTCACATGCGAGACATTTTTTCCACAAAGCTCCTGAATTTATGCCAAGTTCGACTAAGTCTGAAGCTCATTCACTAACTATAAACTGGGCAGACTGGTGAAGATAGGTTTTCTATTTTTTTGTTTTGGGTTTAAGTGCTGCTGATCTTTGCATTATCAATTGGCCAACATGATCAAAATCCAAGTTCCAAGCTTCATCTGCATTGCGAAATATTTCATTGTGCAATTGGTCAAATGTCAGAG
Organism: Lithobates septentrionalis; assembly: GCA_037952835.1. NCBI lineage: Eukaryota > Metazoa > Chordata > Amphibia > Anura > Ranidae > Lithobates > Lithobates septentrionalis. Next base: position 1,232,890 of record JBBDGP010000108.1, read on the forward strand.
CACCCAATACAAGTCTGCTACTGTTCAAGGACAATAATGATTGATAGCAGCAATGCACCAGGTACGATTTTCACAGGTCTTTGAAGGTATGCTGATGGATGTGTTTTACTGTTTTAGTTATAGTGTCTGAAAAATCAAGGGCAACTTTAAGTGAAAACATTACACTTTTTCAGTAAATTGACCTATCCACTTATAGTGGGACTATAGGCAGCTATAAATGATACAATTGTATAGGAAAAGCAGGTACATGATAGAAAGGTATACAAAATGTGAGTGTCAGTCCATATGAAGGTGGTGGGAAATTAAAGCATATTTAAACCAAGAATAACAATTGAGAGTATTGCAACATACTGGTCTTTAAATGTGGTGCCCGAATTAGGTTTCTTGTGCACACTTTTTTTTTTTCTTTATTTCAACCTGGCAATCCAATCCTAACCTAAGCTAAATTAAACTGGGATTAACCAAATTTGTTTAGACAAGCTTCCCTAAAAATACGTCACAGCAAATCTTTTTTATTTAATTGTTTTTTTTTTTTTTTTTTTGTCAAGTTTTTATAGGCTGGATTTACTGTTCTCCCTTTCTGCGTGAGCAGATGTCCTTCTCGGAGCTCTGCTAGAGATCTATCCTGATATTCTCTCTTGCCTGGACTGATTGACCCTGAGCTGGGTGTTCTGACCCTCTATGCCGTCCCGATCCTCCTGGACCGAAGAGCAGTAAGAAGCTCCGTTTTCCCCCAACTGTACCTGTGCCTGACCTCACAGTGCATGGAGCGGGAAGCCCGCGCGGCCATTCCAATATGGCCACTCAGACAGCGCCTGAGGAGAATGCCTCTCCATCTCTCCCTGGCATTCCTGAGGTGATGGCGGCGATATCGGCATGCCAGACTGCCTTGTCTGGGAAAATAGAGGCTGTCCAGACTGATGTCGGCTTGATCAGACAGGACTTAGACAAGATCCGTGCCCGGCTGGGGGTTGCTGAACAGCGAGTTGGCCATGTGGAAGACACTACAGAGGAGCACTCGGTGGCAATTCAGACCCTGCAAAACAAAAGTTAAGGCCCTTGAATATCGCGCCAAGGATGCCGAAAACCGCAGCAGGTGAAACAATCTGCAGATAGTGGGACTCGCGGAGGGAGCAGAGGGACAGAACCCGGCTACCTTTGTGGAGGACCTCCTGTGCTCCCTGCTTCCTGGGGCCCAGTTATCCCCGTACTTCACCGTCGAGAGAGCGCACAGAGTCCTGCCACAGCGGGGACCGTCTGGTCCCCCCCCCTGCACACTGATCCTGCGCCTGTTAAACTTCAGGGATCGGGATGAGCTTCTGCGGGCTGCACGAGTGATGAGGGAGATCTCCTACCAAAATTCTAAGCTGCTCCTGTTCCCTGACTATACTGTGGAGACCCAGAAACAGCAAAGATCCTTCGATGCGGTCAAGGCGGCCATGAGGGCGAAAGGAATTAAGTACAGCATCCTTTTCCCGGCAAAGCTGAGAGTGGTCGATGGTGAGACAGTGCGGTTCTTCACCAATCCCAGGGAGGCCACCTCGTGGTTGGAGTTGCTGCCTCCCTGAAATGAGTGGATCCTGATCTTTAAATGTCTGTGTGCTGGCGGCACCTATTCGTTCTGGGTCTTTAGATCTGGGGGGGCAGAGGTTATGCTGTTTTTATATGCTCTGTATTCCATGTTGGCCCCTGGACCCTGGTGCCCAGTTCCCTGATGCATGAGGGAGCCCTGGGATACCAGGGCATACATGTTTACCTGCTGCGGCGGCTCTGGAAACACCGCAGTGGTAGGTGACTGTTCTCATGTGTGTTTTGAGGACATGCCTTAATATGACTAATATCCTGAACAGCTCCAGGTTACCATGCAACTAACCTTTCTAAGCTTTGTGCCCCTTGCTAGTCCAAGTGATTTGAACTAATGTGCTAATATATGACTGGTTAATAACTAGTTCTCTAGCATCTCCTGATGGGAAGTTATGTGCCCCTTGTTGGCTTGGGTTGTGGTCCCCCCTCTGTGCATTTGATGTGGAGGGGGGGCTGACTCTCCCTTGTTAACTGAGGCACGCCTCCCTGAGTAGGTTACTCTGAAGGACTGGGGTTTGGGGATTTATGCACGATTCCAGTTTGGGGGATCTGAGGGGTGGGGGGGAGGACTGGGCAGCCATTGCTGGCCCTTGTTGGTATTGGTTTAGTTTTATTTTCACAGTTTTCTTTCTCCACTAATGTTCAATGTTTTCAGGTATGGTAAAAGAATATGCATCCTGGGAGTTTCATGCCTTTTTGTTGCTGCTAGCAGTGACAGTCGGTCTTCCGCTCGGGCAGTTGCCTTGTCCCCAGGGATGGGGTACTGTTGTGTTGCTTCCTGGGACACCTGCCTTACTTAAGATCCATTATCGCTAGTTTTTCAGTACTCTCCTGGAACGTCCAGGGATTAAATTCAGCAGTTAAACGTTCCCTGGTTTTTAATTATTTAAAAAAGTACACCCCCTAAATTTGTATATTACAGGAGACTCACCTTGTGGGTTCACGGGTCCTTGGACTCAGGAGAGCCTGGGTGGATAGTTCACATTATCATGCTACATATTCTAGTTTTTCCCGGGGACTGAGCATATTAGTGCACAGATCTCTCCCCTTTCAGCTCCAAAATATTAAGACTGACCCAGGCGGAAGATATATTACTATGCACGTCACAATTGCCAATACAGAATATGTGATTGTGGGACTCTATCTCCCACCTCCTGTGGATACTTCCCTCTTGTATGATATTATGCGATTGGTCACACAATATGGAACACCGAATGTCATGTTGTTGGGGGATTTTAATTTGGCTCCGTGTCCGGCTCAAGACAGGCTCCATCAGTCGACCCGAAGAACACCTGATCTCATGCAGTGGGCTGATACTTTTGAGTTAATTGACGCCTGGAGGCATTATAATCCATCTGAGAGGATGTACACCTGTCATTCATCCACTTTACAGGCCCTCTCCCGCACTGGGGTTTGTTACTCGGGCGGTGCTGCAGCGGGTATCAAAGGTGCAGATCCTCCCTAGAGGCATCGCCGATCATGCCCCTCTTATGATTACTGTGCTTTTGGGGCCCACTGCTGGGAAGAAACTGTGGAGACTGTCAGGGCACTGGATAGCAGACCCTATAGTTCAGGAAGATATGTCGGAGGCATTGTGTCATTTTTGGCTTAAAAATACTGACTCTACAGAGCCATTAATGGTTTGGGACGCCTTTAAGGGATGGCTGAGGGGGGAATATATTTCCCTCATTACTAACAGCCTGTCAGAGAACTCACACAGCAAGCACCCATCTCCATGCAGCATTCTGCTAATGCCAAGGTGCATGCACGGAACCATAGCCAGAGGCAAATGAGATCCAGGGTGGGCATGCACCATGGCACCTCTATGCGAATGCGCACGCGCGCTAACGCGCGTCCGCAAGTGCCAAAGCGCTAATATGCTAACGCACATGCGCCAATGTGCCAAAAGTGCTAATGTGCTAACGCGCATGTGCCAATGTGCTAGTTGCTAATGCGCATGCGCGTACGCACGTACGCTGGCGCCAATCCTGGCACACAGCACCCTATATAAACAGAGAGTCTGCCTAGCATCAGTGCTGGATTGTCTTCAGCTTGTTCCTGTTGTTACTCTGCCTGATTGACCTTGTTCCTGAAAATCCGGCTATCTTCTGACCATTCTCTTGGATCTCCCCTGCCTGCTGAACCTGCCTCTACTTGCAATACTGACCTTGGCTTGGACTTATGATTACGGCTCTGCCTCCTGATTCTGTACCCTGCTGCCCGTCTGTTGCCAACCCCTGCCTGTTCCTGACTACGGTTTTGCCTTCTGACTTGGTACCCCGCTGCCAGCCTGTTGCCGACTCCTGCCTGTTCCTGATTCTGCAGTTGATCCTGATCTGGCTCCCGCTGAACAAGTTTGGTGATCAGTTTCCACATCTCCTCAGCAGAGGTTCCTATATCTCCAAGTTCCAGCCTCCTGCCTGCAGGCACCTGCACCCTTTCATTGCCCTCGCACACCCTGTACCCACCACCAGGGGTGCTTGGACCGGAACCGTGCAAGAGGCCACCCTCATCAGGCCACCCTCATCATTTCGGGCTCCGCTGTAAGGTACGTGACACAGCCGGAAGCAGTCTGTGCGGTCGCTGGGGGAGTTGGAGGGTGAGCTCGGGGACAAGGAGGCTAGATATGTTGCTGCTCCTACCCCCCTCAACTACGGGGCCTGGCAATATGCGCTTGAACTTTATAGGATAAAGATGACCAAGAAATCAATGCTCAGTACGGCCCAACGAGTTTTCGAGTATGGGGATAAAAATGACAAATTGTTGTCATGGTTGTCTCGATGGCAGTTTGCTAGTACTCATATTGGGAGCATGAGGGAGGAGTCCCCCTAACGAGCCCTGATAAAATCCTTGCTAGATTTATGCACTACTATAGCTCCCTCTATTCCACTAGGGTGGAATATGGAATATTGCATCTCCGGGCCTACTTGGATGGGGTGGATTTTCCTACCCTGTCCCAGGACGCCAGTAAAAAGCTAGAACGAGATATTACCCTGGAGGAGGTCCAGATCGCTATGGCCCAAATGCAACCTGGTAAAACTTCCGGTGCAGATGGCATTCCGGTCAAATTATTTTCCACGTATCAAGAAGTTCTCGCTCCTAGGCTCACTATGCTGCTCGCGCAGTTCACCAAGATAGGGTCATTGCCAGAATCCGTACCCGAAGCTGTAACTGTGTTGGTGCCCAAACCGGGTAAGGACCCTGAGGACTGTGCGTCATATCGACCGATTTCCTTAATTAATGTTGACGCAAAACTGCTGGCCAAAATATTGGCCAACCGTCTGGCACAAGTCCTGGATGAGCTCACCCATGTGGATTAGACGGGGTTCATGCCCGGCAAGGGCACCGATATTAATTTGAGAAGGCTTCATCTCAACCTGTCCATTCCTCATGATAATGCTGGGACCAGAGTCATTGCCTCTCTGGATGCCGAAAAGGCATTTGACTCGGTTAACTGGGGCTACCTTTGGGAGGTACTGGGTAGATATGGTTTTGGCCCCCAATTTTTACGCTGGCTGCAGTTACTCTATCAAAAGCCCTCAGCTTGTGGACGGACCAATGGTGGCATTTCCGAGCGATTTCCGCTGCAACGTGGGATGTGCCAGGGATGCCCCCTTTCTCCCTCCCTTTTTGCCCTGGCGCTGGAACCCCTGGCCATCCTACTTAGGGCGTTCCAGTAGGTGGAGGGACTGCGGATCGGCCTCTTGGAGGAGAAGGTGTCATTATACGCCGACGATGCCCTGTTGTAGTTAAACGACGTGGACTCCTCCCTGCTGGCTGCTTTGGGGCTCTTTGACAAGTTTGCCCGCTTCTCAGGGGTTCGAATAAATTGGACAAAGTCTGTACTTTTTTCCCTAGACCCCATGTCGCGGGCCACTGCGGCCACCACCCAACTACAGTTGGTTACTAGTTTTAAATACCTGGGAATTCAGGTGAGCCGAGACCCCTCTGATTTTTACCAGCTTAATCTGCGCCCCGTGTTACTACAGCTGAGAGCTAGATGTGGCTCTTGGGGGACTCTCCCACTTAATTTGTTAGGGCATATTAACCTAATTAAAATGATTTTTCTTCCCAAGTTTAATTATCTATTTACAAATTCCCCAGTGTGGATTCCGAGCATATTCTTTAAAGAACTTGACAGCTGTATTGGGACCTTTATTTGGGGGGGCTCCACTCCCCGATTGGCACGATTCACCCTATGTCTTCCTGTGCGGGGGATTGGCGTTGCCCAATTTTCGGGTATACTACTAGGCGGCCGTTCTGTTTTCGGTCCGCTGGTGGTTTGTCTGCTCCAGGGCCAATGCTGCGATGTGCCTTGAGGCGGCTCTTTTGGGTTCCCTCGGTGACCTTGGAAACCTAGTGTATAGGGGCTCTGGGGCTTGCGCCGATCTCCCTCTTCCGACTAGGATGACGCTCAGAGTGTGGGAGGTTGCTAGGAAGAGGTTTCATAAACCAAACCTGTGGTCACCCTTTCAACCTCTATGGGGTAATCCCAATCTTCCACACTTCCGTACAATCCCGGACCCACAAGTATGGGCAAGTCTCTTTGAGATATCATGCCAGCAGGGACGTCAGCAGGGACTTACAAAGACCTCTCCACCAAATGTAATCTGCCCGGGTGGATGGATTTTAGATATCATCAGTTGCGCCGTGCAGCAAGAGCACAGTTTCTGGGACCTATTGTCCTTTCCATGGATCCCATAGAGGAACTTTCGGCCCAAGAATCGCTTTCCAAGCCCCTCTCCTCCCTCTATATGTCGCTGCTCAGTTTGGACTCTCCCAGGCTAGAGAGGCTGTGGGAGGCAAGAAAGACAGATATCCCCACACTAGAGAGGGAGGATTGGAATGACTGTTTTGAGGATGGCTTTGGGTTGGTTATATCGTCTAGGGACAAGGTGATACAGGCCAAGTTTCTTCATAGAGTGTACTACACCCCGCAGACTGTACCCCCTGAGGGACCCCCTCTGTAATAGGTGTCGACAAGAGGTAGGGACATATTATAATATGTTTTGGAGTGGCTCGATTTTAGGCTGCGGTGTTTGAAGCTATTAATGAGCGCCTCAGAATATCATTAGTCCAGACTCCAGAGCTTGCACTGCTTGGCATACAGGAGACGACCACAGGCCACGTTATACTAAACTCCTGATTGCTTTCTTACTTTATTATGCAAAAAAAGCTATTCTACTTAAATGGAACTCTGCATCCCCCCCACTATGACTCTTTGGAAGGACACTAGTAATAAGGCTCTTCCACTGTATAAAATGACCTATCTGAATAGAAAGTGCCCCAAAAAGTTTGAAGGTATCTGGTTACCCTGGACGGCTTGAAGGCTTTGGGTGTTATACTTAAACAACACGGATAGACCTTTCCCTTCCTTTGCTTGGGCTGCCCTCTGCTCCCCCCCTTTCCCCCCTCCTCCCCCCCCCCCCTTTCCTGGCTATTCCCCTTCCCGTGTCCGGTGTATTTTATTGGAAAGACATTCTGATTCGATTAAACTGATGACTGTTACTTATGGTCCGAAACCCAATTTCAATTGCGATTATATTTAACGCCTAGGTCCTTGTTACCCCTTCTAACATTTTATGTTCTGTAACAACTACCATTTGCTTTTCTGTCGTTTACCATGCTTGCTCTTTTATCAATAAACTGAGATTTTAACCGTGAAAAAAGTGGTTGTAAACTCTGTTACACCACTTTTACCTACAGGTAAGCCTATAACAAGGCTTACCTGTAGGTACCGTGAATATCTCCTAATGCCGTGTACACACGGGCGGACTTTTCGGCATCAAAGGTCCGACAGTCTTTCCGACGGACTTTCGACTGACTTTTGACGGACTTCCGACAGAGTTTCGAACGAACAGACTTGGCTACACACGATCACACCAAAGTCCGACGGATTCATACATGATGACGTATGACCGGACTAAAATAAGGAAGTTGAGAGCCAGTAGCCAATAGCTGCCTCAGTGTCGGTTTTCGTCCGTCGGACTAGCATACAGACGAACGGATTTTTCGACCGGACTCGAATCTGTCGGAAAGATTTGAAACATGTTTCAAATCTAAAATCCATCTGATTTTCGACCGAAAAGGTCCGTCGGAAGTCCAATGAAGCCCACAGTTGGTCGGATTGTCCGACGAATTCGTTCCAGCGGACGAGTTCGGTCGAAAAGTTCGCCAGTGTGTACACGGCATAAGGCTCCATGCACAGTGAAGCTCATAAATGTCAGTTTTTGGGAGTTTTTTTTTTTTTTTTTTTTAATAGCCCATAAACTCCCCTCTATGTTATCCTATGTGTCCATGCACACATGGACGTTTTTGGATGTTTATCAGCAGTGGAGTTTATGGGCTGTTTTCTGAACGCCATAAAATCACGTTCAGGAGTCGTTTTTCTGACCACAAAAAACGCCAAACATTCATAAACGCTGATAAATGCTCCAAAACGTGGCTCACCAGCGTTTTTTAATGTTTTTGATCCATTGAAAAAAAAAAAATAATAATAAAAACCCGCTAAAAACAATAACATAGAAAAAAGCTAAAAAAACGCTAATAAACGCTATTGCAAAAATGTTAAAAATGTTGAAAGACTCACTGCAAAGCTACTGAAGAAATGGGCCGCTGGTGCCGTTTCTTCAGGGCCGGTGCTATGACCGGCAGGTCCTGCGCACACACGCTGGAGTGACGCCAACACGGCTACAGCCAATCAGAGTGCCGTGAACCTGGAAATAACTCCGATGGAAGATGTCAACCATGTACTCGGAGTGCTGACGCCGATTCAGGGCATTGTTCTGAGATAAGTATTTCATAATGAGATAGTATGCGATGAATATTAGCTCATTATGCATTTGTCTTTCAGGGTTTTTTTTTTTTCGAGGTTTACAACCTCTTTAAAGAGTTTGTTACCCCAACATTTCATATTCCTGATATGTGCCTGCTGTACCACGTACTGCTTCCTTTATGTGAAATCCCAGGTGAATCCTGCCAGTCCCTCTGTCTTCCTATTAAAAACTGATCACACTAATGCCCCGTACACACGGTCGGACATTGTTCGGACATTCCGACAACAAAATCCTAGGATTTTTTCCGACGGATGTTGGCTCAAACTTGTCTTGCATACACACGGTCACACAAAGTTGTCGGAAAATCCGATCGTTCTAAACGCGGTGACGTAAAACACGTACGTCGGGACTATAAACGGGGCAGTGGCCAATAGCTTTCATCCCTTTATTTATTCTGAGCATGCGTGGCACTTTGTCCGTCGGATTTGTGTACACACGATCGGAATTTCCGACAACGGATTTTGTTGTCGGAAAATTTTATCTCCTGCTCTCCAACTTTGTGTGTCGGAAAATCCGATGGAAAATGTCCGATGGAGCCCACACACGGTCGGAATTTCCGACAACACGCTCCGATCGGACATTTTCCATCGGAAAATCCGACCGTGTGTACGGGGAATAATAAGCAGGAGAACACACTGTGGTCAGTTCTCTAGCTATGCTGGGAATTTTTGTTTATTTAAAATCTTGCAAACATATAGCTTGTTATTAAAAAACATACTTGCATATATACAAAAAATTATTAAAAATGAATATATACATAAACAAAAGTAAACAAGCTTACAACAGCAAATAACAGAAAAGAAAATTACTTTTTTTTTTCAAAAATAACATAAATAGAACTATATACAAAGAAACATAATTTTATTAACCGTAAACTACTAAATTATGCAAAACACAGCCCTACTTTAACCTAAACACACTCACAGGTTAAGAAATGTTTAAACATTTAACCCATGCATGCAGCCTTTTTTCAACTACGGGGACCTGACATTCCTCCACACGTTTGTCCAGGCCCCCAGCCGCCACCTGTCCCTCTCAAGGCCCCGAATCTTCCCAGAATGTTATGCACCACCACCTCGACAAGAAGGACTCTGTATGACCACTCTGCCTAACTCAAGTGGGAAAGGAAAGGATACCAAGACCCCACCCACCTGCTTATAGACTTCTGCATTGAAGGGGCACTGAAACAAGAAATGGTCCATCATTTCCTCCACCCCACCACACTCCACTCTTGGACAACCACGGTTCTCCACAGAGCGATGCTTTAGGTTGCCTTTCACATAGAGTCTGCCATGGAACGAGCACCAGACCATATCCCAAAACTATAGCGGTATTCTCTCCATATTAATCAAATTCAGACCCTCCCTCATAATAGGTCCTGGGCAATCCCTCAAGGCTACTGGCTCGCCAAAGGCAGATTCAACAACTGTCCTCTCCAGAACCTTCCTAGGAAGAGACTTAATTTCCTTTTACATAGTTACATAGTTAGTCAGGTTGAAAAAAGACACAAGTCCAGTTCAACCTTAAAAACAATAAATAAATAAAATAAAAATATCGTACAATCCAATATATCCAATTTTATACCCTCAGTTGATCCAGAGGAAGGCAAAAAACCCCAGCAGAGCATGCTCCAATTTGCTACAGCAGGGGAAAAAATTCCTTCCTGATCCCCAAAGAGGCAATCAGATTTTCCCTGGATCAACTTTACCTATAAATGTTAGTACCCAGTTATATTATGTACATTTAGGAAAGTATCCAGGCCTTTCTTAAAAGAATCTACTGAGCTGGCCAGAACCACCTCTGGCGGGAGTCTATTCCACATTTTCACAGCTCTTACTGTGAAGAAACCTTTGCGTATTTGGAGATGAAATCTCTTTTCCTCTAGACGTAAAGAGTGCCCCCGTGTCCTCTGGGTTGACCATAAAGAGAATAACTCAACACCAAGTTCACTATATGAACCCCTTATATATTTTAACATGTTGATCATATCCCCCTGTCATCCGCCACTGCCGATGCATTTTTTAGGCATAGGGCAACGTAAGCTGGGAGCTCACCATGTCGGACCCTCAGGCTCTTCACTGGCCCACCATTCGCCCAGTTCTGCTGAAAAGGCCAAAACCAGGACTAAAAAATACCAACCCAGGTGGTTCCTCTGCCAGCATATTACCAAAATTATGTTTCAAAAACATCAGAGAAAAGAATAACACCGCTTTGACCATAGCTAGGCCACCCATCTGCCTGGGAAGGTACAGACCTCTTAATGAGATTCAATCTGTTTCCCCATACAAGGTGTTCGAAACAGCTGTAAATTCTGGCATAGAGAGACACTGGCAAAACACAGACAAAGCTAACATACAGAAATACTGGGATGGTACGTTTTTTTAATCAGGTCCATCTTTTCCCTGTAAAAGGGTTTCCAATCCTTCCAGCTGGCAACCTTGGCATTGGCATCTTGTAGCCTGCTTACCCCAATTTCCAAGGCCATAATCGCTGGGACCAAATTTGATGCCCAAAACTTTAATGTCCTGTTGGGGCTCTGGGAAGGCGTCCGGTAGCTCAAAGCCTTCACCTTCCTCTCCCATCCAGAAAACCTCAGTCTCATCCTGATTAATCTTTGACCCAGATGCCTCAGCCTACTGCTTCATCACAGAGACCACCTCCTCTGTCCCAGAGATGAAAACAGACATGTTACCAGCATCACTCCAGTGGGCTCTCCTCCAATGATCAGACTTGTCCTGACACACTACCACTGCACAGCCATTCACTGGGAAGCTCAGTGTGCTGCTGCTTCTCCTCCTCCCAGCTCATATGCAGCTGAGAACAGAGGGAATGTGATCACTTTTAAAAAAGTGAAAAAAGGTATTTATAATGTTTTTTAATATCTATACAAAAATGTTTTGCCTTTCATTTCTAATTTAAACTGAAAAGGCTGTTTTACAAGGTGATCGTTTACAATCACTTTAACACATGTTGTCAAGCATTTGCATTTGTTGCATTAAGACTGCCTATTCATTTTGAATGTGCTGCTTAATTCAAAGGAACAAACCAAAAGACAGCCATGTAACATTTTTTTTTTCCTATGCAGCACACCACAACCATGCGTTACCATTGTGGTGTGCTGCAGTGCATGTGTGTTGGAGCTGAATTGCCTTACTGTAATGCACCCAATGAGAAAAGTGTGTTTCCACCCCCAAGTGCCCTTTCACACTGTGCCGCATCAGCGGTAAAACTAGGGCATCAGCAGTAAATCTGCGCCATTTTTAGCGCCACTTTAGCGGCGCTATTCGGCTGCTAGTGGGGCGGTTTTAACCCCCCACTAGTGGCCGAAAAGGGGTTAAATCTGCCTGCAAACCGCCGCCGCATCAGCGTTTTGCCGGCGTATAGCAGCGCTGCCCAATTGATTTCAATGGGGCGGAGCGGTGAGTTCACCGCTCCAAAGAAGCTGCTGGCAGGACTTTTTCTGACTCCCTGCCAGCACACTGCTCCAGTGTGAAAGCCCTATATGTTCATTAAAGTGATTTATAACTGATCTTGTCCAATTAAAAACACCTGTGTAGAGACAGTATGGCACTCAGCTGTTATAAATCAACCCTCCTCGTCCTGATATGGCTTAATCAACTTAAAGGGTAACTGATTTACAACTTTGGGAGAATGAACTTTCAATAACCCCACCAAATGTATTATGTCTGTATGACTGTACATATTCCACATAATTATTTCTAAACCACCTGTATAAGATGTTCTTATCTTATCAGGCTGTAGCTCAACTGCTATCAATCTAATTAGTGAACTAAAAATGAACTTTCTTATCTTTGTGATATATATGCTTTTCAAGGAATCAAAACAACTCTGTGTAACTTGAAATTATTCTACTTCTAAGCAATCTCAGGCAAACATTCATTAAATGATTGATGAATGATGAATGAATAAGAATCTAATTTCTCTAACACCCTCTCCCCCTCTCACTCTTTTTCCTTCTCTTTCTCACTCTCTCTCCCCCTCTCCCCTCTCTCTTTCCTTCTCTCTCTCTTTTTTTCCCTCTCTCTCTCTCTCTCTCTCTCTCTCTCTCTCTCTCTCTCTCTCTCTCTCTCTCTCTCTCTCTCTCTCTCTCTCTCTCTCTCTCTCTCTCTCTCCCCCCTCTCCCCCCTCTCTTGTTCTCTCCCTCCCTCCCTCTCTCTCTCTCTCTCTCTCTCTCTCTCCATCTCTCTCTCTTTTTCCCCCTCTCTCTCTCTTTCTCTCTGAAGTATAATTAATTTTCAATTACAAAATATTGTTCTTGAATTTTGGAATAATGTTTCCTTTCACATTTTACTGCTGTTGCTGGCTCATCTGTACATTTATTATACAGTATTAAATATGGAGATTTGTAGATAAGCCACTAGAGGGAGCTCAACATAACTCAGTGTAGTGTTCTCTTTATTGTTGAGCTACGATATCATAGAAAGGGCAATGTTTTCAAAAGGTTGATTCTATGGTTTTGATTTGTGGGACGGAGCACTTATGCCTAGTACACACGATGAGAAAATAGGATGATAAATACAGCTTTCAAAGCAATCGTATGATAATCTGATCGTTAGTACACAGCTTTCAAGAGCCGATCATGAGAGTTCATGCAAAATTATCTGAAAGGACAAACAAAATGTTTTCTTGTATGATACCAGAACAAACGATTTTCTTTTAATCAGTACAGTATTCGAAAAAAATCGGAAGACCAGGACCTTGCATGCTCGGAAATGAAAGAATACAATACAATAGGTTATATCCTTCTGAAGTTGTATTCTGTCGTATGAGAATTTTCCTAACTTTAGTAACCTATTGGTTTTTTATATGAGGCTAGAATGCAAAAAAATGACGATCATCCGTCTGATATTCTCATCATGTGTATGAGGCTTAAAGCATAATCTCTGTGTAACACTGACAAGCACACTTTTTTTTCTTGTATGATACTGTAAAAAGAACATTGAAAATACTTTTACTTTTATTTCATATCGATTTTGCATCAAACGAATATTATGTAGGCTTCTCATGACTGTTTATATATTTTTTTTAATCTAGAACTGCAATCATGTCTGATAAACCAGTGCTTTACTACTTCGATGGAAGGGGGAAAATGGAGTCTATCCGCTGGGCACTTGCTGCAGTTGGTGTTGAGGTTGGTGTAATCTCAAAAGTTGTCAAAACTTTTCATTTCATAACATAATGTGGTCTATCTATAAAATGGTCACCAAAATTATTTCACTGATTGACTGACATCATAAATATTCTGTGTTTGCTGTAGTATAAAGACCAGATTATGTATTCTACAGTGCAAATCCTCTTCTATCTACTGCCATATATTACAAGTATCATTATATTTATGATGAAAGCAACACATTTATCAGCTAAAAGGCAGATATTGGTCTGTAAAGGCACATACATCAAGGAAGATAGTTTTCTAATAATAATCATTTTTTTCTGATAATTATCCCAATCATAACGCAAAAGCTAGAGCTATGTGCCTAATGCATGAATATACTTGATTAGCTTAAAAAAATTCTAAAAAAATGTCCCATGTTGCATTTTTTTTTCTTCACAGGATTACTTATTGGTTTAATATGATTCCTTTTTTACATTCAGATGGAATAAATTAATTTGTAACATTTCTTTGATTTCTACAGAAGCAAAAAATGAAACATTTTTTTTTCCTCTTTTGTTCATTAACCACTTGAGCCCCGGACCATTATGCTGCCTAAGGACCAGAGGTCTTTTTCCAATTTGGCACTGCGTCGCTTTAACTGCTAATTGCGCGGTCATGCAATGCTGTACCCAAACGAAATTTGCGTCCTTTTCTTCCCACAAATAGAGCTTTCTTTTGATGGTATTTGATCACCTCTGCGGTTTTTATTTTTTGCGCTATAAATGGAAAAAGACCGAAAATTTTGAAAAAAAATGATATTTTCTACTTTTTGTTATAAAAAAAATCCAATAAACTCAATTTTAGTCATACATTTAGGCCAAAATGTATTCGGCCACATGTTTTTGGTAAAAAAAATGTCAATAAGCGTATATTTATTGGTTTGCGCAAAAGTTATAGCGTCTACAAACTAGGGTACATTTTCTGTAATTTACACAGCTTTTAGTTTATGACTGCCTATGTCATTTCTTGAGGTGCTAAAATGGCAGGGCAGTACAAAACCCCCCCAAATGACCCCATTGTGGAAAGTAGACACCCCAAGGAAATTGCTGAGAGGCATGTTGAACCCATTGAATATTTATTTTTTTTGTCCCAAGTGATTGAATAATGACAAAAAAAAAAAAAAAAATATTTACAAAAAGTTGTCACTAAATGATATATTGCTCACACAGGCCATGGGCCTATGTGGAATTGCACCCCAAAATACATTCTGCTGCTTCTCCTGAATATGGGGATACCACATGTGTGGGACTTTTTGGGAGCCTAGCCGCGTATGGGGCCCCGAAATCCAATCACCGCCTTCAGGATTTCTAAGGGCTTAAATTTATGATTTCACTCTTTACTGCCTATCACAGTTTCGGAGGCCATGGAATGCCCAGGTGGCACAAAACCCCCCCAAATGACCCCATTTTGGAAAGTAGACACCCCAAGCTATTTCCAGAGAGGCATATTGAGTCCATGGAATATTTTATATTTTGATACAAGTTGCGGGAAAGTGACACATTTTTTTTTTTTTTGCACAAAGTTGTCACTAAATGATATATTGCTCACACAGGCCATGGGCATATGTGGAATTGCACCCCAAAATACATTTAGCTACTTCTCCTGAGTACGGGGAAACCACATGTGTGGGGCTTTTTGGGAGCCTAGCCGTGTACGGGACCCCGAAAACCAATCACCGCCTTCAGGATTTCTAAGGGTGAAAATTTTTGATTTCACTCTTCACTGCCTATCACAGTTTCGGAGGCCATGGAATGCCCAGGTGGCACAAACCCCCCCCAAATGACCCCATTTTGGAAAGTAGACACCCCAAGCTATTTGCTGAGAGGCATGGTGAGTATTTTGCAGCTCTCATTTGTTTTTGAAAATGAAGAAAGACAAAAAACTTTTTTTTTTTTCTTTTTTCAATTTTCAAAACTTTGTGACAAAAAGTGAGGTCTGCAAAATACTCACTATACCTCTCATCAAATATCTTGGGGTGTCTACTTTCCAAAATGGGGTCATTTGGGGGGGGTTTGTGCCACCTGGGCATTCCATGGTCTCCGAAACTGTGATAAGCAGTCAAGAGAGAAATCAAAAATTCACGCCCTTAGAAAGCCTGAAGGCGGTGCTTGGTTTTCGGGGTTCCGTACGCGGCTAGGCTCCCAAAAAGTCTCACACATGTGGTATCCCCGTACTCAGGAGAAGCAGCAGAATGTATTTTGGGGTATAATTTCACATATTCTCATGGCATGTTTGAGCAATATATCATTTAGTGACAATTTTGTGCAAAAAAAAAAAAAAAATTGTCTCTTTCCCGCAACTTGTGTCGCAATATAAAATATTCCATGGACTCGACATGCCTCTCAGCAAATAGCTTTGGGTGTCTACTTTCCAAAATGGGGTCATTTTGGGGGGGTTTTGAACTGTCCTGGCATTTTATGCACAACATTTAGAAGCTTATGTCACACATCACCCACTCTTCTAACCACTTGAAGACAAAGCCCTTTCTGACACTTATTGTTTACATGAAAAAGTTTTTTTTTTTTGCAAGAAAATTACTTTGAACCCCCAAACATTATATATTTTTTTAAAGCAAATGCCCTACAGATTAAAATGGTGGGTGTTTCATTTTTTTTTTTCACACAGTATTTGCGCAGCGATTTTTCAAACGCATTTTTTGGGGAAAAAACACACTTTTTTAAATTTTAATGCACTAAAACACACTATATTGCCCAAATGTTTGATGAAATAAAAAAGATGATCTTAGGCCGAGTACATGGATACCAAACATGACATGCTTTACAATTGCGCACAAACGTGCAGTGGCAACAAAATAAATACATTTTTAAAAGCCTTTACAGGTTACCAATTTAGATTTACAGAGGAGGTCTACTGCAAAAATTACTGCCCTCGATCTAACCTTCGCGGTGATACCTCAAATGCATGGTGCAATTGCTGTTTACGTTTGACGACAGACCGCCGCTTGCGTTCGCCTTAGTGCGAGAGCAGGGGGCGACAGGGGTGCTTTTTTTTTTTTTTTTTTTTTTTTTTTTTTCTTTATTATTTTTTTGCTTTTTTATCTTATTTTTAAACTGTTCCTTTCATTTTTATTTTTTTTTAATCATTTTTATTGTTATCTCGGGGAATGTAAATATCCCCTATGATAGCAATAGGTAGTGACAGGTACTCTTTTTTGAAAAAATTGGGGTCTATTAGACCCTAGATCTCTCCTCTGCCCTCAAAGCATCTGACCACACCAAGATCGGTGTGATAAAATGCTTCCCCAATTTCCCAATGGCGCTATTTACATCCAGCGAAATCTAAGTCATAAAATGCTCGTAGCTTCCGGTTTCTTAGGCCATAGAGATGTTTGGAGCCACTCTGGTCTCTGATCAGCTCTATGGTCAGCTGGCTGAATCACCGGCTGCATTTTCAGGTTCCCTGTTGAGACAGGAGAGCCAGAGAAAAACACGGAAGACGGTGGGGGGGGGGCATTCCCTCCCACGGCTTGTAAAAGCAGTCTAGAGGCTAATTAGCCGCTAGGATTGCTTTTACATGAAAGCCGACCGCTGGCTGAAAAGAATGATACCAAGATGATACCTAAACCTGCAGGCATCATTCTGGTATAACCACTCAAAGTTGTGAATGGCGTACCTGAAGACAAAAAAATGGTTAACAATAAAGCACAGTAAACGGTAAAGTATAAAAAATTGCATACCTGAAAAGCAAACATGATAAAACATAATAACAATAAAACATTGCAGAATAGAATACAGTAAAAAAGAGCAGAACAATAGAGAGAATAGAGAGAGAGAGAACAATAAAACGACAACTATTTTTTTTTATTTTATATATATATATATTTTTATTTTTTTTTTTACACTTTTTTTGTAACTAACTTTTATAACTGTAACCGGTTCCAGGTTCGGGTCTCTCAAAATGCGATGGCATCTTGGGAGACCCTGTGAAAGTGTGCCTAGTCTGTGCAATGCTGTACCTTACGCTAATACTCAACTAGTGCATGGTAGCGTTCAAAACATTCACCAATGCAAAGACCAGGATTGTCAGGACAGGAGGAACAATAATAGCGGGTGTCACGCCTATATCCGCGCTAGCTGCAGACACAATATCTTTTTTGGGGGCGTTCGCTGGGTAGGGGTACTCGGGAGGACATAAAGAAAATGCCTCTCATGCAGCCGACTGCATTTGGTTGGGGATGTGAATGGGGGAAGTACGGGCGCTGCAGAAGCGGTGGGTTCCCAATTAGGATTGGCGAATGCAGTAGGAAGGGCACTATGGGCACGACGGGCCTGTGTTTGTCTTTTTGGTGGCAGCGGGACACTACTTGTGCTTGTCACCTCACCAGCTTGAACTGCACTTATGGGACTCGCCACGTCACCAAGTGTTACTGCAGTGCTGGTTTGACTACGACCGGGGTGTACTAGGCCGCTGGCGCTTGCCAGTTCACCAAAACGCTACCAAAAAATCTGTTGGCGATCGCAGGGATCAGGCCTGACTCTGCGAACGCTGCAGTTATGCGTTTTAGTCTTTTGTAAGTGACAGTGATCGATCGATACTGCACTTGGGTGGGCTGGGCTGGGCCGGGCGGAGGGGCAAAACGCAGGTGCTAGCAGGTATCTGGGCTGATCCCGCTAACACTGCGTTTGTGAGAACCCTAAACTGCTGGGGATGCTAGTATAGATCTGATCGGATCAGATATTGATCCGTTCAGATACTATACCACTAAGGGTGGTGTACAGTGCGTGCGTGGGTGTTAGCGGTACTGGCGCTAATCTGACGCTGCCTGGGGCTGGTGCTTGCCAGTTCACCAAAATACTACCAAAAAAACTGTTAGCGATCGCAGGGATCAGGCCTGACTCTGCGAACGCTGCAGTTATGCATTTAGTGTTTTGTAAGTGTCAGTGATCGATCGATACTGCACTTGGGTGGGCTGGGCCGGGCGGAGGGGCAAAACGCAGGTGCTAGCAGGTATCTGGGCTGATTCCGCTAACACTGCGTTTTTGGGAACCCTAAACTGCTGGGGACACTAGTATAGATCTGATCGGATCAGATATTGATCCGTTCAGATACTATACCACTAAGGGAGGCGTATGCTGCGTGCGTGGGTGTTAGCGGTACTGGCGCTAACCTGACCCTGCCTGGGGCTGGTGCTTGCCAGTTCACCAAAATACTACCAAAAAAACTGTTAGCGATCGCAGGGATCAGGCCTGACTCTGCGAACGCTGCAGTTATGCGTTTAGTCTTTTGTAAGTGACAGTGATCGATCGATACTGCACTTGGGTGGGCTGGGCTGGGCCGGGCGGAGGGGCAAAACGCAGGTGCTAGCAGGTATCTGGGCTGATAGATCTGATCGGATCAGATATTGATGCGTTCAGATACTATACCACTAAGGGAGGTGTATGCTGCGTGCGTGGGTGTTAGCGGTACTGGCGCTAATCTGACGCTGCCTGGGGCGACGCATATCACCGCCGGGCGATCAGGGGGCTAAACCTTTATTCGGTAATAAACGGCGGGTGCCCTGACACTATAAAAAATAAACAAACTAACCAGCGTCAACCGTAACGGTTATACGGTGATCAGTGGTGAAAGGGTTAACTAGGGGGCAATCAAGGGGTTAAAACATTTATTCGGTAGTATATGGGGGTCCCTGACGCTATAAAACGCTGACGGCGAACCTAAATATTTATGTCCCTAACTAGCGTCACCAGCGACACTAATACAGCGATCAGAAAAATGATCGCTTAGTGACACTGGTGACAGGGGGTGATCAAGGGGTTAAAACTTTATTAGGGGGGGTTAGGGGGGTACCCTAGACCTAAAGGGGGGTAACAGTATCTGTGCCAACACTGTAACTGTCACAAACTGACACTATGCAGTAATCAGAAAAAAAAAAAAAAAAAAAACTGCTGGTGTCAGTTTGTGACAGGGGGGGGGGGGGGTGATTGGGGGGCGATCGGGGGGGGGATCGGGGTGTTTTGTGTGCCTGGCATGTTCTACTGTGTGTGTGTGTGTTGGTGCACTCACATTGATGTCTTCTCTCCTCGGGCCGGAACGGAAATTACCGAGCCGAGGGGAGATGACATCATTTCCTTTGCTGCTGTTTAGCATACAGCAGCAAAGGAATGATTCGATTGGCCGGCGGCGATCGCGAGGGGGGGGCCACGAACGGATGGTCTCCCCCTCACCACCGATCGCCGCTGGACAAACGACGACCGCCTCGGGCACCGGGGGGGGGGGGTCCGATCGGACCCCCCACCCGCGGAAGGCAAATCACGTACCCTGTACGTGATTTTGCCTGTCCGTGCCACTTTGCCGACGTACATCGGCGTGAGGCGGTCGTCAAGTGGTTAACAGACAGCGCTTTCTCAGTTCACTATTGGTTTATAATCAGGAGTAGGACATACTAGTTACTAAATGAAAGCTCAGCCTAGGGGTCACCACTGCTGGTGACTAAACTGCCTCACTTCCATAGGAGCTTAGCCTAGTGCAGGGTTTCCCTACCAGGGTTCCATGGAATCCTAAGGTTCCTCCAGAGGTTGCTAGGGCTTCCTTGAGTAATGAGCAATTTCTGCCTCTCAGAAAAGTTCCCACTGACACCATTGATCTTTTTAGCTATCTGTAAGGGGGTAATTCTTCCCAAAGACCACAAGTATAAGGAGCATTCTTCCCACTGCCCATCACATGAATATATCATGAGTTGTAGATATAGTCATTTTTAGCAGGGGTTCCCTGAGACCACAAAAGGTGTTGAAAAGGTTGAGAAAGGCTGGCCTAGTGTAAAGGAGTTAGGGCCTCATTTTCTCTGCTTGAAGCTGGCCATACAGGGATCCAAATTCAGCCAGTTTATTGGGTTGCTGAACGAATAAGAAAAAAAGCAGTGTTTTAGTTTCCTTCCCCCCCGGTAGAATTCCTTTTTATTCATCTTCACTACTGAGGCTGATCCTCTCTCAAGCCTCTGCTGCTTGGAGACACGCTGGATAATACAGATCCTTGCCATCAAGTACATTCAGTTTCTTGCTCAGTGCAGAGTTGGCTGCAACAGTCCTGGCAAATGAAGTTTTCGCTCCTAGGGACACATATGACTGGCTGGCATGGAGCTGTCTTGTCACAGTGTCCCTCTCAGGTGAGCAGTGCTCTGGCTGCAGCAGGTTGCATCTTCCACCTCTTCCAAATAGATTCTCAGTATCCTGACCTAGTCAGCGGTGTGGTAAGCAGGGGGTTGCCTCCATTGTTTTTCCCTCTGCTGAAGTGGTCAGTGTTTTTTATTTGAACTGATTTGAGTAACATGCCTGACATGGAACATGGAGGAAAATCACTCCTCTGCTTTGGAGCTGTGGTGTTATTTTAGAGGGGTCTCTGGGGGGGTTCTCTGTTTATTTATAAACAAATGTTCCACGCTACTCTATCAGTGGCCCTTCAACTAGCAGCTGTAATAAATGCCATAGGGAATTCAAAATGCTCCTATCACTTTAAAGCCTAGGTTTAGTCAAAAAAAGCTTTTAAAAAATAAGCATGAGGGACTGTATTGACAATCAACGATCTTTGAATGGAGGAGGCTGACATTTCATTCATCCAAAAGTCCTTCATCAATAGAGGGCTTTTCTTTTATGGAAGCTTTTGTACAGCTTCTGTAAATGGAGTAGGTGGGCAGAAAGAACAGGCATAGTTGGCACTCTTAACGTCTGTGGCAGGTTCCTCGGCTTGTATTAACCCCCAAAGAACCAGAAGATTACAGCTGTGGGGGTAGGGGGGGGTCAGAGGACAGAGGATTTCAACTACAGGTGTTCCACACATCCTCGTACAGGCTGTGCCATTCATGTCATTTAAGACACAGCAGCTACTCCTAGAATGACATTCATGTTGTGTCCCAGCTAACATGAATGGTACTGTCTGCATTGGGATAAACAAACCACCCATGCATCCCTGTGCAGGTAAACACGACCCTCGCACAGGCGTATGCTGTAGTATGCCCGTATGAACAAGGCTTTAAAGTGGTTGTAAACTCTGCAAAAAAAACAAAAAAACATGATGATGTTGCAGCGGCTCTGCTGTGGCGGGCGACATGTCTCCAGAATATTACTTCTGGGTTCGCGAGCTCCGGTGCTGTGATTGGCCGGAGCTGCGATAATGCCACTCCTGCTCATGCGTGTGGGAGCCGCCAGTCATGGCACAGCAGCTGAAGAAATGGCATGTACGAGCCGATTCTTCAGTGTGCATGTGCTGATGACGTCAGCACATGCGTAAACAGTGAATATCTCCCCTAAACTGTGCAAGTTTAGGAGAAATTCACGGTACCTACAGGTAAGCCTTATTATATGCTTACCTATAGGCAAAAGTGGTTGTAAAGGGTTTACAACCACTTTTAAACTGCAGCCAGCAGCACAAGGGACACTTTTCATTGATTGTAAGTACTGTCCCTTGTGCTGAAAATGTATTTTTTTTTATTTTTTTTTATTATTATTTGACTAAACTTACATAGTTACATAGTTACATAGTAGGTGAGGTTGAAAAAAGACACAAGTCCATCAAGTCCAACCTATGTGTGTGATTATGTGTCAGTATTACATTACATATCCCTGTATATTGTGGTCATTCAGGTGATTATCTAATAGTTTCTTGAAGCTATCAATGCTCCCCGCTGAGACCACCGCCTGTGGAAGGGAATTCCACATCCTTGCCGCTCTTACAGTAAAGAACCCTCTACGTAGTTTAAGGTTAAACCTCTTTTCTTCTAATTGTAATGAGTGGCCACGAGTCTTATTAAACTCTCTTCTGCGAAAAAGTTTTATCCCTATTGTGGGGTCACCAGTACAGTATTTGTAAATTGAAATCATATCCCCTCTCAAGCGTCTCTTCTCCAGAGAGAATAAGTTCAGTGCTCGCAACCTTTCCTCATAACTAAGATCCTCCAGACCCTTTATTAGCTTTGTTGCCCTTCTTTGTACTCGCTCCATTTCCAGTACGTCCCTCCTGAGGACTGGTGCCCAGAACTGGACAGCATACTCCAGGTGCGGGCGGACCAGAGTCTTGTAGAGCGGGAGAATTATCGTTTTATCTCTGCAGTTGATCCCCCTTTTAATGCATGCCAATATTCTGTTTGCTTTATTAGCAGCAGCTTGGCATTGCATGCCGTTGCTGAGCCTATCATCCACTAGGACCCCCAAGTCCTTTTCCATCCTAGATTCCCCCAGAGGTTCTCCCCCCAGTGTATAGATTGCATTCATATTTTTGACACCCAAATGCATTATTTTACATTTTTCTACATTGAACCTCATTTGCCATGTAGTCGCCCACCCCATTAATTTGTTCAGGTCTTTTTGCAAGATTTCCACATCCTGCGGAGAAGTTATTGCCCTGCTTAGCTTAGTATCGTCTGCAAATACAGAGATGGAACTGTTTATCCCATCCTCCAGGTCATTTATGAACAAATTAAATAGGATTGGTCCCAGCACAGAACCCTGGGGGACCCCACTACCCACCCCTGACCATTCTGAGTACTCCCCATTTAAACTTAGGGTTTAAATATCAACGGTTCATAACATAAATATATGCAATCCTTGAAAATAGTGTAATGAATCAATAAATATAAGAAACATCCATAAATAATGTGATAAATTAATATACAAAAAGTCTCCTTTAAAAATTTTGTGTAAATAATATACTGTATGCAGTTCCTTCCCTTGCATGTTGTAATGCTATTAAAACTCAATAAAAAAATGCTTAAAGTGGTGTTCCGGCCGAAATTATACTTTTTAAATAAAAATCCCCCTATAATACACAAGCTTAATGTATTCTAGTAAAGTTAGTCTGTCAACTAAGGTCTGTTTTGTTAGTTTATAGCAGTAGTTTGTTATTTTATAAACTTACAGCAGGCCGTGGCCATCTTAAGTGTGGGCATCTGAAGCCAGACTGTATTTCTTCCTGGATCTCATCCTTGCAGATCTCGCACATGCTCAGTGCAGCACAAGCAGTGTAATAGGTTTCAGGTCAGGTTTCCATAGCAACGGCAGTTTCAGAGGAAGTTGCCTCCCCTTCCCAGAAGGCATTGCAAACAGGAAATGATGCGATGGGCCGCGGCCAGGGAGGAGGAAGTGAAAAATGAATACAGCAGATATACAGTAGGTGCTGAGAAAAAAAAAGAAAAAAATATCCAATTTGTTTACAGTGCACAGTTTAGTGAGGGATGCTGAAGAGTTGTAAAAGTGGGTGGAACTCCACTTTAAGTGAAAAAAAAAAATCCACTTCCGAAAGTGTCAAAGTGCTTCCTCCATACAACCTTGTGAGGCCCCCCAGAGGGCAAAAAAACTCACCAAGTATATATGACCCCTTATCAAATCAGAAGGTCAGACAGCATTCAGATCATTGCTTGTGGCTTTGGGATGGTTGCTGCATAGCCCCTTTGACTTGAATCATGTTCTGCAGGCGGTATGCCCACCATCCCAGGGGGAATCATTTTTGCTCAACCATGATGCAAAACATGTCTATGGCCTGTGTGACTACCTTTGCCAACTGAAAGTGAAAACTAGGCCTAACTAAGCTCCTTAGCAAGTGGGAGCTGTGGCCACTAGCTAGGCTAAATTTTTGTTCTGACCCATTCTTGTAGTATAACCCAACTGAAAGGAAAAGTTTGTGTTTAAATAATCCCCTGCAGTCAGTTAAAGAGGAAGTAAACCCTGGTGGGAGTTTCTTATTAATCCTAGTGCTATCACTGTGCCTGATCCTCTGTAACCGGGGAGGCTGGGGCTGAGCAGTATACGGGCGTGGCTGGGAAGTATAAGGGCAGGGCTAGTGTTGCAGGGTGTGGCTGGGTGGTTCTGGGGTGGAGCCTGGCTTTTTGCACAGACACCAACAACGGTACCAGGAAGTACCTGTGAGCAGCCACATTTAGCTACACAGACACACTGTAGTTGCTGCGGTGAAGTTGAGGAGGATTGCTGAATGTCTTGATTAGACTACTGTTTCTAATCCAACATTTAGCAATTCCAAGAATGCATAATATACAGTTTTTTTTATTATTCATAGAAATAAAGTGAAGTTTTTTTTTTCATTTTACCTGGAATTCCACTTTAAAGTGGTTGTAAACCCACACATATATCCAGTGAAGTGAACAGCCTTCAGTTGATACACAGAGATTAAAAAGATCCTCCTACATATGTTTTACTTGTATATCTACTGTCTTCCCCTTTCTACACCCTTTGAAAAGTTCAGATTGTGTTAAAAATCTTTCTTCCTCTTTCAGCAACACATAGGGAAGGGCGGGGAGACTGGGCTTTCACTGTGTGAGAGCTGATTGGATGAAAGGGACACCCCCCCCCCCCCCACATAGGCAGAGGAATGAAGGAACATGCAGAGCTGTAGTCTGAATAGACAAGCTCCCTGCTAATCTCCCTCTATGCTCCCTCACTGACACAAATTTTCAGCTACTGGTATCTCATGTGTCGGAGAACTTGTCAGAAGTAACTCATGCTGATAACAGAGGAACGGGGCACCAGAGAAAAAACACACTTAGAGCTTTGAATAATAGAAAGGAAGTTGAGACTTTGTATGAGGCCAGTGGCAGCTAAATAAGACAAAATATATATAGTGACTACATGACTTTATTCACATACAAAGTCCCAACTTCCTTTCTATTATTCATTTGAATTAGGGATAGAGGCACGTATTATCATATGTATACCTTATTTAACCACCTCAATACAGGGCACTTTCACCCCCTTCCTGCCCAAGCCATTTTTCAGCTTTCAGCGCTGTCGCACTTTGAATGACAATTGCGCGGTCATGTTACACTGCACCCTAATGAAATTTTTATCATTTTTTCCCCACAAATAGAGCTTTCTTTTGGTGGTATTTGATCACCTCTGTGTTTTTTATTTATTGCGCTATAAACAAAAGAAGAGGGACAATTTTGAAAAAACACAATATTTTTTACTTTTTGCTATAATAAATATCCATTTTTTTTTTTTTTTAACAAATTTTTTCCTCAGTTTAGGCCGATACGTATTCTTCTACATATTTTTGGTAAAAAAAAATCGCGATAAGCGTATATTGATTGGTTTGCGCAAAAGTTATAGCGTCTACAAAATAGGGGATAGATTTATAGCATTTTTATTTATTTATTTATTTTTTACTAGTAATGGCGGCGATCTGCGATTTTTATTGTGACTGCGATATTACGGCGGACATATCGGACACTTTTGACACATTTTTGGGACCATTCACATTTATACAGCGATCCGTGCTATAAAAATGCATTGATTACTGTGTAAATGTGACTGGCAGGGAAGGGGTTAACACTATAGGGCGATCGAGGGGTTAATGTATGACCTAGGGAGGTGATTCTAACTGTGGGGGGAGGGGACTCACTAGGGGAGGAGACCGATCGGTGTCCCTATGTACAAGGGACACACAATCGGTCTCCTCTCCTCTCTGACAGGACGTGGATCTGTGTTTACATACACAGATCCACGGTCCTGCTCTGTTACCCGGCAATCGCGGGTGCCCGGCGTACATCGCGGCCGCCGGGCACGCGCACCGGGTCCCGAGCGACGCTCGGGAGGGAGATTACGTCATATGACGTCCGCCCAGAACAACAGACGCCTCGTCCCGCCGTCATATGACGGTGGGCGGTGGTTTAGTGTTTAAAGTCCCAAACCTTTCCCCTTCCTTCTTTTTGACACTTAGAGCTTTGGAGAGAGATAAGTAAACACTACAGATAGATGTGCTTAGGTCAAATTTCATGAATGAGGCTTACAACTACTTTAAGTGAGCTGTGTCCATGAACTCATAAAAGGGGATTTTAAGACGAGTACAAGAAATCTTATTTTTTATATTGGGGTGGAGGATAGAACTTATTTCTGACTTTTATTGCTATGGGTCCCCAGTTAGGATTTCCCCTTACTTCTTGTTTTAGTGACAATGTTGAATAAGAAGTCAAGTATAATTCTGTTTCTCATCCTTTCCAAAAATGTATACAATCCAACTACAAAAAAAGAAATAAAAAATGATGGTGTGTTCTGTGTTAAAAATAAATAGTTAGGCAATCAGAACCTGGCAAATTGTGAGGGTGTACCAGTTCATTACCTTTTTTTTTTTTTTTTAATTCTTAAAGCGGGGGTCTGCCCACCCCACGAAAAATTAACAGTCAGCAGCAACAAATACTGCATCTGCTGACTTTTAATATACAGACACTTACCTGTCCAGGGAGCCCACGATGTCGGCACCCCAGCTGATCTTCGTATCGGCTGTCGGGTGCAGCCGCCGTCATTGCCCGTAAGGGAACCCGGCAGTGAAGCCTTTACGCTTAACAGCCAGATCCCTACTGCGTGCTGCACCTTCTAATTGGCCTGGCAGCAGAGGAAGGAGGAGGGGGGTTGAGCTTCGCTGCGGTGCCCTCTCCGGAAAAGGGGAAGGAGACCTGTCAAGCACAGGTCCCTGTTCCCCCCTCCCCCCTGAAAGGTGCCAAATGTGGCACCAGAGGGGGGAGGAAATGAGTAAGAAGAAGTTCCACTTTTGGGTGAAACTCCGCTTTAATGACAAGGAGGCTTGACATGGGGCAGGTATTGCCTTAAAACTGCCCACAGACTTGAGAGGATTGTTGTTCATGCAAACGTACAGCCTGCCCGTCAAACCATTCTATGTTTGTTCATGTATTTATTTATTTGAGGAAATTGTAGAGGCCACAAGTTCTCGTCTTTTTTCCATTTCGCATTACAGGTACTTGGGTATAAACGGACATTTCTCAGCATACTCAAAGGTTTCATTGACCAATGTTGCTGACTTGAATTTTTTTTCTTTACAGTTTGAAGAGAAGCTATATGATACAAAGGAGGAATATGAGAAATTGCTTAAGAGTACGTATTTATTATTTTTCATCCTATCAATGCTTGCACAAACAATACTTGGCTAAGTTAGACTCTGAACTGTGTCCTTGTTACTTAATAATATTGTAAATAATATAAATAATTTATTAAAGAGAATGTCCTTAAAAGCATAATGCCCTAAATGCAGGTACCACACGGTGCACAACGTATTTCAGTCTGCCATAGACTTTGACAGGCTACAGGCAGCAGGGCTGGATACTGCACTAAAGTGCCAGGATTGCACCCACCGGTTCTAGACACCCCATGCAGTGGTGTATTTAAGTTTTGTGCTGCCCTAGGTCTGACTAAACTCGTGCACCCCCTAATTTAAATATGAGCCACCCCTTTCTGTCAAGGCGACACCCCTTGCTGTTTAAGACCCACCCTGAAATTTTCGAGTGGGGACACTAGTTCTGAGGGCCGATGGGGGGGGGGGGGGGGGCAATGGATTCCCTTAATTTGCATAGATTTCCTCTCACTTCCTGTTTGGCTATGGGGCAGGAAGTAAAGGGAAATCCTGCAATGGCACAGGGGTGGTAGAAAATAAACTGACAGGGGCTATAACTCTCCCTTATTCTATCCAAAATAAAAAAAGTGTTGTCTATAGTTCTACTTTAAAGTGGAGGTCCGCTGAAAAAAAATATTAAAAGCCAGCAGCTACAAATACTGCAGCTGCTGACTTTTAATATATGGACACTTACCTGTCCAGGGCGCTTGCGATGTCGGCAGCCGAAGCCGATCCGTCCTTCGGCTCTCGGCTGCTGCCGCCGCCATCCTCGGTAAGGGGATAAGGAAGTGAAGCCGTGCACTGCGCGTCCTCTCAGGTCCCTGCTGTGTTCTGTGTCTCACAGAATACAGCGGGAGAGGACGGTGTAGGCGCCGGAAGTGGCATAGGTCACCGCAAGCGCCGCGGTGAGCTATGCCAGGAAGTGGGAGCAAATACATGTATTAGACGGGTATCTGCTCCCTCCTCTCCCCTGAAAGGTGCCAAAGGGCGGGAGGAATCCAAAAAGTGGAAGTTCCATTTTTGGGTGCAACTCCATTTTAAGCACAAATTTCTGATAATTTTATGGAGAGGACTAAGAAGATATAACCATGCCCCCCCACACACACAGTTGCGGAATGCCAGCCGCCCGCATACCGGAAGCAGTGCGGCCGCTTTATGGGGGTGCTAGACTAATTTGCCTCTCAGCCCAGTCTACCCCATAAGACTGGCGCTACACTAATGCCCCGTACACACGGTCGGATTTTCCGATGGACAATGTCCGATCGGAGCGTGTTGTCGGAAATTCCGACCGTGTGTGGGCGCCATCGGACATTTTCCATCGGATTTTCCGACACACAAAGTTGGACAGCAGGAGATAAAATTTTCAGACAACAAAATCCGTTGTCGGAAATTCCGATCGTGTGTACACAAATCCGATGGACAAAGTGCCACGCATGCTCAAAATAAATAAAGAGATGAAAGCTATTGGCCACTGCCCCGTTTATAGTCCCGACGTACGTGTTTTACGTCACCGCGTTCAGAATGATCAGATTTTCCGACAACTTTGTGTGACCGTGTGTATGCAAGACAAGTTTGAGCCAACATCCGTCGGAAAAAATCCTAGGATTTTGTTGTCGGAATGTCCGAACAAAGTCCGACCGTGTGTACGGGGCATAACAGTGTAATGCAAGCCGGCGGGGACTCTTTCCATGCTGCCCCCCTGCAAAGTGCTGCCCTAGGCCTGGGCTTTGTCGACCTAGGCCAGGATACAGCGTTGACCCCATGGGGCCGTAATGTGCTGGTAGCCTGCCACATATGTCATTTTACTTTAGAGCAATTGTTAATGTGACAGTAATATCCTTTATTCTCCAAAAATAATCCATACACATCTACTATTTAAAAGCCTTGTCTATAATCTATTTTTCATGAAATGGTTTCTTACTGTGTTTTTCTGCCTCCTTGTAATGTCCTCCTTGGGGAAGAGGGTGGCTACATTCCTACTTACAGTGGGACCATGGGGAATGAACGTAGCCACCATTTAACAGGAAATCAGATCACAGCAGCAAAAAAAAAAAAATTGAATTTGGAGGTTTAGAGCAATAGAAAGTACTATTTTAGAAATACATAATTTAATAGAATATTTAATTTTTAACCAGAGTTTCACTTTAAAAGTAAATAAATAGAACTTATTGTTTTTTAACAATGTTTTGAAGCTGTATAAATATGATTTTGATCAGCGGTAAACCTGTGAAAATACAGAGGTTTCCACTACTGACTTTTTTTTCTGAAAATGCCAGCACCATGGTTCTATTGTGCCAATAT
This sequence comes from Lithobates septentrionalis, assembly GCA_037952835.1. NCBI lineage: Eukaryota > Metazoa > Chordata > Amphibia > Anura > Ranidae > Lithobates > Lithobates septentrionalis. The sequence goes on from JBBDGP010000108.1 coordinate 1,262,653, forward strand.
TTATATTCATTAACCCGGAGGAGGTATGCAGATAAAAAATTTTTAACTTTCCTTAAACTTTTCTGATGTGCATACAGGCTCTGGCTTAGAAAGTATTCAGACCCACGGGTCAGCATTACAGCCATGTAAAAAGCATTTTTAGAAGGTTAGCAATGATATCTCCTGCATCTCTTTTTGATTAAATAATTAATTTAACACCTTGATGACCACATTATGTAGATTAAGGTTCTCAATAAAAGTTTCTAGGGTTTTAAAGTGGGGTTCCACCCAAAAAAACAAAAATACATGAAAAATCCTAAAAAAAAACCCAAAAAAACATTTGGATATTTTTTTTTTTAACTTACCTCTAAATGCCTGTTGCTAGGGGGTCCCTCGTAGTCTGCCCCTTCCAGTGCCTGGGCTGGTGACATCACTTCCCCCTCGGCGCAGGAAGGGCTCCGCTCTGCTCCCTCCTGTCAATCATCTGGGACCCATTACAGGTCCCAGGTGACTGAGCGGCCAATCACGGCGCGCGGCGCCGCTTGCGCATGCAGTGGGCGCCCACAGTTGCAATGCCGGCGCCGCTGAATGGAGGGGGAGACTTCGATCCCCTGCATCGCTGAACCCAGGGACAGGTAAGTGTCCAATTAAAAGTCAGCAGCTGCAGTATTTGTAGCTGCTGACTTTAATTTTTTTTTTTTTTTTTTTCATGGGCCCCCTGGGTGGAACTCCTCTTTAAGAATATTTATCTATGTCCCATTTTAGAACTATGAGCACACAGCTGTGTCACTGACATTCACTGGTCTATAGAAAGGGTCAGACACCCCTCAGTGTGGTTCCTGATCACGTTATCACTATGACAGCCAGACAAGCCTGTTAGCTCTAGGTGTCACTGTATACTGCACAGAGAGATGAACAGTAATAGCTGAAACCAGCAAGTTGCAACTGCCACTGTTTATGAACAGTAAATTCATTAAAGTTTTTAAATTTTGTTTACAATAATATAAAATGTCTATGTATTGAAAAAATACTACAGCTATATGAGGTATATAATTGATGCCGGAAATATAGAAAAAAATCTGAATTCAATTCATATTTTATTTTGCTATTTACTGCATGATGGCTGGTGCTCAACCATAAATATTTAACATGCCTCAAATAATTTGGAATGATAACCGATGTCACTCCTCAGCTTATAATTGTGATACTCCACATGTGATACTGTATTAGGTTCGCCAACACCAGGACCACCAGATATTCATCTCTCTTGGTCCTCCTTCTTTTAGGTCTTCATTTAGCAGGGGGCAGTCCCGGTCCCTGGATGATGATTAATACACTGAACGTTCAGGGCACTGTGCTCAGGGTACCCTTCATTCACAATCTTTCCCCAGTCCTCTAGGTTGAGTGACGTCAGGTGTCATTCAGCATGGAAGACTGAGTTCTTATTTTAGTAATAGGGAAGCACTGCAGGGGACACCTGCAAATTAAAGGTGAACATTGCAACCAATGCTGTTTTGTTGTATATATCAAAGTTAGCCCAAGGTTGAGGTTTAAGCCAAGGCTAGTTTATGCAATGACAGTAGGTACTTCACTGAATAGTTGCACTTGGGCCCTGGACCCCTCAATACAAAGCATGTACCTTTCCAGAGGGCTGATTGAAGCATATTCTTTGTGTGATGCAATGGATATATCAGAGTGATTGACTTTGGCTCAGCTTGACTCATATTTACTCATTCAGCATTTGTTTTTTACATTCTAGGTGGAGATTTGCTGTTTCAGCAAGTTCCAATGGTGAAAATGGATGGCTTGAAACTAGTACAATCAAAAGCCATCCTGAAATACATAGCTGGAAAATACAACATATACGGAAAGGACCTAAAAGAAAGACTATTGTAAGTATTCACTGAATATAGCATAATTATATAAATGTAAACAAAGTTAAAACAGTACGTATTGCATTTCCAAACGTAATGCAATGAGTGCATATGCGATTACAACCTATAGTAATAAATTCAACTGTGCCATATTGTTATACTAGTATTCCATGGTCTATTACCCACACCCACACACATTTTATATGTAAATCAGCACCACAAGATAAACCAGGATAAATGGATTAGGATATGGCCGGGACCCAAAGTGCGGTAGCCTAATCTCAGCTTATATTGACTATATTGTGAGAAATATTAGTAAGCCCTGGCGCCAGCCAAAAATATGCTGAAAAATGTGAAGCTGCCCCTTTAAGTGATTATACCACCTCTAAAAAGCAAACCGATTAAAAGCAAGGTGCTAACACGTATGTGATAATTGCATGTGAACAAAGGATAAAAAACAATCCAAATATACTTGAGAGTCCAAAGGTGAATTTTTTTTTATTTATAAGAATTATTAATAAATATTGCACAGTCCAAGAAATTTTCCTAAATCTTGCTGACGAAAGCTCCAATCACAACGCTCCTGGTCTTAAAGGTGCCTCAGATACTCCTCATATATGTGCTCCACCACAAAGTGGAAGCTCCTGATGATGCTGACAAGAGAAATGCATTGAGGCTGTGCGCCATATGTAACGTAATTTCATTTTTTTAATCTGGTTTGAACATTCGGCCATTTGGAACACATGCCAAGCCATCCTTCCTCCCACACAGGTTCCTATTGGTCAATCTCACCATGTTATCTGGGACAGTTTCAAGGCCAAGAAGATGACTGTGAAGTGTTGCCAAATTGAGCTTAAGCCAAGTACTTCATAGGCACCACTGATCCTTTTATCTGCTACCCAACCACGTCCAGTTCCAGTTATACCGCTCTCAAATTGCAGGACCATTAAGTCCCATCCAGATGATGTGGATGGCTTGGTATATTCTGCATTGTTCGCTATGGACAAGGTGTCATGGGGTGCTGCTTTTCAGGAACTACAAGGGAATGCTTACAAGGCCATTCCCCTGCTTAAAGAGAGGGAACAGCTGTGACAGGACTTTAGGGTTGCCACCTCATCCCTTTAATCCCAAACACATATTAATTACAATGGTTCTGTGGCTGATTGAGGTGGTATTTAAACTCACTTGTTGCCTTATCTGGATTAAACTAGCCTCAGAACCTGTGTAATTCATATGTGTTCGGGTTTAAAGGGATGAGCTGGCAACTCTACAGGACTTCCTGTTCCTGAAGAGAAGTTTTATTCTAAGCTTAATAGATGTCAGGCATGTATAAAACTTGGTAATATATTTTTTTTATGAGAAATATTGCTGTGTCACAGTTTTATGACTTGAGGAAATGTCTGTAACTGATAAGGGGAATTTACCAGAAACATTGAGAATGTGGCAATTCTGAAAAGTCATGGATCAGCGCAAGCTGTTGACATGGGCATTCATGTGTCTAATTAAATATTGCTCTGGGATCAGATCAAAATTATTTAACCAATGTAATGACAAATGGTGTGCAATTTTTTTTTATTGCAGACTTACTCACTAGGAACAGCATATATCCATGTTGTCCACTGTCAAAATGGAGATCTGCCTTGTTTACATAGGCAGGTCCCTGTTCTGCCTCTCTGTGAAGCGATCGCAGGTGGCCGGCAGACATTGGGGCCGCTGGGCACGTGCATCGGCTCCTCCTCTATGCAGCGGGCGGGCGGGCGCATGCCCACACTATCCATTGCATGAAATGACCTACAGGTACGTTGTTTCACGCAATATAGATACCCTGCCACAGTATATTTGTGTTGGGCGGTCTTCCAATTCATGGGCACTACACTGCAGAGTTTTCTTATCTCTCTTCAAAGCATTATGTCCTGTAGCTGTCTTCTGCTCCGTTCTTCTGTTATCAGCCTGATGACTTCTGACAAGCTTTTTGTCAACTGAGATAAAAGCAGCAGGGTTTTGTGTTGGGGAGAATGCTATAATTAAATTAAATTAAATTAAGCCCTGAACTATTCAACGATCAGTTCTGAAAGTCTCTACCTATGAGGAGAGGGGGTGTGTACCTTTCCTCCAATCAGCTATCTTGGTTGTATGTCCAGGCTTCACTGCACCAGGAAGAGAAATCTTCTAACACGATGTGCTCTTTCTAAAGAATATATAAACCTGAAGACAGCAGATATACATATGTAAAACCTATTTAGGGAGATTTGTTTCATCCCTGTGTATCATCGGAGGCTGTTCTCTTCACTGGGAATATGTGAGGGTTTACATCCACTTTAATAATTAGAAAGTGAAATAATTAGAATTAGAAAGTGATGTGTTTGTAGTTGCAATGTCTCTGCAAAGGCCTTCCTCACACCCTTATACTCACCTTGCCTGCGCTCCCTTGCTGTTCCTTCCTCTGTCACAGCCAATACCAAAATCATCATTGTGGGCAACCAGGGAGGTGGTAGTGTAACTCCCTTGGTCATGTGACAATGCTCCGGCACAGCAAATAACTACTAGATAGAAGCAATATCACAAGAGAGGAGGTTGAATTTTCCTCCACCCTTGTAAGCACAAGATGGTGTATCCGGCAAAAAACAATAGCAGGCATTGGTTAGTATAAAAGGGCCAGAGGGGGCCATTTTCAGAGATATTGTCATTTTGCCCTGCATGTTCACAGTGACAGTGAGGTTAATTTACTAAAACTAAAGAGTGCAAAATCTGGTGCAGCTCTGTATAAAACCAATCATCTTCCAGTTTTTTTGTCAAAGCTTAATTGAACAAACTGTTCAAAGTTAGAAGCTGATTGGCTACCATGCACAGCTGCAGCAGATTGTGCACTCTCTAGCTTTAGTAAATCAATCCTGGTGGCTCTTTAATAGCAGGGTTCTTCTGTGACTCAGTCCTACACAAGGCTGTACTTAGAGAGGGGTACATTGGTATAAGTGATAATTACTGTGCATTTTCTTGTGTTCCAGCATTGATATGTATACCGAGGGGATCGCAGACCTAATGGGATTGATTATATCATTATTCTTTATGGCTGAAGCTGAACAGCAGAAACAACGGGATCTTGTAAAACAAAAAGCTTTGAACAGATATTTTCCAGTTTATGAAAAGGTATGATTTTTTTTCTTTTAACAAAGTTCTACATAGGTTTAAAAAGAATAGAAGTGGATGTATAGCCTGTCCATAATCTATTATGAATCAGGATAAAACCTGTCCCCATCACTACACACTGCCTACGCCCTGTACGTTCAGTGAGTTAAAGAGTAACTCCACTTTTGTTGAGAAAAAAACATTCCCCTCTGGGTGATCTACAGTATGTACATTGCAAAGATGTTGTAGATTCCTACCTTTTGTTATTCTGAAGAAATCCCTGTGTGTTTGTGTGTATCCATGTGGGAAAGTAAAGTGGGGTACACTCTATAAGAAAATCGGGCAAACGTTCATCCGATCTCTCTCGATGTTTAACCGCAAATCGAAACCCGCGACAAAAAGCTTGTATGAAAATTCTTACGAATTTTCTCGTATGACAAAGGCATTTTTGTTGTTTATTGCTTCTGGTCATGCGCAGTCTTTCTTTTCTGATATTTCTTCTACAAAAACCTTACTAAAATGTTACACATAAACCACTTGCCTACCAGGCACTAACATCCCCTTCCTGCCCAAGCCATTTTTCAGCTTTCAGCGCTATCTCACTTTGAATGACAATTGCGCGGTCATGCTACACTGTACCCAAGCTCATTTTTTAGCCTTTTCTTCACACAAATAGAACTTTCTTTTGGTGGTATTTAATCACTGCAGGATTTTTTATTTTTTACAAAAAAAAAAGACCAAAAATTTTGAAAAAAAAAAAGTTTTTTACTTTTTTCTGTCAGTAAATTTTGTAACTAAGTAATTTTTGCCTTCACTGATGTGCGCTGATGTGGCGGCATCGATGGGCACTGATAGGCTGAACTGGTGGGCATTGATGAGGTGGCACTTATGGGCACTAATGAGGTGGCACTGATGAGGAGGCACTAATATGCCACACTTATGGGCACTGATAGGTGGCAGTGATATGTGACACTGATGAGCACTGATAGGCGGCACTGATAGGCACTGTTAGGTGGCACTGATGGGTACTAATAGGCGGCACTGGTGGGCACTGATAGGCAGCAGTGGCGGGAACTGATAGGCGGCACTGGTGGGCACGGATAGGCGGCACGGATAGGTGGTACATATGGGCACTGATGGGCGACACTGATGGGCATTGATGGACAGCATTGATGGGCAGCACCGATAGGCGGCACTGATTGCCAGCACTGACTGGCATGGCTAATGGCCACTGATTGGGGGCACTTTTGGGCACTGATTGCTGCCACTGGTGGGCACTGTATGCTGGCATTGGTGGGCAATGGTGGGCACTGTATTGTGAAACTATATTTCTTTATTGTAATCAGGGTACTGATGATCAGTTCCCTGATTACATTCCTACATGTCCCCCTGTGAGGAGATGCCGCTGATCGGCTCTCCTCTCCTCACACTCTGTCAGTGTGAGGCAAGGAGAACCGATTACCGGCACTTCCTTGTTTACATGTGACCGGCTGTGATTGGACACAGCCGATCACATGGTTAAAGAGCCACGGAGGCGGCTTTTTACACAGATCGGGTCGTGCCTTGTCCTAGCAACATGGTGCGGCCGCAATCGCCGAGCTGCGCACCCCCCACGGGCGCGCGAGAGTGGCCGTTCTGGGACTCCGTCATATGACGTCATCCCAGAACAAGAGCTGCACCGCCCTGCCATCATTTGACGGCAGGGAGGGCAGCAAGCAGTTAAACGAAAATCATTCGTTCTGTTCCCGTACGAGAAAAATCTTGGAGTTTGTCCCTTCGGGAATTTTCATACGAAAATTTGGAATCAGCTGTCGAAAGTTGCATACACACTATATGAAAATCGTACGAAAATTCTTTGGACGAAAATGTTTGCCCGATTTTCTTATAGTGTTATGGTTCCTATAGTGTGTTAGCCTTAAGTCTAATGGGAGTGGTTTCATAATTATCAATCATAATTATCAATCAGCTGCAGCACCTACAAAGCTCTAATGAGGAAAGCTGCTGGGCCTGCTTCCCTTTAGACATGATTTCCTATTGGAAGTATCAACATAAATTACATTTTTGTTACAAGGAATGCTGACTTGCATATTAGTTCAGACTTCTGGGAAAATTGTTGAGCCAATCACACAAGCAGCAAATTACATATCTGGGGGGGCATTCTGTACACATTCTGTGTACAGAACACCTCCAGGTAGCCATATTGCATTGTATTTTCAGAAAATTACAGCTCTGCAGGTCATTTGTAACAACTTGCTTACTGGCCACCTAAACCCCCCTCCTGCCCAGACCAATTTTCAGCTTTTAGCGTTGTCGCACTTTGAATGACAATTGCGCGGTCATACAACACTGTACCCAAACAACATTTTTAGCATCTTTTCCCACAAATAGAGCTTTCTTTTGGTGGTATTTGATCACCTCCTGGGTTTTTTATTTTTTGTTAAAAAAATGAAAAAAGACAGAATTTTTTTTAAAAGAATACAAAACCGTTTTATATTTTTTTAATAAATTTTGCAAACAGGTAATTTTTCATATCATTGATGTACGCTGATGAGGCTACACTGATGGGCACTGATAGGCTGCACTGATGGGCACTGATAGGCTGCACTGATGGGCACTTATAAGGCGACACTGATGGGCACTGATGGATGGCACTGATGGGCGGCATTGAAGGGCATTGATAGGTGGCACTGAAGGGCACTAATAGGTGGCACTAATAGTGATGGGCGCTGATCGGCACTGGTAGGTGACACTGATGGGCAGCACTGCTAGGTGGCACTGATGAGACACTGATTGTCACCACTGGTGGGCATTGATAGGTGGCACTCGTGGTAATTGATAGGTGGTGGGCACTGATTCATGGCACTGGCAGGCGGTACTTGTGGGCACATTTGAGGCGGCTTCCCCTCTCCCTGCTCTGGACCGATGTCCCTTCAACAGAGGCCGGTGATCGGCTTTTTTTTTTTCTCCTCGTGCTGTCAGCGTGAGAAGAAAAAAAAAGCATTACCGATCTTCTGTTTACATCACGTGAATAGCTGTCAGCTGACTGACAGCTAATCACGTGGTAAGGGGTTGGGATCGACCCCTTACTCCGATCTGTGGTCACCCAAGTCTCACTGACTCGGGTGATCACATCGCGTGCCCTTCAGGGGGGGCGTGCCCTTCAGGGGGGGCGTGACCAGATTGCAAAGGGGAGGACATCTATTGACGCTCTCCCGGCAAAGCAGATCCGCGCTGTAGCCGTCATTCTGCTATAGCGCTGATCTGAAGGATTGAATAGCATTCAATTACAATATGACTTGTATCACAATTGTATATGCTATAATATTTTTCCCCAAGAAAGTGGAGTTACCCTTTAACATAACATTCCTATCTGTTACCATATTGAACACAGAACCTCAAGAACACTTCAATAACTCTGCAGCATATACTTATTTAACAAATCAGAAGTGGTTTCAGTTTTTTAAACCCATTTGGGGGGGGGGGGGGGGGGGGCACTGACATCCTGCCGAGATGTATAATAAATTTGTCTTTGTGTAGATGCCATACAACTACTGATCGATTATTTTTTCCTATTAATATGCATGCTGATATTCCCCATATAATGCAGGTGAATCGCCAGATAATCTAAGCACCCATCTAATCTAGGGCATAACCCAATTATTGGTGCAAAATTTCACTCTGAACTGATACTGTATTACTTCTAGAATAGTTGTCTGTCAATGTTTTCTGCTACGTATAAACATAGCACTCCTCATCCAGTCAGACTGAAGTTGACTGCAAATGACCATGATCATCTCATGTCAGTGGGTGCCATTTAAAGCCGACTTCAGACAAAACTAAAAAAAATTGGAGCTTTGCACAGGGTAGGTAAATGTTAAAACTGCTGTCAAGTTTTTATCACTGTGTGTCCTCACTAGGGATTGCTCCCTAAAACAATGCTATTGTAGAGAAGGATAAGAAACCTCTGAGATGTGGATTTTTTTTGTGATTCCACTTTTGTTCAGGTGATGGGTGTCAGGTGGAGTAGGGATAGAGTGAATCTCATGAGCCTAACATAAAGTAAATAATTTTGTTTGTAATGCCTCATACTGGGGAGTGGGAGACTTCAATGTTATGCCCTGGAAAAGCCTCATGTAAAATTTAGGGGGAAGTCATTACACATAGATTTCAATACATAGTTAAGTCCTCTGGGACACCACTGGGAGCTTCTGGACTACACAATCAGCCCATGCCCCAAGCTACATCCTTCAATGCCCAGTGAACTCTCTGATCAATGGCATCTGAGACACAGGCCCACTCTCTGAAGACACAGAACAGTTTTCACCCATTGGTTTCATTGCACATCACAGGAGGCCTCTTCCCTTCTTTTCCAAATGTGAGAGGCATGTTGTCCTCTTTGTCTGCTAAACACCTTGCCTCTCGCCAAGTTTTGATCCCCCAACTGGCACTCTATTCAATTCTCACAGGATAAACTCTATATTGGTACAGCTGGATATGAGGAATGGACACACTTTGCTGAAATCTCAAGGTAGCACATAACATCTAGATCTTTGGATCATACACTCAGCTGCACAACAATAAAATTTATGTGAAACTAAACCCTCCTATGCTTTACAGCCAAGAAAGTTGCATCTTAAAGTGAAACTAAAGGTTCAATTTTGTTTTTTTCTTAAATAACAAACATATCATACTTACCTCCACTGTGCAGCTCGTTTTGCACAGTGGCCCTGAACCTGCTCTTCTGGGGTCCCTCGGCGGCTCTCTCGGCTCCTCCCCGCATCAGATAACCCCCTAGGAGAAGAACTCTCCCGGGGGGTTACCTTGCGGGCGCGCTCCTGAGACCAGCATTCGGCGTCCATAGATGCCGAATGCAGGACTCGGCCCCGCCCCCCCCAGCAGCTGCGTCATTGGATTTGATTGACAGCAGCGGGAGCCAATGGCTGCGATGCTATCAATCTATCCAATCAACAGGTGAAAGAAAGAAAGAAAAGGTGAAAAAAACACGAACCTTTACAACCCCTTTAACCTCTGTTTGATTTTCAGTTGCCATGGTGCTGCAAATATGTTCATTTGTGACACCAGCTGTTTCATGGCTTGACAGTCCAGTTGAGAGCATGAGCAACTGTGATGGTTATCATTCACGGCATGCCTTGAACGTAACTGTTTTGGGAAACAGTTAAATCAGTGGGTTTAGTTGCATTTCAAGGTAATCAACTTGGTTGATGGATCTGTGGATATGTAGCAGTCATTTCCAACAACAGTCTCTTAGGCATCCTCATAGAAATTCCTGGGGGAACCTTCTTTAGAACAGAGAAAAACTGTTGACCCTATTGCAGGTCAAGGTATATCCAGCACACAGAGAAAAAATTTTATTTTAGTGACTGCCTTCAACACCCAACACTTCAACTGGTGCCCTTTTCTCTGATTGTAAGAAGGTGTCGTCCGATCATAGAACAGGAAGTTGGTTGCTATACGGTGGAAGAAATGGGGCCAAACTTTGTAAGCACTCTTTACATGACAATCTCTGTGATTACATTTACTTTTTTTGTGTAGCTAATCTGTTTTATTTGTTTAGGCTTTGGCAAACCAGGAATATTTAGTTGGAAGACAATTTAGTATAGCAGATGTGCAGCTCCTGGAAGTCATTTTAGCAGTGGAAGAGCTACATCCCGTTATCCTGCAAAACTTTCCTAATTTACAGGTAAAAAAATTACATACTTTATGTGCAAGTTCTGCTATTTTTTTTATTTAAAGTATAGGTTACCTTTTTCTGAAAAACCCTTGTGATAGTGCAAGACCCTGCCACTGTGATAATGTAGGAGATAATAACACAGGATTCGCATTACCAGTTAATGCAAAGTTCCTGACTGTCATTTCTGAGCGGAGAAAGCTGTGTTTTTCCTTTTTCTCCAGATTCTGTAGTCCCAGAATGGGGCCTGAAGCTTGAAGGTTCCAAAGTGTATTGGGTGGGAAGGAACCTTCAATCCTGTGTCCAGATTTTACTAGGTGCCTGCAGCCTGGGTGAGTACACAGGTGTACAGGGTCGTATTTATTTAAGCCTGAGAGTAGCGGAGAAAGCGCCCATACTGGAGACAGGAGGTCTCACCCAGGGGTAAGCGGAGCTCCAGCCAGAAGTTGGGAGACAGAAGGTCTCAACCAGGGGTCAGAGGAGCCCCAGCAGGAGTCAAGAGACAAGAGGTTTCAACCAAGGGGTCAGAGGTGCCCTGCTAGCTGACAGGAGGTTTCATTCCAGGAGTCAGGTAGGCTCCTATCAGGGTATCATGGGGAACAAACTATCCATTGGCCAGGTGTGGGTCATGCAGCAGGGCCCTGTGTCTAAAGGCTAAGTGAGCCAAGTGAAACACATAATTCTGCGCTGCCCGGAGAAGTGAGCAGCTAACACGGCCAGTAGGATATGTGCACAATAAGAAAATCAAAGTGTAGCGCTAATATGAAAAGTGAACTATCAACATCACATAAACAGTAAAGACTGGTGCATCATCAAAATTGAAAAACAAAAACAAAAAAGGACATCAAAATGGAGTGTTGTAAGTCTCATATATAAGAACAACTTCATACGTGGATCATGACACTGTGCACGTAAAATCTTGAAGTGAAAGAAAGCACCACCACCGACAATAGGGAGGCTTACCGGAACGTTTGAACCCAAAGGAACGTACGTTCGATGGGTCAAACAAGCTTGTGTTGTAAAACAGCCAGTGTAATTCTATAGGAGTTGCGAGGAGAGCCTGCGATAATCCATAGACCGGTATGTAATTCTATAGGGAATGATGATGCACCAGTCTTTACTGTTTATGTGATGTTGATAGTTCACTTTTCATATTAGCGCTACACTTTTTTGATTGTCTTAAGTGAGCCAAGTGAACCAGAGGAGCTGGGCAATACAGTCAGAGGGACTGGTAAGAAGAGTAATGGTGCTGCTGACACGGAAGCCAGGTGGCTTTGGATTTTCAGTTGACTGTCATTGTTGATGGTGGAAACACCTGCATGGGCAACTGATGTTTATGTTCACTTTTTATGTGGTTCAATAAAAGTGGGCTGCCATGCCCTAAATACAGATTGAGCTGGCGCAACTCACTGGAAAAGCAAATACCACATGAGCATAATTCCCCCCCCTACACTGCCCAGCTCTCTCCTTCACCAGGCACTATTTACTTTCCCCCTGCACCTGTGTGCCAGTACTCAGGTATGACTACAAGCTCTATAGAGATGAATGAAAGTGCCCAACTTTGTTCTTCTATTTATCTCTATAGAACATGTAGCCATACCTCCACACTGCAACATAGTCATTGGGGGAAAATTTAATGACAAAACTGCCCGGAACAGGCAATAAACATCGGGACCCCACTGCGTCTGAAGTTTAATTTTAACTATAATAGCTATGGGAGGATGGGGGACCATAGTGGGATACGTACCGTGTGCTGAATCATTTTGCAATAAATTGATGAAAAATGTTCAGCTGACAGGAAAACTATGTCTTGTCAATTACACCACTTCAAAGTGGTGGTTTTCCATTATTTGTTCTATACTACATGAACATCACAGCTGAATCTCAACTTTGCATTATGATTCCAGAGGTCTCCAAGGAATCTCAGATTATTAAGTTATTACCTTCGCGTTTACAAGGCTTATGTTTTATACGCTTTTTATGTCACCCTATTCAAACATATTTTTTATTTATATGAAGGATGGCTTTTAATACACTGTTGTATTGCTTCTTTTGCAGGCTTTCAAAGAAAGAATATCTTCAATCCCAACAATTAAGAAGTTTTTGGCCCCAGGAAGTAAAAGAAAGCCTATTGCTGATGCAACATATGTAAACAACATAAATAAAATTTTCAGCTGAACAAGAAATATCAACACCTGTGTAAAAAAAAAAAAGTACAATGAATAATATGCATACTTTTGCACTCATTTTAAAGTGTGCAGTTTATATGTGTTTGAAGTTTATATTTCAGAGTTTTTATTAAAGACTCTATGGAAATTCTATCTATTTTATTTATTTTTAAGAATTGTTTTTTTTTTTAGCTGGATGTGCCTAAATGATGCATGTATGCGTGTGGGGATGAGAAGGGTTCTAAGCTGGAGAGAGACTTTGCAAGTGGAAGGAGTGTGAAAAGCCTCATACACACGATCGGACTTTCCGACGAGAAATGTTCGATAACGGGACGTTGGCGGTAAATCCGACCGTGTGTATGCTCCATCGGACAATTGCCGGATTTTCTGTGGACAGATGTTGGCTAGGGTGTTTTAAAATTTTCTGCGAACAAATGTGTGTAGTCAGATTTTCTGAGCCATGTACACAAGTCAGTCGGACAAAGGTCCAAAGTACAAACACGCATGCTCGGAAACAAGGACGAGCCAGAAGCTGTCGATCTTGCAAACTAGCGTTCGTAATGGAGAATTAACATTCGTGATGTGCCAAATTTTGAAATCTCCAAATGCAGAGCACAATTCTCTTCTTTAATGGGATAATAATTAAGCTGCTTTGCTGGTGATACTGATGGAGTTATTGCAAACAAATTTTCAAAGGCTTTTTTTTTCTAGTGATATCAAAAATAATATTATTATGCTTTTTTTAAATTATCCTGTCGTTTTTAAGATCTAAGATACAACTATGTTGGTGTCCCTTGTCAATTTTACATTGTATTTTTTTAAATGTAACTGCCTACTCCCACACTGTCATTTGAAGTAAAACACATAGCCAAGTATTATTCTCCACAATTTTTTTATTGTCCATTAAAAAAAGAAAACAAATAAAATTAGACATGCTATCTGCCAATAGAACCTAACAAAAAAGTGCATTCTATGCATCCAAAAATCTAGAAAATATACCAAATCAAATCATTATTCAACCAAAAAAATAATGTCAAAGCAATAACTCCAAGTCCAATAATAAATAACACGTTATCTCCTCTGATTCTGCATCATGGCTGGTTGAGGAATGGCCGTTCAGAAACTAACTAAAAAGCGCAAATCAACACTCCGCAAACTTCTACTAACACAAAATTAGCAGAAGGAGCCCAAAGGGTGGCGCTAAAGAGCTGAAAAACAACGTAGTACATCACTACGTTTGTGTTTGTTGGCCAACAATTGTGTGGCCGTGTGTATGCAAGACAAGTTTGGGCCAACGCCCTTCGGACAAAATTCCATGGTTTTGTTGGCCAACAATCCGATTGTGTGTATGAGGCTTCAGAGTTTGTGCTGAGTTGTGCTATTTCAGACTGGCCTGGGTTGGGCTAGAGTGTACAGAGTAACTGGGGAAGTTCCAACATCATGTGGAGAGGGCTGCTTTGGGAAGACCTTTCACCTGCAGGAGAGCATGAATCCCAGCCACCACAGCTGCATCTTTAGTTAAAGGGGGGCCCCCATTGGAGGACACTGATTGCTTCTTTGATTGTCGCAAAAAAGACTGGGTGAGAGGGTCACTGATTCATGCATCGTTGCTATCAGTTATGCCCCGTACACATGATAGGATTTTCAGACGGAAAATGTTCGATGGGAGCTTGTTGTTGGAAATTCCGACCGTGTGTAGGCTCCATCGGACATTTTCCATTGGAATTTCCGACACACAATATTTGAGATCTGGAAATCCGTTGTCATAAATTCCGATCGTGTGTACACAATTCCGACGCACAAAGTTCCATGCATGCTCGGAATCAAGCAGAATATTGCAAAGGCTATTTAACTTCACTTTTCTCGGCTCGTCGTACGTGTTGTACGTCACCGCGTGCTTGACGTTCGGAATTTCTGACAAGATTTGTGTGACCATGTGTATACAAGACAAGTTTGAGCCAACATCCGTTGGAAAAAAACATGGATTTTGTTGTCGGAAAATCCTATTGTGTGTACAGGGCATTACAGTTAGTTTGTTGCCAGCCAGGTTTTTCAAGGTTAAAAACGGTTCTTCATCATTGGCCTTTATCAGACAAATACACCAGTGCCTTTTTATTGCTGCAAACTGCCATCGCTTAGCTGCCATTATAATCACTGACCACAGGTTGCTGAACTGAGTTAACCCCTTGCTCCCTGCTAGGCAGCAATGTTTTCCATGTGGCTGCATCCACTTGGATCAGGTCATTTAAAGAAGGTGCTTTTGCTGTAAGTCCAAACTTACATCTTAAAGTAAACCACGCCCACAAATTCATCTTCTTAAAGTGATCCTTGCCAACAATTCTATATCCTAAAGTGAACTTTGCCAACAAATTCATTTCTTAAAGGGACCTGTGCCAACCACCTTATCTCGTAAAGTAAGCTGTGCCAACAACTTTGCCTCTTAAAGGAAACAATTCTGTTTATTCCACATCTTAAAGGGACAGCATCTTAAATTGCGTGCCAACCTAATGGCCCCAACTGAGTGGGCAGAAGAACCAATTTTCAGACTTCTTTATCCTCTGGGTTTATCCTTTTAGCAATACTGGTTTGCAGGTAGTCTAACAGATTCTCAGACTTAAAGGATAAGTTCACCTTTTGGAACATGTTGCATGCTCCACCCGTGTTCCAGCAGCTGCAGCCTCTCCCCCCTCCCTCAGTTACAGTGGGTGGGCATCTTCTCTGGGCGCCCACTGTCACTGTTTGTCATTCATTCACAGTCCTCTGTGAATGGGAAACTACAAGTCTCAACAGTCCTTTGCGGGTATGAGGTACGAGCAGACAGATACACTGGGAGAGGTCTGCAGGAGTCCTGCATGGCTATTCTTTCCAGGCTCTAAGTAAAAAAAAAAATTATTTTTTTACCTGCAAAAAGATGTGCATTTATTTTATTTTTTTAAAGGTAAACTTATTCTTTAATCCTAGACTCTCCTGACTGAGGGCCTATAAGTCAACTAACCAGTTTGTTTCCTTGTTTATCAATTCATGTCTCACTTGGGGAGATCTCCCATTCAGAGTGTTACAGTGTTGAATTACTGTGTCTATCGTATAACCTCTGAACTCCTGCATTGCCTTACCAATTACATTGCTACCAATACAACCTGTTCATTGTTATCACAATTGGTGTGTATCTTGCTTGTGTATTTTGGTGGTGTCAGCAGGGCCAAGGAAAGAGCAGAGGACCAAAATCTATTAGTGGCTCCTTCAGGGGTTGTACTACACTAAGTTTTGGCACAAGGATTGGCCCACAAAGGCCACCAAGCCCTCCCCAAAGCCCTCTTGACAATGAAGGGGCACCCTCACCCATAAGAGTGGCGGACATCTGATGCAGTTTGCATCTCTCTGGGTTACAGACATCCCAGACCTGTGGGTTTAATTGATGGTTTTAAAAGGGTAGAAGAGAGAGTTCAAAACTCTACTGCATGACTTTTTTCAAATTAGTGAAAATCTGTCCAAGGCAGTCAGTTTCAAAAGGCCCTGAACTACCTCTCCCAGGGAGTTGTTATATCAGTACCACCATAGGACAAGTTCAATGGATTCTACTCAAATCTGATCATAATACCAAAGCCCAACACAGGTATCCATCCTATCCTGGACTTGAAATCCCTCAACAAATTTCTTTAAATTGCAAAATTTCATATGGATTCCACAAGCTCAGAACCACCAACAGGATACATTATAACATTTAGTTTGCACACATAAACATAGTTGACCTGGTTCACCTCAGAACATGAGTCACAGGATAAGAAAACTTTTAACACTCTTGGAAACACCTGCTTACACATTTGCCTAGTTGTTGCCCACCCTATGTATTTATTGCTTGGATATGTCCTATGGTATGTGAATGCCTTGTCTGTGTCTTGTACTGTTCAATTAAGAAAAGAGGAATTTTAACTTACTTGGAAATTCCATATCTTGAAGTACAGTACAAGACAAAGGCCACCCTCCCTAAACTCTCCTTGTTACTCTGCATTGCTTGCTGAGGACTCATGGAATGGGGTAGGGTTATAGGAGAGTTATAGGAGAGGGGCCCTACAGTGGCGTGTCCTCAAAAGCTTGCAAGTGTTCAATCACCTGAAGGTACAAACCAACCCATAGTGCATGAACAAGTTTTCTGTGTCCTGTATTGTACTCCAAGATTTGGAATTTACAGATAAGTTAAAATTCCTCTTTTTTTATTTTCCATGCATGTGATTGGGTATTATTTGCAAAGTGAAATTTCACCACATTCACTAAGCCTGGCCATACATTATATATTCTTTTTCGTTCAACCAGCGGGTTGAACAAAATCAATGAACCGATTCTCCCAGCCACACATTTGATGTGGATGGGGGATTCCCTCCCGCTGTGGAATTGTATCCTGACAACAGGGAGTCTTCCCAGCCATCAGAATACAGTGATCAGTGTTACCAGCTATAGCTGGCACCACTGATTGTTTGGGAAAAACCTGAAAGGTTGGTTGTACACAGGTTGCAAAACAACCAGCCTCTCCATACATAAACTGAAATTCAGCTGGCAAACTGACTGAATTTTGATCAATGTATGGCCAGCTTAAAGCAGTTGTAAACCCTGGGAATAAAAATACTTACCTTAGAATGAAGCCTTCCAGTGGCACCGCTGAGACGGCTGACATCTTCCTCTGTGTTTCTTCCAAGTTCGTGGGCTCTGGTGCTGTGAGTGGCTGGGGCTGCAATGACGTCACTCCCATGCATGCGCATGGGAGGTATCGTTTACGGCACGGGCTCTAAAGGTATGGCATGGTAAGACGGACCTTCAAAGCGCATGCGCCGATGACGTCATCGGCTGCATGCACTCTGAATAACTCCTAAACTGTGCAAGTTTAGGAGATATTCACTGTACCTACAGGTAAGCCTTATTATAGGCTTACCTGTAGGTACAAGTAAATAATAAGACTTTACTTCCTCTTTAAACGTTGGGGATAATTCCGTTACAAATTGAACACTGCGTTTGCCTAAATCAACAACTCTGTCTCAGAGATAATGCTCACCAGGACAAATATAGGGGTGAATCTCCCCAGCAGGAGCACACACAGCATTAAAAACATGACAGGACTCAACACTTTCCCACTCCATCCAAACCTAAAAAATGCCTTTATATACATTTAGGAACAGGGATAAAACATAAGAATATGACTGGATCCTGTGCTTTCATATGTGACTTAATGTTTCTGACCCAAGAGCATATCTAGCGGATTGTACACTAATGCTTGGTGCATGCAGTCCAGGCTTAGTTTGCCATGTTCAGTGTCCAATAATGTCCCTTTATTGTATCTTGCTTCTCAAAGGTTCACCATAGTACATGCATAAAGAAAAAAAAATGACCTGAGGGGGGCACATGCGCGAAGTCTAGCGGGACAGACCTGGAAAGCTAGAGCTCCGCTCTGCTGAGGGATAAAGCCGCCTTCATAAGGGGCATAGCAGGAAAAAAAGGTATCCTTCAGCACCCCCTTGTACCAGGGAACAGGCAGATATAATTTTAAGCCACCATAATGGTGTTGGGAGGAAACCGTGGCAAGTCAAAAATTCTCCTCACAAAGGACATACAGGGGCGCACCGCAGCTAAAATGGCGGCGGCTCCCTCCTCATTAACTGCCTCAGTGTGTTTCCACAGGCAAAAAGCAACCCAGCTAATCTCCCCTGCTGATTCAGAAACCGAACTAACTCCTTCACATAATCCCTCACACATATCCACAGCATCCCCAGCACTTTTGCATCAGTTTGAGAAAATGCTCCACAAGGCATTAAAGCAGACCTTTGAACAGATAACTAGCAGCCTCACCAAAGAGATCAGAGAGCTAGGTAATCACACTGCTGCTTTGGAGCTAAAAATAGATGAAATAGAACTGAACATTCAAGACAGCATGACTGAAATGCAGAATTTAAAAGAAGAAAATTTATCACTCCAATCTAAATTAGAGGACTATGAAAATAGGGCCAGAAGATCCAATTTGCGCATAAGAGGAATTCCAGAAACGGTGACAGATATACAGTCTACTATTACAGCGCTGTTTCAAGAACTTCAACCATCCATCCCTATCGAACGTCTGGAATTGGACAGAGCCCACTGTGCTCTCACAGCGAAGAAAACAGACGGTCCCCCAAGGGACATAATTGTAAAATTCCACTATTACCGTTCAAAGGAGCAAATTATGACTATGGCCAGAGATAAAAAAGATTTAATCTTTCAAGGTTACAAGTACCAGCTGTTTGCGGATCTATCCCAGCTTGCTATTGCCAAAAGATGCTCAATGAAACCCCAATTGCTGGAACTCCAGCGCCACAATATTGTGTACCAATGGAGATTCCCCTTCTCCATCAGATTCAGCTTTCAAGGCAAGAGATACACCTCTAGAACAGCTGAAGAACTGCAACAAACCCTAATAAACCTTCCGCTGATGCAGGAAACAATCTGCACTTCCCCACAGCGCAGAAGAGCAGCCCCATCTTCACCAACAAGCAACACATCCCAAAATACAAAGAATAGTGGGAACCATCATTCTCACAAAAAAATAAGATATGCCCACACTCCTTTGGATCAAGAAGATTCCATGGATTGATAACATTAACTCATAGTGATTTCAGTCAATTTAACTTATAAGAGATAAATATATCCTGATTGAACATATGAATCCATAGGAATTTTACTTATTTTCACAACCAGCGACAATGCCTTATTTTCAAATTCTATAAGTGACTTGCGAATTAATCCTGTTTACTTAACCCCTAAAAGGCTATTTGGAAATTTTGTGCTTTTTCTTATAAATTATTTATTTTTTATTCTTTTGTGATTTCGCTTCATAAATGGTCAGGAAATGACTAGCAGCAAAATACTGCAAACGTTCAGTCTAATTAGGGGTCTGAAGAAGACTGACAATCCCTTTACCTGACCATTAGCCTCTTACAACCTTATTATCCCAAAAAGCCTCACTCGATTCAACCCGAGATAACATAACTTTTTTTAATGTTGTCCAATATATTAGTTTGAATATGAACAACGTTAATAGAAATAGTAACAGCCTTAGGCATACCATTGCAATATATACAAAATAGTTCAGAATTATTAAAATTTTATCTATTACCTCAGGTTTAACCCAGTTATTAATTCCTTTAGTACTACTATTCTAAATTGCCTTCAAATAATAGATCCAGTTAACTAAGATATTATATTCTTTAGGCAACTACATGGGAATACCTAGAATAGTTACCTTTATCGAATTACCTGCTACCCAAAATACATGCATCTTATTGATGCTCTCAATATAGGGCTTTTTTTCCTGCACGCTGATGATCCGTGAGACCTCCTTGGTCTACCTCGTTCACCCACACATATGGTGTAGGAGTCCGACGTAGGCGCTTTTTCCCCTGATAGGGATACATATACCCTATCACAGGCCAATTTTGAAATTTTTGAATTTTTTGGATTTTTACATTTTTTGCATATCTATTTGTCTCAAATCAAGCTATATATATGTTAACCTTTTATGCTTCTGCTTTTTCTTTCTCTTCCACTTCAGGCTCTATGAGACCTCTTTTTTCTCCTAAACCTGTTAAGTTCACACAGGTTGCTCCACCAACCCAGAATTGTATACTTCTTGGTAAGTCCACTCTTTATAGTCAGTCACCATGGCACCATTAAACGTATTATCCCTGAATGTTCGGGGTTTAAACGTACCACAAAAAAGGACCAAAGCATTTCGCACTTTCCATGCACGTAAGGCACATATTGTGTGTCTCCAGGAAACACATTTCACTAATGATTCCACTCCTAAATATATGTCCCCTTTTTAACCGCAGCCTCTGCAAATTCCAAACAAAGAGGAACTCTTATAGCTTTCCACCGATCCACCCCTTTCACTTTATTATCAGAGATTAAAGACCATGAAGGACGATACATAATACTTCAGGGACGTTTGCTCGATACGGCAGTCACTATTGTCTCATACTATGCTCCTAACAATAATCCCTCCCCTTTCCTCTCACATCTTTTGCAAGTGGTAAATACACCCAAAATTGGAATGGTGATTATAGGCGGTGATTCTAATCAGGTTATCCTCCCATTCCTTGACAAATCGCCCTACACACCTCACAATACCTCAATCAAATTATCGTTTTCTCAGTACAACTTGGTTGATACCTGGAGAGAAAACAACCCAATTAAAAAAAGATACACCTACTTTTCACACCCTAATCAATCCTTCTACCGCATTGACCATATTTTCTTAACTATTGGTATGATACCTGAGATACTCGCATCTGATATACTGCCCATTCCATGGTCAGACCACAATGCGGTAATTACAGCCATAGCTTCCACTATGCCAAAGGCACATGATCCTACTTGGTGCATACAGGACATAATGCTAAAAAATCCATCACAATGCCAGAAAGTTGAGCAGGCTTTAAAAGAATATTTTATGTACAATAACACACCAGATATATCCCCCCTTACACTCTTGGAAGCCCAAAAACCGGTATTGCGAGGCAATATACAGAGACTAATGGCATTATTCAAAAGGGAACGTAAAATTCTTGCCTGAAAACTAGAAAACGACTTTAATGCTGCATCTATTTCATTTCAAAACAATCCGTCACCCAACGCGAAATCCCGATTAGAAAAAACGCGTATAGAATATGACTTATTTCTTACGGAAACGGCAGATAAAACCTATAAACGCACTAGACATCATTTTTGTACAAAAACCAACAAACCAGGCACTTATCTAGCACGAGCACTAAATTCAATAAATAAATGATTTAAACCAATTCGCTTGAAGGTGACAATTACACTAGCAACCCAGTCAAAATTGTGCATAAATTCAAAACACATCTATACTTTGGATCTGATATTGGACTATTCCCTGATCTCAGCCTGCCTTTTACCTTGACTGTCGTAGAACCACGTTATCTGTCTGCCAACCGCAAGTATCTATTTGCTTTGCTCAGTTCGCATCTGCCCTGGTGTGGTGGCCAGGCAATATAGCATTGTGTATAAGTCCTAGGGGCAACCAAGTACCGGTAGGCCTGCTTGCCTTAAGGGAAAGGGGGCTGCTATAGGTGAAGCACACAGTTGCCAGCTATAGTGTCTGATCACCTGCATTGTGGTAGATGTGACACAATGTTGTCCATGGGGAAAGGGGGAGATTTAAACATTGGTGTCATTTGTGTCAGTGTGGGTGGGTGAGAAACCCATGTGGAAAATATAAGGGTACTGTTGGCAGTTCCAGTACTTGGCTTCTGGACACAGACCTGATCTGCATGACCCCAGGTTTCTAAAATCTTGGGAAGGTCCCATGGGATCCTGGACAGTTAGAGAAGGGGGGATTTCCTAAATAATACAACTCATGGTTCCTAACTCTGCTGGAAGCTTTGAGCCATGTGTGGCTAGCTTTGGTCTCTCGTGCTAATAGCTTATTAGGCAATCATGCAAAAATAATTTAACGACACTTTCTTTTCTGTATTAGCGGTGAAGCAAGTTTTCATATGAAGGTAGGTATCAAAGTACAAAGGTAGCTTAGCCCAGGTTCACACTACTGCAGTCACAGACAGGCATGTGATTCACACCCGCATCTGCGGGGCCAATCACAGGCGATGTCTGTGAGATGCGAGTTCAGCCATACTGTTGTATGGCTGAACTCGCATTAGATTCACTGGAAAAAAAGTGCAGGGACTTTTTTTCCTCTGCAATGAAATCGGATCGCATGGGTGTTCTCACCTATGCGGTCCGATTCCTGTGCGAGTTTACAGTTCGCACTGTGATCTGTGCACCGATCTGGGGGGTGTCATTAACAATGTATTGACACCTACAGCGGTTCGCAGAAGGCAAGGTGAACTGCTTGCGGGAGAGATGTGATGCGGGACCCGGCGCTGTAATCGCGCTGGTTCCCGCATCGTATCAGTGTGAACCTAGGCTTAAGGGTGTCTTTTATAACAAAATGATAGAGTCCTTAGTAATTCTTGTACATCCACACATTTATGTACTTAAAGTCACCTTGGTAGTGTAATCATGATGCACATTCAACGCACAAAAAATGTACCCCCATTGTTATCAAATACCATTTATTTTACTTAAAGCACAACAGATAGCTTATTAAAGTTTCCTGTCAGATATAGATAAATAGAAGGCTTCTATCTGTGGGATGCTTGCTGGATTGAAGAATGGTGGCAGTATCTTTTAAGCCTGTTTGTATAGCTGAGTTCAGCCAGATAACAGGTAAGACATGATACTTAAAGGGGTTGTAAAGTCAGAAGGTTTTTTATCATAATGCATTCTATTCAATAAGATAAAAAGCCTTCTGTGTGTCTGCTTCCCTGCCTTTTGGCTAAGATCAAGTGTAGTTTCTGCCTTGGTCTGGCCTTTAGGTAACGACCGGTGCCAGTCCCTCTCGGCCTTGGGGTGTTTCCTTCAGGTGCATCCCATGCTGCTATTGGGGGGGACGCCACCGGGAGTGTACGAGAGTGATCGCCTTTCCCTACCATCCATGTGTTGGCTGTGGGATTGGTGGGCATAGGTATGGTGGGGCCGCCAAGCGCACCAAATACTTTGAGGCTGGTCGTGGCCGAGCCTAGAAGGAATAATGTCGGATTGCACTTCATTCAAAAGCAATTGATTGAAGATTTTTTTGGGATGCCGAGAGAAACCATTTTTTGCATGCAGTGCTTCCCTAACACTGGAATGTATGACGTTACTTTCTGGAAAAAGGAAGATCTGCAGACATGTATGCTACGTAAGGGCAAGAAGGAGGGCGATGAGATATTGGAAGGGATCACATTCCTGTCTAGTGGGACGAAAGTGCGGGTCCCCATCACTGTGCATATGTACAATCCTTTTGTACAGGATGGGGAGATCGCTGCCTTTTTATTCAGGTACTGCGAGTCAGTTTCTGCAGGCGTAGAGCTGACGAATGTGCTAGGTACCTTTAATGGGCAGCGTAAAATTTTATTTATTTTTTTAGGGCGGATCAGGAGGGTATAGGTGGCGTCAGGCACCCCCCTCAGTCCTTCTCCATTGGGAGGAACCGTCGCTACCTGTGGTACCCCGGCCAGCCCCTCTTCTGCAGAGAGTGCTTCGCGTTTGGGCACACCAAAGACCAGTGCGAGGCCTGTTTAACATGCCGCAATTGTTTTAAGCAGGGTCACGGAGCTGGTCAGTGTCCGGAGAAGAAGAGCTGCCACATCTGCGGGAGTGGGATGCACCTTGCGAGACAGTGCCCGAAGGTAAACAGAACATCCAGTAGTTGTGGCGGAGAAAGCAGTGGAGGCTGAGGTGGTTGTGGGCAAAAAGGTGTTATTCTATGAGGATGTGGCCAGACTGGGTTCCGTACTGATTGCCACAGTGGACTCCGTGGAACAGATCGTAGTGCTGCCGGAGGAAGTGGTGGTGCGAACTGATGTCTGCCCATCTATGGAGGGTGAGTCAGGTCCCTCCCCTGGTGACGCCGTGAGGGAGGAAGGGGCCTCTTCTGTACCGGAGGAGAGTGTCCCTGGGCACCTTATGGCCGAGGGGGAGTTGGACGGGAGCAGTGAGGAATCAGAGGAATGGGAGGAGGAGGAGATGGAGGTGGCGCAGCTTTCCCTAAAAAGAAAGATGGAGGTTGCTGAGTCCTCCCAGGTCATAGACTCCTTCCCGGACTCTCCGGACCCTGGGGCATCTGAAGCGGTGATTGACTCCGTCTCCTCGCAGGTGACATCCTATGTAAGTACTGGTCAGGTGTCTGAGCTGCAGGAGGTGATGGGGTACTGCAGGTTACCAAAGGAGAAGGCAAAGAAAAGAACAGGGGGGGGGGGGTAAGCCCTGGGTTAGGGGTGGGACCTAGGACTAGGGCCAGGGAGAAAGCCAGAAAAAAGAAAAAAAAATCATCATGACAGGGATGTGATCCCCTCCTAATTTTCTATGCACTTACGGATATCTTCCCTCAACTGCAGAAGTATTGGGACGGCATGTAGGCAGGCAGCAATTTTTAAAATCTTATCAGGGTATGCTGCTGATATTTTTTGCTTACAGGACTGCAACATGAGGGAGGAACCATATACTGCAAGATGAACCCAGGGGGATGCGGTATGGTGGTTGGGTTGAAGCAGGAGTAGTGGTGTGGGGGTGCTTATTAAAAATAATAAAATTAAGATTTTAAGGAAGGTGGAGGTGGAGGTGGGACGATGTTTATTGGGTTTTTTGGAGTATGGGGGTGTTTGTTTTAAGTTATTTTGTGTGTATGCACCAGTTGATAAAAAGGGGAGATTGGTTCTTTTTAAGAAAATGAATTTTTTTCTGGGGGGGGGGGGGGGATCCCATTATTGTGTTGGGGGATTTTAATTGTATTTTACGTAGTGGGGATAGGTGTGGGGGTGGAGGTGGTGGTGGGGATGTTGATAAGTCTGCGAAGGAGTTGGGTGAGATTTTGCGGTTATTTGGGTCAGGGGATGTGGGTGAAGGTGGTGGTTTTTCTTACTTTAGTGATACGGGTTCTGTCCAATCTAGAATTGATTTTTGATTTCTTTCAAAAAATTTGCAGCCGGAATCTTTTATCATTCAACAGGAGTCTTTCTCGGACCATGGTCGGATCGAATGTGTTGTGAGTATGGGATCGGAGGTAATGTATGGTAAAGGTGTGTGGAAGTTGAATGTGGAATTGTTGGAAGATGAGGGGTAAAAAGAGAGTATGTTGAGTTTTTTGGAAACTTAAAAGGCGGAGGAATGATTTTCTAAGTGTGATTGAATGGTGGGAGTGGGTGAAAGGTCAGACTAAGAGGTTTTTTGTAAGGAAAGGTTGTGAGATTGCGAAAAAGGAGCGTGAGGCATATGAATGGTGGCTGAAGAGATTGGAATATTTGGAAGAACTGAGGCAATGGGGAGAGAATGTGGGGTGTGAATTGGTGGAGGAAAGAGGAAAGTTGAGAGTTTTTATGGAGAGGAGAGGGAGAGAGATTATTTCGCAAGCCAGGATGGTAGTGAAGGAGAAGGCTGAGAAATGTACTCGGTTTTTCTTTAAAAAGGTATATGGTGGGAAGGTGGATTTGTCAAGTGTGTTGGATGTGAATGGACAGGTAGTAAGTGGAAAGGAGAGGTTGGGAGAGGAAATTTGGAAGTTTTATTCCGATTTGTATATGGAAAAGGAGAGGGATGAGAGGGTTGAGGAGGAAATGTTGGAGCAGGTGTAGATGTGTCTGGATATGGAGGATAAGAGTATGTTAGGGGAGAAAGTGAGTAAAGGTGAAGTTGATGAATGTCTTGGAAGCATGAAGAAAGGTAAGACGCCTGGGAGTGATGGTTTGCCAGTTGAGTTTTATTGTACATTTTGGGAAATGATTGGTGATTGTGTGTATGAGATGGTGATGAAAGTTTTGGAAGAGGGGAGGATGCCTGAATCCATGTTAAGAAGCGTGATTGCTTTATTATATAAAAAAGGTGACAAGCGAGAGTTGAAAAATTGGAGGCCTATATCATTGTTGAATGTAGATTATAAGCTGGTGGCGAAGGTATTGGCAAATAGGTTACGTGCGGTGGTGGAGAAATTGGTGGGAGAGGAGCAAGCGTGTGCGGTGCCTGGGAGGTCTATTGCAGAAAGTTTGGTGAATTTGAGGGATGTGTTATGGTTTTGTAAGGAGAGGAAGCAGGAAGTGGCAGTGTTGGCTGTGGATTTTGAAAAAGCGTATGACAGAGTGTCGCATGAGTTTATGTTTAAAGTATTGAGGAGGATGGGGTTACCTGAGGTTTTGATTGGGTGGATTAAGTGTTTGTATAGAGGTATGGTAAGTAAGGTGAATGGGTGGATGACAAGTGATATATTTATTAGGTCGGGAGTGAGACAGGGTTGCCCGTTATCGCCCGTGTTGTTTATTTGTGTGATTGAACCTTTGTTGAGGATGTTGATGAAAGATAAGTGTGTGAGAGGGGTAGAGGTGCCCGGGAGTGGTGGCAGGGTTTTGAAAGTGATAGGATATATGGATGATGTTACGGTGATTTGTAGAGATATGGCAGGGTAAAGAAGGGTGAAATTATTGATTGAGATTTTTTGTATGGCGAGTGTTTTTTGTGTGAATATTGGGAAAAATGAGTGTAAATTGTTTGGTGTATGGAGGGGGATTGAACAATTTGGTTGGAAGTTTTGTGTGGGAGGAGTGAGGATTTTAGGTTTCAAGTTTGATTCTGATTTGTATGGGAGAGAGAGTTGGCAGGATGTTTTAGTGAAAGTGAAAAAGAAAGTAGATTTTTGGTCTTTAAGGACTTTATCGTTGGAAGGGAAGGTGTTGATTTTGAAGACTGTTGTGATTCCGATTTTGTTATTTTTATACTATGTTTTTCCAGCTCCAGACAGAGTGATGTCTAAGAAGGAGAAGTTGAAGAGGGAGAAAGTAATGAAAGGGGTAATGAATGGTGGGAAAGGTATGGTGAGCATTGAGAAATTTCTGGTGGTGAAGTATGTAAGTATGTGTGTGAGATTAAGTGAGAAAGAGAATGTTGCAGGGTGTATGGTAAGATATGCATGTGGGAGTGTGTTACGGAAATATAAGTTGTGTGATGTTGATTTGAGGAAACCTGTATGTTTTGTTGCCCCTTGGTTTTATGAGGATTGAAAGGTGTATGAGGAGGTATGGGTTGCAAGATGTGACGCGAGATAAATGGTGTGAGATTAAGAAGGTAATGCAGATACTGAAAGAAAGTGAGGAAGTGGAAGGAATAGGTGGTTTAAGAGTAGCAGAATGTAAGAAAGTCTGGAAGAATGTGTGCTGTAAAGGAGTGGATAATAAACAGAAGGATATTGCGTGGATGGGGGTGCATGGGTGTTTGCCTACAAGGGAGTTTCAGAGGAGGAGAAGGTTTGTGGACAGTGGGGTGTGCCCGAGACTGGGGTGTGGGGGGTTTGAGAGGGTGATACATGTGTTTTGGGAGTGTCGCTATGCAAAGAAAATATGGAAAAGGATGGAGAAGATGGTTAAGGGGTTGACTGGTGTGAATAGTGTAACGTATGAGATGGTGTTATATGGTTTGTGTGATTTAGGGAGGAATGAGGAGAGGTTGTTATGGATTGTTGTGAATTGTATTAAAGAGTGTTTGTGGGATGTTCGGAATATTTTGATTTTTAGGCAGGAAGTGGTCAAAGTGAAAGAGTGCGTGGCCATGGTCCGAGGAAAGATTTATAATTATGCGTATTATGACTATAAGAAGTTAGGAGAGAATACTGCAAGAAATTTATGGAAATTGGAGGAGTGGAAACAATGGTGATATAATGTAAATATTGGGATTATGTTATTGATGTTTATTTTTGAATGATTAACTTTTTTTTTGTTTTACAGGGTGAGTGCAGGTGGTGACTAAGGGACAGTGTGGAGAAAGTGTATAGGAGTGTTTTTTGTTTGTGTAGGGATAGGGTGGAGAGATAATATATAATAGGGATAGTTTGTTGTTTTTTTCGCTAATGAAGGGTGGGAATGGGTTTTTTGTAAGGCCCCTTTCACACGATCGGACCGTTCAGGTCCGCCTGTCAGTTTTGACGGCGGACCTGAACGGGCGCTCCATGTTAGTCTATGGAGCGTCGGATGTCAGCGGAGACATGTCCGCTGACATCCGACCCCGTCCGATCCGCTAAAAGCAGACGGATGGCCCTACGTCCAGGTCCGTCGCTGGCGGATCGGATTGGGTGAGATCTGATGAAAACGGACATGCTGTCCGTTTTCATCTGATCCCTCCATAGGCGGCAGCGGCGCCGACAAGCCCCTCCCCGCTCAGTGAGCAGAGAGGGACCTGTCATCCGCTGGCTCAGCGGAGATCAACGGACTGATCTCCAGCTGAGCCGGCGGACCGAGGCGGGCTCCGTAGAAACGGAGTCCGCCTCGTGTGAAAGGGGCCTAAATGTTCTTATCTTTATTGTTTTTTGTTTTGAAATATTCTTGATATGTTTATTGTTGTGAAATATTCTTGTTATCTTCATTGTTGTTATGTACTTTTGGGTTTTTGGGTTTTGTGGGTGGGTTTTTGGGAGGAAAGTGGGAGGGTTATGTAAATATTGTAAAACTTTGTTTGAAAATGTACTTCTAAACTATATTTTGTACAAATGTTATGTTATTTTATTTTGTAACATATTTCTTTTGGATTTATGTTTTCTATGTATTTTACTTGTGAAATTTTAAATAAAAGAATAAAAAAAAAAAAAATGATCCAAATCTAAAGTCCGTCTGATTTTTGACCGAAAAAGTCCACTGAAGGTCCGATGAAGCCCACACACGGTCAGATTGTCCGACGGATTCGTCCCGTCGGACCAGTCCAGTCGAAAAGTCCGCCCGTGTGTACACGGCATTATACTACGCTGACAAAGTGACAAATACAATGACAACAAGCACATGAAGTTTATAGTATGTTACAGAATAGCTAAAAAAATTAAATAAAATAGCATGCAATTGCAATTTGCAAGCAATCCATTCCTTTCAAATCAAATTTAATCAGTTCAGTTATCTTTTTGGTACAAGTCAGATGTACTGCAGACATAACTACCTTGCATGGCAAGAGCTGCACCATAAAAAAAAAAGGTTTTTTTTTCATCTTTTGCTTACAAAGTAAAGCAGAGATTTTGTGTCTTTTCTGACCCAAGATCTCTTCATAAAGAGGACCTGTCATCCTTATTTCTATTACAAGGAATTTTTACATTCCTTGTAATAGGAATAAAAGTGATACAAAGAATAAATCAAAAGGGACAGTGTTAAAATAAAAAATAAAATAAATCTGAAAAAAGAAATTTAAAGCACCCCCACTCCTCCGTGCTCATGCACAGAAGCGAGTGCATATGTAAGTCGCGCACGCATATGTAAACGGTGTTCGCATCACACATTTGCAGTATCACCGTAAACATTAGAGCGAGAGCAATAATTCCAGTGCTAGACCTCCTCTGTAACTCTAAACATGTAACCTGTAAAAAATTTTAAAGTGTTGCCTATGGAGAATTTTAAGTACCGTAGTTTGTCGCCATTCCACAAGAGTGCGCAATTTGAAAGCGTGACATGTTAGGTATCTATTTACTTGGCATAACATCATCTTTCATATTTCACATCAAAATCAGTGTTTATGTTGTGTTTTTTTTGTTTTTTAATTCATGAAAGTTTATTTTTTTCAGAAAAAATTGTGTTTGAAAAATCACTGCGCAAATACTGTGTGACATAAAAAATTGCAACAATTGCCATTTTATTCCCAACGGTCTCTGCTAAAAAAATATATATATATCTCTATCTATCTATCTATCTATCTATCTATCTATCTATCTATCTATCTATCTATCTATCTATCTATCTATCTAGACACAGTATCTCACAAAAGTGAGTACACCCCTCACATTTTTGTAAATATTTTATTATATCTTTTTATGTATCAACACTGAAGAAATGACACTTTGCTACAATGTAAAGTAGTGAGTGTAATGCCCTGTACACACGATCGGACATTGATCGGACATTCCGACCACAAAATCCGTCAGATTTTTTCAGATGGATTTTGTGCCAAACTTGTCATGCATACACATGGTCGCACAAAGTTGTCGGAAAATGCGATCGTTCTGAACGCGGTGACGTAAAACACGTACGTCGGGACTATAAACGGGGCAGTAGCCAATAGCTTTTGTCTCTTAATTTATTCTGAGCATGCGTGGCACTTTGTGCGTCGGATTTGTGTACACACGATCGGAATTTAGACAATCGGATTTTGTTGTCGGAAAATTTTATATCCTGCTCTCAAACTTTGTGTGTAAAAAAGTGAAAAAGTCCGATGGAGCCCACACACAATCGGAATTTCCGACAACACAATCCGATCGCACTTTTTCAGTCTATACAACTTTTTCAGGATACACCGCTCCTTCACCGCTCCAAAGATGCTGCTTGCAGGACTTTTTTTAGCGTCCTGCCAGCGCACCGCTCCAGTGTGAAAGCCCTCCGGCTTTCACACTGGAGAGACAGGAGAGGCGCTTTACAGGTGCTATGCAGGCGCTATTTTTAGCTCTGTAGCGCCTGTAAAGGACCCCAGTGAGAAAGGGGTCTTAGTGTTACAAGGTCTCAGGTGTGAATGGGGAGCAGGTGTGTTAAATTTGGTGTTATCGCTCTCACTCTCTCATACTGGTGCCTGGAAGTTCAACATGGTACCTCATGGCAAAGAACTCTCTGAGGAGCTGAAAAAAAGAGTTGCTGCTCTACATAAAGATGGCCTAAGCTATAAGAAGATTACCAAGACCATGAAACTGAGCTGCAGCACGGTGGCCAAGACCATACAGCGGTTTAATAGGACAGGTTCCACTCAGAACAGGCGTCGCCATGGTTGACCAAAGAAAGCGTGTGTGGCAGCAACCAGGTGAGGAGTACAAAGACAAGTGTGTCTTGCCTTCAGTCAAGTATGGTGGTGGGAGTGTCATGGTCTAGGGCTGCATGAGTGCTGCCGGCACTGGGAAGCTACAGTTCATTGAAGGAACCATGAATGTCAACATGTACTGTGACATACTGAAGCAGAGGATGATCTCCTCCCTTTGGAGACTGGGCAACAGAGCAGTATTCCAACATGATAACGACCCCAAACACACCTCCAAGAGGACCACTGCCTTGCTAAAGAAGCTGCGGGTAAAGGTGATGGATTAAATGGCATAAATGAGTAGTAAAAAAGTCCAGCAATCAAACACTGGATCATAAAATACTAAAAACAGCGCTAAAATAAAAGCCACAAAAATTGTCACAGTAAGTGGCCAGAACAAAAATAAGAGTCTCTATGTAGAAGGTAATGATTAAGACAGTTCAAGGTTTTTATAGGTGTAAAATCACTGATGTCCAAGCGTGTACCTTTCACCAGAAAGAAAGCATGTTCCACCACGTAATGCACACTCCCCCAGGGGGTCAAACAATGGCGACCCTAGGGGGGGGCCAGAGGGGGCCCTGACCCCCCCAACATTATGCTGGGCCCCACCATGTGCCCCCCCCCCCAAAAAATTTTTTTTTTTTTTTTACAAAAAGGCAATTTCTTTTTGTTTGTATTCATATCGGATGTGCCGCATCTTACTCGGGCCACCGCTGGGGTAACACAGTCTCTATTGAGAGGGAGAAGGTCCCCAGTGGGTGATTCCTCCCCCCTCCCTCTGCTCGCTGACACTGCTTAATGCGAGCGCTCACACAACCACGGCCGCCCGATCTGCTCCTTCCCCTGCATCCTCATTGGCAGGGAGAAGAGCGAGTTGCAAGAAGGACTCCACCAGGACTCTCAGTTACTGAAAAAACAGACTGAGGGCAGGGGCAGGACAGCAAGAGGAGGCTGGGGAACCCCACAGTGGCAGAACACCAGGGCCCGGTGGCAAGACAACCTTTGCAACCCTGATAGTTCTCCCACTGCTTTGGACCCTTATATTTTCTTGATATGCTGGTGACATATATCTCTTGTTCTCTGTCACCCTGGGGGGGGCCCAATACAGTAGGAAGGGAGCTCACTGCAGAACATGTGAAAGGGCCGTTGTGGGATTGTAGTAAAGGGGTAAAGGGCCCCAGGATAGATAGATATATCTATCTATCTATATATATTTTATCTATATATATATATGCATTTTATATTGCCCCCTATTTTTGTCCCTGTCCCCCCATGTGCCCCCCCTAAATATGAAAGCTGGAGACGCCACTGGGGTCAAACTCACCAGAAGCCAATATTAAAAGAGCATTGAATGGGTATTCAGCATCCACTTCAATAGTCAGTCCTCATTATTAGCAGGATTCACTGGTAAAGGGGCTCCATATATATCATAAAACACAAGAGCAACACCGACATAGCGTAATCCTGTTTATTCATGTAAAAATCCCCTATACAGCAGTGTTCCCCTTAATCCTAACTACATACATTGTAACATATTGAAATAAGCAAATAAGCAAGCCCAGAGGGCGCTGTCACCATGTCTAGCCGTCCAGGATGGGATGCGTGTTTCCCTGCAGACACCACACTATCTTCCTGGTGGATGGTAGCAGACAGTGGAGCGCAAGCGTCACTTCCGGATCATCGTGTAGGCCACGCCCTGACCGGTTTCGTCATCAAGGACTTCTACACGCCCTCTGTAGAAGTCCTTGATGACGAAACCGGTCAGGGCGTGGCCTACACGACGATCCGCTGTTTTCAGTATTTTATGATCCAGTGTTTGATTGCTGGACTTTTTTACTACTCATTTATGCCATTTCTTCCTTTTTAACCACTAAGCTACCGCCCACCGTCATATGACGGCGGGACGAGGCAGCTGTTGTTCTGGGCGGACGTCATATGACGTGATCGCCCTCCCGAGCAACTAGGGGGCGCGCGCGCGTGGCCGTTGCGTCGCTCGGGACCCGGTGTGCATGCCCGGCAGTCGCGATGTCCGCCGGGCACCCGCAATTGCCGGGTAACAGAGCA
Source organism: Lithobates septentrionalis (assembly GCA_037952835.1). Classification (NCBI taxonomy): domain Eukaryota; kingdom Metazoa; phylum Chordata; class Amphibia; order Anura; family Ranidae; genus Lithobates; species Lithobates septentrionalis. The sequence continues at coordinate 1,295,925 of JBBDGP010000108.1, forward strand.
GGACGGTGGATCTGTGTATGTAAACACAGATCCACGTCCTGTCAGAGAGGAGAGGAGACCGATGGTGTGTCCCTTGTACATAGGGACACCGATCGGTCACCTCCCCCAGTCAGTCCCCTCCCACCACAGTTAGAATCACCTCCCTAGGACACACATTAAAGTGGGGTTCCACCCAAAAAAACAAAAATACCTGAAAAATTCTAAAAAAAAAACCCAAAAAAATTTGGATATTTTTTTTTTTTTTTACTTACCTCTAAATGCCTGTTGCTAGGTGGTCCCTCGTAGTCTGCCTCTTCTTTTGCCTGGGCTGGTGACATCACTTCCCCCTCGGCACAGGAAGGGCTCGGCTCTGCTCCCTCCCTCCTGTCAATCATCTGGGACCCATTACAGGTCCCAGGTGATTGAGCGGCCAATCACGGCGCGCGGCGCCGCTCGCGCATGCGCAGTGGGTGCCAGGCTGTGAGGCCACAGCCCGGCGCCCACAGTTGAAATGCCGGCGCCGATGAGCGAAGGGGTGGGACGTGCGGGGCTTCGATCCCCCGCATCGCTGGACCCAGGGACAGGTAAGTGTCCAATTAAAAGTCAGCAGCTGCAGTATTTGTAGCTGCTGACTTTTAAATTTTTTTTTTTAATGGACCCCCTGGGTGAAACTCCTCTTTAACCCCTCGATCGCCCCCTAGTGTTAACCCCTTCCCTGCCAGTCACATTTACACAGTAATCAATGCATTTTTATAGCACGGATCGCTGTATAAATGTGAATGGTCCCAAAAAAAGTGTCCGATATGTCCACCTCAATATCGCAGACACAATAAAAATCGCAGATCGCCGCCATTACTAGTAAAAAAAAAATAATAATAAAAATGTTATAAATCTATCCCCTATTTTGTAGACGCTATAACTTTTGCGCAAACCAATCAATATACGCTTATCGCGATTTTTTTTTACCAAAAATATGTAGAAGAATACATATCGGCCTAAACTTAGGAAAAAATCAGTTTAAAAAAAAAAAATTGGATATTTATTATAGAAAAAGTAAAAAATATTGTGTTTTTTTAAAAATGTCCCTCTTCTTTTGTTTATAGCGCAATAAATAAAAACCGCAGAGGTGATCAAATACCACCAAAATAAAGCTCTATTTGTGAGGAAAAAATGATAAAAATTTCATTAGGGTGCAGTGTAACATGACCGCGCAATTGTCATTCAAATTGCGACAGCGCTGAAAACTGAAAAATGGCCTGGGCAGGAGGGGGGTGAAAGTGCCCTGTATTGAGGTGGATAAACAGCTGCTTGATACTTTTGAATATTTATTTATTTACTGCTGCACATAGAATTGTGGGATTTAAAATTCTTAAGTGTTTATTTATTTATTTATTTTATACTGCATATAGAACCGTAGGATTGATCTGGCGCTGAGCGAGTGTGTTATAAGCCTCATTTTACACACCTTCTCTGCAAAGATGATGGATTGGCCAAGCATGTCTCCCGACCTTAACTCTATTGAGCATCTTCGGGCATCCTCAAACGGAAGGTGGAGGAGTGCATGGTCTCTAACATCCACCAGCTCTGTGAGGTCACCATGGAGGAGTGGAAGAGGACTCCAGTGGCAACCTGGGAAACTCTGGTGATTTCCATGCCCAAGAAGGTTAAGACAGTGCTGATGGTGGCCACACAAAATATTGACACTTTGGGCCCAGTTTGGACATTTTCACTTAGGATTGTACTCACTTTTGTTGCCAGCGATTTAGACATTAATTGCTGTGTGTTGAGTTATTTTGAGGGGACAGCAAATTTACACTGTTATACAAGCTGTACACTCACTACTTTACCTTGTATATATATATAATGTTTGGGGGTTATATAATAATTTTCTAGCAAAAAATACTGATTTAAACTTGTAAACAAAAAGTGCCAGAAAAAGCCTGGTCTTCAAGTGGTTATTGTTAACATATATAAGGCATTAGTCATAATATATAGGTACGATTGGCCAACAAAGAGAAGATATACTGTCACCGATAGCATTTTGACCTACATGTTACTGTAGAAATGTTTTTTGCAGTAAGATTTTTTTGCAGTCAATTGATCCTTTTTTGTAACAACAGACACCATAGCTAAGTTTAGAATACATGATAGAACAGTAATGAAAATGTTGCATATGATGTCCTCCTATAAGGCAGTCAGATTCAAGAAAGCACATCCACTTGGCATATATATCAGTCCAGGGTATATTCGATTTATCCTCACCAGACAACATGAAATCCACATTGTCTTCTAAGGAAGGAAGCTGCTCCCTGACAAGTAGGTGAATGTAGAATGATAAGCCCTCCACCCTGCTTGTCCACTCCTGAAATCTACATTATGTTAGATTGGGTAGTGTCAAAAGGGGAATTTTTACTGTTAAATACAATGGAAATGCATTTAGACATCTAAACAGAGTTCTGATTTTCACTCATTTGTAATTCTTTTGTTGTTTGAATTTCTTGTGATTAAACAATCGGAATGCAAATATGGCGGTAACACTGAACATCAGTACAAGGATACCTGTCCAAGAGGTGCAACACTTTGCTTTTCTTGAATACATATACTACACAGTTTCTTCATGCCCCGTACACACGGTCGGACTTTGTTCGGACATTCCGACAACAAAATCCTAGGATTTTTTCCGAAGGATGTTGGCTCAAACTTGTCTTGCATACACACGGTCACACAAAGTTGTCGGAAAATCCGATCGTTCTGAACGCGGTGACGTAAAACACGTAGGTCAGGACTATAAACGGGGCAGTGGCCAATAGCTTTCATCTCTTTATTTATTCTGAGCATGCGTGGCACTTTGTCCGTCGGATTTGTGTACACACGATCGGAATTTCCGACAACGGATTTTGTTGTCGGAAAATTTTATATCCTGCTCTCAAACTTTGTGTGTCGGAAAATCCGATGGAAAATGTCCAATGGAGCCTACACACAGTCGGAATTTCCGACAACACGCTCCGATTGGACATTTTCCATCGGAAAATCCGACCGTGTGTACGGGGCATTACTGTTTACAAATGCAATAGGGTTGATTTTTATAAAGGCTAACAGATGCACACCAGTGGACCATAATGTGCGCCTGCTGTGTGAACAGGCCGTAATACTTCATTGTACAACATTTTTACCTGCAGAACATATCAGTGTGATTCTGTGTGTTTCTGGTTCCGCTGCTTTGGAGAAAATGAATCTAGAAAACCTAAAATTCATAAAATACACGTAAATATATACATGTAGACATGGAAATATGAGGTGTGTCTAAAAAGTTTGGTGAATGGTATCAGAAAACAAACAAAACAGAAGATACAAACAAATGACCTTTACTGGTCTTTATAATAATCGCCATCCTTCACAACACACTTCTGGCAACGTTCATAAAGCTTCTGGAAACTGGCAGCAAAGGCCTCTTTAGGAATCAATTGCAGAACCGCTGGATTGTCGCCACGTCCGCAAAACGTGCGCCTTTTATGACGCTCTTCAAGCGGGAAACAGAAAGAAGTCCGCAGGTGCCAGACAGGGGAGTATGGTGGATGATCGAGAACAGGTACTTCGTGCTGAGTCAAGAATTGGTGCACACGGATCGCACAGTGCACAGGAGCATTATCGTGCAGCAACATCCTGGTCACACATTGCCTTCTGTTCACCTGTGAGCTTGTGCAGCACAAACTGGGAACAGATCTTCCGCTTACCCAAATATTTGCGGATGATGGTGCGCACCCTGTACTTGCTAAAGCCCAATTTCTCCGCCATCAATCGTAGAGTCAGTCGCAAAACTCGTGCCAGCATTTGTTGCACTCGCTCGATCATGTCTGGAGTTCTGCTTGTCGACGGCCGACCAGAAAATGGCTTATCCTCAGTTGTTTCCTTTTCGTTGCGAAAGCGTTGTAAACACATTTTCTGCTCACGGCTTCCGTCCCATACATTTGCACCATTTCATGTGTTTTTGTCACCATTTTCCCCAGTTTGTAGCAGAACGTTATGTTCACTCGTTGCTCCATTGCACTGTGACCCTACCTCTCACACTGACTACGTTCGACTGCCCGCAACAGGTTTACCCTGAGGGTCACGTGTACTCCATGCTAGGTGGCACTTCTCGACATGTCTCTGGATAGCCATGTGCATGCATGCACACCTGGCCTCTGTTGCCGTTGAGATATCGGACCATTCACCGAACGTTTTAGACACACCTTATATACATGGACACACAAACAAACAAAAGAGAAATACCTCTTTACAGAGCTTAGCAACTTCAGCTGCAATTTGCGCACACACAAAATCATTAGCGAAGTGACTCATCCATTTTATCAGATGAATCATTCTAAAGCTGGCCATACACTAGTAGAATTGCACTCAAAAAATTCTACTTCTGTTACGCTTGTTCAATTTCCTAATAGTGAATGAGGTTGGACTGATATTAATTTTCAACCATAGTGAAAATTCAATGAAACAGGATAAAAACAGGAAACAGTAAATGTGGTTTTCTTTCAGGAAATTCCATTCATACCAAAATCCATTGTTTAAAGCAAACGCAATTTTGAAGTAGCTTTGAATGACATTCATCAAATCTCTGCTGGTACTGTTTTTTTTTTCGTACAAACGTTCGTTCAAAAATCTTCCAGTGAATGGGCAGTGTAAAGTTCCTGTTCTGAGAATGCTTTGTATTTTAATAAATGTGTATTTGTGGAACAGATTTGCATATAGATAGTAAAAAAGTACAAAAAAGTTTCAAAATGTGTAAACTCCTTATATTCATATATGGGGCATTTTTCTACCAAGCATGTGTGTTGGCAATGTTCAAGCGTACAGGACTGCAATACATTACTACATACTGAAAACTACAAATGTCTCTAAGCACTTAAAGAGAAGCTCCAGTCAGCAGCTATAAATACTGTAGCTGCTGACTTTTAATATAAGGACACTTATATGTCCAGGGATCCAGCGATGTCAGCACCCCAAGTTGATTCTCCAATCGGCTTTAATCGGCTTCGGGTGCAGGCCCCGGGCATCTTAGGTAAGGGAAACCGGTAGTGAAGCCTTCCGACTACACAGCCGGTTTCCTACTGTGCACGTGCAAGTCGCGCAGCGCTTTCTGAATGGTCCCACAGTCTTCTGGGACCTATGTGTTTCCCAGAAGGCTGCGGGGGAAGGAGGAAGGACCGGACATTGACGTAGATTGCTATCTGGCCCGATAGTGGGAGCGGGTACCTGTCAAAACTAGGTACCCGTTCCCCCTCCCCCCAAAAAGTGGAAAATGAAGCAGTGGAGGTGGGGGGAGGGTGCAAACAAGCAGAGCTTCCCCTTATGGGTGGAGCTCTGCTTTAATAGTCACATTGGTAACTTTTTGCTTCTGCATTGAATCCTGGTCTTCTTGATGATGATTATTATTATTATATTGCAATGCCTAGATGGGTCTCCTTACACATACAAATCAGGATGTCTGTTTCCAAGCTTAAATTGTATATAAATCTAAAACCAAACTTTTTATTGATTGCAGCTTACCAATCCATACATGTGGTGGCAGGGCTGGACTGGGACAAAAATTTGGTCCTGAACTTCATCCATACCGGCCCACTTTACTATAAAATGAAATAGTTCAACTCACCATAATGCAGAATCAGTGGGCCCTGAGCGTGTCTCTCATCTTCCACGTCACTTGTCAGCAGATGCAGCGTGTCTCTTGCCACGTCACTTGTCAGCAGATGCAGCGTGTCTCTTGCCACGTCACTTGTCAGCAGATGCAGCGTGTCACATGCCACGTCACTTGTCAGCAGATGCAGCGTGTCACTTGCCACGTTGCCTGCCACCGCCCCGAAGGGGGCCCCGTCAGGTAGGCTGTACGGGGCTATATGGAGAAGGGTGGATGGAGGGCGCGTGCTCACATCAAATTGTGTATAATTTATTCATATGTAATGAAATAAAAACAAATAGATAATACCAATACTACGTATCATGCAAACAGGTAACAAAATATGCAAGACATAAAAATTAAAAATAGGTTAAAAGTAACACAAGCCCATGTTAAGGTGAGTGTTTAAAATCGGCTGACGCGTTTTGAGGATAACCTCTTCATCAGAGCCTTGAGAACCAGGGCACAGTCTGTATAGGCCGGTAGGCCAACATGTGTATATAAAGAGGAATGGCTAGTTGGGTGGTGTAGCCTGTGGTGGATAGTTCGTTTTTCTGAGTTCCATACCAGTCCACGTTCAGACGTTCTATGTGGTATTTTGACGGTATGTGTGTTCTACTTTAAATTGTTGATGTGAGACTGTGGGGTGGAGTGGACCTGTCTCACGGACTGGATGAAGGAGAGGTTGCAGCCTGTGTACGTCCTAAGGGGAGAAAGCAGTCCTGTGCTCTCGGAGGATGGAATATGGAAGATATCTCTTTGTACAATGCTGGAGCTGTGTGTGTCTGAAGCTGTCTCTCCGCCTCAGACATAGGTGAATGTCAGCTGTACGGGGCCCATGATTTCTGACAGCGGCCCTGATGCTTACTGTAGTGGCTGTCATGCCTGGAGCTAGAAGGGACTCTGTGGACAGGGGAGGAGAGAGAGATACACAGCGCCAAATAAGTGTAGCATTAAAAGTAAAACAACTTTTTTTCCACTAAAATAACATTACTGACAAAGGGAGTAGGGTGAAAGGCATTAAGACACTGTGCAAGAGTCAAGGCTTGTCATCAATCTGAATTAGGAGCTGCCAGCAGGAACCGATCGGGCCAGTGGATCAGATGCAGAGTACCGGTGTGTACTTCTACTTCCTGGTGGCAGTGGAACACACGATGGGGCGGATGTGCAATTATGCAAGACGTGGGAGGCAACACAACCATCATTTCTGGCTGATGACATCACGTCTGCCCCATCGTGCGTTTCACCGCCACCAGGAATTAGAAGTACACACCGGTACTCTGCATCTCCACTGGCCCGATCGGTTCCTGCTGGCAGCTCCTAATTCAGATTGATCTCAAGCCTGGACTCTTGCACAGTGTCTTAATGCCTTCACCCTACTCCCTTTGTCAGTAATGTTCTTTTAGTGGAATAAAAGCTGTTTTAATGCTACACTTAGTTGGCGCTGTGCATCTCTCTCCTCCCTTGTCACTGAAACCGGCCCACTGAGCCATAGGCCCACCGGGAAACTCCCGGGAATCCCGATTGCCAGTAAATGCCTGTGTGGTGGCTACATTAGTTTAGTTTTTTTTTTCCTTTATTTTCACCTGGTTATCTGACCAGTAACACACTTCTTGTCTTAAGGTGTTTCATCTATGAAGGCATCATGGACACAACCTTTGACAGGAGCATTGTCTGGAGAGGGTAGATGGTCTAGTACAGAGTCTCCATGGCACCCTTTTGGGCTCGTCAAGGGTACCACACTGCATTCCATATTTTTGCATAGTGTCATGTATTTCCATGATGCAGACAGACCAACTGAGGACTCATGGGGGCAAGGGGAAGGCTGAGGATTCTGATGTGAATGGGTGGGAGAATGGGGACCCTGATCTAAAAGTGGGGGACTGAACACTCTGTTGTGAAAGGTGGAGGATGACAGAGAACTCTGATGTTAAAGCAGAGTTCCAGCCTAATGTACAATGGCTGCAATTATTGCCGACCGCACCCCCATTAATTTCCAGATACTTTTTTTTTGTCCTCTTCTACCTTTTGTTGAGGCTAAAGGCTACCCTTCTGGCCATCCTCGCCGCAGTGAGGTACATCATTTCCACTTGCCCATTGGTTCCTGGGATAGCAGTGTCATCAATCCCAGTAGTCAATGGGCATACCCAAGTGCTAGCATTGCATTATTTCACAACCGGAAATGACACAATGCTTCCTTCCGGGGTTGCTTGATTGATTGACAGGTTGCCATAGCAATGGGGTGGGAACTTCCTCCAATGCGGCCATCACTTTTGCAACCTGCTAGACACACAGTGGGCCGTGATTCGTTCCCACTGCACATGCGCAAGATCAGGTGGTGCATGCTGGGTAGCCAGCTGTCCCTAATTCTGGAAGAGAGTCCCAGCAGGCTTCAGATGCCCACTGTCAGAATCACGGTGTGCTGGATCAGGAGTTACAAGCAAGCCCTAAAAGGCACACAAAGAACGGAAAATGTATAATAAACAATGCATGGCGATGTATATGAGTGGTGACTGTCACAGGGGTTATTTAAAAAAAAAAAAATGGCTGCAACTCCGCTTTAAGAAAAAGGGACTGCAGACTTTGATACTAAAAGGGAAGGGCTGAGGACTCTGATGTTAAGGGAAGGGACTGTAGACTGTGATGTGGATGGGGATACTGAGGACTCTGATGCTAAATGGGAGACTGAGGACTCTGATGTTAAAGGAAGGGACTGAAGACTGATGCTAAATGGGAGACTGAGGACTGTGATGTTAAAGAGAGGGACTGAAGACTCTGATGTTAAACAGAGAGACTGGGGATTCTCATGTTAGAGGGGGGGATGGAGAACTCTGATGTTTTCCCTCTACTGTAAAGACTGATATGAAAGGGAAATGGGGGGGGGGGGGCTGAGTAATCTGATATGAAATGTGGAGAATACAGAGGGTGCTTATGTGGGTGGGGGTTGTGTAAGGGGGAGGGGGTCTTCTGATGTGAGGGAAGGACCCCATTTTAGGCTGGGTGCCTTGAGATTTTGCATACGTTGAAAGGGTGCTGTGACTAAAAAATGGTTGAAAAGCACTGGTCTAGTAGATTTGGATGGACCTTACATACAGTAAGTGACTAACAAATTAAAGCAGACTCCTGCTAACACCTTTTTTTAAGCAGTTTACTGTAAGCTTTTAACAAAATAAATAAAAGCTGACTATTGTAATCAGTCCTGTCAGTGGTTTGATGTACCTCTCTAACTGCTTCTTTTGCTCGACAGCACTGTCTGGTAAAGATAGCAGATAAACAGTCACTTTTGACGTCCAAAGTGCAACAATTGGCAGCTGAACAATAACGCAATAGCGCAGTGCTCTAGAGTGTAGCTTCTGAGGTAAAAAAGTAACCAATAATAAAACATAAATAACCCTCTAAAACCGACAGAGTTCATGGATAACTGAACTACATTACTGTGTAAGTGCTGTTAACCCCTAGTGTTAACCTCTTCCCTGCCAGTGTCATTTTTACATTGATCAGTGCATTTTTATAACGCTGATCAATGTAATAACGTCACTGGTCCCCAAAAAGTGTCATTTGGGGTCAGATTTGTCCGCCGCAATGTCGCAGTCCCGCTAAAAATCATTATCAGCAAAAACGATTAAAAAAGTCCCTAAATCTATCCCATAGTTTTTAGGCGAGATAACTTTTGCGCAAACCAATCAATGTACACCTATTGCGATTTTATTTTATTTTTACCAAAAATATGTAGAAGAATATATATCGGCCTAAACTCGTTTTTTTTATAAATATTTTTTGGATATGTATTATAGCAAAAAGTAAAAAAAATTTTTTTTTTTCAAAATTGACGCTTTGTAGCGCAAAAACTAAAAACCGCAGAGGTGATGAAACACCACCAAGAGAAAGCTCTGTTTGTGGGGGAAAAAAATTTGCTTGGATACAGCGTCGCACGACCATGCAATTGTCAGTTAAAGCGACGCAGTGCCATATCGCAAAAAATGGCCTGGTCATTAAGGGGGCAAATTCTTCCAGTCCTTAAGTGGTTAAGGAGAACCCTTTAAGATTGATAATGGACATTCATTTATGGCTGAAGCCAAATCTCTGTTAGTTATCATTACAAACCCAATAACTCGGTGCAAATATTGATTACACACACCAGGGGCAGACCTGCAGGGATCGCCATTGCGACCTGGCCCCATGCTGCAGGGGGTCCGTGCAGCCCTCCTGTATGCCTGGAAAGAAGGAGCGGCAGGGGGGCCTGCATATAAGACCAGCCAGACTGTTTACACCTAAGAAAGTGAAAGCAAGGTAGAGGTGTCTTGCAGTGTGTGCTGTGCTCTCTGCCTCTCCCTACAGTGCAGTATCCAGCAGGGAAAATGAAGGTACAGTACTGACGAATTTTAAAAAGGCTATATTTATGTATGTGTGTTTATATATATGAGTGTGTATGTGTACATTTATATGTGTGTGTGTTTATATATGTGTGTGCGTGTGCATGTGTGGCTTTTTTTATATATATATGCGGGTGTGTGTGTTTATATATATATATATATATAGATATATGTGTGTGTGTGTGTGTTTATATGTGTGTGTGTTTTATAATTGTGTGTTTATGTGTGTGTGTGTGTGTTTGTATATGTGTGTGTGTGTGTGTTTTTTTTTTATAATGGCACTGCACCAAAAATGCACCACGTTTGCCAATGATTGGGGGTACCATTAAGAATTAATGACACCCCTGTGTGTTTGCTAAAGAGCAGTGTGTTTGTCTGCATGCCAGAAACGCGGACAATTTTGTACGCATTCCTTGACATGCAGTTATGTGAAACAAGCCTTATGCCGCGTACACACAGTCGCAATTTCCGACAACAAATGTTCGATGTGAGCTTGTTGTCGGAAATTCCGACCGTGTGTATGCTCCATCTGACATTTGTTGTCGGAATGTTGGGCTATAAAGATGCTGCAAAACCTAAACTTTTGTCAAAACCTGAAACTTGGTGAACAGTGCATCTTTGGGTAGACTGAAAACAGATTTTTACTGTGAAATACTTCAGGAAAGCTAGGGGATGATGAAGAGTTAAATAGTGGCTAATTTGATGATGAAATAAATGCATGGCCTGGCAGCAAAGGAACCCTTGTGTTGCAGCACAGCCCTGTGTACAAGCATTGGGCTGTCCCTCTCCCAGCCTTGAACATCTCTTCTGCCTCCTTGCACCACCTCCTTTCACCATGTTTCTCCATTCTTCCCCTTCACCAGCATCTACAGTACTTGCACTTATCCCCACACTCCTCTTCTGCAGAGCTTCTCCTCCTACTACATACTGCCTCCTGTCACCTCCATCCAGGGGCTGACTGCCAACTTTTGGCCTAGGAGAAGTACAGCCCAAAGGCCCATGGTGCAGTGACTCGGGCCCCCTCCTGCTCTCCCTCTTCCCTGCTTCCTCTTGACCCTCATTCCAGGCTGAAGCTTCACAACCAGGTACTCTCTGCTAATCGGTCGGGTCGGGCTGGGCAGCCCCTGCTGCACTGACTCCTCAAACTGGCCAGGAGGGGACCCCCGGGGGCTGCAAGGGGGAGCCGGTCAGGGCTGGCCAGGGGAGGACAGCATACGGTGGGGCACGGAGTCAGCCTCTACTCAGACACATCCATGCTGGGGGGGGGGGGGGGGGGGCGGAGGTCGGAGCCCAACGGCTCAGTCATTGTCCTCTTCCTGCACATAGTAGGACACCGACAGGGACTTTTTACTCCTCTTCACCAGGAAGCCTTTAGGCATGTCTGTGGCAGAAGAAGTATGGCCTTTTACAGGGCATCAGAGCCCCCCTGGACTAGTCTGCCCCTGCCACCATTATTTACTTCCATCAGTACCCCCTTTTCCTTTCACTCCGCACCTCATCCCTCTTCACTCTCATCCTAGCCTCCCCCTTCCCTGTTGTCTAGCACTCCATCCAACTGAGAGAACTTGCCTATGGCTGCAGGGACAGCAACCTCATGCGGGAAAGTGGGTGAGTGCCTCATACCCATAAAGCCCCGTTTACACTCAGTGATTTGGAATCACGGGCAGAATTGTTGCAATTCTGCCCACGATCCCAGATTGAGCTAAAATCGCCGCAAAATGTGCGACACACCTTTGGGTTCCATTCGTTCAAACAGGCACCCCAAACGCAGTGTGATTTTGCCATGATTGTCACACAACAAAACGCACATGTAAAAACACGTCTTCCACGGGGCCAAAATTTGCTCCCTGAGCTTCTCTGCCAGGACGAATCCATCAAGTGTGCAGGCTGCCCTATGCGCGACCTTGTCTTGGCACTAATCTTGTGCTAATTAAAAACCAAATTTTGAACAATATCTGTATGCATTCTCTTCCTTGCCTAGATGCTGACATGCCGTTTAAAAAAATTTAAATCGCCGTAATTACCTTTTATTTTTCTATTCTTCTTTGCACTTCCTGGTTCTCCTCCCATGGGAGTAGGCGTGTTTCTAGCCTCTCCCAGACTCCTGGGAGCTAGTCTCAGGCTTCCCAGGATGCCACTGAGCATGTGCGGGAACGAGCGGTGAATGCTGGGAGCACAGCATTCACCACATCCAGGAAATAAATGCTTGTGGGCTTCAAATGCCCACAATGAAGATGGAAACCGCCTGCAGTGAATAATATAAGTTCTGACACAGGCGGACATATTACACACAATATGTGAGTATGTAATGCTGAGAAGAAAAGTTTGTGAATGAACTCAAAAAAAAAAAAAAATGATAGATAGGTGGACTCCCGCTTTAAGGCATTAGTATATTAAAATATTATTATCTCCGTTTTCATTTGGTATACTACCTACTTATTACAAATAAAGATTTGCATCAAAATTCATTAGTAATGTATTGTTGGTTTCAAAATTCTTGAACATCTCATTTGTGTGGGTGGAAAAGTGGTTAGCACCTCCGCCTAGCAGCACTGGGGGCTTTGGTTTGAATCTGAAAATGCTAGTTGCTTGGCTGTCACGACTTTCTGTTATTCTAAGTTGTTCATCTAAAACAAGTATGCACGCCTGTAGTTCCACTCCATGCTTTTTTTTTCAGATTGATAACCAATTATTGAGGCCATTGGTTCAGCAAATCAGTCAAGCAAGCAGCATTTTCAAAAGGAGATGAGCAATGGCAGCCCTCCCTCTTCTCTCACTACATGTTTCCTTTAGGCCTGCAGATGTCAGCGGTGCCGTCAGCATTTGGAATCACATCGTGCATTCTTTGTTTGTCATGCAGCAATTAACAGATGCCGCCTGTGGTAGATGGACAAAGTTCATATGACAACACAAAGTCATAATATATAAAAGAAGGGCATGCTGCTACTTGCAGTGCCACAGTTGGATGTGTTGGAAGAAGGGTTACAGTTTTGCACCGTATACCCATGTTTTATCTACTCCTCTATAGGGAAACCCGCCTTGCTCTACCCACTGAGCGCAGGGCTTCAGGAGAGCTATGTGGATGAGGGGGGAAAGGGACACCCGCCTAGCCAATCAGATCAGCCCAAACATACTCTAGCGATCAATGAGGTGACAGATGTCACACCAAATCACCCTCACATCCACTGTATTACACTACTGTATTTTATATATAGAGGGTGAAAAATTTGATCTCCTCCACTTATGGAGAGAACATTTTTGCACCTTTTTTTTTTTCTTTTTTTTTATCTTCTTATTTTATTTACTGTCATCGCAGGCGATATGTACTAAACAATTTTTAGTTTTACTCTCCCCCTCCCACCATCAATTTATCTTATCTTTTACTTTGAAACTCTTAAGATTCAAGGAATCGACGTGCTTTCCTGACACATGCAAATCCTCAAAGAACGGGCAACAGGATTGGTAGGACAGACCCCTCCCTACATATGTTAATACTTTACATAGGCAGCTGTGTCTTTAGTGTGTGAGCAGAGGGCCATTGATATCTGAATTGCTGGGCTTTCTTTTGTCTGGAGGTAGGGTAAGACTTTTACTGCAAGAAGAAAGAAAGAAAGGATTTTCAAAGTTGTACTAGAAAACTTGTAATTGCAGATTGCTAATTGACTAGAGTTTGTGTGTATTCTTCTGTTTTACTATGTGTAAATAATTATAATGTGTATCTTTATATATACATTTTTATTGGTAGCTGCCTTTAATTTGGATTGCGTTTCAAAATACACAGCGTTTACAGTATATCCCGAATTACAAGTGTGCCGTTACATGGAGATGAACCGTTACATGGAGATGAACCTCATCTGGTGTACACCTTGTTCTGTAATGAAAGTGTTCTCTGTGAGCATATAGAACACCTCCCTCTGGATATATAATGTAGTTGTGTCAGAATTAAGAAACCAACATTGATACGAAGTAGTTACTGAAGGCACTCGTTTATTAGTTCATGTTTCCCTTTGCTTGATACATTTTGTAATTTTTGGAAACATTGTTATTCTAATGATTTGCTAACAACCTGTAACCAATGGGAAAAGGGTAAGTGTTAAAAATGAATTACGGTTACTAGAGTTTTCTGACGTTGCCTTTTTCTTTTTAGTCCACTAAACTAAAATCTTAATTAATTTACCAATGCTCATCGTTCTGTTCTTGCAATGGTCCAGGGGCAGCCCCTCCAAATCCTCTCCACCCTCTATATGCAGTGGATAGATGCATGCATAACATAAATCTATCTATGGCCGCCCCCTATTCATGTGTCCGGCCCCTTTCGGGTCACCGGGCATATGAATTAGAGCGGCCAGGTTTTTTTTTTTTAAGAACCTGATTAGAGCCATAGGCTCTAATAGGCTTCAAAATAGGGTGGACTCGGGACGCAGAGCATTGCATCTGGAGCCCACCCAGGTGTGTTGCAAGTGAATGAAAATCCGCTGTTGCAACACTGATCCTCCTCCTGGCCAATCGGGAAGCAGGTATGAAAGCTGTTTCCCGATTGGCCAAAACATCAGGCATTTCTGTTGGACGCCTAGAGCCGGGAGAAAGAGAGAGAAGACACCGCGGAAGCTGCTCCAGGAGAGGTCACCGGTCATCGGAGCAGCTTTCCCCAAGCCCGCCACGCTCCAACAAGGTAAGGACATTGGGTGGTGGTGGGGGGACTGTGTTAGTGGTTAGTGCTGCGGGGAGGGGGGGGGTAATGCCACTCCATCGGCGGTCCGGGGGGCCCCCCAAAATAAACCCATCTGCTGTCACTGCAATGGTTCATTAAACTGGTTGTAAATATGAACAAAGCATATCCCTCTATAGTGTGTACTTGTCTCAGTTAAGAGCACTAAAGCTAGCTACTATACAATTTGTATACAATTTTCTTGTACAACGTTCCTTTAGATTTACCAAAACCATATAATATCAGGTTAAACCTTAACACTTTCAAAATGTATGCAGTCAGGCAGGCCCTTGCACTACATAGTTGAAGGTAAATCTAAAGGAGATTGAACTACTTGTATAATGTGTATCCAGCTTATTTGTCATTTCTGTCTGCTGCCTCGTTCCTCTACTATAAGCATGAGTTACTTCTGACCAGTTTTCCTGACACCAAGAGAAAAAGGGTGACAGGGGATTGAGCTCCAGCTGACTGACATTCTCAGCTCTGTTCCTGTGTGTGTGTGTGTGTGTAGGGGGGGGGGTGTCTCTCCCCTCCAATCGGCTCTCAGCGCTCTCCTCACTGATGTAACTTCAGCTCTCCACCCCCTGCTTTTTTAGAGATGAGAGATCCTGTGTAAATTTTGCACTTTGCATGGGTGTACTAGAAAGACTGATGTAGATAAACAGGTACAACTTATGTAGGAGAATTTGTTTCATCACTGTGTATCAAGTCAGTCACTTCACTGGGTATATGTGAGGGTTTTAAACAGAAACATTAGAAAGTGAGTGTAGTGCTGCTCTATAGAGTACATTTTTAATTGATCGATACTGTGTAAGTGTAAAAATAAAAAATACTACTTAGGTACCAACAAAGTGCCAAGTTCTGTAACCTTACCTAATTAGATAAATGCATAAAAAATATCACCAAATATAAATACAAAGTGAGGTAAACTCATAAATATGTGCAAAGGTGCTAAATACTGTATATATCCAACGTTTAACAGTATAAAAAGTCTATATATAATTGATTTGCAAATAAAGTGACAGGTGCTCTTTAAGTGCTTCAACAGCCGTTGTGCTGGTGCTTCAACCCATGCTCCCCCTATTTTGCCACACTCACCAGAGAGCTGTCCCCACAAAGGGGTAAATAGTATTCACAGCACACACTGGCTGAGACAATGGATCCCAGATCCTGACGTTGGTATATCTCTCCTTTCTTCTTCAGTTCCTCCGCTTTCTCATTTTTCTGTTTGAGACTCTACCTTGGTAGTTGTTGTAGTGGAGGCAGCAGCTCTTGATGCTTATACACTAACCTTTGCGCGGAGCCACCCTTGTTTATCTTAACTATATATAAGGGTTTACAACCACTGTATGATTCCATTTACATTCTGCAATTTCCAGTGTAAGAATTGTAAGAGTTCCTGTGAGTGGAATGGACTGATGTGTGCGAAAAGCTGAGCCCAGCAGGTAATTGCTGGCTGTGCAAAAAGTCACAACAGCCTGTCATTGCATGGTATGGGCTCAGCAGCCGCAGCTATTTGTGCATACCTGTCCATTCTAGCAGCAGGAAGGAATCTGCAGATTGTTGCTACTAGAAATTGCAGCACGTGTAAGCGCCCGTGTGAATGGACCTGTGGCTGGCTTCACATGTGCTCTTTGCAGTAACAGGCAGTAAAACACACATTACCACAATACACAGTAGCACATAATCAGTGGTGCGGTGCGTTACCATTCAATTGAAATGGTACCCCTATGCAACTTGCAATAGCCCCTCAATCCATGTGCATTGCAGCATACAACAATGCACAAATGGGAAGCATCTGTGTGTTGTGGTGCAGTGTGTTTTTTATTTTTTTTTCAAAAGGGACACATTTAATTTTAGGTATATTGCGGTGCGATGGCAGCCTTAATAAAAATAAATGGGCTGCCTAAACACAACACATGTTAACACGTGGTATTCTGCATAATAACTTTCTGGATCATATAGCACTGCACAGGTGTAAAGGTGCCCTTAAAGTGTGTGTGTGTGTGTGTGTGTGTGTGTATATATATATATATATATAAACCCTAACAAAGAACTTCTCATATTTACTCCTTTAATGTATGTTAAATATACCATATAGAAAGGGCTTTATTATACCTGCTAGGCTTCGTTTGGACATGTGATCGGGGGGTCAAAATGCATGGTTGAGCCCCATTTTTGCCTCCGCCAACCACGTTACTGAAACCCCTTGAGTTCTGAGGTTTCAGGTGCAATAGGCAGCGGAAAGGGATGTTTACATGCTATGGGCACAAAGCATCGCTCCTGAGGCAAGGTTTACCCGACTTGTAGTGATCGTCAGGTGGAAAGCCCGCTGATTGCTACAAATTCCAGTATATAGGTAAGGTAAGCACTGTAAATGCACCATATTTGTCAGCGAAAATGGGGTTAAACAGGTGGTGAGGAGGCATTGCAGCACTAACTCACCACCTGTCTGTAGCCTTGGGAGCACAATCCGAACATGGATCGGGCTTTAGAGGCAAGGGAGATTAAGACAAACCCGTACTCCTCTCCTCCCCTCCTGAAAACTCCTGGGATGTAAGACATCATTTGCTTAGTCCTGGAAACCAGAAAGTAACTAAAGAAATTTAAAAAGTTTAAAACAAGTAAATATGATCTATCTTCCTATCTATTTATTAAAGCTAGGAGCATATGGATTAAAGATAATCAATGTTGATTGGGAGAGTGAAGTTCCCCTTTTAAAACGTTTGTTAACCCCCAAAAAAACAGGTCCTGTTCCCTTAAAACATGTTATACAACAGAGTGCTTGTGCTGTGTCATTTGGCCCTCTGTAACACTTAAAAATACCTAGCTGATCTTGCCTGGCTATGTCCTCCCCTCTGCAAATTGACCACGGTATATCATGGCTGCCGAGCCTTGACACCGTGGTCAGTTTGCGTGCCTCTGTCATCTGCAGCACTGCTCTCCTGTGTCTGTGTCTCCCTCTGTCCTCCTCCCCTATCCCCTCCCTGTCTGCTCGTACCAGCGCCTGTCCCCCCCACTCCTGCTGCTCTTATAACTGCAACTAAATTGTCCTATCCCCTCTGTACCATAATAAGTGTCCCTGTGTCTGTGTTATGAAAAAAGCGCAACATTTAGGTTTTTGATTTGTAAATAACTTTTCAATGCTTTGTACCATTGCTGACAACTGAAGTGTAAACAAAACAGTTGCAGTAGGTATCAGTTATTGGTATTGGCGAGTACTAAAATAAAAAGTATCGGTGCATCCCTAATTTTTGTTATTTTCAAGGGAAAAAAACCCCTGAAGGTTTAATGTTCCTTTAAGCCTAGGTTCACATTGGTCTGATTTGGCATGCAATTTGACATGTCAAGTCACATGCCAAATCGGCGGCTATTGCACAGCAATGCGGTGTGAATCACATGTGAAAAAAGGGGGGAACATTTGGGACTTTGAGTGAGACGTAAGGGAAAGTTTATGCCTCCATCCCTGTGTTGTATGCAACAAAAGAGGAGGGGGGGGGGGGTTGAGAGTTTGAATGAGGTGTGTGGTGAAACCAAACAAATATGTAGGTAAAAAACATCCATATGTTTATTTCGGAACCATTAAATGGCATGACACAATACAGTATCACATGCATAGTAAAGTTGTCAATTTACATTAGGAAAATTGTTGATGACATGGCACAAACAGTAAAAGATATGCATACTGGACACTTGGCAGAATATAGTCTGGTAAAAACGTAAATTGTTAAAACCATCCAGGATGTCAACGCGTTTCGTGGACTTTATCCACTCATCAGGAGCATTGTATTCATGTTCTTAAAGGGGATAAATAACCAGTTTAGTCTAATATATCAACCAGCGTAGGAAGCTTAGAATCAATAGGATTACTGGCCATACCTAAAAATACTTGCGTATGAACTAGAAATGTGCGGTGCCAGGGGCCGGCCAATCTGGCCCGGGAGCTGAGGAAGAGATCCAATAAGAAACCCCGGGAGCACGGCCACATTCCCCCATGGAATATAAATTCTTCATGTCATGGTTAATGGGACTTCTAGAATACGTGAAATAGAATGAAAGGTATATAGCCATATCCATGTGCGTAGAAATAGAGTAGAGCCCATAACCATGGTAGGAAAATGAGAATATGACCGAGGTGCACAGTCAGTAAGTGTCCATGATAGAGCCAAATCCAGAATAAGAAAGTGAAGTGAAAGAAAACACCAAATAGACATAAGAGTAGAAACAGAAATGTGCATATACTAGCTCAAAAGACATGCTAAGGTGAAAGAGTGTGCACTAGGTGCTTGCTGGTAAGTTACCTTAGGCAATCGTGGTAAAAGAGGGAGCACAGCTCCAGTAACACTGGTGTGAAACTGCACATAGTGTGCTGACGCAAAAGCTGTGTACCACTGAAGACCGCAGACCCGAGCCCAGCATGACCATCAGGTCCCCTCCAGCTTCATGCTGGGGTGGCACATTAGAACAGACAGCGTGGCGCCACACTGCCTAGCATCGCAGCAGTGTGAACCGACCCTTAATGCTAATTCACACAGTGTGTGGTGACAAACATTTTACTACATTGTAAAATGCCTGTCACCGCAAGGACACACAGAAAACAATTGTTTCCAGTGTGCCCCATTCACACTGAAACACAGCCCAGAGCTGCGCTGCAGCGTGCTGCTGCTGCTGCAAAAAAAAACGCAAACATGCTGTATTTTATCGAAGCCCTTTTCACAGAATCGCATGGCACTAAATAGCAGCAGTCAATTGTTGTACAGTGAAAGTAGAGTAACATTTTTTACACTTCAAATAAAGTTTGTCCAAAAAAAAAAAAAAGGGAGCCTAGTGCAGTTAGGAGTGGACAGCTGCCAGACAGGTGAAGCGCTCCAACCGGTGTGGGGGGGGGGGGGGGGGGGGGGGATTTACTAAAAGTGTTGCACACAGAACCTGGTGCAGCTGTGTATACTAACGAATCAGCTTCTAGGTTTTATAATTAAAGCTTTATTGAACAGACGGTCTCTCAGCCTCTCCTGAACAGCTGCAAACCCATCCAGTTCTGTCTTCATCTTGCATCTCATTCTAGATGTGACATCACAGGACATGTGAGGAGGGGGCTGGGCAGAGGGGAGATTTTAGATTTCATTGGAGGAGGCTTCCTGACACCATGACTAAAGGGTGGAAGTTAACTCTTTCAGCAAAGTAGAAGGAAAACAGAATGTTATTACACACTGGGATTCTCGCCTTTAAAGAACAGGCGTTGATCTGTCTGAGGCTGCCTGTTTCTATAAGTAACTAGCCTCGGAAGACGCAGCCTGTGACACCCCTGAGACCTCATGCATACTAGTTGATAAAGACTGCTTTAACCCAATGTGACAGGAAGGGCCCACGGGCCCCCTGGAGCATGGGCTGGGGTACAATTGTGACCCCTGTAGCTCCGCCAGTGGCAGTGCGATTTTTGAAATGATGCAGGCGCTTCTTTAAGAGCAGCATAGTGCATGTGTGGCTCCATAGACTTCAATGGGAGTGCGTGAAAAACTCATGCACATGTGCTTTAGGTGCGTTTTTGGCAGGGTTTTGTGTTTAAGAACTCCTTCTACAAAAAAAAAGGCATAAAGCATGAAACCGCACTACAAAAACACCCTGAAAATGTATGCTTACGTAGTACCACTAGTGCGATTCTAGGCTAAGAACCAATTTCATGAAAAACTGATTACGGGGCCATTAAGAAGTGAATATGTATGGATTTTTTATTTTTTTTTGAAGAATGAGGATCTTGTTTAGTGCCACTTAACTGAATATTATTTAACTGAAATATTATCACTTCTGTTTCCTCTGCAGCTTTTTGCTGCTTTCTTCCATCTATAATCAAGTCTTACTACGTTCTGTTATGTTCCCACACAGGAAATATTTACTATAAAGTAGGAGTAGAAGTACACCCAGCTGAGTTTAGTTTACACCTTGTTTAAGTCTGCAGAGTACATTATATACTGGGTGTGTTACTTTGTAGGCTTTGCATGACAACTGCTAACTAGGCCTGTGTGCTTGCCTAGAATACCAACTCCCACATTCCATACCCTGTGTCTGTGCAGCAAGCCGCCTCTCTATACTGGATTAGTGCCAGTTTCTTTTAATACATTGATTTGGATCTAGTTTCATTTTTCTGCACTAAATATTCTGTGTATCATTTCCCTCTGTCACCCACACTGCGATCTTTAACACACAGACCCCCCCCCCCCCCCCCCTCTATTTTTCTGCATGACAGGTGACTGGAACTTTCTCACCAACGCATGCACATTATCTAGGTTTCTTTTTGTTTCACAAAGGTTTTTATTGATTGAACATGTAATGACATAACAGCATTGTAGTAGTACATTTGCATAAAAGTGGTACATATGACAATTGGTTTTAATACAGTTAAGGACAGTATATGGATACAATATGGTTGTATATAGTTACAAAAATAAACTTTTTTTTTTTTTTTTTTATGCTAATTATATTTTCAAGTAGCATCAAGGAAATCTTGAAATGAAGTAGTAATTATTAACTAACTCGAGTTATGACTTGGAGGTGAGAGAAGAGAGAGGGGGGGGGGGGGGGAGAGGAAAAAAAAAAGGGGGAGGGGGGGAGGAGATGGGAGTGGTTAAATGACATATTATTTCCGTTTCATTTTCTTGAACCTTCTTATGAACCTTGTTTATTAAGTGTAGTTTTGTTATTAAATATTGATTGCTTTGTATGCCTGAGAGTTTTTGAATTCTATCCATTTGTACCATGTTGAAGCAAAATAAGTTATTTTCTCCTGAGATATGCTTATGAGTTCTTCTATTCTTTCTATATTGTTTATTCTGCGAAACCATTTTTTTTTTGATGGAATAGAATTTGAGCGCTAATGGCAGGGGATACAGTGTCTTGCAGCGTTTATCATAAACATGGTTAGAGATTTTAGGTATTGTCTTTTGGGTAATGAATTGTAATGTAGGAGGTATTGTGCTGGGTTAAAACTTAAGTTTTCTGAGGTGATTGACTTGACGGTTTCGTGAACCATGTTCCAAAAATTTTGGATAAGCGGGCAAGTCCACCAGATGTGAATCATCGAGCCTTCCTCATGTTTGCATCTCCAACATCTGTCAGACGTCTGAGGGGAGAATTTGTGCAATAGGGTGGGGGTTCTATACCATCTAGTGATGATTTTATAGCCACACTCTTGAGTGACGACATTAAGGGAACCTTTATGTGCGTACATAAAAATTCTTTCCCAATTTTCCTCTGTCAGATTTAGGTTGAGGTCTTGTTCCCAGGCTTGACATGACGAACTGGAGAATTCAGAATTACTCACAAAGAGCGAGTTGTATAGAATAGAGATGATATGTCTCTGTGGGGTTGTTTTTGTGCAGAGGTCTTCTAGTGTCGTAAGAGGTCTGGTCCAGTATTGGGTTGTCTCGTTGCTAGTCAAGTAATGTCTAATTTGTATGTAATTCCATTGAGAGATCTGGGGAGGGTCACTGTCTTTGTTTATTTCGTCTCCTGATAAGAGTTTACCATTTTTAAAGAAGTGTTTGACCAGAATTTCTTTGTGTGGCCATGACTTAGAAAGAAAGTTTTTTTCTGTACCTGGGAGAAAATCTGGATTGTTTCTTAATGGTGTTAGAGGACTCATCCAAGGAAATGGGTTGTTTTTTTTATAGGTGTTAATAAATATTTAAAGTGTGGGACTGATAAGGGGGTGGGCTTTAATGTTTTTTGAGTGGTGCTTTGGGCAGATCCACGGGAAGGAGTTTATTTGGTGGGAGAAGATTGTTTGGTCAAGAGTCACCCAGTCTTTAACTTTATTGTGAATGTTCCAATCTACTATTCTTGTCAGAAGAGCAGCCTGGTGGTATTTTTGAAGGTCTGGCAGAGCTATCCCCCCTTTATTTTTGGGTAGGTTTATGCCGCGTACACACGAGCGGACTTTACGGCGGACTTTGCCCGGCGGATTTTTCGACGTACTTTCCGACGGACTTTCTGAATGAACGGACTTGCCTACACACAATCCACCAAAGTCCGTCAAATTCGTACGTGATGACGTACGACCGGACTAAAACAAGGAAGTTCATAGCCAGTAGCCAATAGCTGCCCTAGCGTGGCTTTTTAGTCCGTCGAACTAGCATACAGACGGCGGACTTTTCGACCGGACTCGATTTCAACGGATAAATTTTAAACAAGTTTCAAATCTAATTCCGTCCAACTTTTGAGAAAACAAAGTCCGCTGGAGCCCACACACATCGAATTGTCCGCCGAAATCCAGTCCGCCGGGCAAAGTCCGCCGTAAAGTCCGCTCGTGTGTACGCGGCATAAGTCTTGTAAATTTGATTCTGGGAGGTTTGCTCCTCCAGATAAAAGTAGAGCATGCTTTGCGGAAGGAGTTAAAGAATGAAGATGGGAGCCTAATGGGAATTGTTTGCATCACGTACAAAAACCTAGGTAGAATTGTCATCTTGACCAGAGAAGCTCTACCAAACCAAGATATATTGAGAGAATTCCATCTTTTTAAGTCATCCTGTGTATCTTTTAGAATGGGTAAGTAATTGAGTTTGAAGAGATCATTTAAATTTGTAAGGATTTCAGTTCCAAGATATGTTATACTTTGATTGGCCCACGAGAAGGGAAAGTTTTTTTTACATAATTCTACTGAGTTTGGGGGTAGTGTAATATTCAAGGCGCTAGATTTTGAGTGCTTAATTTTTAGGTTTGAGAGTAGTTGGAAATATTCTAAATCTTGGGTGACATTGGGTAGAGAGATATGGGGTTCTGAGAGGAATAGAAGCATGTCATCTTATCTAGGTTTCTGGTGACGCAGACTTGCCAACCAACACTTTGGGGCTCATTTAAACAAGCCGTAGCATGGCACACCCCAATCATGCCACTGCTTTGAATTAAACACGTTCCACAAATTTTTTTAAGCACAAGTAAGTGCTTCATAAATGTGATTCAACCAACTTTGGAACTCTGACGTTAGCAGCGATCAACAGAACGACAGTACTGTAAACAACAACAAAAAAAAAGCTAGAAGAGCCTGGTCATGTGACTTGTACAACTCACGCAATCCATTCTCATCCAATCCCAGAGCTATCTCTGCTACATTGAGCAGAGGGAATTTTGTAGGGATTTGCCAGCTGCATACAGTGACCTGATTTCTATGAATGAGATGATACACATAGCACATGGGAATGTAGGCTGTACAATAAAATAACTAATACACCATATATATACAATAAACCACACAGAATTATCTCATATATCTTTATTTAAATATTTAATAAATACAATCTATATATATATATTTTTTTTTTTTTTGGTAATACAAAATGGCCGCGGCACTTCTATTGGTATAATAATAAATAAATAATTTATTTCTTAAATTCATAAATAATTTTAAAATTAAAAAACTTTAAATATCAAATAATATCTCGCTCAGTCATAGAACTCGAGCGAGTATACTGAATAACAACATCAAAGTCCCCCCTTGATCCAAGGGTGACAAACCACATAAAAGTGCTGCGACAGGGTGGGAGGGAGGGGAGCTCGCCAAATCACTCTGAGTCACACTCTGACAGGAGCCTTACTGCGGGGGTCTTATATAGCCCTTACTCACGTGTTACTGCTTTGAAACACGTGTTTTTCCCGCCTCAAGTCACGTTTTACCCGCTTGCAAAACCTGTGTCCTGTCCTGACTAACCTTAAAGTGATAGTAACACTAAAATTTTTTTTTTTTATTGACCGCCACAATCCCATGCTGTGGGCATCTAATATAATGCCCACTTATATCATGGGAATGTAGGCTGTACAAGAAAATAACTAATACACCATATATATACAATAAACCACACAGAATTATCTCATATATCTTTATTTAAATATTTAATAAATACAATCTATATATTTTTTTTTTTGGTAATACAAAATGGCCGCGGCACTTCTATTGGTATAATAATAAATAAATAATTTATTTCTTAAATTCATAAATAATTTTAAAATTAAAAAACTTTAAATATCAAATAATATCTCGCTCAGTCATAGAACTCGAGCGAGTATACTGAATAACAACATCAAAGTCCCCACCAGCCGATTTTTGTCAATAAACAAAAAACGGCCTACCCCATAACCGCGGCCATTCCAATCATGGATTGTAAATCCAAATTAAAAATATCTAGGCCAACATCAGACAAGTGAACTCCATCTTGTCTATAAAGGCCTGAAAAACCACCTTCCAGATCCACATGACGAAATGAAAAGCCATTAACAAGAGGCATAAATTTTTCTATAGAATGATTCACCCGTCTTCTGATTCGCTCCAAAGGTTTATTCTCTGGAGCGGATAACCAGACGAGACGCGGAACCATTTCAGAAAAAACCAACCTAGTATGTGGAAAAGAAAGCCGTATGTGATGTAAATCATTTTTTATCATAAAAAGTAAGTCTAACGTTTTAAGCTTACCCACATCATTACCACCTAAATGAATAATTATAACCGCAGGATTAGGCCATAATTGAGCCAAACTGGAAAGATGAAGATTAAGATTCGCCCATTGCAACCCACGAATACCTTTCCAAAGAATTCGAAAAGAAGCAGGAGATAAAGATAAGTTGGAAGTATAACAGCGTCTGCATGCTCTTTTGTGGGCCCAATGAACAAACGAGTGTCCAATTATCCAAACGTAAAACTTTTCACCTAAAGGATCAGAGAGACAAATTAGGACGAACATAGATACTAAAACGATTGGATTCCCACCTCCCCAATCGCATAATAATGGTATCATCCAGGCCCAATCTGGCTGCTTCCGTGGCTGCTCCAATACGGAACGAATGGGTCGAGAATTTTAAATGTGAAAGATTTAAGTGGGACAAACAACGTTTAAAAATGGCTGAGAATTGAAATTTAGTGAGGGGAAAAAGGTCCAAATGAATCAAAAAATTTCCCGAACACGACGGTCTGCAGGAAAGATATTTTGAAATTACCTTATAAGGGCAAATAATAGGATCACCGCAAGCATGCAAAGTTAACCAATGCCCTCTACCATTCACGTCGGTTTTGGATCTTTTAATAAAAACCTTTACAAAACCTGGTGAGATGGAAACATCTTCAATTTTTAAACCCGACAGACCCCTCTTATTATGTGGAAGTAGTTCAGAAATACGCAGTGCCGCAAAGAATATCAGAACGAAAGCTGAATGAAACAGCAACGCTTCGTATTCTGAGCTACATATCAAAGGTGTTACTAAACAGAGTCTTTTTAAAAGATCTATTGAAACCGGCCTTCTCGAATCAGGTGTAAAAGTTTTCCTTCTGTACCCTTTTAACGCTTGACGAACAGAGAAAAAACTTTTACATACTGGTAAGTTATAAAATTTTAAGAAAAAGGAAATTCCTGCTAAAATCTTGTTAATATGGTGAACAGATAGCTTCTGTTGCATGAGTGAACAAAGAAAAGCCAAAAACGTTTGTTCTGTCGGATCATAACCACAAAAACCTAGTTCATTATTAAACAAAAGCCACCTATTCCATGCGACCGAATAATCGGTCCATGTTTTAGGAGCCACAGAATATTTAATAGCCGAAAAAACCGTGGCTAGATCAAATCCCACAGGTGACTTGGGCAAGAATGACCGACTAGATCCGCTTCTGGAAAAAACTGTCTGAAACGAGCCATCTGGAAACGAGATAGTGCATCAGCTACTACATTTTGTTTTCCAGGAACGTATTTTGCTTTAACCCAAATATTGAATTTTAAGCATAATAATACAAAATAATGCAGAAGCTTTATTACACCTATTGATTTTGAAGAAAGGCAATTCAAAGCAAATAGCACTCCTTTGTTATCTGAATGAACTAAAATCCTTTTATTAGCAAAAAATTTGCCCCACAACTCAAAAGCCACAACAATGGGAAATAATTCCAACAAGACAATATTTTTTGTTGCCTTGGTGTTAACCCAAAATTGAGGCCAAGAGCCACAACACCAGTGAGTACGCCAAATAGCTGCAAAACCATACGATCCCGCAGCATCCGTGTACAATTCCATATCTGCCGAAAAAACAAATTCTTCCTGAAAAAAGGTTCGTCCGTTATAATCCGTAAGGAATTGTGACCATACCAAAAGATCATCTTTCAGATCTGAAGTAAGGCGAATGTGTGAAAAAGGTGATTTTAAACCGGACATTGCTAACGACAATCTTCTAGAAAAAATTCGGCCGACGGGCATAATGCGAGACGCAAATGCTAATAAACCTAAAAAAGATTGAAGTTCTTTTAGTAAAACTTTTTTCCGACGTAAAAAACAACAAATCAAATTCTGAAGACGAGAAATCTTTTCTAAAGGAAGTTCATATTGGAACAAAATTGAGTCAATTTTTATCCCTAAGAATTCCATAACTGGTGCAGGACGAAAAGTTTTTTCGAGTGCGATAGGAATGCCAAAAAATTCAGAAATGGCCAAAAATAATTGTAATAGTAATGCACAAATCGTTGAATCTGGAGGGCCTATAAAAAGAAAATCATCTAGATAATGGATAATGCCCTCACAGCCCGATTCATTCATAACTACCCACTGTAAAAAGGAAGCAAAAGTTTCAAAATACCTACAAGATAATGAGCAACCCATAGGTAAACACATATCATAGAAAAAAGCTCCCTCAAAACAAAAACCCAGGGAATTAAAAGACTCTGGTGCAATAGGCAATAACCTGAATGCCGATTGAATGTCAGATTTTGCTAATAACGCACCATTGCCAAACCGTCTTATTAATGCAATTGCATCATCAAAAGTAGCATATGTCACAGATGCCAGTGCATTATCAATCTCGTCATTCAATGAATTGCCCTTGGGAAAAGAAAGATGGTGTATTAATCGATAAGAATTCGGTTCTTTCTTTGGAACTATTCCTAACGGTGAAATACGGAAATTCTTAAAGGGGGGGGATAAGAAAGGACCTGCCATTCGGCCTGCTAAGATTTCTTTAATCAATTTTTTTCTAACCACTTGACTATGTGCCTGTACAGATTTAAGGTTATCCACGATCTTACAACCTGAACCCGAAAAAACCGGGAGCTGAAAACCGGAAGAAAAACCTTTAATTAAAGCCTCCGCTTTCACCTTGTCGGGATATAGCAGCAGCCAAGGGTACATTCTTTCCAGCTTCACTGGTGTGAATGCTTTTGGAATTATCCCTGTTTGGAGTATAGGAATGGGTCCTTTTGAAACACTTAGATAAGGGGTGAGTCCCAAAACAAAAGGAACACTCATGTTTATAACGACAAGACGTAGACCACTTGCACTGGGACTCATTAAAAGCGTAACATATCCCTTTCTTATAAACTGTAGATACGTTTTGAGTATTAATTGATTGTTTATTAAAAACTGGTTTTGCAGGAAGGATAAGGTTTAACCATAAACCTACATCCTTCATGCCCCATTTCAATGTAGGATAAATGGCCATCTTTTGACGGAAAGACTCGTCATAATTATACCAGCCGAAACCGCCAAAATTTCTATAAGCCTCAAGAATATGCTCAAGATGTTGAAACAAACCACTACATTTTTCTGGGAACTTTCCGAAAAAATGCAGAAGGCCTGTAACCAATTGTAAAAAGATTTTGGCGCTGATCGACGCCTATCTACAAATTCTTCAGCCCGTTTATCATGTTTTTGTATAAATTCTTGATTATTAGGGAGCAATGATAATAATCAATAAACTCACCTCTCCAAATTTTTTCCTTTATATGTGACGCTAAATGAAAACCTAAAGGTGAAATATCACATGGTAAAACTTCCTTGTAACATGTTTCAGGGATTTGGGCTAAAACAGGCGACATTTCAATATGCTCTGGGACATTACTACTCAAAGAATTATGCCCGGCAGCAAGAGAATTTTTTATAGGCCTCTTAGAATTAACTGTACTAGACCAGACATTTGCAGGGGAAGAAACAGGGGCAGAGAAATTAGGGTTACTTAATGACTCCGTGAATTTTGAAAATGAATGAAGTAACTGTGAAAATAAATGTTGTTGTGTTAACTCACCTGACTGAGCAACATTACTAGCAGAATGATCGCTGAGTGTACCATCGATCTGCACATCCACTTCCGCAGCGACTTCAGTAGGCGCTGACATCTGAGGAGCCATCGCGGTGTCCAGCTGTGACAGCCTAGACGCTTGCGACGCTGTGGGCGCGACCACCTCTGATGCTGGTCCTTGAGGCACCTGTAACGAAAGAGGAAGAATACTATCCCTTTGTGGAGACTTCCGCGTCTGCTCCCTCCTATCTCTGACGCGAGCAGGTGACGGAGAGAAAGCCCTCTTCTTCTTGCACACACGCTGCCCACTGCGCCGCTGCGCAATGCCGACATCCAACTCCTCCTCACGAGTGCGGGACTCTTCGTGTTCTCGCGAGGTTCCGGTGGAGACTGGACGCTCCGAGGGTAAGCTGCGCTGAATTCTCCTAGGACGAGAGGTCTGGCTGGGAGAGGGGGGAATAAGAGGTGATACGGCCGGCTCTCCATCTCTTTCTTCAGTAACAGGATATGTCAGTATATCTTCCACCTCTACATTCGGCGCCGACTCCGCTGTAAACGTGGATAGGCATTTTTTCAGCCATTCTTCCCCTCCTTCCGACGCCGCCTTCTCCAAGACCTGCCGCAATAGTGTCTTCATGACCTCCCGTGATAGGCGAGCTCCCGTATTATAGCTCTTGTATTATAGCCTTATGGAGCTCGCCAAATCACTCTGAGTCACACTCTGACAGGAGCCTTACTGCGGGGGTCTTATATAGCCCTTACTCACGTGTTACTGCTTTGAAACACGTGTTTTTCCCGCCTCAAGTCACGTTTTACCCGCTTGCAAAACCTGTGTCCTGTCCTGACTAACCTTAAAGTGATAGTAACACTAAAATTTTTTTTTTTTTTTTTTTTTATTGACCGCCACAATCCCATGCTGTGGGCATCTAATATAATGCCCACTTATATCAGTGGTGCATAACAGAGAACAGATAACATTATCCTCTCTCCATCTTAATGAGTCCCTTTGTCTGAAGCTACCAGTCAGTTAAGGGGAACTGGCAACTCTAACAAACAAAAAAAATGTATAAACTAATCCTGTTCATTTAAAATGAACCTTGCACCTAATGCAGTCTGCTTTTTAAATATTGCCCACATTTCGTATCGGAGCCGCTGCGGAGATGTGTGAACCGGCTCCATAGAGAGCCGGTCACAATCTCCTTCTATGCGAATTGGATGCAGGGAAAATGGCATCCAATTCGCGATAGTGTCAACCCAGCCTCATGCTCGAAAAGCAGAATTCTTTGATCTGCTGCAAGCTCTGATCTGTGTATTTTGATGGGGGATATACCTAAAGGGCAGAGAAAATATCTGTTGAGGAAAAAAGTTAGATAATACACTTATCTTTCCCTTGCTTCTGTAGTGCAGGGAGTTAAGCTGGGTATACATATCCAGGTTTTTTTTTTTTTTTTTTTCCTTCAACCAGCAGGATGAAGGAAAAAAAAAACCTGACAAATCTCCACACCAACACAGGGACTCACGCTGACTGGGGGGACTCCACCCCTCCCTTGCCACCAGAATACAGTGATCAGCGCTAGCAGCCATTGCCTGCAAGCATTGATCGAATGCTAGTTTTGCAGCACGATTGTTTGACAGAAACCATTAGAATGGCTTCTGTAAAACAGACAGTTCCTGAATGGGCTGACTTTCAGTACACGTGCTTTATCACTTCGCCTCTCACATATGTTTACCCCCTATGGAGCAGAGCAATTTTTACTATTCTGCTATGGGCCTGTTTATTCAGCAACAGTGTTACTAAACCCAGGACTAGGGATGAGCTTCGAGTTTGAGTCAAACTCATGTTCGACTCGAACATCGGCTGTTCGCAAGTTCGCCGAACAGCGAACAATTTGGGGTGTTCGCTGCAAATTCAAATGCCGCGGAACACCCTTTAAAAGTCTATGGGAGAAATCAAAAGTGCTAATTTTAAAGGCTTATATGCATGGTATTGTCATAAAAAGTGTTTGGGGACCTGGGTCCTGCCCCAGGGGACATGGATCAATGCAAAAAGAAGTTCTAAAAACGGGCGTTTTTTCGGAAGCAGTGATTTTTTTTTTTTTTTAATCCAAATTTTTTTTTTATTTTAGAAAATTATTCTCATTATACATATCATTCGTGCATTTTGTTCAATAAAACATTACACATAGAATATACATGCCTATTCCTGCACTCATGCACTATTCTATGTCGTTCTTGTGTATTTACTTCTATATCATATCACTCTACCTTTTTTTCCCTTTTCCCTCCCTTCCCCCCCCCCCCCTTCTAATCTCATGGCTACATCCATCACCTGTGTCTCCTAATATTTATTCACCGCATTCGTTTTTCCCTTTCTTCCCTTACCGATGCTTTTTCCTATCTAAATATTAAACCTATACTCTGTCATGGACTTTTTTTTCCTCCCCTCTCTGCCCTTCCCTCTCCTCTACCTCCCCCATGGCTCTACATCTGAAGTCTTTCCACTACCAGTTGGTGTGGTCCTAAATCCGCATCCCCCAACCATGATTGCCATATAGAGTCAAATTTACCCTTTTCTCTCCTACAACTATACGTCAATCGCTCTCTAGGGAGCAGAGAATTTACATAAGAGATCCACTGCTTCCCCGTGGGTACCGCTGGTGCCATCCAGTATTTTGCAATAGGTTTTCTGGATAGGTACATCGATCTAGTTAACATGTAGTACATTCCTTTTGGGAACATTTCTGCATTTATGGCTCCAAGCAGGTACACTACCGGGTTTGGGGGGATAGGAACTTGCGCTAGTCTAGTAATACACTGGGAGACTTCTTCCCAGTACCTATGTAGTTTAGGACACCTCCAAATTAGGTGTATAAAGTCCCCCTTATATATTCTACATTTAGGGCACAGAGGGGACTCTCTTCCTCCCCATTTATATAGCTGCTCTGGTGTTCTATATGCCCTATGCAAAATAAATAATTGTGACAATCTATGGGATGCGGATACCGATACCGCTGGAATAGATTCAAGTGCCATTTCCCACTGGTTTTCATCTATCTCCCCTATATCTTCCACCCATTTGTTTCGACACTTTAACAAGGCATAGTCCTGAACTGAGGACAGCAATTCCCTGTAAATTTTTGATGTTAATCCTTTCCTGGTGTCTGCTACAAGAACTTCTCTCAACAAATATGATGTTGATACTGTCAGAGGGTGCGTTGTTTGTTGTGCCTGCAACGCATGATGGAGTTAGAGATATTGATAGAAGTAAGATAGAAGAAAGTTTTAAAAACGGACGTTTTTTCGGGAGCAGTGATTTTAATAATGCTTAAAGTCAAACAATAAAAGTGTGATATCCCTTTAAATTTCGTACCGGAGGGGTGTCTATAGTATGCCTGTAAAGGGGCGCATGTTTCCCGTGTTTAGAACAGTCTGACAGCATAATGACATTTAAAAATATATGAAAGCGTCCAATATAAAAAACATGAAACCAGCAGTTCTGAATATACTTGACAAAGAAGAGTCATCCTTTGAATGAAATGGGGAGTCTTTAGGAACTGGACACTTCAAGCAGATATGTAAAGCATCTGAAGTAGAGACATGCACAACACTTCTTCATTTTTGGTGGTGTTGTGCATTGTCAGAACTGCTGGTTTAATGTTTTCTATATTGGACGCTTTCATATATTTTTATAGCGCTACACTTATTGTGTTTTCTTCCTTGTAACATCTTGTTGGTTGTGTTAGCTGCTCGTTTTTTCTTGGCAGCACAGAATTATTTTGTACATATAGCATAATGACATTTCAAAAGGAAAAAAAGTCATTTAAACTACTCGCGGCTATTAATGAATTTCCGGTCCAACAATACACATAAAAGTTCATTGATAAAAACGGCATGGGAATTCCCCACAGAGGAACCTCGAACCGAAATTTAAAAAAAAAATGACGTGGGGGTCCCCCTAAATTTAATACCAGGCCCTTCAGGTCTGGTATGGATATTAAGGGGAACCCCGGCCAAAATTAGAAAAAAAATGGCATGGGGTCCCCCTCAAAATCTATACCAGACCCTTCAGGTCTGGTATTGATTTTAAGGGGAACCCCGCGCCAAAATAAAAAAAATGGCGCGGGGTCCCCCTAAAAATCCATACCAGACCCTTATCCGAGCACGCAACCGAGCACGTTTTAAATTACTTTTTTTCCTTTGAAATGTCATTTTGCTTTCAGACTGTTCTAAACACGGGAAACATGCGCCCCTTTACAGGCATACTATAGACACCCCCCAGGTACGAAATTTAAAGGCACATTACACTTTTATTGTTTCACTTTAAGCATTATTAAAATCACTGCTCCCGAAAAAACGGCCTTTTTTAAAACTTTTTTTTGCATTGATACATGTCCCCTGGGGCAGGACCCAGGTCCCCAAACACTTTTTTATGACAATAACTTGCATATAAGCCTTTAAAATTAGCACTTTTGATTATTCATGTTCGTGTCCCATAGACTTTAACGGTGTTCGCGTGTTTTTTGCCTGTTCGCAAGTTCTGGTGCGAACCGAACAGGGGGGTGTTCGGCTCATCCCTACCCAGGACCATGCATTCACTATATCTGGTCTCTCACAGTACACATAACATGATAATTCAGTAGTTTTAGTAAATAAAAACTAATAAATACCTTTTTTCATCAGCAGTATATAGCACTCTTGTGACTTCTCTCAGTTCCCAATTAAAGCTTGTAGGAGGAGATTTCATACTGCGCTGAGCTGTCCTATCAGGATCCAGGACCCCTGACCCTCTGTCTGGACAGTGCTAATTGGCCCAGTGCTGATCACATGCACTCTCCCAAGAAAAAAAAATCCGGACCTGTTCTGAAGTCAGTGCAAGAAGGGGAGGATCTGTGCATACAGGATCAAGCAGCCTTTTTACAAAATGCAAAGGATTAACCCTTAGGTTCCACAGTGAGCATAACAAGTATGCTTTACTGCATATACAGTGCCTTGAAAAAGTATTCATACCCCTTGAAATTTTCCACACTTTGGCATTTTACAGCCAAAAATGTACTTTATTGGGATTTTATGTGACAGACCAACACAAACTGGCACATAACTGAAGTGGAAAGAAAATGATTTTCAATTTTTTTTTTAATATAATATTTGGAAAATGTTGAAAATTTCAAGGGGTATGAATACTTTTTCAAGGCACTGTATGAACTGTATGGACTGATTTTACTGTTGTGGGTTTGGTAACACTATAACACCTGACATTAAGATAACAAGGTAATACATATATTGTTTATTTAGTACAAACAAGGCTTCTTTTCATAACATTGCCTTGCAACAATGATTTTTTTCACAAACCATAGAAAATAAAGTGCAACAAAACACACTTTTTTAAATTTTTATTTTCTTCATAGTAAACATGCACACTGGGTGATCTTGGTATGGAAAGATCTTTTGACTTTGAGATCATGCATACATATCAGAGTGCCCTGTCCATGGCTAGCTCAGTGACAACCTACAGAGTTCTTGACTTGTGTAAATATTATATTGCAGTATGAATAGGGCCTCACTAAGTACACATACTTTTTCCTGAGTGTTGAGATGCAAAGCATACATAGGTTTTTCTTTTGTAGGTGTGGTAGTGGGTGTAACTTACACTAAGGCATTTCTAGCAAAAACTGAACGTTTTTTTGTACAGATTAGTAATATAAAGCAGAATTAAATTGGTGCCATATTTTAGGTGGGAAAATGCATTTATAATTATTTAGTAACCTATTTGAACATGATTTTTGAAAACCTTATCAATCAGATTTCAAGCTCACTGACCCATGTGAACTCAAATCTGGTTGTTATAGGACATTGGTCTCCAAACTGTGGACCATGGGCCGACTGCTCCTACTGAGACTAGCAATAGGGAATAATTCCTCCCACTGATATAAATAATTAGGCACAACTCCTCCCACTATTACCAATGATGGGGCATCATTCCTCTGTCTACTGGCCACAAGCACTAAGTAATTTTGTTACTCCCAGTGACACTGAGGCATTTTCTTCTCCCACTAGCCACTCCAGCACCCCTAAAGTCTGAAGGATGGTAAACTGGCCCTTTGTTTAGAAAGTTTGGAGACCCCTGTTATATGTTATTGCACTATACATATAGTCATTGCTCATATTCCTGCCACAATAAATAAACCTGAATGGCCTCATTCATGTGGACACTGAGACTCTTAGCAGGGACGAGCGGTGAGGTCAGTGGCTGGTGAGGCACTGACTAGTATCAGAGCCAGATACACACAGGTTACATAAGCTGTGATCATTAGAGCGAGAGCAATAATTCTTGCACTAGACCTCCTCTGTAACTCTAAACATGTAATCTGTAAAAAAAAAAAAAAAAAAAATTAAAGCGTCACCTATGGAGATTTTTAAGTACTGAAGTTTGGCGCCATTCCACGAGTGTGCGCAATTTTAAAGCGTGACATGTTAGGTATCTATTTACTAAAAGAAAATCAGGTTGTCTTTAGTGTGTGTGTGTTTTTTTTTTTTTTTTTATATTCATGAAATGAATGAATGAATGAGAATTGTAAAAGTTAAAATGTGTGTGTTTTTTTTTTTTTTTTAACACGTCATAGTTGCCTGCTCTGTGCAATAGTTTTGATCAGAGTAGTTCTGAATCTCCTGTTCTGGGGTGCAACACTGGCACTCCTGGCTCCCCTCACCCCCCCCCTCCAGCTGCTTGCTATGGGGGCACTCGTGTGGACTTGATCCTGAAATGGGCTGTATGTGTCCATCGACACACACAGAGTGACCCCACCTTCCACTCCCTCCTCACTCCTCACAGGCTGTGATTGACAGCAGCAGGAGACTGGCTCCCATTGCTGCCTCCATGTCCAGTGAGGAGGGAGAGGGGAGTGAGCTGCAACTCTCGGAAACAACGCTGGATTGAGATTGGGCTC
The DNA here is from genome assembly GCA_037952835.1 of Lithobates septentrionalis. Lineage (NCBI taxonomy): Eukaryota > Metazoa > Chordata > Amphibia > Anura > Ranidae > Lithobates > Lithobates septentrionalis. The sequence goes on from JBBDGP010000108.1 coordinate 1,331,634, forward strand.
GGGTAAGTATTACGGGGGCTAGAGGGGAAGCTGAACACAGAAGGTTTTTTACCTTAATGCAGAGCATGCATTAAGGTAAAAAACCTTCTGTCTTTAGTACCATGTTAAAGGGTTGCAAACTCTGTTTTTATATTTGTCTGTCTCCCCACTGGAGGAGATCAACTTTTATTGTTTGACCATAGCGGCAACTGGATTTTTTACAATTGTCAGCGGAATGGGACTAAGGCTGGGATTCCCACTTTTGCAGTGCATTGCTTTGTATTTAGGAAGCCCATTCATTAGGAGTGGATTGCCATTTAGCCCTCTACTGGAGAGTGCATTGTGGTGGCATTCCCAATAAATAGCACTACGCATAAAGCAGTCTAAATGGACTGACATCCAACAGGGAGACCTGTTCGGTGACAACTGTCAAAAGTTGGGTTTCCCAACCTATATGTGTGTGTGTGTGTGTGTGTGTGTACACACTATCTCAATAGGTATGCCAAATACATATTGGTTAAGCCCTTTTCTTGGTCCTGTATGATATGGTTGCATGGCCGTGCCTTATCTCAAAGCAAATAAGTATGACTTGCAAGTTTAAAAAAAAACATGTTTAGGAACTAACTTGATGCTTTCTTGCCATTTTATTTCACCTGACTCATAGAAGATTGCAAAATGGGCCAATACAGGGATGCACATTACAAATAAAATATGACAATATACTGCGGCATAGCTAAACTCCTGTTTTCCTTATTGCAAAGGCCACCAAGAATTTCCTACTTTACCTTCTTTTTTGCACTTACCATACACACAAACTTTCACACAGTATAACAAACTGGTGAGCATGAAAACCGATTCTTACCGATGAACACACTTTGATCATGCGTCCATTTAGGCTTAAGGCCCCTTTCATACGGGGCGGATCCATCTGAGCAGAATTCCCCTACTCAGCTGGGGATCTCTACGCTGATCCCTGCTGAGCATGTGGATGACAGGCTATGCAGAGCGGATAAGGACAAAGCCCACTCTCCTCTATCCGACCCGCTGGACAGATGGTGAACGTATCGCCATGCATCTGTTTTCAGCGGATTTTGTTAAATCGGTGTCCACTGCCCCAAAAAGTACAATGGTTGGCCCAATCGGGTCCGGCTGAAAAAAAGTTAAGTGAGACACAGGATGATGCCTCTTTACCCTGGAGGATCTGGAAGGGCTCCTACAGCAGATATATGCCACAGAGAAGATTCCAGAGACCCCCAGAGTAACCTCCGCTCTGGACAAAGTCTACAGGGGGCTGAGCAAGGCTGTTCCCACTCCATCAGTCCCTAAAGAATTTGATCCTACAGGAATGGAGGGACCCTTAAAGGAGAATTGTCGGACAAAAAAACCTGGAAAGGGACATTTGCCTTTAAAGAGGGTGACAAGGTGACATTCCTTAAGCTCCCGGAGCTGGATGCCGCTTTGTCTCAGGTTACCAAAAGGTCTGACTTCTCCTTTTAGGATGCAGGGTGTATTAAGGACCTGATGGACCATAGTTCACAATCCCTCCTTAGGAAGGCCTGGGATGCAAATATATCAGCCATTGGTCCAGCCTTAGCGGCAGCATGTTTAGCCAGGAACGCAGACTTATGGCTTGAGAAGCTGACCAAACACCTGTCACAGGAATCCAGTTCAGATGACATCCTTGACTCCCTATCAGTAATAGGAAAAGCCATTGCATACCTTGTGGATGCCACAGTTGAATCCGCAAGAGCCTCAGGCCAAGACGGCCGCATTAATCAATTCGGCTAGAAGAGCTGTCTGGATTAAGGACTGGGAAGGAGATCACATCAAAAGGAAAACTTTGTGGACTTCCCTTTCAGGGCTCATTGCTGTTTGGCCCAGGCCTTGACCAAGTCCTGTCTAGGTCTGGAAAAGGGGAAGAAGTTCCCAGTAAACCTGAAAAAGAAAAAAAAAAAAAAAAAAGTTTGGCCCCCTAGGACAACCACAGCATAGAGCCAAAAAAGAGCCCAACAGGAAGTGGGGCAATGGCAGGAGAAGGAGCAATCTATTGTTTTCCTCCCCTTGAGTTGGCGCCAAAGAAACTGAGTGATGCCAAGAACAGGGTAGGGGGCCGGCTGTCCCATTTATTTACCCAATGGGAGAAAAAAATCAGACCGTGCCTACATCTGCCAGATCCTGCGAGAAGGCTATTGTTTGGAATTCTCAGCAAAACTCCCTTCCATGATCACCCTCACACATCCCTCCAGGGATGCTCTGAAAAGATCAGCCCTTCTGGAGGGAATCCAGGAATTTTCAGAGCAGCAGGTGGTGGTACCTGTACCAAAAGAACAATACCAAGGATTCTACTCCCCATGTATTCATTGTTTGCAAGCCGTCAAGAAAATATTGACTGACTAAACCTAAGAAACCTGTACAGGTTCCTGGAATACTAAAAAATTTACAATGGAGACTATCTACTCCGTACGCAAAAACCTCCTGAAGGAGGCCTTTATGATGACACTGGAACTCAAGGATGCCTACTTGCATGTTCCAATCCACTTGGATCATCAGGCATTCTTGAGGTTCACAGTAGTTGTCAGAAGGGAGACTTTTCACTGGCAGTTCGGAGCCCTCCCATTCGGGTTAACAGCCAGCTCAAGGATTTTTACCAAAATCCTAGCAGAAGCAGTAGCCTTTCTGCATCTCCAGGGTATAACTCTGATTCCCTACCTGGTCGACCTAAGTTAGTCTAAGCCCTTTGACTCCCTCTCTTGGGAAATCGAGAAATATCTCTTCAACTTCCTCTTCTGTCGGTCGGCTAACAAGTCTATTTCCAGATTTCCGAAGCTCTGCACCAGGTTTTGAAATACCTCGGGGCTCAGTTCCCATTCCCCCTGCCTTATCGGCTGACGGTTGGGGAAGTCCGTCTCTGTGTTGCTTGTCCCCCTTATGTGGACAGCTGATTTGAAGAGAACCTTCCCCTCAGCCCAGTCCAGGATCTCCTGGGTCTTGACCTGGTACCTCCCTGGTGATTCAGGTAAGCTACGACAGTGACGTTGTTGGGGCTGACCTGAACCTCTCTGTTTTAAGATGCTTTCCTTGAAGGCCTTCAGGGCCTCTCCCACCACTCTGAGCTCCCTGTAGTTGGATCACATCCGACCTAATTAGTTGTTCCATTGGCCTTGGGCTTTGGCTTTTTCTAGGTGGGCCCCCCACCCCCAGGTGCTGGCATCGGTGGTGACCTTTACTGTATCCCACTGAGTCCATGGTCTGCCCCCCCCCCCCTTTAGGTAAGTCTAACGTAGGTTTTCAGAAGAAGAATTTTCAGGTAAAATGTAAAAAAAAAAAAATAGAAGAAAAAGTATACAAGTATAGGTTTGAGGGTTTATGTAAACATTTTTTACTTCACTGAGATATATTACTTTCACGTAATGTTCTACTTACAAGTTGCAGTAACAATGGGCTTCTGAGCCCGGTATGGGCCTCTACTGCAATCAGGTCTCTAAAGCTGAACTCTGGGTAAAATAAAAAGCTGCCCTTGCAGTGGGGCTCCCCTTTGATTGCAAGATTTATATGCTCAATTTGGAGGTTTTCCTACCTACAGTTTCCTACAGTTTTTCCTACCTTATCCCTCCCTTTTTGCAGCTGGTGCTCTCCTCTTCTCTCCATCTCTCCAGTATGTGCGCGGGCTGTCTGCTCCCTCACTTACAATGCAGGATTGCCGGTCCTGAATTGTTACATGATGATATCAAAGTGCCTGCAACTGAGAAGCAGTGAAGTGAAGGGGCTTTGGGGAACTTGTCATGCAGCAGTGAGGAAGCCTATTGGAGCGAGGGGTAAGGTAGGTATAACTGCTTTTTATGATACCCCTAGATAAAGACACATTTTTAATACCCATACAGTGCAGAGGGAGTCCCACTGCAAGGGTAACTGTTTATTTTAACCTGGAATTCATTTTGTTATATGTTGTTGTTGTGCTCCAGAGGCTTAGGATGACCTCCGTATCAACAGTTTTTGTGGGACTTTGTAAGAATGACCATATGACAAGAACATTTTATCACATGTTTTTTCTCGTGCTCTCAGGCTTATGCCGCGTACACACGGTCGGACTTTTCGTCTACAAAAGTCCAACGGACGCTGACGGACTAAAGCTGGCTGGTAATCCGATCGTGTGTGGGCTTCTCCGGACTTTCAACGTACTTTTTTAGCCTCAAATCCGACGTACTTTAGATTTGAAACATGCTTCAAATCTTTACGTCGTAACTACGACGGACCCCGAAATCCGCTCGTCTGTGTGCTAGTCCGACGGACAAAAAGCCACGCTAGGGCACCTATTGGCTACTGGCTATGAACTTCCTTATTTTAGTCCGGTGTACGTCATCACGTACGAATCCGTCGGACTTTTGTGTGGTCGTGTGTAGGCAAGTCCGTTCGTTAGAAAGTATGCCGCAAGTCCGCCGCAAGTCCGCCGAAAGTCTGCCGGAAGTCTGTCGGACAGGCTGTCTGACTTTTGTAGACGAAAAGTCCGACCGTGTGTACGCGGCATTAGGATGACCCCAGTATGAATGAGCCTTTGTAAGCCTAACATGTGAGCAAAAATAGCCTCCCTAATACTCAGTTGGGCAATCAGATTATTCTTTGTAAAAGCACATTTATTATTTATTGCATTCGAAAACCCCAAATAAAGCATGGATAATCAATACATTGAATGAAAACCTTAAAAGGAAAGTATAATTCATTTTCAATGACAAATTCTTCTCAAATTTTGGAATATTTTTTCCTTTTACATTTTACTGCTAATGCTGGCTCATCTGTAAATGTACTATATTAAATATGGAGATTTGTGGATAAGCCACTAGAGAGAGCTCTAAGTAACTCAGTATAGTGTTCTCTTTATTGTTGAGCTAAGATATCAGTTACATAGAAAGGGCAATGTGTTCAATGAGCCGATCCCCTGGCTTTGAATTGTGTGAAGGAGCACTAAAGCACAATCACTGTGTAAAAGAGTTTTGAAACTTTTTTTTTGTGTAAGCTTCTTCTGACCTTATATCTTTTTTTTTTTTTTTTTTTTTTATCTAGGATTGCAATCATGTCTGATAAACCAGTGCTTCACTACTTCAATGGAAGGGGGAAAATGGAGTCTGTCCGCTGGGCACTTGCTGCAGTTGGTGTTGAGGTTGGTGTAATCTCAAAAGTTGTCAAAAACTTGCATTTCAAAACACAATGCGGTCTATCTATAAAATGGTCACCAAAATTTCTACATCATACATCATAAATATTCTGTGTTTGCTGTAGTATAAAAACCCGATTATGTATTCTACAGTGTAAATCCTCTTCTATCTCCTGCCATATACTACAACTATCATTATATTTATGATCCTCATTTCCTGGCCGGGAAGCAGCACATTTCTCAGCTGAAAGGCAGGTATTGGTCTGTAAGGCCTGGTTCACACCTATGCATTTTTTTTGTGTGCGTTTTCAGTTTTGCAGAAACACACAACAGTCCATTTAACATGGTTTCCAATGGTTCATGTTCCCATCTGTGCATTTTATGGAAAGGGCCAGGGATTTTTTTCTTGTTTTTGGTTCCATAGACTTCAACGGATGAAAAATGTGTATTGAAACGCAAAATGCACCAGAAATATGCAAACTGCAACCTACATAGCTGTGAACCAGGCCTTAAAGCGCATACACCATAGCTCCCGACTGTCCCTGATTTGGAGCAATGTCCCTCTGTCCCTCTTTCCTCCTCATTTGTCCCTCATTTTGGTCTGATCTATATAGTTGTATATAAAATGCACTTTTTATCTTTCAAAAAGTGTTTCCCAGTGCTAAACCTTTCTTCCAAAGGTGGAGAAGCGAGGAGGAGGGTTATTGTTGAGGGTGGAGAAGCGGAGAGGTGGGTTATTGCTGAGGGTGGAGAAGTAGGTTATTGAGGGTGGAGAAGCAGGGAGGGGGGTTATTGTTGAGGGTGGAGAAGCAGGGAGGGAGGTTATTGTTGAGGGTGGAGAAGCGGGGAGGAGGGTTATTGTTGAGGGTGGAGAAGCGGAGAGGTGCGTTATTGCTGAGGGTGGAGAAGCAGTTTATTGAGGGTGGAGAAGCAGGGAGGGGGGTTATTTTTGAGGGTGGAGAAGCAGGGAGGGGGGTTATTGTTGAGGGTGGAGAAGCGGGGAGGGGGGGTTATTGCTGAGGGTGGAGAAGCGGAGAGGTGGGTTATTGCTGAGGGTGGAGAAGCAGGTTATTGAAGGTGGTGAAGCAGGGAGGGGGGTTATTGTTGAGGATGGAGAAGCAGGGAGGGAGGTTATTGTTGAGGGTGGAGAAGCGGGGAGGGGGGTTATTGTTGAGGGTGGAGAAGCGGAGAGGTGCGTTATTTCTGAGGGTGGAGAAGCAGTTTATTGAGGGTGGAGAAGCAGGGAGGGGGGTTATTTTTGAGGGTGGAGAAGCAGGGAGGGGGGTTATTTTTGAGGGTGGAGAAGCGGGGAGGGGGGGTTATTGCTGAGGGTGGAGAAGCAGGGAGGGGGGTTATTGTTGAGGGTGGAGAAGCAGGGAGGGAGGTTATTGTTGAGGGTGGAGAAGCGGGGAGGGGGGTTATTGTTGAGGGTGGAGAAGCGGAGAGGTGAGTTATTGCTGAGGGTGGAGAAGCGGGTTATTGAGGGTGGAGAAGCAGGGAGGGGGGTTATTGTTGAGGGTGGAGAAGCAAGGAGGGGGGTTATTGTTGAGGGTGAAGAAGCGGGGAGGGGGGTTATTGCTGAGGGTGGAGAAGCAGGGAGGGGGGTTATTATTGAGGGTGGAGAAGCAGGGAGGGGGGTTATTGTTGAGGGTGAAGAAGCGGGGAGGGGGGTTATTGCTGAGGGTGGAGAAGCAGGGAGGGGGGTTATTGTTGAGGGTGGAGAAGCGGGGAGGGGGGTTATTGCTGAGGGTGGAAAAGTGGGGAGGGGGTTAGTGTTGAGGGTGGGGAGGGCGGTTATTGTTGAGGGTGGAGAAGCACAAAGAAGTTCTACAGCAGCTGAGACTCCCTGAAAAGTTATCAGAGGAGGTGGGAGGGGGAGCCCGGCTCAGGACAGCATACAGTGTCTCAGAGGGAGACAGTATACTCACTGTGCATAGCGATGTGGTTCGGCAGCCCACAGAGGAGGGATGGGAGGGGCAGAATGCAGCGGGGAAGAGACTCAGCCCACTCAGACTGAGATAAGGGGAAGGGGCGGGCCAGTAGAAGAGACACTGCGGGGACGTGACTTCACATAACCCATGCCAAGCTAGATAGAAAGGAGGAGAAAACAAATGCACTTGACTTATCAGCGTTTTGGGCCCTGGGCAGATGCCCCATTTGCCCTGCGTTAAAGAAGGCAGTCAGAGGAGGCAGGTGAGGCAGAGCCTCACCTGCCATGAACAAAAAAAAAATTTGAGCTTTGAGGGTCGTACTGAGGTCAGTTTGCACAGCCTGTCAGAAGCTACAGTTTAAATACAAGCTGGCACGCTGTTTGCAGCAGACTGAGAGGATGAGCTTACAGTGCCTCTCCTCACTACTTGTCAGAGGCACTGAGCTCAATGGACAGCTGGGAGTATTGGACCAATGGTAAAGTACTATTAGCCCCAGCTGTCCAATAAAAATGCTGCAGTGGCGACACACCTCTCACTGCAGAGTCATAGAAGGGGCATGTGTCTAAAAGACAAATGCTCCCTTCCAGTCCAGCCCTCTTAAATCGGTTGTATACCCGCTGTTTTTTTTTTTTTTCTACACCTGCAAGGGAAAAGACATAATGAGCTAGTATGCACCGCATACTAGCTCATTATGAGATACTTAACTTGGAACGAGGCGCCGGCATCTCACCCGGTCCACGCAGATGGAGCTGACATTTCCCCTCGGCGTGTCTTCCGGGTATTGCGGCTCCGGCGCTGTGAGTGGCCGGAGCCGCGATGTCGTCACTCCCGCGCATGTGCGCGGGAGACTTCTGTCCGGCAAGCTCCGGAGTTTGCTGGGCTGTCAGCCGAGAGTCCCCTGTGCGCATGCGCCGCTGCAGTCAGCGGCTCACTGCGAGGGGAATATCTCCTAAACCGTACAGGTTTAGGAGATTTTTTTTTACCTACAGGTAAGCCTTATTATAGGCTTACCTGTAGGTAAAAGTGAAAAAAAAAGGTATACAACCGCTTTACCTACAAGGAAAAATCATGGGTTTATGGGTGTAAGATTTACCCACAATCCCATGTTTTTCTCACACAGTTAAGAGGAAGAATGAGAATCTGCTGCTGTTGAAAAGGTACTGTTTTAATCAAGCTAAATCATATATTATTATACTATGTTTTAAGATAATTTATTTATCTATTTACTGTGAAATTACTGGTTGGAAGTTATAACTTCAAACTTCAGTAATTTGTACGTTTAAACCACCTGCTTGAGTACACTTTTTGAAAATATAGTAATTTACCTTAAAAACAATATATAATAATTATTTGTATATTACTTATGGTAATTAACCCCTTGCCACACAGGCCAATTCTAAACACTTCTCTCCTACATGTAAAAATAATTTTTTTTTTTTTTGCTAAAAAAAAATACTCGGAACCCCCAAACATTATATAAATTTTTTAGCAGTGATGGAGAACCTTGGCACCCCAGATGTTTTGGAACTACATTTCCCATGATGCTCGACTACACTGCAGAGTACATGAGCATCATGGGAAATGTAGTTCCAAAACATCTGGGGTGCCAAGGTTCTCCATCACTGCCCTAGGGCATAAAATGGTGGTTGTTGCAACTTTTTTATGTTACCAGTATTTGCGCAGCAATTTTTCAAACGTGTTTTTTTTTTTTTTTGGAAAAAAACAGTTTCATGAATATATATAAAAAAAACAAAAAAAAACCTGAAAGATAACTTTTTTTTTTCGTTTAATGTGAAAGATGATGTTATGCCAAGTAAATAGATACCCAACATGTCACGCTTTAAAATTGCGCACACTTGTCGAATGGCACCAAACTTCAGTACTTAAAGATCTCTATAGGCAACACATGCTCCTGGGAGCCAGGAGTGTCAGTGGTGCACCCCAGAACAGGAGATTCAGAACTGCTCTGTGCAAAACCAATGCACAGAGCAGGCAAGTATGACGTGTTATTTAAAAAAAAAAAAAAAAAAACACATTTTAACTTTTACAATTCTCATTCATTCATTCATTCATTTCATGAATAGATATTTAAAAAAAACACAAAAGATAACCTGATTTTTTTTTAGTAAAATAGATACCTAACATGTCACGTTTTAAAATTGCGCACACTCGTTGAATGGCGCCAAACTTCAGTACTTCCATAGGCGACCATTTATTTATTTTTATTTTTTTACAGATTACATGTTTAGAGTTACAGAGGAGGTCTAGTGCTAGAATTATTGCTCTCACTTTAACGATCGTGGCGTATGTAACCTGTGTGTATCTGGCTCTGATAGTAGCCACTGACCTCACCACACGTCCCTGTAATATATATCCTTGCTATCAAGCACATGCAGTTTCTTGCCCAGTGTAGGGTCAGCTGCAACAGCCCTGGTAAGGGCAGCATGTGGAGCTTTCCTCCTAGGGACACAAACGACTGGCTGGCATGGGGCTTTTTTTTGTCACAGTGGGGTAGATTTAGTAAAACTGGAACACTCAGAATCTGGTGCAGCTGTGTATGGTAGCCAATCAGCTTCTAACTTCAGCTTTGGGATAAATTTAAGCTTTGGGAATAAAACCTGGAAGGTTTTTTTTTTGCATTCTCCAGTTTTAGTAAATCAACCCCAGTATCCTCCCTCAGGTGAGCAGTGCTCTGCCTGCACTGGGTTGTCGTGCTCCTCCTCCAAGTGGAATCTCAGTATCCTGACCTAGTCAGCAGTGTGGTAAGCAGGGGGTCGTCTCCATTGTTTTCCCCTCTGCTGAAGTGCTCAGTGTTTTTTTTCAATTGAACTGCTTTCAGTAACATGTCTGATATGGAACATGAGGGAAAATCGCTCCTCTGCTCTGGAGCTGTAGTATTATTTTAGAGGAGTCTCTGGGGGGCGGGGGTGGGGGGGGTGGGGGGGTGGGTGTTCTCTGTGCTTAGGATACAATATGTTACCAAAAGTATTGGGACACCTGCCTTTACACGCACATGAACTTTAACCACTTGACAACTGGGTACTTAAACCCCCTTCCTAACCAGACCAATTTGCAGCTTTCGGTGCTCACACACTTTGAATGACAATTACTCAGTCATGCAACACTGTACCCATATGAAATTTTCGTCCTTTTGTTCACACAAATAGAGCTTTCTTTTGGTGGTATTTGATCACCTCTGGGTTTTTTATTTTCTGTGCTATAAATGAAAAAAGAGCGAAAATTTTGTAAAAAAATGCATTTTTCTTCATTTGTATTATAAAATTTTGCAAATAAGTAATTTTTCTTCCTAAATTTGGGCCAACATTTATACTGCTACATATCTTTGGTAAAAATAACCCAAATTAGTGGATATTATTTAGTCTGTGTGAAAGTTATAGCGTCTACAAGCTATGGTGCCAATCACTGAAAATTGATCAAATCTGATCACACCTGATGTACTGAGGCCTATCTCATTTCTTGAGACCCTTACAAGACAGGAAAGTACAAATACCCACAAAATGACCCCTTTTTGGAAAGTAGACATTCCAAGGTATTTAGTAAGAGGCATGGTCAGTTTTTTTGAAGTTGTCATTTTTTCCCAAAATTCTTTGCAAAATTAAGATTTTTTTTATTTTTATTTTTTTTCACACCAAATTGTCATTATAACAGGTTATTTCTCTCACATGGCATGTACATTCCACAAATGACACCCCAAAATATATTCTGCTACTCCTCCTAATCTTGGCGATACCACATGTGTAAGACTTTTACACAGCCTGGCCACATACAGTGCCCCAGCATTGAAGTAGCACATTCAGGCGTTCTAGAAGCATAAATTGCATATCTAATCTCTCAACCACCTATTACACTTTTGAAGGCCCTGGAGCAGCAGGACAATGGAAACGCCCACAAAGTGACCCCATTTTGGAAAGCAAACACCCCAACGTATAATCTATGAGGCATAATGAGTCTTTTGAACGGTTCATTTTTTTCCAGAAGTTTTTGGAAAATGTGGAAAAAAAATGAAAACGCATTTTTTTTTACACAAAGTTGTCCATTTCTAAGATATTTCCAACACATTGCATGTACATAGCAAAAATGACACCCCGAAATATATTCTGCTACTCCTCCTGAGTATGGCCATACCACATGTGTGAGACTTTTACACAGCCTGGCCACATACAGATGCCCAACATTCAAGTAGCACATTCAGGCGTTCTAGGAGCATAAATTGCATATCTAATCTCTCAACCACCTATTACACTTTTGAAGGCCCTGGAGCACCAGGACAATGGAAACGCCCACAAAGTGACCCCATTTTGGAAAGCAAACACCCCAACGTATAATCTATGAGGCATAATGAGTCTTTTGAACAGTTCATTTTTTTCCAGAAGTTTTTGGAAAATGAGGGAAAAAAATGAAAACGCATTTTTTTTTACACAAAGTTGTCCATTTCTAAGATATTTCCAACACATAGCATGTACATAGCAAAAATGACACCCCAAAATATATTCTGCTACTCCTCCTGAGTATGGCGATAGCACATGTGTGAGACTATTACACAGCCTGGCCACGTACAGAGGCCCAACATTGAAGTAGCACATTCAGGCGTTCTAGGAGCAAATTACACATCTAATTTCCTTAAAATCTATCACATTTTTGAAGGCCCTTCATATTTCTTTTTTTTAATCAGAAAGGTTTTTATTTTGCATAAGAAACAAAAATATATAACATACAGGTAAAAGTACATAACGTATACATATCTCGGAGTTCTCTCACATCACTTTATGGATACAATTATCAGCTACCTAAGGTTATTGTAAGACGTTTCTATTTACATTCTATCAGGAGTATAACCTAGTATACCGTTATCTTTTAACAATAGACCTAATATGTAATATAACTCGCAAGGAGTATGTATCCAGATGAAGTGTAATATAAGCAAATACCAACTACAGTAATGTTACCATTATATGTTGAGAGCTCCAGTGATCTACGATAGCCTTAGGATATAAAAATAAAAAACATAACGATCATCTGACAGTATCATTGGGATCAACTCCACTACATTATGATTCTATCAACCCTGTTTAGGTTCGTTATATTTAACTCAGTATAATATTCATTAGTAGAGGAGAAAAAGAAATAGAAGAAAAAGAAAAAAAAAAGGAAAAGAAAAGAGAAGAAAAAAAAGAAAAAAAAAAAGTGAGAAACAGAGCAAAACCTTGCCATACATTACAATATCACATACACTGCCATATACCCCACAGGGAATGTATCGTCCGGCCCTTCATATTTCTAACACATAGCATGAACCAAGAATTACACTCTAAAATACATTCTGTTGAGCAAAGGGTAAACAAAATATTACCTGTGGTTTTAGTAGTGCAGTTGTCCACAGGAGGAGAGCCCTGATCCAGGCAGCAGGCAGGGACGTGGTCAGCGACAGTGAATGGAATAGTCCAGGCAGCAGGCAAGAATATTGTCCATAGTACAGGCAGGGATACTGTTCTTATACAGTCCAGGGTCAGTGCAAGTAGAGACATTGCCAGCAGTGCCAAAATATTGGTCCTGGTAGTAAGCAGGAACATGGTCCAAGTAGCAGGCCAGGAAAGAATGGGGACAGGGGTAGAGGCTTCTCCCACCCAAATCTCTTTGAAGCCTCCGAGTCTCCAGACCCTAATCTGGGAATGAGAAAACTAAAAAATTAGTTTTCTTCATCCAGAAAAACAATTCTGGAGCCCCTCATATATGTGAGACCCCTGTGTTATGAAGCCCACTACTCCAGTAGCAGAGTAAAAGACCAGTCCAAGAGGTAGGCAAAAAACATGGTCAAACAGTCCAGGGTGAGTTCCAGAGCAGGCAGAGGTAGGTACAGTTTAGCGTTAGGCAGAAGCGTGGTCATATAACAGGCCAGGGTCAGTTCCAGAGCAGGCAGAGGTAGGTACAGTTTAGCGTTAGGCAGAAGCGTGGTCGTTGAGCAGGCCAGGGTCAGTTCCCGGAGAAGGCAGAGGTAGGTACAATTTAGCATTAGGCAGAAGCGTGGTTGTTTAGCAGGCCAGGGTCAGTTCCGGAGAAGGCAGCAGTATGTACAGTGGCATAAAGGGGTGTGGCGGTAAATGACAATTACATTTACCATACTTCCCTAATAATGTAGAGAAGTATGGTAATGGCGGAAACATTCATCAATTCAAAGGCCTGGTTGGGAAGGACAATCAAGACAATAATACACGGTGTCTCTTCTAGTTCCTCCTTTTGAGCACACCCGGCATCTCTTCTGACGTTTCCGGCCTGTTTCATGGGGGGGGGGAAATCTTTTAGGAAAGTGACGTTCATGGAGTCTGCTCACTGAATCCGAGCAAATGCTTTCTGGTGCGTCTTCAGGGTACAAAAGGGTGGAGATAATTTCTTCTTGGTACTGAAGATAAGATACGGGGCTCTGTGTAGATTTACGGTAAATAACAGAACTATTGTAAATGGCCAAACTGAAAAGATATAAGGAGACTTTTTTATACCAAAAGTGGCTTTTTCTTGTGAGAAGGTAGGGTTCGATCATCTGATCATTGAAGTCGACTCCCCCCATAAACAAATTATAGTCATGGACACATTTTGGTTTCTTGATTGGGCCATTTCTTCGGGGGATTTCCACGTAGGTGTCGTTGTGGATCGTTGTGAGCATGTGGACGTTTCGTCTGTCCCTCCACCTGAGAGCCAATATCTCTTCATTCCTCAAAGACGCCGTCTCCCCTTGTCGTAGTCTTTCAGTAACGAGCCTTTGCGGGAATCCCTTCCTATTGGCTCGCACTGTACCACGTGCTGGAGTGTCCTTGCGGTAAAGATTGCGGAAGAGGGGCAAGCTTGTATCATAATTATCCACGTAAAGGTGGTAACCCTTTCCAAGGAGTGGATATACAAGCTCCCAAACAACCTTTCCGCTGACTCCGATGTACTCCGGACATTCAGGGGGATGCAGTTGGGTGTCCTTCCCTTCGTACACCCGGAATGCATAGATGTACCCCGTTTCTCGGTCAGATAGCTTGTAGAGCTTAACCCCATATCGAGCCCTTTTACTGGGGATAAACTGCTTGAAGCCAAGCCTGCCTGTGAAGTGGTCCAATGACTCATCCACTGAGATATTTTGGTCGGGGATAAATAACTGGGGGAATTTCTCAGAAAAAAAATTTAGAAGTGGCCGAATTTTAAATAATTTGTCATGTGATGGGTCATTTCGGGGATGGCACTGGGTGTTGTCATTGTAATGGAGGAAATGCATTATCATGAGGTATCTTGATCTTCGCATAATGGATGAATAAATTGGCATGTGGTGGATGGGCTTGGTGGACCAATAGGAGTATAATTCTTTTTTTTTTGTGAGTCCCATATTAAATGTTAGGCCTAAAAATATATTTTAAATTCGTCCACTGTGAATGCTCTCTACTCATAGGGACGGGCATAACTTGAACCAGGGTTGTTTGTTATGAATTGTTGTGCATAGAGGTTGCACTGGGCCACGATGGAGGATAATAGGTCTTGGGTAAAAATTTAAATAAAAAAATCAATAGGGGCAAAATTCTGTGTTCACCTGAACACCTGGCTGGGCGGTAAAAGGGGGGATGTTTACTGCTCTTGAATTAGGGGGAAGCCACAGAGGGTTTTCAAGTTCATAGGGAAGGCCGGCATGGGTCCTAACGCTTTGGAGCCGAGATGACACCCCACTAGTTCTTGGCCTTTGCTGCAATGGTACTTCATTTCTTCTGGATGGCATTGTGCTACTGGTGGATGGCACTGAGCTGCTAGTTGATGCCACTGCATTTCTGGTGGATGGCACTGAGCTGCTGGTTGATGCCACAGCACTACTTGTGGTAGCCTGCTCCTACATGCCAGAGCGCCTTCGTTTCATGGGCACACTTTGCTCTTCCTTCGATTCTGTATCAGAACCACTGCTTACAACGGGTTCATATTCTGAACCAGAATCAGACGCAGACTCAGAGCTCCCCGCTGCTCTCGTCGGTCAAGCTAAGCTGTTGGTATGCCTCCTCAGTGGAAATTTTTTTTTTTGCCATACTGGTGACTGTGGGCTGTGGTGACAAACTGCTGTGGTAGGGACACTTGGACAGATATGGCTGCACTGATGGGTGCTGATGAGGCTGGTCTAATGAGGCTGCACTGCTGGGTGCTGATGAGGCTGCACTTCTGTGTTCTGATGAGGCTGCACTGCTGGGTTCTGATGAAGGTGCACTGCTGGGTTCTGATGAGGCTGCACTGCTGGGTTCTGATGAGGCTGCACTGCTGGGTTCTGATGAGGCTGCACTGCTGGGTTCTGATGAGGGTGCACTGCTGGGTACTGATGAGGGTGCACTACTGGGTACTGATGAGGGTGCACTGCTGGGTACTGATGAGGGTGCACTGCTGGGAACTGATGAGGGTGCACTGATGGGTACTGATGAGGGTGCACTGATGGGTACTGATAAGGTTGCACTGATGTACACTAATGCACCACACTGATATGCACTGATAAGGTAGCACTGATGGGTGCTAATGAGGATCCACTGATATGGTGGCACTGATGAGCACTCACTTATGGGCACTGATGTGCACTATTGGGTATTGTAGTGGCACCGATGAGCGCTGTAGTGGCACTGATGAGCGATGTAGTGGTGCAGATGAGCACTCTAGTGATGCTGATGTGGTACTGATGGCACAAATGAGCACTGTATTGGCACTAATGTGGCACTGACATGGCACTGACATGGCACTGATGGAGCACTGGCGTGGCACTGATGGAGCACTGGCGTGGCACTGATCGAGCACCGGCGTGGCACTGATGGAGCACTGGCGTGGCACTGATAGGCACGTTAGTGGCACTGATGGGCACTGGTGGCACTGGTGGGACCGATGTGGCACCGATGAGGACTGTAGTGGCACTGGACACTGGTATGGCACTGACGGAGCACTGACGTGGCACTGAGGGAGCACTGATGTGGCACTGGTGGCACAGATGGGTACTGAAGTGGCAGAGGTGGCACTGATGGGCACTGGTGGCTCTGATGAGCACTATAGTGGCACTGATGGCACAGATGAGCACTGTAGTGGCACTGATGGACACTTTAGTGGCACTGATGGGTACTGATGGGTACTGTAGTGGCACTGGTGGCACAGATGGGTACTGTAGTGGCACTGATGGGTAGTGTAGTGGCACTGGTGGCACAGATGGATACTGTAGTGGCACTGATGGGTAGTGTAGTGGCACTGATGGCACTGTAGGGCACAGATTAGCACTGTAGGGCACAGATTAGCACTGTAGTGGCACTGTATGGCACTGCTGGGCACTGTAGTACGTTCAAAAAACTTGTAACTCACTGTTTTACACTCGATCTCTCTTCTCTCCTCTCACGCTGTATCGGTGTGAGGAGAGAAGAGAGCTGGGACCTTTGCATGACCCCAGTTTGTTTACATTGTGATCTCTCCCTCATCGCTCCCTCATTTTGTTGTCGGAAAGTCCAATCGTGTGTACGGGGCATTGTTCAATATTGAGTTGGCCCACCCTTTAGAGTTGTAACAGCTTCAACTCTTCTGGGAAGGCTGTCCACAAGGTTTAGGAGTTTGTCTTTGGGAATGTTTGACCATTCTTCCAGAGGCGCATTTGTGAGGTCGGGCACTGAAGTTGGTTGAGAAGACCTGGCTCACAGTCTCTGCTCTAATTCATCCCAAAGGTGTTCTATCGGGTTGAGGTCAGGACTCTGTGCAGGCCAGTCAAGTTCCTCCACCCCAAACTCGCCCATCCATGTCTTTATGGACCTTGCTGTGGGCAGTTATGTTGGAACAGGAAGGGGACATCCCCAAACTTTTCCCACCAAGTTGGGAGCATGAAATTTGTCCAAAAAATTTTGGTATGCTGATACCTTAAAGCCTCGTACACACGATTGGATTTTCTGACGGGAATTGTGTGATGACAGGCTGTTTGCAGAAAATCTGACCATTTGTATGCTCAATCGGACAATTTTTGACGGATTTTCCGCAGACATATGTTGGATGGTAGGTTTTAAAATTTTCCGTGGACAAATGTCTGTTGTCGGATTTTCCGAGCTTGTGTACACAAGTCCGTCAGACAAAAGTCCAAAGTACAAACATGCATGCTCGAAAGCAAAGACGAGCTGGAAGCGGTCAGGTCTTGTAAACTAGTGTTCATAATGGAGAATTAACATTCTGATTTATGAAATTATGAAATCTTGAAATGCAGAGCATATTCTCTTCAACTTTAATGGGATAATAATGAAGCTGCTTTGCTGGTGATACTGATGGGGTTATGGCAAATTAATTTTCAAAGGCTTTTTTTTCTAGTGATATCAAGAATAATATTATTATGGTTTTTTTTTTGTTTTTTGTTTTTTTTGGTGCAAGTTGAATATATTCCTATGTATGTTTAACTACAATATCCCACCCATAATCCCCATGTAGAAACATAATTATATGCATATTATCAGTAATGGGTTAAATATGTTCATTGTCAGGTGTTAACACAATATTCCTCCCATAAACCCCATAAGAAATAATAATTATACCCATATTCCCATCAAAAACAAGTCAAATGTAATTTTTCCATTAGCAAGTGAACAAACATTAGCAATTGCTTCTTGCAACATTGTATCAAGCACTGCAGGAAAGAATAACATATTTTGAGAAACAATAGTCATTACCATATATATGTGTATAAAGTACACTCATATCTAGTGAGAGTTCTCAGTATTGCAGCCAATAATCCAATCATCCCATCATCCCAATATGCAGTTTTCTACACATTTTTTTTATTGTGCATTAAAAAAGAAAACAAATAAAATGAGACATGCTATCTGCCAATAGAACTTAACCAAAAAGTGCATTCTAAGCATTCACATATCTAGAAAATATACCAAATCAAATCATTATTCAACCAAAAAATAAAATAAAAGCCTCATGCATGTGTCCTGCTTCTTATTATAGGGGGTCAACAATGCCAAGAGTTGGTGAACAACTGTTGGCCAACAATTTCTTGCCATTTGTATGCAAGACAAGTTCCTGGCCAACGCCCTTCGGACAAGAGTCTGAGGTTTTGTCTGCGGAAAATCTGATCGTGTGTACGAGGCTTTAGAGTTCCCTTCACCGGTACTAAGGGGCCAAGCCCAACCTCTGAAAAACAACCCCACACCATAATCTGCCCTCCACCAAATGATTTGGACCAGTGCACAAAGCAAGGTCCATAAAGACACAGATGAGCGAATTTGGGGTGGAGGAACTTGACTAGCCTGCACGTCAACCCGATAGAACACCTTTGGGAAAAATTAGAGCGGAGACTTCAAAACCAGGAATTCTTGTCCACATCAGTGCCTGACCTCACAAATGTTTTTCTGGAAGAATGGTCAAACATTCCCATAGACACACTCCTAAACCTTGTGGATAGCCTTCCCCGAAGCGTTAAACAAAAATTGTACGATCTGGTATCGTATGAGAAACATTTTCGTGTTTGCCCCTTCGGAAAATTTTGGATAAAAGTTGTGTACTAATCAGATTAACATACGATGACTTCGAAAACTGTATTTTTTGTATGATTTTCTGATCGTGTACGGGCCTTACGTTTAGCCAAAACAGCTTTTAAGGGAAAAAACATGAAGGACTGTATTTACAATCAACACTCTTTGAATGGAGGAGGCTGACCTTTTATTTATCTATAAATCCTTCATTCATAGACTCTTCTTTTGTACAGCTGTAAATGGAGGAGGTGGTCAGGAAGGACAGGCATAGTCTGCACTCTTAAAGAGGGAGTCCCGCAAATTTTTTTTTTTTAAAGTCAGCAGCTACAAATACTGCAGCTGCTGACTTTTAAAATAAGGACATTCACCTGTCCCCGAATCCAGCGGTGTCGGCACCCGAGGCCGAACCGTCCCTCGGTCCTCGGCAGCTGCCGCCGCCATTCTCTGTGTGGGAATCAGGAAGTGAAGCGGTGCGGCTTCACTTCCCGATTCCCTACTGTGCATGCGCGAGTCACGCTGCGCATCCTAACTGGTTGCTGCTATCTCCTGGGACCCGTGTGTGTCCCAGCAGACAGCGCGGCGGGACGGGAAGAGGCATAGACTCCTGTGGGAGTCTATGCCGGAAGTGGGTGCAAATACCTGTCTTAGACAGGTATCTGCACCCCCCCTCCCCCCTGAAAGGTGCCAAATGTGACACCGGAGGGGGGGAGGAATCCAAAAAGCAGAGGTTCAATTTTTTGTGTGAACCTCTGCTTTAAGAGATCTATGAGAAATTCCTTGGCTCGTATTAACCCCCAAAGCATCAGAAGATTACAGCTGTGGGGGTAGGGGGGATCAGAACAAAGAAGTTCAACTAAGGCCTTGTTCACACAGGTGTGCTACAAGTGTTCCATACATCCTCGTACAGGCTGTCCTATTCATGTCAGTTAGGATGCAGCAGCTACTCCTAAATTGACATCCATGCACGTGTCTGTGTTCGGGCCGTGCACCCGCACCTGCATAGATGTCAGATTGGAAGCAGTGACTACCTGCGTGCAGCTGCTGCGTCCCAACTGACATGAATGTGACTGCCCGTATGGAAATACACAGAAAATAGTGTCCTGAATCAATAAATATAAGAAACCTCTTTAAATAATGTGATAAATTAATATACAAAAAGTCTCGTTTTAAAAATTTTGTGTAAATGGTGATAACAAACCACTACTGAAAGTGTCAAAGTGCTTCCTCCACACAACCTTGTGTGGGCCCCCCCAGAGGGCAAACAAACTCACCAAATATATATGACCTCTTATCAAAAAAGGTCAGACAGCATTCAGATCATTGCTTGTGGTTTAGGGACAGTTGCCAAATGCTCCCTTTGACTTGAATGAGTTATGTTCAGTAGGCGATACGCCCACTATCCCGAAGGGGGGGAATAGATTTTACTGCACCTTGATGCAAAACATGTCTGCAGCATGTGTATACTCCTGTGTGGTTGGGGGGGGGGGGGGGGGGCAGGAAAATGTGTGGCTACTAGTGTAGGAGAATTTTACAGTGAGTAAAAAAAAAAAGAAAAAAAAACTTTTTCTTTTTTTTTTTTTTTTTTTTTTTTTTAGTATTGTGGATAGAACTTCTGTCTGACTTCTATTGCTATGTGTACCCATTAGGACTTCTTGTCCTAGTGACAATGTTGAATAAAAAGTGGATAAGAAATGAAGGATAATTATGTTTCCCATCCTTTCCAAAAATGGATACAATCCAACCAACCAAAAAATGTGTTAAAAATAAGCAGGCAATCAGAACCTGGCAATTACATTGTAAGGGTGTACAGTTCATTTCATTTTTTTTTGTTTTAATTCTTAATGACAAGGAGGCCTGACAGGGGGCAGGTAATGCCCTAAAACTGCCCACAGACCTGAGAATATTATTGATCATGCAAACATACAGCCTGCCCTTCAAACCATTCTATGTTTGTTCATGTATTTATTTATTTGAGGAAATTGTAGAGGCCACAAGTTCTCGTCTTTTTTCCATTTCGCATTACGGGTACTTGGGTATAAACGGACATTTCGCAGCATACTCAAAGGTTTCATTGACCAATGTTGCTGACTTGAATTTGTTTTTCTTTACAGTTTGAAGAGAAGCTATATGATACAAAGGAGGAATATGAGAAATTGGTTAAGAGTATGTATTTATTATTTTTCATCCTATCAATGTTTGCACAAACCATACTTGGCTGAACTGGAATCTGACATATGTCCTTGTTACTTAATAATATTGTAAATGGTATAAAAAATGTAAGGAGAATGACCTTAAAAGCATAGGGCCCTAAACGTGGGTACCATATGGTACTGCACTCCGTCCTGTCCGGGCACAACGTATTTCAGTCCGCCATAGACTTTGACAGGCTACAGGCAGCAGGTCTGGATACTGCACTAAAGTGCCAGGGTTGCACCCACCGGTTCTAGACACCCCATGGGGCCGTAATGTGCTGGTAGCCTGCCACATATGTCATTTTACTTTATCTCGATTGTTAACGCGATACTATTATCCTTTATTCTCCAAAAATAATCCATACACATCTACTATTTAATAGCCTTGTAATCTATTTTTCATGAAATGGTTTCTTACTGTGTTTTTCTGCCTCCTTGTAACGTCCTCCTTGAGGAAGAGGGTGGCTACATTCCTACTTACATGGGGACTTAATGTAGCCACCATTTAACAGGAAATAGATTCACAGCAGCAGAAAAAAAAATAATAATTTGGAGGTTTAGAGCAATAGAAAGTACTATTTTAAAAAGATATACTTTAATACTTTAATAGAATATTTAATTTTTAACCAGAGTTTAGTATGACTTTAAAAGAAAATAAATGGAACTGATAGGTTTTTTTTTTAACAATATTTTGAAGTGGTAAACCTGTAAAAATACAGAGGTTTCCACTACTGACTTTTCTTTTTGAAAATGCCAGCACCATGGCTCTATTGTGCCAATATTTATATTCATTAACCCAGGGGAGGTATGCAGATAAGAATGTTTAATTTTTCTTAAACTTTTCTGATGTGCATTCTGGCTTAGAAAGCATTCAGACCCACAGGTCAGCATTACAGCCAGGTAAAGAGCATTTTTAGAAGGTAAGGCTGGCCATACACTATACAATTTTCCTGTTCAACTTTCCTTTAGATTTACCAAAACCATATAATATGAGGTCAAACCTAAACCCTTTCAATTTGCATCTCATCAGGCAGGCACTTGCACTACATAGTTGAAGGTAAATCTAAAGGAAACTGAATAAGAAAATTGTATAGTGTATGGCCAGCCTTAGCAATGATATCTCCTGCATCTCTTCCATGAAATAATTCATTTAACACCTTGATGCCCACAATATGTAGATTAAGGTTCTCAATAAAAGTTTCTAGGGTTTTAAGAATCTTTATCTATGTCCCATTTTAGAACTATGAGCACACAGCTGTGTCACTGACATTCACTGGTCTATAGAAAGGGTCAGACACCCCACAGTGTGGTTCCTGATCATGTTATCACTATGACAGCCAGACAAGCCTGTTAGCTGCAGATAGATGCACAGTTATGCCGCGTACACACGGTCGGACTTTTCACCTGCAAAAGTCCGACGGACGCCGCCGGACCAAGTCCGGCGGAAAATCCGACCGTGTGTGGTCTCCATCGGACTTCCGACGGACCGTTTCGGGCGGAAATCCGACGTACTTTAGATTTGAAGCCTGCTTCAAATCTTTACGTCGTACCTCCGCCGGACTCAGTTCCTGACGGAAAGCCCGTTCGTCTGTATGCTGGTCCGAAGGACCAGATACGACGGAGGAGCAGGTTACTGCATCTCGCGCTCGCTGCAATAGGAAAAACAAATTTTCCCATTGCGGCGAGCGCGGGGGGCATCCCAGGCCCTTAGGTCTGGTATGGAACTTTAAGGAGAACCCCCCTACGCCGAAAAACCGGCGTGGGGGTCCCCCCAAAATCCATACCAGACCCCGATCCGAGCACGCAGCCCGGCCGGTCAGGAAAGGGGGTGGGGACGAGCGAGCGCCCCCCCCCTCCTGAACCGTACCAGGCCGCATGCCCTCAACATGGGGGGGTGCTTTGGGGGAGGGGGCGCCTTACGGTGCCCCCCCACCACAAAGCACCTTGTCCCCATGTTGATGAGGACAAGGGCCTCTTCCCGACAACCCTGGCCGTTGGTTGTCGGGGTCTGCGGGCGGGGGGCTTATCGGAATCCGGGAGCCCCCTATAATAAGAGGGCCCCCAGATCCCGGCCCCCCCACCCTATGTGAATGAATATGGGGTACATGGTACCCCTACCCATTGACCTAGGTAAAAAGTGTTAATAATAAAACACAACACAGGTTTTTAAAATAATTTATTAAACTGCTCCGGGGGGGGTCTTCTTCCGTCTTCGGGGGTCCCTCCTCTTCATCTTCTCCCGGCGTCCGGTTGGTTCTTCTCCGCTCTCTTCACCCGGTGTTCCAGTTCTTCGGCCGGCTCCTCTGCTGTGTTCAGGTAGCTCTCTTGCCAGCAGAGGTCCGGACTTCTGAGCTGCTGGGCTTCTTGTCTTCTCTTCTCTTCTCTTCCCCCAGATGTTGACACGACGCTCTCTCCGGCTGGACTGGTCTCCGAGGGCTGCGTTGTGACTTATATAGGCGGAGACCCCGCCCCCTTTTGATGTCACAGTCCCTGGGCATGCTGGGACTGTGACGTTTTAGGGGGCGTGGTCGACCACGCCCCCTAAAACGTCACAGTCCCAGCATGCCCAGGGCCTGTGACATCATATGGGGGCGGGGTCTCCGCCTATATAAGTCACAACGCAGCCCTCAGAGACCAGTCCAGCCGGAGAGAGCGTCGTGTCAACATCTGGGGGAAGAGAAGAGAAGAGAAGACAAGAAGCCCAGCAGCTCAGAAGTCCGGACCTCTGCTGGCAAGAGAGCTACCTGAACACAGCAGAGGAGCCGGCCGAAGAACTGGAACACCGGGAGAAGAGAGCGGAGAAGAACCAACCGGACCCCGGGAGAAGATGAAGCGGAGGGACCCCCGAAGACGGAAGAAGACCCCCCCGGAGCAGTTTAATAAATTATTTTAAAAACCTGTGTTGTGTTTTATTATTAACACTTTTTACCTAGGTCAATGGGTAGGGGTACCATGTACCCCATATTCATTCACATAGGGTGGGGGGGCCGGGATCTGGGGGCCCTCTTATTATAGGGGGCTCCCGGATTCCGATAAGCCCCCCGCCCGCAGACCCCGACAACCAACAGCCAGGGTTGTCGGGAAGAGGCCCTTGTCCTCATCAACATGGGGACAAGGTGCTTTGTGGTGGGGGGGCACCGTAAGGCGCCCCCTCCCCCAAAGCACCCCCCCATGTTGAGGGCATGCGGCCTGGTACGGTTCAGGAGGGGGGGGGGGCGCTCGCTCGTCCCCACCCCCTTTCCTGACCGGCCGGGCTGCGTGCTCGGATCGGGGTCTGGTATGGATTTTGGGGGGGACCCCCACGCCGGTTTTTCGGCGTAGGGGGTTCCCCTTAAAGTTCCATACCAGACCTAAGGGCCTGCGACGGGGCTCGCAAGGTTTCAATCTCGCCAAAAAAAGCGGCGAGATTGAATTCCTTTTCTAGTCCCGTCGTACCCGAGTCACGTTCAAAATGAACGGACTTGTCCGTGTGTGGGAAAGTCCGTTCATTCTGAAAGTCCGTCGGGAAGACCGGATTCCGGAAAGTCCGGCCGTGTGTAGGCAAGTCCGGCCGTTCAGAAAGTCCGGCGGTAGTCCGCCGGAAGTCTGGCGGCAAGTACGTCGGACCTAGCTTTCTAGAAAGTCCGACCGTGTGTACGCGGCATAATAGCTGAGCCAGCAGGTTGCAACTCCACTGTTTATGAACGGTAAATTCATTAACGTTTTTTACAGTAATCATCTAAAATGTCTATTTACTGAAAATATACTACAGCTACATAAGGTATATAATTGATGCCGGAAATATTAAAAAAGAATGAATTGAATTTCTGATTTTATTTTGCTATTTACTATACAATAGCTGGTGCTCAATATATATGTTTTTTTAAATCTTTGTTTTAGACACAATGTTGTGGCAATAGATGGGTGTGTTCTGCTAGGAAATCTGAACATCCATTCATCTGCAATATTGCTTTTGAAAAGAATTAAGTATATAACTGCTGTAGGCACTTTGGCATAGACAAATAGCATTTGCATTAACCTCTGTAATTAAACTGCATATCAGTAAGACCTGAATAGCCTGAATGCTGTAAGTCTTGCACATTTTGTGTTAACCTGATTTAAAGAAGACTTAAATTGCAAGGATACAGGCTCTTTGTCGTAGAAGCGACATGCTGGGGCAAATCCACTCTGCACTACAAGTGCACTTGAAAGAGCATTTGCTGTAAATCTGAGGGGAAGATCTGAAATCAGGGGAAGCTCTACTGATTTTATCATCCAATCATCTACAAGCAAAAATGCTTTTTTTTTTTTTTTTTTTTTGTCCTTGCATGTCCCCCTCAGATCTACAGCGACTGCACTTCAAAGTGCACTTGTAGTGCAAAGTGGATTTGCCTTTAGTAAATAAACCCTGTTATGTTACTTCTGCGTTAAAACAAACATACCTGTCTGTTCCCAATCTTCTTTAGAATGTACATTAAGCTGCACTTGCATGGCTCAGTGTACATTCTCTGTATTTCTTGGTGCAAGTTAAGGCCCATCTGACTTTTTGACAACAAACATGCAAATTAGCTGTTTTAAGGCAACATCTGACTGTGTGTACGCTCCATCGGACAAACTTTTTCGGTTTTCATCGGGCAAAAATTCGCTCTGCAAACAGACAAATTGTTCGGCAACAAAAGTCTGATCGTGTGTACAGAAAACCATAGGACTTTAGTCCAAAGTACAAACGCGCATGCTCAGAACCAATGCAAAAGATCAGACAACAATACAGAAGTATTGACCAAAGGGTGGCGGTAAAGAGCAGAAAAACCACGTGATTTGGTGAAAGTTGGTTGAAAAAGTCCTGCCGTGTGTATGTTTAATAAGTTGACGGCCAACGCCCTTTGTACAAAAAATCCACAGGAAAGTTTGTACAAAGTCCGATTGTGTGTATGAGGCTAATGCCCCGTACACACGGTCGGATTTTCCGATGGACAATGTCCGATCGGAGCGTGTTGTCGGAAATTCCGACCGTGTGTGGGCGCCATCGGACATTTTCCATCGGATTTTCCGACACACAAAGTTGGACAGCAGGAGATAAAATTTTCCGACAAAATCCGATCGCGTCAATTCCGACCGTGTGTGGCCTGTTCCGACGCACAAAGTGCCACGCATGCTCAGAAGAAATTCTGACACGGGACAGCTCGTTCTGGTAAACGTAGCGTTCGTAATGGATACAGCACTTTCGTCACGCTGCAATGTTCAAAATGGTTTAATACAGCGCACTCTCTTCTTCTTTATAATGTGACAAGAATTAAGTAGTTTTGCTGCTCATATTCACACACACTTCTCACAAACTTATTTTGTTACTATTTATCGGGATTCCCTCAATATATTTTGATTTCTCACATCTGACAACAAAATTTTTTTTTTTTTTTTGGACTTTAATGTAGATTCTTTTTTTGTGTTTCTCTTTTTTTCATTTTTTTTTTTTGGTGATTTTGATTTGTATTCCCGAAAATGTTTGTGTGTTTTTTGTGACAAGTTCCCACAACACCATTGATATGTTGTTCTATTTAATCTGTAGGAGATTGTTTGGTGTTGTTGTCCCTTGTTAATTTCACATTTTATGTTTTTAGAAATGTACCTGAATCCTCACCAACAAACTGTCCTTTTTGGATGAAAACACACACAGGAGAGTAGAATTTACCCAAAAAATGTTTATTAAGGGCTCACAACTAAACAAAGAGGGAGGCAACGCTGGAGAAACTGCAGAAGTGGGTGAAGCCTTGGACCCCCAGGGCAGACATCAACTATTTAAAAGCAAAATTGGTGGCCTGAGGAGTCCATATCTTAGGGAGGGCAGTCTGGTCCAGAAGTCCCAGAGATCCGGAAAGCAGCAGATGACATCTGTGTCCCCAGGCTGTGGTCATACGAGAGACTGCAGATTCTGTCAGACCAGACTGAACCCAGGGCAATCACTCTTTGGTCTTCTTTCCACGCTTCCTTCCAGGCTTTGGCTGTGGTGGTGGAGTTGTGGCAGCAGGAGGAGGAGGAGGAGGAGGATCGTCCCTCTCCATGACATCCGTCTTGGGTGTCAGTTCCCCACTCTCCCCCTTACGAAGCACTTTATAAAGCAGGTCCTCACAGAGCCTGCGTTGGCCCTCCTGCATGCCCTGCAATTTTGTGGCAGCCATGCAGGCAAAGGCCTCTTCAGGACTGGGGAAGGCTCGGAGGGACGCCGAAGCCTCCTGGATCAGCCTGTACGCTGAATCCTGCACAGGACTGGGAGTGGCCTTCCTGGCTCGTTTATATGGCAGGCGGAGGGGAGGGACCTGAGACTCAGTCAGGCTGCGACTTGTCCCAGGCTTCTCCTGACTGCCACTTAGCCCCGCCTCCTCCTGGCTGCCACTAATCCCCGCCTCCTCCTGACTGCCACATTCCACAGCCTCCTCCTGGCTGAGGTCTTCCTGTGTATGAAAAAGGGACATAGTTTTAGTTTTTTATTCATCAATCACACACAATTTTCACCTCCTGACTGCTGCAAATTGAATGTTAACAAATATAACAGACTATCATTCTGAGCCCAGCATTTTTCATTCTTGTCCCAATTTTGGGTGCCCACTACTGTCTATTGATATGTAAAACACTTTTTTCAATCAGCAATTAGTGATTAATAATAACATCTAATAAACATCATTTATTTATTGCCCAGAAATCTGTAGAAGAATGCTATACCTGACTCCAGCTGGGCTCCTCCACTTCTTCCTGGCTGGAAGGCCCAGGTTGGACATCAGAAGCCTCAGCTGGTATGGAAGGAAGCGTGGAAGGAAGAGTAGAGAGGGATTCCCTGACCTCAGTGTGGTCTGACAGAAATCGCAGTCTCTCATAGTACCAGAGCCTGGGGACATAAACGTCATCTGCTGCAGCTCCGGACCTCTGGGAATCTGTGACCTTCTTGCGCTCCCTAAGATAAGTGCTCCTCAGGCCACCAATTTTAGCTTTCAAATAAGGGATGGTTGCTGTGGGGACCACCGGCTTCACCAACTCCAGCAGTTTCTCCAGCGCTGCCTGCCTCTTCTGTTTGTGGTTATAGTGGGGGTGTCTCACCTGCCACAGACAGGGCAGCTCCCTGTACTTGTCTATGAACAGGGGCAGGAAATTGTGGTCGTTGAACCCATCCATTTTCTCTGCAAGACACAACACAAGACAAACCCTAATGTCAGGCCAAACTCCCCTAATCTTGTTACAATATAGGCTTCCATTTCGAAGCAGTATAGGCCCAAGTTTAGATCCTACCTTCGTTAGCACGATCGGCGTCTCCGATGCTCCTTCCTCCGCTCACAGATCGTACGTAAGACGCGCGCGTTACGATTTATACACACTGCGCATGCGTATAACTCCGCCCGCCCCTGACGTTCTTTCTAGTCTATTCCCCGCCCCTTTTCGTTCGGCGCAGTGGAGGAAGAGCACATGGCGGATAGACAGCAGGATCGTGCTAATTACACTAACGAGGAGGAGGAGGAGGAAAGGCTGGAGCCTGAAACGTCCCGATCCAGAAGGAGATTGAAGGACTCAAATATGTCCTTTGGGGAGATGTTGGAAATGGTGGACATCCTGAAGAAGGCCGACTATGATGGAAAGTATGGGCCTTACCCCAACCACAATGTCCGAAAGGCCAAGATCATGGCGAAAGTGGTCAGGAGTCTGCACCGGAATTTCGGGGTACGACGATCGAAAGATCAGCTCAGGAAGCGGTGGTCGGGCCTGAAATTACGAGAACATGAGCAGTACAGAAAGATCTGGAGAGTGCTGCAAAAAAGTAAGTAGTTGTGCTGTGTTCCTATTGTTCTTGTGTTTATTACGTTCGTGCTGCTCCATGTGCTTTTGGAACTGTTGTACAGTTTAAAATGGCAACTTTCATGTTCATGGGCACATTATTCGTTCGGATCACACATTGTTATTTCGGACGAAAAAATACCATTGTTTAGGCCATATGCATTTGGCCATCATTTTGACGCCCTATACTTGTCTTCAAAGAATTGGGTTGTGTAGATGGCTTGGGTACTAGAATGAAATTCAAACTAGATTGTGTGTAAGGAGTGGACACTCAGCAGCAGTTTTCACATCTGGACACTGGAGCACTAGTGTGGGACAAAAGAACACCATTTTTATTAGGGGGGCCACACAGGTGCTCCAGTGTATACTATAGGTGGGGCTACATCTGTGAAGCTTGTACTAAACCGGTAAAGTGTTGCAGCTTGACAAAGGGCACTAAAAAAGCTACATCTTGGAACTCGGCTAAGATAGACAATTGTACCCCACTTCCAAGCAATGTTTCATCTTTATAGTTCTGACATTAAATATCTGTGTGCTAATTATACCATTTTTGATTTACATAGGGGATAAAAGACTCGGAGGACACCCCTCATCCGAGGAGACCAGAGACCCCCCCCTCTGGAAGAAGGGGAAATACCCCCAACACAAGCTGAGCAGGAGGATGAAGACGTGGTGGAAGTAGTCACCACAACAGGTGAGTGTCTGCGACCACAGGCTCAGATAAGAGATGGATTGCGGCATTTTTTGGAAACCTAATTTATTTTTGGGTTCCTCTCTTTTTAGGTGATCGTGAGGGTGTGGATGAAGATCCTTTCACATCCGAAAGTGCCCAGATCCTGATCGGGGAGATCATGGGGTGTAATTTACAATTGGAAAACATAAAGCAAAACATCAATGATGTTATTCCAAAATATAAAAACATCATTGATGTTTTGGGGCGAGTTTAAAACCCCTCCAAATCTCTTTCTTCTTTTGTGTGCTACAATGTGCGAAATGTTTTTGTGATTTTTCCCAAAGCCAAATTTGGAGGATGCACACAGTGTGCCAACATGTGCTATCTGCCATCACGGGAGATCAATGGACGCGTTTTGGGGGTGCAACCCCTTCCTCAATAATAAAGTAGCGGTGAGGAAGGCTTTCTCCCCCAAAACACGTCCCTTGATCCCCCGTGATGGCAGGTCGCACATGTTGACATTGTGAAATTTGTGTGCATCTTCCAAATTTGGCTTTTCCTGGGGTGATTTCCCCCCATCTGAACGCTATATCAAACACAGTTCCTAAATACTCATGTCTGATATTGCCTTCCAGTTCTACCAAATGTGAACTTTGTAAGATCAAGATTTGTGTCTTTCTTGTTGGTTTTACACAGGCCTGTTTTCTATAAAATGCACATTTTGATTTTGGATAATGCCACCACAAAAATTGGTATACAACAAACATGTCGGTTTGTCAGAAAAGCCTTTGGGAAATGCACATGTGATTGTGCTGGTATTAAAAAGATTGTTCATCAAGAATGTGTGGATTATTGTCTCAACGCTACAACACTTTTGGGGTGATGTAATTGTTGTTTTATGAGAAAATGGGGGTTATTTCCTAAGGGCAAATACTCTTTGCACTACAAGTGCAGGTTCAGTGCAGTTGCAAGTGCACTTGTAGTGAAAAGTGTCTTTGCATTTAGTAAATAACAGCCAACAGTGCTTTGTAAGGTTACACAATCACGACATTTTATGCACTCCACACATTTCTGTCAGGGTCAGCTCAAACAAACACAAGCAGGAAATGTCCACAAAGAAGAGCCTGGGGGGAGATGCCTGTCGAGAACTTGAGGTCCTGCAGGCTTCTCCCTGTGGCCAAATACCGCAAGGTAGCGACCAACCTCTGCTCCGGAGTGATGGCTTGCCTCATGCAGGTATCCTGCCTGCTGATATAGGGGGTCAGCGAAGCCAACAAACGGTGAAACACGGGGTCCGTCATCCGGAGAAAGTTCCTGAAATCATCAGGATTATTCTCACGGATCTCACGGAGCAAAGGCATATGAGAGAACTGGTGACGCTGAAGCAAACAATTCTTGGTCCATGAACTCCTTCCCACCCTGTTCATGGACTGGACTTGTGTCAAGGTCAGGACCCCAACACCAAGCCCCCGCACAGCACGAACTCTACGAGGAGTACACATACGAAACATGGCTAGAAAACGGTCGGCTGCTCAGAACGAAGTAACAGAACGCACTGAAGAACAGCAAGGCCTGTGAAGAGCGACCTGAAAAACAGCAACGAGCAGGCAAGATCACACAGAAAACTCTGATACGAACTGACTGCACGCACTGAAGAGCAGATACAAACCCACAAGCACAAACTGAACAGCAGAAAACGATCTGAAAGCCACGAGTCTGAAAAAGCGCGAATCGTCTCTCACCAAACTTTTACTAACACGAGATTAGCAAAAGGAGCCCAAAGGGTGCCGCGCTTGGTTCTGAACCGGCCTTTTCTAGTCTCGTTGTACGTGGTGTACGTGACCGCGTGGTTGTCGATCGGAAATTCCGACAACTTTGTGCGACCGTGTGTAAGCAAAACAAGTTTGAGCCAACATCCGTCGGAAAAAATCCTAGGATTTTGTTGTCGGAATGTCCGAACAAAGTCCGACCGTGTGTACGGGGCATTAAGAATGAACTCCCACACACATACACAGGAGTTCAATCATTCTAGCCCAGCCAACCAAGATGGCTGAAGATCCCAAACCCCAAAAAAGCCTGAGTAAAGATGTTGGAACTGGAGAGGAAACAACGGAAGGCAAGTTTATTTCTAATTTAAATGCATTGTAGTAATATGGTTACACTTCAAGCACCCATTGAAGGTTTAGCTAAACTTGTGCTCTATCCTGTAATGAAATAACCCTGAGGTGCATGCAATAAGCACAGCCTATCTACTAAATAAATCAGTTGTTCATCCAGCCATTCCACAAGCCCAGTCACCATATCTGCAATTGTGTGATTCTGAAACACCAGCTGCTAATGCTGAAAAACACATATTGCAGGCTTTCTCAATCAGCCTGATATACAAAATGCACTAATAAAGTTCATTCACAGCCAAGACATTTCTTTTTAGTTTTGGATAAAGGAGGGAAGTATTAGAACCTCTGGCAGCTTATTTTTTTTTATCTACCTGTGTCATGTTGAGACGATTCCCTTTACTTCCTGTTCCATGGATGCAATAGGAAGTGAGGAGAAATCTCTACAAGGTGAGGGTAATCCCCTATTAGCGAGCCCTCATCAGAGCCTCCCCATTAGTGGCCTCCCCATCAGTGTCCTCCTTATTAGAATCTTTCCCATCAGTGTTCTTCCCATGAGAGCCCCCCTATCAGAATCCTCCTCATCAGAGCCCCCAATCAGTGTCCTCCCCATCAGAGCCCAATTGTTTTCTATGTGCCTTGCAGAGACCTGCATATTTATAGAGCAGAAAAATGCAGGTCTCTGCAACTGGTGTTAACGTGCCCAATGTCAGTGACTTAGAGTATTAAAGCCAATAAGTCAGCATTCAGTATAATAGCCATGCAACTAACTTTTTTTAGAAGTCAGCAGTGGAAGCCTTATGTTTCTCTTTGTAAGGAACTACATTACACGTGCCATGATAAAAATAAATGGGCTGCCCAATATGCAGGCAAGTGAGAGCCAGTGACACACTAGCTCCTACTTCTCGCTCTTTGGCAGGGGGCAGACTGAGTACTTTTAGTAATAAGGAAGCCCTGCGGGGGATACTTGCAAATTAAAGGTGAACATTGCAATCAGTGCTGTTTTGCTATATACAGGGGGTCCCCTAGTTACAAACACCCGACTTACAAACGACACCTACTTACAAACGGAGGGAGACAACAGGAAGTGAGAGGAAATCTACCCCTAGGAAGGGAAATTCACTCCTGTAAGAGCTATTATGGGGAAAATGTGTCTCCACTGATGCTTTATCACCAAGGCTTGTTTCCACAACAACCCAAAATGTTCAAAATCCAACTGTTATTGGGACAGAAAGTGAGGTGAAATCTTCTGAACAGGTGCACAGACAGCAAAGCAAATGTTACAGGGGTGATAACCCTTCCCTATGCTATCCAAAAAGCTTAAAAATAGTTTTTTTTGGCTGGAGCTACACTTAAAAAATGTACCTGTTCCGACTTACAAACAGATTCAACTTAAGAACAAACCTACAGTCCCTATCTTGTTTGTAACCCGGGGACCCCCTGTACTGTATATCAAGCTTAGCCCAAGGTTGGGGTTTATTCCATGACAGTAGCTGACTGCCTGTGTTTACTTCACTGAGCAGTTGCACTTGGGCCCTGGACCCCTCAATACAAAGCATGTGCCTTTCTAGAGGCTGATTGAAGCATGTTGATTGTGTGATGTAATGGATATATCAGAGTGGATTGACTTTGGCTCAGCTTGACTCGTATTTACTCATTCGGCACATGTTCTACATTCTAGGTGGAGATTTGCTGTTTCAGCAAGTTCCAATGGTGGAAATGGATGGCTTGAAACTAGTACAATCAAAAGCCATCCTGAGCTACATAGCTGGAAAATACAACATATACGGAAAGGACCTAAAAGAAAGACTATTGTAAGTATTCACTGAATATGGCATACTTGTGTATATATGGTATATTATACATTTTATTTTTATATATATATATATATATATATATATATATATACACAGTCAGGTCCATAAATATTGGGACATCGACACAATTCTAATCTTTTTGGCTCTATACACCACCACCATGGATTTGAAATGAAACAAACACGATGTGCTTTAAAGTAAGACTTTCAGCTTTAATTTGAGGGTATTTACATCTAAATCAGGTGAACGGTGTAGGAATTACAACAGTTTGTATATGTGCCTCCCACTTTTTAAGGGACCAAAACTAATGGGACAATTGGCTGCTCAGCTGTTCCATGGCCAGGTGTGTGTTATTCCCTCATTATCCCATTTAAAAGGAGCAGATAAAAGCTCCAGAATTTATTTTAAGTGTGCTATTTGCATTTGGAATCTGTTGCTGTCAACTCTCAATATGAGATCCAAAGAGCTGTCACTATCAGTGAAGCAAGCCATCATTAGGCTGAAAAAAACAAAACAAACCCATCAGAGAGACAGCAAAAACATTAAATCTGAAAGTCTGCAGTTAAAGCACATCTTGTTCGTTTCATTTCAAATCCATTGTGGTGGTGTAGATTAGAATTGTGTCGATGTCACAATATTTATGGACCTGACTGTGTGTGTATGTATGTGTGTGTAGATAGATAGATAGATGGATAGATAGATAGATAGATAGATAGATAGATAGATAGATAGATAGATAGATAGATAGATAGATAGATAGATATTATATGTTATGCAGAGACATCACCCTACCACCCTACCGACAAAGTGCTGTATAGTCAAAGCTATGGTATTCTCAGTAGTAACCTTTGGCTGTGAAAGTTGAACCATAAGGAAGGCTGAATGCTGAAGAATTGATGCTTTTGAACTATGGCGTTGGAGAAGACTCTTGAAAGTCCCTTGGATGGCAAGAGGATCAAACCAGTCAATCTTGAAGGAATAAAATCAAAACAAACAATAATTGCGCTATTACAAAAATAATAAGAAAAGCAGCTGCTGGCATGTAACACAGTGGTAGACAATGTATGAGAAAAATAAAATAAAAAACATGCAGCGCTCACAAGTGTATACAATTCTGGGATTGAGTGTCCATAAAGAAGTGTAAAAGAGAAAAACTATACTCATAAAGTGAAAAAACAATGTGTATCAAATAAGAAACAAAGTCCATAAGTGTATAAATAGTCCTAAGCACACATGAGAGTTCGTGGGCGTAACTGGTGTCGTGCGACCACGCACAGTGGGAGCCGGGGAGGACTCTGTATGGAGAGACACCCTGCACATAAATCTTCTCGTAACACAGTAAACACTGTAATTGGTAGGAATGGGTAACCTTACCGGAAAAGGTGGACACAGTCACCATATAGTGAAGTGTCAAACAGGCTTGGGGGATACACCGATCCCAGCGATCTCCAGCTGCAGGGGTCCTCACAGTAAATCGCATCCAAGATCCAAGTCGATGGATGGTGATGTGGGGGTTCCTGGTCTTGCGAGGTCTCCCTTTCAGATGGGAGGGGTTTGGAGGTAGAAATGGTTGGAGCTCAGCAGGATCCCAAACATAAAAGGAGATAAGAAAAAACTTCCACATAGGGCATGAATCCGTTTGGAACGAGAAGCTTTATTGAAAGCTGGGAAAAAAATGTGCTACACAGTGCACTTCATAGGGTAAAATGTGATCACAAAGATAAAAATCGGATAAAATTGCGTGGTAACAGGTCATTTAATGGCGTGAGCAACCCGACATGTTTCGGAGCATCGTCCTTCTACTGGGGCATAAAGCCCCAGTAGAAGGACGATGCTCCGAAACATGTCGGGTTGCTCACGCCATTAAATGACCTGTTACCACGCAATTTTATCCGATTTTTATCTTTGTGATCACATTTTACCCTATGAAGTGCACTGTGTAGCACATTTTTTTCCCAGCTTTCAATAAAGCTTCTCGTTCCAAACGGATTCATGCCCTATGTGGAAGTTTTTTCTTATCTCCTTTTATGTTTGGGATCCTGCTGAGCTCCAACCATTTCTACCTCCAAACCCCTCCCATCTGAAAGGGAGACCTCGCAAGACCAGGAACCCCCACATCACCATCCATCGACTTGGATCTTGGATGCGATTTACTGTGAGGACCCCTGCAGCTGGAGATCGCTGGGATCGGTGTATCCCCCAAGCCTGTTTGACACTTCACTATATGGTGACTGTGTCCACCTTTTCCGGTAAGGTTACCCATTCCTACCAATTACAGTGTTTACTGTGTTACGAGAAGATTTATGTGCAGGGTGTCTCTCCATACAGAGTCCTCCCCGGCTCCCACTGTGCGTGGTCGCACGACACCAGTTACGCCCACGAACTCTCATGTGTGCTTAGGACTATTTATACACTTATGGACTTTGTTTCTTATTTGATACACATTGTTTTTTCACTTTATGAGTATAGTTTTTCTCTTTTACACTTCTTTATGGACACTCAATCCCAGAATTGTATACACTTGTGAGCGCTGCATGTTTTTAATCTTGAAGGAAATCAACCCTGAATATTCACTGGAAGGACAGATCCTGTAACTGAAACGCAAATACTTTGGCCACCTAATGCTAAGAGAGGACTCTTTGGAAAAGACGGATGACAGAAGAGGATGACAGAAAACAAAAAGGATAGATAGCATCATCGAAACAATGAAAATGAAGTTAAGCAAGCTTCGGGAGGCAGTGGAGGACGTAAAAGCCTGGCACGCTATGGGCCATGAAGTCACAAAGGGTCTGACACAATTAAACAACAACAGATCTATAGAAGTTAAAACCGTATGCATTGCATTGAAGAAAGTGGTGCCATGAGTGTATATTACCATTTTGTCATTTTGGTATACTAGGATGCCATGGCCTATTACACACAGCTTTTTTTTTTTTTTTTAATATTTAAGTGTTAGGCTGGGTTCATCCGTCATGCATTTTCCATTGAAATTAATGGAAACGCACTAAAGCACATGTCATTGCACATGAACATGTGTCATCATGGGATTTAAACACATGTTGCAGGGGGGCGTGGCTTGGACATGGCTGAGTGAGGAAGCAGAACTCCAGAGCTCCTCACACCCAGCAGCTAAATTAGCCTGATCCGGCAGATATTTTGCTCCTACGCGAATCCCACAGCCTGATGAAGGGGCGCGGCTGTCACGTCACCACAGCCCGTACGCCCTGCAACGCGTCGCTCGATCTGTGACGTCATCACTCCTCGCCGGATGTTTTCGTTCTTCCACGCTCTCTGCCTAGTATTGTGACCTGTCACCGCTGCGGCCGGCCATACATCTCAGCGGTACCTCTCCTCACACACAGGCAGAGCCCCCAGCCAGGAGCTGTTTTGACTGATTTGATTTCTTGATGGATGATGTCCTCTCCAGCATCTGCTCACTATTTATGCCTTACTGATGACCTCCAACATGTGAGTTTGACCATCACCATTCTTTTATGAATAAAATTTGTTTTTAGTCTACACCCAGAGGCGCCTCTCTCTTCTGTTTTTCCTTAGGATTTGGAATGTGGTTTCGTTTCTTGATGAAGGCAGCCCTGCTTGTGGATTTACCATTCCTTGGATCCTTGAACCCCTTTATCTGTATATGACTGTGAGATCATGCCCCACATGTGATAATGTGATACATTTTTCTCCATGGACGTATACATGTGGACACTATTCATTTATTGAATTTATTGTAAGACTGGGAAGATTTCAGTTTTCTCCCCACCCCCCTGTTTTTGTTTTTGTTGTTATTATTGTCATTTCCAGTTCTCTGCGCCTTTACTTGCATACTGGAGATGCTGGAACAGACAGTGGAGGAAGCATTGCCTGCCATCACTCATCTTAGGGACAAGTGCGCAGCCCAAGACCACCAAATAGAGACTCTAATCTCACAGCTAGGTGATTATGAGAACCGCAGCCGCAGATCCAATATACACATAAGGGAGTTACCAGAGGCAAAAGGAGCCAAGGACATTGTCCCTACACTGCAAGGCATTTTCAAGGAACTCCTAGGCCTCCCCCCTCAGTAAAGCAGTTGAGATTGATAGGGCACACAGAGTCCATCGACCCCCCCCCCCCAAGATGCAGACAACCCATGTGACATAATCTCCATTTTGATGGAGCCCACCTGTTCTGTTACCAGGACTTGTCCCGTTGCACTTTGATGCAGCGCAGAGCATTACAACCCCTCCTAGAATCACTACGCACAGCAGGCATCACCTATAGGTGGGGGTTCCCATTCAGCCTCCATGCGGGAAGAGATGGAAAATCTGCCACCCTGCACACTAAAGATGACCCCCCACGTTTCCTGTCGCAGCTGAGCCTGGAGCCTGTAGATTTCCCTGACTGGAGATTCTCCATGGATATCCAAACAGTACCAGCACCCCAACCCTGGCAGCAGGCCCTATCCAACCGGAACTCACGGAACCGCAAGCGTTCCTCCTCTACAACTGTGAGGCAGGAGTCCCTCGCAGGGGACCGAAGGATCCATATGAACTACCGCACCCTCAGATACACCTGTGATAGCCTCTAGACTTGCCCGTTGACTAAAAATGGAATCCTCAGATAGGTGCGGCCCAGATACCTCATTTGAAGCCCCTTTTTCTTTTCTTTTCATTTTTTTCCCTTTTTCTCACTATAATCTATGTACAAGGGCAAATATTCTATAAGGCTGTTGAAGGACACCACCATTTTAGTACATTATTCAGTGCCCTGGTTATCTAGGACCCCACCAAAAACCAACTCCCTGGACAACTACCGCTTTTACTCCTGTGGGGAGCAGGAACTTCCTGGCTTCCCATGTCCAATCACGACTCCCACAAAGGACTACCTGTATTGGGTGCTAGCCCATATATGGGCACTTTGCCACACTCAGGTGACCCCCCCCTATATTAAGGGGGCTACATGAGTCGGGAAAACAGTTTAGGGTAAAACCACATATGGCCTTTGAGGCATTAGTGGACCCACACTACAAGATGTTATGTCTACATTATGCTATGATAACTCTCTCTTTTTCTCTCTCCCCCCCCCACCCCACCTTTGTCTCTCCACTCCCCATTTTACCTCTTTTTCCATTACTTAGAAAGCGGAATCACACTTACTCTCACCAGACTCCACAGACTTGAGATGGTCGCCTGGACAAAGCCCTCCGATGCAACATGGCCACAATTAAGGTAGTGTCATACAATGTACGTGGTATGTGCTCCCCTAATAAACGGAATAGGCTATAGTTAGAATTGAGAAGATTTGGAGCGAAGGTGCTTTTCTTGCAGGAGACCCATTTCACTGACTCCTTACTCCCAAAACCACCCACTCACTTATTTTCACAATGGTACCTGAGCAACTCCCCAAAACCTAAATCCAGGGGTACGGCCATAGCTATTCACAAAAACTGCCAATTCCAACCCTCTGATCATAGAGTGGACCCTCAGGGACGCTATGTGTTCCTGAAGGGCACCATAATGGGACAAACATACACATTTGCTACACTATATGCCCCTAATGCCCAACAACTCACTTTCATCGACCAAGTCCTCACCAAGCTGACAGACTTTTGGGAGGGTAGACTAATCCTAGGAGGGGATTTCAGTGTCAGCCCTGACCCCATATTAGATACCTCGGCGAATAGAACAACACACTCTCACGCCTTCTTATGACATTTCTGAAAGACCCTCCAGGTACATACCTTGGTGGACTGCTGGAGAGCACTACATGCCTCTGAGAAGGACTATAGCTACTATTCCAGTGTCCACAAAGTGGACACTAGAATTGACCTATTACTAGTAGATCAGGGTATATTTGACTTACTACTAGGAGCGACCATTGACCAGATCACCATTTCTGACCATGCACCGGTGACGCTCACACTCTCATTAACCCAAGCCCTGGCTAAAGTGAGGACCTGGAAACTAAAAGAGAACTTGCTGGACGACCTGGGGGTGGTGGCAGGGGTACAAGAGACTTTAACACACTATTTCACAGAAAACGCCAACGGGGGG